>CM063283.1:35787742-37187742 GCA_032173965.1 Sitta carolinensis
TGCCCAAGACACGAATCTCTCTGCTTTTAGATTGCTTTTATAATGAGTTTCTTCTCTACCTCAGTTTTTCCCTCTTTATAATGAGAATAAAATGTCATACCTGCTCCTGCTTACCTCTCCAGAGTGGTAAGGATTAATTAGCTCGTGTTTGTACACTGCTCTGAATGTGTAATGAGCAAAATTATTTTTTCTTACAATTAAATCCTGTGATTTCTACTTTTACAATTTTTAATTGCTGTTAAAATTATGCATAACTTATTACAACTTGTTTCACGGAGGAAAAGGTGACAAGTTGTTGTATGGGTAATAAGGCAACATGAACCTCTTTTTTTTTTTTATTCTCTCATTTATTTTCTTTTCTCCCTTGCCAAAGGCTTTTTTTGTGGTCCATGGGAAAAGGCAACCGCACTGGTCTGATTCCCTTTGTCTTATTTGTTCTTTGGTAGGAAGGCCATAAGTTCACATTTTAAGAGAAATCCTCTGAGATTTGTGTGTGGTAATTTCTATAAAGCTGCTGGAAGTACATTTTTTTAATGAAAATATCTGATTTTGTTTACAAAAGGCCAAACCCAATCCTATTGTAAATCTCTAGGGGAAATGCTTTTAACTTTCATTCAGTTAATTCAAAATACTGAAGCAGTAAAAACAGCTTGCTTAGATGTCCATTGTAAAAGCAGTGATTTATAGTGTCAGTTACTCTAATGAAAGCTTTATAGGATTAAATTATTTACTGCTAGGAATTCAAGAAAATGAAAACTAAATGCAAACCAAATAATGTTGCTATTTATGTTTCTTTGGAAAAGATGATCATTACTTTTTCTTGTTCCTTCTTCATTGTTTCTCACTGCATAACTAAATTTCAGTAATTGAACTCTGTGCCAGTGATGGAAAATTTTAAGTTGCAAACGAACTCTTTCTGGAAAAATATACAACATTTTTCCAGAATTCCCAACACTCTCCCATGTTTTTTATTTCTTCAAAGCTTTCAAAAACAGCCTCAAAAAGGTCTTCATTCATACTTTCTGAGATTATCTAGGCTGCAGACTCCTTCCTAAGTCAGTGAAATCAGTACAATGCTTACAGTGAGTTCCAAATCTCGATCACTAACTACTTCTGTTGAAAACTTTACATTTTCAAATTACAGTCTTACATGCTGTGAACATCCATATTCTCAGGACAGATCCAGCTAGAGTACAACTTGCATACTGGGCTTATCTGAGGTACAATCCTCAGTGTCAACAAAAATGCAATTTTGTTCAGCAAGCAGTTTCTGTAATCTGTGCTACAAGATTTATCCTCCATTAAGCATTGACGGGAGATGGGAAAATCACGGGTGACGTTTCACTCCATCAAGATCCACGTCAGTACCTTTATTTTACAGAGAAACTACTGGTCTCAGGGAACTTCCCTTATGAGCTGGCAAAGAAAAGAATGGATAGAATAAAGTAGAAGAGAAAAGATCTGGGGGTGCTTGATGTTCCAAAAAGTCAGAGGAAACCAGCAACAAAAGCTAGATATCTTGCTACAGAGTACCACAGATGTTGGAAGTTTTTAAAAGATTGTAATCAGCATAAAAAAATAAGAATCATAAAAGATAAATAACATATCTTTGAAGGGGAAAAAAAAAAGATGTAATGCGTGTGACATATATTTAAGGTAGATTTTTGAGTTTTTATATTGAGACATACATAATTGCTTTCAATAAAAATGGGAATAAAAGACATGAGACTGATTAGTAATTTGGGGGAACACAAATCAGATACTCATTATCCGCCAGCATCTGTTTGCAGATTCCAGATTTTTTTTTTAATCTTTAGTAGTTTGTTATTATTTGATCAGAAATTCACATCAGAAATTAATTACCATTAAAGGCCAGTTAAAAAATTCAGCCATCCACTAATGAAGTTAAGCATATCACATGACTGGAAACTACTCACATGGCAGGAGCACTGAAAAAGCAGAAGAAACAAATTACTAAGGTCAAAAATACCTTTTTGAAACTCCTCATTCAGCAGTTATATATAATGAAGCCATCCTTAAAACAGAGTGTTACTTCAGACCTATTAGGTTAAAAAAAGAACATAGATGCTATAAAATGAATATTGTTTGTAAAAGAGGATCAGGTTAGTTTAGACAATATCTTAAATGTTAGTTTAAATTTCAAACAGGTTATCATAAAAATGTTGAACAATACGTTAATTCCCATACACTCTACCAATGAGATTATGAAGGCACTGTCAGAAAACAAGCAGGAAAATATTTTAAAAACCAACTTTAAGATTCTGACTCCTTCCCATGAAAAGCCCTCCATACATGAAAAGGCTAGAGAGATTTGGGAAGCAGGAGTCAGCAGCTCCTCTAATCATCATCTAATTAACATCCCAAAAGTTCTGTGATGACTTAGACATTAAAAAAAAACCCATCCAAAACTAAAGAAGTTGCTCAAATATACAGAATTTACAAAACTTACTGTTTGTTGCTCCTAGAAAGCTCCAAAAGAGCTAAGCAAAGAATAACAGAACTATATTTAGAGCAGAAATGGAGGGAAACAGACAATGCAGTTCCAGACTTAAAAGGGTATGGCATCTATGTTCCACCCTTGCCTCAGCCAAAATTAGAAGATAAATCAAGTAGCACTACAGCTGAAAGGTAAGTCACTATTACTATTGAAAAAGACTTAGCATTTGAGAATAAGGGTACTTAAAAATTATTCTTTTTATTTATTTAATTGCACTTAGTATAAACAAAGGAAAAAGAAAAGAAACAAAATAAAATCGAACAAGCCAGGGCCGTGCAGTGACTCCTCAATCGCTCTATATGGCTCTTTGCAAAGCAGCCCCTCAGGCACCTTCATCCTGTAGTGAATTAAACTGGGGGATTCAGTCCCTGGAAGCTTTGCAGAAGATGAAAAGGCAAAGAGATAAGGTGAAAGAATGAAAATCCTTCTGGTATCATTGGTTGTGGAGATAACATCTCTGACCTGTGAAGGACTGGTGTCAATATATTCTGCAGTCTAGGGAAACATATCAGGGAAGGAACACATCAACTATGGAGTTGCCTGACAGCCTCTGCTGTCAACCACTGTTGGAGACAGATTATTGGGCTAGAGAGATCTTTAATTATGGCCATCCTGTGCTCTTGAGGATGTCATTTAGTCCAGAATGAGCACTCTTTGTAAATATGAACCCTTCATAGATGGTCATCTGGTTATGTAAAGAGAACAAGAGGAAATGCTATTTGAAATCTTTGACAGACATGCTCTCCAGAAGTGAAATAATGTTTGCAAGGCCACCAGGCAAACAAGTAAAAGTTATTTCTAGTAAACTGAGTGAGCATCAGAAATTAACTGGATTATTATGCAGGAAACACAAACTGAAAGAACTTTGTGGTTTCTACAATGGGGAAAACATAGGGGTGTTGTCAAAAGGAAATGAAAGAAAATCCTCATGTCTACCTGGGAAACGAACAGCTATGTTTGGCATATTCAAACCCTAGAAAAGGTAATGCTTTTTTAGCAAAAACTCCATCTCCTGCTATAAGACATTCGATCCACAGAAAAATTACCATTTTTTATGTAAAACCAGATTAATTTAAAATGGAGTCTGTATCCATTTCTGAAGACATAACCAAAGAAGTCATTTTATTCTCAAAGGGTGTAGTTATTTTTAATGAAGAAAAATACTCAGAATTTTTAGGCAATTATAAAAAGAACACCCCTTGTTGGAAGACAGGATGAAATTGTGATATATAATTTAAATAATCTAGTTTAAATTGGTGGATATTACACAAATCATTGCACACTTCTTTGCAATATAAATCTCATGTAAAACAAACTAAGAGAGGAAAGATTGAAAAAAGATTGAAATTAATGCCAAGCAAATTATCCAAAACAATGTTTCACAGAAAACTGGAAAAAATGTCAGTCAAATAGAACTCAATATAATTTTCATTAAATTGGAGAGGCAATCAAGTTTATCATGCTTGGAGTTAATAATAACCAATATGAGGAGCTTTTATTGTACTTAGCGATGGTTGTACAAGAAAAGAATGACACTGATAAAGAAATAATTGAAGAAATTAGTTTCTTGACATTGACAAGAAAGCATTACTTCCAATAAAGTAAAATATGCAATCCATCAAATTAAACAAGGACATTCTCCTAGGAAAGATGTAAAGACTACAGCAGGAGTGTAGTTAATGGCCTAGAGCAAAGTGTAGGTCAGGGGACGGATATTTAAACAAACTCCATGAGAGCACAGAATCTACTGGTGAAGAAGCAATGGTTCAATAGAGCAAAATGCCACTGCTTTGGATATGTCACTCAGGTCTTGCAAATGACAGCATGGAGCCTGAGTGGAGGAGCCTGTCTTCCTAAAAATTTTGTTTTAAAATGTCATGCCTGAGCAAGTAAATGTAAGTCTTCATTAGTGGTTTTACAGGGAGATTTTACAGCAGCTGGAGATGAGGCTGAGTAGCCTCAAGTTTTTTTTAGTGTATTCTTTTAGCAGGGAGCGATACACAGATTGATGCACTATTTGGGGTTTTTTTATTATTGTCTTAAAGTTATTTTATCCCATCATAAAAAAGGTTAAATAAAGAGAAATAGAGAATTTTTGTATCTTGCCACAAAAACAACAACAACAAAAAACCTAACCAAAACAAATAAAAATAAAACCAGCCAAAACACTTAGACAGTTTTGATTTTTTTTTCCCTCTCAAACACTAAATCCACCATCTGGGGCTTTGTTGGGGTTTTTTTAAGAATAGAAATGTTGGAGATTCTCCCCTCAGTGAAATGAGGTTATTTTAGACAATAATTTACAGAAAAAGATGGACAATAACAGTCCACATTGGGGAGGCAGTAGTTACAACCTTCAGCTTGTCTCTGGTGTTTACACAAGGTAAAAGCAAACAAAAGATTTCAACAGCTGTTTGGTGGATGCAGAATAGTCCTGGTCCCTGTCTTGGGAGCACCAACCTTCCTGCACACCTTGCTGCAACACACTGCCCTGGGTCTTACCTTAGGCTTTCTAGCTCCACTAGGTAATCAACAGGACTGAGGATATTCATGTATTGATATATGTGTTTCCATCCAAATCTATTAGATACCACGGAGAAATAAACCAACATTAATTTCAGGAAGTTCTTGCTGAACGAGGAATAATCAAAAAATACCAGCATCTTTATGGGCTGTTACTTCAAAGACACTGATGTTCATCAAAATTCCCTACTGCACCATAGCTTGCATTTTTTTGCTGCTCTCCTTGAGATCTGTTTGGGAGTCTGGGTCACTGGATGATGAGCTCACTGTTCTGTGCAGGAGGGTATTGTGAAAACTGGGATGTTTTTTTACCCTCTGAGTCAAATGTACTTCTACACTCATTCTATTTAGGCAATAGGTAGTGGCAGTTGGTGTTATATAGTCCACATTTTCTGCTTTCCACTGAAGGTTAATATAGCTAATAATTCATATAAAGAGAAATGTTTTGGGATCACAGGGATTTCAGATAATTATAGTTAAGAGAGAGTAGGGAAGGTAACGACAGTGTTGTTCTTTATCCAGATTTTGCATTCCAGCCATATTAAACTTTTCTCCCTTTCACAGTTCTCTACATAAACATTTATACAAGAGAAGGACAGTGAGACAGAAACTAAAGAAATGGTTCAGATAGAAATGGTTCACAGAAACTGACAAAATGGCAAGAGCACTGACAGAAAATTATTTGTAAAGTGGAAGATCTTGACACATGGTTGACAGAAGGATGATGATATCTGCATGCAAGATAGGCATCGTATTTAAGTATTATGTGTATTTTTAGTACATTTCTATTTTTTCCACATATTCGTTACTAATCTAAGTTCAAATATGTGTGAACACATGAAAATGAGTTGTCATATATGCTGAATATAATTGCTGACTGAGTCATACAGCTCTTTCATACTCCAGGACTTGAAGAAATTTTAGTCTAGATAAAGAACAAAGGTAGTCATAACAAAGTCCCAGAATTAAAAGGTATTTATTGGACTGTTTTTTTTTGTTTTTTTTTTTTTTTTTTATTATTGACTGAAGCATTTTACAGTTTCTATTAAGAACTGAGGTTTTCCATTTAATGATTTTGATAAGGCATACTAGAATAGTAAGGAATTTTAAACCAATCACTCTTCTATCTCTGCTTTTAAGTTTGTTACAAGCAAAGCTTTGATTATACATGCCCCCTGCCTCTTATCACACTATATTTCACCATGAAATTGAGACAGAACATCACCAGGAGTAATTTCTACTTAAGCCATACCCACGAAGCAGTATCTGTGCATGGCAAATGAAGATCTTCATGTCCTTACTTCTCCCCTCTCCCTTTCCAAAGTCTGTATTTCACTAGAGATTTGTTCTTTGTTAATAATTTAAGTATTTTAACATTTTGAGAAGATCAAACAGTTCTACTACCTTAAATTTTTTAAGCCCCTCCATTGTGGTAAGAAACTCATAATGTCACTGGAAGCTTAAACCAAAAACAATGATTTGAAAGTAAAATATTAAAGATGTTGTTTTCACATTTGTAGAATGTGACCCACAAAATGCATGCAAGTGTCTTAGTATGAAGCACTGATTATTCAACATGAAAAGACATTCCTTGTAGGAGATGTTTTTTGGCTGTTGGTCCAAGAAATCCATGTTGCAGCATAATTTCTCTGAAGGTGCAATGGAATGCAAGGCATAGTTAAAAATGTTTAAGAGCCAGAGAGTTTTGTCCTTCAAATATATCTTCTGGCTGCATAAAATGACCATATGAGAAAATGATTTGCTTCAGCTGTGCATGTGAGTTACTCTGCTTCTTCACAGCTGACTAGTTCTTTGAAATGGTCAGTCTCCAGACAGAAAGAGAAAAGTGTTGAAGGCAAATGATTACTCCAACAGTCTGAGCTAATCACACAAAAGTGAAAACATTTACCTTCTTAAACTCAGTCCCTATGATCCAAAGACTTAGGGGAGGCAAAAATAACTAATGTAATGGAAAATGCTAATTATTATGTGTTGGAGCATTGTAGCATTTTCAATTCCCTTTTCCTTGGATTTTTCTCAGTTTAAGGACCAACAGTGTGTATGATATATATGTTTCAGTGAGAATGGGCTCTTTAATAAAAGGACTAGAGCCTTGTGATCAAAGAAAAAATATTAGTCATAATAACAAACATATTTCTAATTCAACGGCAAGCTTTAAGTGCACTAAAATGCTCAAAGAGCGGCTTTGAGCCACTACTCTCCTATCTGTTTACATGTCAATGTGAAAAAACATCTTGTAAATTCATTGATGTTACTTCAGTACAAAAATGTTTTTTAGGAAATAGATCAGGTTTGTAATTTCACATAAATTGTTTTTATGTGTAATGGAACCATGTGACCCATAAAAAATGTACACTTGTGGACTATTTAACACAGCCATCTGTACATTTTTTAAGAATGAAACTTTCACCATAGTGCAACTTTTGTTCACGATATCAATCTGGTTATTATGCCTTGGCTTAATTCACTCTCACAATAAGATCACACTTGCACTTGGCAGAGGAAATAAGGAATAATGAGGTACTTAGAGAAATTAGATTTCTACACTATAATATAATCAGATTTTAATGAAACAAGTAATATATACCATTCATACCATTTTGGTTTGTGATAAACCTTACTGAATTATCACAAGACTTCTTTTGGTGGCCATGAAGTACGTGAAATGATTTATTCTTTGAAGTAAAATGCTGCTCTATCTGCGTGAAATCTATTACAACATAATATACAGCCTTTATTATTTCTCTCCTATTGGATAATTGGAGGTCTGTGGTATTATTTAAAGTGATGAAGTAGCAACCTTAGCTCATTTTACACTTTTCAATTTCATGCTTGTCTTCTGTAAAATCTTTTCCATAAATTAACACTCAACAGAACATGGATGCAGTACAAAGTATAAAACTTAAATACATATTGATTAAAATTGTATGCAGAGTCAATGAAACTAGAAGTTCTGATTAATGTTTGTTACTGATCAGTGTAAGCTTTTCTTATAAGGCACATATTCTAACAACACTGAACTTAAGCAAACCAGGTTAGAAACCAGAAAGCCAGCAATAAAACTTCAAGAGAAGTAGCTGAATATTTACAACAGTGACCATGAGTTTAATTACCCTGATTAAGTCTATGTTAGCTACAAAACACCCTCAACCTACATCTTCTTTTGTTGCACAGAAATACAACAAAGAAAAGAAGCAAATGTGAATGCTCAAGCCTGAGTTTTTCCTGGAAATCTTTGGGAACTTAACAGGGTCCAATGTTTAAAGGTGAGCCATTGTTAGCTCCCCTGTAATCAATGCCCTGAACTAAATCTCCAGAAGGAAAATCAGATCTTAGATGTGGTCATCAAATCAACCTTTTAGAGGTGCTGTCTTTCTTCAGTGGTCTCATACAGTGAAGAAGCCCTTAAGTGTGGAAGAAAAACACATTATCTTACCACAGGTGAAAATGATCCCATGTGTCTATAACTTAAACATTTTCCCAAAATAGATACATACAAGGATATCTTGAGAAGACAAAAAAGTTTATAAAGTCTGTGTAGAAACAGGCAATTGTCTTACCAAGACAGAGAACACTCATCAGTATAAATGGACAAGCCAGTTACTGGGTTTATGAATAAGAGGATTCTTGGAAGCTGTAAAAAATCACCATATCATGTTCCCTCAGAGATTTGCAGTCTTCTGTTCTCTTTGTCCTTTTTTTTATCACAGCCTGGTGAGTTGGAAGGTCCTCCCTACATAAGTAGGTATTTTTGTTACACTCTTTGCAGGAGCTGATACTGACTCTAAGTAGTGCAAATTCTTTTTTTTTTCCACATTTTGACTGGTTAAAGCAGTGCTTCAGATTCTGCCAGACTTCAGTTAAACTTCTATTACTGTCCTTTTAGTAACCTTCCCATTGGAACTGTTTATTTGCAACTTGGACGGGATGAAAACATCATTTTAGAGAGATAATATTTTCTTTATATATCTCAGTTTCATAAACTTTGGCAGAATTATGTGGGGAGATTCTTCATTTGGCTTTTTCTGCATAGTAAATATAACTTATTTTCTGACTACTTCAGGAATGTTTTCACACTTGGGCTTAAGAGGCATTTAGAGATTAAAGTCCACCAGAAGAGGCTTTGTCATTCTAACATCTGCAAGCTGATATTTTGTACAAATTCTCGGTGAAGGCTTACTACTGATTCATAAAATCACAGCTAGTAATGACACATTTTTTAAAAAGTATTTTGGGTAAGCATGCTCAGGGATGTACACTTGTCAACACTGCCAAGATACTTGCAAAAGTTGTGAGAAAGTCAAAAACGGGACCAGAGGCCTGATAAAATGCCCTTTCATGGCAGAAGCGATATTCTCTGTAGTTTGTCACCAAAAACCAAAACATGACAGGAAACTTGTTTATTTTGTATTTATTAAGTACTGTAAAAATTAAATCACTTCCCCCCTCTCCAAACCCCAGTTATTTTGCAGACAATTAATCTCCAGAGAAAAAGGTAATCAGAGTCAAAAGTTGCAGATCAAAGCCACACAAATCTATAATGGAAACAGATTTACAATAAAAATAATTTATCTGAGGAAATCTGAAAGGAGGAAATGGTTTTTACTGGAATATCAGCAGTGATCAAATGTGTAAATGTCCATAAATGCCACTTTCCTATGTACTACCTGTTTCTTCATAGCCTGGCTCTCTATGTTCCCTATTGTCGTAGTTTGGAAAAAATGAGTTTTTTTCTGAACTTCAGTGGTCAAACCAATGAGTGCTCAGGTTTAAAGACTGGCACCTGGTGTGGCCACTGAGGACAAGGATCTGCCTCTGAGAACACAAGGGGTTAAAAGCAGAGGGCTCCCCGGAAAGCTCTCTCTTGGTTCCGGTCCCTGAGGACGGAGGGATCTCCCCTGCCCAGCGGCTGGCTGGGTGGGGGAGGGGAAGCCATGCGGCCTGGGCGAGGTAGGCCTAGAACCTCGGGCAGAGAGGGGGAGAGGAAAAATCCTGCAGGATGGAAGGGTGGAGAAAGTACAAGAACCTGGAAAAGCATCAGACAGCCTTCTTTTCCCTTTCCCCCTCCCCCCCTCCTCCTTCCCCCCGGAGAGAGAAACTGAGAAAACCGTGTCTGTGATCTCTGTCACCTTGAAATTTGATATCAACAACTAGACAGCACGGCCGAAAGAGTATGGGGGGGGTGGCGTGAGAAGAGTGTCCAGCAGTAAAGATATCGTGAGAGTTCTGGGGAAACAAAGCCCAAGATTTTAATCTTTTTCGTAAATGATGGAAACTTTATAAATGCTAATCTTCCTGAATTTGAAGAAGAAAGATAGAAAGAACTAAGCAAAAATTATGAAAGTTTGTGTAAGTAGAAGATTGTCAGAGAACGCTGAAAAGAATCCTAGGTGGGAGGAGATGATGGAGTAGCTTTGGCTGGACTCTTTTGTATAGCCATGGACGGACTCATTTTTTCCTATAACATAGAAACTGTATCTAGGGAAAGGCATTGGCTTGGA
Organism: Sitta carolinensis; assembly: GCA_032173965.1. NCBI lineage: Eukaryota > Metazoa > Chordata > Aves > Passeriformes > Sittidae > Sitta > Sitta carolinensis. The sequence continues at coordinate 35,798,306 of CM063283.1, forward strand.
GCGAAGAGTGGGACGTAGTGTGAACAGAGATGAGAAGTGTCCCAAAATTGAGAAGCTGTCGTTTCTTGGAACTAACCAAAGCATTTTTAAAAAGAGAAACCCTAGAAACAGCTCTAGTCCATGCACAGTGGTGAGAGCACTGGACATGGAGGAAGAGGCCACGATGTAGTGCAAGAAGGACTCCTATCTCTCCTCAACGAACTGAGTACTGATTATCGGAAAGGTGGTAATAGACTGAAGATTAATTATCTAAAAGGTGGTAACGTGATGGGGAATTTTCAGTTTGTTTTGTTAGGTTGAGAACTGGTGGGGGGGGGGGAGGAAGAGTGTTTTTTTTAAAAGTTTCCATGTTCTTCTGTATGTGTCTTCTTTACCTATTATTAGTAATAAAGTTTTTTTCTGTTGCTTTCTAAATTAGAAACTGTTTTACTCTGTTTTTGGTCACATCTCACAACAAATACCAGGGACAGTATATCGTTATAAGAGCACTGGCCTTGTGCCAACGTCAAACCTTTAACACCTATTTAAGCAAAATTAGTGACAATAGGAAGAAAATAATAAGCCAATGTCTTGGGTTACTGTTGAATTGTATCCCTATTCGTCTGTTTAAATCAAAAATGAGTTCTGTACCTTTAAGACTAGATCTAAGAGTGAAGAAGAAGCAGTGGAATGTCTGAGGCGGGTGTTTTCAAAACATCAAGATAAGAATTTGTAGTTTTGGAGGACACAGCGAGTGTTGGCTGCAGTGTGGACGGCGGGAGAGAGCTCTCTTTGGCTTTCTGTTAGTTCGTGGCTAGCTGAAGCAGAGAAGTTTTCCGGACTGTGAGTTTCTTTTCCTTTTTTTTTCCTTGGAACTGTTCAAACCTACTCTGGACTAACCCCCAGCAGAGCACCAAGAGCTCATCCCTGTGGCCCACCGGGCCTGGCTTGGGCCTGGCATTTCCCAGTGCCAGGGACTAACACAGACTGAGCGAGCCGAGCTGCACCCACGGCACAGACTGACTGGATTGGTCATCTCTGCGGAGAAGCAGGAGGTTTTGTTCCTTGATGTTCATTTGTTGTGCTTGGCCTGTTAAATAAATACATTTTTTCCACTTTCCTCTAAGGAATTTTTTTGTTTTGTTTTGTTTTGTTTCTCCTCTTCTCCTTTCCTGAACCAGTTGGGGAAAGGGGCCATTGGATTGGTTTTCTGGAGGGACCTATTTTGAGGTCCCTTCCCAAATTTGCCTTAAACCAAGACATATACAGTTAATTGGCGCCCAACACGGGGCTGGAGAAAGTGGAAAAATTGTACTGATTGTATTTTAGTTGTACTTTGTATTGGGATAAAGCAGTCAACAGCTATGTTGTTGCTTGAACTCATAATGTCTCTCTCGGTGGAGGCCTTTCTGGGTTTCTGTTCCCTAGGCTTTTTTGAAGTTTTAATACCTTTCTAGTCTTTAGGTTTATTCTCTTATTCGGAAATAGCTCCAGTGTTGTTCCTAACACGTAGTTTTTACTGTAGAGGAGCATGTATTAGAATAGCTATTGTACTAGGCTCAGTGATAATAATTTATAAGAAGTTCATAAAAGTACTAAAGTTAGTGACAAGTATATTTAGTTTATAAATCTTTCATCTTACCTTGCGTCCCAGTTCCAATAGCATGTTTTAGAAGTTTATTAGTAATTACACTCAGTTAGTTAAAGAAGAAAGAGGGGATGAGGCTTTTCAACCTCTCCTTTCCCTCTTCTCCTTTGAAACTGTTACATCACTTTTTAAGAATATTCAGTTTCCTTTGAATACCAAGGATACCACCTTTCTAGTATTTCAACTAGTAAGTTTCCTCTATATAGTCTGCAACTTCTCTAGAATGAAGGCTGAGATCTCCAAAGTAACTACTGAGACCCCTAACCCAGAAGTAAAGCCAAGTGTACAGAATCCTGAGTAGTGTAGAGAATGGGAAGATATGGGCCAAACCCTGAAAGAATTTTCTAACCCTGTATCCTAGGACTTTCCACGTAAACAAATTCAGAACCCAGCCAAAGTAAGAAAGTACTTGAAAGAGAAGTACCATAATGATACTAAGGAGAGAAAGATCATTGCAATAAGCTGAGCCTTGACATATGCTTATCGCACACTGCTAAATACTGTAAGGCAACAGACAAAGACAGCGGGGCAGGGAGATAAATCAGCAGCTAAACCAGACAGTGAGCTTAAACCAACAGCTAAACCAGACAGTAAGCCTAAACCACTGGCAGTTGCTGCAAGAAGGAAGCACACAACTAAAACTGACAGGCAGGTAGAGGATGAGGACCCAGGTGAAGGAACCTCAAAACCAGCAACTGACAGAAAGACAGAAGTCAAAACAACTGGCACAAAGTCAGAAACTAATACTGAGCCCTTCTCCCTGAAGGACCTTCGTGGCCTAAGAAAGAATTACACTCAACGACCTGATGAATCCATAATTAGTTAATTAGTCCGTCTTTGAGATACTACAGGTAAGGCTACAGTTCTAGATGGCACTGAAGCAAAACATTTAAGATCTCTGTCACATGATCCAGTTATTAACCAAGGAATGATGAGGGGGGCCAACCCTCACAGCCTCTGGGAACGGGTCCTAAGAAGTGTGGCACAAAGATATCTGTGTACAGACGATCTCTATATACAGCAAACACAATAAAAAACCATAGAACAAAGAATCCAACGCCTGAGAGAGATGACAGTGACAGAGATTGTCTTCTCAGATGACCTAAACACTAGAAACCCAAATTTGGTACCATGTACATCCGTGATGTAACGAAAACTTGTACGACTTGGGCCACAAGAATATACTTCTGCTTTAGCCATAATGAAACGAGATAACAAAGAAGAAACCGTACTGGATATAGCAAAGAAACTCAGAACATATACAGATGCTGTGCATGGCCCAATACAGGCAAGAATTACAACTGTGAAAACCCATCTACAGAAATTAAATGATAAAATAGAAGAGAACCATAAGAAACTCAGAGAAGAGATGAGAGAAATGAAAGAAGACTTTCTCCAAATCTCAGCAATACAAGTCAAAAGTTCCAGTACCAAACGCAAATATTCCCCAGATGGGGAGAAGAAATATACCCCCCGAACTAAACTGTAGTCTGTCCTGCGTGGTTTTGAAGAAGACATGAAGAGATAAGATAGAAAACCTACTGCTACTCTGGCCCAGCGGGTACTTGAATTGTTTTGAAGGCAAGACTCAAGAAAGAAATTTCACCAAAAAAAAAGTAGCCCCAGTTGCCCAAGAAAAGAAGAATGACCAGGCTTAGAGGGGCCCTGCCTCTAGCCAGATAGAGGCTAGAGAAAATCGTGTCTTTTGGATTGTGTAAATTCGTTGGCCTAGCACATCAGAACCACAAAAATATGAGGCCTTAGTTGACACTAGTGCACAGTACACATTAATCCCATCAAAACATGTGGGGACAGAATCTGTTTCTATTTCCAGTGTAACAGGAAGATCACAGGATTTTACTTTAGTAGAAACTGATGTGAACCTGACTAGAAGTGAGTAGAAGAAACACCCTATTGTGACTGACCCAGAAACCCCATGCATTTTAGACATAAACTTCCTTCGAAATAAGTATTTCAAAAACCCAAAGAGATTCAAGTGAACATTTAGAATAACACCTGTAGTGACAAAAGACATTAAGCAATTAGACTCCTTACCTAAACTATCAGAGAACCCATCAACAGTAAGACTCCTAAAAGTAAAAGAACAACAAGTACCGATTACCACCTCGATAGTGCACCGCCGGCAGTACCGGACAAATAGAGATACTGTGATCCCCATCCATAAGATGATCCATGAGCTAGAGAGCCAAAGAGTAGTCAACAAAACCCACTCACCCTTCAACAGCCCCATCTGGCCTATACACAAATCTAGAAGAAAATAAAAATTAACTGTAAACTATCATAGCTTAAATAAAGTAACTCCACCATTGAGTACTACTGTACCAGACATACTAGAACTCCAGTACAAGCTAGAGTCCAAGACAGCAAAGTAGTATGCTACTATTGACATTACAAATGCCTTTTTCTCCATTCCTTTAACAGTAGAATGTAAGCCTCAGTTTGCTTTCACCTAGAGGGGTGTGCTGTACACCTGGAACCGACTGCCCCAAGGGTAAAAACACAGTCCCACCATCTACCATAAACTGATTCAGACTACACTAGAAAAAAGTGAGACTCCAAAACACCTACAATACATCGATGATATCATTGTGTAAGAGAACACGGCAACAGAAGTGTTTGAAAAAAGAACGAAAATCATCCAAATCCTCCTAGAAGCCAGATTTACTATCAAGAAGAGTAAAGTCAAAGGACCTACCCAAGAGATCCAGTTCCTAAGAATAAAGTGACAAGATAGACAGCAACAAATTCCCACTGAAGTCATCAACAAGATCACAGCAATGTCTCCACCAACTAACAAGAAAAAAACACAAGCTTTCCTAAGCACCATAGACTTTTAGAAGATGCACATTCCAGAGTACAACCAGATCATGAGCCCTCTCTACTTTGTCACCCAGAAAAAAAACGATTTCCACTGAAGCCCTGAACAGCAACAAACTTTCGCCCAGATCAAACAAGAGATCACTCATACAGTAACCCTTGGCCCAGTCAGAACAAGACCAGAAGTAAAGAATGTACTCTACTCTACAACTAGGAGCCATAGTCTGTCCTAAAGTCTGTGGCAGAAGGTACCTAGAGAGACCCGAGGCCAACCACTAAGATTCTAGAGCCGAAGTTATAGAAAATCAGAAACCAATTATACCCCAACAGAGAAAGAAATTTTAACAGCCTATGAAAGAATCCAAACTGCCTCAGAAGTGATAAGTACTGAAACACAACTCCTCCTAGCACCCCAACTACCAGTACTAGAGTAGATGTTCAAAAGAAAGATTCCTTCCACCCACCATGCCACTGACACCACATAAAACAAATAGATTACCCTCATCACACAGCACACCCGAATTAAAAACCCAAATCACCCTAGAATTTTAAAGATAATTATGAATTGGCCGGAAAGTGAAAACTTTAGTCTCATAGATGAAGAAGAAACAGAACAAGTAACACGGGCTGAAGAAGCTCCACCATACAACCAACTACCCCCAGAAAAAACAGGCTACGCCCTTTTCACTGATAATTCCTGTCGTATCGTAGAGATGAACCAGAAGTAGAAAGCAACTATATAGAACCCCACACGACAGGTTGCACAAGCTACTGAAGGAGAAGGTAGATCAAGCCAATTTACTGAACTCAAAACTGTTCAACTAGCTCTAAACATTACTGAAAGAAAGAAGTAGCCAAAAACTAACTGACAACGTAGAAGAAAACCAATCTAGGCTACTGAAGAATAGAAAGACATTACTAATCAGGTAGAGAAGCTACCTGTGAAAGTCCACCATGTAGATGCCCATATCCCCAAGAATAGAACTAATGAAGAACACCACAACAATGACCAAGTAAACCAAGCTACAAAGATAGAAATGTCAAAGATAAACTTAAATTAACAACACAAGAGAGAGTTGTTTGTAGCTCAATGGACCCATGATACCTCAGGCCATCAAAGTAGAGATACCACCTATAAGTAGACACAAGACCGAAGGGTAGATCTAACCATAGACAGTATTTCCCAGATTATCCACAACTGTGAGACATGTGCTACCATCAAGCAAGCCAAAAAAGTAAAACCCCTCTGGTATGGGGGGCGGTGGTCTAAATACAAGTATAGAGAAACCTAACAAATTGACTACATCACACTACCCCAAACACGTCAAGGCAAGCACTACGTACTCACAATAGTAGAAACCACCACAAGATGATTAGAAACCCACCCAGTGTCTCACGCCACTGCCCAGAACACCATCCTAGACCTTGAAAAGCAAGTCCTGTAGAAACATGGTACCCCTGAGAGAATTGAGTCAGACAATAAGACTCATTTCAAGAACAGCCTCATCAACACCTAAGCTAGGGAACATAACATTGAGTGAGTGTACCATATCCCTTACCATACACCAACTACAGGCAAAGTAGAAAAGTACAATAAACTATTAAAAACCACCTTGAAAGCATTAAGTAGAAGATCATTCAAAAATTGAGAACAACATTTAGCAAAAACCACTTAGTTAGTTAACACCCGAGACTCTACCAACCAAACAGGCCCTACCCAATCTGAACCCCTACATACAGTAAATAGAGATAAAGTCCCAGTAGTACATGTCAAAAGTTTGTTAAAAAAAACAGTTTAGATTAATTCTACCCCCAGTACAGGCAAACTCATCCGTAAAATTATCTTTACTCAGGGACCAAATTATACATTGTAGATAATACAGAAAGATAACACAATACAATGTGTACCTCAAAGAAATCTGACTATTAAATGAAAACTATGTGTAAATATCATTACTTATTAAATGTCACTGCCATTGTTTGTATCTAATGATAAATTGTATATATGTGTGTGTAGAATTAAAAGATGTATTAGTGTTAGTAATAAGTTGACAATATGGAGATAAGAGGTAGAATGTCCTGGGTTACTGCTGAATTGTATCCCCATTCGTCTGTTTAAATCAAAAATGAGTTCTGCACCTTTAAGACTAGATCTAAGAGTGAAGAAGAAGCAGTGGAATGTCTGAGGCGGGTGTTTTCAAAACATCAAGATAAGAATTTGCAGTTTTGGAGGACACAGCGAGTGTTGACTACAGTGCGGACGGCGGGAGAGAACTCTCTTTAACTTTCTGTTAGTTCGTGGCTAACTGAAACAGAGAAGTTTTCCGGACTGTGAGTTTCTTTTCCTTTTTTTTTCCTTAGAACTGTTCAAACCTACTCTGAACTAACCCCCAACAGAACACCAAGAACTCATCCCTGTAGCCCACCGGGCCTGGCTTAGGCCTGGCATTTCCCAGTGCCAAGGACTAACACAAACTGAGCGAACCAAACTGCACCCACGGCACAGACTAACTAGATTAGTCATCTCTACAAAGAAGCAAGAAGTTTTGTTCCTTGATGTTCATTTGTTGTGCTTGGCCTGTTAAATAAATACATTTTTTCCACTTTCCTCTAAGGAATTTTTTTTTTTTATTTTGTTTTGTTTCTCCTCTTCTCCTTTCCTAAACCAGTTGGAGAAAAAGGCCATTAGATTAGTTTTCTGGAGGGACCTATTTTGAGGTCCCTTCCCAAATTTGCCTTAAACCAAAACAGCCAATATTCTGATAGCTCCTTTCAAAATTATTTCACATCTGGTTTGGTTAAACTATGATATATTGGTCTCCTCTGGGTTTTTGTTATTGTATTTTTTTAAATTTGTGTAAATAAATTCTTAAGTTACTAACAGGAAAATATATTACCTACTTTTTTTTTTTTTTTTTTCCTAACAGCCTACACTGACGATTTCCTGCTTTTGTACAAAAGGGTATTTCTCTCTCTCTTCTCGGTTTTACCAGAAATAATCCCCACATTAACATTTTACGGTGAAACTTTCCTTTCCAGTTCCTTTATTCTGTCTATTAAGCTATGTCTATTTGCATTGAACTTTGTCTGCCAATTATAAATCTAAATTGACAAACCTGAATTATGAGACTCTTCTTTTGTAATAATGAGTCCATTTTTTTAATATCAAACTTTAATCTCTTCTTATCTTGAATTTAAATAAATCATCTAATCAAATCATTAAACAAGTAATTTCAGAATCAGTCATTATGTGTTTCAATATTTATTGACAGTGTTATGATTACTCTTCTATCCAAAGGATTTTTTTTCAAGGTACACTTATATATCAATAAAGGGGAAAAGAAGAGAAAGGAAACTGAATAATAATACAAATATGTAAGAAATCATATTCAGAAGCATCCAATTTAACTCAATTCCATATTGAGAAAACAGGATAAATAACTGAACACAAGTAAACATTTTTCATTTGAGATAACTAAGCCTTGCCACAAGTTAGGAGAGAGGCTATGGAGTCTCCATCCTTGCAGATATTCAAAAGCTGTCCAGACACAAACCTGGACAACAGGCCCTGGCTGGTCTTGCTTGAGCAGATGTTGGACCAGATGACCTCCCTTCCAACCTCAACCATTCTGTGATTTATGTGGCTTTATGCCATTGTTTTGTATCTCAGCTGAAGCAACAATGCATTTTGTGGTTTGTGTAACTGAGTACAATTACCAGTGTACAGCAAAAGGTTATATTTTGTAAAAGACACATCAGTACTGTTCCTTTAAGGCCATCACCAGAGAAGTGAGGGATTAGGAAAATTAATTTGAAGACTGCAAAAGCTAAATCAGGAGAGAAGTATGTTACAAACAGTAGCAACAACTTCCGTGCTCTTCTTGCACAAAGTGTCTGCTGTTAAAGTGGAAGTTAAGGGTAGTATTTATAGAACTGTGTGATCTGGAGCAGGTGAGAAAGGTAGGAAAATATATGGTCAAGTCTGCATAGTCTGGTGTTACAAAAACTTCTTTAACTGACAGAAGAGATTGACAATGATCCCTGTCGCCCAGGAGCCAAAGGTAACCTGGGAGACAAGCTACATGAGCTACTCATTCTAAGGCTTTCAGCAGAAAAGCATCTGGGAAGGAGACTAACTCATCCATCTTCCATGTATTTAGCTTTAGCCAACAAGGACAACCCCTACAGCTGTGAAACAAGCTCTGTTAGTGGATAAAAAGTGAACAGGTTGTGACAGCAACTACACAAATGCAAGGTATTACTGACATGCATGAATGCAAGATAAGTGTGAAATCAAAGAGTCAGCATAGCAAAACAAAATATGTTACATAGCTATATTTTGACAAGTGGCACAAAGCTGCACTAAAGCAAAACAACAGTGTAAAGGTGATGATTTGGGCTGAGCCACAGGAGATGGAAGCACTCAAGGATGAATATTACTAGAAACTACATTGCTCCAGCCTCAAGATCAACTTTCTCAGTCCTTAGTCAAGTCACAAATATTATCTTCTGATAAAAGGTCCAGCTAGTATTAAAGAATTGGAGAAGAAAATTCATGACTCTTCGTAACAGGTGCTGCAGTAGACATGGATAAGGTTGTCTAAGAAGGGCCTGGCTATGGAATTGAACCAGTCAACATAACTGCTAGTCAGTGCAATGCTCCACTGAGTAAGGATTTGGCCTTTGATGTAATTTTAATAATATGTGATAGAGCAGTAGCATTGCATTTTTTTGCCAAACAAGTCCATTGGGATACACCTCCATGAAATACAAGGATGCCTTTATCTACTGAATGAAATGTGCCAGCAGGGGGGCATGCTCTTGACTTTATATGATTGTGTTAAAATATTGTTATATTGTTCTCCACAATCATACCATTTGTTTAGTTGACAAGCACATGCTGAGCAGAGGTCTTCAATGTGTTCACAAGAGAATGCACTTTTAGTTTCCAGATCCTAGTACTTCTCTGTTATCAGTTTACTGAAACTGCTATTGAAAATGTTTTTGTTATGCCTTCTATTGGTAGGGTACGGATCACCATTCTGATCTAGATAACAGTTCAAACATTATCTGTGTTTTCCAATTCCTTGTCTATTATCCCTCTGATTTGGATTCTTGATTGAAGTAAAGCTCCACCTCCATTCCTTAAATGAATCTAGAGTGCTTATTTAATGTCTAATGCTATTCTTTTTAGGCCATCAGCTCCAATTTCCCATTATAATGGTTAAGAGGATAAATTGTTTCTTCCACCTCTGCCTATTGCTTACTCTTTTTGAGAAAATCTTATTATTCTTCCTTTGTCCACTAATTATTTATTTACTTGTTACAGTGCTTGCTTGCTTCAATCCATTGAATTTTCTAGTGTTCGCACTCTTTAATTATCATAAATGCTTTGTGTTTACCCTTGTTGCTGCTCTCTTTACATCTTTATTTTAACTGCATTAGTTTCTGCCACTTCTGGGCATTAAGATTTAGTAAAGCACTTCTGTGAGTAAACAGAGAGTATTTGTATTTTACAGTGATGTGAATTTTCTGGATTTTGGTGCAGGGGATGGATTAATATTGCCTTTCTGAAAATATAACATGATGACAGGTACTTGCATTACGTGGCAGATAAATGATGATGATACCAGTTTCCCACTCTTCTGCCTGTACTATTGATCTTATTTATCAGCACTACCATAAAATACCTAGCTATTCAGTATGTTATCTCCCTCAATTAGGTGGATCTCATTAATCCTATCTTGTATGTTATCTGTTTCTGAACTTGTAATATTTGAATTCAGTCTTGGAAAATTGTTTACAGTGATTGAACAAGATAGTGGAGAAGTAAAAAAGCTTGTATTGTCTGCTTCAAAATCACACGTGGAATCTTTTTTCTTCTTTTCTCCTAGAGGCAACCTCTGGCTTTGTAGCATTTCTAGAAACAGCTATCATTGCCATAGAAAGGAACCAAAAGAAACACTTTCTTTATTTTTAAGATTAAGTATGACTAATTTCCCTTTTTCCCCCACTCAGTAGAACTGCTGCTTCTCTCTCCAAATATAGATGAACATTTCAGGGAGGGACCTGTATTTATATTTGGGTTCTATTTCTCATGAATAATTGAATATTCTTAAGAATGTGATTTCCAAAATAATTAGAAATAACAAGTAAACAGTAAATCTAAGGAAGAGTAACAAGGCCCCTTCCCATTAAACAACGTTTTATAGGAAAAATTTATGGGACGTTTATGGGACACACGTCTGCTGTGTCTCAAATCCAAGAATTTTTGCCTTTCCTGTATAATTCCTAATATTTTTTTTTTTTTGTAAAAACCCCCTGTTATCTACAAACAATGAATTTGAGAGTTCTAATTATTTTAAAGGAAACTAATTTCTTCCAGTTTCATTCAAAACACCCCACCCCTGCTCCCCCTCTTCCCCACGTATAGAAACTAGCATTCATCAGTTATGGATGATTTGTGTGTGATGTGGACTGGGTGCATGATTCAAAGCTAAACCCTTTCTGGGCCTCAATTTATTCTGCACAAAAAGAGGATTAATGGGGCATAATGAAGAGACTTTACACTGCAATGGGTGCCTGTAACAGATGTTATGGAAATGCAGGATCTTTGTGATTACTAAAGAAGAATAAGGACTTGACTCCCCTGTTGTCAACATGTTACTAAAAGTTTTCCTTATCTGATTCAACAATGCCTTGAGGGCACACACCATCAAAATGGTGTCTGAAGGCCCTTTTTCCAACACAGCCTTCTCAGGAGGTAGACTAAATAGACAAAATGCTCTGTCTCCTTCATCTCCTTTCCCTAGTGACTGGAGAAAATGACTTGCTTTCGTCCATAAGAAGGCCACACTCTTTCGTGATCCCAAAGGAGAATTCCTCACAAGCACAGGGAGGGCTCAGCCATGAGTCTGCCTGCTCATGCATCGGATCAAACTAAGATTCCTATTTCTTATGAAACAAATTGCTTTTCCAAGAAAGACATAACACATATTAAAAAGATATCCCTTTCCTTTCCTTTGATTTTTAATGCAAAAATTTTAAAAGGGAAATAGTCATGTAACACTTCAATTTTCACATGGATTGTTTTACTTTGGATAGAGAGGAAGCTTAGTAATTTTAATTAGTTAGATTCATTAATGATTTCACTGAATTTAAAACAACTTCTATTTCAAATTTAGTTGGAATAAACTGCACAGTGCAAGGTTTTGAATGATGAGACACTATACTTCAGCATTTTTTATCAAAACTTTGAACTGTGCGTTAAAAATGCATTACATTTGACAGACAACAAACTGGAGGATAAACATACTGATTTGTTTTGTGTATCTTAAATGTGTGCAAAACATGACTTCAAAACATTTGTTTCATGCTGGTAAGACATGGGGATAGACACTTTAATTTCACAGCTCCCTGTGAAGATTAGTTTCATAATGATTTTGGTGGATGAGAGGAGGTGTCTTGCGGCTGCTTCCTCCTGTTGTGGAGATCCTGGGTAGCTGAGTGCTTCAGTCACCTTCTGGCACTTGCAATACTATTCTATGAGTGCAAGGCTATGTCTGTGCTATGAACTAAAACAGGGCAAGGGAACATCCTTCTGTCCTGTACTTGACAAGCACACCTGGCTGGTGTCCAGTCTGTACAGCACTCAGCCATTGGCCTCCCCTAGGCTCCACAAGATGCACAGCTGAACCCAGCTCTAAAATATTGGATTTTATTATATTTTTAGTTCAAATATTATAGGAGGCTATAGTAGTATAAAGGCTGTGTTTTGACTCATTAGAACAATATTTAAATTTGAAAATACGTAGAATATCCTCACCTATGATGGGAAGCTACCAAGGGACCATTGAGGATGTGCCATTTTCCAGAATAGCTTGGAAAAGCTATCAAAGGAGGGAACGAATCCTTATTCAGTCCTTTGCTGACATAGAGAGTGTCTCTGACATGTTGCTCCTCACGAGTATTGCTTAGAAAAGAGCTTCTTTTTATTTAAGGGGATGGTGGCACAAAATATTCATCTCAGGGCTTCTGTATATTTTCACCTTAGGAGAAAGTATGGATTTGCAAGCTCAAGAAACATTATGTCACTTCATTTATGTCCATAGGAAATGAAGGAACACAGAACAAGCCTACAAGTTTTTCTTTCAGTGTGAGAACTTTTTGAAAAAAATTTCTGACCTCAGAGGAAGCTGTCTAAAACTATTAAATGTTCTCATTCAAATGTTGGTAGTTAGTTCAGGCTTTAACCTGTTTTAAAGTATGTGTTTAATAAAAACATGCTCTTAAAAGACTTAACACTTAGTTTTATTTTTTTGCCAACAAAAAAACTGATAAAAATTCTTGAAAGAATTCAGAGCTCTAAACAAGAATTTATCCTGTCAAAAACAGTCACCCCAGATATAAAATGACAAACTTTTTTATTGCTCTTCATGAGAAGAACCTTAGTTATCTGAGACTAGTGGGTGTTTTGTGAAGCAGCCAGAGCTTCAAGGGAGAATGACAGGTACTTTGAATCATACAAGAAAAATGAAAGTTCTTAATGACTCTAGACACTGTAGAGTCCTTACCTCATAAATGTCTGATTCATTTTCATTGCTCTCAGCAGAGCTGAGCTATTTCAATCAAAATGATAGCAGACAAAAAAAAATCTGCTTAGTTTCTTGACTGTTGGGTAACATCACTCATTCTTGAAATAACTTTTGTGTGAGTATAAAAATTTTCCAGGAGACCCTTGAAGTTATGGGCATGATTCTCCAAGTCACTCACTAAGGACATGAGGGCTCTGCATATGGACTGTGTTGCAGAAATGGGATTGAATGAGTTTTATAAGTCCTTAATTTTCACTAATGACATCAAAAGCATGTATGTTCCTGGGGAAAGATTTTCCAAGACCCATATAAACTCTGCCTCCCAGACATTGAAACTTTCAGAAGACGTTTAGCTCTGTACATCTGCTCCAGCACCATAAAATTATCCATAATATTTACTTTCAAGGTTATTCCAATTGTCATTCTTTGGATGTACATTGGATGCTGCTTTTGGTTTGATTTTTTTTTTCCCTTCTTCCTTTATGCTTTTTCCTTTAATCTTAGAATCAGAAAATCTTGCCAATACTGTTTTATAAAAATATCCAGAATTCAGGGACACTGAGATGTTTGTTAATTATGGAATTTAATTGTTTTGTGTGAGACCCTTATAAAGTGCAGCTCTCATCATTTAGATATTAAAAGATTCCAAAGACTCCCTAGGACTGATGAGCCTGCCTTCACTAACACTTCCAAAACATGAGAAGTTAATAGTACTGTATAATACAATCCATTATCAAGTTCTCTTTGGTGATCTGTGACATACCCTTTTTTCTTCCTTTGTGTTATGAGTTATTTTAGAGAGATACATATTGCTTGATCAGAAAAAAAAAATATTTAATGCATATTATTGCACCTTAAGGTTGTTTTTCTCAAACATTATTGATCTTGCAGTAGAATCTATTATAGTTTAAGGCAATAATTCATATATTTACACTTAAAGCCCTGGTCCTGTTTAAAACCCATGTGGCCTAACTACATTTTATTGTTAATTACATCCATGTTAAATTAGAGCACATCAGTTTAAGCCATATGATAATAGATTCTGGATTTCTGTCATCTAGATTCAGGAAGTTTCCTTATTAGCTTTTGTCCTTTTCCTTAACATCAGAGTCCCCCTTCCCCCAGTACATTTAAGAAATGATTGCTTATCTGTTCCTCAGGATTGTTCGCTGGAACAATGTTTGTCAAAGTGTCACTTTGCAGCTTGTACTGCTATTCATCTATTGCCAATTCTGTATTTTTTGTTATTGTTTGGTGTACCATTTCCTAATAAAGAAGGAGATTGTTGCTGCCAGACAGAAATATAGGAACCTTCTCTGACCATAACAGATCTTCTTCCATTCCATTCAGAAAAGTGATGCAAAGATCATTTTTCTAGGTCACTAGGAAGGTCACCCCTTCATTTTCCTGCCTTCATGGCTTCCTGGTTTATCCTGCAGCAAAAAATCGAATAATTTGTCTCTGCTTTAAAGAGCACACATGACCTAGCTCCACCTCCATTGCTGCTTTTCTCTCCTTTGCTACTGAAAGATCATCTACCCTTGCTAATCAGTCAAATTTGCTGAAATTCATAATTTCATTGTTCTCTTTGTCAAAATACAATAAAAAAGTCCCATGTGTAAACTGCTATGCTGTTAGAAGGGTGATTGATTGGTAAAACTGCCCCAGATTTGTCTCCCTGATTCCCTTTGTATGGTGTTACCTTCTCTCATCTAGGCTTGAATCATAAGCTGTCTGAAACAGGGATGTTGCTGAAGCACAAAATCTAGTCCCTGGCTAGATAAATCAGTAAGTAATAACTGCAGCAGAAGAAGTTGAATAATAAAGTATACACTTTACATAGTTAGAAACATAGTTAAACATAGTTAAAACTACTCATTTATTTTAAAAATAGGTGGGTTTGAATTCTGTATTAGCACTTTTAGGGGAAAATAACAAGTGCCTGTTTTGGTAAGAAATTTTCTCATCCTTGCTGTTTACCACTGTGTCTCCTGCTGAGACATCCTCAAGAAGAGTTGCTCACATCATTTGTAATTGCTTAGCCTTCCATGTAGCTCTAGCAAAGCTTCCAAGAGACTACAGAGAAGCAATACCAACGAACTTCAGAAGAGCCAGGCTGAAATACATCAGGATCTGATCTGGCTAATCTGAGCACCAAACTGAATGGACAAATAATTTTAAAAGGGGTTAAGGACCTCTAATTTAAGAAGGGGTTAAGAACCTCAAGATAGCATCACTTCAGTAAGACGTGAACAATCCAGCAGATTCAAACAAAAGATGAAAGACTTCCTAAAGGCAAAAAAGTTCAAATGGATCAAGCCAAAATCAATATGCAGATCTTTAAAAGAGACATGATACGACTACCTCACAAAGTCTGCCAAGAAGGAAGCTGTGATTCTTTTGAAGTGAAAAGTGCCCATGATAAGTAGAGCAGAAGGGAAGAGTCAGCAGAAGTCCTGTGCTTGCAATGAACTACTGTAGGAGGCAGCTGTACTTGAAACTGTGTGGGGACTCATCAACAGTGATATTGGGATGAGAAATGTTAATTACAACTGAACAGCCTCTTGTTTTGGCAGAAATCCCAGGACAAAGTGCTGGCACTTGGGCTGCAGATGCGATATTTTATAACATTCCTTATGTTAAGAAGTGCTATAGTTTCCTCTTTTTCATATGTTGGTTACAGATGAAATGAAAACAGATTTTTTTTCTTTTAGATAGAATCTCAAGGTTTTATAGGGACTGCAGTAATAGGCTGATGGTGAGAAGTGTGGATTTTCTTTTCTCTGGAGCTTAGAAAATTTAGTTGTTGTTTAAACATCAAGTATAATACCAAGGTGAAAGTCAATTCAGTGATTATCATACTGGGATTGTGGTAGATACAAACAACTTCACTAATTTATTGAGGAAAATTCAATACTGTACTGAATTTGTAAGTAGCTTGCAAAGGCAATTATGCACTGAGCAAACAAGTTACACACCAGTAGTCCTGAGACAGCGGGCTCAGCCTATGCCTGAGGAACACTCTCAGAGTTCCCAGAGACTTGGTGATTTGCAAGGGGAACAGACTGCCACCATGATTTCAGTGTTGACTGCATTGCTCCATGACTTACATCACATTTTGTGCAGGACACACTTTCCTTGTTAAATTTGAACATATTTGGCATACTATCTGTAGAAACATCGGCTGGGTTGGAAGTACCTATCCTCTACAAAATTCACCAAGATTTAAAACACTTTCATGTTCCTCATTAGGATGTAACTAGACTTTGAGAACTAGTGAGATTTTAGGATGTTTTATAGAACTGAGTCCTTCGGAACTGCACATACGCAGTGGTGACTTTGGTGACTTTAAATCACAGAAGTTTACTTGATTGTTTGTTCTATGGGTTTTTTAAACCATTTTTATTTAGACCTGTGTTACCTTTCTTACCAAGGAGGCATAACCTACCTCACTCTAAACCTCAACCTCATTTTCTCAGTGTGTTCTCTTTGTAAAGATAAAAATTCCTTAAAGAAGTTGGTGATAAAATTCAAGGACCTGCTGGACTATATTATGTAAAGCTCCTCAGTTAAAAATTAATGTTAGTAGTTTGGGTCAGGCATAACTTTCTTCTTCCTCCTCATCCTTTATAAAGGCTTTCCTTCAATATCACATTAACCTACCTACTTTATCATTAAACACTCATTGACCTTACAAGCTTGATTTCAAATTTTTCCTGAATAATCATCAAGGAATGCAGCACTGTTAGAGCTATTCCACACTATATAGATTAAGATTAAAAATTTATTAAAGTGGAAGAGAGACTGATGACCTTATCCTAATGTCTGGACAACAACCTTGCTGGAAGAGACCAGGTTCAAATGACTTCATAATGTGTTAATGTAGGCATCATTCAATGTATGAGCAATATGAATTGAAGCAGTGAGGTAACTAAAATGCAAAAACATAGTTTTTATGTTACTAGAACTTTATGCCAACAGATCTGAGGAGAGACAAATACTTCCAGGATTGGCAAAGAACACCTGAATTAAACAAGATTTCCTTGTAACTTCATCTTTTCCTAAATATGTACTAGAATAAATGTAGCAGAATAGTAAGAAAAAGAAGGTCTTAAGCAAGAGTGGGAGATACCTAAAGAAAAGAATGCATGCATTGCAAAACTTGAAATATGCAATAGCACCTAGACTTGACTTATTAATTTATTTGCCGATGTAGGTAATTTAAATTGAATAATGCCATCAGTATTACATAACCTATGACAATGAGTGTAATATTTAACTGACCACATTTATTCTCAATTTTGTATTTTCCAGAATTCTTCATTGACCTTTAGGAAATACTTTCCTACTCTCCAAGTGGAGTTGCCTAAGTGGGTTAGTGCATTTTCTAATGTTTCTCTTTGCTGTCCTCCATATTACGTTTTTATACCAATGACTATGATCAGAAAACAATGTCATAGCAAAGGAAAAGCCTCTGTTTAAGGCAAATGCTGCAGAGTCTCTTTTTGGACTGTAAAATGGCATTGTAGCCAGTTCTTAGATAATTTCCAGCTCACCAGCTGGCTGACTGGCATAGATCAACTGGGATGGGCTCAGCTGTTGCAGACCTTGCCAGTAAATTTGTTGCTAGAGTTTAAAATGCGGAGGAGGACAATATAAGGGCAAGAATGATGTGGAGAAGAATGAGTGTCATCCAAATGGTTGTAGCGGTGCTAGCCAAGAATAACTGTTCATGAAAAATGGTTGATGATATTATTATTATTATTATTATTATTATTATTATTATTATTATTATTATTATTATTATTTTATTATTATTATTATTATATTGCTGTTACACGTATAAATAACTTTACAGTGGATACCTCTTAGTCTTGGGCATTGATTTACAGCAGAAATACCAAGTACTGCAAAACATGAATAGCTGTCCTTAATAATAAGAACCTAAGAAGAAAACTGTCATAGTAGGAGCCATGGATGAAAGATTATCGTGAGGATTTGTGTAACTTTTGTGCTATGCAAACTTTACACAGTTTCTGTGCTGTTTTCCCTACTGAAACATTATGGAATTACAAAAGTCAGCTTATAAAAGCCAAGAAAGTTTGACATAAATATATGGACTATATATGAATCATGTGATCATAATCATCACGCTGATGCCGTTTGCAGCTGGAATAATTAAGGAACTTTCTTTGAGGGCTTAAGAGAGAGTGTGCTGGAAGATAATAGAATATTTTTGTTGTAGTTAGCTGAGCATAAATTTTACACATCTACTTTGCTAAAATATAATACTTCTCAGTGCAAATTAACTGACTCCTGTCAGGATGACCCTTAAAGACATTGATCTGAACAGTTTCTTGACCCATTCCAGGACATGGGGAGGGCAAACACAGGATAAAATCTAAATTACCTGATTTCACAATTATGCTTAGTTTTAGGCATTAGATTAAGCACCTTCAAAAAATCTATTTTCACCCTTTCTACACAGTGGCTGCAGGCACTCAATTAAGGACATCTTACTCACTGAGTCATTGTAAAGTTGGATGAAATATAGCTATCAAAGTTAGATACAGTATGACCTATGACTCTCCCTACCATATTACATATCACATTTGCTACAGATACTTTTTCAATGTTATAAAAGCAGAGTAAAGTAGGCGTTTAAAACCTGAATATTATAGTCTGATTGTTGCCTCTGGTTAAAATGTCAAGCAGACTGGAACTACTTAATTATTAAAAAGATTGAAACTATGAAATAAGTGTGATAGAATTTAGAAGAAAATGTGTGCATGCTGGGACAACCCTATTATTCACAGCAGGTTTAAGAGGAGGCATAAAAGACATATTTCCTTTTACCTGAAACAACAGAATCCTCCACCCAAAATATAGATCAAGTGTAAAACTAAAGGGGAAATGGGTAACAGAAATTTACTGGGTATGACTTGATATAAATGTGCTTCAGAAACATTCAAAAAATTTTCAAAAACAGAGAAATAAAAAAAAAAGCAGCCAAAAGACAGCAAGCAGGAATAAGGATCACACATTAAAAAGTGGTAGAATTCTATGCAGAATAAAACTTGAAATGTTATGTAAAGAAATAGCCTCATATTGTTTTACTGTAATGGTGTTTAGAACAATAGAATTTTGTGTGCATTCTTTGTAAATAAACACATCTGTATCCAAGAAATATCTGACTACATCACCAAATTACTCCCTGGCGTTGAAAAATTTTGAAAGGCCTGTGTATTGGCTAACTGCAAATGTCAAAATAAGCTAAAATACCTTGAGCGTTTCATCCCATTTCTTATATAGCTCATTTAAACCCAAAACCAAACAAAACCAGCAAAAATGATACAACAAAGGATGTAAAATTAAGTTAGCTTGACTAGGCTTTGTATTTCCTTCAGAGCTTGAATTCTGTTTCATGGACTTTGTATTTCCACAGAAATACCTAGAATTTGTTTCTATTTGACGTGCAATTAAAATTCAATTAAAAAAATATATATCTTTAACCCTGGCTTTCAACTAGGCCACATTTCTGCTTTAAATCTCATCCTTCACTTTGGGAAGAAGTATGCTTGTGACAAGATGTGCTAAAACATGAACTGTGTGTCTGGAATAGTCATGAAACCTTAGAAAGAGATGAACTGTGAATGGGATCAGTGCAACTGAGACCCTTCTGAAAACTTCACAGATCACTTCAAAGGAAAGATGGATAAATTTTAGTATTTGTATTCTAGATTTTGAACAAGGTGATTTTATGATTGGCTACATGGCTATCTGTAAGGAGGAATACAAAGAGTAACTTTGTAATTAAAAGCAAAGCACTTAGTACTGTCTCTGGGGATGCTCTGTAGCTGTGATAAAACTGATTCATACGAGTGACAAACCCACACGAATGATAGACAATTTCTTCTGACACCTCTATCAGCACCAGAGCACTGAATAAAGAAACGAAGCTGTCAGAGAAGGACAGATTGCAGGAACATGTGGTGCTCCAATTTCAGCCACCAAACCACATATGTAATGTTTCAGGGGAGAAAAGTGAAGCCACATACATATATTATACAAAGAGTACTGTTAAATCTTCTTTACAAAAAAAAGGACTAGTGACACCCAGCCTAAAAGTCACGGGAGAGAGAACAAAAACAGGGTCTTAGCAAAGTTTTGTATTGCTGGAATAGAAAGCTCATCTATGAACATGGCCATCTTCTAAATATCGCTGTTGCTCCATGGAACAGAGAGAGAAGCCACAAAGGTACAGGTTGCTAAAATGTTGAACATATATAGTTAAATTACCTAATTGAAGCCGGACGCCAGAAGAAAGGAGATAGGTGTACACATCAGAAATGTGAATCAGTCTATCTGGAAGCCTGAGGGAAAAAAGAAGACCAAGGAGGGGAAATCACAATAGTAATAAAGTTCTGTCCTCGTATAGTACCAGGGAAAAGGGTGCATAATTTAATAACTTTTATAATTCAGTGAAAACCGGTGTAAAAGTCTTCATGACTAAAACAGAGGACAAAGGAAAAGGATACTTGCATTATTCCAAAAAAGAGAGAGGAGGTCACAGTGCAGAAGTGTTTTTGAATAGTGTAAAAAGACTGTCTCACAAAATACAGAAAATCACTCTGGAAGTGAGTATCACAAAAGCTACATTCAAACTATTCTTAGGTGAAAATTGCTTTACTCAGTTTTCAGAATCAGAATGCAGGCAGACTTGGCTGTAATTATGCTATAGCCATGCTTTTACTTGTTTTAAAAAACATTTTAACACAGACCTATACGATTTCCATCAAATTCTAGGCTCTGTTGAACGGCACTTCAAATCAAGCCATCTTTCTTTCCCAAAATGCAAATATTTTCTTTACAGAAGCAAGATAGCGCAAGACTTCTATGTTTCCTTGGATTCAGGGCCATAGGAAACTTGCACTTCCTAGCCATGTCTGAACAGCATAGCCACCAGACACTGTCAGCAGTGCACCAAGATTGTTAGAAGGGAAGTAACATAACAGGTTATTTTTCAAACCTGTATTAGTAATCCTGCCCATATCATTGAAAGGATTTTCATTTATTAATGGTCAGAATGCCCGGGAGAAATTTCTGTATATTGTTTTTCTCCCCTGTGCTGTGATTCTTTCTTCATCTTTTCAGGAATTTACAATAGAATCTCTCCACTTCAACCAACGTTGAAGAAAGGGGAGTTTATTACAAAGTTGCTGTACATAAAAAATCTGTAATAATTGCATAAGTCTATAGGCTGAAACAAAACATTATTTAGACTAAAATAATTATCAAAGATATTCTGGGACTTTCCCAGTCTAGCATAATTTTAATCTTTCTGGAGGAAAATATTTTATTTAGATACACAATTTCTTAATCTGAAAGGCACAGTAGTTCTCTTCTGTTGATGCAGTGTGTCTAAATGAGGACTTCCACAGAGAAAGGTCTTTTTGCAATTGAGAGCCAGTGAAAACTTTTATTGCATTCCCAGGGCTGGTGTCTCATCACTTGCATGATATTTGAATGCAATTTTTTCAAAAGAAAATGATGGCTAAGCAGTAGTTACATATTAATATGTATGCACTCAGTTTTACTATCAATATTTATGTTTTGAGTCACGCTAATTCAAACTGTATGATTTCAATCAAATACCATAGGTCTTCATTATGTAGTTAAGCAGCATTTGCGATTAAACCATAGAATTTTTGCAATTTTTAGAACATTTTCTTGTGAGGGACTGTAATACCCTCATATGTTGAATGACAAAGATGCTGATAGATAAATTTGAGGAGTGGTCCAAGTTCTATGTAGAGATCACAGTAAATCCAGCTCTGATAAGTGTAGCATTAGGAAAGTGTCATCCCTATTCACTCTGGCTTCACTTTACGATAACTATAGATGCATGTACTAAGCATATTAGATAGATAGTTTTTATTTCTTGTCCTCTATGTAAACACAGAAAGTCTTAGAATACTGTGCTATCGTTGCATCTATTAAAAACTCAATATTTAGTATACCACAAGGAATACAGGAGAAATGCAGTGACTCACGCTGGCTTAAAATTAATCTTTACAATTTAGTATATTAGTGTAAAGCCTAATATTTTATGCTGTGTTAGTGTTTAGCACTATTTACAAGTTACAGCCTCTCTCTATCCTGTTAAATAAAACCCAGAGTTATAGTTGCTAAGGTTGGACTGTTTCCTAAGTTACTTCATTTTAGTTAATTTCTGCATGATACTTGGATATGAAATCCTATAAAACTATATTAATAATGAGTAGGTATTTTATTAATTTGCTTAATGACCAAACCCTGAATTGAGAAACAGAACCATTTAGAAAACTCTAGTCTTTGCTTCACTCCAATGCCAAGTCTCTCCATTTACAGCTGTGTTTATATTCTACTGTGGTATGGTAATAATGATGCCTGAACCTGATCACTGTGTTCCCCTTGCAAGATAAACGAAGCTCTCTGTCTTAGCTGTTCTCTAGAGACCAGAATCCCTCACCTGGGACATGAGGTGATGAGATGCTTGACAAAAGTACAACTTACAGGGTTACTTTTACTTTTACATTGAGACCTAAGTGCTTAGCTGATTCAGAGGTGTATTGTTCTCACCACTTGAGCATTTGATAACTAGGCACAGGGGAGACTACTGTAAATTTGGCACAGCAAATGGAAAAATGGCAGTATTTCAATGGCAAGCTGAAAATAACCTGGAAGATTGAACTTTTCTGAAAAGCGCCCTTTAGAAATGCTTTTAAAAGTGTGATCCAGTTTGATCACTTTAGATCACTAACAATTATGTAAATCAAATTACACACTCACAAAAACAATTTCTCTGGAAAGTGAATAATAAAAATTGGAAAATACCTCTAAGATTATCAAGCCCAACTATTAACCTAGTAGTCCTAGGTGGACCTAGCTGTGTCCACCATTTAACCATGATCCTATGCATCACTTCTGCACATTTTTTAACATATCAAATAATGGTGATTCTCCTTTTATATGAAGGAAAATACAAAAGTGACAGATCTTTGTCCAGAGCCAACACATTTTTATTCTCATGGACTTCAGGCCCTTTTAACTTACTCATAATCTGTGTTTATATGGAGTGAATAACATTTTGAGAACCTGGTAGGTGACTGTATTTGATAAATGCTGTTCAGGAAATTTTAAAAATACTATTAAAATAGGCAATTATTTTGGTAAACTAGATTGTGTCAATAAATGAACACATCGCAGATGCACCAAGGCACATAAATCCCAACATGCAATCTCAATTCCAAACAGTTAAGCAGTCATGGAGTCCTGGGTGCTTCCTTGCTGGGCCCAAAGGTTTCTCATACCAACAGGCTGGGAAAGCTTAACACTGTCTAGCATCTAACCTTCAAAGAAACCAAAGAAAGAGTCAATAATGTTTCCAAAGTGACCTGCTCGGATAAGAGTTCACACATGCCTACCAATCAGAGAGGCTTTGTGCCTTAGTGCAGTTGGATGTGCTATTTTCCTGTAAAAAGGAATTAAAAGGATGCACATCCACCTGTCTGTTATGCTGTATCTTTATGAAGAGCTTTCACCCTGAAGACATGTGACTTCTCAATTCAAACACATCCAAACTTATCTCTAGAAGGCAAAATAACCACAAGGCTGAAAAACATTTGTTTAATTTGTTGAATATCTGTGTAAGGGACCTGTAATAATTGAGTCCGACACCCTGCTCCCCCCAGGACTGCCCAATACTAAACAACATGACTAAAAACGTCACCCAAATTCTCCTTGAACTCTTAACAGGTCTGGTTCCCTGATTGCTTCCAGTGACCAACCACCTTGAATGATATCTTTCCTATTCCTTAATCTGGGTTGCTGTACACTGGATGGGAAGTGTCCCTGGGACCACAGGGACAGCAGGAAGGGAAGACAGAGGTGATATAACTTGATAGTGCATACCCTCACTGGAGCTGACTGTGATAAAATGTTACACCAGAATATGCATCTGATGTTTGTCAAATTTTTGTGAGACTGGATAGTTGGCTTAAAACTAGTGGAGTCTACTGTCAAACATAAAGACCACTTGTTTCTCAGAAAGCAAGCTAAACCAAACAACATAATTGTGCATATAATCAATTTTGAGTATTTTTTTAAACCTGGCTTTGTAAATTCTATTACTCATTGACATTTAATGTTGTATAAAAAAAAAAAAAAAAGACTGAGAAACAAAATCTGATCTGTACCAGAGTGGCAAATTTGAATAGTTTACTATGTATTATAATATTCTTTATTTTATTTACAACCTGTTGATCAACACTCTATCTGTTATTAGATTCTTTTCTTAAAAGTTATCTTTTTATGTTGACTGCTCAATTCCAGTCTACCAAAATGATGCAAAATTTCTTCTATTGTTGATATTAATGGATTTTATTTTTACAGGTGTCAGGTTGTTTATTTCTTCAGTCTTGATTTCTTATTTTGGTAGATATCTTGAATTGCTTGTGTACGTTCCTGGTCATAATAAAGTGGATTTTCATTCAAAACCTAAGGCTTATTTGTATTCCCAGTATATGACTGAATAGATACTTAGACATTGAAATTCATGAAAAAAATATAAGTTCATTATTATTGTTGGTTTGTTTGTTTGTTGTATGTTTGTTTGCCAAATCTGCAACAGGCAAGGGTTTCTGTTTACTTTGCAGTTAAGGAGAGGGTCCACAGATTACAGAAAGCTGGTGGGTTTTTTCAAAGGAAGATAACTGTCTATGGAGAAAGGATACGGCTGTAAGTCCTGGAACCTGGGTGGAAACCCTCTTCGTTTTGAAGGTGATTGGATAATGAAACAGGTTTCCCACAGAAGTCATGGACACCCATCCCTGGAAAAAAACAAAACCACTAGATGTGGTTTTGTTGCTATACTGAATTACAAGTTGCTATACTGAATTAAAACTCTGACAGTAATTATAAAGCAATTATTAATTTTGTTTGAAGAACAAAACCCCATTGTACCATATTTTTCTTCACCCACTCCAATGATTTCAGATGTATAGCAGAGCAAAGTCTGACTCAGTGTTGTCCAGTAGCATTTTTACCCTTGTTAAAGAACTTTTCTTATTGTTGTCACAGAATATATTAAAATAGCCCATTTCAGCACACTCACTAAGAACACGGATTTCACCTAGTGCATGTTACATGCCTTTGTATTTAAAACGCATAAATAGGATTTTTCAGACCTCAGAACTGACTGTTCTTATTTACTTTCATTCCACTTGCAGGAAAGAGCACTGAATCTACTGGGACTAATCAAGTTGTGTCAGCAGGAGCCCCCTCGAACTCACAGCATAAAAATAATACCTCAAAGGGGCAAGCATTTGTCCTGGGTAGTTTGCAATATCTACTTGTCCATTTTCAGTGTTCCTCACTGATTCAAATTTTACTATATTTGGTGGCAAAGGAAGACCAATAACCCTGTGCTTTTCTTGAATTTTAAAGGGGACTTTAATTCTTACTATCACAGTCAACACTGTTATAACTTGATCCAGCCATTTTTACTGCTCCCTGACACAAAACTCATGTCTATGCAGCTTTTTAGCATACTACACAGAGATGTAAAATATGTCTTCATGAGTCCATGGTGGTATCATAAATACTTTATTATGGGATATTAATGAAAGGGACTGCCAAGGTACCCATCATGCTAGCATAGCAGAGGGCCCATAAAAAGCTTATAAATCAAATAATCTTAACAGCCCATCTACAATAAGAAAGATATAAAAGTGAGGTCTTTGTCAGATATATGGGTCTGAGTTCTAGTCCTGGAGACTGCTGACACATAGAACAAAACCAGCCAGTATAATGACCTTATCAAGTGTTACCAATCTCTGTTTATATACCACAAGTCCCTGCATGCAGGGACAAATTGCAAGCATCATAAAAGCACATCTGTTGGCTGAGTAATGCCACCTACCATATGTTCTATGAAAAGATATATAGAGGGGAAGTTAGCAGTGGTGGTTGCTAAAGCAGCAAGGAGATACTGCAAGTCCCTGGAAACCTGAAGAAACATGCTGCGGAAATATCAAAATCCTGCAGCTCACAGACCGCTTACATATATTTCTAGACATGAGCCATGGTTTCTAAACATAGTAGTGTCTTTGAATGTCTTTTATGAAAAACAGAATTTTCTCGGGCTACTATTTATTATTGTGCATGCAGGTCAGTACAATGGATGATTAACATACACCTATCAAGTAAAGGTAACCAGTCCCCTATACTGCAAAATTTCTTATTCTATAAGAATAAAATTTCTCAAAACCACACACACAAAAAACCAAAAAACCAAAAAAAAAAAAAACCCTTTGAGAGTATGTAACTTCAAAAAGATTGAATATGGCACAATTTTACAGTGCAGCTCTGTGACAACTGGTTAAAAGGTAAAGCATCACTGCATTACATAAAACTGAAATCCCATAGATTACGTGATGCAATCTTTTAGGGATCAGGAGGGATGTCCATGACTCATTTAATTTCAAAATCTAGAAAACTTCATTTAAAATAGAAATACATATCTACTCAGAATCTATTTATGTAAAAATTTTTAATTGTATACAGAGATTCCTTAGCTGTAATATATTCCTTCTGTCTCAGATGGACTAAGGTGTTGTGTTATGTAAGAAAAAGAACTAATTATTTTTCTTAATCCTGAGGTAAGCCCTATATACTTTAAAAATAGAAGAATGTATTTTGACCTTCATCATAATTGTTCACTGAACTCAAAACGAAAAAAAAAAAGAGTAACAATACTGACTGTTACATTAAAATTTGAACAATGTACACTTTCTAAGTCATCAAAATGCAAACTAGAATAAGCACATACATTTAGGAGGTGGGGGGAAAAAAAGACATTCTTTGGAAAATAAGCCTAGTACTTTATAGAAAGAACAGAGGCTAAAATACGGCTTTTATATTTCTTTATATTTGGTCAAAAAAAAAAAAAAAGAAAAAAAAAAAAGAAAAAAAAAAAGAATAAAACTCCAAACAATTTAAAAAGTGCTGCATGTTAGTCAAACTTTGAAGCTGGTCCTATTATCTTTAAAAATGACTCAACTTTCCTAAAATAAAAGTCATGCTGCTTCTTAAGTTTAAAAAAAGATGCTGTGGAACACCCATATTTATTTTGGTTGCCCTGTTTTCAATTTAATTTCTGTTTCACATTTTTTCTTGAATTTAAATATTTCTAATTTAGAAGAGAGGAAGCATGCATAATCTTAAATGTTCTTCTGTGCTTTCTGCAATCTTAAGTCAAAACAAGAAAAAAAATATCAATCATTTTAAGCTCTAATGATTCATATGTCTAGTTTATTAAGACACCAAATCTATCCATTAATAAATGAGTAAGCTGAGGATATAGTCTAACTGAATTTCACTTTTATAATAGTTATTTAGTTTATTAAACAATTTGATAATATTTATGGGGGGTTGGGACAGAGCATGCTCACATATGTGATGATGTGTCATGGAGCTCCAACTTGTACAAAGTTTGGGGTCTAGCATGCAAGAGAATTAAACATGACAGATGTCATCAATCCAAAGCAAAGAGTGGTGGTCACACCGTATTTATTATGTGTTCACTTCTCATGCCCATACCAGTAAGAAGAAAGGAAAAAAAAAAGAATGATCAACTTGCTCAACCCCATAAAGACAAAAACCTCAGACCAAGTTACCATCCAGGTTTGAGAATTAAGGATAATTAATTTTTTCTCATATTTACTGTACCCCTCTTTACTCTAGACACTAAGATTCTGCTTTTCTCTCATTTACATGTTGGGCTGACTATCAGTATGTTAGTATCTGAAGCTGATCAAAACAATGTAGATAATACCAAATTTAGGGTTTCAAGACCAGTTATACTCTTATTACGAGGTGGTGTGATGTCAAAAACCATTCTTAGTGACAAGAGCATGCACCTTAATTTCATGTGAATATCTCAAGATTTTCATAGACAACTAAAAATCATCTTAAAGCTTTTGTTTGCATTGAAGTTGCTACCTATCCTCAGTACTCCTGGAGTTGGTAGAAGACAACACTGAGCAATCAAGATTTAGTCACGTTTTCTTATTTACATACAATAATGAAGACTATTTTCTGCCTTAGTTATCTTCTTTCTATGATGAAGACTCCTGGCTACATGTACTTATTTGGATTTGTTTGTTAGAAATTCAAATAATTTCTGAAAACATCAAGGAGTCTTTGAGCTAGAGCTGGCAGGCATTCTGCATTTTTTGACCACAGCTGATCAATGAATGGAGGTTTTAATTAAATAATCCATTATAATCCCAGGGTCTCAATCCTAAATACTGAAGAGTCTATTACGATATGTGTAAAGTTCAAATAAGGTTTTTTTCCCTATGCATATTGTTTTACATTTACCTGCATTGATTTTTTGTGCTTTTAACTTTCATTTGCTAAGTGACATTTAATATACTTCTGCAGGTTTTCACTGCAACTGCTCTTTCTTTATTTCTTTAAATATGTCAGCACAGTCAGCAGACTTGTCTCTTCAGTATCCAAATGTCCCACGCTGCCCTGGTCCTTGGGAGGGCCCGAAGCAGGACCTGCCATGGCAGTGGGAAGCAGGGAAGGCCAGGGGTCTGGCTGAGGCTGGCCAGCCCTGCAGTGACCAGCAGCACATCAGTGATGGGGGATCCTCTGCAGAGTTCACTCTGGGGAGAGAGGCTGGGGATCCCAGGGCACGGGACAGAGTGCCCTTGTTTGGCATCAATCCCACTGCTCAGGTGGACAGCACCTGCCTGGCAAGGAGCTCCCCCAGCCTGGACTCAGCTGTCTGCACAGCTCTGGGACACTCCTTAGCTGTCCCCCCAAAACTTTTGCTGGCAGTTCAGGAGAAGAGCTGGATCAGCAGCCCTTCCCCATGGAGGATGAGAGAGTTCAGTCACAGATGCTCAAATCTCTGTGGCCTGTGCCTGAGACAGGACTCGTTTAGTTTATTAGCAAAGAGGTGGCTGCTCCCTTGGTGGGACTGGGAAGGTGCTGCACTGCCCTTGGGCCTTTGCTGGTGGCCTTGGTAGTTGCCTCAGTGATAACAAAGGGAAATACTTGTTTTGGTTAGCTCCCTGGGGTTTCTCACCTCCAGCTAGTGCTCCAGAAAAATGCTGTTCTGTCTTTTACACCTCTGTGTAGGTCTCTTGGAACTGTGGAGTATTTCACAGTGTGCCGCACACTTTCAATGAAGCAGCAGCATCTGACTCTTAAAGGTATGCCTAAGAATTGTTTTAAAATGGTCTGTCCATCCAAACAGTCACATGAAAAATGTTAATGAGTAGTGTGTGCTTGTTAGTAACAACAGCAAAATCTAATTAAGTAGATCTTTTCTTGTAGTTCAACTCAACTAAAACAAACAAATAAGCTCTCTATCGCATAAACCCAGCAGCTCAATTATGTTCATAATTCTCTTTTGGTCTAGAAGAGACAAAGCAAACAACAGATACCAGAGATTGCTTTTCAGAAAATCAATTTAAATTCTTAAGCATGACTTTTATCAGGAAGCATTTTAATTTCTATCTGTATTCATAAACTCTACTTATTAATTATATATTACTCATCCTAGGTATCTGGGTGCATGGTTCACTTACATCACGCACAACTGTGTTCTAGCACCACCAGATATGCAACATTTTCCTACATTAACTCCACAATTGCATAAAGTATAGTAAGACTTACTAACATATAAAGATGGATTCTGTAAAAATGTTCTTAATTGCTTGGACTGCAAATATTTAAGCAGAACATATAAATTCACTAAAAGGCTAATTGTTCTTATTACCTCTTTTATGAAACTGTATAACTTTTTTGTATCAAGATAGGCCATTTTATTTTTATTTTACTTTTATGTCCAACATTCAAACACAATTATGTCCACTAAAGGCACAAGGAAACATCTAACTAACAAACAAAGCCCTAATTGGGTTTTATTTCCATATACATGGCTGCAAATTCAACACATTTCTTTGCACAGTCAACATTTCTTTTTATTACAATAGGCTACTGGTAGTCCAGTGTGTTCTGTATTATTTCTTGATGGCAATAATCCTGGACATCTTGGACACAGGGGTACACAGAAATATTGTCTATTCATCTGGCAACAGGCAAATTTTTGCAGATGGGTATGGACATCAATGTGTAAGAAGATGATCATTCCCTCTTCTTCCTCCACGTCTCATGAAATATAATAAAGTCGCTTAAGTTATACAACACACAGAGTGAACCCAAACAATCAAGGACATTTCTAGATTGCAAAATTTGTGGGCAACACAGTAAAGGCTGGTAATTTCAAAGGGGCCTGAAGAAAGAAAATTTTATGGTCTTGTTCTGACAAGTTTGCATCAAGCTGCTACACTACTTCTATTACACTTGGGTTGGGCCTGTGTGTGATCTGGTTAATGCTGGTTCAGGAGTTTCTGTGATGCACAGGGTCACACTGTGTAGATGTACTAACCTGTACATGGTTACTAGTAGTACCTCTTTTGTTTACACGGGGAAGCATAGGGGAGGATATCCAAAACACAAATAAAGCAAGCTTCATCTGGGTACAGTTGCCCTTCTCTACCTTTTTTTTTTCAGTCTCCTCTAATTAGAAAATGTAGTAATAACAGTGCAATCAGGATAGACTTATGTTCACCTAACAAATTTGAGTTTATGTAGACAAGCTCCACCCAGGTTTTAAAAATCTTCTCCCTTTTGAAATTATACAAGAAGTCCCAACATGGATAACATTTTATTCCCCACAAGTATTCTCATCCTTTAAATATTTTTAATTATTTTAACACCAAACATTGTGAAGCAGATGAAGAACTAGAACATAACTTTCATTCTACTTCTAATGATTCTGTGTCAGTTACCCTCTAATTAAAAGTGAATTGCATCATGTTAAAAGGATAGAAAACAAGGCTGTGTAAGAAAGAATAGTATAGTGAGGGTTAAATCACTGAAGTGGGAATTTCCCTGCTGTTGGCTTTCCTGCTTTTTTAATGACCATTAGTTAGGAATTTTCACCTCAGCTCTATCCACAAGTACTTCTCATCTAATGCCTGGCAGTGGTACCAGTCCTTCAGATAAGAGTGCAAAACACCCATCTGTAGGCACATGTGGGATAATCTGTTTCTCCAGTAGTTAGTGATGGGTGCTGGTTTTGCAGCAACAGATGTAATACCTTTTCCATTATTTTTGTCATAATTACATAAGCTTACTCAGAGTATCATTAATACCAGAGAAATGACAAATCCTATTTTGCATCCTTTTTATTTCAGAAGATTAGGTTGACCACAGTTTCTCCTTTTGAAATCCAGATTTGGTAGAAAAAAAATTTGTCAATTTTGTCTCTCCCTAATTTTGTATTTTTTTATAAAAGCTGAATGTGTTATTCTTTTATTTTTCTTCTTAGTCTATTCTGATTCACATGAGGAAATTAATGCGCCTCCATTTTATTGATAAAGCAATTTCTACATTTGATTACTTGCAAGTTTTAAAAAAAGGGAAAAACCAATAAAAAGCATTTAAATGCAGATTTTAATTCTATAGATGATTCTTTTTAGGTTTTAGCTGTTATAGAATATTTATTTTACCGGAAAAAAAAAGGGTTTTCATTAGATTATAATATTGGAGCATGTGGGAAGATGATCTTCACTAAAGATGATCGTGGGGTTAAGGAAGCATATGGTGTGCAATATGTTAGAAACATCTTGATGATGGAAGTACATAAATTGTGAAAGATACACAAAACTGTAAAGTGTGGATGCCCTATTTTCAGTAAATACTTGTTTTGTTAAAGATTTGGATTCTGAGGTAACCTTTTAAAAAATAATCAGACCAATAGAAATGTTTAGACCTGTGTTCACTACGATATAAAAACAATCAGCTCCATGTTTCCCTTCAGACAGGTCCTTGAGCTTCAGGTTAATTTGAACAGAGGAATTGTGCACTAGAACAGAGAAACCTGTGCTAGATCCATGTGAGCCCAAGAGACCCCAAGACTTTGCAACATAGGAGCATTAGGTTTACTGCCTGCAGTACAAAATAAGCTGGAAAAATGTTAAGCTGTTGGTTTTTTATGTGTCTGGTACAGACCAAGCACATTCCCTCTGCTGCACAAGCCCTGTCTCTTTACAACATTCCAGAACAGAAACACTGGGGCTGCACAGTGCAGAAATATGAGAACTACTCATGGCCCATCTGATGGACAAGAGGAGTTTCCACAAATCACAAATCATGTGTTTCTCTATGTTACCCAGGTCCTAGCAGACCTGATGGAGTCACGGGCACCTGAACACTAACAGTAAAAGGTTTTCTTTGCAACTCTTGCATCAACAGTTCTGACATCCAAATGGATTCTCCACTCCATGGATTTAGCTTGAGTCTGGCAGGACCTGCAGTAAATTATTGCTAATAAACATTTGCTAGATCAAAAATAATTATGGGTGCAGACCCTGTAGACTACAACATTGCCCAACTTCTATCTAATCTGTTCAAGGCACGTTTATTAGTCCATTTAACTAGTTGGGGTTTTCTTGGGGTTTTTTTAATGGTGCAAAACTGATGTTCATGACATACCATTGAAGAATGGTATGTCATGAAAGAATAACCAAAAGACTACTAAAATAAAGAAGAACTATAGATTACTTTCAGGACTCTAGCTTAATGGTCATTTAAAAATGGAAAGTAAACCTATTATGATAAATAAAAAGGTCTTGGGGTTTTAGCCTGTAGCAATATGCATGAGAATTTCTAGTCTTGTCTACGAAAACATGAAATAAAGGCCATAAGACAAAGTGGAAGCTGATAATGAACATTTTTATGTCATAGATCTGCTTCCATCGTTGTTTTTTGTCTCCTTGCTCAGTTGAGCCCTGGAATGAAGATTTTCATTGTAGAACACTTGCTGAAACCCTGGAAGTTCTCAACCCTGTTGTTCATAAAATTGTCCCTTCCACACAGTCTTTCACTCATGACTGAACTAATTTCTGTGTTTGAGTGGCAAAAGCAATCTTGGTTACAGTTTAGGATCAAAGTGTTTGGCCACCATTCCAACAGTTTGGCCACCATTCAATGTGCAAGTCAAAGGGGAATACACCCACCCAGTTATGCCCTTGGGGTCCCTGCACCCACAAGGCAGAATCCAGAAGTGACTATTTTTTATGCTCTTCAAGATGTGGCAGGCCTTGGGTTAGTCTGGGAAGAGACTTTGCAGATGGTGCAAGAAGTCACCCATCTTCTGTGGAGTTCAAGTACAGAAAAGGTGCCCTATTTCGGGTTAACCTTTAAACAGACATAGCAGGACAGCTAGGATGTGAATGAAGAAGTAACAGAAAAATTGCCTAGGTCAAAAAATGTGCCAGGAAAGGGGCCAGAAAGATCCAGATGAGAAATTAGAGGGCAACCAAGTTGCTAAGAACATGGCAGGACAAACCTGCACTCTGCCACTTCCTTGTTTCTGGTGTTTCTCCCTCATTCTCTTTGTGACAGGATGACAAGGAAGGAGTAAGCTCTGCCTGCAGCACTGTTTGGTTTTTGTTTAGTTCAATGCTCTTACCAAAAAACAATGGTGGCTTAAGACCGTGTTCTCAGTGAAAACTCAACATTCTTTTAAGAATCAAACACAAAGATTCCATGTCTCCATTTTAAATGCTTTACATGCTTTTTTGAATTGAAAAAAGTCTGGATGATGGTGGGCATAGGACGATGGCAAACAGAAATGCATTACATAGAAGGAGTTGTTCAGCAGGATCTCTGGGGATTAGACTTACCTAGTAACTTATTCATTAGTAGTGCAATAGAGTGAACAATGAAAATTCAATGACATTTGCATGTGGTACTTCAAATATATAGATTAAGATATTTGAAATGTATAGTGAAGGGAAAGATTAATGAATGATCTAGAGATAGGTAGGATCCATTATCAGGATCAGGAAAAATAGTGAAATTCTTTCACATATTGCCTGAGAAATCAGTCAGCATGAGAGAAAATGTAATTCCTTTGTAACCAAAACTCAGCTTCCAATGGAAGGTTTAGAGCTCAAATAAAATAAACTGCAAAGGCAATTTGTCTTTGTAGGGATTATTAGGTAGCAAAGATAAGAAAAGAGGAAATATCACACTAATTTCACATCTGCTCTTAATAACCTTTTCCATTCTCTAAAGAAATTGGTTTGTTCAGGGCTTAAGACATTTATAAACATTGACTGTTGGGTATTCAGACATTTGGCCTGATAAGATGCATTTTTATATTGAGAAAAATCAGTT
This sequence comes from Sitta carolinensis, assembly GCA_032173965.1. Classification (NCBI taxonomy): domain Eukaryota; kingdom Metazoa; phylum Chordata; class Aves; order Passeriformes; family Sittidae; genus Sitta; species Sitta carolinensis. The sequence goes on from CM063283.1 coordinate 35,832,674, forward strand.
AAAGATTCTATATAGTAATTTTGTTATACTTCCAAAAAGAAGCTAGGAATATCGTTATGACAACATGACTGGAAGACAACCAAGGTGAGAGTTTAAAGACACTCATTATACAAACCTTGAACACATTGGTGCCACTGCTATCACTGCATGCAACAGCAAAATTTCTGAGCTCAGTAAAAACCCATTGCTCATGGTGTTCTTGAATAAGCCACCTGAACTTTCTGTCCTTTACTGAGCCAACCAAGCTGCAGTGCAGGGACAAGAAATATAGTGCAAAAATGTAGCCTGCATAGATCAGCGGGTACACAAATCACAGCAAATAGACTCTTGCTATTTCTATTTACACTAATGTAGTGCATCCCTGAAAACAAACTATCACAGTCATTCTTGATGAGGATGTCATGCATGAAATGCAAATTATGAATTAGTTCCAAACATCAAAAATGTAAACCCATGCATTGGAACACAAGGAAACAATACTGACGAAAATTGCTCTTATTGAGTTTATTCTAACATTTTCTATCTAATGGTTCAAATTAGTCAAGGAAATTATGTTTAATTTAATTTTATGGTTGTTTTCTTTCTGAAATCAGTACTGAATAAGATAACTCTTGACTAAGTTCCTTATTCATAGATGAGAAGCTGAATGCTCCCATTCAGCAAACAGCTTATGAATAATGTGAAAGAAAATATTTGTGTCTTGTATGTCAATATTTTAGGAGTAGCAGATTTTTTTGTAAGTGGTGGTGGTGAATGATACATAAAATACTCTGGAAGGTTTGAAGGATTTTTGTTTCTCCTTTAATAACATTTGAATGGTATGATTAAAAAAACTTTTGTTGACTTTTCATTGTTTACGCTATCTAAGAGCTATGATATAAAATTCTCCACAATAATGTAAGCAGTATCACTTCATTGTTAGTTATGCTCAATCAGTAATATGTGCTAGAAAGGAGAGGAAAAGCCAAGGAGATAAATTCTGTAAGACTGCAGTAGTTTTTTGGGGGTCAGAGAGATGTAATTGATAGAGTAAAATACATAGGGCTCAGTATTGTCTTACCTTGGTTCAAAACGAGTAGATTTAATCCAAAATGTCATAACTTTCCTTCTATTTACAAGTAGTGATTCCCTCATAAAGGTTCAAAAGAAAGAGATAATAATTTCCCAGAAGAAGAGGCTGGAATTCCTGAAGGTGGCTAGCAGGTGAGTACAGCAAAAGGGGCTGGGAATCCCAGGCTTGTGTTTCTCTATGAATCATTCTCTCCTTTCCTCACTCCAGTATTTGCTGTAAGGTAAACAAAGACAGGATTTTGTGGAGAAATATTAAATCATTTTGTGTTGAAAGTGGTAATGTGCCACAGGGCTGGTATAATTCTACTGACAGTTTTGGGTTTGTTTTGTGTGCTCATTTTTCACTTTATTTATTGATCTCATGGCTGGACTAAGACAAATCAAGACACTTAAACATGCCTGTTATGTCAATTCCACATTGCCATGACCTCTGCTCTTGATTAATGTAGCAGTGGAAGAGCTTCCCTTCCCTGTATTTTCTGAAAAGACGAGAAGATGCAGAAATATTCATGACCATCTGTACCAGAAATCTTACTCTGGTTCCCTTTATTTCTCCCTCAGTTTTTTAGCAGCTCCTTTGTGAATACTATGAAGATATATTGAACTACTTTAAACCCTTTCCCTACAAGATACAGTGAGACAAGTAGTCAGGAGTCAGTAATTTCACCAAGCCATGTCAGCCCCAGACACCAGGACAAAATTACAACTTAATTTTGCCTGACCTTTGGGGTTAAAGGAGCTGTTATTCACTACAAAACAACTCTGAAGTCACTGAACATAAGCAATATAATGAAATATTTTATGGAGGAGCGCATCCACAGCAGCAAGATTTGGGGAACATCTTGCATTTTGTATTTAAGGCAGTCTCAGTAGCTAACTACATTTTCCTGTTGCTGGATCTCCTTAGAGAGCAGCAGAGTGCAAAACAGCTCTCCCTGTTGGCCTCATATGCATCTCCAAGGTTCAATGGAGATGAACTGTTCAACCAGCAGGATGTTTTCTGTGCACTCTTTGTTCAAGTCCATAGCAGACAAAGCAGGGGCTGTTATTAACACTGGTTCCTTCCCATAATCTTTTGCTTGTGCTTGGTAGCCCCTATCACACAGCAGTTTGGTGTTCAGGATTTAGAGGAGCCACTTCATCTCGCTGGCTATGATATTTCTCATTACTGATGGCTGGAGAAGCTGGCTAAAGACAGGGTCTGAAGGGTTTTTCCATGCAAAACAGGAAAGCAAGCCTTTGTGACTTCTCCATGTTTTGCCTGGGGAAAAAAATTCCCTTTTTTCACAACAGTTTCCTAACTCAGCATTAGGAGCTCACTGCATTTTCAGAGGGCAACAACTAACATCCTAGGCATTGGCTTCAAAGTGCTGACCATCATGTGCTGCTTCTGGGACAGGGGGGTTCTTCCCAGCATGGCATGTCAATGTTAAAACAGGGAAGATCTACACCCCTTTGGTTGGTTTAGTCATGAAAGACAGGAAGATCTTGCCTCTTGGTGTCAGTGTCTCTCCTCCAGAAAGTTTTCTTTAAAAAAAAAAAAAAAGTGCTAAGGTGTTGTACAAAAATATAGTATTTTACAAAAGCAAAACTGAGAGCTGTTATTCATCCATTTGTTTCAATGATATTATCTTCACCAAAATACTTAGCATCTTACTTGTTTTTACACTTAGTTGTTACTTGAATAGTAATAATTAATTAGCTCTTCTAATTGTCAGTGAAAATAATGTATCCTTTGTTGTCAAGTATGGGAGGGGAGAAGGGAGAGCATAATAATCCATTCCAAAATTTTGAGAAAAACTTCTTATGACAGATTTACAAAAAATTCCAGCTGTGAGAGTCTGACATTATATAGCCCAAAGCCAGTGCCTGTCATTGTATGATATGTGAGCACAACAAAGGCTCCAGCTGGCTGATATCAGGGCTAATAGAGGCATTTTGGCTCATCTACCTGGTGGATCATTTGTCAGGATGTCACTTGTCTGTCCTTACCTTGAAGCCTATTTGGTTCTTTTATTTCTTAACATCTTCATTTTATTGTACTCAGTTTGACCAAATGTCTATCCAATCAAATGCACTAAAATCAACAGATACTTATTAAGATCTCTGAAGAATTAGGCTGGGGGTAGTGGGAGGAGCAGAATTTTGCTCCCTTTCTACATGATTTGTCCCAGCATCTGGGGTATTAAGATTCAGAAGTACAAGACATTGCAAGATTTTTATTAGTTGGTGGCAGTGAGATGGAGACTTGAAGTTAGTGGGTGTACAACATGTCTCTGCTGATTCACTAATGTTCTAACTATATTATGTCGGCTTTCAGATTTAGTTTGTGAACATTTCTCCTAAGAAGACCACTCCATCTTAAAATTACTTTAAAATATATTTTGAATCATATACATAGCTACAAAAGTCATCGTTGTATGATCTTTTTAGGAAAATAAATATTTGTGGGTTTTTTCCTGAGACATATTCACAAATACAGTCAGATGAACAGTGATAACACCAACAGATTAACAATGGTTATCAGGATCTCTGTAATATCATGAAGATCATTGAAAAGTAATTACTCCTCTGCTCTGTGTTTGTGTGATTGAGCTGTACCAATTCAAACCAGTGATATTAATGTGGTCTGTGCTGAAGACTGAGATGCTCTGTCGCCTTGATTTTGCTGATGAGATGGCCTCACAAGTGACTTAAAGCATGCCAAGAGTTGTTCTAATTACAGATGATTAAAGCATTGCACACATGATTATGCCCTCATACCCTACTCTACCAACCTTGTGAATACCAGAAAAGGACCAGTTTGAAATTCTGCTAATAGACCTTGCACTACAGTTGCTTATATATCACCTGAAATAAACTGGCATTTGCAAATAAAACTGGGTGTTTCTACTCCAAATATGGTGAGAGAAAAACAAAATAAAATATAAAGGGAATCTGATATGAATAGATGAATTTAATGATTAAGAATGACAGGTAAGAATATAACAGGCTTACACAGGAGCTGTCTTAATGAGAACAGTTTCCATTCAGCCCGTTCTTCTCTCAGCTTCCTCAATTGCTTTCAGAATAATGGTCTTTTTGTAAATAGATAATTTAATGATGCAATATTGCATGTTTATATTGTCCTTTCTTAAAAGAAACTACAGTTGTTCATATGACACTGACCTGAAGAGCTTTCTTTGAAGTCAGCAGTATGTATAGAATGGCTGAATGAATCAGACTTCTTTTTTTTTGTAGGGTATTGAAACTGAATTATTCCTTATATACTGTGAAGTGCTTGCAAATTATAGAACAGAAGTCAGCTAATTATCTGTCATTGAGGAAATTCAATGAAGCATGAAAGAGAAATCTTTAAGGTACCAAAGAAAGTTCAGGTTTACTTTGGGCATAGTTATCGAAGAAGCCCCAGACAGTTTCCCAGTGTGGAAGTCATACAGTTTTAATTGTTACCTAATTAAAACCACATAGCCATGGGCAGAGAGGGGTTGTATGTTCAGGTACCTCAGTGATAAACTTCTATGAAAACATTAGGCACTGCAACCCCAGTACATTGGCCCATCAGGAATCTTCATTTCAGGCATCTAAAGTGTGAGTCTTCACCTGAGCTAGTTGTGCAAACCTCTTTCAGACTCAACAGAGACAAGCAAGTGCTTCCACAGAACAATCTTTCTCCTCTTTGTCAGAGCTCCACATTAGGATAAAATGGACTGTGCTGAGACTCCACTGAATGTAGTCACCACAGACTAAAGGAAACGAAGAGAATTATCTCAGATTCAGACCCTATAGGTTGTACTCCTCCAAAGTCAGGTGAGATGGAAAAGACAAAAAGGGAGATAAGGGAAAACAGCAATGAGGGAAGTATAATTCCCAGGTGATGTATGCAAGACAGCAGTTCATAGATTTTCACCTTTCAGTTCTAGGAAAATCAAAGAGCAGCTTAACAGCTGTTTTGATCAAAAGGGATGCTTTAAAATGGAACGAGGATAAGGAAAGGCAAAGGAGTTGTGGTAGGAAGAAATTATGTATTCATTTCTTGAATGAAAAGTTAGTGTCACCTATAACAAAGTTGTAAAACTGAACAGCTGAATTAGTCCTTAGAAGAATTGCATTGTAGAACTTTAGTATCATCTGTGTTTACAGACCTTCCTTGATAAATTCTGTAAAAAAATAATGATTTTGTCTTAGATCACATCTGAACAATGAACAAGTGGTTGCTACTCTGAATCCCTCTAAATTTAATTAAATGTTGTTCGTATAAATCCTCGCATGTTTGTACTAGACAATTTTAAGGATATGGAGCACCTTAATTTAGACATAGTGATACAGATAAGATTACTTAAGAGAAAGATATCATTATAAGAAAGCCAAGGATATGTCACCATGATGCATGAAAACTGATAGCAGGCTAATTACACCAGAAGAGGATTTTTGTCTCATTTCACTGGAGGGGCAGATACGTTGTGGTTGTCTTTTGTACACAACAAAAGAAGTGCTTGAAATTATTTGTCCTTTTAGGTCAAGTAGCAAGCTAAGGCAAAGCAAACGGTCTAATCTTTGGTTTTTGTCTCCAAAGACCCTCAACAGAGCAAGGGAAAGATAGAAAATAATTTTAACAGCTCTTCTCCTGTCTTGAAAGGTTTACTATTTAGGGCCCAGCTTTCTGAACCCTTGATAGGACCTTCAGGAATATGAATGTGTTCTTGGGCACTGTAATGATATCCACATGACCTCTTTGTAAACTTAATTCCAGTCCTCCTCTATAGCACTTCGATAATAAGAACTTATAAAATCACAATCCACATATTTCTGATGAAAATCAGAACTGAAGGACTGTTGTGGTTTAAGCCCAGTTGGCAAATAAGCTCCAAGCCGACACTTGCTCAACTCTGTCCCAGCCAGAACTAGGACAGGGATCTACAGACACATTAAGTCCAACATCAGAGTGTTCTCACATGTGGTTCCCCTACTCCCTGAGACTTTGAAGTTTATATTTGTGTTATTATTCAGCTGTAATGTCACCATTCTGTTGAATATTACAACAAAAGCTGTGTATAGAAAACAGGTGAGATATGAGGGACTGAATAAAGCAATACTGTGAACCGAGTAAAACTTTACATCACTCTGAATATATATTGCATTAGTTTTCAAGATGATGTGCTTTGTCATGAAAGTTTTTTCCATGGTCAAGATGGGAACATTATTTTTGGCTGGAAATGTTTAACTAATTGCATGAAGATTAGTAAAAGCTGAGGGAAATTTCACATTGCCATTTGTTTATTTCTAGACCCATGAAACATAACCGTGAGTTGTCTTGTTTATTTATGAAGGGTTTCCTGGCCACATGACTATCTCTGACATAAACCTGGGGAATTCTTTTCTCGCTCCCCTAACCCAACAACCTCATACACCTCTTTGGTTTTGTACTTAAATCTTGAATCTCCTTTCATCAGACTCAGAATCATGACAATTCTGCAGAATACTGCAAGGTTCATGTAAGTAACAGGTAACTATTTTTAACAGCAAAGAAATTTGAAGTGTTCAACCTGGAGGCTGCACTGACAGCTTTTTGAGAGTTGGCTCAGGCTTTGTATTCTATTGTTACTCTGTGCAAGAGTCAGCTGTGATCTGATTCCTATTGATTTGCTATGACTCTAAATTAATCCTGCAAGAAAACTTCAATCAAATTAATATCAAAAATGTCTTGAATTATGGGCCAGCTAATAGTAAAGTAATTTATAATAAAGAAAGAAGAAAAGGGTACAGGCTTTGGTCTGTTTTTAAAGGACTTATTAGGAATCATGTTATCTTCATTTGGAAGACAGGTCTCTGCTAAGGACAAACAGGATCCTCTCCTGAAATGGAGAATGCAAAACTCTTCTCTCTGAGTTGTTATAATTTTAGAATTAAGGGGCTCTCAGGCGAAGATGTGAGGATATGGATAACAGTTCTTTACTTGTCTTTAGCAAGGCAAACAGAACAACAATAACTATGAGATGAACAACAGACAGAACCAGGGAAACAGTCCCAGTTTTCTCTGCTGCTGGCACCCTTTCCCCGTTGGTGCAGTTCCCGACACAGGCAGCTGTGGTGCAGAGTCTCGGGATGCTGGAGATGGATCAGGAGCTCCCCGGCGGTGGCTGGAGCTGCAGCACGAGTCCTGGCAGGCAGGGGGTGCGGGCTGAGGCGTGGAGAACACTCGGAGCAGGAGAAGGAACAGCGAGGGGGGCAGGAACTGCAGCGCTCCCGGCCAGGCAGACAGGGGCAGGGTCAGGATTGCCGGGACACACACGGAGAGACCGTGGCAGGAAACCCCGAACTCTGCTCCAGTGGGGCCAGTGAAAGGAAAAATCTCCCCCCAAGTCTGGAAACCACAGCCTGCTGGTTTCTTCTCCCGACAAGCACACCACCCAAAAGTGAAGTCAAGTCCACGAGCTCCTCCTCTCCACCTCAGCCACTTCTTTTGTCTTTCTTAACTATCCATAAGTTCCCAGAGATCAGTTCCCTGTAAACTTATGGGAAAAAAATTCTACAAGAGGACCCAACCCCCAACACATGTCTAAGATTCTGTGCCACGCCTCAGCTGAAAAGAATTTATCTGTGAAACACCGAGAGAGGTGAAAAAAGAAATGATTGGCTGATGTGTAGACTTGAGAGGTGATCCCATGAAAACTTCATGAAGCTTAACAGGGCCAAGTGCAAGGTTGTGCTCAAGTCAGGGCAATACCAACCACAAATAGAGGCTGAGTGGATAGTGGACTGAGAAGTGGCTTTGAGAGAAAGACTTGTAGGTGTTGGTTGACAAGAAATTCAGCATGAGCCAGCAATGTGTACTTTCAGCCCATAAAGTCAACTGTATCCTGCAACCTTCCAGTACCTAAAGCAGCCTATAAGAGGGCTGGAGGGAGACTTTTTATAGGGGCATGTAGTGTTAAGACAACAAGTAATGGCTACAAACTGACAGACAGTATGTTTAGCATAGATATTAGGAAGGAATCCTTCACTATGAGAGTGATGAGATTCTAGCACAGGTTGCCCAAAGAAGCTGCAGATGCTCCATCCCTGAAGTGTTCAAGGCCATGTTGAATGGGGATTTGAACAACCTGGTCTAGTGAAAGGTGTCTTTACCCATGGCAGGCAGGTTGGAGTTAGATGGTCTTTAAGGTCACTTCCAACTCAAACCATTCTATGATTCTATGATTTGGTGAGTTCAACAAATAAACAAATGTATATTGCCTACATATAAAATGTAACTGGAGGTGCACATGGTTCTAGTATAAATTAAGAAATTTCTTTTCGCATCCTGCCAGTTTGGCAAGTACTGAACCTAGAGGGTAGATTTTGTTGACTCATTTTGGCTAGTATTAGCTTTATTTGGTTGAAGGGCAGATTTTTCAGACAACCAAGGTCTGAAATAGTTATGATCTTGGCAAACACTATAGAACAAGGAGTAGCAGAAACTTCAGCTTCTGGTTGCTGGTAGTGTTTCAAATATATCAGTTACAGAAATACACATCTGCTGTGAAGCTCCATCTACACATTTTTCCCCCTACTTAAAATTATTAAAATAATATTACATTTGCCATCTCAGATAGTGTTTTCTACAAGGAAGGCACCTTAGCAGACCAAACACCCCTAAGGCTGGAACATCCTGTTTCCCTCTACTTTAACAATGGAAATCCTGTCTTGGCATAGCAGCTACATGTTTACCACTGCACCTCTTAAATCACACGAAGACCTCCAAAGCAGAAATAACTTCATCGTGACTGTGGGAAGAGGACTCTGCACCTGCTTTTTGTGATGTGACCTGCAGAGGATGCACTAAATTTACTAGTGCTAAGAATCACTCTTCCAGGTTCCTTCCATGCTGGCTTGCCTCTGTTCTGTAGCCCTTTCATCTGGCTGATTCACACCAGGCAAAATAAAACACAAACTCACTAAAATGCATGTAAGCCTGTGTGCTTTGATTATGTTTTCAAATATAGTCCATGTTAGGGACTCATCACAACTCTAATAGCTCTTTATTAAGAGCAGTGTAAGATTTATCAGTAACATTTACAAAGTTTTCCATTGCCAACCACATTAATGTCTAAAGACAGAGCATTACTTTCCCAGCTGCTGCAAATGGGAGTAATTTCTCAGTGGTTTAGTAGAGATGTATTGATTTACACTGATTGTGGATCTGGCTCAACACATCTACCTGTTACTGTGCTAACAATATTTCATGAATAAAAATGTTGGCTGGCAGCAGATGATGAAATCCACAGGATTTATATTGGACTCCTCTCCTTTGAAATGGATTGCAGAACCTAAATATCTTGTGATTCACATCCTAATCCTCAGCATTCTCTATATCATTACAAAGCTCCCAATGTGCAACATTTTGTGAGGGAAATGGTTTACTCCATCTCTGCAGCACGAAGACAAAACATCAAGGATGTTAAACAGCCTTTGTTGCACCAGTGTGTAAGCTCTGTCTGAATTTGCCTGGATTTGAAATAATGTCTGGGAACAAAACCCTTCATGTTGGCTTTAGTAACACTCTTGTACAAGCAGTGTGCTTTGGACACATGTCAGAAAGCAAAATCCTGTAGCAGCAATTTTAACACCGAATGTGGCTGCTCTTTTAGGAGCTGTTGGGAAGAATTATGGGCTCTGAGGGTTTAATCCTGAAATGTTCTGAGTATCTCTTCACATGGCTGAGTGCCATCCCTTCACATAGCATCCAGTGAGAACAGAGGGTGCTGGTATTTCCAAGAGATGTAAATACCTTGGAGGATTTGTCTCTAATCCTCAGTCAAGACAAATGACCAATGGAATTTAATGTGAGTTTGGCCTAAGCAAAGTCATGGGGTGGAGTAAAAATGTATTAATCTAGCTGTGACTTAATAAAGAGAAGGTAACAAGCCAGACCTTTTTCTGGTTTGTTCTTTGTGCTTCTCAGGCTTAGAAGAGTAGCTTTTAAAATTGAGGACAAATTTACAGCTCTCCTAAATTTCTCACTGCACAGTATTGTGCCAAGAGTCGTGTCTGAAAAAACCCTGTGCCACTTTGCTGAGAACACTGGACATACTGGGTGTTTCAGTGAGAACATTTTGGTTCAGAATGATGTCTGAGTGACAGGAGTATATCACAATGTGTTTTGTGAGAACGAAAGAAGGAGATGGGAGCATTTTTGAAAATTTGGAAGTGAATGAAAATGTTATCTAACTGTCTTGAAGAAAAAAACTGGGATATGGTCAAGTCACAAGCAGCATTCTCTGCTTGTTACACAGTATTTCAAGGTTAAAGAGTAGATGACATGGCTTTTATTTACATGTAGAATGAAATCTGAGAATGTTATTTCCTACTTTGTTTTTTTACTCTGCTTTGTGGCCTGGCACTGCATCCCAGACTGAAACATCTGCTATTTGCTTTGTGGCATGTATGGAAGAAAAAGAGGAAGCAGGGACAGAATATTAGTATAATCCAGAGGTGTCATTCAGAGAGCTGGAAGATGTTCCCAGCCCTTTCTTTCCAGTTACTGCAGAAGTTATCTATTATCAGCAGCCCAGGATAGATCCTAACAGCCATGAGCAGCAGTATCCAGCCCCAGAACAAGCCCTTGGTGGAGGTGTGTGACTCATAGACTGCAGTTTCACATAATTCTCCATCGTAGATGACATTTACCTCCTTAGCTTCCTAAATAAAGGTGATGATCATGAAATAGGTGTCTAAGTCATGACCTCAGAGTTGATGGAGAGGTATTTAGTTGCCCAAGTATAGACATCAAGTCTCATTTGGGATTCCATAGTGTATCCTGCAGGTATTCTAGGGCTGTCAAGACATTTGCATGAGGCTAGTAGGTTTGATACATCTCTAACAACTGACCAGTGTCTTTCTGAAGTGGTGTCTGAAAACCTGGCAGGGTACTCTGACATGCTTAAAGTGACTTTTGATGCTCAATTTATTCACTTGTATCCCAGCTATCAAATCTGGCTTCCAGCTGCTTCAGAAAGCCAGAAAGTCTTCAGAAAGTCTTCCCTGTCATATCTAACAGCCTTGTGAGCATGTTTTGAGCATCAACGTTGCCACAGATGGCTGAAACAAACTACAGATATCTGCTTACTGTAATGGGAACTCTAACTCGTGTAAACTCCAACACTGAGACACCTTAAATGTCTGCAAAGTTCATCTGACTGCTGCTCTGTCAGTTCAGTGAGTTGCCCATGCATGGATGTGTTTAGGAAGTCTAAAGTAAGACTCTTCACCAAATTAGTAGGTAGGACACAGGACCCATAGAAGAGCCACCTCCTTTTGCAGTGGCAATTTGGGACCAGAAGGACACAAAGGCATCAACTGCTATACTGTGTTGAATTTAGCTCTGCATGCACTCTCCACAAGTAAATAAGAGCTAAGTTACTGGTATAGTGAACAACTTAAACTGGAATTTTGCTCTTTGCAGATCATCTGGGAAAGGCATTGCAACTGTTAATGTGCCCGAATCAGTTCAAAAAGCTAAAAAGGCAGAGTAAACAGAAGTTCTGGTTTTCCCCAAAGAAGTCTGCTGGAGTGCTAGAAAAGAGAGAGCCCGCAGGCACAGATCTGTTTATGTCTGAAGCGCATCAGATGTTGTGGGTATGTCTTTTCATTATAGCTGTCCATTTGTCCCATTTAGTCATATCAAGTCTTCTTACACTGGGCAAAAAGAATGTTTATTAGGAGAGGAGCTAAAACACTGCTATGCAGCTTTTTCTCATATGTAGACAATCAGAGGCAATAGTAAAGAGCAGGTTATTCAGAATTCCACCGGGAACTGATTGAAACCATTTTGTTTTGCGGGAAAAATAATGAAAGTGTCAGAGAATCAGGATATTGGAAGGAGACCCTATGTTACAATGCTTCGGTTCATGAGAGTGAGTAGTGACAACTCTACACATTTGCATTAAGTGAGAAATATGGGGTTCCTTTTTGTTTTCTGTCCTGGATTTGAGATTAAAGTCAGAAAACATAAAATCACTAGGTTTTGAGCAATCAACATGTTGACTTGGCAGAAATGTTCATCATACAGAAACTGGCTGTCTTAAAGAAGCTGTTTGGGAAGCATGATAGTCCTGGACAGATAAATCTCACCTACATGATTCTGTGCATGTTTATTGAGTCTTGCCTTGTATGTGAGGCACTCAATCAGTCCATGTACGCACAGGAGGCTGGGCATGTCAGGATTAGTGGCCACTGCAGATCAATGGCATTGCACATGCACCATAAACATGACATCCTGCAGTGCTCTTATTGCATATGTGCAATTTATCAGCACTTGTTTAGGTGCTAGTTCTTTCCCATTAGTACAGGGATCCTGGGGAAGCAGCTGGCAGCTGAAAAATTATGGTAAAACAAGAGTTATGCATATTTTTCTTCTCCCTTTTCATAAAGAAGTCAGTCATGAATGGGAAATGAATGACTCTTAGGAGGTGACCTTAACAATCTTACTTACTTATGAACAAGGAGTATTTTATTCACTACATGCATCTTAGAATAACTGTAGCACATAATAAAGCAAGTGAATACACCCAGTATCAGGAAATCTTCAAAATTAGGCTTGCTGGACATAGATTCATTCATAGCAAGTCATAAAAACAGAGAGAAAGCTCTCTTTAAAGATAAAAAGCTTTTCCAATATAAAAAGAAAAAAAAATCTATTTTGATTTACTAAAACTAATTGCCAGTTCAGCTTCCTTGTGGTAGGATTCAACATGATCCCTAGCACAGTCCACTGTAATATCCCTGCCATTTTTTATTTAGTATTGACAAAAATTTTGGCCATGCATTAATTTGTAATGGTCTCTACTCTTCCATGTGCACAATAAAACCTTGTATTTTCTTACTCCTTTTAAACCCTACACAATAATATTTGAGTGCTGTGCATGTTTTTTGCTTTGGTTGTTGTACCAAAATCTATCCCTCTCGGCAGTGTTTTGCATCTATTACTGTTACACCTACTGCAGTGTTCAGATCCATCAGACTGAGAGGAGCCTGAGGCAGAGCACAATGGCCCTGGATGCACTGAGTAGGCAGCAACAGTAGGAAGTGACAAACAGGATGGCTTTTCCTATGTTTCTAGTTCTTTTTGTAACAGCTGTGTACAGCATGGTAAATTTGAATAGGACAAAATGTATATAGGAGAAAACAGGCCTAATAAAAGTGCTGCTCATGCAGCTTGAAATCAAATCTAAGGTGTACAGCCTATGAAACTTGAGAAATAAACCTGAATCTAAGCAACAGGCCTCAAGTGAAAGAGCCCTGCTGAAAGAAGGATGGTGTTGCATCAAAACATTACCTAGCGCAGGTTAACCTTCAGATTCCTTCTATATTTCTAAAATATGAAGGGATATGGTAAAAAAAGCCAAAACCTATCTGACTTGAGTCTGCTGAGGGACCTCAAAGTCAGAAGGAGAAGGTGTAGGGAAAATGTGGGACTGCTGCTGAATGGGACAGGGAACATGGTGTCAAAGGACATTGAAAAGACCAAAACCTTCTTCACCTTGGTTTTTATTGTCAGCATTGACCTTCAGGAATCCCAAGCCCATGAGACAAGAGACAAAGTCTAGAGCAAAGAAGCTTTTCCCTCATTGTCTCCCTTGATAAAGGAAGGGAACATAGAAATTAATTAGGCATACATAAGTGATTCCATGGGAGGCACACACTGATCAATGTCCCTGTGAGGCTAGCCTCTGCAATATTGGAAAGGTCATGGAGGCCATGGGCTTCTTGAGAACTGGAAGAAAGCAGTCACTTCTATTTGTAGTCCTGGAGGCAAAAAGAAGAACCTGGAGAACTACAGGTTTTCCGGCCTCCTCTTGATTCCTGGGCAAGTGTTGAAACAATTCCAGGAAACTATTTCCAGGACATGAAGGACAGGAAAGTGATTGGGAGTTTATGAAGTGGAAATCATGTTTGGCCAATCCAGTTGCCTCCTATGATGAGATTACTGGCTTGGAGGACAAGGGGCAATCAATAAGTATTGCTTGGCTTTTACTTAGTAAGGCTTTCAAGACAATCACCCCATCCTTACAGGCAAAACTGATGAAGTGCCTGCTGGGTAAGGGGACGTTGAGTGAAAACTGCAGCAGCTGCACTGCTGGACACGAAGGGTTGGATCAGTAGCACAAATTCCAGGTGGAGGTTGGTCAATAGTAGAATACTCTCAGTCAATATGAATAAACATCTCCCTTAATGACCTAGGTGATAGGATAGAGTGAACCCTCAGGAATCAAAAAGACTAGCTGATAGACGCATGTGGTTGTGCTGCTATTCAGAGGAGCTTTGACAGGCTCAAGAAAGGGGCTGACAGAAACCTCATGCAGTCCAAGAAAGGAAAGAGTGAAGTAGGAAAGTAGGGGGGGGGGGGGGGGGAAGTAAGAAATATCTTAGCAGTAAGATCTGGGAAGGAACAACCCCATGAACTTCTACATGCTGGGGGATTAACAATTTGGGAAGCAGCTTTGCAGTAAGAAATCTGTGATTCTGGTGCTAGGTTGGGCACAAACCAGAGATGGGCCCTTCCTGGCAGAGATAAAACAGTAACTTGTCTTACTTGCCTGAATCTAACCATAGATCTCCACTATTTACTGTGGAGCTTAGACACCTACATCACATGAAGGAAGGGATACAGGCACCTAAACACAGATGTCTGGAATGGCTACCTAGAACAGAGGCTAAACAGAGTTGAAGGGTAGGTATTTATTGAAAGGACTCCACAAGGTACACCTTGAACAGGGCAGGAGTCTCTCAGAGACTACACCCAAGATGGATGACCATCACACATTTTTCTGACAGATGTTTGGTCTGTTTGCATATTGGAGGTAAATTGTCCTCTTTCATACAAAGATTGTACAAAAGCTTCAGGTAGTAGAGTCCCATTGCCCAGTTTTCCCCCACTACTTCACTGTAGTTTGCATTTTTCTGGGCCTGTGGAAAAAAAAGGTGACTTTGGGTTTCAGGCCTAGGAGAAATTGTTTTGTCTGAATAAAATGGGAGAACAGTAGCCGACAGGCTATGGAGTTCCAGAGTTATCAACTAAAGCAGTACTGGTCTGGAAAATATAAAAGCTAAAACTTAAGGCATCAACACAATGATCTAGCACCATTCAAAATAGCACAGTGGCCTGGTCAGCTGCTGTTCCAAGATGGGGCAAGTTTCCCACAGGTCTGCCATGCCCATGCAGCTCTACTGATTATTCTAAGCAATCTCAAATAGCAGTAGCTACTGACCTCTGGAACTGAATCCAACTATTAAAGTCACATAAATGGTTACAGTCTTCAGATAGTTAAACCTAGGTCAGATAAATCCAGGTCTAAATGCATGTATTCTCTGCTTATTTCATATAAACAGAAAAATAACTAGAGGCTTCTATGGACTAAGTATTTTCTGTCTAAAAGCCAATTTCTTACAACTTCCTTGTGAGATGAAGTGGAGGGGTAGGCACTGAACTCCTCTCTCCGCAATCCTCTGGCAAGAGAATGGTCTGAAGTTTAGTCAGGGAAAGTTTAGGTTAGCTATTAGAAAAAGGCTGTTGGGCACTGGAACAGGCTCTGCAGGGAAGTGGTCACAGCACCAAGCCTGACAGTTCAGGAATTGCCTGGATAATGCTCTCAGGTATGTGGTGTGACTCTTGGGGATGCTTTGTGCAGTTCTAAGATCTGGGCTTGATGATGATTGTGGATTCTTTCCAGCTCAGATTATTCTGTGATTCTGATTCTGTAATTCTCTTCAGTGAATGTATACTGTGAATTTAGACATCACTTTTAGGCAGAGGCTTAAATTAAAAGACTGCCTGAAAGTTCACTGCATTCTCCTTTTAGTTATGCACATATAGGCATGTAGAAGCAATTGAGATGCTCTAGGGTATGCCATCTGGCATCCAGGTCTCATTCCAGAACAACACTTCTGCAATTCTCTACCCAATGTTGTAGCTGCCAGCCCCATCTGAATGCCCCAGGTATATTTGAGCATTTCAAATGGCATTAAATGGCATTTAGGCGAGAGAAATTAGTCCCTACTGTTCTTTTGATGCTTAATCACAGAGAGATTTAAAAACTACCAGTTTGATCAGAGTCCCACAAATAAAATAAAGGCAGTTTAATGTATATAAGCGAATGCAGCAAAATATTACCTTCTAGACCTACAGCAATTGAAGTCATAACACGGTTGTTGAAACTGTCTAATGTGATGTTGATGTCCCCTTGTCACTAGATATTTGGCATGCACATATGAGAATGCCACAGATGCATAAAAATCTCTTACATATAGATAAAGTTGGCATAAACCGCTCCCTTTTTTATCATTCAAAAAATAACAGCAAAGCCTCATTTGAACATGAAGGCTGAGAAAGGCAAGCAAATGACTCCCACTGTTGTAATGAGCTGTAATTGTGTGCACACTTACAAGTATTTGCCAGTATGGCATACTGAAAACATTTCTCCAGGGGGTCTACTTCTGAAGAGAAATATGCTGAGAAATTAAAAGCCAAAGGTAAAGCAGCTCTTAGTCCTGCCTGGCTATTATAAGAACCTTTACGTATTACAACATTTTATGTACCTTGCTGCAAATGAGGAAATACCTAAATGTAGCAAAGGGAGAAAGATGGAAAAAGGATATAATTGTAGCTTCAAAGAATTTTTTGTGTTTTTGTTAAACCTTCTAGAACACTGCTGTTGAAACAGGGGAATAAAGGGTAGTAGGTTAAAGTGTTAGATGCCATAAAACAGTGCCATTTTGAAATTAATTTGTAGAAGACATATTTTAAAGGTGGCGCCTTTTAATGAGGCTATCAATTAGTATTTGTGACTTATGAACAAAAGGCATTCTAATTTTACAAATTTCAAAAGCACTCTGACAGTTACTTCACACAAATGTGGGAATAGTAACTTGGAGTAGTTGGACTGGTTGCAAAGCATCTGAAACATAACCAAAATCTAAAAAAAGGCACAACTAAAGAAACGAGCAACTGTATAATCAAACAGCCCTATCCCCCCAGTTCAGACCTCTCCAGTATGTAGCTGAAGAGAAGTTCTAAACAAACTCACACAGACTAATTTATCTGTTGCCTGCCAATGTCCTTTGCTGATCCTAGGTTCCCTAGGGCAACATGGCCTGTGTCAGGACTACTGCTGAGCAACTGGAATAATCCTATATAATTCAATATGGAAGAGACAAAAAATATTTATAACCCTCAGGGAACACTCTTCTATAGTTTCTGGATTAGGGGCAGAAGTCTTTTGCTATCATCAGTGACCAGAAAAGTTTGAAATCTCAATCAACTTCCTTTTGTTCACTGTCTCTCACTGTGACATTTTGGTTCTCTCTTTGGATGATTTCTATTTCAGTGCTGATCCCTATTCAGTTTCCAGCTTCTGGCTCTTGCCCAGCTGACTAGCACCTGGGAAACAACCTGCTCACTTTCTTACAGTTTTGGGACATCTCTGAGGAATAAGACACTGACATTTTTCCTGCTAGTTTGATTAACCATCTCAAGGGAAGAAAGTCAGCCTTATTATCAAAGGTAATTCCAAGAAGAAAACCTACATCTTTCTAGTGTTTAGTGGCTCCCAGAATCCTTGTGGAACCTCTGCAGGCTAGAAATTAAGTGCCTGGCTCCTCTGAATACATCCGAAACTGTTTAATGGAGATTTAAAGCAGGATGTTTTAGAACTCACTCCATCAGTTTGAAGAGAAATCAATCTAATTAATTCTCAGCTGTTCTTCTACTAGTGAAAATACAGGGAGTAATCTTAGTTCCACTTAAATTATAATTTAAATGATTATTTGACTGTTTAAATAAAGCTTTATTTTATTTTTGAAAGGGCTTTATTGTCAAGTTAATTGACACTTCAGTATCTGTGGCAAGTCCTGGGGAAAACGCTATAAAATTAGTGGTTTATTAAAATTTAAATATTATCTTTTTTCATAGGAAATTCAACAAGACCATGTATGTCAGGGGAAAAATGCAAACCTGAGCAGTTTCAGGCATGAAATAAGAATGGAGATCTTTAGCCCAGTCACAAGAGCTCACAAGTCTAGAAAGACCATTTACAAAATCCAAGAAGCTGCAGAACCCTGAAATCTGCAGATGTTCAGACACCTGGAGAGCTTGTGAGGTTTATAGTCAGACTGCAGTCTCAAACACAGGCACACTGAGTGTAGATCACAGTTTAGGTCAACAGGCAGCAAGTGACAGCAAACTTTGTAATTTGCCTCTGTTCTGGTCCAAAGAGCTCACCCCAAGCTCCCGTCTGCCCAGCCCTTGCCTCTTGCTGTTTCTATTACAGACATAACAGCATATGAAGACTCAGAGATGCAAGAGGAGATACTCCTTTTGAAGCATTTGCAATGAGCTTTGCTGACTGCCTTTTGTTCTGGTTTTTCTCACCTGTAAGGCTTGAGCAAGATTAGAAATGCACAGTCTAGGAAGAGGGGGCAGAAAGGGAGGTAGGGGAGTCTATAGCACCTGGGGTAATGACTTCAGGGAGGTGTCAAGAAAGAGGTTTGAGGGAGAGGCAAAGAAGTGATCCTAGGAAATGGAAGAAAAGGAAAGTAGGCTAGGAGTAAAGAAAGTGAAAAGGCTGCTGCTACAGCAAAAGCAAGTCATAAATTACATTGAGATGTCTATGGCTTCACCATTAGTCTGGTTCCCTACTCAAAATCCACTTGAGGCTCTCACAACTACTATATACTCATGCAATCTAAGAAATTCTGCAGCAGACCTCTCATTAGGGGTAGAAATGAGCCAATCCACAGACATTTAACAGTATGAAAAGAGTCCCAGTTTATTCTTCTTTACAATTCAGCCTCTGACTACAGCAAGCTCCTACTATAGGGTCCAGCTACAGACTATGATGGCAAGGATTAGTTTGCAGACTCTGACTGCAGGCTCTAACTACATCAGACCCAAACTGACCTCACATTCTTCTTCCTTGTTTCAGTTGTCTTTGTGTCTCTCTGGATCATTCCTACCTCCTTAGGACTCCTCTTCCTCAGGATCCTCCTTGAGCAGCCAACCCACCCCTTTTGTCACACCTATCTGTATTAGTCACAGCTGTGACCCATTAGGAGCAAGGCTGTTCCTCTTCTTTGGTAATTAGTACAACTGTGACTTATCAGGGGCAAGGTTGCCTGCAATCTT
Organism: Sitta carolinensis; assembly: GCA_032173965.1. Lineage (NCBI taxonomy): Eukaryota > Metazoa > Chordata > Aves > Passeriformes > Sittidae > Sitta > Sitta carolinensis. The sequence continues at coordinate 35,851,905 of CM063283.1, forward strand.
GTCTTCCACACCACAAGAAAAAGCCATGCTCCCTATTTTGTTTTCACAGAAGGTGAAACACATACCATGTTCACACTCATGCTGTTATCATGCTTGTAATATTATAATATTTCACACACTCAGGTAGAGAAAGATGCAAAATAACAAGTCTTACACCTCTAAGGCACATGGATTTCCTCTTTACGTGTCCTAAAATGAAAAAGGAAAATTCCTGCCAGAATTCAAGGAAGCTGTACATCACCAAATCTTGTGAGAGTTCTTATTTCCAGGGAGCCCCAGCTCTTAAAAATTTAGACTTAATGTCCCAGCCTATTCTCTTTCCCTGTTGGAAAATATAATTGTTTCACTTACCATCTTTTTTCCACCCATCTTGTTTATTCTGTTAACCAGTCACCGATATCTGTCCTACATAATTACCAGAACAAACCTTGCCTGCTTCAAAGCTTCTCTCCCTTGAAGCCCCTGTATACACATACACATATCTATATATACATTCCTGTATGTCTTAGGACATCAAAAGGAATGTGCCTAATGATGGTGGAGTCTTGTACATAACCCCACCAAGAAGTAACTGGAAATTCAGTACAGAGATTGCAGCATGTGTGCTTTGCTTCCTTTATTTTCTCTTCACTGGTGATATTTTTGTTTTAGCCATCTTTCTTTAAACCTTTTCAGCAGATAAATGCAATGTGAAGTGCAGGGCAAAGGAACTTTTAGTGCTGATTAAGTGACTGATGGGTCTGAGGAGTAGGAAAGCCGCAGAGAAAAATTATTGACAGCCTTTATCACCCCATGATACTCGATAAAGGCAATGGTCAGAAATGTGTGCTTTCCTAGATGCTGAGAACTATAGTCTGTGTTTCTCTAGACTAAAGCATGGCTCTGCTATCTCATGGAAGAAATACTTTCTGAGACAATTGAAAGCAGTCCACTTGGTATTTTCTTAAAAGCTCAAGACACATACATATTAGGATCATGTGGCTAAATAGTTCCTGGGTATTATCACACTTCAATAAATAACTTTTGTTTTCTATGTGTTGGCATGATCTGAGAAAAACACCCATCTGTTTTCAGAAATGGAGATTGTTTTGTTTTATTAAGCTGTAGTAATTATCAGTATAACTCCGCTAGTTCAAAACTCATGATGAGTTTATAAAGCTAAAGTATTGTTAACTTTCTTGTAATGAATTACGTCATCTTATGTCTAAAAAACCTTGATAAAACCAGGATGTACTTCTTGCCTACCCTTTTCAGACTGCCTCAGTTTTACATACTTTTGCGTGTATACCTTGTGCTCAGCACATGAAAAATAAAAGGTAAACTTCAGGAACAACCTCGTGATACATACATTTGAAGAGGTACGGAACTCATTTTGTAAAGCCTGGGAAAAGGAGTACTCAGCCTATCTCTAATATGTTATTACACCCAGGATTTTGTTAAGTGCCTGCTAGTTTGGAGAAAGATCAATTATTATGCAGCAGACCACACATACTTTCAAAAGATAATTTTCAATACAACACTGAGCACCCATCTTTTCATAAATAAGTCTTTTTAGGGAATTTGAAGTGAGATTCACAAGAACTATATTTTTATTTCTCGTAGACAATAAATAGAGCTTTTCAAAGCACAAATGATGACTTGAATAAGACCTATATGTGGGTCATCAAAATCATTTGGCTACTGAACGCAGACTGCATTCCTAGCTTTAGACCCTTCATGGGGCTAAAACTTATGTTTTTTACTTCACAATTACTTCTGTTTCATAAAAATGCCATGAAGTTCACCAGTGGTAAACGTCAAGTTACCAGGCATGCCCTGCCTGGCACGTTGTGGATGTGACACTGCACAGTCACATACCTCTATGTGCACGTTTGCTGCAGACCTGCAGCAGATGAGGGGGCCACAAGGACACTGGGACTGTGGTTTCTTCTTCATTCAGCTGCTTAGGATCTGCATTTGTGCTTACTGTGTTATCTTTAAGGGTTGAAGTAAGATTGCAGCACCTTGTGCTGAGGTTTACTGCTTAAGACAGCTGTGAGCTGTGGGCCAACGTGAGGAAAATGCATTTAGATTAGTCAGAAAAGTTGGCAGTCAAGGCATTGGTTTATCAATATGGAATAGATGGTTTTCTTGCTTTCCTTTACAGTAATATCAAAGAGCCCCTCCCCTAATTCAGTCCAGCCAAGACTGTTCCACTTACTCCCCAGTCCTTCACATCCATTGTTTAAGAAACCAAGCCACTTCCTTGGCATCCATCTGTTTAACACATCTGTCTCACTTTGGCTGGCTAAATTCCTTGAGGCACTCTTGTGGTGCTCCACAGAGAAAAGAACTTTTTCTGTTACACAATATTCTACAAATTAGTGAAATTGAGGGGGAGAAAAGGTAGAAAATATCCTTATGAGACATGAAATCACTGGGATTTTAATCTTCACATAAAAGAACTCCTTTTTGATGTTTTATTTTATACTCAGTGCTTGCACTAGTAATGAAAAAATTTGTAACTCTTCCATGTCTTTAAATCAAATGGTTATTTTCAGGGCAATGCAATTGAGGTAACCAATTTTACAACCTATAGAGTTACACTGTGCTTTAAATTTCTTTTTTTTTTTTTTTGTTATAAGTCACACAGATAATCGCATTTCTACTACTTCCAAAAGGAATCTCTCTTGGATTGTTTCAGATCTGCATGTTATATCACTTTTCTTTATTTGTTTTTCAATATTTATATCTGATTGTATTATTAGTTTGTTTTATTTGTCTGAATTATTTCTTTCACTTTAACTTTTTTTTTTTTTTTTCATTTATAGTAATAATTTACCTGACATAAATATGAAAAAAGCCAAACCCACAGCTGAGGTGGAACCACAGCTGTCTGTGTATTTAAAGTATATGTGATTGCAATTGGATACATTCTGCCATGAGCAAACACATTGGGGTTAACAGCAAGAAGTTGCCCAGCTGCAGCTCAGTAACTTGCTCACAAGAGCTGGGATAAAAAGTTCCAGACCGGGCAAAGTGTGGAGACTGCCAGAGAGGTTAAGATTTAACCTCAAGAAGACTCTTTAACTACAGTTCTGAAGTGTGCTTTGGGAATTTTCTGAGAAAAACCGTAGGTGAGCTGGCCTGGAAAAAGCTGAGGAATATGATTTTTCTTTTTAAGGCTACTATTGTCTGTCACTGAAGGATATTTGATGTGGGCAGCAGGCCAGGAAGCTGAAGTCTTTGAAGGCTGAATACCCTTCCTTATTTCTGGAATAGGTTCACAGTTTCAAACCATTTGGGTACTGCCTATATAATTTTGTGGCTTAAAAAGGAAAGTAGCAGACAGAGTGAAAATTTTAACTAGCAAACTACACAGGGTGCATCTTGCTAGCAAGTAAAGGGGCTGTATTCAAGTAAAGTGAACTGATCTGAACTAAATGGAAAGGAATAAGCAACATCTAAGCAGACAGAAAAGTGTTAATTATATTGAATGAAGTTCACAGGAGGTGTATGTGACAAATTAAGCTGACTTGGAAAAAAGAAGATGTTTTTATGGATGGAATGCAGAGTTTCTATGTGACTTCAGCGAAGCAGGTGATATGGAGATTGATGAACCAACTGAAAGACAGATAAAATGTGATTCAAGGAGAAACCTGTACTGATAGGAAATTATTGGTGTTCTGCAATGTTCATCTTATTTTCTTTTGTTATTCAACAGTTTTGGTACACTGAAGTATTTTGATGTTACAAGATTAGGAGGCAACACTAACATGACTGAGGTGCAGGTTATTGTATGAGAGTTAAACTAGAGAATTTGAAATAGGATCATTTTCTATACATTCCCAGTGCAAGGCTATAGCTAAGGGAATCTGTTCTGCTGAGGGAATTGGAAGAGAAACCAGGGGGAGCTGATCACCAGGAAATGAGCATGGAGAGAATTGATGGCATAATATCCGAGTGTTGTCATAGGGCACCTGACATGTACTTGTGGAACATGTATACAGTTCCGGTGAGATCTTCCTAGTGAAAGGCACAGAAATAATTCTGCTGTTTAAAAGATGTGCATTAGACCTCATCTACTGTCTATAGTTCTGACTTCCCAACTGCAAAAGAAATTAAACCAGTAAAAGAATTACAGTACACTGCCAGTACTTAAAGGGGCCTGCAAGAGAACTGGAGGACTTTGTAGAAGGACCTGTAATGACAGGACAAAAAGTAATAGTTTTCAAGTGAAAGAGGGTAGATTTAGATTACATATAAGGAAGAAATTCTTCACTGTAAGGGTGGTGAGACACTGGCACAGGTTGCCAGAAAAGTTGTGGATACCCCATCACTGGAAGTGTTCAAGGCCAGTCTGGATGGATTTTTGTACAACCTGGTCTAATGAAAGGTGTCCCTGCCTGTGCCAGAGGGGTTGAAACTAGATGAGCTTATGGGTCCCTTCCAACCCAGACCACTCTATGATTTTATCATTACTGGAATGACTGTGGAAATAGAAAGCATTCTTATCAGAAAATACTTTGAAAACTGTGTTTATTCTAGCAAAGTAAGACTGATTTGAGAATTGATATAATTGCTCTTATATATACATCAGGGAAGTTCAAGAATTGTTTCAGATAAAGTACAGTGCTGTTGCAAGAGGAAATGGATATATAGTAGCCCTGAATAAACTCAGATTGGAATTAAAAAGATGTTTGAAACTTCAGAGAAAAGAGCTTTTGAAACTGAATTCTAAAGGAGTATTGGGAGTAAAATTTAATTGATTTTAAAAAAGAAACTAGTTCATTTTAAGAAGAGATTATACTACATAATGCTTATGATTGCTCAGGATTGGGTTCCCTTTGATAACCAAGGAGATGCCTTGCAGTATCACAAGATCCCTCCTGGTGTATGACTACATTCCCACAGCGTGTTTCTGCCATATCAATAATTCTGACAGGGAAGGAAAGGGGGGAAGGGTGGAAGGAAGAAGGAAAGGCAGGGAGGGAAATAGTGACCACCAGCACAAGTTTCTATTGCTACCAGCCTCCAAACCTAATTGTCAATCAGTAGTAACAGATTCTGTTTTTGGGGGAAATCTTGAAATATGCCCTTGCCAGCATTTCCCTGAACTCTAATTTTAATGATTGACATGCCTATAGCATTAGCATTTTCTAACATTGTTCAGTTATCTTGAATCACACTCAATTCCAAGTTAAACATCTCAACATAAACATGTAAAATCTCAAATAGCTGACAAGGTCACAAAAGTTTCTGTACATTTGTTTACAGTAGAACTGTCAAATACCTGGCTCAAATTTTTTCCTGCTTTCTATGGCAAGAACTACCTAACTGACACAACTTTAGTTCTGGGTGGAAGTTCCAGCACATTGGATGGGTGATGGGTGTGAATTCCACATTTTGTCTCTATTGCACTCTATCTTTCCAGGAACATTTCTTAGAGTCTTCAGCCAAAGCAGAGTTTTCCTTTGGCATTAATGAAAATGTCATCTACATGGTCTTTACCCCTTTGGTTCTGAAAAAAAACAAATGTCCTTTAGAATAGCTAAGCACAGTGTTCTACCTGCTTGGGAAACCCCGATTACGTTGGAGATTGCCAAATTAAAAGTGAATTGTTAACGTACAATGGGATACAAACCTGTTGGCTGCCACAGGAGATTATATTCATGCTTTGGTCCCAAAACACACTGAACCCTGTTCTTCACATAAATATCTTCATTGCCAACTGTTTCTTGAACATGCAACTGAATTAGATTTGAACACTGCTGTTTTGATCAAGATTGTACAGTGGTTATGACACCTTTGAACTAATATTGTATCTGGGGGGATTCCTGTCCCTGAGAGTTTTAATGAAAAATAATTAAAATACTATACGCTTCTTTCATATTTTTAAGTTATTAATATATATTAAAGATGTATTTGAATGTTATAGTCTCTGTCAGATAGATATGAACAGATATTTGTTATTTGTATAAGAAAAACTTTGCAATACCTCTCAGGCTCTGTAGACACAGAGAAAACTATTTTGATTTCACTGTAGGAAATGTAAATGTCCTTTGGATTGAGTACTGGTTTAATGCCTTTTCTATCTAAACTATAACTTACCTATTCAAAACTGTAAGAACTGTAGTTCTATCAGTTATAAATGCTACTGAAAATACCAGCTTTCAGAAAGCAGTATTTTCAGGGTACAGAAAACTAGAAAATTAAGGAGGGAGTTTGATTTTGTGCTACTTAACCTTATGGTCTGAAGACTCCAACTGGAGTTACCTCGTGTATCCATCCCTCCATCCCTCCCTCCCTCCCTCCATCCCTCCATCCCTCCATCCATCCCTCCCTCATCCATCCCTCCCTCCATCCATCCCATGCTTTCAAACTGCTTTGCTCCCGAGAAGCCTGGTTTCATTTGGAGTTTATTTTACTTTCAAATTTGACTTCTTTGGTTCTTGATAAAGCACCAGGAATGCACTGATTTACAGTTTTATAAGCATTTTAGAATAAGTACAGCTACGGACTTTGTAAGTCATGGGGGTACATAGGAATTTCTTGTACATTGCTTGATGAATTCATTATACACCTCATTGATGAAAGAGTGTGGTTTCTCCTGCTTCTCAGGCCCTCTGCCACACTTATCAATGGCCAGGACTGTACAAATTATGGCATAGCTACAGACAAAGGAGAAGATTCTGCCACTACCACCTGGTCCCACATATTTCATGAAAAATAAGGGTTCAAATTGCACTACAGCAGAGCCTTATCCTACCAGCAAAAGGTGCTTCTGGTATTGAAAGTAGGGTGGATGAGGCAGATTCTTCCTGATGGGCTGTCCTCCTGCTCCAATTTTCTCAAGGACTCAGTGCAAGGTCTTGTAAAATCACTGTATGCATACTATCTGAAAGTCTTAAGCATGGTATATACTGAGATAAGTGACTTTAAATTACTGGGCAAGAAGCATCTCTGGTAGTGTCTGGGGTGAGCATGATTATTTTACGTTTCCTATTCCCCTTTGTGGTTTGTGTTCCTGGTGAATCAGACTTGGTATTTCCCTTAGCTATTTCTTCCTCCTCATAAAACATGTTCTTCTGATCTCTTTGGGATCATTAATAATGTAGATTGATGCAGACAGCCTATCCTTCAAGTGGAAAAGCCTTGATTAAGTTATCATGTGATGCTTCTGTTAAGCAAGGATTATCCTCTTGAGCTATTCTAGAGCATTTTGTAATAACATAGTTTGAAATAGATATAGGACCAAGTGATAAAATTCACATGAGGATCCAAAGCTTTTCTTCCTGAAGATTGTAGCATTCAGATCCAGGTTTTCTTCAGGGTCACATTATTGCAACCAAGGACACTCATGACATCAGAGTATGTTTGCTTCATTGGGAGTCTTTTTATACAACTGTGCCCTTGTCTGACAAGGACCCTTCCTTTGCTACTAGGGATAAAAATGTAGGAGCATAGTGATGGAAGGAAAAAAAGAGCTCAGAAAAAAAATATTATGACCATTTCCCAGCAGTGTGGCCCATAGCAATTTCCACCATTTAATTTGGAAAGATAAATGTTATTTTTAAAACCATATATGAATTTTCATTATTACACATTATTGACTGGGCATGGCACTTACTTCTATGGTTTAGGTGGCATGGTGGAGTTCAGTCAAAGGTTGGACTCGATGATCTTGGAATTCTTTTTTAACTTTAATGAGTCTGTGTTTTTATATTCCATATGATTTTTTCTGTATCTACTCAGTTTTATTTGGGACACTTTTCAGGCTGTTCTCATGCATTAATTCTAACCCCTCCCAGGCTGAACTTGTCAATCAAGTCTAAACCACTATAAAGGTACTTAGAAATGTAAGCATGTTGTCATAACAAAAATTCTTATTAGTATAAGAAAAATTTATTCCTTCCATAAATAAAATTGCTGTGGAAGAAACAAATTGTAGAGTATTAACAGAATAAAGGATGTGATAAACAGCATTGTTAATTAGTTTGCTTAGTCATACTTGTACATATTTGGTAATAGTTAATCATATTACATTACTATAAAACCATGACTGTAGTTTTAATGTCATTACAGATTTTTATTTCAGATGGGAGCTTCATGCCTTCTAACTGCCTAAAGCAAAATAATTTCTAATTAATAATTCCTTTGGAGTAATTATAACTAGCAATATGAATGTGGGGAAATTAATGAATTAGGAAGAATACTTACATTTTGTGTTTGGATCTGTATGCTAGAATGATTTACAGTTTTTCTGCTTACTCTGGTAATGGCTATAATTTAATTATGAAAACTTCAAGAAATGTCCCCTTTCCACTTCACTGATTCTACTTTTTCCTGCAGCTGTCATTGCATTTACTCTCAGAGACTGAACTAAAAAGAACAGCTGCAAGAGGTTATGAAAGAAAGGCAGTTGTTTCACCTTTTGCAGTGGAACCTATACTGAAGAGCTAGTTTCACTGGTCTGGCCTCTACAAGATAAACTATGAGCTACCACTAATGAAAGTTGCCTCTATGCCACTTCATGCTATTTTGGTCTGGTGACCTGTGCAGTCCAGTAATTAATTCGTTGAACAACATTCCCAAAAAGACAGACAGACGAGCTCATCGTAATCACTTCAAGGGTCCAGTTCTCAGTACTGGGATATAGAGGACAAGCTCTTTTCCAAATCCACCATCCTGGGGTAACTTTGGCTCACACTGGCATTATTTTCAATGCCCTCAGGTGCATCTTAAAATTTCATTCACTGGCATAGAATATGACCCTGAATACTTCCACATCTTTCTTTTAACATATGAAAACCTTTGTTTTGAATCTTACTGAAATTGCTGTTGTAGGATGATGGTCATACCTGGCTACAAATTGGACCTGTCTGTCCTGGGTTACTGCTGAATTGTATCCCCATTCGTCTGTTTAAATCAAAAATGAGTTCTGCACCTTTAAGACTGGATCTAAGAGTGAAGAAGAAGCAGTGGAATGTCTGAGGCGGGTGTTTTCAAAACATCAAGATAAGAATTTGCAGTTTTGGAGGACACAGCGAGTGTTGGCTGCAGTGCGGACGGCAGGAGAGAGCTCTTTTTGGCTTTCTGTTAGTTCGTGGCTAGCTGAAGCAGAGAAGTTTTCCAGACTGTGAGTTTCTTTTCCTTTTTTTTTCCTTGGAACTGTTCAAACCTACTCTGGACTAACCCCCAGCAGAGCACCAAGAGCTCATCCCTGTGGCCCACCGGGCCTGGCTTGGGCCTGGCATTTCCCAGTGCCAGGGACTGACACAGACTGAGCGAGCCGAGCTGCACCCACGGCACAGACTGGCTGGATTGGGCATCTCTGCGGAGAAGCAGGAGGTTTTGTTCCTTGATGTTCATTTGTTGTGCTTGGCCTGTTAAATAAATACATTTTTTCCACTTTCCTCTAAGGAATTTTTTTTTTTTTGTTTTGTTTTGTTTCTCCTCTTCTCCTTTCCTGAACCAGTTGGGGGAAGGGGCCATTGGATTGGTTTTCTGGAGGGACCTATTTTGAGGTCCCTTCCCAAATTTGCCTTAAACCAAGACATATACAGTTAATTGGCGCCCAACGTGGGGCTGGAGAAAGTGGAAAAATTGTACTGATTGTATTTTAGTTGTACTTTGTATTGGGATAAAGCAGTCAGCAGCTATGTTGTTGCTTGAACTCATAATGTCTCTCTCGGTGGAGGCCTTTCTGGGTTTCTGTTCCCTAGGCTTTTTTGAGGTTTTAATACCTTTCTGGTCTTTAGGTTTATTCTCTTATTCGGAAATAGCTCCAGTGTTGTTCCTAACACGTAGTTTTTACTGTAGAGGAGCATGTATTAGAATAGCTATTGTACTGGGCTCAGTGATAATGATTTATAGGAAGTTCATAAAGGTACTGGAGTTGGTGGCAGGTATGTTTGGTTTATGGATCTTTCGTCTTACCTTGCGTCCCAGTTCCAATAGCATGTTTTGGGGGTTTATTAGTAATTACACTCAGTTGGTTAGAGAAGAAGGAGGGGATGAGGCTTTTCAACCTCTCCTTTCCCTCTTCTCCTTTGAAACTGTTACATCACTTTTTAAGAATGTTCAGTTTCCTTTGAATGCCAAGGATACCACCTTTCTGGTATTTCAGCTGGTAGGTTTCCTCTATATAGTCTGCAACTTCTCTAGAATGAGGGCTGAGATCTCCAGAGTAGCTGCTGAGACCCCTGACCCAGAAGTAAAGCCAGGTGTGCAGAATCCTGAGTGGTGTGGAGAATGGGAGGATATGGGCCAAACCCTGAAGGAATTTTCTGATCCTGTATCCTGGGACTTTCCACGTGAACAAATTCAGAACCCAGCCAAGGTAGGAAAGTACTTGAAGGAGAAGTACCATGATGATACTAAGGAGAGAAAGATCATTGCAATAAGCTGGGCCTTGGCATATGCTTATCGCACACTGCTAGATACTGTAGGGCAGCAGACAGAGGCAGCGGGGCAGGGAGATAAATCAGCAGCTAAACCAGACAGTGAGCTTAAGCCAGCAGCTAAACCAGACAGTGAGCCTAAACCACTGGCAGTTGCTGCAGGAAGGAAGCACACAACTAAAACTGACAGGCAGGTGGAGGATGAGGACCCAGGTGAAGGAACCTCAAAACCAGCAACTGACAGAAAGGCAGAAGTCAGAACAACTGGCACAGGGTCAGAAGCTAATACTGAGCCCTTCTCCCTGAAGGACCTTCGTGGCCTAAGAAAGGATTACACTCGACGACCTGATGAATCCATAATTAGTTGGTTAGTCCGTCTTTGGGATGCTGCAGGTGAGGCTACAGTTCTGGATGGCACTGAAGCAAGGCATTTGGGATCTCTGTCACATGATCCAGTTATTGACCAAGGAATGATGAGGGGGGCCAACCCTCACAGCCTCTGGGAACGGGTCCTAGGAAGTGTGGCACAAAGATATCTGTGTGCAGACGATCTCTATATGCAGCAAACACAGTGGAAGACCATGGAACAAGGGATCCAGCGCCTGAGAGAGATGGCAGTGGCAGAGATTGTCTTCTCAGATGACCTAAACACTAGAAACCCAGATTTGGTACCATGTACATCCGTGATGTGGCGAAAACTTGTACGACTTGGGCCACAAGAATATGCTTCTGCTTTAGCCATAATGAAGCGAGATGACAGGGAGGAAACCGTGCTGGATATGGCAAAGAAGCTCAGAGCATATGCAGATGCTGTGCATGGCCCAATGCAGGCAAGAATTGCAGCTGTGGAAACCCATCTGCAGAAATTAGATGATAAAATAGAGGAGAACCATAAGAGACTCAGAGAGGAGATGAGAGAGATGAAAGAGGGCTTTCTCCAAATCTCGGCAATACAGGTCAAAGGTTCCGGTACCAAACGCAAATATTCCCCAGATGGGGAGAGGAAGTATACCCCCCGAACTGAGCTGTGGTCTGTCCTGCGTGGTTTTGGGGAAGACATGAGGAGATGGGATGGAAAACCTACTGCTGCTCTGGCCCAGCGGGTGCTTGAATTGTGTGAAGGCAAGACTCAGGGAGGAAGTTTCACCAAAAAGGAAGTAGCCCCAGTTGCCCAAGAAAAGAAGGATGACCAGGCTTAGAGGGGCCCTGCCTCTAGCCAGGTAGAGGCTAGGGAAAATCGTGTCTTTTGGATTGTGTGGATTCGTTGGCCTGGCACATCAGAACCACAAAAATATGAGGCCTTAGTTGACACTGGTGCGCAGTGCACATTAATCCCATCAAGACATGTGGGGACAGAATCTGTTTCTATTTCCGGTGTGACAGGGGGATCACAGGATTTCACTTTGGTGGAAGCTGATGTGAGCCTGACTGGAAGTGAGTGGAAGAAACACCCTATTGTGACTGGCCCAGAAGCCCCATGCATTTTAGGCATAGACTTCCTTCGAAATGGGTATTTCAAAGACCCAAAGGGATTCAGGTGGGCATTTGGGATAGCACCTGTAGTGACAAAGGGCATTAAGCAATTGGGCTCCTTGCCTGGACTATCAGAGAACCCATCAGCAGTAGGACTCCTGAAGGTGGAAGAGCAACAGGTACCGATTGCCACCTCGATAGTGCACCGCCGGCAGTACCGGACAAATAGAGATGCTGTGATCCCCATCCATAAGATGATCCGTGAGCTGGAGAGCCAAGGGGTGGTCAGCAAAACCCACTCACCCTTCAACAGCCCCATCTGGCCTGTGCGCAAATCTGGAGGAGAATGGAGATTGACTGTGGACTATCGTGGCTTGAATGAAGTGACTCCACCATTGAGTGCTGCTGTGCCAGACATGCTGGAGCTCCAGTACGAGCTGGAGTCCAAGGCAGCAAAGTGGTATGCTACTATTGACATTGCAAATGCCTTTTTCTCCATTCCTTTGGCAGTAGAATGTAGGCCTCAGTTTGCTTTCACCTGGAGGGGTGTGCAGTACACCTGGAACCGACTGCCCCAGGGGTGGAAACACAGTCCCACCATCTGCCATGGACTGATTCAGACTGCACTGGAAAAGGGTGAGGCTCCAGAACACCTGCAGTACATCGATGATATCATTGTGTGGGGGAACACGGCAACAGAAGTGTTTGAGAAAGGAGCGAAAATCATCCAAATCCTCCTGAAAGCCGGATTTGCTATCAAGAAGAGTAAAGTCAAGGGACCTGCCCGAGAGATCCAGTTCCTGGGAATAAAGTGGCAAGATGGACGGCGGCAGATTCCCACTGAGGTCATCAACAAGATCACAGCAATGTCTCCACCAACTAGCAAGAAGGAAACACAAGCTTTCCTAGGCGCCATAGGCTTTTGGAGAATGCACATTCCAGAGTACAGCCAGATCGTGAGCCCTCTCTACTTTGTCACCCGGAAGAAGAACGATTTCCACTGGGGCCCTGAACAGCAGCAAGCTTTCGCCCAGATCAAACAGGAGATCACTCATGCGGTGGCCCTTGGCCCGGTCAGAACGGGACCAGAGGTGAAGAATGTGCTCTACTCCGCAGCTGGGAGCCATGGTCTGTCCTGGAGTCTGTGGCAGAAGCTGCCTGGGGAGACCCGAGGCCGACCACTGGGATTCTGGAGCCGAAGTTATAGAGGGTCAGAAGCCAATTATACCCCGACAGAGAAGGAAATTTTAGCAGCCTATGAAGGAGTCCAAGCTGCCTCAGAGGTGATAGGTACTGAAACACAACTCCTCCTGGCACCCCGACTACCAGTGCTGGGGTGGATGTTCAAGGGAAAGGTTCCTTCCACCCACCATGCCACTGACGCCACATGGAGCAAGTGGATTGCCCTCATCACACAGCGCGCCCGAATTGGAAACCCAAATCGCCCTGGAATTTTAGAGATAATTATGAATTGGCCGGAAGGTGAAAACTTTGGTCTCATGGATGAAGAGGAACAGGAACAAGTGACACGGGCTGAAGAAGCTCCACCATACAACCAACTGCCCCCAGAAGAAACAGGCTACGCCCTTTTCACTGATGGTTCCTGTCGTATCGTAGGGATGAACCGGAAGTGGAAAGCAGCTGTATGGAGCCCCACACGACAGGTTGCACAAGCTACTGAAGGAGAAGGTGGATCAAGCCAATTTGCTGAACTCAAAGCTGTTCAACTGGCTCTGGACATTGCTGAGAGAGAGAAGTGGCCAAAGCTCTACCTATACACTGATTCATGGATGGTAGCAAATGCTCTGTGGGGATGGCTAGAGAAGTGGAGAAAGGCTAACTGGCAGCGTAGAGGAAAACCAATCTGGGCTGCTGAAGAGTGGAAAGACATTGCTAGTCGGGTAGAGAAGCTGCCTGTGAAAGTCCGCCATGTAGATGCCCATATCCCCAAGAGTAGAGCTAATGAGGAGCACCACAACAATGACCAGGTAGACCAGGCTGCAAAGATAGAGGTGTCAAAGATAGACTTAGATTGGCAACACAAGGGAGAGTTGTTTGTAGCTCGATGGGCCCATGATGCCTCGGGCCATCAGGGTAGAGATGCCACCTATAAGTGGGCACGAGACCGAGGGGTGGATCTAACCATGGACAGTATTTCCCAGATTATCCACGACTGTGAGACATGTGCTGCCATCAAGCAGGCCAAAAGGGTGAAGCCCCTCTGGTATGGGGGGCGGTGGTCTAAGTACAAGTATGGGGAGGCCTGGCAGGTTGACTACATCACACTGCCCCAAACACGTCAAGGCAAGCGCTACGTGCTCACAATGGTAGAAGCCACCACAGGATGGTTGGAGACCCACCCAGTGTCTCACGCCACTGCCCGGAACACCATCCTGGGCCTTGAAAAGCAAGTCCTGTGGAGGCATGGTACCCCTGAGAGAATTGAGTCAGACAATGGGACTCATTTTAAGAACAGTCTTATCAACACCTGGGCTAGGGAACATGGCATTGAGTGGGTGTACCATATCCCTTACCATGCACCAGCTGCAGGCAAAGTGGAGAGGTACAATGGACTGTTAAAAACCACCTTGAAAGCATTGGGTGGGGGATCATTCAAAAATTGGGAGCAGCATTTAGCAAAGGCCACTTGGTTAGTTAACACCCGAGGCTCTACCAACCGAGCAGGCCCTGCCCAGTCTGAGCCCCTGCATACAGTAAATAGAGATAAAGTCCCAGTGGTACATGTCAGAGGTTTGTTAGGGAAGACAGTTTGGATTAATTCTGCCCCCAGTACAGGCAAACTCATCCGTGGGATTGTCTTCGCTCAGGGACCAGGTTGTACATGGTGGATAATGCAGAAAGATGGCACAATACAATGTGTACCTCAGGGAGATCTGACTGTTGGGTGAGAACTATGTGTAAATATCATTACTTGTTGAATGTCACTGCCATTGTTTGTATCTAATGATAAATTGTATATATGTGTGTGTAGAATTAAAAGATGTATTAGTGTTGGTAATAAGTTGACGATATGGGGATAAGGGGTGGAATGTCCTGGGTTACTGCTGAATTGTATCCCCATTCGTCTGTTTAAATCAAAAATGAGTTCTGCACCTTTAAGACTGGATCTAAGAGTGAAGAAGAAGCAGTGGAATGTCTGAGGCGGGTGTTTTCAAAACATCAAGATAAGAATTTGCAGTTTTGGAGGACACAGCGAGTGTTGGCTGCAGTGCGGACGGCAGGAGAGAGCTCTTTTTGGCTTTCTGTTAGTTCGTGGCTAGCTGAAGCAGAGAAGTTTTCCAGACTGTGAGTTTCTTTTCCTTTTTTTTTCCTTGGAACTGTTCAAACCTACTCTGGACTAACCCCCAGCAGAGCACCAAGAGCTCATCCCTGTGGCCCACCGGGCCTGGCTTGGGCCTGGCATTTCCCAGTGCCAGGGACTGACACAGACTGAGCGAGCCGAGCTGCACCCACGGCACAGACTGGCTGGATTGGGCATCTCTGCGGAGAAGCAGGAGGTTTTGTTCCTTGATGTTCATTTGTTGTGCTTGGCCTGTTAAATAAATACATTTTTTCCACTTTCCTCTAAGGAATTTTTTTTTTTTGTTTTGTTTTGTTTCTCCTCTTCTCCTTTCCTGAACCAGTTGGGGGAAGGGGCCATTGGATTGGTTTTCTGGAGGGACCTATTTTGAGGTCCCTTCCCAAATTTGCCTTAAACCAAGACACTGTCTTAATTCAGGTAAATTTGTATCTGAATTATAAACCTGAATATAAACAATTTAGTCAGTTGTGGAGATCTATTTCAGGGAATGCACTGGGTGCATTCAGGGAAGTCACTGCTCAAAACTAGTACTCTCCAAACAAAACCAGAAAGAATAGTCAGGATGGGAATCCAGGTAGATCAGCTTTTAAGGCTTTGTTTATGTGGAATGCAGAGTGATAGCTGCTACTATGCTGCTTTTGGAGCCAGTTCTTAAAGACAGTAAAATGTCTTATTACCTCAATGCATGTTCTGCTAAATACTGATTTTTAAATTTTTCTAAATGTTCTCTGACATTTTAATAATGTGTGTGCATGTAATACCATTTACTTTGCAAAGTCTCTGGTTATAGTGAGAATGGAAAAACTAATGAAAATGGATGGTGGCATTATATCTCCTGTTTTCTGGAAAGACAAAATCTGAGTAAGATGCAAGATTTGGATGCCAATTTTGCTGTGCTAGGTCCTAGAGTTAATAGGCAACTGCTGAAAGGCAGAAATAGTTAATGATGTCAGCCAGGTGATGTACCCTGAATTAGGCATACAAAAAAGCATCTGAACACATTATGATCTAATGCCAGCTATGAAATACACTACACTACAAAGGCCCAGCAAACTAGCAACTCCCTCATATCAAAGAACTCAATCACTCCGGTGTCACAATGACCACTCGCAGCTACCACGTCAGCTGGTGTTTACTGGCATTTTGACTCTCAGCCAAGATGCTGTCTGAGTGGTGCTCGGTGCAGAATGGCAGGAGATGTAGGGCAGGGCAAGGTGAAGCCAAGAGCACTCAGTGTGATTTTGTTTGTCATCTTGTTCCTGGGGCTGCAAACTGATTCAGCCCCTTAGGCTGCCTCAGAGTTGCTCTGTGTGGCACCTAGATGCCCATGTCTGCAAGGAATCTCTCAACACACTGCTAGTTGCCAGGATCCCTGAATGTAAAGTGAGTTTAAAAATCATTAGCATTTTTCATATAAGCTTCATGCTGTATATTTGAGAATACTAATGCATTTTATTTTCTGACTAATGCAATATCCTATCTTGGCATCAGTGGATTTCAAAAAAATTCTCATGTTCATTTCACTGTTTTTAAAACTGCATTTCCTTTCAGCATGGCTATTTTCATATGTAAATATATTATTTCTGCTGAGACATCAGTTTTGATTAGAGTTGGCTTTCTAGCTGAAGGCTCTTGAAAAAGCTGTGTGGACTTCTATTAAGGCTGTGATCAGATGTTGTTCTCTCCTACTAACTACCTTACAGTATGTCTTTTTGTATTCATCAGAAGCTTCTAAATCCCAAAGAACACAGTTTTCACATATATATATCTTTTATAAATTCAGAAATAACATAAGCCTAAAGTGCATTCACTCTGGTCTTCCTATTATGTTTCCAAACCAGAATTAGAACAGAAAGCAGCAGTAATATTTGCAGAGTATTATTTAATTGCCTTTTCTCCCCCATGAGCCTTGCTTACATCTACCCTGATGCTGAGACAAGATGGACAGTTAAACCTTTTTTCATCCCTGGGGACTCCACATTCCCCTCCTTTTTAAAATCAGAGTAATGTCAGCTACTTTCCTCATGAATGTGGGAGGTTTACTGTAGGACTGGAGACCTTCACCTGAGAATGACAGGGAGACAGCACTGGGCCTAACTGGTAGGTCTGGGGAGGCAGAACCTGCAAAGTGTCCTATTTGGCAGAGGTTATGGGATGCGCTGCGATGGTTACAGCCAGGTGCTCTCAGCTTCCACACCAAGAGTGAGCACCTCCTCATGACAGCAGGTGGAAAATGCCACACAACCACAGTTTACAGCACCTGCCATCACCTCACTAAAGGATTTGGGAAGGGTTAGTGTATTAGCCAGCAAAAGCAAGGGAAACTGAGGCTAGGAAGTGGGAAGAAGTATTTGACTGAAATAGAGAGTGGTTTGCTTTTAACAGAAATTAGACTTTTCATCAGTCTTATTTGGAACAGAAAAAAAGGATTCCCTTTTCCTAGAACTATTCTTGCTTTCATTTATTCCCCAATAAGAATCCTTCAAGAGCAAAAAACTAAAACAATCCCAAGGAATCCCTCAGAAACATTGGCAAAGGTGACACACTTTGATCAAGGAATCAAGCTCATGGAATAGAAGAGGGCCACAAGGCACAAAAATCTTGTGTGTTTTGGGAAAAGTATTATTTCATTGGTAAATCTCATATGGATTTTCTTCTATTCTGTGCAAACAGATAAGTAATTTCAATGGAAAATTAAATTTTCACAAATTATTAATTTCCAAATGAGAAATAGTGGATCAGTCTTGGAATCTCACTCCAGTTCTTTTTATGTAGAGTAGTAATTAGAGATTTTTGCAAAGATAGCTCTATGGGAAACCCAACAGAGTCCTGTAAGAAATAAAAATATGGTGCTAAGAAAGAACTAAGAAGCTAAGAAAGAAGTTTAAGATAGATACCCCCTCTCCTCTCCAGATAGAAGGATGGAAGTCATCAAGGGAAGAGGAAACCATTTTCATAGATGGTCTGATTCTGTGTTTAAATTTGGAGCAAGATGAGAGATTGGATAAAAGGCTAAGATACTGTATCTTAATGGATACAGTACTTGATACCAGTTTTGACTGATTAAAATGGGTCTTAAGCAAGTGAAATCACTTCAGATCCTGCTTGGGCTTCTTACCATTCTGTATAGTTTAGGTGGGATACCCTGAAAGATAATGTTTTGAAAAAAAGAAAAATTAATATGCCGCATATTATACATGCAAGAATAGTTTCTCACTATAATGGCTTAATTTCTATCACTTGTCTTAGAACCCTGAGTTTATAGGCATAGTGGCAATAAAACACATTCAAATTCAAGTCCAGATTCTCATAAATAAAGACTTGCAGAAACTCTTCTTTCAGAAAGGTGTCCAGATCTTGAAAACTACTTGAGATCCAGTAGTATGTGTTGAGATGCACTGGAACATCTCAAAGCTGAGTGTTTTCCACTTCAAAATTTATCTGTGTGGGAGCTTTAGAAAATGTAGTTGCTGTTTAAGGGAACAAACAGGGAAATGTGGTTGTTACACTTCTGAGAACCTGGATTATAGGCTGTAACTTCTTCATCTCTCAAACTCTAATTGTTTTGATAGTGGTGTACTCTGAAAACTAAATGGAGTGTCTAAGCAGGCATTTCTTCAGATTCTTACCAATATATAAGTTATAATGGAGTGTGCCATATCCCAAAATATTTCACAGTAATTCAATAACTGCAAAATTAACTTCATGACTAAAGTACTGAAAGACCCTCTGTTCTCATTCTAATGTACATGATTTTAAGAAGCTAAAATACTGTCACAAGTTAAGTTTACATTGAAGTTTGAGGTCTTCTTACTGAAATATGTCTGTTATAAATAAATCTCAAATTGGAATTGTTTTCTCTTCCCCCAGAAGATTTGGTAATACATCCAGGTATTTTTAGAAGCAAAGCATACTCAAATATATTTTAGTCTCCTGTTCCAAAGCACAAGTACTCCTCACATGATTATGCACCTTCTGCAATGTCAACTTTCCTTTACTTGGCAGCTTAAATATATTGCCATGACATAGAAATTTATAAATAGCTGTTTAAAAGACTCTCTCCACGCTCTCTAATTTCTAGGGTCTTCTCTCTCATTTCTTCTTGAAAAGACCAGTTTAAACTCAGATTTCAAGAGACTTTTGGGACTAAATTTGTGCTGGCCAAACAGAATTTTAGGTATTTTAATGAGAAAAGGTACTTTATGAAGTCATATAAATGACAATATAAAAGTAGCTGGTATCCAATGCTGTGCTTCCCTAATGTCCTCAGGAGATGACATGCAAATTTTAGTGAAGTAGAATGCGTTTTAGAATTATGCTTAACTAATCACAAAAGCTTATTGTATGAAATTATATGCTATTAAAGTAAAAAAAAAAAAAACAACAAAACAACAAAACAACAACAACAACAAAAAAAAACACACATTCCCTAGTTCAGGCTGACAAGATGTCAGTATTTTGTTCTGCCTGAACTCCTTACGAAGAAAGGATCAAATTTTTGCTGAGAAAAGGTACACAATAGCTCAGGATGGCTTTCCCACTGCTGTAGAAGCTTAGTGGTTTAGACTATGAGTCCAAGTTCAGCAAGCGTGGGGAGATGATGATGCCAACTTGCCGTATTAAAATTCCCTTTCAAAGGTTTTGGCATAACTTTAAAATGGTAATAAGCCTAATGATCTAGTACAACAGCCTCCAATAAAAGTGCTGAAAGACTGTCTTAGGGATACAAGAAAATTTTACTTCAACGTTTGCAATATTTACTGTTCTTCTGTAACATGAATTTCCACTGAAGTAGTGAGTAATATCACTTAATCTAAGTCAATTAGCCAAATGGTCTGTATTACATATTTTTTAAATTTATTTCCCATCAGGGATACAATTTGCTTATCATCATTATTTTTCATCCTGTACTTTTGATTTCTACAGAATTTTAATTTTCTGCTACCTTGGGGAGTGATCTGAAGTCTGCATTGGGGGAAACTTATGCAGAAGAAATTTTGCTTTCAGCAAGACCTGGAAAATTAACCTTCCATTCAAAAAAACACAGTGAAAATATGAGTTCTGCATTTGCAGTCTTTATGAAAGAAAATTACTAAGCTGTTCCTCCAGACAAAGCCTAAAAGTGGAGCTAAAGAAAGGAAAACAATACACTAAAGAACATAATGAGATTCCAAATTTTAACCCAGTTCAGGGACTGTAGCTAAATCTCTCATGCATCTGACTTCTGTGGGATTCAGACTTAAATTACAAATATTCTTAATTGCTTATGTTAACATTTTATTTAATCAAAGCCTAAGGAACAGGGCAGAAAAGTAAGACAGTGTCAGGGTGAGCTGGCACCTGTGTGTTTGCCACATGAAGGGTGGATTATCAATCCAAAAGCTGTTTCAGAGAGTGAAGGGCCAAATAAAAGACAAAAGAGGGGTAGGCAAAGCTCTGAGAAGAAACTCTATGGGAAAACAAGACAGATGACAACAGAGACTGATGCTGGCAAGGGGACATATTTTCTGTCTGCACACCAGCTAGTCCTGTTGTTTAAGAAAAGACCAATTGTGACACTTGGTGCCATGGTGTAGTTGAAAATGTGGTGGTAGGTCATGGGTTGGACTTTCAATGATCTCAAAAGTCTTTTCTAACCCAGCTGATTCTGTGATTCTGTCTTGCCGGAAGATGTCTTGAAAACTCACAGAGACCTATCATTTGCTTGGTGCTTTTTCAATTAATCCAGTGTTAAGCTCATACTGCCCAGGGAACTGGCTGCAGGCATGCATTTTGTATTGGCACAACCTGTTGCTTCAGCATGCTAATTTGCCAGTCGCTATCTGTGAAACTCACTCTGATATTAAACAGAAAGCAGGAATAAGATGTGGAGTTGTACCTTTACTCTTTGATAACTAATTTTAAAATGTCTCTTCACTTCAGCATGTCTTATATTATTTAGAAAAGTCACATATTAACATAATTTCTTCAATAACGAGTACTTTTTTAGCAATTTACAGGCAAAGACATACCCTTTTGTAAAATGTAAATAAACTTGTTTAAATAAGCACTTGACACTGTATTTCCTAAACCTTGCTAAATGGACATGGTTTGAACAAGAAATAGAAGAAAGGAAAAAAATGCTTTTTCTCCAATAATTGTTCTTAATAGCACATTTTTAATAGAAAATCAATGTAGAACACTGTCACCAATTTGTATCAGCTATGGTGATACAGGATACAAACGTCCTTGGCAGAAGAGGGGACTCAAACTGGAGCGGGATTTGGCTTAGTCTAGCTTTTGTGTGTCAGTTTGCAGGCAGCGTCCACAGAGCCCTTACAGTGAGTAGATATCAAGAGTTCAATGCAGCAGCCTACTCCTTGGCATCATTTGTGTATGAATTGAGTTTCTACAGGTATTTCCTATGGTTTCCATGTGCCCCCTCATGAGAACAAGACTATCTATAGGTCCTGTGTCATATCTGCTAGGCTTTAGGTGCCAGCTTCATTATGGCATCTTAAATGGCATTAAGGTGCCTGTGTGTAGAAAAAAACTGAGGCCCTACTCCATAGAGTCTAAAGGTGTTTTCAAGATGCCATCTTCAAGATAGGAGAGATAACTTTTCACTGCACTAACTATAATGGGACCATAACAAACATTTAATATGAATGTCTGCAATATAACTATATAACGTCAGAGGAGCTGAGTACCAGCCTGGGCATCTAGTGTTTTTTGGGGGATCTCATCATCTCTGGCTACCACTTGAAGACATGCCTTTAGTACTGTATCACATGTTGAGGTTGACCGATTGTGTTCCCTGGCTATACTTCCAGGATTCGTCTGTCACACGCAAAGGGAAATAACAATGCTTTACTTTCACAGCTTTATGAGTGGGCTATGGCTGTCCCTGCTGAGTTGTGATGGCAATGCTTTTGGAATTCCAGGAAAAAATTGAAATTCTTGAAGAGATTGTTATAAAAACTTGAGTGTTTGCAAATTTTGTGTGTCACCAGCCTTAACACATATTTTTTTGATCAATTGTTTGCATTCACTTGCCAAAATGAGATTTATATTATGCTTCAGGTAAACATTGTCTCTTGTGAATCTGTAACTTCTGCAGAGAAGATTTAGTGTCACTGGTGAAGGGTGGTTAGAGCACCTTACTCAGGAGGGCAGAACAGGCTTTTCAGTAGGCATGGGTGAAAAAGAGCAGGCAAGGTGAAAAAGGTGTACAGTATATATGAGAGAAATTCAGCTTTACAGCACTTACAGGTAATGTTGATGTGGTTGAAAGCCTGTGGGTAAGGATTGAGGGATGGAAAACAAAGAAGATATCATTGTGGGTGTCTGCTCTTAATTATCCAGCCAGGATGATTGCACTGATGAGTTATTCTACAGGCAATTAAGAGACGTCTCTGGATTGGTAGCCTTTGCCCTTATGGGAGACTGTTACTGTGACAGAGATAGAAACACACAGTAACACACATAACAGGTGTTCAGGTAGAGAAGAAGAAAAGAAGTTTCTAGTTTATTGTTGACCTGGTATATAGAAGTTTCTGGACAGTGATCAGAGATTGGACAGAGAACTTACCACTTCTCAATCTCCACTGGTCACTTGAGAAGTCCATCAGGTGATATCTTTTACAAAGGAATGTAAACATGATTCTTGTTTATCTTATAATTCATGAGAACTGACTCTATTATACTAAAAAAATCAGAAGGCTTATTTTCAGAGACAACATCAGACTTCAGTTTCCCACACATTAGCTGGGAATACCATATTGCCACAGTTGGATGAGAAAGGCTGAGAAATTCCTTAAGTTTCTTGAAGACAATTTCTTTACACAAAGATTCAGTGAGCTAGGAAATGTGCCCTCCAAGACTTGTTATTTATGAATAAAACAGGATTCGTGGGAGATATTATAGTAGAAGGCTGTCTTAGCCACAGTGAATACTAAGAGGTTGAGTTTCCAATGCTTGGTGTAATAAGAAAAAAGGCTCCCTCTTCCTGCAGGCTGGGGAGCAGTGGGCACTCAGGCTGTTTTTCCTCTCTTTCTGCAGCTCCCAGGAGGAGAAGGAGCTCTGGATCAGCACACTTCTGCTCAGGCCCTTGGTGTCCTTGCTGCTAAACTTCAGCAGAAACACAGCCCCAGCAGTATGACCTCCACCAACCTGGCTATTTGCATAGGGCTAAATCTTTTGAGCCCATCTCTGGAAGACAGGCTGCCCATGGTGCAGGTGATGGGGAAGGTGATATTTACCAGCTGAGTACAGCCTTCCAAGCCCAGCTGAGCTGTGTTGATTGGAGGTGTCTGACTCATTCTTACCCATTTTTTCCATCGTGTAATAGGACTGCTGTGGGGTCTTCAGAAGATTTTGAGAATTTGGATCCCCAGGGTGATTTTTTTGATTGTAGTACACAGATGTTGTGCTGTCAGTTGGAGAATAAACAGAAGCTGTATTTCTCCAAGATGTTTTACTTTTCCTTTTAAACAATATGTAAATACAGTCTGTAGGAAGCTTAGATATTTTTCCCCAAAAGCTTAGAATCAATTTAATTTTAACAAGTTACTGTACTGACAAGCATTGGTTGAGATGATGTAAGATACATTGTGTAAATCTTCTCAAACACAGTCGTTGTATATTCTGGCTATCTTTGAATACTCCTACCTCATTTGACATGAAAAATACTCAGAGCACATATCACTTTTGAGCTGTGGATCAAGGAACTTGGGATCCAGCTGGAAGAAGCAGTGCTGCCGTACTTACTTTCACGATCATTGGCAAGAATTATGCCAACTGCATTATGTGACGCTCTGCAAAAACACCTTTTCCCAAGCTGTCATCCAGCTGCAACTGCTTTATTCCAAACCCTGGTGTGTTGCTACCAAGAGCATAACGTTCATTAAAAAGGCTCCTGTCACCACATTTTTAGTATTGCCCTGTAACACAGTATTTATTTGCAAGAATTTCCTGTGAGAATGTAGGTAGTAAAATGGACTGCACTCACTTGAAGTAATCTTCTCCAGGTTGGAGAAAACTGGTAGAAAACACTAAAATGATTTCCATACTGCATTAAACATGAAACCATATGAATGGGGGCATATATCACTATTGAGATGCTGGTCCTTTGTGTCTCTTCCCGTGTATTAGAAATAATTTGTCTGTGTCATCATGCAGGCAAACTGTGTGTTTTTTTCTGTTTGACTGGACTGATATTCTGGAATGATGATATGCCTATTAGATGTATTAACTATATTGTGGTATCACTCTGTATCCTGACAGTGCTCAAAAGCAGTTTGCTTTGAGCCCTATAAAAACCAAAACAAATAACAATAAAAATCATAAAAGCTGAAATCTGAAATCCTGAAAAACCTCCAAGGTGAACTTACACAGGTTTTAGTGGAAGATAAGAATAAGTGAAATGGAGGCAGTGAACTGGTCTGTAATACAGTTTACATAAATGTGAGTTACATAGAAAAACCTTGTATTACAGTGGCAGGTTTTCTGTAAAAATATGTATGTAAAACAGAGATAGATGCTTTATTATAGAATTAATATATGTAATATAAAAGATTGTTTATGTGCAAGGGAGAGATTCTTCATATTAAACTGTTGGTTTCCATTTTCAATGTGTCAGAATAACTGGAGGAAATTTGTGGTCTGCCTTTTAATAACCTGGAGCACAGCAATGCAGCCTTCTATGGGTAAAGTTATGGAATATAGAGCCAGGCCATCAGATACAAAATAGGGCAGCAGAGGACTACAAAGCATTTTTTTTCCTATTAGAGGTGCTGTCAGGACTTTGTTATAGACAACACTAAAGTTCTCAATGGAGATTCAGGTATCAGTGATACTCCATTGCTCCTGAGTTCACTTGATCAAGGGAAAGTAAGACTTCCTTGTCTGTCTGTCTCTTTTAAAATAATTATGTATGTACCAACAAAGTTAATGCTCTATAAGGAAGGCTAAGCTTATAACTGAAAAGTAGTGCAATGAATTGTCCACATGGTTCCCAACATGAGATAATCCAGTCCAGTTTCCTCCTGCATCACAGAATGGGTCCATATGACTTCCACTACCAAAATATTAATTGTTCCCCTCTCAGCCTGTCATGCAGACTCTTTATAATCAGTGGGGAGAGGCAGTCACACTGAGGGCAGTCCAGCTGTCCTACACTGCTGTTCTAGGATGAGATGAAATATCGTTTGAAGGCACTGGTCTGTCTTCAGTGTCTGAACAGGGAGAATATTTATGTCTCTGTATCCAAGCTAGATATACAAACATTAAAGATAAGTGATATGAAATTTTATTCTTAGTCATTCTAATACAGATCACACAAGTGAATAACACTTCACAAGAGTGTTTATATGAACTATCTTTACTATTACATTTAAAGAAAAGCCATCTGATATGAATTAAACAATCCCACTATTAGAACAATGCAAATGCTTTTCATTTAGTGTATAAAGTCTTCCTTTTTCTCCTAGGATTGAATCTGTTAAAAGTGAAGCATTTAGTTGTATTTTCAACTGGAATGGAGAAGAGAAGAGCATAACCTAAAATGTCAGAAGAGTAGAAGTTAATATTTGGAGGGACATATACTCTGCATTACACCCTTGGAATGTATTTCTCAAGACATCCAGCTGCCAAGAATAGCAAAGCAGTGATGCATGCTGGGGGAGATTTTGAATATATTTATTCTTTTATGCCTTTATGATATACAAAAATTATATAAGTTATATCACTTTGTGTTCTTTACTGCATTTTCAGCACTTTATGTCTAAGAAAGGGTAATATTAGTATAAAGAAATCAAGTGGGCAGGCTACTAACTGGGCCCCCCATTTCAGTTGGGCTCTCAGCCTGTCTTGTTCCTTAACAGGCTGCTCTTCAGAGGTCTGAGAGACATAACTCCTATACATATATAGGAGTATACATACTCCTATACTCAGAAATCCCACGTGAGTGCCTTGAAAAAATTGTCTGCTTCTTCAAACCGTTGGTTCCTGTTCTGACTTACCTTCTGAAGGAACAAAAGGCTTTGACTACAGATACAACCAGCGCCCCTAAATTGAACTTAGTTCCTATCGATGCCTTTTCTTTGTCATAGAAAATTGAGAGAGACATGGTTAAGGGATTTTTACCTTGGTATTTTAATAAGGATCCTTACCAAAGGTTCTGGCTCTCAATATTTTAAGACCAGGAAAAGGCATCACTTTGAGACAACTTTATATGTTCTTGTGTGATGTAAGGAAAATTCTTAACCAGAGGAATTTGTGTTAGAGCAGATGTGTGCCACAAGAAGAGACAAACTGGAGTAATTAAAGTTTAAATTCAGCATCTTATGGCCAGTGCTGTGGAGTAATTTCATTTCTGGCAGTCAAATGCTTTAATCGGTGTTTGTGTTTGTCTTCAGAATAATGTATACAGTATGGACTGGGAAGCATAATTGTCAAAATTATGAGTGACATAGACCAGTTTTAAATTACTAAAGACCTATTTTTATATTGAAGCATCTAATACACAAGCAATCAGAGTGAAACACAAAGGTATGCAGAGAAAAACCTAACATTTTTGTCTCAAACTGGGAAGGTATTTGTTGGTATAAGCATTTATATTTCAAACATTTCATTCTACTGGTCAATGATGCAACCTGTTCAGAGGTAGCCAATGGAAAGCAGAAGCATGTAAAGGATAGAATGGCCTTTGCACTATTTGTCCCAAGCTTCCTGCACATCTGCAGAGTAACTCAAAGGAGGCCGTTCACAGAGACTGTCATTTGGCCCTTTAGTATCTCGAGTACATTATCCCATGAGCCCTGCAATCCATGAAAGAAAAGTGAAGAACAAAAGGATCAGAGGAAGGGCTCACTGAGGTCTTGCTGGACATCAGAATCAATAAATCTTTACTATAAGCCTCAAGAACCTTGTGGAAACTTCAAAGCCCAGAGGAGCATTACTTTTTTTATGTTCACAAACAGCCTTTTGCAAGTGTGATACAGTCAGTACACCAATTACTAATGTAAACTTGGTGGCCTTTACCTAGAATTAGCTGTTCTTGTGTGGCACTGATACCTCATGCCCTTACAAGATAGCTGGTCTTTTTCCTCCACTTCTCCTGGAGTGAATCTGCCATTGGTTTGTTCGAAGGGGCTGCACATGTGCTTCTGATAACGTGAACATTTTATGGGTGGTGTTACAAATCAAAGCTGGTCTTTAACTGGCATACTTAGGTATTGTTTCACCAAAAGCAGCTGGTAGCTATTACTTCTGCTCTATACCTAGTGTTGTGGTAAGGTGGGAATCTTATTTCCTTGGTTTTTGAGCATTTCAGTATATTATGTCAGTAGAGGGTTTGGATTTCCTTACAAAGACTAATGAGTTGCAAGTTGCAACTGATCACATTTCAGGATTCCTATTTCCCTTTTGTTTCTCATTTCTTTGTTTGTCAGAAAACTAATGTAGAAAGCAAGTTCAGAGGAAGGGGATACAGAGCAGAAATCATACTGTTATTCTTCAGTCTCAGCTAGGCAGAGAGAAAAATCAAGCTTCTTGAAGAATCCAAGTCCTTTCATGACTCAAGTATAATTAAAAACAAAAAAACCACCAACCCCCTCCTTGACCTTGCTTAACATTCCCAGATTCAGATTCTGCTTCCCTTACTAGCTTATGTGGTGGAAGCACATGTTGGCAAGGGTGCCATTAATTACTTTAGCCTTCTGATAGTAGACACAGGATACTCATGGTCTTCAGACTCTGAGATTTTAAGCAGGCCAGCAGCTATAGGGAGGACTAGGACGTGGGAGGATCAGTATAAGGGTAAAGTTCAGTAGTGCACAGCAGCAGAGGTGGTGCAGACAATGGAAAGATGAGTACAAATGAGTGCAGGGGAAGGATGCAGGGCACGCCTGCTGCTTCTTCAGTTTGACTGGAACAGAGGCTAAATTCTTGACTCTGCGAGATTCAGGAGCACATCTGAATCTCACTCTGGTTCATTAATAAAACCCCATTGTGGCCGCTGGGGAATTCTTTGAAAATGGGATTCGTTTGTTCAGTGCTAACCACAGTCCACAAAAAATCATAGTTACAATAGCTGAAATTACCTCTGTTCATTTTAATTCTTCTTAATGTTTAGCTAGTGAAGTTCAGGATCGCCACCTCGGGCTGCAGTCTGTAGACATGTAACTCCCATGTCATTAAAGCCTCACTGAAGTTGCAGTGTTTAACAGATGCTGCTTCTTTAATTTCTGGACAAGTTTCTGAAGAGATTTTCCTTTTTTTACAAAATCCTACACAGAGATAAGGAAAGTATATTGAGAGGTAGAAATATTTCTTCCAAAATAAAAATAAAATCTTACAGTCAGTGAAGCAGAAAGCATGCTTACTTTCCTGTCACCTCAAGGATGGAGATACCCATTGTTTGCTGAGTGCCACGGATGTAATAAACCAAATATGGTGGTGTATTTTTTTTCCCACTTGTTGAGGTGTTTTGCTGTGGTAAGGTTTGTGAAGTTTTGAATCATATCCCCAACCATAAACACTGCACTTAGACCTTTCAAAAATGCCATGGCAATACCTATGAGTATTTTTGTACCCATTTAATGAGTACCAAAAGCCTCACTTGTTGTTAATAGGACTTTATGAGTACCACATTGACCTCAGTCTTTCTTGGTGGACCATTCAGCTTAATAGCACTTCTCAAGCTGATCTAATTTGAAGTTGAGCCCCCAGGGGTAAGACCCATTTGACTTAATTTTAGAAGTCTGCTAACTCAATGTCAAAGTCCAAACTAGTCACCCTAAGCTTCCTAGCAGAGAAACAGGTAATTCCAGAGGATGATTTATCTGGCTTGATTCAGGATTAAATGAATCAGTATCTAGAGTTGTCTGGATTTTTTGTTTTGTTTTGTTTTTTGGGTTTTTTTTGTTTGTTTGTTTGTTTGTTTGTTTTTTTTAGTTAACAAATAGTGGAAACACTTTAAAAACCCTTTAAGGTAAACTTGATCCCTTTTTAAAATAGGAAGATTTTCAGTGGCTTCTCCTTGTTAATGAGTTACCAATTTCTGCTCCATCAGGGCCATTAACAAATCACTTTTTACCAATTATTTTTTGCAGAAAGGTGATTAAGTTTCTTAAAAACTTTAAACAATTTCTAGTGCTTACCTAAATTGTCCAGCCATAAATTTCTTTTCAGGGAACCTAAGTACTCATTTGACATTCTGTAAAACTGAGGTGACAGAAACCTCCAGATATGAGTAATCAAAACATTTCGGGGGGGATGATATTAGAGGGAATAGATCTGTCACTGATAAATGAAAAAGTTTTAATAATCAAAGGTGTTTTTAGATCCTTTGCTCTCTGCTGGATGTTTCCATACCCTCGCCTTCTCTAAATGCTAGTAAATTGTTCATGTCACCAAGCTACACAGGATAAAATTTTTATGTGGGGAGAGGGAGAGAAGGATGAGCAATTCTTTACAGCTTTCTTTTTTAGACTGAATTTTCAGCTGTACTAGCCTGGCAAAGTCAACAACAGAAGGCTCTGGATGTCCAGCTGCACCCTATAAAGGTTAGAATATCTTCTTGCTTCCTGGGTTTAACAAATAGTTGCCAGGGACCAGATACCAAGAAGTAAGATGGTATATTGGTTCAGCTTTTAGTAATACTTGGATTCTAAATTAAAATTCACTGGAATCAAAGGAAGAACTAGTGTTTCATAAATATTACCAGAATTTTATTTATTTTGATCACTTGCTATATTGTGCTAAAATAATATTTATATGAAAAGTAAAATAGCTGAGCATTTCAAAGCCTCCCTATTTCTCCAATTAAAATAACTTGAGGTATCTTAATTGTTTCCTTTTAATACCCTGTTTATAGTTGGTGAGAAAGAGGTATAGATAACAGTTAGCAGCCTTCTGCCCACAAACAGAAAAACTAATGATTCACACATGGTGGTTTAGGAAGTTCTTTATGCAAACATAGTTCCTAAAGTTTAGTTCGGATAGTAAGGATTTGCATTTTGCTGAAGAATGCCAGCTTTTTTTGTGCTATTCACTCTTATCCTTCTTACCTCTTACTCTAAATAAGATCATTAAGAAACACAGAAAAGCAGTAGCAAGAATTTTGTTATGGTGTTATAGGCAGTCTTACTATTCTTTTAGTGCCTTAGTACATTATCAAAGCATCTTTGATGCTTTGCAATACAATAGCAAAAAGAAGGAATAAAGGAGTCAAATCTTTTTAATGTTTTCTTCTGTATGCATAGTCATTTTCTAGCCCTTTAGAACAGAACTAACTTATCGAAAAGCAGATTAATTAATGCTTATGCAGCACTTTGAAGACTCAAAATACCTTACAATATACAAGTTCTGTTAACAAGAAATTCGAACACATGCAATAATATGGGGATCTTCTGAGTTAAATACAGCACTGAAAATGACATGGCCTGATAGACAAAAATCAAAACCCGAATATGAAAACATTGCTAAGTCCATAGGTGGTGCAGGTATTTTGTTATTTTAGTGTTGCAGGCTGAGCACTCTTTCTGCTTGAATTTCTCATAAGATGTAGTTACAAATAATTAAGCTTTTCCTCTAGACCTAGGTGATAACTGGGTATCCATTATGGACAAATACAAATAATATATTTTTTCTCCCCTTACTCCCTCAAGAAGTGTTTGTCAATGGGCTGCTTGACTGCCTCTTATGTTTTTTTGCACTTACATGGCTCTGTATCTTGGTAACACTTGCACTGTTGAACCTCAGCTTAGAAGGAGTTAAAAACACAGCAGCTTGACACAACCGTTAAGTAACCACACTTTCATGTTCTCAGAAAAGCAGAAATAGAGCTTAGTCATAGAATAAACCCTGCCATAGGATTACATTTCTACAAGACATCCAAGCCTGACGAATGGGTTTGTTGCCCTTTCTTGGCACTGGGGACATCTGTTTATGGAACTTCAGAACTCATCCTTACCATCATGAAAAAATTGATTGTCTCTGTCCAAAGGTGGCAAAATTCCTTTTTTGTAATAAAACAAATAGCATTTTAACAAAATATCTTCAAATTACTTATGGGTGAAAAGAATTTTTAAATTTTATTTGTTTGTCTTTGAGATTCCTTCAGTGGAAATTCAGGCATAGCTGCATTTCTAGAATATTGTTTATTGTGTGATGCAATCTGGGAAAAATAATTCACTTGAAATTAAAGTATGAAGTATTCACCCACTACTCCCTTCCTTGACCAGTTTCCCATAGAATATAATAGATGATATCTTCCTAGTGATTGTATTTTATTTGATAGTTTTTACTATCAAACTTTGAGACTTCAAGAGAATAAATTAGAATAAAACACTCCATTGCATTTACAGGAAGTGAATGGTCTTTCCTAACACCTTTACTGGGCATTTCTAGTTCCCCACAGTATCAGCTGTCCAATGCACAGCTGGCTGAACTATTCCGTAGGGGCTGCCTTGTCAGTCCCAAAGACAACATAAAAAGGAGGGAGAAACAGTTTTCCAGGACAAGCCACCGGGAGGACAGACTTACTGCAGAGAGTTCCCAAGGGACATAGCCATTCTCCAACATTATCTTACATCTTTTCCAAGCTCTTTCCTAGGTTAAGATATGTTGACAGTATCTGAAATGCATTTGCACCACTCTCCCTCGCAAAGCACCTTCAGTGCCTACCAGCAGTCAGGAGTCTACCAATATATATTGCTTTGTGCTAGGTGTGCTGTAAGTGAATCCATAAAAAGGCTTCCTAAAGCAGATGTGCTTCCCTTTGTCTAGGTCTGGCTACCCATCTGCTTTTTCTCCCCCACTTAGAGAACAATGGTGATGGTAGGGTGATGATGGGGATGTGGAACAGGATGGTGGTTTCCTTAATCAGCCTTGTAACTCTAGTGATTGTGGGGTGTTCCTTCAGCTAAGCAGAGAAGGCAAAGGTCTGGTTGCATTGTCAGACTGTCAGAGATTTCTAAGCAATGGTAGTGGTGACATTGAGTATAAGCAGCTATTTTTGTCTTAAGACTGATTCAGCTGCACTGTGATACACCGACTCTGCATCCAGCCATCCCACCCCTCTTCTCCTCCTTTAGGCACTGAAGGGTTAGTTACAGTTGTCAGCTCTCTCCTATTTTCCTCTTTCCCTTGCCACCTCCCTTTAACTCTGAGGCAGCTCAGCCAAGCTTCATTCTCCCTAGTGTCACCTGCTGCCTGCCAATAGTGACAGGAGCTGATACCACTGCAGGCAGTGACAACCCTCTGTGTCAGGCAGAATCTCCTAATCAGAGCACACAGTCCTGTGCAGTGCAGCCATCTAATTGTTTACCTTCCATTTTTTTTCTGCCCTAGGAAGACAGCGCTCCAAAGAACAGACCATCAATTGAAGCCCTCAAGCCCTGGAAACTTGCCATTTATATCCAACCTGACTACTGGTCCAGGGGCTGAGGAACAGCTGCTGAGAGAAGCAGGTTCTACATGTCTGAGCTCTTAATCTCCCTTCCCTTTGTTCTCTAGTTTGTGGTTATTCTCTGACATAGCCTTAAAGTGCAGTGCTTAGTCTGAAAGGCTGATGTCAGTAACAGCAACAACAATACTTAGCAATAACCCATTGCATTTCTGGAGTGTTTTCTGCCTAAAGACTTAAAATGCCTTGAGAAAAATTGTATTGTCAGTATCCTTATTGTAGAGGTCAGATCACTGCAAAAGATATTAGATAATAGTTTCTCATCTGCTTTTTGTTCATTTCAACTATTCTGAAATAAGAAAAGAGTGTGTGTGAGAGGGAGGGGAAGGGAGGAAGGGAGGGAGGAGGAGTTCAGCCTTGTCTTCAGGTCTTCAGTCACAAGCAAAAGAAATGGAATAATACTGCATCAGGTAAATCAAGGTTTTAGTTGAAGTAATGCAAAAAAATGTTGATACACATAGACTAATGGTAAGGAATTCTTATCAAACTAACTCAATACATACTTTTTTTGTGATGCTAGAACTTTGTCTGCTGGAGGTAATTATATTTGCATTGTCTTCTCTGAGGTGTTTGATTTGATGGTATACAACCTTATAATTAAAAATGAAAACAAGAGAAAATCAGCACAATGGTAGTTAAGTAGAGTAAATGCTGAGTAATTATCATTTAAATATGTGAATGAGAAGTCATCACTAAGCAAGTTGCATACACAGGATCCTGAGTGGATCTGTTCTCAGGCTTTATAGTGCCTTTTATCAGCACAACATTTTAACTCTTGTGAAATGAACATTACTTCCTACTAATTACACCTGTGGCTGATCTGAAGATTAGAGAGCAGCTAATAGTGAAAGAGACAGATAGGTAAGATTGGGCTGTCTTAACTTACTGGCAAATTAACTGGAAGAAAAACATTCTGTTTTTAATAGATGTGATTGTGATAACTTATATGTAAGAAAACAGAAGCAGACCACAATTATTAGATGGTACGAGGACGGTATGCAGCTGTCAGTTGGGAGATGGAGATGAAGACTAACTTGAATATTTAGGGCTGGACTGCCAAGTGGCCCAAAAGAATAAAAGTGGGGAAAGGTATCTAAATGAGAATACAGTCCATGAGATTTCTAGAAAATCTGAAAATTATATTTATTTTATCTAAAGTAAATTATTTTATAAGTATATTTAAGAACTCATGCATACACATTCCCAAACACAGATGGATATGAGAAAATCAACAAAGTGAGGAAAAGTGGAAAAAGGTCAAACACACCTTTCAAATCTTGTTTTACATTCCATTTAAATTCTTAGTTAAACTCCTGAAATTATGAAGATTTCCCCCAGCCCCTCAGATATCTTTGACAATCATTTGTCTTAGAGTTGTTGAGATGCTCTAGTTAACATCTCTTTGGTTCTTTTATCACTATTAGAATACTCATACCAGTTCATTTGCAAATTCCTTAAAAAGACTGGTAATAAATCAAAAACAGACACAAGACAATAACACAAGAACTAGAAAACATATCCTATAGTGAAAGCCTCAAGGTCCTTAGTGATTTAACTTATTGAATGAAACTTAAGTTTTGATCAGCCCATATGTTACCAATCAAATGTTGATCAACCAGAGCTGTTAATATAACTGTCTATAATACAGCAATGGAACATTTAGCTTATATCATTTACGTCTAGACAAGAGAAAAAATTAGTTTGTGGTGTAGTGCAAAGGATGGAATACACTACCAAGGGTTATGGGTAAATTTCCCAACTATGAGGATTTTTCAATCAGTATGAGATGGCATTCTAAAATGTGTGTTTTCTGTTTGATCTATAAGTCAGGCCTGAAATGGCAGTTAGTTTAACTGAAATTCTGTGAACTGAATATTAAAGGACTACCGTGTGTAATGGCATTTGAATACCAAAAAGACGGCCTAGGCCTTTGTTGCCCAAGTGGTTTCCAAACCTGAGTGAACATAAGTGAAGGTCGATTCCTTCGAGACACAACCAGACCCACAACAGGACAGGCGGAGCTGGAACCCTGGTATACAGAACTGCAGTGTCTTTTCTTTGGTCCATTATATCTCAGCTGTACTTTTCCTGTCAGTGTTTCCTAATCTAAGGACCTAAGGCAGCCTTATTTCAAATATTGTTGCCAACTACTGCAGTGGGAACTGAGCTGGGTATTGAAGCAACAAAAGGCAACTCCCATTTATGCCACATTTCTTCTTTCTTAATAAATGTTATGTCTCTTTATTGCACCTAGAATTTCAAACACCTGTCTCTCTCAGCTTTCCTAAGACTCTACAAACTATGTATAAAAATAATAACCTCATAAAGCAAACACGAGATGAAGAAGTAGTAAAGAATTACAAAAATGAATGTCATAAAAAGTTAAACTAATCCCCTGAGCAGAAGAGGACTTCATTTTTCAAAAGTGTGTCTGACTACACTAAAGTATTTGCAGTTTTAAATCCCTTCATGGCAGTCGCTTTGCCAACATACAATAAAGCTGCAATTTAAAACTGCATTAATCTTCTGCAAAAGACAGCAGAGAGCTTTCAGTGTGCTTTTAAAATCATCTTTTTTCTTGTAGTACCAGCTACTCCATGAGGGGGGAAAACATGCAATTAAAACTTTCAATTATCAGGATGAGGCCAATAAACCTTTTTTTCTCCCTCCTACCCCATTACAACTTCCCTTTTACCCTGGTGTCTGAAGGCATACCTGCATACTTGTTCATCCTTCCCATTTCTTGAGCTATGTACTACATCTGAATGTCTTTCAGACCCAACATGGCTCTTCCCAGTCATGTCCCAGCTCAAGACCAGGAATGTCTCTGTCCACGTATCTCTTTTTAATCTCATAATAGATGTATCTCTGTTCAGTTTGTTTATGCCTTATTTTCTGTTTTCCTATGCCCTCAATAATCTGGTCTGATGAAAGGTGTCCCTGCCCAAGGCATGGAGGCTGGAACTAGATGATCTTTAAGGTCCCTTCCAACCTAAGCCATTCTCTGATTCTATGATCCTATCATTTTAGATGCTGGAGTCTCTGAAAAAAAGGGCTTATGTTGTTTTCATGTATGAGCAAAAAATTTCTTTGTATCTCTCCTCATATGTCCTATCAGAAACTTGTAAATGTCCTGCAATTACCTGAAGATTACCAGTAGAGAGTAGAGAGATGTTTAAAAAAGATGGGGGAAGAAAAAGAAACAAAATGAAAAAGCGTACTATACTAGGGGAAATATTTAAGATAGGAAAGAACATCTTTGACTGGGTGCTACTAAGGTTAAGGAGCCTATGTGTTTCCCCCTGTGGTGTCCTACATGTGACTGAGGTGTAGGACTGTCCATTAAAGGATTCAGAAGCTTATCTAGAAGTCTGTATTCTCTGCTTGTCATTATTGCAGCGGCTAAGTGCCTCACAGGCTGTAATGTACCTATCCTCACTCCGAAGAGCTCTGTGAGTTGGATAGGACTCCTGCCACTTTTTTATTTTTTCCCCAGAGCCAAAATCAGTCTCATAGAGATAGAAGTTTGAAGATGAAGAGAAGATCATTTCACGTTTCAGTAATTACATTTTTGATACCTTCTCCCATTACTTACTCTACTCTCCATTATTTTCAACAGCCCCTTGATCTGAAACATGAGGAAGAGGCCATCTTGCCTGGGGTCAGGAAAAATCCTGCTTCACTAAGCTGAATATTAGGATTACATTAAAAAATCCCAAGATGATTAATCAAGATGTTTAATTCTCTTAAGCCTCCTGGAGGTGGTGTACTGGCAAGGCAGCATTAATAGAGCCTTGACAAGCCTCTCTCAAGTACGACTTTTAATTGTTCTGGAAAAAAAGAAAGAGCAACAAATTCAGTGTTTTTCCTAACATAATTATTATCTGATGATACTTAACCCTGTTTTCTCCCATGCATCACTGGTTTACCCCTGTGTATGCACTGAGGACATGTTAAGTAACAGTCAGATGCAAAACTACAGAACAACAACAAAAAAAAAGTATCCAAAATTTATCCCTGAAGTTCAAAGAACTGTTGCTTGTGATGTGTCATAGTAGGAGTGACCAAAAGGCATGAATGCTTGTTAAATATTCAGTATCATGATAAAGTTCTTGGAAAATAACCAGCTCAGATTCCTAGCTTTCAGAGTATGAGCAGTGCCCAGACACTTCAGTGTAGCAGTGTCTTTGCAGAGGTCTCACTCTGTTGCCACTAAAATACGCTAAGTCATTCATTTGTTGAGAAAATTCAGGCAACAATGGTGACTGTTTCCTTTGGGTGTTTATAGCAAATTAGACAAGTAATGGCAACATATGGAGCTTTATAGATGGCAAACAGAAGATGAAAAGACAATTCCTATTATTTGGTTTATCAAGCCATGAAGGAGATATGTCTGTGCCTGTTGCTTGGCAGGAAAGAAGGAAGACATGCTGATTCTTTAGTAAAAAAAGACTTTTACATTTTTGTATGTTAGGGAATTTGCTCCTTCAAAGACCATTCACTAAAGCAATTTTAATATTTTTTCCATGCATAAGGAAAAAAACAGTGAGTTTACAGATTTTCTTCTTTAGTATGATCTTTTACTACAACACTCTTACTGTTGTTATGCTTTATTAGTAGATTGGAGGCTAGGGGAGCTCATTATTACAGCTTATACCGACAGGTCTTCCATCTGTGCTGATTGAGAAAGCAGAAATGTGGTACAGTTATGTGCTTTGGTATGAATTCCCTTGACAGTATTCATGGATCAATGAGCCCTGCAGACACAGAGTTAAGCACTGAGATGATCTGGGACAGGCTATCAAACTAAATTTCATCCAGCGGTGAGCTGAAAGGGGATGTGATGCTATGTGGATGTGTCACTACCTAGGCAAGCATCTTCACTATGTACATTTTTTTCCATTTGAAATATCTATTTCCAATGCAGTCCCAAAAGCCTAAAAATCTGAAAAATGGAACTGGGCTTAACAGAATGGTATGGCCTCCTTTCAGACAGATTGTTTAAACCCCTGGTATGCATATTCAATTTAATAAAAATTTCCTTGAAATGTAAAACAGGCATTTAGAAAAAAACCAACAATTTACACATTGGAATTCTGAAGGAGGGAGAGGGCCAACTGTTGTCCTTTTGGAAGAGAAGACAACACATTAGTATCTCAATAGGCATCTAAAATCAGAAGGAGGTAGAAAAGAGGGCAGTAGTATAACTTATTTTTTCATATCTAATAAATGACTTCTGTGCTAAATGCACTTGTTAGACATAGTCAGACAAAGCATGTTTTGCAATTACATTTGGAAAATCAAAATAAAGCTGTGAAATTTTGCCTGGTTTGCAAAGAGAACAGCAAATCCCTGAATGTTCCTTCACCCCTCAGGTCAGTTTGACAGAGAAGGCTTAGTAACTAGAGCTGTATCTCAAGCTTTCAAAGTAGCCAGAGAGGAGAAACAAGCAGTGTCTGATAAGGCTTTTCATTAAAACTGTTTAACATGCTTGTAGTTACATTGTGCTTGTAGTGCTAGAAAACTGGTGAGAAAGTGATGTGCTGAATGCTCAGCAGTGGTGGAGGAACATCTGAACTTCTACATATGTGATACTTGCCAAGAAAATCAAAGTCTGATAAATAAAGTGCATGTCTTAGTAAAGTCCTATAAAGCAGTTGTATATTATTTTTAATGGGTAGAAACTTTCTGGAGAATAACTAAGATGTTTGCTTAACAGTCAATAATTTAGTATAAGAAGATCATGGTTGTGATTTTTGAGGCTGAAAAGCATTTTGGTTTAAACAGGCCAGTTGGCCACTGCAGGACAATGCTGTTTTTTTCCCGTAACAGCCTCTGGGCAAGGCTCTAAATGACCCAATAACATGTTCTATCTTTGCTTTAGTATTTATACAGTTTCAGTATAGTCTTACCTGAGCAGCTTATTTGTCTTTACAACTCTCTCTGAGGTGGTGAAATAATATTTGTTCAGATATATGTAGAGATGAGAAACAGATGCACCAGAGATCCAAAAAAAGAACTTCACTGTTACAGTCCCACAGACTACTCTGCTTACAATGTTGGTACCTGGAAGGGTCAAATGCCTAACTTTACCCTGGGAACCTGGGGAGAACTACAGATGTCAGATGGGATAACTAAAATGTTCAGAATGCAAACATCAGATGAGAGGACACGAGACACTAAAGATTGCCCCTAGAAAAATGCTGAGCAGAAAGGAGTACTATAAACCACGTAACTACAGAGGATTTAAAAGATTATTTCCTGTGGGGATACTACTTACTTGTATTTTCTTAAAATGGCGCAGTCCTGCTCTAATTCAAAATATCCAGGTGTTGGATCTGAATTTGTTTCATCTCACTTTGTAAATGTCCTGTTTATGATGCTTCAGACTGTGCAGGGAAGAACTTAAAATATAGCAGGATAGTGACAGTAAAGATTAGAGAGTACTACCTAGCCAACACTTTGGTGAAATCAGTTTGCCATGAAGAGTTCCAAGTCTTCTTCAAAGAGTACTTTTTTTTATCAAAAGATTACTTCATTAGGTGTGGGAAGCAAAATCTGATTCTGTGCAGATTTGTCTGAAAGCTTGGGCATTTCTGCACATAGGATGAAAGAGAAATACAAGCACCGGTCTTGTAGAAGTTTGCAGAACTGCAGTGCTGAATAAAAACATGGAAATCATTGTAGTAATGATGCTTTTATGGTCCTGGAAATCAAGATTAAGATAGGAACATAAACCATGCCTGTGCTTATTTGGGGTAGCACTGCAGTGATGACTATTGCAGTTTTTCAGCTTAATCCTGCAAGTGCCTAGGCACACATTTGGTCCTATGCAGCATCTCAGCTACACATCATCTTACACATCATTCCACTCTGCTGAGTTGGTAATTTTGGAGGAAGTTTAGGAACAAGGCTCTTAATACATGTAAGTACTAACAGGATTGGGCTGAGAACTGTTCAAGTTAAAAAACAAGTAATACTCTAAATTGGACAGATGGATATGATAAGCTTTTGGCAGATTTTTGCATTTCCTCCTCAAACAGGTCATAACTGCTTATAAAACAGGGGGTTTATTGCAGTATTCATTTATATGATTTATTTTTCCTGTGGTTAGAGTTTATAACTCATTTGCTTCATTTCCAGTCAGCTTTTCTTCCTTCGATTTATTCCCAAGTTGTTTATATATATGTAAAGGAACATATATTCCTTTACATAAATAAATACAAATGTTCTATCCCAAATACTTATGTTTTCCCATGAACAGCTTATACTCTTTCTCTTCTATCAAAATCTTTAGATAAAAATTAGAAGGATATTAAATCTTAGCTGACCTGGTTGTATTCTGTCATGAAGATTGCATTCTGTCATATTACACTATGTTGCATATTGTGACCAAAGAATCATGAGAGCAGGTAAAGACAGAATGTGTAGTATTTACTACATACTTACATTATAAATCTGGGAAGAAATATTACACAGAGTAGATAAAAACGGGTCAAAGATAGATTTGTTCTTCTTCTCGTTTTTCTTTTTTTTTATTATTATTTCATATAAAGGAGGATCGTGGCATGGGGCCATTCCTTGATTATTATTATTATTACACTTTCCTGATTACAGATCTGGGGTGACCCCACATGACTTAGGGTACCCTCTTCACTACTTCACACTATACCAGTGTGGGAACTGATCCAGTAGTGCCGATGCAAATTTAGAAATTTTTTTGGATGTCATCTTCTCTCTTCCTAGTCACCTGAATAAATCCTATAGAATTTGCAGTAAATTATCTTGATTTTGTTGAATGACACAGCAGTAAGTTATTATTCATTTGCAGACAACTCCAGTGAATTTCTATAGGAAATAACTGTTCCACCACTTTGACTTTGGTCATACTCATCTACAAATGGATGTACATACCGGCCACAATTTGTCTCTGGTGATCAGCTGTAGCAGAACAATTCAAAGCCTTTAAGGAAGGATTTTAAAAACATGTTTTAGTAGATTTGGTTAGAGAAGAGAACTGTAAGCCGGGTATCTTTATCGCTGTCCTCGGTCTCAGCTGAAGTCAATAAAAGGCCTCCCACTAATCTCCCTGGGAAAGGGATCTGGACCTGTATCTCTTCCTGAGCACTTGGAAAAGTTGTTTCTTGCACAGTGATTCCTGCCTTTTGGATGAGATGAAATGAAGGGATGTCAAGGTACTTTCTCCCATTTTGGAATCTCCAGTAAGCTAAGCACCTGCAAGTTTTTTCAATGCAAACACTTTTCTGTAAACCTAATGCATTGATGAAAACAGCCATGCACGCAACTTAATGCCATTGATATTGAATGTCAGATTTAAAAAATCACCTGTAAAAGTTCCTACCATTTGCATCTGGTTCTGAATTAAAGAAAATGAGACTGACCCAAGGATGCAGCTGTAATTTTTGGCAGGAGTGTTTTTCATTAAAAAAACAGTTCCACATTCCTTCTATATTTTAAAGCACTGGATGACTTAATTTATTGCCTTTCCTCTTAAAGACACATTGATATACTTAAAATACCTATGTATACTCAAAAAGATCAATTTTTTCCAAAATGTGAGAATTCAACAATAATAGATAACATGCTCCTTTCTCTTCAGAAAAATCTGTGAGTATGGAGATGTGCTGGCAACCCCATTTCCTTTGCACTGGCTACCGCAGAAAAAAAACAAGATGCTGTGGAAAAACTTGAATTGCCATATTCTACCTCACCTGAAGAGAAACAACATCAGTTTTCAAAACTGTCTATTGCATAGCAAAAGCAGAACAATAGATGAAGTACTAACCCCACAGTAATGCCATGTGAATAACCAATTTTTCAATTTTCTGGCAGTTTTGAATTTATTTTATGTTAACCTGTAAAGTAATTTGTCATACAGAATACTCAGCTAGCTAAAAGCTAGAGGAAAAACAATTCCAGTACTGAATAATGCATTTCTTTAAAACGGTTGGTATTTCTTTGTATAGCTTATATAAATGTTTTAAGGAAATGTGAATTTTTAAAAGCTAGTTTTGCAAATTTTTAAACCAGAATGTTTTGAGGT
This sequence comes from Sitta carolinensis, assembly GCA_032173965.1. Lineage (NCBI taxonomy): Eukaryota > Metazoa > Chordata > Aves > Passeriformes > Sittidae > Sitta > Sitta carolinensis. Next base: position 35,893,595 of record CM063283.1, read on the forward strand.
TTTTCCTTCAGGCTAGTTAAGATTTGGAACCAATTGTTTTATATCATATTTGTCCATCAAAATGTAGAAAAAAATATTAAGATTTTACTGGAAAAAAAATCTTATACCATCCACAGGGTAATCAAGCAGTTTTAGTTACAGGACTGAATCTTCATCAGAGCTGATCACATAAGTTTGCCTCTCAAAACATCTGTGATTACAAAGCTCATAACATATCCAGTGTCTATTCCAACATTCCATAATTTTGCAATATAATATTCCCATAACTACATGAATTGCTAACACCAGAACAGACCGAGACTCCAGTGCAGGCTGTCTTTATACATCTGGGATCTTATATGTTTGAAAAAATGAATGAAAAGAAGAAGGAATCAGTGTCAAGAGATCTTCCAGCTTTGCATGATTTGCTGAGAACTAGATATTCCCGCTGCAAATGGCTCAAAGGTTGTATATGGGTAATTGTGCTATCTCCAGCTTTGTGGTGTTAAATAGAGAAAAGTAGCTTTATGATTCAGCTTATTTGGTAATCCTTTCTTAATTATGGGAATATATACGAATCTAAAATGAAAGGATGTGCTCTTTCAACTTCCCAGTTTTCTGTCTACATGTTCCTCTTTAGCCAATGAAAGGTGGAGTAGGATACATCTCACTGATCTCACAAGAGTGAAAAAGAGGAACCTATTCAAAGCTAGTCTCCATGGGCTTCCCTTATAATTAATGGAAAGACATAGGTGCCTTCACAGAAGGGTTCACTTCAGATGAATTGTTCTGATGCCTACATTAGGACGAGATGAATAGCCTTCTGAAGGTCCCTGTATTTTTCCATTGACTTAAAAGGGATCCTAGTGTGACTTAGACGCCTGAGGTAAGTGAGATTAATCCTACCTTGAACCAAAAGGGACAATATGGTTTCGTTTCTATAAATGTACTTAGACTTTAACAACACTAAGGAAATTTCCATTACAGATCAATAATTTCCAACACTGCATATTTTCTGAAGAATACATTTATAAACATGTGCTTAAAGTATTTCTTAGCAACTACTACAGATGAGAAAATAAGAGAACAGCACCTTTCCCACCCTGTCCTCCACAGGATGCTTTTGAACATCTACATTTACATTTTCCTTGACTGACTGAGCCAATTACTAGTATGCAGAAAAGCAGTGCTGAACTCCTAGGGAGGTAGGATCATCCAAAAAGAATGTCCTTAACTTCTATAAAAGGAAAAATTATAATTGTATTAATATACTTTTGTAGTCAGACTAGGATGCCAGGGTGAACAAATGAATACCATTTTTGAAATGCTATGTATGTATCCTGACCTGGGAAGTACCTAACAATGGATGCAATTACCTTTTCTGTGATGGCATATCATTAGTTTTCACTTAATTGTCACCTGAGTCACTTGACAAAGATTTATTTGATGTTTAATACCACAAGCCAAGCTCTGAAATACTTGTGAATTAGAAAGAAGCATACCTTTCCAGGGACAAGAACTGCTAGATCTCAATGCCAAGGTTTAATCACACATAGATTTACAGTGTACTGCTATTTCTAAGAGATAGTGAAGTAGCTAAGTGTATACTTCTAAGTAGAAATGGCAAACAAAGAATGAATCCCTGAGCAGTCTTTTTTCAGAGACAGTGGGAGAGGGGAAGCAGTGCATATATGCTGCCAGAAGAGCTAAAATAAATGCAAACTGATAATTATACTGCACGCAGATTGACATTTTTTATAGTCGCAGTGTATAGACTAGCAAAATATACATGCAACATTGTTGATGCAGTTGAGCTGTCCCTCATTGTTGCAGCCTCTCCCAGCAGCTGGGGTCAGCAGTAAGGACATGGAGTGCATGAAGCATGGCTGGCCACAGCAAGACCCAGATGCTAAGCTAGGGATGATATCTTTTCAGTAGCTGCATCTGGCTCGTTGGCAGGCTCTACAGGCGGATCTGCTGGCAGGCCTGGGTTTGCCTCTGGGTCTGTCATCTGTCATGTTGTTACACTGTTGATGGGCTGTCTCTGCTGCCTTGCCCTCCCAGGCTGCATTTGCCTTTCAACCACTTTTGCTGCTAAGGATTATGTGCTGTTCCAACATTTGGGGACAGGGGATGGCAGTACATCACTAAGACGTGTAGTTCAGAGAGCAACATCAGGACAGCATTCTCAGAGTCAGAAATATGCTCAGCACATGCTCATTAATTCACATTTTAAAAAACAGCCTTGCAGGTTTGGAATTCACTTGCAGCCTATTTGTTATGCTTTGCTGCTAGTTAGCAATTCAGGGCTCTGGTGACTCATGCACCTTTGTTTTTAATTATGGCACTTTTCATTTCAGCATATACCTGATGATGACATATACAATTGTTGATTAGCAAAGCAGAAGCCTTAATGAGCAGGGGGTAGCTTAGTGAGCTGGCTGTAAAAATAATATGAAATGTATCATTGATTTCTCCATTCTCTGCTGCATGGTGCATAATAACTTGGAGAAAACCAGTTAAAATAAAATATTAATGGGCTAGCAGTACTGGGAAAACAGTTCACTGTTAACATGCTCAGTAGTGAGAGAAAATTACAGGTTTCATTGTGTATGCTGCACCATCTGCCTACACAGAGAGCTGAAGCCGTAGGCTCTCCCAGGGGAAATAGCTGCGGATAAGTTATTCAATTAGAACAGTATTATTGGCCAGCTACCTTGGAGAATTGGGTTGATGATGTTGTGATTATCCTGCTCCACATTCCTTCATGTCCCAGACAGGCTGCATCGCTTTGCAACTTCCTTAAGTGCTCACTCAACTGTACAGTAGGTGAGCAATTGAAACAAGGAATATCAGGGATGCCTGAAAGAAAATCAATTCTGAATGAACTTTCTCTGCCTAGCCACAGCCTACATATTCTGAGTCATATTGTATTTTTGTGGACTTCAGTGTAGTAAGTGACAGAACTGGCAGTGGGAGGAAAGAGAATTTCATTGTGTGCATTTAACCTGTGGCTGGGCACCAGATTTCATATGGTAGGTTACAAAATAGTACAATGCTCCTTCAAGTGTGACATTCTTATTAGTGACACAGAAGCTTTCAGAGAGTACTGCCAGATATGTTTTAAGAAACTGCTCTGACCCTTTGTCAACAAAGTTCCAAAATGTTTTTTTCTCTTCTTTGCATGTTGAGATTTTTTATTCTTGTGCAAAACAGATCAGATCATGGCCTGATCTCTGTCTTGCAAATCCATTTCTTTGCTGACCTCCTGCTCAAATTAATGACATCTGAGAAACATCGCATTCTCAAAATAGAACTCATTCTCACTGTGTTACATGCTTAGGAACATAAAGAGAGCAGCTTCTAGTATTTTTTTTTAATAAGCAATGCTGCCCCTAAGGTTCTTTTAAAAAATAATAAATCTTCATCCTTTTTTCTCCACCTAGTCTCATTTTACCTGTCCATGATCTACTTTCATCAACAATGGGATTTTGAGACAGCCAGGACTTGCTTTACCATTTGTTGGTATGTCTTGTATCACACAGGCTATAAAAAATTTTAATATAATTAAATTAATTTGTGCCCCCGTTTACTAAGCAGCAAAGGTTTATGATCTTACTAAGAGTCAAAAAATCATTCTTTTAAAGAATTGTTTCTATGTTCAAAATTGTAGTCATATTTTTTTCGTAGTCTGTCACGCACTGATGTAATCTGGAAAATCTAACAGGGAATGCTACGAGGGGAATTCTTGGGAGAGGCACATTTTTCAACTGTGCTTTAATCAGAGCTGAGCTCTTGTGGAAAGGTGACTTATGCCTGCTCTGAGTTCACATCACTATCAGTAATCTTTTCCTTGTTCTTCAAAGCTGTATGTCCTGTTAAACAAAAATGTACATTGTCCACAAGGCTCACAGGAGGAACATTTTTGAGGTGACAAATGAGGTCATTGGCTTTGCAGCTGAAGAATCCCCAGACGAGTTCAGAAAGGTGTAGTCTCTGAAAACAGCAATGGTGCTGCATGACTGATAACACTAAGTTGGCTCATTTCCTTGCCATTTATTTTTCATTGAGTATAATGGGTGCAGGTTGGCAGCAGGGAGATAACCTGCCTGATCACCTTGTCCTTGTTGCAGTGCTTTGCTTAGGGAGAGAGAAACCATAGTCAGCCATCCCAAATGCCCAGAGCAAGGCAGGCCTGGAAGGGAGAAAAGGGAGGGCTCTCAAGGTATGGGAGTTTTTGTGGTTTAGGAAAATTTGGATCATGATAGTGACTTCTTTGTAAAGTCCCTTGAAGGGACAGGTAAAAAAAACAATGTCCAGGAATTAAGTAATAATATTTATTCATATCTGCTTGTACCAACCGTTTTGAACCATTTTCTGCAAATCCTGTTCTTGCTGCACCTTACATGACTTATCTCCTGGCTCCCATCCTCCCTTTTGTCTGAACATCTGGTACCTCCAGAGGGCATCTGCTGACTAGGGTGACTTGCACCAGTACATCTGTGTGACTTGTAGACAGTGGGACAGTGGTTTTGAGCTTCATGCTTGCAGGGCACCAACACATAAAGCATGAATATGGATGAAGGGCTGCTGAGCCATGTGTGCTCACGCTGCTAATGATAAATGTGATAATAGCAGGAGTCCTACACTCGGTGAGAAAATCCAGTTCCCCCCACGTGCAGCCTCACTGATTGATTCCAGAAAAGGCAGAATTCATCTACCAGCACCTTGTAGGGCCATAAAATACATTGACTTTTTAACTTCTTCCACTCCATAGAACCACACTTTTGTGTGCAGACTACGACATGGAAATTATTATGGAACTCCTGGGATATGCAAACCACTGAGTGAATGGAGCGCCATTTCCTTTTATACTACCAGTGGAGAAAATTGTGCCATCTGAACCCACATGTTCACCAACTGATGAATGTGAGGCTACTAGCTTGGTCTTCATTCAGAGCTTTCCTGTCCATTTTCACACCTGTGGTCTATTTACTTGTAGCATATGTGTGCTGCCTGAGCAGAGAAACCTGGAAGTACAATCCTGGATCTGGCTAGAGGCTGTGGCTAGAGCAAAATGGGTGGCTGCACACCATACCTGTTCATGTAGTGCCTGTTAGTGTGACACTGTCATTTGGACACAGCTGGACCTTTCCAGACAAACTATCCTTCAGGAAGAGGGTTACTTGCTGCAGGCTTCCTGTGAAACCTATGAGATGAGCAGACCCACAGGCACCCTGCTCTGCCTGCTCTGCCACGTGCTCCTGGGGCCATCCTTCCCTCACACCGAGGGGTTGTGCTGTACAGTCACAAGCAGTGACCATGTAAGTGACACAAAACACAACCAGGCCTGAGGCAGTGGGGTTTGCATCTCTAGAATTGATTGAAATGTTTCAGCCAACTTGAGTGGATGCCTGATAATGCTGTCTCCTGGACATGGCCTCCAAGAAGTATGGGATTTTTCCTTAGAGCAGAAATGGGAAGGACAAAATGGGTCTGCAAGAAAACTCATTGAAAGCTGTGGGTTGGAATTTCAGTTTGCTGAATACTTTAAGTTTCAAGTACTGAGGGTGAGAATTGATTATCTTACTGTCTAAAGGAGAGCTTAGGGGTTCAGCAAGAGATCATGATGAGGGCACAAAAAATAAAGGAAGCATGAACTACGAATCTTGGGTTCAGTGAAGTGAAGAAAGAGGAAAATGCTTGGTTATGGAGATGTTTAATATTTTTTTGTTGTGGCTTTCCTTATCCAGGCATGAAAAGCTCTGAACTTTCCCACTAGCCTGGCTACATGGACTTCCTGAAGAGGCCTGACCTAGGAGGATTTACTGAAGGAAAACCATGTTCCTAGTAGCAACACCCTGCATAGCAGTGACAAATAGCTGGTTGTACTGATTCCAGAATATTTCCATGCCACAGTAAGGCAAACCAAGCCAATCTGCTTGCATGGTCCTGAACTTGCCACAGTGCTGGAGTGAGCTGTGTCAAAAAGCTGGGGCAAGCTGAGTCGAAGGAAAAGGTAAGGCTTGAACGTCCTGAGCAGATCTGTGGCTGATCTCCTCTTCTCAAGAAACTCTGATTGTGAATGCAGGTACAGGGGGGTATAGTTCAGTCTGCCCCTTGTTGCACTTCTACCTTTGCTCAAACTGACAGCTAAAATGACCAAAACTTAAGACTCCCAAAACTTAAACTATTAAGCCTCTATTTGAACACATATTATATTTTTTTATCAGATTCTTTACTGTGGTCATTTCCAGAGTAGGAAAAATTCCAAACTAAACGTGAAAGATTTTAGGGTGTTTTGGTAGATTCACTTCCTGAAAGATTGCTTTGTGCCCGAGATTCAGATAAAAAATAATGATATCAACTATTTTATAAGAAGCAGTGTTCAACAATGGTCATATTACTACTTAGACCTCTGCAACCACTTATTTATGTTACAGTCAAAAGGACATCTTCAAAGTTACTGAAACAATTCTTTACAGTCTCTGGGAAGAAGCTAGGTGTCCCTACTGGATAATATCTTCAAAGTCTGTCATCTGGGATGTGTATTTATTATTCTAACAGAAGCAGGCAAGGGGGTATGAAGTGCAAAGCAAATAGTATCTCTCTAAAATATGTCTTTTACTTAATTGTTTTAAAATCCTATTTTTAAATGTTCTATTCATCTAAATGTTGTGCTTGGAGAGATTCCAGGGCCGTCTAACATTAGAGGAGAACAAGGAGAGCTTTTTGTACACATCTGCCTTTGAGAATCTTACAATAGTGGATATTTGTGTTGTTTCATTTTTGTACATACTTCCCCTCAGGGAGAATTCTGTATCTGGAAGCACATGTTAATTTAACCCTTGAGTAGAGCTGCAGAAAAACTGGTTTGTGTTTGCCCCTTTGGGAAACCAGTGGTGATGGTGAAGAAACAAGCTGTCAAAGAATGAGAGTTTACTGTTGTTTCTGTCACCTGCTTATTTGAATTGTGAGCATTGGTGCATATACAATTTACCAACAGAAGCAGGTCCTAATATATAAGTTTAAAAATCCACTTGCTATTGTGTGAGTAAGATAATCAGGATGTTGGAGAGACGGGTACCAACACTGCCACGGAAACGTAAATTCATCTTGTCACAAATGTCAGATGTGTTCCGTTTTATAAGATCCCCCATTTTTAAAATAGACTCTAAGACTGACACAAAAGGAAGAAAAAGGGAACATGCCAGAACAATGTTGAGAAATTACATTGGTTTTCCAGGGAAAAGTACTGAATAAGTTAGTTTAAAGGGAGAAAAAGGAAAAAATAAGGATCAGAACACAAGGGGGGTTTTAATTTGTAATGCAGACTCAGCATGGGAAAGAAAGGATAAGATTTGGCTGATGAAAAAACGCTCATCACTTCCTACTGGTCAAATGTCTACCTAATAGTTGTTACAAACACAGCTAATTGTGTCAGCAATGGGAACTTAAATTTATAGAATAAACCTTGATCTTTAAATGCCAGCGAGATGAATAGGGAGAGAACTAATGTAGATACACTTTTCATGGTTGTTTTTGCTGTCACATGTTTGATGTGAGTGGTAGTTTACAAAGCAGTCAGTAGAAAGGTATCTGCTAGCCTTGGGTGCAGTTCACAGTTCTTGCTGATGTTCAGCTGATTGATTCCACAGAACCCAAGAATTACACCAGGTGGTGCTCCCTCAAGATTAGGGACAGACTTATCCCTGAAAAAGAGATGCTTGTTCTTGGACAAGATGTTAAAAAGAAAAAGTCCTTAGAAACATGTAAAACATTCCTACAACTCAGGCATCGTTTGTGGCATTGAAGATCATGTCATAATGCTGCCAGTTAACAGCTGGTCTGGGGAATGTACACAGGGCACATACTTTCATTTGAAAGCCTGGGTTCATTAAGCCTTTGTTTTGGATAAGTGTCTTTCTACCCAAGACTACCACATTCCTTACAGTGAGAAGGAACAAGGATATGAAGGATCCAGCAAATTCAGCCAGTTCAGCGTCCAGCTTTGCTCTGGCTCTGTCTTTTACCTCAGGCAGACATGCCCCAAGCAGGTGTGCTATACAACATCATTCAATCGTAATGTTGGCTACGTGGTAGTCTAACTGCTCTGACATGCACAACTATCTTAAAAGCTCAAGGCACTGCCTCCAAAAGCACTCTACATGAGCAGGAGGTAATTTCTTTGCACCCATTCCCAAGCCCACTTCAGCTGACATTTCCTCCCAAACCCATTCTCCCTTCCTTTCTCAGCATGGTCAGGTTACCAACACTTACAGGTCTCTACATCCCTGGTATCTTATCAGCATCTTCCAGTGCAAAGCTTTTCTGCTAAACAGTTCACATTCCCAAGCAGATTTCCATGATATTTTCTTGGGTGATGACATGAGCCAGTGCTCAGAGAAAAACCTATTCCTTAGGCTCCCTCTGTAGTTTTGAATATTAAAAAAAGAGTAACCTTTCTAGAGGGAAATTATTGGTTACCAAAACCAACCAGCACCAGCTCTGAGTTTTGAGCTTTATCTCAATCATCTATTCTGTGGGCCACCAATGTAAACAAAATGTTTTGTGAAGAAAATTATTCATTTAGAGCAGAAAACAGGACTGTATCTGTACATGATGAAAGTGTTTTACACCTGAGCAGAAAGCATGCACGACAGCAAATTAACTTCAGTTGTTTTTCACATCATAGGTCATTTATTCTGCTTGAAAATGAGAAATAGTTATTGTCCGTATCAGACAAATGAGATGTTTCCCATTCTAAGTCACCTAAAAAGTTTATTCCTGCTGTTCCAAGAATTTAGTGTCAGTATGAGATATAGCATGTCTACCTTAAATATTCAGGTAACATTGGCTTTTATTATGCCAAAACAAGGAAAATAGGGTGATATCAGCATCTGGATCTAAGCTGTAGCAGTGACAAGAAATATATTTTCCTTTCCACAATCATCAGTTCATCTAAGCTAATTTAGGAGATTATAGGACCTGCAATTGCTAGGATCATATTTTCTTAATCAACTTTGCAGTCTTCAGTCATACAAGCTTTGCACTTTTTTTCATTAAACCTACTGTAGCAGTTTTTGTGGTGGTCATTTAAAATAAAAAACTTCAAGAGAGGATTAGGGAACAGGAAAATATATGTGCTTATCGGTTCTTAAAGCTGGCAAGCAGAAGTCAAGTTTGCACTTAGTTTGTGGATTTATTGTCTTGAGAACAAAAGCTCACCTATGGAGAACAACCTGTGATTAATTACATACTAATAAAACAATTCCCATTATATTTAGATGCTATTTCCATGCTATTTGACATTTTTTTTTTTAATTTTATTGCCTACTGACTCACCTTATGGGCTAAAGCAGAACTGTACAAATGATCTTCCAAAGGACAGGTGTGAAAAAATCTCACAAAACTTTAATAGGACCAGCATGGCATTCCTCACCAGTCTTGGTTGTGGCTGATTTCTGTTCCTTGCTAAGCAAAGGTGTGCACCCACTGTGCATGTAGGGCTTCTGCCTGTGCCTAAGGCCATATTTTCAGAAAGAGAGAGAGAGAAAAAATGAAGCAAATTTGGGGAAATTGGTTCAAATGGTGCCTGCACATTGGGGATCCCTAAGGTCAAGAGTACTGAGTGTGCAGGCTATGGTCCAAATTTCCAAAGAAACACACACCCGCGCACAAACACATGTACACACACACAGATCATGATATTAATAAATTTAAAATCTTATATTTGACAGAAAATAAAATCAATCATTTTACCATCAAGTGAACAAGCATGCTTGTTTTGATAGAAATTTCATTAAAACTTGTTGCCAGTAAAACAGGATTTCTACCAAAAACAGAGTCAAATCCATCAAGACTTTTGCTAATTTAGTAATGAATTCTTCCTTCAAATAGAGGCTCTGTCCCCATCAGTTCCTTTGACAAAGGGGTCCCCCTGCATCTGGAAGATGATCCAATTACAGTTTAAAGAAACTTACAAAAAGGGTGACTGACTGAAGCTAGAAGTCTCTGAGAGTGGGGAAGGGAAAGGGAGGGTAGGTACATTCTCATATGAGTTGAAGTGAGGACAATTATACCTGTCCTGAAGTTTTGTAGGGACTGGAGTCAGGTCCTTGGGATCAGGTTTGGACCTGCTTCCTATTATTTTACTTCTCCCCCTCTCTTTCACTATGTGCAGATCCTATATTTATATGAAAATAAAACCTTGCACTGATTCTTTTTACTCTTACCAAAAGTAAGAGTAAGCCAAAAGAGTTTGAGGCAGTACTGGCAGACAGTGAAAGACTGCTGTCAGATGCCTTCTGCTGCGAAATAAAAGGGAGTTTGCAGGGAGCCTTTACCTTGGGAATCCCATCCAGGACAAGATCACAAAGAGCTAAGAGCTCTTCCTAGTTCTCTGCATGTACTGGGAGTTGTCAGCATAACCAGGGGACTTCATGCTACACCAATGCCTGAAAGGAGAATTGCATGATGATGCATTCCCATGCTATCCCATGCTTGTCACAGGTGTTGAGATCCCTGAGCTGCCATGGGAATGTCCAACTGATGAGGAACCATTTGAAGTCAACTAACTGCTGAAAGAGCCTATGTGCTCCCATTTATTGGTGATAAGTTTTGCCTGACTCCCTTTAGGCACGGTTGGGCAAATCTTAACCCTTGCAGCTTCAGCTCTGCAGACCTTCTGCTTCAGCTGGCAGGGCAGTGAGTCATTGGATTGGCTGCAAACAAGCAGGGGGCTTTACACTACAGCCTCATGGCAGAAGAATTTTAAGGTCTGGGCAGATGGCCAAAACTTGAGGTCTTGTAAAACTTGTTTCCATAAAAGAAAGAGATTGATTATGGAGTTAAGATTTCCTTGATGAAACTATAAATCTATAAGGGATGTATACACAGTCTTGTTTCCTTGACTACAAGAGGAATCAAACAAGAAATTAATTCTTCAGTCCCAATTCCAAACCTGTCTTGGCCAAACACACAACTGACAACTATTGTTTTTTGCTTTTCACTCTGCATTTCCTCTGTCAATCTAACATGATATCTGATAATTTCTTTCAGCTTTCTTAGTGCTTTTCTGTATTTCTTGAGAAAAGCTCTTCAAACAATGCCTTTCATACTCCTGAGAAATTAATAGTGTAAAAATAAAGTGGAAATCTGGTAATACTTCTGTTTACTCTCCTCTCTCTCTCTTTTTTTTTTTTTTTTTTTAATTTTGAATAATGGCATTTAAATTGCAAAGTATCTTAGGTCTTAGTCAATTCTTCTGTCCTATGCATTGTAAAGAATTTAATCCAAGACTTCTATATGAACCTGTTTCCATGCAGAAAGAATTATCACTGCTATGAACAGTAGAACCAATCGGTTTGCTATTCAGCAGTACTGAACATCGAACTATTAAAAGAGGGTTTCTTAACTTCAACATTCTTGCCAAGATTACTATTTCACAGCTCCCCACAACCTCTAACAATATCATCCACCATGCTCCTCATACCATTGTGCATTTCCATTTCAGTACACCAACTAGCTTGGACAAAATTTCACCTTAGTTTGCTTTCTTACCACAGAGCTAGAAAAGCAAATGGCTTTGCTGATAAAGGTGGCTTGTTTTTTTGTACTTAACTGCAATACTTACTATTGGGATCAGCTTAAAAATTGCCACACCATTATGGGGAAGTTTCTCATCGTGATGATTTTGAGCATCTGTGCTGGCATGGCCACAACCTTTTTCCCTCATCATTCAAAGCAAAAACTTCATTCTAACAGAGTTTGAGATAATAACTTAAAAAAACTCCAAACTTTATTGAGACTGTTCCAGTATATCCTACCCCATTCCTGGAAGGATTCAAGGCCAGGTTGAATGGGGCTTTGAGCAATCTGGTCAGGTGAAAGATGCCCTGCTCATTGCAGGGCAGAGCAGTGGAACTAGGTGATTTTTAAGGTTCCTTCCATCACAAACCATTGAATGATTCTATTATTATTTGGAACAAAATATCCTTAAATACAAATGTTGACACATTGATTTTAACTTTAGACATTCATATCTTATGTAAGGCAAAGACATCACTGAATAAAAAAAACCCATTAATTATCCATTAAGATGGTATATTATTACACAGTAGAAGCTCTTCTCCTTCAGCTTCCTTCTTTGACACACACTTTTTAAGATTTTCTTCCCTGCCAGTTCATCTTTAGGTGCATGGAGACAACCTGCTTCAGCACCTTTAAATTTCTTTGTGGAAGAATGCCCAGCTTTCCTGGATTCCTCTGCCCTTTGGGAGTGCCTCCAAAGAGACTCTCTCAATCAGGCCCCAAAATAGGGGTTAGAAAGAAATTGGAGAAAGGACCAGAAAAAGGAGAATGGAAAAAGAAGGGCAGATAGAAGGAAGGAGATGGGTCACAGCACCGAAATTCTCTAAATAACAGTGCAAAACAACAAGGTTCCTGGTAGGTACCATGGTTTTATGCCTGTTGCCACACTACACTTCCCCCATTATGGCTGACATGTCCCATTGCTCAAAGGACTCAGCATCAGAAAAAATAAGAATTTTTAAACAAACAAAAGAGGTGTTCCTCTTTCCCCAATGTTTATTTGTGATGTTAACTCAAGTTTTACTAAATATGCAAAGTAGTTTACAATGCAGCACATTTAAACTGGTAAATCAATAAGAAAATGGGAAAGGAGGGACAGAAGCTGCAATTCTTTTCTACTGAAAATGTTAAAAAGAAAATATGTTGGTGTGGTAGGAAAACAATCTTAAGAATTAAAAATGCTTCATCTCTTCACTGATTTCTGCCCTTTTTCATTTTTTTCCAAGTCCTTGGCAGAGGATCAGGGAACCCAAAGCAGACTCTTGATGATCTCACACAGCTATTTCATGTTGAAAATGCTGATCTAACAACCCTCAGGTGCATGGTTGGGAAAATTGTGATTACTGTTCTGAGGACTTGCCATGGGGCAGCTGACCGTGGATTCCTAATGTGTACCAGATGGGACCATGATGGCTCTTACTTTTTACAGAGACGTGTTTAGATGCATTCTGAGAATAACTGATAGTCTGCAGATAAGTGATTATGTGAATTTTGTGTGAATTAAAACCATTTACCACTGCCAGGAAAAACATGAACGGAAATGCCAAGATTTTCTATAACCACACCTAACGGGTTTTTAAATGTTTGATAAAACGTGAATTTAAACTTTTGTGAGTTTTTCTTCTTTACTATATTGCTTATATAGCCACAGAATAGTGGTTCAGACGCTGAGTAGTAAAGGATTCATCTCACCTGCCCTCATATTCTGCCTGCAACCAATATGCACAGTTTCAATCCTCTCCTCTCGCTCTACAGTCAGTGGAGAGAAGCACGCATCCATTTGGTGCTTCTCTGAAGTACTCTGAGATGGTCTCTATATCTGCCTAATTCCCTCCATTGCCCATGAGGGGAGTCCAGGGCAGCTAGGCAGATGTAAATGCTTAAATGCAGAGAAAGGTCTTACTCCAAATCCTCTGTTTGCTGTTACAGGTGGAGATGAAGAATGAAAGTGATGGTCATTCCTCCTCTGCCTTCTCTGCTGAGCGTGTGGATGGGTTTTGCAAGAGTGATGTGCATTTCCAGATGATAATGATGAATTTTGTGAAATCAAGGCACTACCAATTAGAAATAATAATTCCTGATCAAAAGCTATGGAGGTAGGCACCAAACCAAGGAAGCGCTTAAGCATGTACTCAAGTTTAAATATGCAATTAATAGTACTGACAAGTTAAGCACTTGATTAAGTGCTCTGCTGGATCTAAGCCCTCTTCTTTTAACCAATATTCACCTTCCTCTTGCCAGTAGAGCTCTGACAGGAATGAATTACGCAGTTGGGATGTTCTACAAAAGAAAAGCATGTCTTCTGTGACATGCACACAGATACCATTTGGGTTTTAATGAGAAACCATGTTTTTAAAATAATAGGAAGGAAAGAAAGATCAGAGAAAATGTCCCTTTCAACTTTGTTCTGAAAAGCCATGAGTCAATATTTTTATTAAAACAAGCTGTGTTTCCGTCATTCTTTCCCCCTTGCCTTGTAAAACTGAAAGTAGTATTACAAGGAAAATCTACAATTATATTTGGCATGCAGAATGCTAGAGAAAAGTCCTAATTTGGCAATGAAGTTACTTGTCAGCTTTACTGATTGAATTATAAAATTTAAAGCAAGAAGTCATAGAAATTGTTCCAATAAAGAAATCACCTGATGAAAATGTTTTGCCTCTAGGAAAACTGATTACTGATGGATGCAAACCAACCAAATATCTTTTAATATATTTTTGAACTTTTTTGCTAGATAGTAATGTTTCTTCCACTTCTTTATTTTTAGAGTTGTACACATTGCATTTGGTCTAATATTGCACCACACAGTGCTCAAATTGATGCTTAACATGCACAAATTCAGGAAATCTATATTTAATGAAATCTATATAGATTTTATAGAATCTGTATTCAGATATAGATTCTATAAATTCTATAGATTTATAGAATCTATATTCAGTTAATCTATATTAGATTAACTGAAACTCCAATTGCAGATATATGTCCAAACTGTGAACTCAGTTTTTTTAATTATTTACCTCAATCTATTGAAAGTCAAAAGAACAGTCATTTGCTGAAGGTGTTCTTGGCTTAATCTAAAATACCAATGAAGTTAAAATGCTCCCCTTGCAATTCCAATTTTTCTGCAATTCCCAGACAGGAAAGGACCCGGACAAATACTGGAGTACTCTTCTCTCACCCAAAAATCTACCTGAGATTAAAATTGCTCCTATCTTTTATAAAACAACAAAAACTCTGTTGGAAACAAAATAGTTTTACAAAAAGACTGAAGATTAACTCAGGCAATTCTAAACAGGGAAGGACATCAGGTCGGCTGTGTGAAATTTCCAAAATAAAAGAGATGATGTGTAAAACACTACAAAGTAGTGATTTTTTTTTTTGTCATGTAAGAGTTCACTTTCAACACAACTGCTGACTAAAGCTGTGCACAGCATAATATAACATCCTTATGCATGTGGAAAACCAAGTTACTGCTAATATGAGAATTTTGAGAGAATTTCCTGACATGTTTAACAAAAACCCCTCATCCACTGTAGCGCGAAGTCAGTGTTTCACACACAGGAGAAGTATGGAGTTTTGAAATTGCTAGCAGAATGCACATAAAGGAATTAATTGCCTGCCTTGATAACCTTAGGCAGCTGCAGCTTTAGCAGAAACAGCTTTCTGCAGGGGTCTGGAGTCCCTGGGTGTAGGGATATGTAGAGGTTTTTCCCATGGCTATATGGAATGCTGGCAACTTTGTAGGGAGTCCAGACTTCCACTTGGGTTCAAGATACCAAATAACTGTTCTTAGAGGTAAATATATTGCCTTCATTTTTACAGAGGACATTATCCCACTCCCACCTCTCAGATTTGTATCTCTCTAGAGCATTCATCCATTTTAGTGAGATTTCATACAAATACACTAAAACGAGCACATTCAAACTTCTCCTGTTGACCACTTCTGCTACGCAGTTACTGTTTTTATTGACACTTTCCTCCTGAGATACTCGTGAAACAAGATCCAGATGTTAATGTCAAGAAGTTTTCTTACTTCTCTTTATAGAGTAAGAATGTTTCTAAGGACTCCTCACTTGTAAATACCTCCAGAGTACTGCTTGACTTGCAATTTCTTAGTTTATTAATGTCTGGATGCAATCCTGTGCTCCAGGATAACCCTGATTGAGCAGGGAGGTTGGATTAGATGACCCATTCTGTGATTTTTCTCATTCAGCTATGTGTTGTTCTCAGGATGAGCTCATCATATTAAAACACCATCTCTACTTCAGTGGCTCAAAATGTAACAGCATTATTCAGGAGACACAGAATCCTTCTAAAAGTAATTGGGAAAACTGGGGCCTATTTGTTTTTGCTGCTCCCTGCTGCTCTCAAACACCATTTAAATATCAATTTGCATGCTTTATAAAATAATAAATAAATTTATTTTAAATAAAAATTTATTCAGCTTAATACTTAATACTGAAGGACTCATTATTTTCAAGTTCAAAATGAGGTAGCTGTCAGAATCTACTGTTAAATTAATTGCAGGTTTAAAATACAGATTTTAAAGGATTTTAAAATATAGATTTTTAATTATGGATCATATTTTGAAAAACTGCTACTTGGATTTTTTTAGTTACATCCCTTTTTAGGACAATACCAAACTTGGTTTGGACCCTACCAAGTATTGTAGTGTCCATTTTTTTAAGAGGAATTTGTTGCCCAGCTCTGACACCTGTTCTGACTGTCAGGTAAGATATTTAAACATGAAGCTTTTGAAGTGTCCAGGAAGTAGAATTCTAGGTCTGCTAAGTCTAAACTGCAGAGATTTACCACGGCACTGGCACCATAAAGATATTTATTTCCTATGAAACACCAGATTTTGGAACAAGATGGTGAATAAATTGAGTACTTAAAGCATTTTCCAGATACTTTTGGAAAAATTTAAAATTTGGATGAGGTGTATTTTTGCCAAAAGATATATTCATTGTTACTTAAAACTTATGGGTGGTGATTTTACCTTTTTTGCTGATGAAAATTTCGGGGGGAAAAAACTATTATCTGATGCTGGGGGGGAAAAAAGGTTACCTTTCAGCACTTTAAAAGGTGTGGTTTATTTAGTGAAATTTATTCTTGATATTACCAAGGTACCAAGGTACTTCAATAAATCAGGACTGGGTAAATTAGTACCACACATCTACCTGAGAATTACCTTCTGATTTTCTATATAACTATATCCAGAGTCTTTTTATCTGTATTCCTAGCTTTGTTGTATTTATAGAAATACAATTCTTGGGCCTCTCTTCAAACTTGACAGAGTATTAACTTCTAATTTAGAAAATTATTAATCAAAATTCAGAAATTCTACTTCAGGGTCATTATTCCTACTCTTAAAAGGAACTCTTGGTCTAGCATTCATACTAGAAGGAACAAGCAACATGGATGGAGCAGTGTTGATAATTGCTGTAATGTGGTTTTCCTTAATCTTAATTATTGTTCTACTCTTCATCATGCTGCCTATCTGATGGAAAAGACACTTTCCTCATACATGTCTTAGCAAAAATTTCAGGCCTCATACCCATTTAGCTTTCCACATTGAATATATTCTGTAAGTTTCAGTTTCACAGCACTGTACCAAGATCTCAGGATCCTGACTGCTCAGGATCCACAGGGTTCCTGAATGGTGCAAGCATTCTGCACTCCTGGAAACCTCTAGGAAGAACTGCCAAGACAATTATCAGGCCTATGTGTCTGTCTAATGACAACATTTTTTCTCAAAGGGTAGTAAAAGAGAATCCCTTGACAGGAGACCAAGGTAGGACACAACATATTCCAGGAAATATTTATAATAGCACCTTTTACTGTTCAAATTCATAGAATCATAGAATCATAGAATCGTTACGGTTGGAAGGGACCATGTCATCTATTTCCAACCCTGCTGAAATAGCCAAGGACATCCTTCACTAGACCAGGTTTCTTGAAACCCCACAACAGCCTTGAACACTAAAAGGGATGGGACATCACAGCCTCTGTGGGCAGCCTGTTCTAGTAAAAGATTTGTTATTGTGAATAAAAATGTGAATGAACTAGACAGCCCCTTGCTGATGCCAGTGGGTGTTACTGGCCCTGGGCACTTGTGGAGGCTCTTGGTGCCTTGAGCTCATCAGTCTCAGTTCCAGGACCATCAGTCTCTGGAACTACAGTTTTGTGACACTTTCACATTCAACCTCAGCACAAGGTTTTGCTTTTACTCTTTAACCTGCTTTGTGGGAAATTTTTCTCCACACCAGTAGTTACATACACAGTCCATTCACACAAATTCACACCAAAGGGGTATTTACCACTGGCTCACCTGCTAAGTCATGGCAGCAATGCAAGGTGGATCATACAGTACATGAAATGAGAAATTAACAAGGAATTATTTAATTTTTTTCCTGTTTTCTCTTAGGTATAGATAAAAAGCTCATTATGAAATCTAGTAATCTTCATTATTTGACCTATAGAGTTTGCTATGCCCATTGTTCTTTTCAAACATATACTTAAAGTGTATGTATTGTTTGATTCTGAAAGGCTTATTTGCAGATGTCAAAGGGGGAATACTTGTCTATGTGTTAGCTGTTCTGAGTAGAATTTACAGGACTGGGCACTATTTTTTTAAATGCATACTGTGAAGTATATGGATAAAAAACACAGGCACATTAATATACCATTATGTTGTAATTGTGAAACCTTAACACCATGTTAATACAGCTTTTTTGCATCTAGTGTGTGATACATATGAGAAAACATATGGCACATAATCCTTTCCAAATGGTTTTAGAAATGAAAAGGTGTCCTCTATGAGCCTATGTCACTGAGAAAGGGAATGTTTTCTCATTTCTCTGGGTGCTGGAACCCCATGATGAGCAGATTTGCATAACAATTAACCTCTAAAAATAATTTATAACCTCTCAGATGAGAAATCAGCTTCAGGGTAGTTAAAAGGGGACACATTCTTTATTAACATGACTGTTTGTATAAAGGAGACATCAAAGCAGTGTAGACAGTCCCTCATATTTTCGTATGCTCTCTAGAGAGTGCACAGTGATGCTTTGCTTCCATTATTTCCTGCAGAACTGTTAGGGGTGGGAGGGAGAGAGAGAAGAGACTTCCTTTATTAGCAGAAACTCATCTAGCCTAATAAAGTACTTAAAAGATTAAACACCCCATTGTTTTTGTGCTCATACAAAAGTGCAAAAATCCCCTGATTTCTTACAGCTGTCCAGCCAGGCTAACAGTGGAGATGTTCTGTTTTCACTTACTGTCTCCCTGGCTCTGGGGTGTGGACAAGGAAAACGCAAGGGCAGGGAGCAACCATGAATAGGACAACTTGTAATTTAGAAGTGCTTGTGGTTTCACACAGTCAGGGCTAGTCCTAGGATAACACATTGCATCTGAAGTTAAATCCTCTCTCTCATAGAAGGAAACCATTTTATTTTGACCATTTGCTCTTTCTTGTACTTCACTGTAGGGTTTTCTCTCAAACATTTCTCTGTTACTCAGAAGTCAACATTCAGTGTCCCTTGAAGCCTAAAGCCTTTCAGCTTTATTGGAGTGTGTGCTCGCTTACTAGTTTTGATAGTTATCAATAGACTCTGCTTTGCAAAGCCTGCCCCAAACAACTCATACATTCTCTATCCAGAGATACTCCCACTGCTGTTTCCCTCTGCTGTGACCATCTATCTCCATTACTCAGCTTGGTGGTGTGAGAAGACTTAGATCTGTCTTCAGCGCCTTGGTGCTTATCTCTTGCACAACTTCCCACAGAGCGCTACAAGTAGAAACAGCAGAGATACTTTTGAGGCCACTTATTTAGCTGGGTTGAAACATTCACGATTCCACTTTTTATCCATTGGGCAGGATGTGAATAATGGGAAGGAGTTCATCCAGCACCGGGTCTGTTCAGCCAGTCTGTGTGCTGCTCTCAGGAGAGGAATTACTGCAGTCCCCAGGTGCGTACTGAAGTGTTTTGTACTATTTTGAGAACATATTCAGTTTGGTATTTATGATTCTACCTATCTGTGCTAGGTTTTATATATAGTGTATGTATGTTATATACATAAATACCCATACATGAAACCTTCCTTTTGAAAGTATGGCCTTTTGAACGTCACTTAACATCTTTGGTGATAGCTCAAAACAGAAAAATGAATCATATGGTTTTGGTTGGAAGGGATCTTTAAATATTATCTAGTCCAGTCCTGTTGCCATGGGCAGGGACCCTTTCCACTAGATGAGGTTGCTCAGTGCTCCATCCAACCTGGCCTTGAACACTTCTAGGGCTGGGGCATCCACAACTTCTCTCTCACAAGTCTTACTATGAAAAAAACATTCTTATGACCAATCTAAATCTACCCTCTCTCAGTTTAAGACTGTTGTCTCTTGTACAATCACTACAGGCTTTAGGGAAAAGTCTCTCTATCTTTTACATTGAGAGGCTGCAAAAAGGTTTCCACAGAGCCTTCTCTTCTCCAGGCTGAACAATTCCAACTCTCTGGGGCTGTTCACTGGATTTCAACATCTGAAATGCAGTGTCGAGGTTTATAAATATGAATTTAAAGCTCTTTTTATTGGAGAGGTAATTGACAAAATCAGATAACTTTCTAACTAGAAAAAATTAGTTATGAGTCAAATGAAAACCAAGTCTGTTTTCATGGCATCCTTGTCTTGGTCTTATAACACAGATATGTTCATCCATCTCAGTATTTAAGCTGCTTAACAAGAAAACACACAGGTATTTTCCATCACATATTTCATTTTTATCTTTTAAGTCAACCTTGTAAATTAGACTAAGCTGTATTTTATTTAGGTGAATAACATCACAGTCCCAATAATTCTCATTCCTTTCATGTGACATGAAAAGTCGTTTCCATTGCATTCTAATTCAGCACTCTAATTTCTGCTAATTTTGAATGCTTTCTTGAAATTCTTACTAAACTTATGGTTTGGCTGAGGAAGAAAAAAATATCTCTCTTTTTTCATGGTTTCAATCATCACCATAAATCTATTTACATTGTTATGAAAGTTTACCACCAAAAGATAGTGCACGAACCAAGGCCTTTATCAGGTCACCTTTCTTCTGTCAAGGAGACAGAAACAAACATTTTTTAACCATTATTTCCATCTTCAATTTTTCATTACCTACTGTAGTAATTTAGCTGATCAGTGCTAAGTTTATCAGTTTTGCTGTTTGGGAGAGATTTGTCTGAGTAGCAAAGGCTTGAGAAAGGACATTTCTGCTCTGTGCCAGAACAACACGTAGAAACAGACTTCTCAGGGAAATGGTATGTTATATCCTTGGAAGCCTTCAAAAACATGTGGATGTGGCACTTGAGGGCACAGTTTAAGGTTGAACATGCTGATGGAACTGGGTTCACAGTTGAACTTGATGATTTTTAAAGGTCTTTTCCTTAACAATTCTATGATTCTATGAAAACAAATCACCACAGACTCATGTGAGTGGGTTTTGCATCTCCCTCTGCTTACACAACCTGGGTGTTACTGGATTTCAGAGATGGTTGCCCCAAATCCTAGGCCAGAGTAAGTTAATTGCTTGGGTTTTATGAGGCAGATGGGAGTTGTCATTTTCAGAGAATATATGGCAATATATATGAACTTGAAGCATTTGAAATATCCTTAGAGAGCATAAAAAATAGTTTCTTATCTCCAAGACAACTGTATAGAGGTGGTGGCCCAAGAACAAGACAGTGGGAGGCAAGGCTTCTTCTGACCATGTAGCCAGATCTCCTACCAAATGACCTAGCACTTCCAAGAGCAAACCTCCCATTCAAAGTCACAGAATGCAGTTCTGGCTTTGAATCATCCAGAGCTCACGGAATTTGTGCTTGGATCAAATAATTTTTGTCAGAAGTACCATTTTGGCCAACACTGTTTTAGACTTGGAAAAGACAGAGAGAAATGTACACTTGATATTAATTAGGACAGTGTCAAACTGTTATTTCTGGTTTCCTATTAGGCATATATTATTATGCTGTTCTCTGTCTCTTAATCTTTTTTGCTACTGATTGAATCTCTATTGATACTGGCTCTGAAATCTCAACTCCACTGCAGCGATGAGGAGTCGTGCCAGTGCTTTAACTCTTGCCAAGGTATTATGCACTGAGTGTTGTTCTTCTTACTAATCTTTACAGTGACCCAGCTGAATGTCTCCTTATTTCATCAGAATTCTTCAGCATCTGTGTAGCACTTAAAGTATTAGATTTATGTTTATTTTATACAAAACATTATTCTTTCTAATTGCACAAATAAGTTTTTTCAATATGAAAAGAACTGAAAAATTGAAATGAGTGAATTGAAATTTTAAATAGTTAATAAAACAGTTCTAATGAAGGGACATCTGACTGGGAGACCAGAGATTGCAGAGTACCCTGTTCCTCCCATATTTTTCAGATTCAAAACACACTCTAACACTATAGATAACTGCAGACAATGAAAATAATTAAATCTCATACTTAAAATCTTAACTATTTGTCAGCAGAGATTAAAAAGTATCTCCAATCACCATCACTATTCAATCTGTGGGCTTTGCTCTCCTCTGTAGCACTGAGGCTTCGATCTGGATCAAGGCAAAAGTATTGGACCAGAGCTCAAATGTTCCTAAGTACCTGGAAAGTGTCTTGGTCAGTGTGGCCTAAGACTCATCACTGATTCTGTATAAGGAGGGGACCTTGTACCAGCTAAAACACAACTGGTTTGTTTTATGAAAGTTGTGTTAGCCTCAACATATTTTCTCTCTCAGAAAGAGATTGTCACAAGCCATACACCAATCTCCATTTACCTCTGTTTCTAAGATGTGTGTGAGACAAGTATTGTGCTTTCCTTTCATTCCTTTCATCAATTTTTCTGACACAATAACCACCAAATTTTAAAAACATAATCTCTGGCCTACATTCTGAGAGTCTGTTTAAAATGTGAAAATGTGTTTCATTTTGAAGGGATCCAATAATGTTATGTATAAAATTAGAAGATTCATAAAGTTTAGGCTGATCACAGAAGGGCACTCACTCTCCAGTCCTTTTAATCTTTTTTCTTAATGTGTGTAATTAATTTAAAGGATGGATTCCATCCCTCTTAACAGTCTCGGTTATTTAAGAAAATTGTTGCTTCTACAACCCTCTGTTCCCATTTATGGTCCCCTCTCCCACTTCCTTGGTGCCCATTGGGTCTTACTGGACTCTCAGTCCAAGAAAGGAAGGAGAAAAAAATGATTAATGAAAAGAGAGAAAGATAATGAAAATTAATTCAAAGCTGGTAACACAATTAGACCTCTCATCACACTATCTATTAAAATCTAGATTAGGGCATCAGCTCTATAATTTTTAATCACAGCATACTGGGGTTGCAGATGACTTCAAATTTGGCATCCTGACTGCTGTTTAGCTTAATCCAGGATGCTTGAAAGGTATAAAAGAAACAAGTTATGGACAAGTTGTAGAGTTTTCTTGTGGGAAGAAAGCACTTCTTCAGAGAATGTCTTATAAAACCTAACAAAAACAAACAAACAAACAAACAACAACAACAAAAAAAAAGAGTTGTAATATTTTGATGGCTTCTTTGCTTGAAAAATTGACTGTCATTCTCTGCTTGAAACATGGTATGGATTTCTTCTTAATGAACATGACCAACACTTTAAACATTTATTAGACCATCCTGGCCAAAGGATTAGACTTGTCTCTCATCATCTAGTATGAGAAAAGAGGGATCAGAAAGTCTTAAAGTTTTTCTTATGGTCCTGCTAAATGAAATACAAGTTTAGATTCTGAGGAACCATGATTTTAGCATCTCTTTTACCAGCAAGAGCATCCATCAAGTGCAGAACAATTGTGAACTCAATCTTTTGTTCTACAAACAAGGTAACAGTGCTCTACCTTGTGACAGTAAAACACAGATCTGAATTTGATCTCTAATTTTTAGGTCAGCAGAGGCTGTGAGCTGTGCCAAGGTTAATATCTCTCTGTGTACTATTTGCTATTGTAATACCACTGTCAAAAGAAATTTCAGTTCTAAGCCACCTATATTGTATTGCACTACACACACAGAGGCCTAGAAAGTGTTATAATGAGGTTTGTATCTCGGTTTCTATTGACATACCAATTCTGACTTTTAATAGCTATCTGAAATTGATTTTATTAAGAACATTTCTATGCTGTTCCTCAAGAGTGTTGTTAGACAGGTTTCAGGTCAGCCTCCCTGGAAGAGAAACCATAAACTTTGCTCAAGCACTCAAAATGAAATGTTTGCGTTAACTCAACTAATAAACAGCTCAAGTGAGAGTCTTTAAAACACTCTTCCTTCTTAGTGTGGGCAGAAAGAAGAGTAATGACATACACTTGAAGAAATGTAGCACAGGAGACTCAAAATCATGTACGTTTAGTGCTGATGATCTCACTTGGGTCACTGGGCAGCCATCTCACTGTCAGGATGCTGCCAGTCCAGGGCCTCTTGAAGTGACAGGCAGGTTGTAATTAAACAGAGATTCGAAAGCCTGAGAACCTTGTAGAAAACCCTCCCTAGGCAGTGATAACTGGAAGAGAATTTTGGAAGGCATTTAATCTGTCCTCTGTGTGAGCACAGCTTTCTCTGCAGCAGGAAAGGTGAGAATGCACAGGTGAGAGCAGACACGTGAGCCTGATCCAGACTTGCTGCCTCAGTCCCTGCTCAAGGACTTGCTGCCTCTATCCCTGCAGCTAGCGAATCCATAGCCAGAGGAAAAGGGCTGCTCCCATCTTTGCCTTGCTACATCTCTGCAGGCGTGCTGACAGGCAGGGTGCGTGGCTTTCCAGCGATAGCGCTCTGAGGTCACCCCCAGGCTCCTCCAGAGCCGGCTGTGTGCAGCTGCACCGGGAGCCCTCGGACAGCGGCTAGGGAGAGGTAGCTCCCTCCCATAGGTGCTTCCCTGCAAACCCTAGAAAAAAGAGTATCAACTAGCCCTGGATAGCGCTGGCTGCCTTGTGTGCTGGATCGGACTGGAAGGAGCAGCTGGGTGAACTGCGGGTTCAATAATAAGTAGCAATAGTTCCCTCCTCCCTCGCACACTTCCATGGGGGTTTCAAAGGGAGGCGCGCTCAGTACCAGCTCATGCAGCAGTACCGGTGTCATACGCAGCTGAAGCACTGAGCCAATGCAAAAATTACATGCTGTTGCTCAATCGTCATAGGGACATTGGTGCAAGAAAGGCAACTGGGCCATGTGGCAAAATATACTTTAACTTGAATTTGGATTGTTGGCTTATAACGCTGCAGCTACGTAGATCTCCCAGATTCTTTCCAAGTAACAGTCCAAATGTCTACCCAAACTACATGCTATTTACTGCTATTTGGTAGAAGAGATTAGCTATCTAGTATTGTAAAGAAGAAATCCCAGTTTTCTGTGTTTTTTTGCAGGGGACTTAAAATCTTTGAGAGGTTTTCAGGGCTTTACTCCTCATACCCTTCCACAAAGGGAAGAGCAATAGCAAGTTAATTCTGAACTCAGCCAGTCAGATATTGTAAAGAAAGTTTTTAGCTCATGTCTGCAGCAGGAACAGGCTTTTCTGAACACAAAGCTCAGCCAAATCAGACTGCTCCTGCAAAAACTGTCCTGCCAGTGCTGCTGTCTTGAAACAAACAGTGCTGTGTTTAACATCTGGGATATGTTGAAGAAAATCGCTTATTTTACTACTGAAAACATTGCATTTTCAGAACATCCATAAAATCATAAAGATTAATGAGATTGCATTACATTTCATGAAGTTCTAGTCTGCGGGAATGTCTGGACTTCTAAGTGGGATTTGTCTTATTAATCTCCCTTTTCTATGGGATAGCATACAAATCATGGGATAACATATAAATCATCACATTCACTTGATGTAGAGGTTTTTGTACTGTTCCACAGAGCAATATGGAAATGAAAATTCCTTAACATCGAATGTACTGTCCTTAGTACTCATGGTTTCCCAATCCTCAACTTCTTGAAGATAAAATGCTATTGGGGTATAAAGTGGGAGCTGGATACCAGCAAGAGTGCAGAAGACATTTTTCTGTTACCACAGTAAACTGACAGACCGTGTTTCCCACTGTTGGTGATGTAAGGAAACTCTGATTGCCTTAGGTCCTAAAATTGCTGTAGCTCCTGTAGAGCAAAGACAAGATAAGGTCACCTCACTAAAAAATTGACAGCATCAACTAAATTCTTATCAGGCAAAACCTCTGATTTCGGAATCATGAAGTCCATTCACACTATGAATAATTTTGCTCTCTTATGGTGTACTGAGTAGCAAGCCCAGTTTGATGAAGGAAAACTACCTAGGTTTTGGTTTGGGTGCAAGCGTCTGCTGTGACCACGGTAAAATCAGAAATTAAGTCCTACAGCTTCAGAAGCAATGGAATCTGTACTGATTGTGGGAAGGAAGCAATTCTGAACTATTAGCACACTGGAAGAATGCTTTCTCAAATTTGGGATCCCTGAAGCATTGTATAAGCAAAGCAGCCATGAATACAGCACAAGGAGGTTTAAAGCTGACTAACTATTTTCTTTTGGAATCTGCACTTGGAAAGGATTTTTTTTTTAATGTTTCATTGATTGATTGATTGATTGATTGATTGATTATGCCACAAAAAAAAAGTAAAATATCGGATATACTCAAAACTAAGCTGTTGCAACAGCAGTGTAATAGGGGAGTAGGCTTAAAATAGTGACATAGCAATAGCTGGATTCTGTACATACCATTTAATTGCATGAAGCATCCTTATTTTTCAGCCTCTTTTGAAAGATTTTGACCTCTGTTTCCTGCCTGTATTATACTGTCTTCCAGAACACAGTTTAAAATTTAATGCATTAATAAATGCCATCAAGAAAAATATCCAGATAATTCACATTAGGTGCCATGAATAATTACAAAATCAATCATCAAAATGATCTTCCCTAAAATTATGCATTTTTTCTTTTCATTGCATCATTAATTTTGAGGTCTAATCCTATATACTCTGCCTTTCCAACACTCCTGCTGATGTCAAGCAATCCCTCATTAAACTCAGATGGTCTTCCCTGCTGGTTCAAAATCCAGCTTCAGAGCCTATTTTTACAGTTCTTCAGACTTTCTTTCTGTTTCTTAAGAAGGTCTGAGGAGGAAACCTAGCATACCACATCTAACCCAAAAAAAGAAAAAAAATCCTGCAGACATTTTATGTATAGAAATCTCAGCTGTGCTGATTTTGGAAAATGCCTCTTCACAAGTAGTTCTGGGAAGACAAGGAGTGGATGTGGGGCTTTTTTTCACAAGTACTGCCTTCTTTTATTAGTAGAGGTACATGGTGGCATGATGGTCTTCTGTGCAGAAGCAAACTTATAAATGGTGAATATTTTTCAGACCTTTCTTCACCAAGTTATTGCAGAAAATGTGTCACTGTTTAAGGATCTTCACATTCAACAAGGATCAACATAGCACATATCATGTGAAAATTTGAATTCCCAATAACCTCCTCATTTAAAATGATTAGTCTGAGGTCTTTTCCTCAGGATGAAAGGCAGGGTGGGACAGTTAATGAAACTCTTTCATTTTCTGTAGCGCACATTCCCTCCCTGACAGAATGGAAAGTTGGTGCCATTCCTGGTTTCTCCTGGCAGTAAATAGACCTATAGGACCCATTGCCCATCAGATGAAAGGATCTTCCTCAGTTTGTGCTGAGTGACTGTTTTTCCTGCCCCTTAGTAGCTTCTACATCAAACCATAAACTGCTTTAAAGTTGAAAGAAGAGGTACTGGCAATTCAAACGAGTGCCATGTAACTTCATTTTTTTAGGTAGATGGATGTTTCATTTATTTTTCTCAACAAGAACTTCTTAAGAATTCTTCTCAATTACTGTATAGGCAGATCAGAAGGTTCTAATGCTATCATGATTTAGTGCCCATGGTACCCTCACCCATCCTATCTCTGAAACATTATTGGCAGTGTTATCCTTCCTTACAAATAACTGGTATAATGTTTTGTTTAACACTCCAGAGGGAAGCACCTGCAGCTTTTTGGACTTGCTTTATGTTCCAGATGATTTCATCTAACTCAAGAGCTGCACTGGAGCCTTCACACATGAACATTCATGCCAGAAACCCAGAGGAGTATCTCAAAGAAAATAAGGAAAAAAGGATACAACTCCCTGTACTGTCATATTGAATGCCTGTGTGACTTTATGTGACATTTGCATAATCACAGAAATTCTCACTCCTATCAGTAAAAATTATTCTGGCCAACAGTGATGAACTAAAATGTAAGCCTGTGCGAGAACAACAGTACCACTTTTTGTACAGAAAAATTTTTTTAAAACAATCCATTCTTCATTTGCTTATGGGTGGGACTTGTAAATAATGTGAGTTTAGTCATTGATTTAAGATAGAAGCATTTCACCATATTAATATAAAATTGTCATTATCCAGGTTTTTATATATGATTGTTGGTATATTCCAGCAAGAAAGACTGAGACCTTATTTCTTTAGTGGCTTTCTAGATATGATTTCAATGACTGAACTGAGAACTAAAATACTGAAACCCCATTTTGGGCATATATGCAAGTGGTTTTGACTTCCAACTGTAAGTCTCAAGAATAGGGCTGTTTAATAGAATTGACATCTTCTGAAATGAAGGAAATACACATTTTTACTATGAAATGCAGGAAATACACATTTTTACTATGTTATCGTCATAAAAATAGTTTCTAATCTTGCTTATTCTGTGTTACAGAAGTATTAATTCTTCAGTACTGATGTTGATTTTACCAGCTTACTATGCCACATTAAGTGTTTAGTTCCTGCTTGCTCTGCCTGACTTTTAGCTGGACAGATTCACTGCTCTTACCTGCCCTTCCATCTGTCTGGACATTTATAAGTGTTAATCACAACAGTCCCGTGCTCTGCATCATCTGTGACTAAATGGAGGAATGTACCTGGCAGGGCTGTCCGACTGCTACACTCATACATATATTCTGTGAAAATTTCCACCATAAAATACACTTTCATGTTTTTTTAGTGGTTCTAGTGTACCACACAGGTAGTCAGACATCTTCATGACTGGGCAATGTATGACCCTTTATAGATATATTCCCTACATTGATTGCTTTCTTCTCTAATTTTCTTCAGCTGCTCCTTTTGTAATTACAATAAAGTGAACACCAAGATGTTTTCCTTCTTTATTTGTCTTTAGAAATACCTGGATTTATTTTATTAAAAATTCTCTTGATATCTTTAAAAGATATTCTACAAAACTCAAGGTCGCCCTACCCACATGCATATCATCAATACAATATATTGTCTAGAAGTCATGTTTTCCCATAATCCTTTTACAACTGAAGCATATTTTCTCCTATATTTAGGGGATAATAAAAATGGTAATTTAAAATCATTCTGTATTGAAGATGATCCCTTTTTCAGTGTTTCCTGTCCATATTATCTGCTTCCTTCTGCTCAGTCATAACAGAATGGTTTTCAAAGAGGCAACAGGCAACAGCCCTGGCAGAAATTCCTCAGTCAAGACAGCATCAAGCTGATGTTTTTGCAACTTTAACTCAATTCCCTTAATTTCGTGGCGAGCTAATAACACTGATATACCCTTAAATTGTTGAGTAACAGGCAGTAATTTCCACGCTATGGAATATTTGTTTCTCCCCACTTCCAAATAATAAAAATCAAGCCTCCTCTTGATTCCCTGTGCCTAGTGTTTCTGAGAATGAAAAATCCTCCTCTTTCCATTTTGTCCAGTTTCCCCCTCACAGAATAAGCCAGGAAATTAACAATGTGCAAGGCTTATGATTCCTGTCTTTCTCTATTGGTAGTGCTTTCTTTTTAGTTGTCACTTGTGTCTGTCTGATCCTACAGTGCAGTCCCAGTGGGAGACAGGCTGATACCATCTGAAAGCAGTTCTGGTTATAGGTCTGGGAAAAATCAGATCCAAGCTGCCTTTGAAGCACAGAGGACACCAGTTGTCTGAACCAAGCTGAGAGCAAGATTACATCTACACCAGTCCAAAGGTGCATATTGACAAAGAGGTAATGAACATACACTAGTTGCTTCACTGTAAAATCTCAGGGGAAACAGGCTTCCAGCTTCCATTACAGTGTAATGAGCTGTGGGAAGGCTCACAGCACTGACCTCAGCTAGACCTGCTCTGTGAGAGGTATCTGGGCCTTGCCTGATGGTAACTAGATTGATAGCTGCTGCATTAAAAAAACTCTGGAAGTAGGGAAAACACCCTAAAACTCTGCTGGAGGTTAGTATCTGTCCCTGTAAAAGCCAGATTTCTGCAGAACACTGTAGCACTGCATGTGGCTTCATTTCTTTTGTAACACATTCACCGTTCTTTCTTCTTTAATAGGATTGGTCTTTCCTGCCTCTGAACTTTGGCTGGGTATCCATACAGATGACATAGCTACTAGTTTTTATCCTATACCTGGGATCTGTATCACATCTACATCCCCTGATCTGAAGGCATTTTTCTGGGAGAAAAAAATAGTAGAGGAATTATATTCATATTTAAAGCAGCTTCTGTATTGTGCTTCCAGACTGCATAGAAGCAGACATAAAAGCAGCCTAAGCAGTTAGTTGTTCTGGTAGGATTATTCATGTTTATCTTCTGCTTTTGTTGCAGATAACATTTGTGTGTGGGGAGGTGTGTGTGTACATGCTTAAGTATATGCAGCTATATACACACAAGTATGTGACAATCTGATATTTTAGACCAATTTGAGTGGAACGGGATATGTTTCTAAAGGAGACCCCACAAATGTTTTCCTCAGGGAGCTGAGCTGCAGTTTTCTTCTTTCCATGTGGTATAATGTGCACTGCTACATAAACATACTTGAAATTCATTACCACCTCTTCTTGAAGGTATTTCTGTCAGGTAGAGATACCTTTAGTTAAAAAGATATTCAGGGTAGTTCTTAAACCTCAAATTCACATGAGACAAGCTCTTAGCAGATTCTCTTCTTGTGTAATTCATATAGCACAGGAGATATAACAGCCAGCTGTGCGCTGCTGCATTTTCAAGTAGATGCTTAACCCTATGAAAAATCACATCCTGCTCTTTATTCCTACTTCATCGGGTTTTTTTTTTTTCTGACACTCCTTAAGGCCTGTTTTTCTAAAACAAAGAAAAAAAAAACATGTGTAGACAATAACTCTCCCTGTGTTATAACCCACCACACCCAGCTCCTCTTTTTGCAAAATAAGAACTTAAAGAGACTGTTCCAGTCTTGATTAACAAACCCACCAAATAAATACTTTAAGACCTTTCAGCTAATTTCATTAGCAAACTCTGAATTCTGTGCATATTTTTATTAAGATTTCATCCTGAAATGACAGTCTAAATTCGTTTCCTCTCTCTCCTTTCCTTAACTCCCCACGTTACCTCCCCTAGGGAGGCTGAATGCTGCTGATTGTGCAAATTCAGGCCCATCAGCACTTGTCATCTCTCATGGAATTTACCCTTTGACATTCAGCATCTACATCCCACTTGGAGGCAGAAGTTTTATCTTTGCAAAGCACAGAAGTTGTTTCCCTGGAAAAACAAGAAATATATTTGGCCTTTTAATGGGAAATATTTTTTTAATGTTCTCATAAACTGAATGGTCAATGACAGAATTTTGTCCAGTTTTCCTTACCCCATAATCCAAACTTTCAATCTAAACTTTCAAGACCTGGCCTTTTAACTCCAATACACAGGCAGTCATCTCTCCTTTGTTTAGTAAGTACTGTGATAATATTATCCCACAAGACTATCCATGCTTCTGCTTTTAATAACAGTCTTGTACGGATACAGTTTTAAAAAATTACCAAGAGAATAAAATAGAAACTTCTAAGGGCTTTTCATTCTTGTTCTATCTGACATAAGGAACTGTTAGGTAGGGGCAAGTCTGTCCTCATTTACACCTGTTAAGCCTCATTGAAATCAGTAGGGTCAAGCTAATGTAGCTGATTACAGTTTGGCTCTTAATTTGTCTCCTGTTAACTCACAACCCCACTTCCTGCAGGTGGAACAAGATGAGCTCTGCTGTCTGCAGTGCTCCATTTATAGAAATAGTAACATGCCCATTACTTCTCTGCAGATCAAAATGTTGGCTGCTTTGTCTGACAAAGAACATGTATCTCAAGATAAAAAAATTAATTGAAGTCTTCTTACTACTTGTAAATGAGTTTGTTTAGCAATGCCATCTACTAATGGATATGAGTAAATGCTTTTTGGACCTCATATGCAATTTTTATTTCAATCAGCAAACAGCAGGACACACACTATAAATCTGTGTTAAGAAGTTAGCTTTGTTACACTTCGTGTTCTGTATTGAATCTGTATTGTCTTCTAACTACAGCTTCACTATAGAGCTTATTATTTGTTGGAGTTAATTCTTCAAGGGTATATTTGGTTCATATTTTTATACAATAGATTTATCTGTGAACATGTAACAGGACTTCTTTTAGCATTCATTCACAGCTAGGCACTCCCTGAATTGTTACACAATCTGGGTAAAACTTTGTTTCAGAACCCAACAGAAAAAGTCAATTATCTCCTCCACATGAAAAGTGCTAAATTCTTAGCATTTCTCTTTCTCAGTGCTGCATTAGAGAGCAGAAGGCAAAGCATTAAGGTGAGATTTCTTTTTTTTGTTCTTCTGATGCCAGTGTGGGTATAGGATGACAGCATTAGGATCATGTTGTGCCAC
Organism: Sitta carolinensis; assembly: GCA_032173965.1. Taxonomy (NCBI): domain Eukaryota; kingdom Metazoa; phylum Chordata; class Aves; order Passeriformes; family Sittidae; genus Sitta; species Sitta carolinensis. The sequence goes on from CM063283.1 coordinate 35,925,883, forward strand.
TCGAGTCTAAAAAACCGTAACTGTTGGTGACTCCAGAGGCCAGTGGAGAGGTTCAGAGTATGTCCAGCATTGGCTTGCCATCAGCTTTGTTACTCTTCTTATATTAGCATTGCTAAGGTTTGCTTAGCTCAGTGAATTTAAATAATGGGGTATGCCTGATAGGCATTATTAGACCTTTGCAGCCTGGTTTTCTAGTAAAATAAGGCTTCTGTGTTCCATACAGAGAGAGAGAGAGAGACCATAGGTTCCTGTAGTCTTGAATCACAGGTTTCTGACTCTGGAACAGTAAGGTACCGCTGTCTATGTGTGGTGGTTACAGCGAGCTGGACAAGAGTGAGCTCAGGCCTTGGTCCCTCAGCCTCAGTTGGGTGTCACAAGACACAGAGCCATGCCAATCCAGATCTCTTCCATCTATCAGTCACTGACCTATGTAGGATTTGGTGCACACCCCAAGGGCTGCACTATCAAACCTTCACGGAGCTCTCTCTTCAGTTTTTGTCCCATTACCTGTGGTTTTCAGGCCCAAGTACACACTGGCAGCAAGGGAGTTTGGTGTCGATGAGTTGTAGGAATGCCATGCTTCCGCTAGGAATGGGGAGCAGCGATTTTCCTCATTTTTCCAGATTTTAATTCGGTCATAGTTATTACCCAAACTGCCTTGAAGTTTTTCCTGGAAAATCGCAACTGTAATTGCCATGCTGTGCACAGCTTTTTGATCACTTGATGTGTTCTTGAGCATAACTTGGAAGATAGATGACAGAGAGACTAAGCATTTTTCACGCTTACAACTCAAAGTGGCGCTAATAAATAACCATAAAATAATAATCTCTCATCTATAATTTTTCATGGCAGATCCTTATGAAACCATTATGTAATTAACTTCTGTTTCAGCCATGTGAAAGTCCAGGTAAGGAAACTGAATGATGAAATATGAGACCAGCTAAAATTGTAATAAACAAAATCTTTTAGAGATGAGCATGTAAGTTTTTTTACTCCTAAAGTTTCTATGTTGTTCTACCATTATAGATGAGTTTTCCAAATATGAAAATGAGTCAAAAATCATGATATTGAACTTCAAGCACTCCAGAAGTTTTCTGGCAGAATATATTAGCAAGCAGAAAAACACATATAATAATACAATATAGTAAAGAATAATAATATCATGAAGAATTTCTTTTTAGAAGTACTAATAAGCATTAAAAACTAAACTTTTCTTCATTTACTGTATTTCTATGAATACAGTGCAAAACTTTGCATCAATACTATCAGACTTCAAAATCGAGATTTGCTAAATTTAATTTTACCCATATAAATCCCAGATACCCAACCAAGGCACACTGTCTACATTTCACCTTACAGCAAATGCAAAAAGGAGATAAATAAATGGCTTTCTAGTGCCATCTCTCTCTTCCTTCTGACTCTTGAAGCAATATGAGTGTTTGGATTACAGCATCCAAATTATCCAAAACTAGATGCCAGTGGGCATGAGGAGCTGGGACACACAGAATTATGTTTGGGGTTTTTAGTATTACTTGAAATTTTTTTTTTTTTTTTTTTTTTTTTTTTTTTTTTTTTTTTTTTTTTTTTTTTTGTTCCCCTTAAAATTAGAATTACCACCAGTCTTGGAATAGAATTGGGTTTTTATGTTCTCTGTAGCACATACATGTTTACTCAGAGGCATAAATTTTACTGGGGAAGAATATACCAAGCAATAAAATACTGTGCATTATTAAAAGTTCAGGCCAAATTTTAATAACATTTCCTTCACCATTTTTTATTTTGCCATAAATAGCTTTGAAGGTCCTGCAGTTTCCAGTAGGATTACTCTGATAAAAATTATTTGAAGAGATATTTTCCTTCTTAATTTGACCCTGAACCATCTAAATAGATGAAAAATATGCTCAGCTTCAGAGAGGTAGAAGTAGGAACAAATTGTATTGTCAGAGCACAGTCCTCATGCTCTTCCATCATAAGATCATGCTGTAATACCAGTAAGATAAGATCATGCTGTAATACCAATGCTTGTTTAGGGATTTCAGCAATAGGCAAGTAAAATTACTTGTTGGATGGGGTTCTGAGCAAGTTAGTCTAGTGAAATGTGTCTCCGTCCACAACAGAGGGGTTGGAATTAAATGTCCATTCCAACCCAAACCGTTTTATGACTCTGTGATATAACTCTGTGATCTTTTAGTGTAATCTGACATAAGGCAAAGCTTTTCCAACCCTGTTCTTCACAGGCAGAGAGAAAGTGCTGCAGGACCAGTTGAGGGACCACAAATCAGTTTGGAAATCTCAAGGGCTGAACTGATATGAATTGCTCATCTTCTGTTTCTGTCGTGTCTAAACACTGAATTGTAACAGAATATTTAAAAAATATATTTTCATGACCATTCATAACTAATTGCCATTATGTTCACTCATGAAACTTACTGAAATTGGCTAAGGGCAGCACAGGACCTTTAGATATGTCCTGTCTTAAAATCTGTGTCAGTTGCAAATATGTCTTCACCACTACTTGGAGGATCCTTGTGGTTCTCAGAGTTAGGAATTACCTTGCTGGCATTCCCAGTGCTTTACCTGGCCCTTCAATTTCTTTTCCTTGATGTTACAGCCATTATTACCATCTGTGTCACTTTTCTGCCTGCATTGTAAAAGCCTGTTCTTATGTCAGAGGCAATATTTCTCCATTATTCATGTAGCATTGAGGTTAGAATTCTTTTCCTTTTTCCTCATTCACTCTTTTGTAGCATGCTGTTCACCTTCTAGTGCCGCCTTTGCTTATACCTTGCTATTGATGCATGACCTAGCTGGCTACAAGAGTCATTTTTCTGATGATACTTAATTCAAATCTACCCATGGGTGGTGGATAATTTTAATTGCTACCAGCAAGAAGATGGGTGTATTCTGATTCAGACACCTCTGTCAAGAAATGAGTGGTCATTTGTGACATACTGGAAAATAAAAGTAGCTGAGGGCATTATCTGACTCGAACTGAGCTGACAGATTTTTACAGTTATGTCTGGAGTCCAACACCCTATGTTTAGGAAAAAATAATACATAGAATATTATGTGTGAGAAGGGAAAGAGTAAGGAAAGTCACTCCGTAGAATAAAATATAGCACATGACTTCCAAATTTCATGTGCAAAGGAACACATTTTGCCTATGCTTTAGAGACATATGGTGTTTTAAACCCCAAGGAACACCTTTGTTGTATTTACACATTATGATTACACTGCATAAACATTACTGTATTTGTAGGCTTGTAGTAAGTGGCTTGGGATGTGAACTTCATTGTCTTTCACAAGAATATTTAGCTTTCTTAAAATGCCTATTTCCAACATAAATTAACATAGTCTCTCAGTCTTTTGGTTGGAGTACTGTAAACAATGGACCATTCCAGTTTAGAGAAATTACACGTTTCTCATTGGTGCATAGGCACCAGATAATACCAGTACGTACTTTCACCTCTGAAGAACTCTTCACCAAATTTCAAGTGTCAAGAATGGTGAGGTAAACTCATCAAAGGAGGATCTGATGATTTGCCTAAGGTCAGGCAGTAAAGAGCTGTCAAAGGAAGGATATTAGATAAACCTCATGATGTGACACAACTTGACAAACAAACAGCTCAAACGCATGTGCTATAAACTTGTTCAAAATTCTGTCTGCAAAGCAACCACACAGCTGTGTGACTTTATGTTGTTGTTGTCGTTACAGGGAAGTATTAAAGAAAGACTACAGTCTACAGAAGATCAATCCCAGAAAGACCAATGCATTGCGAATAGGCTTATCATCTCACACATGAAGAAATAATCAGTGGACTGTGCCTTGAGGAGTTATTAAAAGCCACTCTGTCAAGTGTATACTACCTAAATGAACACAGGATGCTTCTATGCACTTGCAGGTAAATTAATGTAGTGGTAGTGGTTTAATGAAGCAGCATAACTGCATAAATACAGTGTAGTATTAAAAAAAATAGGACTACTTTTCATCAGGGCTTCTTAGCTTGGCTCTGCCCCTAGTCTGAACAAGTGCTACATGGGACTCAGTGCTAAGTGCCGCTTTCACATTTCCCTCACAAAGCCACAGCTTTTCCTGGGCCATCAAGGCAGGCTTAGAAACTGAGTTTTGTCTATATGCTGCACAAGCTAGCTATTCTGCTTCTAAAGCATCTTGTTTGAATAGATATGCATTGTTATATCCTCAGCCTGGTTCCCCTGAGAGTTTAGGATGCTGTCAGTTTCATAAAATCTTCCCTGAAACCAGTGACAATGTAAAGCCATAACAAAAACAAATTCAAACACTGATAGTATGGCAACCCACAGTGATATTGCAGAAGAATGATATTTTCTACACTTAATAAAAACATCCTTTCAATAAGCTTTTGTACATCTTAAATGGGTAACAACCAAAAGTATACAGAGTGTGATATGTGTCAAAATCCTCACAGGTTGATATTTCTCCTTGTCAGAATGGCAAGAACATCGATATAGAGAAATCTTTAGTACCAAGTGGGGCACTGTTTGCTCAGCTAAAAACCTGCTTTCATCTCTCATAAGCACTCAATGAAAAAGTGTTCTATTGACATATCAAAGTTTATATGGGTTGCCAAAGGAAAATAAGGCTAGGAAGCTAGGGTGTTTGTCAGAGATAGGTAGAACGAGATCAAGATACTCTGCCAGCAGCTGACAAGGCAAAAGATTGTAGGTCAGCACTAATACTATGTGATTTAGCTCTAAGAAGCCACTTGTCATATAACTGCAGCCTGAACACTGTCTCTTAACTGCTCATTCTTTGCAACAGGCCCACTTTAGCCTTGGTGATTCCAGCGGATACTCATGCATCAAGTCTGTTAACTGAACTACTGACAAAGCCTCTAACCTCTACCCAGTAAATCACCCAGTTAGCTGAAACACAATCAGATTGCTGTTAACAGGGTTTCATTTTCCATTTTGTTATTTACTGGTACAGCTGGAGGAGATTTTTCATGCCATTACGTTGCAATCTTCACTAAAGTTAGCCGAGTTGATTTGGCAAAGAAGGACCTTGCCATTGCTTGCCCTGCTAGACCCTTACATGGACATACAACAGCCTCCCTGCTTAGCTGACCTAGTACAACAATGCTGGATTTCGCTCCCCAGGGAAATATTTGTCAGCAGCTATTCTCACATACTTATACTGTGAAATCCTAAATACAAACAAGGAGAGTTTTTTATGCTGCCTGCTCAATTGCTATTTACTTTTTTGTTCTCAGCATGTCCCATCATTCATGAACCAGGCAAGTATTTGTAGAAAATTTCTCAGAAGATATGAATGGATTACTAATTTTTTTTTTTTCTGGCATCTTTCCAGTGTTCTGCCTTGTTTTAATCAAAATGGGTGGAACACATATTGCACTTGCTTGCACTGCACTAAATCACTTTAATAAACTCACTGCAAAATTCAGTCAAATGTTGCAAAACTTAGTACTGACAATCTGTCAGCACTCTAAGGCATTTTGCTCAACAGGATGTGTTACTAAGTAGTCTGCCCCTTCAGTTTAATTTCTGAATTCCTGAAAAAAAAAAAAAAATCCCCTTGCTGTTCTCCTGAGAATCCTCACATATGTCAGTCTTACAAAAACTAAGTTGCAGTGTTATCAAGTGTATGTTTTTCAAGTTTTCTCAAGGATCAGTATAGTTGCAGATTCATTCTGCTCCTTTACAGTAACACTTTTTTCTTAAAACAGAGGTCTACCATTCACCCCAGAAAGGAGAAAGTATCTTCCGAAATGAAAACATGAAATGGGAAAGGTATTTCAGAGAAGGGTGATCCTTACACCCAAATATAAAAACTGGTTATCAGCTAAAAGGTCTTTACCTGAAGCTGTGTGGATGCAACGGGAAAAATTTGTGTGAACACTCACACACACAGTCCCTGAGATGAGTTCCCTCCATCATGCTGAAATCATCTTTGTGCTGATTTTCAATGCCTGTTTATTCTAAAAAATTCGTTCCCATCCATATTTTTAAAATGCTCAAAGTATTTCCCATGAGAGCTCAATGTAAGCTTAGTTTTAACTACAGCTCAATACACTGGGAAGAGAACTGCTGGGATCTGGATGTGAGCCTCGGGGAGCAGCAATCACACAGCTTTGTCTCATCTTCTTGTACACAATTGATCACCACCTCTCTGGTCATGTCTGTTGGGCTGCATGCAGAAAGTGTACATGATCATCTAGGTAACACATGATTACAGTGTTCCCACAATTATTAAGTGAGAAGAAAAAGATGTCAAATTTGCCACATAAACTACAAAGTGTGAAATATTAAATCAGTTTAACTTAATACATATGTACTATATATAAATTACTGCTGTCGTTCAAGCTACAAGTGGGTACTGACACCTAGGCAGGCTCCCACAAAAGTGGATGAGGTATGAGGTCATGTACCTTGTACAGGGTAAGATATTTTCTCTCATGCTCAATATCAGCATGGTGACTAGTAAGGTATTAGAAGAATACAGCATTAAAAGAAAACCTTGTTCTCAATTACCATAGCTCTTTCAGAAATCTAATGGTCCACTGAAATAAATATTACTGATCATTTGTTCAAATCAGGAATATTCACTTCCACATATCCTCCTCTAAGCATAATAGCCCACCCTGCAAATTACTTCAAATTAATTTTTCCTAGGAGGCTACTAAGAGCAAACACCCCCGAACTCCGTGTTTCTGTTTCATACAGACTTGCACAGTTCAGCAACTCATATATTTTAGGATCTAATTATGCTCATTAAAACTACTTGAGGACCTAAAAAGGGGCCATCAACTAGACCTCAACTAGACCTGTTGCTTTAAAAGGCAAGGGTCCATTTTATACCCATTCATGTCTCACAGTCCTATTTGCAGAAAATCACGTGACTGTGTGTCCTGGTTACTGCTGAATTGTATCCCCATTCGTCTGTTTAAATCAAAAATGAGTTCTGCACCTTTAAGACTGGATCTAAGAGTGAAGAAGAAGCAGTGGAATGTCTGAGGTGGGTGTTTTCAAAACATCAAGATAGAGTTTGCAGTTTTGGAGCACACACAGGGAGTGTTGGCTGCAGTGCGGACGGCGGGAGAGAGCTCTTTTTTGCTTTCTGTTAGTTCGTGGCTAGCTGAAGCAGAGAAGTTTTCCGGACTGTGAGTTTCTTTTCCTTTTTTTTTCCTTGGAACTGTTCAAACCTACTCTGGACTAACCCCCAGCAGAGCACCAAGAGCTCATCCCTGTGGCCCACCGGGCCTGGCTTGGGCCCGGCATTTCCCAGTGCCAGGGACTGACACAGACTGAGCGAGCCGAGCTGCACCCACGGCACAGACTGGCTGGATTGGTCATCTCTGCGGAGAAGCAGGAGGTTTTGTTCCTTGATGTTCATTTGTTGTGCTTGGCCTGTTAAATAAATACATTTTTTCCACTTTCCTCTAAGGAATTTTTTTTGTTTTGTTTTGTTTTTTTCCTCTTTTCCTTTCCTGAACCAGCTGGGGGAAGAGGCCATTAGATTAGTTTTCTGGAGGGACCTATTCAGAGGTTCCTTCCCAAATTTGCCTTAAACCAAGACACTGTGTAAGAGATGCATACCTGAGGGAGGCCACTTTCCTGTTGAGTGAAATGGCTGTGGAAAAGGCAGTGTTTGCAGAAAACAAAACAAGATCCAGTTATTTCTCTTTTAGAGTCAGTGGGAGTCTCAAATCTAAAATCCCCAGCAGTGTGGAAAATATGACTTGCATAGAGACAGTTGCCATATGGTTACTTCTGAATTTACCTGCTGTTACAGTATGCTTGTAGCTGCCCTCTCAGCTGTGCATTTGAACATCTCTCCCATAGATGTAAGAGCAAGGGCTGAGGCCATCCTAGGTGTGACATTCACATGTGACTGGGGTGGCTGGTAGCCATGCTGGCATGGTGTTCGCACAGCTGGAACTGCTTAGAACCATGGTTGTACCTTCAGCATTCACTGTTATGTCTGTGGGTCTATTTCTTCATGATTTCCCCTGTGTCAGGTCCCCACAATCCTGACAGGATGGATACCATCCTCCAGCCCTGAGTATGGTACTGCTGACTGGCTTCCCCACAACAGAAACCCCTCCCTGTGCCTGACCCCCAAGCTACAGGGTGCTCAAGGAAACACAGTCTCCAACAACTTCTTGCAAGTTGAGCTGGCTCTTGCTGCTTCTTGAACACATAGGCAGTAAACATGCCCCTATCCACAACTTCCTAGAGGTGTTCCTGCCATTGCACCAAGAGGGCTCTTTTGGGTCTCCCAGGGTCTTTCTCCCGAGTCTCAGGATTTCGCTTCAAAACTGCAAAACTCCTTAGGTCAGCTCTTTCATCTAACTTTACCTCTCCTTAACTGTAAATGCAAGCTTCAGATTTCCTTGTGAAACTATAACCACCTAATTCATTCTCCGCCTCAGAGCTGACACTGTGTCTTTCCAGGTTTATATTTCACCTAACTCACATATGGCTTCATTTTGCTCTGTCTGGGAATTTGCTGCTCTCAAGCCACCACACCCTGCAGAAAAGCTTTTCAAGAAATCTTTTTGTGGGCTTCAGCTTGCCTGATCTGTTTTTCTTCAGTTACTTAAGTTTTACAATTGATTTTTAACCCAAAATTGTCAAGGAACAATGAATTCATATACTTTAAGAGAGTTCATTATATTTTTTTTTGCATTGATTTGTAGTATCAGCCAAAATCTTGGATTATAAAAAGATCTGCCAAATCACCACACAGGGAAAAGTGTCAGAATCATTCCAGGCACTTGGGGCTTTCTTAAGAACCAGCTTCTGAATTTTTGTGGTATTAAGACCTTAGAAAGCTCAGAGCAAGAAAAGTGTCCTCCTTAATTGTGATGGGGCATGTGAAGCATTTGGCTACAGACTACCCACTACTTTCATAAACAGTGTAAAAGGCAGCTTAGGCACTGAATCAATGTTTTGGGCCCTCACATAATTTTCTGCCTCATTATCAGTGTCTGTTCTTTGATAAAAACAATGCTGTTCAGAGGGTTTTGCTTATATGTAACAAATTGCATCATATTAAACAAAAAGATGATTTATGCAATGACAAAGATTTTAAAAACCAATCAAAAGAGAGCTGTTCATTTGAGTTAAATTTTCTCATCTTTTGGTGTTTTTGAATTTTGTTTTCCAGCAGCATAAAGAATGACTCAGACACAAGACCCCAAGCTTCATTTTGGATCTGCCTTTCAGGCTCTGTTAGACATAAAGTGAACTAATTACAGTAGAGGACATTGCAGGGACTAGAAAAGGGATCAATACATTTATTCCCCTGAGTCTTCAGCCATTAAACCAATGCAGGAATTTTCCAAGAACTAATAAGGGCTTTCTGGTTTTACCCAGTTCTTCTAATTTTCCTGAGTTTTATCCCTGCTCACTAGCACAAAGATTTTTTCATCATCATCTTCAAAACTCTTCATATGAAAGGCACAATTTAGCTTCCCTTTTGTTTTATTCAAGGTATTGTTTCAATGTCTGGTAGACATTGACTTTTTCCAAACAGAAAGGGTTTTATTTTATTAGTGGCCTGAAGTGCATTCACAACTTATTAATATTAGTAAGAAGCACAAGGCCACTGAAACCGCTTTTAAATGCAAATGCATAAATACTGAGCTTGAGTCTTGAGTAGCCTCACTGTTGCTACCAATTAATTTTGCCGATCAGACTTGGAGTTCCTGGTCACTTGCCGTGTTTTGGAAATATGTGGACCCAGAGAAAGAGTTAGCTACAAAATCAGCAATTCTAGAGCAACAATTCTTTAACAGATTTTCTCTTTTTATATATATATATAAAACAGACCACATTTGAGTCAATGAATCAAACAGAACCAGTTTCTACACAACTATTCTGAATCTGAATCTGTGAGTTTCTGTCATGGTATACATGCCAAATAAAGCCCCTTGAAATATTTAATTCAGATCCAGACGTATCTGTTGTGGCTGCCAGCCCAATTGTGCTAACATTAGGTTTAGCCATGATTAGACACTGATTTATGCATTCTAATGTCTTTCTTTTGCAATAACATCATGAACCAAGCGGCTTGGGAGGGGTTTTTAGAGGGAAAATTGCACTGGGAATATCAGTTATTACTGAAAATATAACGAGGACGTCTAGCAAGAATGTCCTCTCTCAGCTCTGAAGCTACAACAGGCTCATTAAAAGTAAAAACTAATGTAGCATCTAATGACGTTTTGAAACTCTTACATTTAATCTTTAGTAGAACAGGCTCATGGAAATAGTAATGTATTTCTGTCAGGCTGAACACTGCCTGCATAAAGAAGCTTCCCTAGCTTGTGTAGGAAACCTTTTATAATATTGCTCTATTTTTGAAGAGTTGTGTTCATGGGCAATTTATGTCTCCAGCATTCTGTATCCCTGCTACATGCATTTTCCCACCTTTTTTTTTTTTTTTTTATCCCAGCATTATTTATTCTATCAAATCAAATTATGATTTAGGCAATATATTTTGAAATAAACACCCATTGTTGTGCATTATTGTTTTATTTCTACACAGCTCTGTAGAGACCTGGTGTCCTGGTAGTTCAAGCAACTTGCTCCATATTGAGAAAGTGTAAGCCTGAGGTTTGGGCAGAATGATGGTGCTGGCTAGCAGTTAACTGAGATGAAGGGAGATTATCTGGACATTGGGACTGGAAAGATATAGGTGGCCAAGCACAGTTCCAGGCATAAAAAAATTAGGCATATGTATATTAGGCACATTGAAAAACTCCATCAAAGCACGATTGCCTGTGAGAAGGAAACAAAAAAAACCTTAAAATAAACAATTTTACACAGTTTCAAATTATATATTTGTAAACTACACATTCATATAGGGTGTCAAATATTGGTATAATATCTAAAAAATAATGTTAAATTCAAACTTGAATAATTTATTTTAATCAGAAAGGTATCCAGAAAGGTGCTGAAAATAGAAATTAAAATTTAAAAACCACAAACAAACAAACAAAACTAAAGGGAAAAAAACCCTAAAACTAAACAGTTTTAGAACCTTGGTGGGTAGAAAGTTGAGAGGCATTGGATTAGGCTTAAGGGCCAGCAAAGATTTTGTTACTGTTATTATTATTAATATTATTTAGCTAAGAATAGACTGAGATACAGAAATGGGAAGGAGTAAATTCATTACTCAGTAATGTTCTTATCTTGTACACCCTATTTTGTTCAGTTCAATCAACTCCTAGATGTACATGGCGGAAACGCAGGAGCCCACAGGTGGGTGATGAGGGGGTGACCACTGATCCACTCTATGGAATAAGAAACCACTTTCAACAAAAACTCCAGAGACTGGGACCCTTCCTTCAGGGGAAAGACAAAAAGCCAGGAAAAAGACATCCTTAGACAAGGTGGCAAATGTAGGTGACAGAGGCTACGCTTACAGCAGTCAGCAGAGCACGGTACAATACTCCTACTAAACTACAGAATGATAAAGGAAAGGCCAATAAAATCAAAAGAGAGCAACATTTAGTGGACATGCTTGGAGCTAAATATTGTTTTCCTGCTGTGAGGAGCCAATTAGCACAACATATATTTGAATCTGAAGCACAGAGTGAGCTCTTATGGTTAATTAAAAAATTCTGAGCATTAAGTTCAAAATTTTGGGTATCAGTCTCTCATGCAGAAATTGAAGTGGCAAAAGAAAGCTATTTAGCCTCTGGGCAGATAGTTAAATATCTGTTTCATGATTGTTGTTTTAAAATTTGCTTGTAAAATCCAGCACAAATAGGTGGGACAGTGCACCCTGAGTTTGGTGGTTTACTGATCTGGCACTGTGGTTTCCACAGCCCTCAGCCCCACAAGGGCACAGCAATTCCTGGAGTATCTGCACCAATGCCAGAAGCTTGGGCAGCTTCAAGCATTTATAAACTGCTGAAAATATGATGAAGGGCTAAATTCAAATACAAGGTATTAGGTCCTCTTAATCTACTTGCTTTATAGGCCATAATGAATAATTTAAAACATGAAATAAATTTTTGGAATTAACACAATTGCAAACATATCCTTACATGAAATGTGAACAAAAACCTGTTAATCTTGAGATTCTATTCAGAAGTGAAACCCTAGTGAACTTGTTCAATTAAAAACAAATACTGCAGTACCATCAGCAAATCCTTGATTCATCCTTTGTACATAGTTGCTTAAATATTCTTCCTCTACCTTTTACCAAGGGTAGTCAATAAATTATATTCTGCTTATAGAGTGACTTTTTCCAGCAATACAGTCAGAAAATTATTAACAAATGTTGTGACTTCACATGCACACATGAATAGTTGTATTTAACATCGTTCACTGCCCTAGCAAATAATTTCAATGGACCCAGTTCTCATCTATTTTACATTGGTACAGTCTCACAAAAAGCCACACTGTAAGTGTATAAGGAAATGAGAATAAAATACTTCCGTATGCAGAGATAGGGAAATGCACCTTATGTTGCAGAAATACATGTGTCTAGGAAAAATAAACAGTATCAAACATTCAGAGAAAGCTGTTTAATTCGTGAACTGAGAATTTAATAACAAACAGTATATTTTAGTTATAACTCAAGTTTTATTGCAACTCTTTTGAACTCCAGACAGCTGTAATTTCCTTTTGTCTATCAGCCAAAAGAAGTTTTACCTCAGTTTAGTATTTTGCAAGGAATGAAAGAAAGAATGAGTCAGATAATTGTATTTGAAGCTGCTGGGTAAGGCTATTTTCACTCCCTAGAGGTAATGTTTTTATGTCAAGCTTAAAGTTTTGAACTACAAAATAAAAAGTGTGCTAAATACTGATTTTATTAGCCCTTTAAGCATTTTGCTTTGAAATAATGTGAGGAAAGATCATAATATTTTTATATGTGTAATAAATCAGTCCTAGAAAGAGAGATGCAGTGCAATGCAATTTCTTAATATTAGTAGTTCTCTTGGCCTTCTTGGAACTTGTTTCCATGGCAATAGTTTGTCTTGCTGCCATCCTATGTACTGTCAGATCACAGAAGTTCATATTAGTCCCATCAACACAGTTTTTAAAAAGTCAGCAGGCTGCAGAGGCAGAACCAAAGAACTGAGAGTCTCATTCAGAGATCTTCATATCAGGAACATATTCCCACCCTATGATAAATGTTGTATATGCCATGAACCATAGGCAGCCCATTCATCTGCACACACCAACAGGAGCAGCACAAAGAACAGGGAATGTAAATGAAGGTGAGAGCTCCCTAAATCTTTCATAAATCCAAAAGATTTTGCCCTGCAATCTAAAGACGACCAAGGCTCCTGGTCAGTTCTTGTTTGAATGAGCTTGCTTGTCACCTGTTGGGTACCAAAGATCAGGAAGGGCCTTTCTGTGCACAGAATTATTTGAGAATACAATAGGTTGCCAAGAGAAGTAGGTGCAGCAACAAGCACCAGAGCCTGGATATGATAGAGACTCTTGGAACGCTGTGTATATCAACTGAAAGGGGAGGGATCAATCAGATGGATGATTCTCCCTATCCAAAAATCCCATTCACTATGCTTCAGCCAGCATGGCACCTTTCCCTAAAAACTCTCCTCCCTACTTACTTCCATATACTTCTTTAAAGCCCAATAGACTCACCAGGGCTAATTACCCCAGTGAAGTAAAATACCTGAACACTGTGTCATACAATGCAGAAAACTAAATTCCTCAGCTGAAGAGGCTAATGGAGAAAATAAATACACTGTGCAATAGGTAATTTTATACCCATGTATTTGTTCACATATCCTGGATATTTGTTCACATATCACATCCTTAGATATCCACACACAATTTATATCTACCCAGGGTCAATTCTAACCCTTTGGTTGACTGCATTTTTATTGACTGCATGTCTGCTGACGAGATTCCTGCAAAGCATGTCACTACATTTTTGGGGGGTAGTTTATGTGAAGGGGTGACTTCAAAATGAAATTCTAGCAGTGCTGTGCCTACCAAGCCACCCACAATCTTTGCAGGTGCAGAGTAACTGTGGCTCCTTTAGCTCACCTCCACCAGCCTTTTTGTTCTTGCTATAGAGTGGCACAACTCATTTCAGGAAGTCTGTTTAGCACACATCTTCCCTGCAGAATTAGCTCAAGTTATCTGCATGCAGGTTAATCCCTTGAGTCAAACCAGCCAAGTTGTAAAACACCAGTTAAGAAACACAGAACAGGGTGTAGCTGGAACCTGACTACATGCTGGCATAACTTCACCCTGCACTCATAGTCCCTGAGGAGCCAGCCAAGTTCAGATCTGAGTGCAAACAAGGGATCTGGAAGAGCTCAGGGAAATGTAAAAACTGTGCAACGGCCATCACTGCAAGATGATTGCATTTAGTGCTTGATCAAACACAGCAACAAGCTTTAAGAATGCATCTAATAAATTATTTCTCCCCTTCCACTCCTTTAAGGGAGTTCAGGTGTAGAATTAAATAGTCATACTTTTTCACACACCTCTAAATTTCTTAGTCCTTGGCTGCCCCTCTGGAGAGCAGCAGTTTCCTGTGTTCTGCCTTTGATCCAGTGTCCCAGATCTGAAAGATTTTAGCCCATTAGTTTGGTTTTCTTATGCTTTAAAATAGTTGATAGGGAATTTTCGATGAACTCTTGCTGCTATAACTGCTGTAGTAATAATATTAATAAGACATAAGACAACCAAATAATGCATCAGAGACTCATGAAGCTTTCCTCTAAAAATACTAGAATGCAATATGTGGAAAGCATTACACATGAAGTTGATTTTTCATAGAAAAGCTTAATGAGTCAATATCCTAGTCATAAAGATGGGATAAAACTTCTGAAACTGTTCCTAGAAAATCCAGAATTTTTCTTCAGTAGGTAGTTGATATGCAACAATGCATCTGTTGGGCAGATAAACCTGTGACTTAGAAAATGAAGCCTAAAATGATCATGCAGGACCCCTTAATTTGTGATGGCCAGGTTATGTCTATCCTTGGGCATGTTTGATGGCTCTCAAGAGTGCTTCGCCTCCCAGACTGAACCAGAGGTCACAACTCCAGAAAAGCTCAATTTATCATATACTTTCTTGGTGATATCAGATTGTTGAAGGGAAATATCAACAAAGCCATGGAGGGGAAAGAAACTAAAAATCAAATTCCACATCTCAGAGCCTGGGACAAAAGGAGCTTACCTAACCATGTAAGTAACTTAAATAAATGTACAGATGATTTTAAGTTCAGATTTCACTTGTTTCTTGGTATAGGTATTGCTGATATTAAACAATAATTTGCTTTAAGAAGGTAAAATGAAGTTGTATTTTCTACTAGTTAGAGCTATAAAAGAACCCACCTGGATGTATTTTTTATTTATATTTTCTGCACAACATACTGGGAGCCCAAAGCTCAGGCTAAAGCAGAAGAGTCTGCTATAAAACCCCAGTGCATTAAAGATCTTGGCCACATGAAATCCCAAAACAATTAAAGAAAGACTGAAGAATCTAACTAAATGTGCAACAGTGAGAGTGGTTTCAGGCAAATTTTTCTCAGCAGCAGAAAAAATTTTAAAAGGCCTCTGAATCAAGTAATTTGTCTGATTTTAAGGGAAAGTAAGCAGGTGTATCCTACTGTAAATAAAACAAAAGGAAATGAAGCAAAGGTTGAGAAAGGGGGGTAAAGCTAAATTTTACTTTTCATTTGTTCAGGTGGGATTCAGATGCTATCTGTAATTCAGTGGCTCTCAGGACTCCCCATTCTATAACTCATAGCCTTATTTTATAATTTTTTCATGGACATGTCCAGGGTAGAAGATCGCATATTTCAATCAATCATTCTCACTTTTTGGGAAATGTCATGCCATTCATCTGAAACACTACCTTCTTTGTCCTTTCCATGAGTTTCAGGACCCTAGTTAACCAATCATTGAATTTTATGTTTGCCATTTGCTCATTCCTATAAGCTTACAAGGTCTGTAATGCAGGAAAACCTTTCTAAGGAAACATGGGCAATAACTACAGGAAGGAGGGGGGAAATCCAGACTGGTAAAACTAAAATATTTCAGTATTTAAAAATCATAGTGTAAAAAGTTTCCACAGGGTCTGATACCAGCATGTCTTCTAATATTTACTGGGGAAAGTATATATGATTATGCTGAGAGCAAATAAACAACCAATAAAGGGATTTGCTGTTTACCATTGTTAGCAAATCTTGGGAAAACTTTAAAGATTTCTGTACAGTAAAACCTGCTGTTTAGACATTGACACTGAATGTACAAGAGAGATCACTTCATCCCTGAAAACCTGCTCTGTGTTTAGCAGTTGCATTGCTACACTGCTTTTGCAGGAAAGTTCTGCCCACCATGCTCCATCCACTCCTCCTTCATCTCCCCTTGCACCCAGCCTACTTTACAGGTGTCTGAGATCAATGCAGATTTGCTCTAGGTTTGCAGAGGGTTTCTTTCCAGCATACAGCTAAGGGAAAGACTGGCAAAGCTGTCAGTAACAGTATCTTCTGAAAAATAAGATTTCATGCAATTAGAACTCCCAGCTCTTCAGATGCATTTTCTCAATTCCTTTTGACTTCTTTAATTTGCTTTTCTAAACAAGTCTTGTTAACATCACTTGCACTACAGCATGATAATATAAAATATCATCTGCTAGTAGACTCACAATTTAAGGGGCTCAATGAAAGGCATACTTATTTCAGTATTTTACATTCTTAGGCTTCCATTTTTATTGGGAAATATTAACGTAGTTGCTCCAGAAGTCACTCTTTGATAAGTGCTCTAAAAATTTAAACTGATAACTACACACCTGCTACAGCAATCAGGCAGCTGAATCTGTGACAGTAAAATTGTTCAGATAACTAGTGAAGATAGGAGAACTTTGAAAGGCTATTCCAAATTCGATTTTTTTCAGTTACACTTTTTTACACAGTTATTAACAAAATTACACTCTTGTTGTAGCTTACAGTCTTGTTGTAGCCATGATTAAACATAAAATGAGAAGAGATAGACAAGACCTCTGCATTTCCTTTTGTCCAAATTTCAATAGCCAGTGGGAGCAATCTGCAGGAAAAAATTCAAAAACCGAACATAAAATCTGTCTTTGAAATGGGTATAAGTAAAACTATTAAAAAAAATATAAAAATTGAACAGTTTATTGCTCAGCAGCAACAGATTAGATACAAGATTTCCTGCCTTTGGTTTACAGAAGGAAAGATTCAGTTTGTTTGAAGTGTATTACCAGATTAGTTAATTTTTGAGTTTGATTTGAGTCACAGGAAGACTTACAGGTACATTGTGACTTATAACCATGGAATTTAAAGCCATTGATTTCATTAGGATTATTTATCAGGCATGGTTGCATGTTCTGGAGACACTGCAAAACATTAGAAAAAGCAAAGTGTACCAAAACCACTTCCCTTTTTCCTTAGGTTAGGAGGACATGGAGAAGCCACTGTAACTGCAGTATGAATTGGAACAGCTGCTAAATGCCTGCAGTGGCTGAAAGATGTTGCCTTCACAGCAGGAACAGATGTTGGTGTCTCCAACAAGATCTTGGTCTCCATTCCTAAAGCAGAGCTGAATTGTTTCACTCTCCAAGGATTACAATGAGTTACAATAGACACTTTCAAAAGAGGTCAGGGAATAAACACTAAACATTGGCAGGACAAAATCAATTTTGAATTCAGTCAAGAATTTTGTTTACATTTCCCTTGTCTTTGTTTGAAACACACCCCCTTCTGAAAGAAGTATGAAGTGATGAAAAATTTACCATGTTCCTAATCCGAAAGTTCCTACATTAATCAGTGGCTTCTGGTAGGACAACCACTGGCATGTGATGGATAAGATAAGCTTTTGGAATGCAACAACTTACTGTTTACATATGGGTGATGGAAATGGTATTCTTTGCTATATCATCACTGGTATACCTCTTAAACCACATTGAAATTTTATATTTACAGTGAATAAACTTACAAACTGATGTCAAATGGAAGTGAAGTCTATGTATTACTTTTATTTATTCATTAGTCTTCTATGGATTTAATACCCATACACAGTAGATACTTTCCACAGCAAGACAAATGCCTGTCAGATGACAGTAGCAAATAAGTAGCAAAGGGAGAGAAAGGCAGTAATATTATATTCCAGCTTTCTACTTCTTACTATGCATAATAGGTTTGTATATTTTATTGCAAACCTAAAGCATAATAGGTTGGTGGATGACAGTAGGGTGCTAAGATGAAAATACAACTTAATTATATATAAGGTTTCAAACAATTTTTTAAGGGGGAGCAGCACAAGCTGACAAAGCAGTCACAGTAGCTCTGCAGCAGTGTTATATGACAGCAAGGGCTATCAGTGTATTCCAGCCTCTCTGTGCTTCTCTGTGCATTTCTGAAGGTTCTCCCATAAGTTGCTTTATAGCTCCATCCATGTTTCTAACATGTGATGTCTCTGAGTAAATATGTGGAGTCTTCAGAATATTTCTCTTGAAGTTCCTCATGAAAATTTAAACCCAAATAACCTTTTTCTCATACAATAATTCAGTTTTTTTTTAAAGAAAGGTTTTAAAGTTTGATATAATGTATTAACATGTGACAAAGATGGTTTTGTTTTTATTTTCTGCTTGGGACAGAGGTTGGGCCTTAAGTTATTTTTAGGGTGTTGCATTTGCTTTTGCTTTAACTGTGTTTTTTCTCCGGCAATGGAAGAGGCCCCAGATTTAAAGTGCTGGTATTCACATAAGGAGAGGCTTGGGTTAGCACTGCTAGCAGACAAGGAAGTCACAGAAACCTTTGCCCAGTGCTCTGTTTTTTTCAAACAAGTTCATTTGCTCCTTGTAGGTACAAAATGAATTTCATTTACTTTTTCAGGCAACAGATGTTTGGATGAGAAACTCGCCTACCTACATCCAGCAGTTTTAGGTCCATAACAGAATTACACTTGATAAAACCTGATAAATGCATGTACTTTGTAAAGAAAAGCACTGTAGGGTTAGAACTGTAGCCAGACCTTGGTTAATTTATCTAGAGAGAAAGGGAGAATGACTTTTTTTTCCATGCTTCAAGTTAATGCTAGAAGAATCCATTTGCTTTGAGAAAAGTGGCAACAGAACTTTTTCTGCACAGGAGAGCTTATTGAAGTGAATATTTAGCACTTTATGTAGAAGTATTTCCAGTCCTTTAAGTGCTTTGTTAAAAGACCTGTAAATAAATTTTCTGAAGAATTTTACTAAGAGTTCACAATTCACTTACATAACAATTATTCTAGAAAGCTGCAGACTGTGAAATGTGATTTCCTTTCTGTAGGAAGAAAATTCAGTGGTACAAAATATCTTCCAGAGGATGCACTCATATAATTTTGCAAAATGTTATGCAAAAAATACAGCAAAATTCTAATTTCACATTACATTTTACAGGTCTTCTGCTTCCAAAACAGCTATATTTTATAATGTTGGCTTCAAACACAATGGAAGGCTTGAAGAATGGGAAAGTAATTTGCTTAGACTGAAGGAATGAAAACATTCTAGATCAGTTGGTAGCATCTACCACTAATACAGAATTAGGGAGCTAATTTCCTCAAGGACAGATAACTTCCTAAATGTCCATTTTAAAGGTTCTTCTTTATGGTTGGCATTTATGATATGGTAGTTCCTACAGATCAAATTAGTGCTGCATGCTGAGAGGACACACAAGAAATAAATAGTGGTAAAAATAACAAGTAATCAAAATAATAGGGTACTTGCTGACAAGGAAAAATATTCAGATATATGGTATCATTTCCATCACAATTATTTTTGCTGTAAAGTATGAATGGAGCCAGCTAAATGACTGTCAGCAAACAGTGGCATTCTCTATAGCTTTTCATTAACTGCTACATTAGAGCCTCAATCACGTGAGTTATTAGAGCTTCCAGCTTTACTTAGACCCTCAAATAATGCATGTATTATTTTGGACTAAAATATCACTTTCTCCCTTTTAAGTCAAAATTTTCCAGAAAGAGGGGAAATATCCATTCTCCAACAGATGAAGAATATTTCAAGCTGAGGTCTCATGTCAGAATTTCTTTTCTCCTACAACATCCTCTTTACAAAAATCTATAACAGGGAAAATTTTAGTCACTGTATATGGAAATAAATGCTTCTTTTCTTCCCCTGTTATTTATGGTCTTGTTCTGATCCAGGAGAAAATGATGGAATAAACATAATAAACTAGGTCAGCTAATTATATAATCACACAAATAACTATAAAAAGAAACAAACAAGAAGCATAACGGTAAAGGGTTATATACACATTGGTGCATTAGGCCATAAAAGGTATTTTCCACTCTGCCAGCCAGCAATACTGCAAATGTCTCTTCAGACTAATCATATTAAGGTGAAGATAATATGTACAATGAGAGAGGAACAGAAGTATTTTTCTACATGGCCTAGAACTACAGTGTTAGGGCTACATATACAAAGTTTAACCCCAAAATATTCTGAAATATATTAAGAATAAACAGTTTGCATAAAAGGGAACATTTAAAAGGGAAAGTGTGTTGTGTATTTTTCTGGAGAAGGGTACTTAAGAACAGAGGATGAATAATATGGAAAAGGGAGCACTGGGTTGTTGCTATTACTAAATTTCCTGGTAATTTTTACTTTGCCTCATGAAACAGCACTGTATCTCTTGGCTTTTTCTTTGTAGTGGCTGGGCTGTTTTGATTGCCTGATGTCATTCTTTTTCTTCAGCCCTTCTCATTTGCTTGAGGGAGTTTTAGTATAAAGGGAGATGCACAGGGAAGATCCAAAGAGGGAAATACTGACAATCCCAAAAGAGTAGTGGTTAGTTAAAAGCCACAGAAACATCATTTCTCAGCAGATCATACATCACACCCTTGCTCATTTGTGATGATGTACTGTGGTGCCTAATGCATTAGGCTGACTTGCAATGGGTTTGTCACTGTTGTACAGTTTGGCTTGAGTATTCAGGTTTCCATTTAGTATCTTTGCTAAACCTAACTTTAAGCTCGTGCTTTATTTTGTCTGTATTAAGAAAAAGGCTTCAGTGTGTGCCAGGACTGTGTTGAATCAATACTTCAGTGCATGCCTAAAAGCAGGATTTTTTTCTTTTTTTTTTTTTTAAATAGTGTGTCTCGATTTCCCTATAAATAGCATAAGCTCTCATTTCATGTACCTCAAAGTGTAGCAAAACACATTGTTCCATATTTTTTTCATACATCATACTAACTTTAAATAATCATTATTGTACCTTAATCCACAGCCTGCCAAGCTTCCCACAGGGCTGCAGAAGTGAGAGGAAATGAATTTCATTTACATTCTTCTAAGACTACATGAAGACCAGGGATTGAACGATCTGATCTGGGCTTCTGTCGGTGCTGCAGAGAAAATATTTTGTAACTGTCCTGGGAATATTAGTGCTATTTATTTCTGGGCAGTGAACATGGCATAAAAGTAGTATTTTAAAACTTTTGATTCAATACACTGTATTTTACTGAGATGAATTCAAGGTGCTGGGGCATGGTATTCATCTTCTGTCAAGCTAAGAATACTTTGACAAGCTCAGGTCTTCTTGTTTTACTGCCAGAGACTGAGCCTTGTTTCTAGTGTTTGTTCTTCCCACTGAGTTTGGTAGCATCCATCAAATCGGAAGTGTCCTGACAACATTTCTTTGTGTCCCTTCTAATGCCAAAATATTGTTTTGCGTTCTCACCTTCAGTATTTCCACACAATTTTTCAGTCTTCATAAACAGTAGGCAGTGGGTGTGACTTGACATTTCAGCAAAGGATGATCAACAGATCTGTTCCCACTCTGTTGCCATGTATTCTGACAGTTGTATATGTTTTATTAGAGTTTGCTTTCTGATCCTCTGACCAAATTGCTCATGATATAGTATTCATAGGTGCTTTTCAGATACTCCTGTAAAGCCTACTGGATTGCTTATTCTTTGTGTCCTCTGCTTTTGAGTCTGTTTTGTTTCTTAAAAAACTTATTAACTCCTTCTGAAAATTTTCTTTCTGATGCAGTAGATTTCCAACCATTCCTTCTTTCATCAGATCACTTAATTTCAATTATATAGAATTACATAATTCTCCCTAAATGTATATAGGTGTAATATATCAGAATATTGTCATAGAATCTGACTTTTCATTCATTCCATTTTGATTTCTACTTAAAATCAAGGGGCTCAAAATCCCTTTAATGTACTTATTCTGTATGCAAAACTGCATGTGGTGAACAAATTACAATCATTGTATCACAAGTTTCAGGAAGGACTATGCAAAATCGCTTTTTCCCCTGGTATCTGAAAGGATTTGATTTCCACTCAGAATATTTAACCTTCCTGAGCCATGTCTACATGTTTTACATAATGATTATAATTCTGTAATATTATTTTTGTGTAGACATTACACAAACCACATGTTCTAATAAAAAACACTGGCTGTAGCTGAATATCTGTGCCACTTAATTTTTCTGCTCTTGTAAGAACGATGTTTGAAGTGTTTTGCTACATTTTTTGTGTGCGTTATGGTTTAATGTCTTTGACATGAAACATGTATTGCTGGTTTTTTTCCACCTGAAGATTTTTGTCCCTGATTTCTTTTTCCATTGGCTATTTCTAACAATCTTATCCTTTACTATTCAGGGTTAGATACGTGGAAAAAATACTCCCTAGGTTGAAATGGGAAGAGTGTGGGCTATCCTATTTTACCCCACATGTATCATAAGCCCGTTGGTTTACAAGGACTAAAAACTACTTAGCTATTTAAGGACTAAAAACTGGGTTACCAGATGAGAACTCTTCTCCTCTTGAGAATGGAAACATCCTTCAATGACTCAGGATGACCTAGAGAGATGTGGTGCCCTCCCTGACTCGGAGAGGTGGCCCAAGGACCATTTTTGGGTTCTTCCCACATCACTATCTCCCTCTCCACAGCTGCCTTCTTCTGCTGTAGTTTTGTCTGGTAGCTCATTCAGGTTCCATGCCATTTCAACAAGTCAGCTCTGTGAAATCAGGAGGTGATGGGAGCACCTTCTAGCCCTTAGCAGGAGTGGCACAATCAACTTTCTCCACAACACATGGTACAGCATGTTTGTCTTGGGGTAACAAGAGGATGAGAATTCACTGCCTGAGCTCCAGTTCCTCTGTTCAACAGTGCAAATACTTCCATCTGAAATGGAGACAAAAAGGGGGCTGTGTTATACACACAGGATCTAGAGAGGCTGGGAGGTGTCATTTTTCTCATAAGTCAGTGTTGTAATGGTACTTGTCCAATTCATCAGAAGATGACAGAGAGACTGCTGGGACAGTTTTTATTTTTCAGTGAAAAATTGGAGGGTCAACATTTTCAGTTACACCCCAGGAATGTACCCAGAACTTGTCGATTTGATGGAAAGATAACATTTCCTGGCAAAAGGTCTGCTTGATATGAAATTTAACTGTCAAAATTTTCACTGAGACTTCACTGAAATTTTTCAGATAGTGTTTGGTTTTAGATCTACAACTGTATTTAGAGTGAATTAAGAAAGCCTCCTGGAAAAAAATTATTGTGTGACATTTTTTTTTTAAATAACTGCGTTACTCGGGTTTACCTAAAAGTTGCTAATGTCTTTACAAAGTAATTCTCTGTGACCTGATGCTATTTAGACTTTGGCATTAAAACCTGGGAGCTTACTGTAGTTCAGTTGCTCAGCCCTTGGCATGTTAGTGGAGGAAAAGCTCTGTTTCATCCAGCTTAACTTCTTATTCATTTAGAGGTTAAAAAAGACTGGATTCTCTCAGTCAAATATCTGTGACACCAGGCAAAAAGAGTTTGGGGCTGGGAAATGAAACTTTGTACAGTAAGAAAAAAAGCCTGAAGAAAAATTGTGTCCATTTTGTAATTGGAAGGGTGTTGTACCCCAAACAGTTTCAGAGTATTTAAATAAAAGAAACCAAAAAACACTGATTTGGAGAAGATATAGATGAGTTAACTGTCAGCATCTGGAGCAGGTTAGATTAATAGTCTGCAGCTTCTCCAGACAAGTCAATAGAAGTGTACCTGCTTCACAGGTCCAAAATCTTAAGCTGATCTCTGCAAGCTACAATTTTAGCTGATATAACCTAATAGTTCTTTTTTTTTTTTTTTTTTTTTTTTTTTTTTTTTTTTTTTTTTTTCTGTGCAACGTAAGATAAATTTTATAGATTAGTTTTTCAGATAATTTTGAGGGAGAGAAGGGAGAAAGTAAAGTGTCTTTGCTGTCACAAATCACTTTGGACACCTGCAGAAAGAGGTGAGGACAGGAAAAAGACATGAGCATTGATCACAAAAGTCTGCAGCTATATTGCTGAAGAAGAAACCAGACTCTGACAACCACTGGAAAACAGCTACAAAAGCTGAGCCATAACTCCAGTGTGTTTCCAGACACAAAATGTTACTGCCTTGCCATGCATCTGTTGAAAGATATTCAACTCCAAAATATTTTGGAGAATTGGATAATAAATAATAATAATAAATTGGATCATTATCCTCTATTTCCATGAAGCTAAAAAACACCAACATTTCCTTTGTGTAAATTATTTCTGAAATCCAGAATCACACAGCAAGATGTATAAAAATATCCTGTGGCTTAATGGAAAAAAAAATGAATCCAAGTAATTTTTTTGACCCATGATTCAGAAAATAAGTGCATCCCATGTACACCTAGGATTCACCATAACAACTATTTCTACCTTTGAAACTGTAGAAACAAATGGCAATTTAACAATGCAGTTGCTCAATTTTAGTCCAAAAATAATTGGCTGGGGACTGTTTTCTTAGATTTGGGGGTTTTGGGGGAGTTGTTTATCTGCAGATTTTTTTGCTTTAGGTCTTTCTTGCTCATTTAACTCTTGCAAATCACACTGGATCTCTTTTATTTCAATCTTCTTTTCACATCTTTATGCACGAGGTCAAAGAGGTCTAATAAGTGAAGGAGTGTTTTGCCCTGTAGGTATGCAATACTTGCAGTTGTGTTCTTGTCTTCCATCTCCTGGTTTGCTTTCCAAATGGCACCCAAGAGATTAATATCCATTTGAGTTAGTGCTTAAGTTAAAACTCCAGTTCTGGCATCTGTACAATAGAAGTGTGTCTGATACCATGGAAGCTGAGAGTCCAAGCATTAAAGCTTTATATTAGCTTTCACACATGGATTGTTTGCTATATGGGGTTTTTAAAAATTTGTTTTATTTTTTTTACTCAATTTTGATAAAATAGCATAAAACATTCTGTAGTTCAACACAAATCAGCAAATGCTTTCCAGTGTTTATAACCTCTATAGTGATTACATGCAAAGCATAGTACACTTAAAACTTACAGAATTCAATGATAAATTAAAAAATTCCAAACGTAAGATGAGATAAAATAATTTCTTTGCTTACTTTCCTTTTTGAGGGTGGGAGTTTGTTGTCATTTTCCATCCCTTTGACTTATCACGGGTTTACAGCCAGCATATGGGAGAGTCTGTGACACTGAACTGACTTGAAATGCGAAGAAAGCAGCAATGCATACCGTATCAATGTGCAGTACAAATTTTATCTTCATCATCCAATGTTAAAACTTTCTGAGGATGAAGTAAATAAAAACAGATATATGGATTACATTAACTTACTTTTAGAAGCATTTTCTTTATTTTCAATAAAGCAATAGTTTCGGGAAGCCCCTTCATTGATTGCCCAGTGATACCAGCTGCTCTAAAACCTTAGATGAAGGGACTGAGCAGTTCTAAACACAATACAATCTCCAAAGGTAAGCCAAATATGTGGCTTTAGGAGCTGTAGATTGGTGATTTGAGCATCCTGTCAAAAAATCCCATTATCCAAACTGGTAGTCTTCATGCAACTATTTTCCTCCTCTAGGAGCCTACCTTGATGGCTAGATATTAGACTAGACATATAGATAAAGCAGTTGTGCTATGTGATATAAAATAAAAAGTGTAGGTACAAAGAGCATGAGAAATATCTCACTGAATGTTTAGCTGCAGAATTTGCCATAGAAGGGCTGATCTGGAAACAGCTACATGTCAGTGTGTAATTAATGAGGAAAACAATAAAAAATTACTTGTACTTCAAATGAACCAGTTATCAGCACCATAATACTGGTACTACCATAAATGCAGTAACAATGACTGACTCTTTCTTTTCAGATTTTAGTTTAACTAAAGAGGCCTCTGTGTTTGCACTAACTCCAGTTTGATACTTTAGCAGCATGAATCCACTTTTAAGGGTGAGAATAACACAGTATGGTCAAATTGTATCTCATTGACATAACAATATCTCCCCTGGGTAAGAAAGTGAGTAGAAATGTGAGGTGAAAGGTGAGATGGACTCATGTATCCACAGTGGACAGTATTTCAGTAACGTTTTCACAGAAAATGTGAAGAGCCCCTGCAGACACACAATCAGCAAACAGGCTGCAGTGCTTGAACTCAAGACACCTGAATCACAGCCTGAGCTTCCTTAACACTAATATTGTCACTGATAATGTGAAAAGAGGATGCAATTCTGAAAATTAAAAATTATTTTCTTTTTGTTGCTTACAAAAAGAAATTTCCTCAAACAGCCTTTTTAATGGAGGTAGATGTACTGGATTTGCATGGCCAGGTTTTGGTAGCAGGGAGGCTACAGCGTGGCTTCTGTGGGAAGCTTCCCCCATATCCAGCAGTGCCGATGCCTGTCGCTGGCCAAGGTTGAAACAATCACTGATGGTGACAGACCCTCTGGGGTAACAGAAGTTAGAAGGGGGGGGGTGGGGGGTGGGGAAAGCCCTGCACAATGGCATTCAGGAGAGAAGAATGAAAACACATGAGAGAAACCACCCTGCAGGCATGCTGGAGCAGGTGGATGCCCAAAGGAGCTGTAACCACGTGGGAAGCCTGCACAGGAGCAGGAGCCCAGCAGCACCACTGGAAGAGCTGGTCCACAGAGGCACAGGTTTGCAGGCAGGACTTCAGCAGGAATCCCCTGCTGGAGCAGCCTGCTCCTGAAGGACTGCACTGTGTAGAAGGGTCTTACACTGGAGCAGTTCATAAGGAATACCGCTTGTGGGAAGGCCCCATATTGAGGAACTTTATGGAGGGCTGTCTCCTGTGGGAGGGACCCCACCATGGAGCTGTAGAAGAGTGTGAGGGCTCCTCCCCCTGAGGAGAAGCAGGGGCAGATAGAACCTGTTATCTATCACAACCCCCATTCCTGCTACCCTTGTGTCACTTGGGAGTAGGAGGTAGAGCAACTAGACGTAAAACTAAGCCCTGTATGAAAGGAGGGGTGGGCAATAGGTGTTTTTAAGACTTTTTTCTTATTATCATACTCTGGTTTGATTGGTAACAAATTGAGATATTTTTTCACCAAATCAAGCCTGTTTTACTTGTAACCTTAATTGCTGAGTGATCTCCCTGTCTTTATCTTCATCCACATATCTTTTGTTATATTTTCTCTCTCCTGTTCAGCCGAGGAGGGAAGTTATACAGCGGCTTCAGTGGACACCTCGTGTCCAGCCAGGGTCAGCCCATTTCAGTATATTTTTTGCCCAGTTCAAAAGACTCTTCCACACACTATGGATGAAAACCTGTTTTGAGTTTCAAGTTCACCTTTATACACAATTTCCAAGACTGGGACACCTGGAAAATTTGGTGCGTATGAGACACTCATACTCAGGATAAGGTAAATTTCATGTAACTTTGGATATCTGCAACATAAAAATCTGGTTATGAGCTGGTTACTTTAGGATCCTGTAGAGTCAACAGAGAAATAAACACTACAGCATGATTCCTTTAATGAAAATACCTAGTTTAGGTTGCAATAAGTAGCATGCCCTAGAGGGCTTGGATCTCTGCAATGATCAGGATGGGGGAAGTTACCAATGACAAGCTCAGATAAAGACATGCAATCAGCTCAAGGAGAAAATCTAACCTCACTCTATCCAGTTAAAAGTTAAAATGTGATCTTGCAGTGGTGGAAAGTAATCATTAATAGATGAAACAATGATCCGAATCTTCCTTTATTTCTTTAGTTAGGTTGTGAGGTTGCCTAATCTATAAATTAGTTCACAGCCGGCATATTCTGAAAAGCTCTTGAGAAACAAATTTCTTTATCCTGCTGCTGAAAAGAGTAATTCAGACTGGAGCTGAGGTTATGAGTATTTTTTAACTTTTCTAGTTAAACTGCAAATACACCCCTTCACCCCACCACTCCATCCCAGTTTAATCTTACTCATCATCTATAAAATTCATATAGCTATATTCACCTTAGTTGTACTTTTCATATTAACATCTTAATATATAGAGCAATCCTTAGCATGTTTAGATTCTCAAAGAAGTTTTGAATATATGAATGGAACAGTCAGATAGGAGACTAAGTGGATCCACTGATAAGAACCATCATTTATTAGACTTCCACAGAGAGGATTTCACAGATTTAAAAATCTGGAGCAAGCTGTCTTTAAGGCATAGACATCTTATTTTAAACCTTTCTAACTAACTGCATTCTTCTCTTTTCCTTCACCTAAACCCATTATCATTTGTCTCTTTCAATCCCTAACATGCTGTGTAACTGTCAAATGTTTTCTACCTTCGTTATACACCAATCAAACACTCTCCTTTCAATCTTCCCCACCCATTTACTGCCAGTCTGTCCAGCTGGAATTCCTTGCTGTATGTTCCCTCTTCTGATCCATTCTGCAGAGGTCAAAATAGTCATCTGACTTCACAAAGTCAACACAGATTAGTATAAAAACACTGATATCTTTCTCATTCAGTTACTTTCCACACAGTTATATATATATATATATATTTATTTATTTTTTTTTTTCTAAAAGCAAACAGCCCTAACATGTCAGTTTTTCTCCAAAAGAGTACTGTAGGAGTCTGAGGAGTCTGTAGAGAGCATAAAAATCATAACTGATTTATGACTTATGACAGATCTTTGAACCATCTCTGATTATTTTCTTTGCATGAAACAAAATTTTTCAGCTCCTCCATGGCAAACACGAATGTCAAGAGTTCATTCATTCACTCATTTGTTTGGCCTTCTCCAGGAAAGTGGTCTATAAGCACATCATTTACACTTTGGCCATCTATTAGCCTTGCAGCCAGGAGCTTCTTGGAAACTTAATGTATGTGATTTGTGTCCAAAGGATTTATTTATTAAATTGCATTTATTTATCAGTTCTCAAACAAGTCTTTACCCAAAATAGTTTTTATCTGACTGCTTTTTGATTTTTAATTTGCCGTATTTTATATTTTTCCACAGTTCCTTATTCAGGAAGGAATCAATCTTTGAATGATGAATGACTCATTCCCTGCATGAGAATATATAGTTCCTGGAATGATGTATAGTTATCTGAATAGTCTTTTTACCTTTAAGTCATTTGCTACTCACAATGGTTTGAATTTTACTGGATCTTATTTTTTCTTTATTGCTTTTGGCATAATATTTTTTAAGGGTTGTGCATTGATGTGCATTTCCTCTGAAATTTCAACATGATACCATTCAACAAATCTGAACGCATCTGTACATATATACCTTTTTCAGCCTCTTTTAATTCCTTTTAAGCAAGAGTGCTTGTACTTTTTTTATTTGCTAGTTTTGGAAATAAAAACACTGTGGCAGTGTTTGAGGGGGTTTGCTTTGTTTTCTTTGAATTTTGTTCACTTGTGTCATTCCTGCAGCCATGTGTCTCATAATCTCTGGTACAAAGGAGTCCATGGGCATCACTGCTTCACACCAGGACCTGCAAGTACATCAGCATGACCAGTTGTACACTTCCTCACTGGCTGCTATTTGCTGCAGTCATTCTCATGATGGCTAAAAATTAAGACTGCATCACGCTCTGAATAGAGATTTATCCAGATCAAAGGTAATTAACATCTTTCATTATGACTGTGTTCCTGTCCTGAGAGACTCTCTGATCTCCTAAAGCATGTCACAGTCAGACTTGAGAGGGTATAGGGATCAGCAAAACAGTTCAAATTTGACATTTCCTGGTTTCACCTTGGAGCTTCAATCCATACAGATTCTGTGTTATTTACTGAAAGTTAGAAGTTAGCATAAATTATGCAGTCTTTCAGAGAGTTGGCTATGATGAGCTGCCTCTATTAGTTCTTGATTCATCTTGCCATACGTACGGGTTTTTTGCTAATTCAACCTTCTTGTATTTACACTAGAGAAACTAAGCCCATTCAAAAAACATATGACCACATGGCATAAAATCTTTAACAAAGTCTTCTTTATCAAGGGTATCTGGGAACTGTTGGAGCATTAATGGATCCAGATTCCCACATCGTACGATAATTACAGAGCCTAAATTTACTCCAATTAAATCAATATATGGCTGTCACCATTTTTGTGAAAGGAAATTTCCCAGCTTCTATATGACAACTTGACATCAGCTACTGTGTGAACAACTAACATCAATATGACTTTGCTCATGACAAAAATGTGGCAGACAGGGAGTTTTCTTAACACAGGGAAACAGGTGAGCTCTCTCTATTTTCAGCAATTTGATTCATCCAAGGACAAGCCACACAGACCATCCAGCTTTTCCAAAATATCGCATGCAGCTATCCATGTAGACAAAATCAAAGCCTGGTGTGGAGGGACAAAGTAGGAGGAATAAGCAATTCAATAGGAATTGTGGAAGCATCCTCTCATTTTACATAGCAATCCAAAGCTAGTAGAAAACAATTTCTAAGAGATAATTTTGGTGAAAAAAATATTAATGTCAAGAAAATATTTTATCACTCCTAAATACATTTTAGTTACCAGAATAGCAGTGTTAAAACAGCTAAATCATCATCATCATCAAACAATCCAAAACTCAACTAGTGTAAAACACATATAGATGACCCTTATGAAACTACTTTATAAAAAAATACAGCCACCATTTGGTGAATGATGTGTAAATATCCTTTTAGGACTCTTCAAAATGCATTTTTTAAGTCCATTACTGCTGCACACAGCTTTAGTAGAACTATTTTATTAACTTTGTCCTCTACAATGCTTCTTATAAGCAACATACAGATAGATTCCCTGCATCATGATGTGTTTTGCAATTACACATATGCATAGGAAATATACAAAACTTTACTGCTTTTCCTACCTTGTCACACAAAGATATTTTTTGTTTTTTGCATTTATTGCAAAACTCTAGTTGTTAAAGAGCATTGTATTAAAAATAAAAGCACTTCTCTTTTATACTTCCTTAAGTATAAAAACAACTGAGATATCTCTGGTTCCAACTGGGACAGGAAATGTCTTTGCTGATGTGGGTTCATGTTTATTTCAAAGAAGTCCAAGGATGATCTTGGGAGGTACAGAGGAAAATATTTAATACAGTATCAGACAAACTGGTAAAAAACTACAATAAACAACAGAATAGTCAGAAAACAGATAAGTATGGCATAGTGAACAATAATTATCTTGCCTGTTTTCTTTCCCCATATACCTCTGGTGGCAAAATAGCCTAAGTATATGGACAACACACTGTTCCAACAGCAGCAGAGCCAGCAAAGCCTCATTTCCTCTACATTTGTGTTCTGTGCCTCCATATTCTCCTCTGCCTATTTCCCAATCTCCTCACTCCCACCCTATATGCTGGCTGCTGTCTCTGGCATGGAGCAGCAGAGCTCTGCCACTGAAGCCACTGGTAACGTCCCCAGTGACTGGCCACTTGTCAGGTGAAATGGAGCAGCTTAGTGCCGAATTTGGGCTGAGGCCCTTTCCTGAAGATTTCCTTCAGCAGTCTTTCTGAATAGCATCCGGTAGCCCTAGAGGAAGAAAGAGGAGAAGCCCTTTTAGTATATACCCATGTAAGCACTAACATATTTTTTTCTCCATTTTTTTGTTCACTACAATTTGGTTTAGTTGGCTTGGTTCCCCAGTCTGGTTCACTGCTAGTTCAAATGCTGTGAGGGAAGGAATGCTTTCAGTGACACTGTCAGTTTAAAATTAAAATGCTTGTTAAAGTGGAGACTCAGTTTATGAGTCTACCAAAAGTCAACCACCAGTACTTATGAAATGCATAATTTTTATGATATCATTACCCTGTGTCAGATTAGGTAGTGCCTGATCAATTTGAACACTATCAAGAAGAAAATAATGGATGAACTGGCAATTAGAGCACATAAACCCACTTTAGGAAAGTAAGCTATAAATTATATACACAAGTGTACATATGGAGGAGGAGTGACAAAAGACTAGGACTCGTCCTCTTCAGAAAGAGCTGTTTGAAGGCGATACAAGGTAAAGGGCCTTATTTACAGTGCTGGAATGTGTTTTACTGGCTGTGGCATGACATGTCATACTGAAATTCCATGATTCCCTTGGGCTTAAACACCCTTGCAGTCATGACTGGTAGCAGGACACTCCACTTTTCTGCCAGCTTTATGTTCTACATAACAAGGCAAGAAGTTTAAAACAAAAAAAAAAGGGGCCCTTTTCCATACAATTCATGGGGCATTGAGAAATTTGCTTCCTTAAGAAGGCTGGGTGCTAAGCAATGCTGGATGTTATGACAAATTCCAAAGAGCATCAGACATATTTATGCTTTCATCAGTGAGTATTAGATGCAACAGGCTTGACACGTAGCCTGCCTCTGGATATTCCTAACCCACTGGTGAGACAGTATACTCAAGACTGTTCATTCTTGTTCCTTTCCAAAAATTTTTTCCCTAAACCTCTCTGTAAGAAGCAGTATCCTGGATGATATGTGCCTAATGTCTTTTTTTAGTATGATCAGTGTTATTTCCTACTGTTTTGTTGAAGAGTAGGAAACAGAGACCTGACCCTGTTGCACACTGCTGAATGATGTGCCACAAAGGAGACAGATAAAAATGGTGTACACCATCACTCTCCAGTGCTGCCTGCACAAGAGACATGCACTGCCTTTCTGCTCCTAGGAAACAGCAGCAACTGCACTGTGGTTTTCAGAAATACTCAGTTACTGTATTTGAGACCCCAGTTCTTTCATATCTCTGCCTCGGTGAGGAATAACACACACAACGGGCTTTAACTGTCTGTGCCAGACATCTCTGCTGCCTCAGATTGGATCACCATTTTCAGAGTGAGGCCTAAGCCTTTGCCTTTGTCTCTGCAGCCCTTGTGGCACTTGGATTCAGCTGCACTGAACAAGGCAGTGGGAAGAGGAGGCTTTCATTTTGCATACATGGCATGGCAGATGATTCACATTTAAAACAGGTACGTAAATATGTAGTTATATAATCATGTATAAATACAGATATGCACACTTAATACAGAAGAGTTATATTAAAATAAAGGTTATGAAGAAAAGCTCTTAAAAGTTAGAAAGTTTCATCATTAATTCTGCTCAATGTTTACATGTTCAGTCCCTCTCAGCCATTAAAGATAGGTTCATGGGTTGCTTTCTACAAGACCTTGCCCCATTAAAGCAGATGGTTACTTTAAAATGAATAAGCAGATATTTGTTCAATACTAGCACTACATTCCCTTGCCCTGAGCTTTATTTATGAAACACTACACAGGCTCTGCTGTGAAAATTTATTAACTTCATTCTGTGTTGAAAGAGTTCAAAGTATTCAAATAATAAAAAAAAAGTAGTCTTTATTCAAAACTAAAACTTTCTATGGCAGACTTTTAACATAAAGAAACTTCACTCTGAAAAAAGAGAAAAATGAAAAAAGGAGACGAGGAGGAGGGGAGGGGAGGGGAGGGGAGGGGAGGGGAGGGGAGGGAGGGAGGGAGGGAGGAAGGCAGGCTTTTGACTATACTGTGATTTTTTATTATTTTCATGAATTGAATGTATTTTGTTTTATCATTTTAGACAAAATGAAATCATTAATATATATATATATATATATATATATATATACTTAGGATTTAAATCCTTCTACAAAGGTTTGTCTTTTATGACCAAAAAAAAGCACTTTAATTTTTTCACAAAAATTCACCAAAAAGATCAAATTGTTTGTTTTTTTTCTAAATTGCAGTGGACTGACACTAACTTCCTTTTATTTTTTCCCCATGAACCAGTAATTCCCATATAACCATCAATTCCCATATTATTTTTGGGGTTTATGATGCTCGTTGCTGTAGATCTTGACTTTTTTATACTATTAATTAAACTACACAGTGCTTCTATAGGAAACATGGATTTTTTAAAGTCTGTTTTTAAAAAGGACCAAATTAATGAAGGTGACATGGGATTCAGATACAACCCGAGTGTATAGGATGAAAAAGAAGTCTGGAAATGAGAAAAATATTTAAAATTACCTCATAATTATCAACATGAACCTTTTCCTAACCGTATCTACTATTCACATACTGGTTTAAAAGAAAACCAATGAAGCCAGTGCCAGAAAAGAAAGAGAATTTATTATGCCTCTCAGTCCCTTTATGGACTAAACCATCACTAAGAAAAGAGATAGTACAGAGAAATAAGAAGCAGCATTAAGTCACCACAGAACAGTGACAGTTCTCTTGCAAAATCAAAATGAGAACTCTTTGGTATTTGTATTCAGTAGTCCAGTTTGAATAAAAAATGGAAATATAAACTCTGATTGGCCTGTCCTGTTGTGAAACAAGCTCTTGACTCTTCATGCAGCTTGCTATAATGTTTGGCAGTGTACTGCGGACTGCATTTGAACATCCAATGACATTACTGTTACATCTGCTAAAATCTTCACATATAGAGCTTTCCCCTTCTACGCTCTGTCTGCAGGGCTGCGCACATTTAAACTGCACATCTAGTTTGTTTAAGCAGCTTTTTAAAAGCACATATGTGATAGAAATACGTAAATATTCCCATAACACTGAGTTTCATTTGAAGTTAAACTGATGTGCAAAATAGGCATTCAGCCCCATCGATCTGACATACACTATGCCAACAGCACAAGGACAAACAAGCTACCATGGAAGTTGTGGCACTCGTGAACCAGGAGCAAACTGCTTGCAAATGGATTTATTATGAAACGACATCACTGATTGCTTCATAGATTACTCTGTGGAGCTGTGTTCTACTTCGGATAAGCACTGCTGTCTGGAAAAGCAATTAGGGATATCTGGATTTGAAACTGTTAATCTATCAATGGGAGACATTTTTAGTTACAGTACTATGAATTCAAAACGTATGCATAAGCCTACAGGATCAGGCAGAAAAGCTGAGGGCGAAATAATATCCTACTCACACCCAGTGAAGAAGCCTTGTTAGTTGTTGTAGCAGAGATAAGAAGACAGGTAGGTTCCTTGCCTGGGAAACATGCTTTGTGGTGGTGACTTGTTACAGTGAGCACTGCAGTAAATTAAGCAAGACAGAACTGTAAGTGTATAAAATGTCTTTTCCAGCTACAAAAGAAAGCTCTGCAGTGAATCTGGTAAAAGTTTTCACAGGACAGTGGTGGATGTTTGATTGCTGAGAAGCCACTTTGTTGCTATGATTAGTCCCTCTGGATGAATAGTGACTGACAGGCACAAGGAGGGTGGAAACCAATGAAACAAAAGGTTTACTTGGTTTGCTGAATAAGTTGGGGGGGGTGGGGAGAAAAAATTGTTTCCTGCCATTTCATATAGATTACCTTTCAGACAGTGGGAGTTCATCCAAATCTTTCCAGTCAAACAATCTTTAAGTAACCTGGATCATCACCAAACCAAAAGCAGAAAGCAATTACAGGATGAGAGATGTGAAGGCCAAATCAAAGGAAATGTAACGTACAATGCTCAGACTATACAATGTTGCTGCTTCCTTGCTCATGCTGAAGTTATCAATATAAAACATTCCCTCCGAGGCATCTGTGGCCGAAGACAAATTTTACCAGACAATGTTGTCTGACTAGAGGCCTGTTATCAAGTTATGTGTGATTCCTGGTATAGCACAGCTGACTTGTTTTGATACATTGCTATGATGGAAAACAATGTAAGATGTGCCAGGAACAATTTCCAGCTGATACTAACTTGCTCACTGTCTTAATATTTTTTTATGAGTCCCTGAAGCGTTAGGAATGCCAACTTCCATCCTCCCACCAGAAATAAAATCAGGAACATATAAACATGCGTTTCTCAAGACCAATTTATTTAGCTAAAGGACACAAACCACACCATTTCTGTGATGACTGTAATCCTTTGCAGTGTTGTTTTCTCCCTGGTTCTTGGAATTTGCATTCTCAAGACAGAGGAATAACATACTGGTAACAAGATGAGTATGAGTATTTTGCAATATCTATATTGTAATAGTCAGGTGACAGGAGGAAGGAGATCATCATTCAAACATGTAAACATGTTAAAAATAAATATTTCTAGGTAATTCAACAAAAAAATAGCAGGAGTAATGAAAGTAATTACTCTTTATCATTAAGGATGAATGCCGTTATTAGCCCAAAGCTAGTGTACACTTTCCATTAAGTTATTTAAGGTATTAAAAAAACCCCAAGATTATCAAGCAGATACAGATGTCTTTTTATTATGATTACTGATTCCTGTAGATTCCCCGCTCTTAATGAGAGGCCTTGATTTACAACTTCTTAAAACTCAATGAATTTTGTAAGAACTTGAAACACTCTAATTAAAATCTAAAATGTCTCCAGGTACACAGTTACAATATTCAGATCTGCACATAAAGCTGCTTGTGGTAAAAATTTACCCATGGATATGTGTTGGGTAAATATAAATAATATAATATAAATATAAATATAAATATAAATATAAATATAAATATAAATATAAATATAAATATAAATATAAATATATATATAATGTGTATATATAAATGCTTGGGCACACTGTTTGACTAGCCAAGTGAGTTGTGAGATACAGCAGAACTCAGTTATAAGCAATTGATTGCCATCCCCACAATTCCCCATTCCTCTAAACATACCTTGCAATCTAGTATAAAAATGGCCCGGAATTCAGCAGCAGGGCCTGGGAGCAGTGCCAAACTCTATGGGATACCCATCCATATGGAAATGTGCAGCCACCAATGCAGCACAGCACGGTATAGACGCCTGACATAAATCATAGGTAAAATCTAACAGCGCAGGCACCACGGTGGAAGCAGGCAGAGCAGAGACACATCAGTACGGATACACTGATGTAATTATTATTCCAGAGGGGATTCTGAATGTAAGAAAGCCATTAGATGTGATGACAGCTTCTTTGTTTTTTCTTGCAGAATTTCACCATAATATACAGGCTAAATTTGATTGGAGATGGCAGGATATTTTTTCTGATTATTCCAGGCATTAAATCTTAGTCCTCTGCATGTGTGTGTTTGGTTTCTTCAGTATCATTTTTGTGGTACTGAAGAAAGGTATGGATAAATTCTGAATTAAAATGTAGTAATACATTTATTTTTCCTTCTGTATCAGAATTTTTCTTTTTAACAGCAGAGTAAGTTATGTTTGTTTTTTGTGAAACTTCCTATACATATTTATCACAGTATGATCTTGTAAAGTCCTTTTCTTTCTTGTATAAAATACTAACTTCCACTTTTGTATTAAAGTTTCAGGGTCTTTTTAACCATTTCTAGAGTGTTCATGAATATGGGTGCCAAGATTATAATCCACGAGGAACCTTAGATTTTAAACACTGTGAAAGTAACCTAAATGTATACACTTAAATTTTAATAAATTCTTCAAGCTATCACACAATGCAAGAAGCATCTGCACTTGGATTAAGAACTTCAGCAAACTGACCTTTACACTGATGGAACCAGTTAATTTCATCAAATCTCTAAAGTAATCTAAGGTATCTTAGTAACCATACTATTACTTCAGCACTCACAATACCACAATGATGAGTACCCTGGTGAGTTAAATGGTTGAAGTGACCTTTGTTGTGGACTCTTCTCACATGGACATCTAGAAAAATATTGCCCTAATTTTCAGACATGATGAGATACCATAGTGTAAACTGAAAACCATGAGAACTGTCAATTCTCAGCAGCTCTGAAAAACACCCCTGGGTGAGACAACTTGGGAATCATTTTATATCAAGAGAATTACGGGTGCTATGTCAGAGAGTAAATTATTTGAATGTGGACTGTGTTTAGAATCCCTGCTATCTTTTGCCCTGCTACTGATTTAAAACCCAGAGCTCTGGACAAGAGACATTATAGCACAGGCTAACAATCAATAGCTGCTAAACTATGATTATACTACCAGCACAGGAAAAAAAATTGCTATAATTCAGGCAAACAACAGTTTTTCCACTCCAAACTTGAAGAAACGGACAATTCACAAACAGGTGATAGCCATCAACCAACTATAAAGAAAATGTTATGGCTGGTCATTGGAGAGAGAGAGAACTGGTGCCTATAAGAAAAAGAATAACTGGTAATTTTAATGAGTGAAAGAATGAACATATTGCAAGAATGGAAAACAACCCATATTCTCAGCAGAGGTATGGACTTATTCCATGATGTAGATTGGCAAGTATCTCATGGAAGGAAATTTAGCATACACTGGAGGATGTTGATCACATCCTCCAAAGAATGCCCAAGAGTGCTAACAAAATTAAGTCAAAATGGCATACATGAATCTTATTGTTTTGTCTGAGTTCATATATCCCTTGTGCTTTCTAATTAAGGGCAAACAGGCTCTCAATGTTTTTTAAAATTGTTTTATGTACTTAACTTTTCCCTGGAGAGGTAAATTATGCCCACCAGATTAAAGTTCAGAGGAAGGATGTGATTAAAGGCTTGAGGCACTATAAAGTACCAGTACTAGTGCTAATGCCAAGGAAAGATAGATCATAAGTATCCACTTTAAAGAAGGAATAACATACAGTTTGAATCCAGCAAATACACCACAAAGGACAAAGGAAAAAGTCAATGCTGGAGTCTATTCATACTTAGGAAGCAGCAAAGCACATGTGAGCTGTGATTAAAGTAACCCTTCTTAAAAATCCACAGTAATTGCATAATTAAAAGATAAATACTTTGAGGTCACATTAATGTTTTTGATTGTCCCTAAGTTATCACTCTAATTACAGGCATTTCTAACAAAAGAAAGTGTGATATCCTCAAGAGCTTGTAGTCATATCACACAGCTCTAGGCATCTGGACACATATGTCAGAAACCTATTTCAGCTGCACTTCCTCTACAGCTGGTGGAGCAGCTCAGCAGAAAATCTGACCAACACAGAAGAGGAATCTAAGACTGTCCACATCACTTAAAAAAATCCATAAAAGTAATGACATGGCATGCCCTGACTGAAAGCTACAGAGATATGGGCATTACCATCTCTCATGCCTGATTCAGAGCAGCCATCTGAACCTCCTGGGGAACATCCTGACCGGTGTATTCAATGGCATTCTGTCTTAGACTTTCTAGTTCTCTCTGAAGAACATTTCACTTTGCATAAATTAAGCATTTATGGGCACATCAGCACTCAAAAGGGCTATGATGTGGTAGAGATCTCTGCAGGTAGGGATGGGTCTTCTCCCTCCCTTCTATTCAAGGAAACCTTTGGTTTGTTTTACCTACCTTACAGCACATTTTAGCTCCATGGTTATAAGAACTTAAATGGTTCAATTTTTAATTATCTAAATTATGAGGTACACCTTGATTTTGTGAGTAGTAGATACAGTTTTCATCCAGCTTGAGAAAACAAAATGTATAGAAAATGTGATCTTTTCAAAGTGCTGCCATTTTTAACACAAATTTACAAGTATTTGAGGACATTCCATTGTCTGTCTTTTGAAGGATAAACAAGCAATCCTTCAGCCAGGCTATTTGATGAGGTTCATAACAAGCCTCTGGTTTAAGAAGGAGCCCTTCACACTAAAGTGGTATGGTGTCAGAGACATACAGACTGTATACACAAGACTAAGTATTACAGGATTCTCAGAAACTTTCGACATCATCCAGTTCAGCTCTCCAAAACAAATATTGAGACCATGCAATAGAGGATTCAGGAAAAGAGCAAATGAATCCTATGTATTCTTTGCAGCAACAAGTCTGAAAGTGGCTCACCTCTTGATCTCTAAGCTCTGTTTCTCTTGTTTGAGATAGGAATACAACAGACTGTGAAGTAAAGGGAGTGGTCACACAGACGCAGTATGTTTCACACTTAATAGGCTTGTTCTCTGCACTCTTCCCATCTGAACAAAACAGTATCAAAAATATTTATGGGGCAGTAAGTAATTTCTGTGGATTTTTCCCATTCCACATAGCTCAGAATACTCTGAATCAGCTCCAGGAACACAGGAGTTTGCCAAAACATTAGTTCAAGCAGGTGTTTCCAATTCATAGGACTTTTACCTTCCCTATGCTTGAGAGGTTCTTGGAACAACAAAAAAACCTCACATGCCTATGTTGGCAAGTGTAAGCTTTGAAAGGCAGATGTTACTCTCACATCCACCCATTGAAATCCCCTTGCCAGATTAGCTAGTATCAGAACTATGACTTTTGAACCGGCCTCTGAGAGGGCTGCTATAATAGGGCAGCTACAAGCCATGTGCTGCCATTTATCTTTGTGCCTCTTTGAAGAATGGTAGTTTCTTTACCTGGTAATTTGTTTCTCCACATGCCTTAGTATGCAAACTCAAACTCTAGCTAAACCTCTTCCTGTCACCAGATGAACACAATAAAAATATAAAGCCCATGTTATGTCAGGTTTTAAATACAGAGGGATGATCTCTCTGGCTAAGTTCAGATTCAAATTTCTAAAGCAATAAAAGTGAAACTGCCCTTTCAGAATGTATAGTAGAAAATTACCATAAAGATAAATTCTTCAGAGAGAAAAAACATCAAATCAGATGAAAAGATATTAAAATTTTGCAGGTAATTACTAATTTCAAAACAGTATTAGCTAAACAGTGGACAATTGATAAATATTTTTCTTCTGTTTTCTGTCTCTGTGTAAACATTTTGATTATAAGGTTGGTCTGTGCCCCTCCTGATATTTTACCTCCAGTTTGAACTGATACAGGACAAACAGTGAAGGATTGTTATCCCTTGATAATTTGTTGTTCAGACGGATACACATAACGCGCCCAGCCCACCCAAGTAGGGCCGGTAACCAAACAGTCAACCACCTGGTAAGA
The DNA here is from genome assembly GCA_032173965.1 of Sitta carolinensis. NCBI lineage: Eukaryota > Metazoa > Chordata > Aves > Passeriformes > Sittidae > Sitta > Sitta carolinensis. Next base: position 35,966,902 of record CM063283.1, read on the forward strand.
CAATTAAAGCCTATCACAAAGTCACATGGCAAGGATTGAGACTGATCAAGGAAATATGTCCTTTCACTGATTTGAAGGAGAGAAGTATGTGCAGGAAGAGGAAGATTTAGAGCAACATTTGTAACAAAAACAGTTTAAGAAAGTAGATAAGAATGCGGTCGCTTCATACTTAGATGCAGCATGTCCATGCTTTTTGCCCTCAAACTCTATGTTAAGCAGCTGTTCTCCAGGCAGGAAACCTTAGGAACTGCTCAACAGTGTTCTCGAACAGCCAGCAACCTGAGTGAGGAGCTACTGAGAGCCAAGGAGTAAGAAATATTGACAACATGAGACTACTTTGCATCCATCCCTATGCAGAACTTAGATTAGTCAGGAGTATAAAAGAGTTCCCCTGTCCTTTAAAGACACAGTACCCTGACTTCTTCTTGAGGAAGTGTAGCAGAACTCATGCTCTGCTCATGTTCAGGATAGGTGGGGTTTTTTTTTGTTTGTTTGTTTGTTTGTTTTTGCTTTAAAATGCAACTAGAAGTGGTACCAACACCCACCTTTAACATAAGGTATGGTATCCACATTTCAACTTGAAGATTCAGGTCCCAGCTTCTTCCAGCTAACAGCGCAACCCACATCTCCCAGATGATAAATAAGGGTTCTAATAATCACTCACATAGCTAACTAGAATGGATGGATTTTCCACCCTTCCATACAGCAAAGCAGGGAAGAGCATTGATACATCATGACATTGTAATTCAGGGGCTGTGGTGATCAGCAGGAAAATGGAATATGTAGGCTTTGGTCTTTACCTCTAGCAGAATACTGTTAAATGAGTGAAACACAGTTAATGCCCATTGCACTTTTCAGATTAGAAGAGTTTTACAGTTCCCATTCCTACAAGTGAGAGAGTCCTGAACATTTGGTGATGTATCTGGTGAGCATGCATGCATGTACGTGTATTTGGCATGGAAGCACTTCTGCCTCCTCTTCAGCTGTGTTTCAGGGGAAAGCATCCATTGCATTTTTGTGAGGTCTAATCCATTAGGCACGCTCCAAAAATATTCGACATATTGGGTCCCTCAAGCATTTGTAGATGGAGTATAGCCTACTTTCCCAAACTTCCCCTTACTTTAGACAAAAGAAAGGTATTGAGTTCTTTCATTTGGCTCTAAGTGTCTCAAGAACTTCACAGTGCTACCAGAAGGCACCTAATCAAGCTAGACAGCAGCTTAACAGCTGGCTTTTGGATCACCAGTCTGGGCTCAGGCAATGCAATTCCACTAAAGTCCTGCTATAGATGCTTTAACTCTTTTATTTTCTTCAGCACCGTGATAGTATCTATGGCAGCTGAGAGTTCAAGCTGACACTGATGAGAAAAGGTGAAAAGGTTGGAGGATTCAAGTGTCTGGCTTAAAAATTGCACCAGGAAAAGTGCATTCTCTCTTGGCACGAGAGCATAAGGTTGAGTTGCTCCTCTCACAGTCCTAAAACTTAAAGAATTTCTGAAGCCTGCCAAGCTTCTCATAAAACATTGAAAAGAATAAAAAGATGACCTGACTTTCTGTCACATAAAAGAAATCCTCTGAAGGTAGAGGAAGTTTTTCCATTTTCAGAAGTGAGAAAGGTGGAAGAATGAGAGAAGTTCTGGAGCTAACGGTGAGAAAGTTTCTCTGAGGGAATGGATATAAAAAAATGTCATAAAGAAATGTCATAAAGAAGTGGTAGGAGATCTCTGCATCTAGGGATGGGTCTTCTCCCTCCCTTCTATTCAAATTTATGTTAAGCTAAATAGTGAATAGTCTCTGAGGATATGTCCCATATGTATCAGATTTTCTTTCTCTGTGTTGCTTTTTTAGAAAAGCATGTTTGCTTGTTATTTTCTCCCAGACTTCTTCACAGTGTTTGTATAATTTTATTTTGCTGTTATTGTCACTGATTTTCCTCCACCCTTCTTCATTTGCAGTCCTTTCCTGAATGAAACCACTCAAGGTAAATGCTTTCAGCCCTGTCTTGTAAAGGTTTTGCTCAACATTTAACTTCACAGAACAAGTTTTTTATCTTCTCGCATTTTTCAGTTTCTTAAATGGCACCCAGGTTCCCTTCCCCGCCCTTTTTATGCATTTAACAAGGATCTGCTTTCTATAGCAATAAAGAATCTGGAAAAGAAAGGTTTTAGTTCTTTCATACATAGGCTTAGATAGCTTTGAATTTTTAGAAAAGATTGAGGCTGTGTATAAAACATCTTTGTGGATCAAAAAAGGTAAACCTAAAGAGGGGTGTTTTCTCAGAAAGTGATTGACAAGCTGATTTTTCAGAGGCAAGTTTTCAGAGGAAAGGAGTTGCAGACAGGCTGAGCACATGGACTGGCTCCCACTCCAAAAGATGTGGGTCTTATTTAGGAGTCCCATATGATGACTGGCAGAGCTGTACATCTGTTTCACACAACACAACTCACAAGTTCTTAGTCAAGTAAATTAGGTCTGCAAGGATAGAGTTCAACACCTGAATTTAAGGTCCTAAGCACAGACACCTTGGTGTGAGCTAGGTGTCCAAGACACATATTGTGGTCACTACAGGTCTTGCCAGTGCAACCAGTGGAGCACACAGACTTACTCAGCTGGCCAAATCAAAGGACCTACTTTAGGTGCCAATTCCTTTTAGTGTATTGGGCTAGCTTCAGTTGCCCGAATAAGCATCTTGGGCCTTTGGGGTCGTCTTAGCTAACCCTGCCTGGCCTCTAGCTGTCTCTCCAGAAGTCACGTGGCACTGTATCCAAAGGCCTCCTTTTGATATATGAAAGCACAAGGCTCAAATGGCTCCTATGGAGGAACATGAAACCCACCCCTACTGTCTGCAATGGAAAGTTAAGATACCTCACATTCCCATAACTAAATTTCTGTGTTTGAAGCCAAAGCTGAACCTCACTCTAGGGGACTGCCTTTGAAATGAGTGTGCAGAGAAAAGAACTAACCCTCTTTTAGAGTGGAAACATTAAAAGCATTCTCAAATATCTTGGGAACCACAGAGTATAGATAATTCATTTTTGTACTTATTTCTTAAAGTTAAAACCCCATTTTGAAATGTTGGGATAAGCAGTAGGTCTCTGGTAAAGCTTCTAGATTCCTTCTCAGTTCTGTTTCTTTTATGACCTCATCAGCATCTTGGCTGGACCCTCGATGAGTTTCTCTGAAACTTCTTCTCCAGACGGTTCTCCTCCCTCCCCACCATACTCACATATACTTCTGTAACTCCCTAATGTAATATTCCCTTTTTGCAGAGCGTCACAGAAAAAATATTGTAGGCATGACTTGTCTTGATTTGCTTGACAAAAAGAGGTGTTTTTAACAAGTAACTCACACAGGAAGACTATCCCAGCTTCATGAATACTGACAGAACACTTACTGCTTAACTCATAGGTGGATACTTCAAGCTGCACTTCAAATAATGCCGTTGATGAAGAAAGTAGTGAGAATAACTGCATTTATCCAAACATCACAGCTCATCTTGTTTTACAGGTGACTTACTAAAGCAGCATGCCTTGCTAAACACCGCCTCCATCTGCACAACCTGGTTTGCCTGCAGTAGTTGTTTAAGCTTCTGGTGAGAATACAGCGAAAGAGAAAAATGGTAGTGCTGAACTAAGTCTTTTAAAATTCCCAGTGCTCTTCTTCTGTCTCTGTTTTTTGTCACTTTTCATTCATTTTATATGATAGCAACCCTGCTAAGTACAATAGCAATACATTGCTAAGTACAGCCATAAAGCCAGTTGAGAGTGGCATTTTTTTTTAAAATACAAATGCTTCCTAAAATCATCTACCTAGCAAGTCAGGCATTAGAATCATTAATCATGAGGATTAGTTGGTATCACCCTCTTAAATGCTCAGGATCAGGTATTTAAATAAACAGCAGTGTCTTAAGAGAATTAGTATTTTGGGGTTCTTTAGGCATTACGTAATGCAAATGACATGATACACTAAGTCATGAGATACAATGAAAGCACACAGGAAAATGCCACTCTTCTGACTGCCAGAGCTTCACTTTAATTTATGACCGAGCGTACATAACACGATTCTTTTGAAGGGTACACAGCCCCCTCCTAGACTGAACTGCTTATTGATTTTAGTAGCACAATTCCTAATGAAATTAATTTATGCTATTTTAGCTTAAGTCTTACTTTTGCTGACTTTTAGCATTTTTTAAAGTACTGTTTAATATCCTATCCTTTTTTTTTTTTCTTTTTTTCTCTCCAATTTCATCTTAAATAGCTTACCAAATCAAAACCTATCCCACGAATGATCTCATAGTGCAGTTAAGCCCAGATTTTTTTTTTTCTGCTCTCTTCTGCTTTATTTTTGGTCTGGGATAAAAAATCTTAAAGGGGAAAAAAGCCCAGTACACAAAAACTAGAAAATATTATATAACTGTATAAAGCCGGCAATTTAACCCTTCCCAGCAGAAAATTGTTTCTAAATACAACTCAGCCCGGAGCTGAAAAACGTCAGCATGGAAATCCAGCTCCAGGGCACAGGAGGGAGCGCAGCGGCTCCCCGAGCAGATGTCCACACACAGTGAGTCATCGGCAAGGGCTCAACCTGGGATCATCAGCACCCGGGCACAGCTGCCCACGGTTTTCAGCTGAGAGCGCAGCTCGGCCGCCTGTCCCTTACTCAGCGTGAGGAGCCCTCAGCTAACCCGAGCGAGCCAGGGAAGGGCAGCGAGAGGCTGCGGAAACCTCTGGAGATGCGATTTTGGTGTCAGCTGCATTAGTGAAGGGAGGCGCTTAGCAGGCTTCAGCAGAGCGCAGCGGCAGCAGCGTCTCCATCGCTTTGAGCTAGCAGGGGCACAGGAACAGGACGGCCATCTGGGGGCATCCCGCTGCCTCGGGGCGCCGGAGCCTCCGCAGCTGCGAGCGCTCAGCGCAGCGGGGCTGCCGGTGGCGGCAGCGGCCCGGGCGGCGGGAGCGGATCGCACGGAGGCTCGCCGTGCCGATGGGGCAGGGCAGGGCAGGGCAGGGCCGGGCAAGGCAGGGCCGGGCCGGGCAGGGCAGGGCAGGGCAGGGCAGGGCAGGGCCGGGCAAGGCAGGGCCGGGCCGGCAGGGCAGGGCAGGCAGGGCAGGGCAGGCGGCAAGGCAGGGCGGGCGGGCAGGGCAGGCGGCAGGCGGGCAGGCAGGGCAGGGCAGGGCAGGCAGGCCGGGCAAGGCAGGGCAGGGCAGGGCAGCGCCGGGCCGGGCCGGGCAGGGCCGGGCAGCGCCGGGCCGGACAGGGCAGGGCCGGGCAAGGCAGGGCCGGGCAAGGCCGGGCAGGGCAGGGCCGGGCCGGGCCGGGCCTCCGCCGCCCGCAGGCCCCGCCGTTGCCGCGGCAACCCGGGGGCGGTGCCGCGGCCGCGGGCCCGGGCGGGCAGGGGTCGTTGTTATGCGCGGCGGGTGCGGGCGGACAAAGGCGGCTCCGTTCGGCCCCGCTCGCTACTCGCGCTTGTGCCGGGAGGGGCGAGGCGAGGGTTGCCGGTTGGAGAAGGGTGGGGGAGCCGCCGCCGGCCGGGAGAAGGGAGGGGAGGGAGCCGCAGCGCCGCGTCCCGTGGAAAGCTGAAGCTTCCCGCGCCTTGCTCCGCCGAGCCCCGGCGGCAGTCCGCGCCTCGATCCGCCTCCCTCTCCCGCCGGACAAAAGGGCCGATCCGAGGTGGCAGGACAATTAAAAAAAGAAGAAATCTCTAAGAGTATTAGCCTTACTTTATGCAGAAGCCGTGTGAGGTGGTGTGGTGATTTTTTTTTTCCTTCTGCTCTAGTGGCTAGAAGCCAAAACTCTCCTATTGAACGCCTCTCGCTGAATGGAAAAAATCTGCCTTGTTTAACTAATGCTAGTCCTTTTCCCCAAAAAGAATAATAATAAGGAGAAAATGTCATTATTTTAGCTCTGGAGAAGCTTTAAGAGGGTCGTGAAAGACATACTGAGCCTTACTCTCTTCCTCCCCTCCTCCCTTCATTAGCACCACACCTAGAGGCACACACATACACACAAAAGGAAAAGGGAGAGCCGAAAAAACTGAGCAGTTACCTGAGAAACCAGATACGGTGCTGTAGGGCACCATGGGTACACATGCACCTGAAGAATTCATATGGGAGAAATAACCTCTGCCATAACCACCCTCTGAGCCACACCTCATTCAGTACACTAATCCACCCTGTACTGAAATATGTGTGTCCAGGGCATGCACAGAACAGTTTTGTAGCGTCTGTAACATGGTGGAATCCCAAAATAAATATTAAAATCTCACTCTAATGTGGATTATATATAATTCTCTCCAAAAGCATAAGAATAGTGATAGCTATAAACCAGATAATAGATCAACCATTCTTTGTGATGTCTGCTTTCCTGTTCCTGCACTGTTTGAAAAAATAATAGTTTGCTCTATGGAAAATAGACACATCTCTGTTACAGAGATGTAAACATATCAGTATTCCCACCAATGTTTGGAAGCATCGCAAATGTGTTTGTGCTAATTGAAATCATGAAAGCATTGGGTTGAATAATATGTTCTCATTTAGACGTTTTGAGGCATTACTTTTTAGTTCACTACTATGGTATAGGTTCTGCATTTCCTGTAAAAATACTCAAATATTACTTTCGCTGGTAGCCTGGCTTTGTTGCACATTTGTTGTGCAACTGAAAGCCTGTTTTTAAAAGGATTGTACTTCATGCTTGGGAAAATCTGCTGTAAGTTTGAAAAAGAAGTTACACTTCTTTTTTGACCTTTGTTCCATACACCTTTCTGTGCACACATCCTCTGGTTGTAATCTATTACTCTGATCAAGTTTGTCTTTCCACAATGAAGCTAGACATGCATTTAGAAAATGTCCTAGTAATGTATTAGCATGGAAATGTGGTTCCAAGTAATAGGAACATGATGATCACAAGCCATACTTGGTGAAGGAAATCACTGTGTTTAACAGTGTTTAGATCCGGACTATGTCTTAATTTCACAGCCCCTGCTTAAGTGCTAGAAATTTTCAGACTGAATTATTTAATAGACTACCAGGTCTGAAGATGAAGTCAGAATTTGTAAGGGAGGATGCAGTGTTCACAGCACAGCACTTTTATTTAACACTTAATTATGAAGCTGTGCACAGAGAAGCTTTTGAGATTGTTGCCATTAGAAACTGAGCCCTTGTGGCTGGAGTTATGGTCAGGCTGCCGTCTCCACCCCCACCCTCCTTCCCTGCCCTCCTCCTGCTCCACTGACTGACCTTGCCACGCTTGGCTGAGCTGAACCTTGAGGTGCTGCAGTGTTTTACATCGCTGGGCTGTAAGGTCTGAGGTGTGAGCATGCAAGAGGTGGTGCCATCTGCGGGGACAAGAGTCTTTTCTTTTGCTGAAAACCTGCCAGCTGTTATTCAATATCACTGAGTATCATGTAACAAATATAAAAGCTGCATGTCAGGGAGAACGTCTCTTTCCCTACTGATCTAGGCTGGAACATAGCAAAGTTTCCATTTACTTCTAGCTATTGTGAAAAGAAGGCTCCATTGACCTATTTTGACACTCAGCCAGGGAGGTGACACCATCAGTCAGAAGCTGACCATTTTTGTTTCCAAACGCACACACCAGAATTTTAATACTGTGCTTTGTTTGAATTGAAAGGCTGTCATTTCAGTGCTTTTTGTCACCATTGATCTCAGCCTTATGTATTTTACATGGTATTTTGGACGTACACTATTAGCCATCATTATAATATTCTCTGTGTAAAATTATTTTGTGTGTAAGCCTGAAGAAAATTTCTGGTGAGTTTTCGCATTACTCAGTGGCACCAAGCGATCTTTTGTGCAAAGATAACACAGATGTGCTCTTTTGTAACCTCTTCTTCCCAGGGAGACTCTGATCCTTCACTGGCACAAGACGTTTGAAGTTCTGCAGTTGATTTTTGCAAGACCAGGAGCAAGCCTTGAGCTCTTCTAATTCTACCTGTCACTGAGCATCTCCCCAGTTGGGAGCCAAGAGCATGCAGGACATGGTGGGATCAGATCCTGAATTAATTCTCTTGGGAGTAATTGATCTCAGAAGAATTGCTACAGACACAGCTTCCAAAGGTAACCAGTGCTGATACAGAGCAGCACAGAGTAGTTTTTGCAGGTCAGCAAAGGAGTGGTCACTTTAAGCAACAAGGCATAGGAAAATGTTCTGCAGAGAACAATTCATTAGCAGGACATTCCAGCCTTTAGTCTGGATTTTCGATGGGTCGAACTGGATCATTGTGGGCACACTGAGGGAATGAGAGGCCTATGCATCATTCCTGCCAGACAGGATTCCTTCAGGTGCACCTAGCAGCATTTTTGCTGTTGTTGTGAGAAGAGAAAATTGAGCCCAGCTGTCGAAGATGCTGAAAGCTGGGGACTTTTTCCCCAAAGTTATAAGCATCAATTAGGCACTGAACCTCCACTCGCAATCAATCATTTGAAAATCTCCCTCTGCATGATGCTGCCTGGACTCAGGGCTGGAGCAACAGCTGGGCACTGCTTTGTGCTTTGGTGGGACTATGGTCCCTTAGCCCAGAAATGTCTGCTGAGATCTTCTTGTCAGGGAGGGAGCTCTTTAAACTCTCCATTCATTGCCCTTTTTGAGAACCATACCACATTAGGTTTGAGTATGTAACCAAGTCTTGGATTAGGGTACAGGCATAAGCTTTGTGCGTGGAATCTCCTGAGTATAGGTGAATGTCTCAGCTGGGATGGGCAGCAGAACCTCTGGTCTCTACTCTCACTACCTAGGAAGACACTGTGGCTGATGCAAATGTATGTTAAGCAAAGTAAAAATTAGAATTTATTTTTATGCAGTTACTGAGATGTGTAAGATGACAGTAATTAGTTTTACCATTGCTTAAAAACCTGTACTTTGAAGAAAATGTAGGAGTTCAAATGTATTTGGCATTTGAGAAAGTCAGAAGAAATATTATGTATTGATTGACAAAACCAGCAGTTTTACAAAATAATCTTAAAGCACAGTATCTAAAAATGCTGTGATTATCTGAAATAAATTTAAGCAGAGAGATGTAAAGTTAGAGTCCGAAAGGCATTTTCATGGATTTGTGGTGAACATATCCGCTGATATAATTTCCAGTGAAATAAAAGATGGTAAAAAAAAAAAGAAATTTCTTAAAATTTCAGATATCCCCTTGACTGTAGCAAACTCACAAACTGTATCTTGTCTGTTGCTTTCATGATCAGAACTGGTATTTTTTGAAAAGGACATCTTTCCATAACAGATACTATATTTACAATAAATATCTTACACACATTAAATGTAGCTGTTTTCAGTTCGATTTTAAACAAGCCAAAGTTTTCCAATGCTTTAATGTTTCATCAGACTGTGCAGGCCCACAGTTATACCCCTCCCTTTATCTGAAGAAAGAGGGACCAGAGAAAGTAAAGTGCAAGCAAGGCTAACTAAATTTATGTTTGTTTTCTTGACAAACATTGTCCTTGGAAATTTTACATAGAGTAACTTGTACGTTGGAGATATCTCAGACATGTTACGACAGTCAGCAGTATTCTCAGAGTTGTGGTTCACACCTCTAGAAATGCTTGGAACCCAGTCTGTTCATTTTTTTTTTTTTTTTTTTTGAATAAGACATCAAGTGCATTCTTAACACTTCAGATTAACCTTGCAGCTCTTTTAAGTGTAACCCAGTAACAGGACCAACAGTTAAGCTTTCTAAGCTTCTGGGATACCATTGCTTGTTTAATTCATACAATAATCATTAACATACCTATTTCAAGAGGAAAACCTTGACTGGTGGAGAGAAATTCAAATTCAGTGTGTTTTTCTGTAAGTCAGACTTTTGGACTGCTGGCAGTTGGCCCCATCCCTTCATCATGAAACCAGGCCTTCTCAGAATCTAACTCCCAGTTCTTCTTAACAGCTTTCCCTGGCTTTTTAGAGGCAACTGACCATCTCCCTGTCCTCAGGTTCATATTCAATCTGCATTTGAAGAACTTGAGAGGAAACAAAAGAATTACTTCCTCTCTCCAAAAAGAAACAAAATTACTTGTTCAGTGCTAGCTTATTGAGGTACCTATTTAGATATTTATATATTTAATATATAATACCTATATATAAATATATTTAATTTTAATACCTATTTATATATTAAATATTTAGATATTTAATGTAGAATTTGTCTTCCTTAACTTACATACTCTACAAACAGGATCTCTTGCTTAAAACCCTGTTGAAAGTCTTTCTAGAGCAGTTTGCCTTCATTTAGTGATACAAGTGGAGAGGAGAAGAGAGAGTGACCATAATTCTTCTATGAGCCAACAAGCCTGGACAGCTATAGAAAGAGACCTCTGTCATTACCATTTTGTAGCATATACCAGCATGTGCCCGCTCAGTATTCATGACAGCATTCTACCAGAGCTCTGACTAGAGTGATTAAATGCCCATTGCAGTTTTGTGTCTTTCAAATATAACTAAACCTTCAGAAATCTGATTATGACAGAAACCAGAAAGTTGACAGAAAAGTAATGGAGCTTGCAAAGGTTAATTTGGATGAAAAAAACTTGTCATGAATCCATGTTACAAAGCAATATTTTCTAATCTGTGAGACTTGCATAGAGTGGGCATGTGGTGGGAGGAAGGAAGCTGAAAAAAGGATGTCTTTCAAGCTGACAGATTTGATCATGAGAAATCTTCAGCTCCAAGTTTGGCTTTTGTTTAAAGTAAATATCTTCCTCCTGGCAAGGCAGGCTTAACAAGTGAGGAAGTCATTTTCAGGCACTACACTGAAGTAATTTTCTGACACTAATGAATCTGCATCACTAATGCATACACACTGCTCAGATTCTCCTCTACAATATTCAAGACTAGAGAAAGCCACCTGAAATTAGTGAAATTAGTAGGATTTCACTGGATACATGAGAATGTAATTTGGTCAGTTTAATCGCCTGTGCCTGTATGAGCTGGAGTCTGCAATATGTGTTCTCTCCCTTTGGGTAAAGATCCACTTTAATAGCTTCATACCTTTTGTTACAGATATTCTGAAAGTGCTTGTGATACACACTGAAAATTTCTCCATACAGTCCTAAGTGTGACATTATAAGAGATTGTTTCTATGAGACGGATGCACTGAACACCTACAATAAATTATTAACCATGTCAGCGACCCAAGTTTTGGAGAGCTTAATTTATATTGAGTACATTTGTATCCAGAGGTGACATCATTGAAATAAATGGGGCTTTCTCATCTGTAAGGAGGCATGAAGCTCTGGGTAAAACTATCAGAAGCAGGTTCAGGCTGTGTGATTTTTTGGAGGGATACTAGAGGAATAATGTGGTACAATCATAATGGAAGATAAAACCCAAGATGGGTTTTGTGTTGTGTTGTAGTTTTTTTCAGTATGAAGCAATATTGAATAATAGCTTACACATTTATGTGAACAGTTCCATGGTTAAAACAAAACAACACAAAGCATTAAAAAAAAAAAAAAATCACAAAACTGGAGTTTAGTTGAAGTGAAAGCTGAAGCTTCTGTAAACTGTGGCAAGATATCACTTGGATCTCTTACCTACAGCTGTGCAAGTTAGCCAGGGTCTTCCTAGATATCACTCATATATCCTCCAGACAGGAATGCAAAGCTAATATTGCTGCTCTTTACGGCAGTCAAGATTTCAGAATGGTCTTTCCCAAAACCCTTTATTTTTGGAAGGGAGGAGGGCGATTTTGTCTGAATTGACATGGACATGCCCCTCCAACATGTTGCTTGCAAAGACCATTTCCAAAACCCCAGGATGAGGAATTAAACTGGGATTCAGCAGATTAAGGAACAGACTATGATATAAATACTCACAAAACAGGCAAGGAAAAATGAGATTCAATAGATTTTATGATTCAAGTTAGCTGACAGATTGTACTTGACAATCTGCACTCATTCCTAATGTCAGCCTGATCTTAATGCTGTGTTTTTGTTGTATTATTGTTGACAACACACACCACCAGCACAGTAAAATCCTACTATTATCCACCATCACAATGGGTGATTTTACAGTACATAAAGTAGATTGGGTGTCATTTGGTATTAGTTTGGGCTTTTGTGAAAAAGAGTTTTTGGGGTTTTTTTAATTTTTATTTTAGTTGCTTGTAGTAACTGTCATGCACAGGATCATGAAATTTTGCAAAAGTGTATTTTGGAAATAATATTAATTAACATTATATTATATATCATGTTAATATTATTATATAATATATAATTACATGTTATAATTATATAATATATAATATTAATAATATTACTGTGGATTCCAGTGGAAAAGATGCTAGCTAGCTCTTGTGATATTCAAGCAGGAGAACCATTTCTGTTATTATAACAGATATAGCAATGTACCTAGAAATGTACTTCCTTTTATATATAAACATTTCTTTATTTTAAAGAGCTAAATTCTATGCACGTATATGTATGACCTGAGTTTGCTGGAGAAATTATAAGCTGTAGGATCAGTATCCTGACTTCCAAAATATCTGAACAATCAGAACCTTAAACTGAAATAGTGAGCACAAGTGAACGGTCGGACAAGGGCTGATTAATAAAGGAAAAGGATGAGAAAAAACCTGAATTCAGCCATGCTGACATAAGGTGCGAACAAGACCAGCAGGTTTATAGGAATGTCCAGGAGTAGTTGTTCTAGATTGCAACATAGAAGCAGAGTGAGAAGAATTTATCACCCTTGATAAGATGAGGGTAGATTTCCTGGGGTTAGTGAAATAATCTCAGGAGAAAGCAGATGGCTTTCTAGTTGAAGCAAACAGCAAGTAAAAGTAATGTTCAAGGAGCTGGGCAGGTAATTGGAGTTTGACCAGGGGCTATAAGAGTTAAAGACAGCCCCCATAAGCAACTACAAAGAAAGAAGAGAGACTAAACAGAGAGAAAGATAACAAGAAACTCCAGCTTGACAAGTTTTTTCCTGACTTTTGTAACAAGGAGGTGTCTGAAGAAACAAATACACATACACATTTGGAGCAGTAAGAAAAAAAACTCCAATATCAAGAAATTTATATCTGACCCATGTAATCTTGGCAGATCTCCAAGAGAGAAAACAAGTGTTATATTTAGGCCTATGGCACCTACCTGAAAGAAAAATATTATCTGAAATGTAATATTATTGTTTAACATTCTGGGGAATGTAAATGATTTTAAGAGAAACTTTTCAACATTGGAATTAGTTTATCCTGCAATAAAAGATAGTGCAACATAGCAACACATATATTGTCTTATAATACTTGTAGGTTTAAATGCCACTGAGCCTCAGAAAATAAATTTAGATCCATATTCATTATTGCTAGTAAAAGGTTGGTGTTTTTTTTCATTCAATTTTAAATCTCTCTGCAATAGTCTATGTATAGACTTAAATTCCTGGATCATCTGAAATGGCCCCAGTTATGTTGCTATAGCAGTGTGTGTTATACCAAACCAGCTCATCCTTGGGGGCCTTGGATTGCCCCCAGCTCAGCACAAACTCTATGCTTTGTAGAGGTACTCACCTCTCATGGGACTTCTTCCAGCAAGCCTCTCTGTAGCTGTTTCTTAGAAGTTCTCAAATGCTTACAGCTCTACAGTGAGCATTTTATTAGTTATCTTCCAGTGCAGGGGTCTTTCCCTTTTTTCACTGATGAAATGTAGCCCATCTCCACAGCTCTGATTTCAGCTGCCTTACCTAGAAATGAGATGCATCACATTGCAGATAAAACCTGTGTCGATACCTTGAGATCAGATCTCCTTATATAACCACCACTTAAATTTAGGTGTTGCAATGTGGAACTGAGTTCTGCCAGTACAAATTTTACTTTATTCTGTAGTAACTGCTCCCCATCTCAGCTGGTGCCTGCCAGCATCAGTCATTGGTGAAGTGCTGATAATGCTGACAGCTTCCCAATGAAGTGCTCTGGCACATGATGCCATGCTAATGGCCTGCCATTTACCACCCAGTACCAAAAAAATTCTGACATCTGCTCCCAGTCTGGCTGAACTTTATGTCTCCACAACAATACGGATCAGGGGATGGACCTGCACAGGCAGTGTTGTAAAAGATATCCCTAATTTGCTCGGGAAGAGAAGGTAGATCAGTCCTTCTTTGGGCGGCCGAAGAAAACCTTAGAATTAAAGACATGGGTGATTACAGATGATTCTGACTGCCACGGTATCTGCTGGAAGGCTTATATGGCACAAACGACCCATTGGATTTGTGGACTGTATTGAAAACTTTTTCTTGATGCAGGTGATCCATAAACCAATGAGGGGATATTGGACCTAAAGGTCAAGGGCAGTGTTGACTGCAGTAATTGTGAGACTGTGGAGTTTAGGGTCCTAAGAGAAGTGAGCAAAATAAATAGCTGAATTACAGTTCTGGACTTCAGAAGAGCAGATTTAGGTCTGTTCAGGGAGTGTGTTCATGGAAAACTGTGCCGCAGGGTAAAAGGCCCCAGGAGAGCTGGCTGATCTTCAAAGACAGCCTCCTCAGAACACAAGAACAGCGCACAATGTTCAGAAAGTTGAGCAAGTATGGCACAAGGCCAGTGTGGATGAACATGGAGCTCCTGCCTGAGCTCAAACACAAGAAGTACACAGCAGGTGGAAGCAGGGACAGACTACTTGGGAGGAATGAACAGACACTGTTCAAGTGTGTAGGAATACAGTCAGGGAAGCCAAAGTGCAAGTCCAGTTTAAAGCAGCAAGGGAGGAAAAGGGTGATAAAGAAGGTTTCTTTAAGTTCCCCAGTAGCAGAAAGAAGACTAATGAGAATGTAGAACGATGACAATAGGCCTTGCTCAGTGGGGCAGGGAATCCCATGACAAGAAATATGGAAAAGACTCAGGTGCTTGATGTGTTTTTTTCCTCAATTTTCCTTGGCAAATCTGCTCCCTGGCCCTCCAGCTCCCCAAGCCTTCTAGCAGCTTGTAGGCATGAAGTAGTACCCACAGTAGGAGAATACGCAATCAGGGAGTAATTAACCCACTTAGACATTCACATGGGATGCATGCAACGGTGCTGAAGGAGCTAGGTAACATCATTGTGATGCTGGTAATATTTTTGAAAGGTCATAACAGTTTCAAAGGCAGGAGATTCCCAGTAACTACAAAAAGGCAAACATTGCACCCATACTCAGGAAGAGAATCTCTGTAACTCCGGGCTGGTTAGCCTCACCTCAGTTCCTGAGCAAATCCTCCTGCAAGCTATTGCTAAACATATGAAGGACAAGAAGGTGACTGTAAGCACTCAGCATAGATTTATCAAGAGCAAACCATGCCTGACCAACCTAATTTCTTTTCTATTATAATGTTGTGCACAACAGGAGGGCTGTATGTGTTGTATACTTTGCTTTAGCAAGCTTTACCACAATCTCCTGTAGTTTTCTTATCACCAAACTGGTGACATATGGGTTAGAAAAACGAATGATAAGGCAAGTGGAAAATTGGCTGTACTATTTGGCTCAACAGGTTGTGATCAGTGACACAAAGTCACTTGTACAATGGCCATTACTTACTGGCGTCCCTCAGGAAACCCTGCTGGGACAGCAATGTTTTTTCATGTCACAGGTGACCTGGCTGATGGGGCAAACTGCGTTCTCAGCAAGCGTGCAGATGACACCTAACTGGGGGGAATAGTCACTGCTATTCACAGGGACTTTGACAGCCTGGAGGAATGGGCTGACAGGAATTTCATGATGTTAAACAAAAGCAAATACAAAGCTGTCACTGTGACGCAGAGAGGAAGCACACAGCAACACACACAACAGGTGTTCAGGCAGAGAAGAAGAAAAGAACTCTAGTTTTTTGTTGACCTCATATATATAAGTTTCTGGACAGTGACCAGAGATTGGACAGAGAAGTTACCACCTCTCCATCTCCACTGGTCACTTGAGAAGTCTATCAGGTGATATCTTTTCACGAAGGAATACAAACGTGATTCTTGTTTATCTTACAATTCATGAGAACTGACTCCATTACACTAAAACAAATCAGAAGGCTTATTTTCAGGGACAACACAAAGCCTTGCACCTGGAATGGAATAAACTAATGCAACAATTCAGACTGAGAGTTGGCTGACTGAGAAACAGCTTTTCTGAAAAGGACCTGGAAATCTTGGAGGAGAAGAAGTTGAGCTAGCAATGTGACCTTGTGGCTGGGAAAACCAACAGCATCCAATAGCAAGATCTGCAGGCAGCAGATCCAGAGAATTGACCTCCCCTTCTGTATTTGTCACTTGTGAGACTGCGCCTGGAATATCATGCCCGGTTTGGGGATCTCCAATAAATAAGACTTGGACATACTGGATTGAGTCCTGAGGAGGCTGGCAAGCTGCTCTGAAACTGAGGCACATGACCTATGAGAAAAGGCACTGGGTGATGGACCTGTTTAGCCTGCAAAAGAGAGATCTGGGAGTAAATCTGCAAGTAAATGTTGTGTCTGCAACTACTCGATCAGAAGTCATAAAGGAGACAGAGCCAGACTATTCCTGAAGATGCACAACAATTGGATGAGAGGCAGTGGCTACAAGGAGGAATATTTTGATACAATTTGAGGGTTTTTTGACTATGAGGTTGTGTCAGCACTGAAAGAGACCCAGAGACACTATGGGAAAAACACTCCATCCTTGGAGATGTTCAAGGCTCAACTGGACACAAATCTGAGGAACCTGATCTGATTAGTCCTGCCTTGAGCAGGGTGGATGAGTGGCATGTCACCCAGATCTGGTCTACCTGATTCTGCAAATCCATGATCCTGTGTCACCTGGTCTAAGGCTCCTACTATAAAATCCATAGTGGGAGGAAGGAGTAAGTATTGATTGTAACTTGATTTCAAAATTCTCAAGTGGAGATGAAGATATATTTACAACAGTAATGCCTAGAAATTAGCACAGAAGGTTGCACCGCGTTACAAATTGTAGCACTCTAGAAACAGATCTAGAAACATATAGGGATTGAGGGAGTTTCCACCATGTCATATAAATCTAATATTATTCTGCAATTTTTATAGTGTGGTGTCCATTGCTGGAATTGGTCCAGCAAACACCTGTGACAAATTATAGTTCCTATTTTTATCTGGGTAGCTGGAGGCTCAGAATCCAGTTTCAGGCTATGAAAATGATTGATACTCAGCCAAAGAACACAGATAGCCAACCTGTATATGGCAAATACACTTAGTAATAATGGAACATGAAACTGAACTAAAATAATAACCATAACGATATGCCTGGTCAGTCAACAAATGCAGATTTTTTTTGCACCATCAGCAATATTTAAGCCAAAGTATGTAAGAGCAAAACAAAAAATGGAAGCGTGTCACAGAACTGGGACATTCTGCACATGGGTATAACCCATCTGAAAAGAAATATCAACAAAATTCTGGGAAATGCACAAAACACATAACTGTCCACAGTGTAGATGATGCATGCTAATTCAATCCTCTGTAAATTGGCATTTCTAGCAAGGCTGTTCCAAAATGTTACTAAGGGCACTGCAGCATATTGCAGATTGTGTTGGCAATGCCAAAAACAGAGGGGAAATCAGGAACACGGCAAAAACATAAGACAGCTGCCAAATACTGATTGTCTTTGAAGGTGGGAAGCAAAGATTACTGGGGTTTTTGAGTGAGGAAAAAATGTTGGTATTTTTTTTTGCAGGTCTGTTTGTAAGAGCTGAGGAGGCAAAATGTAGTAGTTGAAATGGGTTTAATGTATTCATGTTCTGTGCATAATTACACTGAGGGGAACACATTTGACAAAAAACCAATAGTAATATATCAGTGCCTGTCTGGGAGCATCTTAGTTGTTACTATGCAGCAATCCACGAGCCCTTGGATTTCTACAGATTCTGTCAACAGAACTTACACTTCCATCCCCCAAAACTTCAAGTCCATGCCACCGGAAATTTTAAAAAAGTCCAGTGCACTGCAATATGTCAAAGGTAGGTCAGAAGAGTGGTGAGTGAAATCCTCGTTTCAGTTTTACTCTTGTGCCATGATAGTTTTCAGAAAGTTTGTTAATGAATGCAAACAGTACGAAGTGAAAAATGTGGGAGCTATATTTTATAAGGTTTTTATCCAATTGGGTCACTGGTCACAGAGGATTGTGGTGAAGGTTGAAGAATTAAAATTCAGGTGCACAATGAATCAGAACTCTGTCAGACTATCTGGTGCTGAGTAGCCCCTGAATCACACATGGTATCAACAATAAAATGCACTAAAAAATTCCCATAGGGAGAAATGAACCAGAGAGCAAAACCTCACACTGGAGTGAAAGCTCTGTGAATTTGTAAGACAACTAGAAAAATGTAAATAAGTGTTCTCCATTGATAAGTATTTCCTGGAAGAAAAAGTCAAAAAATTAACTTTATTTCTGACAAGAGCTGGTTTAGAATAATTTAAGGTTTTAAATTCTTTCCAATTAACATCAGTAGAAGAGGCTAATGATGAGAGTACTGAAGAAATCTGAGGAAGATATTACTTCATATAAAAATGAAAAATATGATTTTTTTTTATACCATAAAAATTGAAAAATGAAACTATGAGCAGTTATGACTGATTTAAGGACTTTCATTCAGCTTTGCTTAGTGAACAGCTCAGATGCTATGTTACTTCTTCCCAGCTGCTTGCTATGCTCTTTTTGTAACAGGTCATCACCCTTCAGCAGAACTGACAGGAGGAAATGTGTGCCCATGCACAATCTCCTTCAGTACAGGAGCTGTACTTTGTTCAAGCCCACCTTCGTTGGTGATTTCAGGCTGGCTGTCAGCCTCTGGGATAGCACAGCAGAGACACAGGCACAGGTTTGCTCGTGCCAGTTCCACACTGATGACAGTAAAGGAGGCACCAGGAGACTTTTCAACCTTGCAGCTACTTTTGCTCAAGTAAAACTATTAATGTCTTGAGCTCACCAAGAGAGTCTTTTGCTTCTAGAGGTTTTTTCTTCTTTTACATGAGAAGAGAAGTCGAGGGGCTGCATTACAGGGCTGAGGGGTGAAGGGGTAACTATTAAATGAGCAACACAAAATTAAGATCTAAGACAGTACTTGTGCAGAGACTAAATTGGAAAGAAAGGGACAAATGCTTTGGAGCTGGTCTTCCAAGGACTCAGTTGGTTTCACTACACAGAGGAGAAAATCATATTTTTTTCCTTTTGCCACTCACCTATGCCCCCCTGTTCAGATTCCTAGGAGGCCACCCTTCATCCCAAAATAGAAACTGCTTTGGAACAGGACAGAGTTACTGCTCTACAGGAGGACAGCAAATGAAACAGCAGGTAGCATGGGTGCAACTTCCTGGCCAGAGCACGAAGCACAGTGGAAAAAAGGGTGGAACCTTTCACTTCTGTATAAATCCAAAACCTTTAAAGTGATAATATTTCCCATCACAATTCTGTACAGAAGAGTTGGAAACATTTTTTCTGCACTTGATGCAAAAGGAAAATAAAGCAGCTTTTTGACCATTTCCCTCCCTGTTGGGAAATATTGGTTTTGAACACCACTATCTGAGTTGTTTTTAACAGCTGTTTAATCTGAAAATACAACTTTCTGCTAATCTAGAGGTTGTTAAGTTACACATAGATGAAGCTTTGATGTAAGGAAAACAAAAGACTTCTGGCAGCTTTGAAAAGTGTTCGAGCTTCTGGAATAAAGCAAAGAGAAGCAAAAATGTAAATTTCATACATAAATTTCAGTGGAAATAGCAGATCTTATTCAGAAACTAACCCAACAATACTTACAGGGAAATGAAAGTACAGCTGAGGCCAACACCTTCCTGCCTTAACAAGACAAGGTACTTTCTTTTTTATTTTCGTGTTTCTCATAACTGTATTGTCAGAACCAGAGGTCACTACCTCAGACTGACAAATGCAGAATGGTGATGAGAGCAAATGGAGAGGGTTTCTTTGGCATTAGTGGTTAGGTATATCAAGTTTTTGTCTTTACTAGTGAGAATGTAATTTATGAGGTGTGGATGGAGGGTAATCATAAACCACTCTTGCCATTGTCAAAAGCACTTCACAAACAGCTTTTCTACACTTAGAAGACATGCTTCCTTTTTCCAGATTGAATTCACATCTGTGGAAAAATGCATAGGTTGTAACGTTCACAACAGCAGGGCTCTAGAAATGACAACTTAATCTGCCCCCAAAGATAATTTTTACATTTCTAAAATGCATTTATGCATTACCAGATATACTGCTGTGAGCTGTTACTGCATCCCTAAGACACAGGAGAGGAGTGTGAGAGCACAAACTGCACAGGTTTCTGGAACAGGTATCCAGCCCCGATTCAAAAGGTCAGACATCTCTGACATGAAGGTCTAGCAGAAGTGCAGCAAATCAAAGTCTTAAGGCAGTCTGTGAATCTGTAGATCTGATAAAGAAAAAATACCAAACTGTCTGATCTTAGATGCAATTCAGATTACCTGGTGGAGGTGAGATACAAAGGAAAGTACACTTTTGCTGTTGCATTACAACATCTAAAACAAAAGTATAAGATGTTAAATACATCTTAATAGTGTATAGCCAGCTGTTGCTATTGATTTATGGATGATCCTCACAATACTCACTGAGATTTTTTCTAAATATGCCATGAAAATATTTCCAAGATATTGCACAAAAACTGTTTCAAAAGCCACAAAAGGAGAACTTAGGTATTGGAAATATAAGTAACGAAAAGGAAATATTTCTAAGTTTGTCACATATGCCAGAAATACAAGCCAAGTCAAATGAAAAAGCTTTTGATGGCACCACAGAAATGTTTGGCCCCCTGGAGCAACGTAGGCATAGGTTTGTTTATGCTGGCTGAAGAAACTGATATTTGTCTTTACTTGCTATTTTCACTTTTTTCTGATATATTTACTAGAAAATATTGCAACTAAATAAGCAATTATTCATAACAAATTATCTTCTAGTGTAGAAAGAACCAAACACAAGCCACAAAAATTAATTAAAGAATAAAGATAACTTAAGAATTTTGTGGGGAGAGGAGTCATGTAACTGCCAATGCTTGTTATCTCAAATCTAAACTGCTTTTAGAAAACAGTATTGAAATAATAAAGCACTGTAAAATAACCTGCAGAACCAGACTGATCTGTATTTAGATTAAATTACAGAAGGACAGTGATTAAATTTAGGCTGTCATCCACTAATATTTCACTTGACAGGATGCTGAAAACAACTAAAACCCGCTGTCTGCAGTATAAAGAAAGGACAATGGCAGGATAAAAAAACTGATATGATCCAAGAGCTGCCATCACTTCATAGACTGATTCTATACATCAGGGAATCATGGTCTCAGAAGACAATGTCATGCTTGTGTGAGAATATCACACTTCAAATATGCCATGAAAGGATGGGTGACCCCTTCTCAGAAATGGTAGTAAGATTAGCAATCCACAGAAAATGCTGTCATCCTGAGAAAATCTCTGGCATAAACCTAAACAAATGCTAATTGCTGGGCCTTATGAGACTTCCATCTGTGCCCCAAAGGACTTTATTAGCCTTGGCCACCCTTGCCTGAGTGGGTGGCCCACACTCTGCCCATGGCCCAGGGTCCTCATTTCAGCCCAATCTCAGGCACCCAGCCCTGCCTCGAGAAATTCTGAAGGTGTCCCTCTGCCCAAATTGTTCTTTGAGCTATCATTCTGGATTGACCTCGCACCTGGCTGGTGGCCACGCGTGTGCCTGATGGTCACTGGGCTGTCATCTCAACCCAACACTGCTGACTGACATCGAGACCCCTCATGTGTCATCTTGTTTCACCACTGCTGTGCATAACAAATGTATTTGAGCATTTTTTGTTTCAAGGCCTCACTCTCATTTTGTTTTTTTGAATGGTCTGAACTTGAGAAATTCTTATGAATTATTGCTATTTCAGCATCCAGCTGAGATGCTCTAACTGTGCTTCTCTAAGAAGTGTCTGGGTTCCAGTACAAAAACCTGCTTATAAGGCTTTTCTCTTTTGCAGCTGAAAGAACTGCGTCCTTCCCACTACAGTCAGTTACCTCATGCATGAAAATCATCAGTTGTCATAAGGGATGATTGAAGACCCCTGGACTGTTGAACTTTCAATCCTGTCACTTTTAACACTGACCATGTCTCTGTCACTTCAGGGGAACAGGAAACCTTGTCCTTTCGAAATCACTGAAAACAGGCTTTTGAGCCTTCACAATGCCACACCTTTATTTGCGAGATCGAAGAACCAATTATTACCGAATTCCTATTCTCCAGGTAGCTACTTAAGTAATTTTTCCCCTGTTTCAGCATCTTAAGTAGTTCGTTCCATGAATTCCATGAGGAAGGATTTCCATTTTAATAATTCTTGAGGACTTTGTCTGAAATGTCTTTGACTTTTCAGAATCCTTGTCTAATTGTAGACACCCAAGCTAAGCTTATTGTTCCAGCGGGATGACACATAGAATTGTGTAACCTTCCTACACTTTTTGAGTATAAATTCCTGGATTATGTGTAAGAATTGCATTACCGTAGGAGAGTCTGTTCACCTGATTACTTCTCTCAGGCTTCTTCAGATTTATTTCTTCCCCCATTATTTGTAGTTGAATGAGTTTTCCTGTCGCCATGCTGAAAAACATGTAGCTTTATTAAACTATTTACCAAACTCTGTGATAATGTCTGGCCACTCCCCTAATATTTTAGACTTCTATAGACTTTAGGAGGGATATTTTTGCATTTTCTTTATCTGTGACAAAAATTTCAACAGCATAGAGGCCAAAATCATCTAGGAATATACTTATTCGGTGAAGAATGCTCTCTTACAGTTGCTGTTTTGATCCTGTGAAGTAACCATGTTTCATATTGACTTTTAATTGATTTGGTTCTCAGTCTTTCAGTTAATTATGATCTTGAAATGTCTTTAACTGTGTAATTATACCTAAAATATATATGCCTCAAAATGCAATAATTAAGCCTTCAGTCAGTAAAGATGAATTTAAATGACTACAGATTATACCGGCTTTGCCAGGGACAAATAAGTTTAATGGCAGTGTTTTGCAGAGTCATGAAAGACTCCTGGAGCTGATTTTCAGTTCTTGTCTCTTGCTCACTCAGGCAGAATAAAAAAGAAGAAAAAATGTATCATACTTTGCTCCCAAGGTAGAAATATTTCACATCATTCAAGGTATGTTTATTACAAACAGCTAAATATAGCACTGCTGGTCATCTGCCACTGCACCGAGGCAATGTAGTCCATCTCACATGGTGGAAGAAGAGGAGGGAAGGAAAGGGAAAAACTGTAAAGCACAGAAGACTGTGAAACAATTTCCAGGCCTATCTCACTTCAGCTGCTTAAAACCTTTCCATTAAAATGCATTGTGCAGCATTAGGAAAACAAAGTCAAGTTTTGGTGAAAGTAAAGGAGATATTTTTGTGCCCTTTCGGTACAGCCACGAACACTGGCCATTCCAGAACACCTTTCCAGAAGAAAGATATTCAAATAAGAGGATGGTTAATGTCAACATGAGGCATTCCACATTGATAGTGTTTTGATTTGAGACCCTATATTGTAAGCACATCTGATAAATATTTAGTGGCTTCACTGGCCCTGAGGAAGCTGAGAATGAGTCACTGAAACCAGAACACCTGTTATTTATGCACTCAGTTCATAGCCCAGCTGCAGGTAGGATAAAAAGGCTCAATTCCAGTTGCAAATGCAAAGTATTTAAACATGTACTTACATATGCATTAAGTAGATCATAAGCAGTAATCAAATCTATTTATTTCTTTTTCAAAATATTTGGATGCATTTAAAATCATAATTAATTATTATTCTACAGTACTGTCACAGTACTATTTACAAACAAGCCTGAACCAAAAGGTATTAACACTATAATGCTAATATTCATAAGCAGATCCTTGGGAAAAGTCTGAAAGGATTTTTAAAAGTAATTACAGTGAGAGAATATATAGATACCATTTTTAAAAAAGCCTATAGAATCTATTTTAAACCACATGTCCACTGAGTTTGAAATTAGTTTGTAGAATATAACAAAATTTTCTCTTTGGCAAAGCTTGCTGTTTGTAGAGACCATATACCTTTCTTTGTGTTGGCATTGCATCTATCGTGATGTGGAATTTTAAAAGAAAGTTAAAAATGGTGTGATTGCAATCCTAAGCCATCAATAGGGCTGTTTTCACTGATTTCAAAAGGGTAAAGTTTTCTAGTTTGTTTTTCCAGAAGGATGATTTTAATATCATAAAAGCATATCCAAAAATATACTGGCACATTTATTAGAGAAAAAAGTACGAATAGGAAGCAGTTAAAAAAATTCACAAGCCAGCTCAGAAGAGCTGAAGTAATTAAGTTCCTCTTATGAATAATCTAAGTTTCAGGTACCTTTTATTTATATACCTCTTTTGCTTTAACAAAAATTATAAATTTAAAATACAGAGCTGAGCTGTATTCCATTTCCCTTCTACTGTTTTAAATAAGATATCCACATTCTTTCCATTTGTCATGGGGCATTAAGGGCATATTTTCATTGTGGATTATATAGCATCAATTGGTAATATGCCATGTTGTGATGGACCACAAAACATCCAATAACCTGGAGCAAATTTCAGATGTATGGAAGAAATTGTAGTTGAACGACAAACCATGAAAATCTAGGGGAAGCTGGGCCTCTTTGGCTACAATTAAAGCATGGAGTAAATTTGTTCCACCAACAGGTTTTCCTGTGTTCGGTGATTGACAAGGTTTGTTCAACTTCTATGGCACTGTGCGTCCTAAAGTTTGTGCATGAAATTATTGCCACATATGGATTATACAGCTGCTCTGTAAATGGAGAATACAAAAGTGATCACACAAGAGAGGAAAACCCAAGGACATAGTTTACAGCCCTTTATGTTTATAGTTAGCAGGAGACAGTGCTTCTTTTGACTTCCAAGTCAGTATGTGACTAAATGAGTGTCCTATTAATAGCTCTGGTAAGTCTCAGAGAGTAAGTCTTCTTACACTGCCTTGGCACCAGCAGCAACACACAGTGCCCCTGGCTTTTACCCAGCTTGATGGCAGTTTCTTCTGGATATTCAGCTACTTCACCCTTTCTGAGGATCCAGAGGAATCTTAGGGATGGCCATGGTTTTGTAAAGAAGACTTTCATGCTTCAGGTTGTCACTAAAACTACTGACTTATTTCAAATCAGCAAACATGTGATTGCATTAGAAGGATTTCCTTGACTCAGCCCAGATTTTGAATCCCTAGTCTTAGCAGAAAAAGCGAAGTGTTATTACCAGCTCCCTGATAGGAGGTGTTCAAAACACCCTACTAGTAAATCACATATTCATCTGTAATGATGCAGGAGATGTGAAAAGACACCCTCTAAGTAGCTGGTTTCTGAGTTTTCTGTAGCTACCATCAGTGTCTCTCTGCAAGCTTTATGTACATCCAATACCTTCACAAAGTCATGTTTGATGGCTTCCATACATCAGTGTTGTGGTAGTAGGGGGAAGAAATAACTATAGGCCAGTTTCATGGCCAGATTAATTTTTATTGCAGCCTTGAATTTTTGCTGCACTGTTATGATAGATGACCATAATAATCTGTCACAAGTATCATCAGATGTCACTGTCACTGTATGTAGCATGCTGTGTTGAATTTGGTACAGTGGCTGTTATTTTTACCAGGTAACACATCGGCTGCTTTGTTATTAAGACACAGGTAAAGACCAGCATGTACCTGACCTCTGAATAGTATAGATGCTTTCAAAATTACAAGAATTTTCTTTAAGCTAGTCCCTTCATCCAGAGTTTCTATTACTAGTAATGTCTATTTTTATACTTTGTTTTTCCCAAAAGAGATAAATACAGCATAGGGTGCATGTGTAAACTGAAGTAAAATAATCACTTCCCTGTTTCACGCATATTATACCTTCACTGAATTTGGGCACAGAGGTGGGTGTCTACTCTGAAATACAATGATTTGAGGACAATCTAAGAAAAGCAAATTATACAGATAATGCATGGAAATCAACAGGTCTTGTAGGTATTTACTGACCAGAAGGACTACCATGCAAGGCGTAACTGAGCAATGAATAACTAAGTTTGTGGAACAAATATTGCAAAAGAAGTGTTGTTTATGATAGAAAATGACCTGATTTCAATTTTTGAGTCTATAAGTATTTTTTTCAAACACAGTTAGAAAGTTTTATGAGCATTAGTGGAACACTAAGGTTATGTCATTAATGTGTACACTGCTCAGAGTAAGTAAGTAAAGCCCATATTTTTAGAGAAACAGGACTTAAATTAAGTTTGGGATTGTTTTTTGTTTTGTTGTTTGGTTGGGGTTTTTTTGGCAGATTAACACAGTTATTCCTGAGGCATAGGACTACAGCCTCATAAGTCCTTATTACATATATCAGGACTACTGCTAGGAAAGATCTGTTTGCTATAAAAGCAAGTACAGGATGCTTTTCTTATGATAAAAGACAGGAAAAGTGATGAGGTGCATTGTGACAAAGTTGGCTGTCTCTAAAGAAACTACTGCCTTTTTTTCTGCTTTTGTGTGCTAAACATGGCATAATATACATGTGAAGCAAAGAGTGAAACACAATTATCAAGGTAAAGAGTGAAGTTAAAGACTTGATTTTGAACAGCCTGTCAAGAAGCTATACAGCTGAAAGCTTCTTTATGGTTTGTCACAATATAGTAGTATGTCTCGTACATACTTTTCCCACTACTTGAATGGCACAGGGATTTAAAATAACTTCTCAAATGTATGTTCTGAATTCTGTAGGAGTTTGCTGGCTTGCTGTCTGATATTTCTGATTTTTGAACATAGACACATAAATCATTACCCTTTAAAGCTTCTTTTAAAATTTATTGGATTATAATTAACAAGAATCAATTTAATAAAAACAGTAACGCTTCCAAAAAACATTAAATCTGACCAAAGTTATTGCAACATTTAAGAGCAAAGTGCAAGGTGCTTACTGTTCCAACATTAATCATGTGCCAGGATGGATGGGATTCATTTCATCTCACTATAGCTATCTAAAAATTAGCCATCACATCTCATCTACTTACCTAAATTCCTATTAAATCAATGGACAGAGAGAGGAATCCCCAGGGGACACACCAGCCCATTCTCAGACAGGTGAGAGAAACACATGCTTCCTACCAATAGGTACAGACAGAACTAGTTGATATGAGACAGGTGCTTCACTTATTTCTCACGGGTAGGGATCTCACATTGTGTGAGATCGCTTAAGATACCCAAAAAATCCATGTGGATGTGGCAGATGTGACCCAGGGCTGACTCACAGAAGACCCTTCCACAGTGGCAGCTGGAGGCTAGACAGATAGAGAGAACAGTAGATATTTCGGGGTTCCTATAAATACACTGAATATATGACTGTTGCCTCTAAATCATGTCCAATGACTGTAAAGGAAGCTCTGGGACATATACATCCCAGCACTTATATGAAAGTATCACTGCCACTACCTAACCCTGGTAGGTTTACAGAAGGAAGGAAAACTCAAAACTGACTGAAACTGACTGAAAACTGAAAGTTTTGCTGTACAGATACTCAGAAAAATAAGCAGGCCTGCATTGAGAGAGGATAGTGCAGGATCTCTCTCCATCTCTTTTGCCTGCTCTGGGAGACGTAAGATTGAACTGAAAATCTGAAGCCACCAGACAAAATTACCCTTAGGAGGCTGGTGCAGGAAAAAAATGAAAAAATCATGCTAGCACTGGTTATCCCTTTTGGTATAGACTGATGAAGGCAGATTATCAAAATTGCTTGAAGTCACCCTGGCTTGCACGATGCCAGCAATGGCATCAAAAGAGAGCACCACAAAGTAAGTTTAGAAGAACAGCATACTGCTCTTTCAGATAACTTTCATTCCTAGTCCAGGAAAGGGTCAAAGGCTGCCTTCTTAAAGACAAAAAGGGGATTGTTAGAGGACAAAAAGGACATTCATGCTTAAAGCAACAGAAAGCTTACAAGCAAAGAACTGTTGTGGCTTCCTAGCTTCCCATGCCAAAGCAAAGTGAACACTATGAACCACCCACACCGCCTTTACCATGTCCCTCTGCCTCTGTCCAAGTACCACACGGGAGGAAATTGTTCTTGACTTGAGCAATGTGGCTTAAAACCCAAACCTCTGCTTTCTGCAATCTTTAATTTACATGCTTATCTTAAAAATTTACCCTTAATGTAGGCTAACTTGGCACTGATTGTTTGCAACAGCAACTTTAAAATTTTAAATGTTCTTTTATATTTATTCTTACATATTAGTTATATCAAAGGTTCTTTTTACACTTATGCCCCTTGCCTCCCACCAGCCTTCTCCCAGTGTTTTCTGTAGCTGAAGAGGCATTTCGGGCAACAGATGGAAAGCAACATTTAACAAAGGGTTGACCATGCCTATATACTGTCCCATGCTGTTGGACTTCCTTGTCTCTTTGAGAGCCCAGTAAGATAACACCTCTAGCCGTCCTACATGAGCAGAAAGAACAGGAAGTTCCCACAACCTCTGGAATTTCATGCCGCACATCCAGAAGATTTCTTTTGAACAACTAATTTTTGTTCACTAGGCTTTTTGCAGAACTTCCCTGATGATTTTGCAGCCTTCCCTTTGAGGTATCCCCAAATGTTTTGTCCCAGTGCAGTGCCCATCCCAATGGGCACTGAGGTTTCTGGTTTTCACATAAGTCATGCATCTTAATAACCAAATTATAACAAATTATTATTATATTTATAAAGGGTTTTTCTTAAGGAAAAAAAAAATCACTTAGTTGTCCTCTAATCTTACAGCTCAAATTTCATTTTTAGCCTTAATATATTCTTCATATTTAAGTTCTCCATGTCTGCCTTCCCTTTAGTTTCAGTATCTTATTAGGGCTACATGCATTAAACATGCCTTTATTTTTGCTCTATCCTTACCAAAGCTGAAAGTTGGAAAAATTACTGCTGTCCATGTTCAAGCCTCAAATACTGTTTGCTAAACACATGCTGTGTCTCTACAGATAGCTGTACTCCTCTGAGACCTCAAGTATTTTAAGTACTCTTGGGATGAGAAGTGCTGTCTATGTGTTGTAGTGTTATAAAATGTTAGTTTATACTTGCCTTTTTTTTTTTTTTTTTTTTTTTAAATTGTAGATTCATATATCATGACTAGAAGTTATAAAACAGTTCAACATACAGAAGAGCAATATGTTGTCAGTATTACCTCCCTCTCTGGTATTTGATTGTTGAAACAAAGAGGTCTAGTGGAATGTTTGGCTCTTAAAATTATGCAGCTATGTCCCACAGAAGCTTAGCAGTTCTGGCAGGGCAGTAATTGTTTTTTTTCCTGAGAATTTTTTTAATTATCTGGGCACCAACAAAAATAATGACATTTTTAAAGTGGTGGATTCAGTTGTGGCTACGCAGATGTGAGCAGTCTGTCTTTGTTAGTGTTTATACTGTGGCATTTCTGGGGGACACCAGTGACAGGCAGGGACTGATTGTGCTTGGCACTGAACAAACAAAGTAGAGTTTGCCATACAGAGGTTATAACTTAAATACACATGTACTGGGAGCTGGGGAGGGTGGTGTCAAATCACTCAGGAGGTTGGGAGTTGAGGCTGAAGCACCCCCTTCTCTCAAAGCTGAACACCTCTGAACCAGATTGCTTCTCTCCTGGAGCTATGGTTTTCATGGCACAGGTGCCCTTCTAGCCAGCTGGGGTGTTTTCTGCTGTGAAACCTGTAATGTTCTGCCTGTGAAGTAGACAATATTGATTTAAAACACAAAACCAGAAAAAAAAGAGTCAGAAGGGTCTGCTTAGAGCTGCCAAGGTTAAACTTTGAAATGATTAGTCACTTTCCATTGCAGTCAGTGCAAACTACCAACATTTCTTAAACATTTCTTTTAGCAGTCACTTACATGAATAATTAACTCCCGTGACCCTGCCTTGTCACTTACTGGTTAACATGGTCAAATGCTATCATTAACTTTCAGCATTAGATGTGCTCTCTCATACTTTCCACCTGCTGATGCAAATGCTCGGGCTCGAAGCTCACATTTCTAAATGTAGAAGCACAAGCCCGTGCGGACTCTTCAGAGGCTTCGTCCCGTGCAGACAACGAGCTGTGGTGCCGCGAGATCCATGCTTTCCTTGTCTTCTTGGGTGCCTTGTTTCTGGGCAGCCACTGGGAAAACGTGTCAGGGACACAGCAGAGGTTTACCTCACAGTGGCCTTTCTTTATCAGCAAAGCCAGGAAGCTGCACAAATCCCTGGCATGGGTCCACCTTCGGCTTTCTGAGAAGTAGATAGCGTGTCCCAGCCTGTGCTGTATTTAAAGAGGCAGACCATTTGGGGTGAGTTGCTAAGCTATGGAGCACTGGGGTATCATACTTGCCCGGAATTTTTCTCCTATCCAGAGAAAAATGCAACAAAAGTGATGGTGGGTAATTTGCAGCTGATTGTGGCTAACAAAGTGGTAAGGCCTCCTTGGGATGTTTTTGAGAATTTCTGAGTTCTTCCCTATGGGACCATATTTTGTAGGTCTTAATCTCATGGGAAATTTTGTCTTGGAGACAAACACAGGATTTCATCTGAATGTAAAGCTTTCATTTTGCACTCCTACTATGACTAGGATGGGAAACTGTAACACAGTAAGCTCCCTCAGTCCTCTTGACACACAAGCAATAGCAAAATGCCATCAATCTCAAAGATTTATGTTCTTGTCCTTTTAAATCCCTACCTTGCATTACACCATTATCACAATACATAAGGTAATGGCAGGAGTTGAATGAGTCATGGGAGACTTGCACTAAGATTTAATCCAAAATTTAAAAGCTGCCTACTCTGCATTGCCACAGCATGGCATGTTTTTAAGCTACAGGAAATACGCTGTATTCAGCAACATCATGTAATGTTAATTGCTGAAAAATCTACCCCATGGTCCTCAGTATCAGTGTTGTAGGTTATAGGGTTAAAAACTAAACTCTGATTATTAATTTAGTCTGTTACTAGCAAAGATAATTCTTTGGTGAAAGAGATTACTATGGAGCCTGATTCAGGGACAAAAAAAAAAAAAAAAGCCCAAATTTAAATTCATCATTGTGGAAAATCTTTAAACTGCTCTTTGATACATTTAACAATTTCTGTCATCCCTCTGGGAACAAAATCTAAACCAAAATCTAACATGAAGGAAACAGGTTTGTTGTGATGCCAGAAGTGCTCTAATTAATGTATCTGGTTTTCATGGTGATAAATGGGGTCTGTCAGATGGTAATAATTAATTCTTAATAATGTGAACTTCTCAAGGTTATTTTACCCTCAGATTTTTGAAGGGCTGTCCATAACAAAAACTGATACTGTAAATAAACAAATCTTGATTTGCTAGACATGTGGTACAGGTATGTGTGTGTTAGTGAGTTTGGCTTCCCTCTGAAGCAGACATTTCACTTTTGATGCTCTGGTTTTGTTTGCATTCGCTTATCTGTCCACAAATGGCCATGTTGACTCACACTGCCCTTGCAAAGCTGCCCAGCCTCTTCTTGGCCAGGACTGACCCATGGTCTGGGTATGATACTGGCAGCCACACTGCATGCCCATTCATCTGCTTTAATATTCTCATTTCTAAAATTATGATCTACTTTGTTGCTCAAAGTGTCTACAAAAAGGACATGAACTGTTAGAAGGAGAGGGTGTATTTTAAAAGCACTTGTAACACTGGGGAGGGGGGGGAATTTTTTTTCTTTCCTAAAACACTAATCTCTATTCTGCATCTGTCTACTCATTTATCCTCTGGTTACACTGTTGGCTCCCCCTTTCCCAACAGTTCTCTCTCTCTCATGGAAAAACTGGGCAGGAAGAGGTCATTGAAAACATTTTTGGGGATTGAGGCTACCAGGGCTTGGTGCTGCACAATTATGCAAGCAGATCCTTTTGAAAACAACTTTTAAGAAGGAAATAGGGAGCTTATGGTGAACAAGTGAGAACAGTATTTAGTGTAACTGTGTGCTTAGTACTACTAACATTCTGGTCTTAGACTGTAAATTTGGCTTTGCTAAGGTATATCTGAAAAACATGAGATTGAAAGGATAAAAATAATATCAGATAGCTATTTTTATGTTCATAATTTTAGTTTTTTTTCTGTAATTTAAATTCTTAGTAGACAAAGTTTGAAATTACATAAAGTATGCATTTAATAGTAAGGAAAACATTGTCGTGTAAGCATAGGTGGCAAACTCCAAACTTCTACTTGTCATTACACAAGTCATTTTCCATGAACATTGGTACTTTTTTAGTTTAGTTTTTGTTTCCAAGATGAGATTCTTTAGAGGATTTTAGAATGGTGAACTTTAAGCTGAGCTAGGTAAACACAGTTATGGATCCTAAGTAATCCTTCATTGCCAATCAAAGTAATGACTTTCTTTCGCTTGCCGTTTTTCTTTCTCTCTCTCACTTTGATTTATACCCTGGAGTTTTGCTCAGTGATTTTTCAGAAGCTACAGAGAAGTTAAAATAAACATGTTTAGTGCTGAACAGATTCATCTTCTTTTCATATTTTCCCTGCAGTTCTTTGCTATGTTCACAAAGCTGCATAATCTCTGCCTCTGGATGACAGCCCCTGCCATGGTCTGAAACCACAGCTGTCCACAAAGAGACGTCCTTTTGGGACAAGTTTCTCCTGTGGAGGGGAGGTGGTAATGTGCCCTTAAAACTGTCTGTCCTCTGGGTTAGGAAAATTGTCTTAAGTAGGTCAGTGGTCAAGTTATCACATCTGTATGCGCAACCCTCTCAGCTTGGCTGCCAGTCTGCTGCGCACCCTGGGAGGCTGTTCAGGGGCAGGGTCCAGCTGCAAGGTCAGGAGCTCAAATCTGGGATTACCTCTGCTACTGACTCTGCACATCACAGATTCACTTCAGGGAAAAAACGATATGAAACTGATAGCTCCTGGCTCTAGCACTATTTGCTAAATTCTCCTCTCCTTTGATAGCTACTTTCTTGGTTTCACGTTTCACCTGTTCAACACCTGTTCACCAGGCTGACTGAAAAAAATTTATGTGCTGGACCTTTCACACTGCTCAAATTTATTGTTCAGGAACACTGAATTTTTTGTTTAGATATGAACTATCTCATGTTTGCCACTGATTGCTACAATTACAGCCCACCTACAGTAATAAACAGGTTTGAGTCAGAGGGGTTACTTAGCACAAATGAGGGAAGAACTTTGAGGTAAAAGCAGAGAATGATCATATTTCATTTTAAATGTTGACATCTTTGTTAAATTGTATTACAAAAATTCAAGGCTAACATTTAATAGACAGAGGGTGCAAGCTGCATGAATGGTCATTATTACACCATGCTTATTGAGTTCCCCGTAAACCAATTTTAGCTTAAGTTTGTTTTTATATCACTGCCACTATGTAAATCAAGACTTAGAACAAAAAAACCCAACCAAACAAGCAAATACCAAACCAAAAGCTGTCAGCTATTCACAGCTATGCAGATATACCTAAACAATGTTGCTTTTACACTGATGCATTTATGTATTAGTACTAGGGAAATCTCCAGTCCTTGGGTAACTGCCACACACCCACTTTTGTGGATGCCTCTCTCCTCCTTTGCTTTGTTTGATGGCTTCTTTGCATTTTTGCTCTTTATCATTAACAGACAACTGGCATATTGCACTCCCACCTGGTACTGTGCTTTCCTGTCTATATGCCTTCAAGTAAAAAACCCACTGAATCAGTGCCTTGCCAACATGTCTGAAGGTTGAAAAAATAACTTTAAAAATGCTGACATGTATTTATTTTCATAAAACAAACCTTGTGCCTGTAATGTTAGAAGCTCTAATTGCCTAGGGAATTTCTGAATTTGTGAAAGTTGACAATAAAAAAGAATCTTCTTACAGGCAAGTCTTTCTTTTATTTTTTTTCTTTCATTTCACCAAATCATTTCACTATGAATCAAGGTTGTAACTAGGACTACAAAGCAGCAAAAGGAGACTGGGCTTTCATTCAGGCCTGTTTTGACCTTAAGTCCTGGCTTACCATCCTGTGTCCTGGGACATTCCTGCTGCTGCAGAGGTGTGACAGCTCTGACTCCCCTAGGCTCAGGAAAGACAAGGGGAGGGCCCTGGCCCAAAAGGTGTAGGATCAGAGAAGCTGCTGCTTTAGGATAACACTGCTGGGGCTAGAGATGCCCAGAGTCTTTGGAGAAGATGTCTCCTTCCATGGGTCCAAAATGGACACTGGCACATGATAACTTTCAGATATCACTGTAACAGTAGAGACTGGAAGAAAAGCAGTACTTGTCTAAAAAAGCCTTTACTAATCCTCCTTTTTCATCTAACCCTGCATGCACTGGAATTAAATATTTTCAAAGGATATTGGATTACTTCAGTTGAAAAATACCATAAGATCACTGTATCCAACCACTGCCAAGTCCATCATGTCCAGTCCACCATGTCCCTAAGCATCACGTCTACACATCTTTTAAATGGTGCCAGGGATGGAGGTAGCCACTTCCATGGGCAGCCTTTTGGTGATGAAATTTTCCATAATAAACCTCCCCTCAAGCAACTTGAGGTCATTTCCTCTTGTCCAATTGTTCGTTATGTGGAGGAATAGGCCGACCCCTTCCTGACTACAACCTCCTTCCAGGGAGTTGTGCCTGTGCAGGGGGAGCTGTGCTGCAGTTCTGGAGGCTGCTGGGAGCCAACAGGCTTGGCAGTAGTGATACTGGCAGGGTTACCACCCCAGAATCACCTCAATACCTGAACCAAAGCCAGAATGGAAAATGTCCTACACACAGGCTTTGAGGAGCAGCTCCTCCGGCATGTGTACAGCGTCTCTCCCGTCCTCAGGCCACTGTGTCTGCACCAGCAGCAGCTCGGGGTGAGAGGTAGGACAGGATCTCAGTCTCAGCTGCTGAATGGTCATGTCTCAGGGGAAAAAGTTACTGATATTTTATGTAAAGCACATATGACTACTCATGATTTCACCCTTACCGTGCAAGGTCTGAGGTGGGAGCTTCTGTTGATGTTGGTACTTTTTTGATAGGGTCTGACAGAGCAAGAAGTGAAAATTAAATGGGATACCCAAGGTTTCTAGCTTCTTTTTTGAAAAACAGGGTGTAATGTGCTGAAGAGGGAGTGTCAGTCTTTGGCTTTCTTAAATTTCCTGGCTATTGTTGATTTATATCAGATCCTTAAAGCTATTTAAAAACAGTGTTTTGTTGGTATTTCCTTAGTAAAATGAGTGAAAGGGATGACATATTTCATGGAAGCTGATGTATGTATTCTTTTCAGAAAGACCCAAACGGTCCTTTTGGCATCAGCACGTCCATTAGGCAATTGTTTTTGAGATGTATAATATGTACCAGGTAGACTTTGTGGCTCCTTGAGGTTTGTCATGCTCTCTTCCTTTAAGCAGATATCTCTAGTACCTGGTGTATGGCCTTTATGCAAAGTTCAGTTTATTTATGCTGTGTACCAAACCACGATCCATAAAACTCTCAGGCCTCTCTTATAAAACACTTGCCTAGGATATGTGCCATGTGTGGAAAAATTCTGTACCAGATTACATTTTACAAGTTTTCATGCATGCTCATTTAGATGATTTATCACCCTCACAAGGCAGGATCTTTCAAGGCTCCAAAAGGAAGCATATACCATATGATTACTGCCAATGCTTACTTCTAATTAAACCTGTCCTGAAACAAAACAACAACAAAGAGGATATGAAAATAAGTACCTTCAGAGTAATTATACTAATTCTTGTATTTCTTTGCTCTTACTAGAAACCAGTGACAATTCTATGAGCAATTCACAAGGATATTCATTTTTATCAGTTCATACTTGGTCTAAACTAAATTTACCATAACTTTCCACTTTTTTTTTTTTTTTTTTTTTTCCAAAGTGGTGATAAAAGCACTGTGATCTGCAGGTGAGAGCTGAGTTCAGAGCTCTGCCTTGCTGGCTGGAGACAGCAGAATCCAGGTAGCAGCCTGGGACCATATGGAGTTTCCTTGTCATTCCCAGTGACACTGATACTCCTCATGCCACTCTGATTTGATCAGGGTTCAGTCAGGAGCTCAGTCCAACTGCAGGATCTCAAAAGCAGGGAGGGAAAACCACAGCAAGGTTGGATGGACAGAAAGTAGACCACAGTATGTCTTCTTTTGACTGCTGTGTTGCCCACCTGCAATATGTCTTTTCCAGAAAAACAGATTCTCCCTCAGAAGAGCACCAGTTTTCAGCTCAGCTCCTTGTGCATATACCTTAAAAATGTCCCCATCAAACTAGTAGTGGCATGTATTTACAAGCATGGCAATGGGTTGATGCTGTGCAGTGTCCTCCCTGGCTAGCTGCATGGTTTGCAATGATTACTATAAATTATGGGAGCATTTCTGTTTTGAAGAGCACAGCAACCAGATTTCTAAACCCAGATCATGCCTTTACCAGTCACTGGTACCATGACCAAATCACTAAGCCTGCATTGTTCTGTGTTTCTTGAATCCAAGCATTTGCAATGGCAAGTTAAAAAAAAATCCAAAAATAGTAAGACACTGAAAATGTGGGAAAAGTCTTTACACTCCAAACATCTTTCTTTTTCTTAAGCTGTTTTAGTTTTTCTTCTTCATAATACTAGAACTGAGATTTACTTTTTTCCTCACCAATTAGTTCTGTTTTGGTTCAGAATGTGCAACTAAATTACTGGAAATATTATAACAACATCTTCTCAGAGTCTTAACAAAGTAAAACCCAAGTTATTACAGAATATATTCAGCAGCTACAAAGAAGATGCTGCTATAAGGTCCAACAAAATATGTTTTTCTCCATGAAAGATAACAGCAAAAGATAGTCCACATGAGCTGAGGGAAAAAAGCCACTTTAATGATAGAGAAATACTGATATCTTATTTTAAAACTCATATACACACAGACACATAGGCACACACAAACACACAGACGCAGACACACAGAAGTGGAGAGGTGGGGTGTACCCTTTTTGTAAATGAAGATCTGTCTTTTCCTATATTGAACAGTATGAATCCCCAACCATATGTCATAGGCTAAAATCTCAGATAAAAGTTGTACAGGTTAAATTGATACGTTATTACAAGTTAAATAACCAGAGGGGAGTATTAGTCAAAAGCTTGCTCCCACCAAAGATTTGATATATAGTTTCTAAAGAAAAAAAAAAAAAAAGACTACTGGATTCTGAAACAGGCCCTGGAGACATTTGGATATTATCTAATAAGAATAGGATTTATCCTGAAACAG
This sequence comes from Sitta carolinensis, assembly GCA_032173965.1. NCBI lineage: Eukaryota > Metazoa > Chordata > Aves > Passeriformes > Sittidae > Sitta > Sitta carolinensis. The sequence continues at coordinate 36,004,142 of CM063283.1, forward strand.
ACCTCAGTGCATGAGAGTGACTGAGCAGGATGAAAAAGACTCCAAGAGAAGAAGCACAGAGTAGTATCTATCATTCCAGCCTTTTCATTTCCCAGCCAGACATATGGCTGAATCTTGTAATTTAAATGCAGATTATCTAACCCAGCAGGAGTGCCTGAACATCCTGGAACCAGTGTCATGTTTCAGTAGGAGTGTCAGTGACTGTTTCGTGTTGCATAATTTCCAAATATTTTGTTCTATGCCAAATTTAAGTATGTTTTATGCTTTCAAGTATTTTTTATGCTTTTAAAGGATGGATCTTCCTTCTACAGATGCTTTTTACTCTTTTAAGCAGTAAAACATTAACTGCTGTTTTTCTGTGCTACCTGAAAGCTATTTTATCTCCTATTTACACAAGAGGAATGATTCTCCATTTACAGTACCAGGATGGCTGAATGTCAGAGAGTTCCTCCCTGGGCCTGGGATAAAGCTGTAGTGCACAATGCACAGTGGCAAACTGGATGCCAAGCACCTTTTGATGCAAACACATCATTTAGTTGTGTAAACACGGTTTTCATGGAAAATCAAAATCAGTATGGCTATAGGTACGTAAGCGTTAGCACATGAAATTTTTGCCAGATTTTTTTTGAGGAGCAGGCATTAATAGCAACACATACACTTTTCAAAATTATGCGGGTACTTGGACAAAATCCACATGCCTAAATTCCAAGGATTCAGCCTGCTGACCCTTTAGCACTGTCTTAACTTACTAGATGTTTACTCTCCAGAAACATCCTGGTCCGCTGTCAAACCCTTCAAAGAAAAGTTTTGAACAAGCTCAGATGTAGCCCAGTGTCAGGAGATGCCCCATGTCTTTCACCTAAGATCTGTCATACTCCAGACTGACCAGACAAGATGCGCAACCTGTTCTGAAATTCCCAGAGGGGCCTTAACCTACTGGGCTCTGAATTTACCTCTCAAGGTCTTCAGTGTTTGCCATCTTGCCTTGGAAACAGGAACTATCAGGTTTTTAGGCTGCAGCTCTTAAAAACCTCAAGAAAACCTCAAGAATGCTTAAATCACAATGTTGAAGAAATTTGAAGACGGAGTAAACTCTGCTGCTCATGTTAATTGTTGGTGCAGGAAAGGCTGCATGGGCAGAAGGAGAACAGGGAAAAGAAAGCCTGTTTGCCTCAGCAGCTGTATACCTTAAGGGAGGTATAGATGCTGCAGGTGCTACTGAAGGCTGAGAAGCTCATACACAATGACAGGGTCATCCCCAATGGCATGGTGATGGTACAGCCCAACAGGTAGTTTTTCTCAAGTCACATCTGTGTGGGCAACCAGGGCAGAGATCCAAACATTAGCATGCTATTAGTCACACAGCTAAATCATTAGTGTGATCTGGTGCTATTTTGGCAAATTTCACCATGGATAAGGCCACATCAAGTCCAGGACTGATGTGAAAAAATCAGCTGCAGCCATGGCAAGGCCTAGGAAATCCCAGCTGCTAAGATGCATCTATGTTGGGGAGTTGGGTCCTCTTGTAGAATTTTTTTCCCATAAGTTGACAGGGAACTGATCACCGGGAACTTATGGATAATAAAGAAAGACAAAAGTGGCTGAGGTGGAGAGAGAAGAGGAGCACCTGGACTTCACTTCTCTTTTAGCGGGTGGGGGGGTGAGTGCTTGTCGGGAGAAGAAACCAGCAGGCTGTGGTTTCCAGACTTCGGGGGAGATTTTTCCTTTCACTGGCCCCACTGGAGCGGAGTTCGGGGTTTCCTGCCACGGTCTCTCCGTGTGTGTCCCGGCAATCCTGACCCTGCCCCTGTCTGCCTGGCCGGGAGCTGCTGCAGTTCCTGCCCCCCTCGCTGTTCCTTGGCTCCTGCTCCGAGTGTTCTCCACACCTCAGCCCGCACCCCCTGCCTGCCGGGACTCGTGCTGCAGCTCCAGCCACTGCCGGGGAGCTCCTGATCCATCTCCAGCATCCCGGGACTCTGCACCACAGCTGCCTGTGTTGATCCCAGTTAAAGGAGAAATGGCTTTTAAAGGCTACTTTTAGACTGGAAGTAGGTAGCAGATTACAATGCAGGACACAGGAGAACTGACTGCATAGTGTAGTGGATGGATAGAGCAGGATTCATCCTGAGCACTGCAGAGGAAGCCACACTACACAGCTGAAGCTAACAATCTCTGTGGCCAGAAAAGATAAATAGAAACACACTCTGAACACACCTTGATGGAATACCACTACTTTGTATGTCCAAGCAACACAATTTTAACTTATGTGTAATGAAAAAATTGATTTAAATAAAACTGAATCTAATGTGACATATCCCAACACAAGAAACATTCAAACTACGGTAAATTTATGTGTAGGGTGGAAGATACATCCCTCAAGTAACAGTTTTTATATTTATTGTCTTAACTAGTATGTGTGATGCTGTGGAGAGCAATGCCATATGTAAAAAATTTACATCCCTAAGTACGTAGAAAATAAAAGGCAAACTGAGAAGTTCATCAAACCTTATTTCAAAAGGTCATTGCTGTGTCTTTGTAAGAGTTCTTTGTTCTTCTTCAATTGCATGCTAGAAGAACAAAATCTTTCCTAAAAACTTGCATGTAGGGTGATTAGTGAGCAAAACTGGAGACAAAAGGGAGAAAGGACAAGGTAAGCAATTTTTTTTTTGCATTACTGTTCTTCCCACTGAATTTCCAAATGCCTCTTTAGCAAAATGTTTTTGATAGATTAGGAATAAAGGATTGTTTCCACATTTTTGTGCTCATTAGGAATTGGTAGAAGAGAGCAGATCAGCATTTAACAGCCTTCTTTTAAAAGCATGTTCTTAAAATCTCCATGTTTTTCTGAGAAATTTTAATGTGCTCAGTCTCCAAACCCCAGATTTCTAGTTTTTCTTTGAATATTTCAGTTTAAAATCCCAACCAAGAAAATCATTTTCTATGCCTTGTAGGCTTTGATCCTTTGAAAATCTGATTTAACATATTTTGCCTTTTGCTTCTCACCTAGATAAACGGTCTTAAAAAAACAAAACAAAACCAAATAAAAACAAAACCCCCAAACAAATTAATGCCATCAACAACAGTAACAAATGTCATGCCTGTGAGCACAATTAGTAAGAAAACAGCCTTAGTGGTGTTTAGCCTGTGGACACCAGTGGAGCTCCACAACCATAGATTCTAATTAAGGGATTGACTTTTCGAGAAAGATTAAAATAATGAAATGCATTTAGCTTTGCTAAATGATGACAGGGAGGGAATAAGACAACCCTCAGCAACAATAAGGAGATTGTAAACAGCAACAATGGACAAGAGTTGTTTAAAGGACGAGTAAGAACATTTCCAGGCACTGAGAATAATAAGGAATAATGGATGCGTAGATAGAATAAGTTCAATGTTGATTGTTGGTATTCTTATTATATTGTCATCTTTTGAATGAACACAGAGATGTTTCTTGTCAAGGATGGATTTATTCATGAACAAGGAAAATGTAAGGGTGCTGACTACCTTGTTACCACTGCCAAATGTAGCATCCAGTTTTGGGTGACTTAGGAGAGGCTGTACTACTATATATCCACTCGTCATGGAAAGGCTTGCATCAGGTCTGGTTTCTCTGCAGCCTCTGTACAAATGTTCACTAGAAATAAAATTTACAGAATTGCAAACCCACTTCATCCTTCAAAGGAGCAGTGGTGAAGCCACCACCTTGCTGCTGCAGTGAGAGGGCAGAAGTGGTCAGGAAGGCAGCATTGTGTGCCCATGGTTTTGACACTGCATCCAGGGGCAGGCAGAAGCTTGAGTAGATCCTTGGCTGCACCATGGAATTGCTTTGTTAGGTGTCTAACCAGCTTGGTGGACAGACAGAAATAACACTGAAGTCTTCATTGTCTGCTATTGCTGTTCAACCCTGCTGCAGGGATTTCTCCTACTTACTTCCAAGAAGGAAACATTTTGGGATTAGCATAGCTCCAAAGCCTCTCTAACACAAGGATTCTAACATGTATTTCAAAAGACAAACTCAAACACTGTTAAGTAGTTCTAGGTCATTGAGATCTAAGCTCAAGCAGAAATCTAGTTGCAATAAATGATAATGCTAATGATTCATTAAAAACACTGTAGTATAATCCATCATGGGTTTTGTGTCTTGTTAGTAGAAATGTATGTTATTATTGCTGAGAGAAGAAGTGGCTTCAAATTAAACTGTACTGTGTCCATCAAAATTCTTGTTGAAAAACATAACCACTTCCACTGAAGTAACAGGATCTAGAGATGGATATGGAGCCAACACACAGATTTGTGTTGAAATTTAGAGATGAATCCAGCAAGGCTCAGAGATTGCCTTCTTCCTTTGTCACCTTTGTGGGAGCAGTTTCTGATAGCCCCAAGAATGCTTCTTCTCAAAAAGAAAAGTAATCACCTTTGCCCCTCCTTAATAACATTAAATGCTCTGCTTTGCCTCCAGCATGTGGGCTCACCAAGTTAACACTTTCCCTCCATCCCTTGTGGTCAGACCTGGGAAGGCATTATTTCTAATGTAAAGTTTGTATCAACATGTATTATTTCTAATGTGATGTTTGTATCAAATTATGCAAGTAGAGAGACAACTAGGAATTATTTTTGTTCCACTGCAGAGAATGCAGGCAAGCATAGCATTACAGTGCTTACCATGCAATTGTGATAGTATGTGATATTTTGGAAATATTATGGCAATATTTACAAATAGTACACCCCACAACAAAAGGTCAGCAAGTAACCACTCAGCAGACAGACACAGTGTCAGACTTCCTTTCTACCTGACATGCAATCTTCCCAGAAAACGAAGACAGAAATTCCTGAGTACATTTGTAAAACATAGAAGGAGGTGTGCTTACAAAACTAATTAAGGAAAGAATTGCTTTTTGCTGCTTTCTTCCTAGTGCAGTCTTTTTGAAATTAACCTCCATATACTAATTAACCTCCGTGTGACTTTATGTAAATTAGATGGCATTCTTTGCTGTATTGCTATGGTAGTGTAAGTGATATAAAGTGATACAAAGGATATTAAATGTAGCCAAAAAAAGTTTCTTTTTAAGGTATTACACTGTAAAGATATTGGAAAGATCGTGCTCTCTTGGAATGAGAGATAGGCAAGAAGGACAGACAGGTGAGGAAGAGAAAAGGTGAAAAGTGATGCTAAAGGTCCTGGGAAGTTCACACATTCATGGGCCACATCAACAACTTGATTAACACACTGAGGACCACTAACTCAATGTAGATGTTCAAACCAATATAATCACAGGACCTAGGCTCATACACTAGAAATTGATATTGAGGGTGTTGACTGAAGTTCTAGAACCCATGGTGATTTTTGAGAAGTAATTTCAGTGGATGAGAAGTTATCACTTAGGGAGCCAGGTAAGCAGTTCCCTTATGATGCACGATTAGTTTCTTGTGTGTCTGAGACATCAGGGAACAAAGAGTCTTGCAAGGAAATTTGACTAAGGAAACAGTGCCCAGATTTTTAAGATCAATTGTTGTACCTGAAAGATTTCACACCAGACTTAGCCTAGGTGACCTGGTGTTATATCCCAAGTGCCCAAAGCACTTGGGATAGCAAAGACATGAGGAGAAAACAAATCAATGTCAAAAGTGCTGAAGTCCAGGTGGAAACCAAGTGTGAATTTTGATGTTCACTGAAATATTTGATACGACAAGCACATCTGTCAAATCTGTTGTTATTATTATTATTATTATTATTATTATTATTCATAACACATCTTTTAGAGCATTAGACACTAAAATGTGCTTATTACATGTTGCATTACATGTCATATATGGTATGGATTTAGATCATTTAGATAATTTAAATTAAAAGAAGAACTAATTCAGCTCTTTGGAAAGATGGCTGAGGTGCTCAGCTCGAAATAGAACCACACTGTGACTCCCAACCAACAAAAACTAGTGCCTTGCAACCCATGTATAGGCTCCTTACATGCTGAGATTGGAAATTTTACTATACAACTGCTTTCACTCATTCTTGATTAGTTTAAGACACTCCCTGCTCAGTACTCTGGCTGTGATGAATCCCAGGCACCTGATTCTTCCCATGACACATCCAGAATAGGTATTTCCCACTGCACAGTATGAATTCAGAGCTGGAAGCCTACAAGTGATATGCAGTGAAACTCAGTATTGTCATGTTGTCTGTGGATGTAAAGCCAGGTGTCTGGAAGTTTAACACAGTAGCAGCTACCCTGTAGGTGCACAGATTTTGCTGGATTTACACTGTTGTCTGTGAAATGCTCAAAGACTTGGAACAAGGCCAAACAGCTACCTGATTCACTGTTTGCATCAAACAGCGATCTGAGTCAGACTGAGAGATCTACTCCAGGCTAGTCTAGGATATAAAAAGGAAAATTTCAGAGAAATATTAAGGGGAAATTATATAATTAATTATATTATAATGGCATTAGACAACTTTTCATGCTGCTATTACCTGAGGAGTGAGTTTTCATTATGATGGAGAGGAAGGCATGGTGATAGCCCTGATGATGAGGTGTTTTGTCCTCAGGGCATCCTAATCATCAAAGTCTCCCCAGTACTCTACTGGGAGAGCAACCTGCTTAACACCTCCCCTTCACCCACCCTTTTCCCAATACACTTGTTCCTGGGTGAGACAGGGGGTATGCTAAATTCTGAGACATCAAGAAAACTTCTAAGATGCTGTTTCCATTTGCTCTCGCCATCTTGCCAAAAAGAGCCATTCAGTTAGCACAGCAGCACCCAGGCTGCCAGTAGGGCACTGTCCACAAGAGCCAGTCACTTCATAGTGCACATTCAAACCTCCACCCACAGCAGCCAGCATTTATTTGTGTCTCGGTTGGAAAGCCAGGTTCCCTCCTGGCTCCAGCATGTAAAAGAGGAGTAGAGATTTCTGAGGCTGAAGAATAGTGATGCCTTGCAATCAGCCCCTGGCTTTCCAAGTTCAGTGCTACGAGAGACATAGCAATGACACAATGGCATAGGAGAGATACTCATAATAATGCTTTAGAAATGAGAAGAAAACTTGTTCAGAGCAAAACCACACAGACTAAGGAAAAGGACAGAGCTGCCTTTTCTGTCTACCCCACGGCTGGCCTCATGCTCTGGTGTGTTTCCATGGAGGCTGTTGCTGTCACTACACTGCTCACGCTGGAGTGTCACATTGGATGGGGGCCAGCTCAACAAGAAAAATAAAGTGAGTTTTGAAGAGGTAATGTGGTAAATGTTCTTCTCAGTCTGGCTACCAATATGTGCTGTCTAGCCTGAGGCACACAGCACATATGGGTAAAGCTACTGAAGTTTGGTACTTTTAACTTCTCAAGTCACTTTTTACAACACCAAAGAAGATGCATTAGACTAATTGTGGAGATTAAAAAAAAAAAAAAAAAAAAAAAAGTAAAGGCAAAGCTGAGTGATTTGATCCAAACAGACTTCCATTGCCCATTTCTCAATTCTTATTCTGGGGTTTACAGGCTTTTCTGCATACTGGGTGATTTTCCCTGCTGCTTAGGCACCAGCAGAGCAAGCAGATGTTCACAGCAGCAGACGGCCAGGATAGCAAAGTGCCCTGGCCATGTTGATAGGGCCCAGGCAGGTGACAGTGTCCAGAGCAGCAGCAGATGCTGGCATTTGGGTCACCTGCCCAGGGTAGCTGTAAGGATAGTCCTGCCCTCTCACTATTCCAGCAGCTGCTGGAGGAGGTGGACTGGCTCCAGCTCCTCCTTCTGTTAGGGAAATTCAATTTTACCTGCGCTGCTGAGGTTCAAATTAGTTCTGGTGCTAAGTGCTCCAAGGAGAATTTGGCCAGTCCATTTGGGGAAGCTGTGGTAGACAGGGTAACTTTTGTAGCAAAGCAAAACATAGGTGGTGTCTGCTCTTCAGAAATCTGCTCCTGTCTCACTTATGGTCTGTCAAGGCGCTTCAGCAGTCTTTTTGCAGTGTGCCCCTGGGCTTCTGGGAGAGCATCACAACCTCCTCCTCCTTTTCCCATCTGTCAGCTCAGTAGCGACAATAGGGCAGACTGGAGTTTCTTTCAGCTCATTCGATTTCTATGGTTAGCATTTGCCAAATGCTCAACCATTTGTAAAATTCATGTCATCAGTTGTCATTAGAAAGAGAATTGATAACTGGTACTTACTGAGCTTTGCAGTCACTCAAACAAATTCATTCTCTTAGTTAAAAAAAAATCACACAAACAAACCCAGACATTAAGTAAGCAATTGCTATAATAAAATGCTTAGATTTTTTCAACTGTTATATTGATACCCTGTGGTACAACTATGGTTAATAATCTGTGAAATTCAGCATTTAAAAAACCCCTATAACTCATTAAAAAAATTATTTAGTCAATTTACTCATCTGTAATGTGATATGTACAACTGAGTCCAGATAAAGCCTCTTAATGCTTGTGAGTAATCAACATTCCATATCAAGAAAGCATACTATCCAGAAATCACCATGATCATGGATATGTCCATGATACTCAGGTGCAATCCCAGGCATTTCAAGCCAACGTAATTACATAACAGAAGAGTTGAAAAGAACCATTTTTCATTTTCAGCCACAGAAACATAGAATATGCTGAGTTGAGAGACCCTTCAGAATCATCAAGTACAACTCCAGGTCCTGCACAGGAAACCCCAAACAGAGTCACACCATGTGCCTGAGAGTGCTGGCCAAACAGTTCTTGAGCTCAGACAGGCTTGGTGCTCTGACGACTTCCCTGGGGGCCTGTGCTCAACTGCCTTCTGAGAGACGAACATTTTTCCTGATACTCAACCTCAACCTCCCTTGACTTAGCTAATGTCATTTCCTTGAGCCTTGTCACTGGTCACAAGGACAGTACCTGTCCCTCTGCTTCCCCTCAGGAGGAAGACTGCAATGAGATCTCCCTCAGTCTCCTCCTCTCCAGGCTGAACAGACCAAGTGGCCTCAGCCACTCCTCATATGGCTTCCTCTCCAGACCTATACTTGTTTCCCTTCTTTAGATGCTCTCTAATAGCTTAATATCTTACATTGTGGCACCCAAAGCTGCCCCCAGCACTCGAGGTGAGGCTGCCCCAATCCCCTCCCTTGCCCAGCTGGCCATGCTGTGCTGGATGGCCCCCAGAACAGGGTTCACCTTCCTGGCTGCCAGGGCACTGCTGACTCACATTCAACTTGCCAGTGACCAGGACCTGCTGGTTGTTTTCCCTGAAGCTCTGTCCCATTTCTAATCTGATTCTCAATCTCTTCCATTCTTGATGCTGGGCAAATGCTTCCTGAATCCTAGAGTTTCTGGTACTGGAAAAGCCAAGTTGCATGGACTTGAAATCAAAAGTTATAAACATGTATGCCTTAGTAACACTAGAAAACATCTGTAAGGTGGGGAGGAGGAATGCTGTATGAGTAGAGAAAACATCTAAGTGCTTACGTATTGGGAGATTTATTCTATTGTAATTCATTTAATACCTCCATGGAGAACAAAGAACTTAGCTAAATTAAAAACAACTTGGATAAAAACTGTAAGTTCTTGAAAATATTTGTTATACCTAAAATTTGTCAGGAAAAGCATAAACGATTATGATAATTCCTGCAAAGGAGACATCCCAGATGTTTTTGGCTGCCTACTAGATGCAAAATCCATGCCCAGCTGAACGTGTTCCTTTGCTAACCCGACTGCAGAAAACTCCTTGTTCCTGTGCACTACTCCCAGCTGTTTCTGAAACATTTCTTCTGGCTTTGAATCTTCTCCTGCAGGTCTTTAACCTGCATAATTTCTTTTGGAGCCTATGGAACCCATGCACAGGGAACAAATTAGACATCATCAGTTTTACTAAGATGCAGTGAAATGCAAAATTACCAAGGACACATAGAGAAAACAAGACAGTGGGAGTTACAAGGAAAATTGGGAAAGCTTGTCCTATACTATGTCACAATCTTAATATAAGAAATGTAGTAGCCATAATTTTTTTTTTTTTTTTTTTTTTTTTTTGTCTCCAAAACAACCAAACAACACAGTGTTTAATGCAAGGAGCTGACATAATGGAATTAAACTCAGACCCTAAAATTACGTAAGGAATTTTATTAGGGTGATATTTAGGTTCATACAAACTACAGAGTTTTGAAATTAAAACCTAGAGCGGTCCATTACACTCATGGAATTGACATGGTGTTCAGAGTCAGGAAGTGTTCGTCTCCATTTTTTTGTTTGTTTTTTTTTTTTTTTTGCAAAAATGTTAACCAAACATTAAAGACATGCACATATCAAACCTTCCCCAGAACATGTCCTTTGATGATTTCCTACTCCCTATTAAATTTTGCCAGTCTCAGATTATACTAAATAAGGAAATGTACCTCCTGTTCTTCTGGATCTTGAATAAGATCATAAGCCTTTAAGGGCTCTTTCTAAAAGAAGGCAAGTTTAAAATAAAAAATAAAAAAAGTAATGCATGATCTCAGTCCAAGGTTATAAAAAGGGCACAGAGCTTTTGGATCAAGGGAGTGAAGCATTAATACTTTGTGGCCCCACTTTCCTAGAATATGTGTCTTGGCAACATTGCTAGTCTAAATCTGGCAAAATGAATATTTTGATCTCTATCCCTGAAGAAAAACACGCACCTATTAATTATATCAGATTATAATTTTTCTCTCTTGTGTGGTGTAACTGAACTACTCTCCGTTACATACTTTATTGTATCATAGAGGCTGCATTGGGTACGCTAAAACTGCCATTTATGCAATGAGCTAGGTGGTGTATTTTTAGGGTTAATGACAGTGGGCCGAAGGAAAGATTTCCTGACAGCCTGTTTAAGAACAAACAATTAGTTTATATGAAATAGAGAAAAAAAATGTAGAAATGGCATCCAAAATCTCCATCATTCAAAGCTCCATCATTCATATCCAAGGAATACTACTGCTGCTGTTTGAGTGAGGCCCATGAATACAACCCTGATACTTGATAGTTGTACTTCCATGTTTTAGACTGATTGTTTTAGTTAATGGCCACCTAGAAGTTGACTATAAAGCTTAGCATTTGATGGCAGAGTGCCATGCATGTTGAAACACTTCTTAAGTAGGTTCAAAGAAACGGAAGTTGATGTCCTGGCCCAAAAGAGTCAGTACTCTCATGCTTGATGGCAGCTGTCTGATAGAGGGGCAAGGTCCACAAACTCATGTTGATCTTAACACCAGTTTGAATGGAGAAAGAGTTGAGGATGCACTTGGCAGACGATCACCAACTGAATTGCAAGACAGCAACCATACCTGAAAGGCCGTATCTGCTGTGTGGTCAATTCCTTGGCAAAGAAAACACGTTTATTTGCCTTGTATCCAAAAGGGAAAGCTTGTGAAAGGAATTAGTAATACAATCCCTCAACTGTAGGTATTTGAATTGATTATCTGTCAACCCAAAGGTTTCTCCAAGTTCAGCAAATGAACACAATCTGTCTTCGAAAATGCATCATGTAATTTGTTAAAGCTTTTGTCTAACCATGCATCCCAAATAAAAATGCATTTAGGTTTTGGTTTGCGTAGTAAGGTTGATAATTTTTTTTGTGCGTGTGTGTTGTTTGTTTCAGTTAGAAAATTGAATACAATCTGAAATGGAATAAACAATAGACAACTTAAGTGATTTTTTTTTTTTTTATAACTGGTGTTAATTTAAATTACAAAATCTCTCAACATTCCACACATTACTGATGTGTTTCAGAAGTATTTTTATGTGTTTCATACAGACATTGTTAAAATATGCTATTGATTTTCTGTTTTCTTTTGTTCTGAGGTTCCAGTGTGCTCTCTGCTGGTGGTGCCATTCTCCATTTTGAAAAATGATTGGTTATTAATAAAAAATAACCTTAATGCATGCCTAAAGGTAGAAGCTGCTAAATTGCAAAATTTTGTTGAAGAGTATTATTTATTTCCACATGGATTAGGATCTAGTACAAAATTATAAAACAAAGATAATGAAGAAAATTTTGTATCAGTGGAGGACAAAAACAGGAGAGATGGATGAGAGGCTGAGGAACATTAAGGGGAGATTTTGTAATACCTTGTTTTTGGTAAGTTTTAGGAAACTCCATTAGTGGAAGAACAGCTACAGGAAGACTGGAAAGAGCTATGTGATATTGTAAGCAGTGGGAATCAATAAAAGTGATTCAGTAGTACTGCTCTGTAGGTAACAGGGCAGAATTGGAGAACTACAGAAAAAGTCTAAATTCACACATAAACACACTTGTTGAGCTTTAGAAAAAACAAGCAACCAAAAATGGTCAGTGGACTGATTTGTTCTCCTGGCTCCAAAAGTACAATTTTCTAATTTTAGAATAATATATGGCAGTACACTGTTCCTGTTTCAAAATTTAGGACTGTGTTTCTGAAAAAATGCTGAAAAGTCCTGTTGATTCAGAGGAAATAAAATCAAAGTTTCTTCTTTCAAGGGGAAAAAAAAAGAAGAAAAAAAGACATTTCTAAATCTTGAGAAATACTAAATGCTTTCAAAGTATTTCTGTGTTAAAATGTAAGCCAGAACATTTTCAAAGAGACGATGTATGCTCAGCTTTGTTAAGCTAGATGAGACTGGAAACTGAGGGGTCAGGTGTATGGAGTGAGCCAAGATGGTGATTTAGTAGGACAGGTTTTCCATAAAAGCATGTGATTGAGAACTACATTTCTCTATAAATCTGTGTTATATATCAAATACTAATGTGTAATATCCCCACTTCTGTATCAATCTATTGATATATAATCATGTAATACATTCCTCTTGCAAATGTAGCCGCATATTTTTTGCCTTAGATACTGCCCTGCAAATTCATGTATATGGGTAATAGTTTTTAGTAGCAGGCAATAGACCATGTAAACAGCCAACATAGTACATAATGAAACTCATGAAGAACAAGTTTTATCACCCAATGTCAGTCAGCCAACCCCTCTTCTAGATGATTTCTTTAGATATTTTATATAAATGAATAAAATATTTCTAAGTATGACAAAATAAATATTGATGTTTTAAAATATTTTATCTGAAATTCAATGGAAATAAGCTTTGTCTTTTTCTCAAGGCACAGCAACGTGTTTAATGTGATGTTTCTCTGTTATGCACCTTATCACACTGTCTACATGCAATCTTCTTCTTGCTATCACTATTCATTTTTCATGTGCCAAGTATTCATTAATCCTTTAACCTCGGTAGGTAGAAACCAATTTTTTTTCTGCAGAACACTCAGCGCTCCCTGTTCCAAGTGGTTAGGAAGGATGAATGTTGTTAATACTCACATTTATTTATTGATAAATCTGAATATAAGCTATACATCTGTCCAGGGAATGTTTCCAGCTGTCTTCTATAGTAGCGTGCTTCCTATGGGATTGCATATTTTATCTTTTAAAAACAAGTGTTACAACGTTAACTTTTGACTTGGGTAAAATCTAATGACTCACATATGTAACTTACCGGGAGTAGCTGGAGCTGGTTCTGATCTGAACTACTTGCATAAGGAAATATGTTGCTTGGGTCATTAGTCTGTATTTTAACTCTATGCTCACTTTTCTCCAAAGGAAATGATTAGACCAGAGGCAACATTACAATAGCAAATCACGCCTAATCCCCTTTATGGCTTGTGGAGACATATATTTCTGTTTATAGCCATTTTAACATTTCTTATTTATTATTCTGCCTTTTTTTTTTTTTTTTCTTTTTGTTTTTTTTTTTTCTTTTTCCTTGTGGAAATAGAGGTAAGTTGCAGAGACAAATAGTGAAGAGTTATAGTATCCAAACCATTTATGCCAAGAGAAGGCAGAGGATCATTACAGGGGAAGAGATGAGTAGCTGTATTTCTGGCAGCTGGCATGAAATCCTCTTCAGGAACAAACATTGGTTCTGGTTCTTGAGGCTTCCTCAGCAAATACTGTGATGAGCAGCAAATATTAGTTTGTATTTACTGAAAGTAATAGCATTTTAGCAGTAATTATTTGCCTGCGCTCTGCCTGGCTTTCTGTGTAAATACACAAGCTGTGTGGGCATTTCCAAACACCCTCACATGACAGGCCAATGTCCTAGACACGGGATACATCCCTCTTTTTGCTTTTTATTTTTCCGATAATTATTTACCCAATAATTGTTATGACTGGGACTGTTGAGCTGTGAATTTGAGAGAACAAGGGGTGGGACTCCTGAAGAACTTGCTGTTTTCTACCTGCTCTGACCACGGCTTCTGCCAGTGGCCAGCACAGAACCCTGATTATTCAAAAGGCTATTAAGGTTCCTTAAATTGAACGGCCCCAGACCATTGCCCAGAAACGATCTGAGCAGTGCTGGTCAAAGCTCACCTGCGCTCTGGCCACAACGTGTTTACTTTATGCAACGCGAACCACAGGGGAGGAGGCAGCAAACAGCCACATCAGCTTTACATTAACAAAAGGTTCTCCAAGGCAAGAGAATCCCTAGATAACCTGTCAGGCCAGCTTAATAGCTTCAATACTGACCAGGCATGGACCAGGATCTTTCCACCAAAATATTTCACTATGTAAGCTTGGGTAAGAATGCTTTTGAAAAGAAATAGAGATTTGCTTCTTAATGTTTAACTGACTCTTAGGGTTTATATTTTTCTTTCCTAAGCTTCTGAAAGTTCCTCTTTTAGAACATAAATGTAACAAAGACTTTATGTTTTAAACAAACTTTAAAATTATGGAATCTGTTCCTCTGTATTTTGTTATTAAAACCTTTACAACTCAGTATCTGCAGCCCTTACGTGAGAAAAATCTTTCCCATAAAGGAAGTTCTCAGTTTGCAGGGGCGCGACTCGGGCTTACAAGCGCTGACCAAAAAAAAAAAAACCACAACCCCACGCCTCGCATACTTCTCACAAGCTGCAGTCTGGCTGTGCGAAGGAAACAAAATAAAAGAGAAGGGAAAGGCTTGCAGCGCTCAGCCCCAGGTAACAGCGGGGGCCGGGCCCGGCCAGACCCTGCAGCGGCGCGGCCCTGGGGGGGACACACCGCCCCGCGTGTCCTTTCCCCCCGGGACGCCCCTCGGTGCCGCGACCGCGTGTTCCGCCCAGGGCCCCTTCGGCGCTGCTACCGCCCCGTGCCAGCCCCTCGGGGCTCCCCTGCGCTCCCCACCGCCTCCTATCCCGGGGCTCGCCCAGGCGTCCCCTCGGCACTCCCACAGCCCCGAGTGCCCCCCCGGGCACCGCCATGGCCTCGCACCCGCTGACCCTCCCTGGGCGCCTCCTTACCCCGCCCCACCCTCGGCGCGCCCCCGCCCCGGGCCTCCCTTCGGCGGCCCCGCTGCCGGCCCCGCCCGGCCCCTCCCCGCGGCGCCCCGCTGCCCTGGCCCTCCCCGCGGCCGGGCCGGGGCCGGGGCCGGGGCCGGGGAGGGGGAGGCGCGGCCGGGCGTTCCCGTCCCCACCCCCCGGGGCGGGGCGGGCGGCGCACCGGGGCGGCCGCGGGGCGGGGGCGCGGCCCCTCCCTCCCTCCCCTCCCTCCTCCCGGCTGCCGGTGGGGGCGGGGACGCGCCGCATGCCAGCGACGCCACCGGCGCCCGCCGTGGCCGGAGCAGGGGCCGGGAGCTGGGGAGGGGGACACCGGTCCGGACCTTTTGTCTGAGCGGCCGGCGGGGTGTCGCGGCGGCCCCACGCGAGGCGCGGCCAGGCGGCGCCGGGAGCCTCCACCCCCGGCCCACCCTGCCCAGGCTCATCATGTGACGCGGGTAAGTCGGCGGCGAGCGAGCGCCGCGGCTCCCCGGGCTGCCCCCATTCATTTCCCGGGGACGGCCGCCGGCTGCCTCCGCCGGTGCGGGGTGCGAGTGAGCGGGGCACTGCCCGGGGAGCGCGGGGCGGGCGGACAGACAGACACAGAGCGGGGACCCTGTGTCAGGGAAGGAAACAGTTTCTTCTCCTGCTCTGCCGCTTCTGCTCAGGTCTGTGCCGATTCCCTTTCTTAGCAGGATAAACGGCTAACGTGTGTGGGTTTTGCTGCTGCTGTCCCAGCCAGCTCTCTATTTAAAAAAAACAAACAAACAAAAAATCGCTCCTATACTGAAGTTAAATAATTCTAAAGAACAGGAGGGGGGGGGGGGAGGGCAGGGCAGGGCGCCCCCCGCTTCCCCCGGCGCCGCCGGGGCGAGCCGGGGGTTAACGGCGGTGCCCTCCCTCCCCCGCTCCCTCCCCCTCTCCATCCATCCCCTCCTCCCTCCTGCCTCCATCCCTGCCGGTGCCCCGGCGGCAGCGATACCGGGGTAGGGTGCTAGGGGCCGGCCCGAACTTTTCCCTCAACTTTCCCGCTGAGGCTTTAGGAGGGGGAAGAAAGGGGTGGGGTGGTGGTGAAAAAAGCAGGGGTAAAAATAAAAAGCGATAAGCGGGGAGTGATGAGCAGCGAGCTGGGAGCGCCCAGCCCTTTGTGCTGCCTTCTCCGGCGGGGAGGTGTGGGTGGGGGCGGGCGGCCCCCGTGCGCATTCAGGGCTGGGCAATTAATATATAAAAACAAATATCAAAAAAGTATAAAGTGTAGCGCTCTGTGGAGGGGAAAATCGGAGTCTTACGCCGTATGGGGGAAAAAATGGGACTATAACAAGCTATGGGGGGGGGGAATAAAAAAGCGAGTGTCGTGCTGTATTACCTTCTACAGAAGTAATTATGTTCTGTGGAACAAATGCTCGCTCTAGCAGAAGTCGGGAGCTTGGGGAGCAAATCGCTGGTATTTACATTTAACGCGTGAGCCCAGGGCCGCTGCGGGAGATGGGTTACCCCATGGCATCAGCGTCACCCTGTGAGGGGTTCCGAAAGCTTTCACCTGCTGGGATGAAATTTCCTTTGGGATGAGATGTGGGCTCCTATCCGCCTCCCCCAAAATCCTGCACCACCGCTGGTGGCTGGATGTTGGGGGAGGCGGATAGGAGCTACCAGACGGGTTATTTTATATTCCCCTCCCCATGGTTTGCAGGGATGCGATGCTCCGGTCCAGACAGCGGTTTTTTGGGCTTTCTTTTTTTTTTCCGGATCTTGGCTTGGCATTCAGTCCCGCAAACGGGGTTGCGTGGGAAATAAGATATTTTATGCGCTTAGG
The DNA here is from genome assembly GCA_032173965.1 of Sitta carolinensis. Classification (NCBI taxonomy): domain Eukaryota; kingdom Metazoa; phylum Chordata; class Aves; order Passeriformes; family Sittidae; genus Sitta; species Sitta carolinensis. The sequence continues at coordinate 36,021,200 of CM063283.1, forward strand.
CAGGAGGTACGAGCCGTTTCGGTAGGAAGCATTGAAGAGAAGTTCACTTGATCGGGGTCTGTATAGCGCTTGTAAAATCCTGCTGGCTCTTGGCAGCCCCCCTTCCTCTGAGTAAGACAGTAAGCTAGTTTATATTTTTAATTATCCATCATGAAGTAAATGGTACTCTTCTCCCTCCCTATCCCTTTTTTTTTTTTTTTTTTTTTTTTTTTTTTTTTCTTTTCACTTTTCGTCTCGCCACGGCAGGTAGATTATTCGCGGCAACTTTGCGAGGCTGCTTTATATAGCGCTGGCATATGGGCTCCATTTTCTGCTCTCTGGTTGGTCTACAACTCTGAAATGCACAGGAAAAGCAAAGTGGTCGCAGCGTGGGATTAGTAACTGTGCTGAATAGGTCACAGATGGGGCGATAGGAGCATTTTATTAGTGACGTAAGGCTGCATAAACCGAGTCTGGTTTTTTCTTGTTTTTCTTTTTAAATAAATTATTCGTGCTGGAAGAGGGGGAGTGTCTTGAATATCTTTCTAATGGGACGTAATCAAGTTGAAACCGCTCTCTGCAAGCTAGCATGTCACCTATCGTCACAAACCAACCGCGCATAGCGAAGGGAAACATTGCGGATTTTTTTTTTTTTTTTTTTTTTTTTTTTAATGTCTTTTTATTTTTTTTCCCTCCCCGTGCTGCCGGAGGCTTTGGCAGCCGCTGCTACGCTGCTGCTGGCAGGTGCCCGGGCTGGAGGCTGGTGGATGACATCACCCCTTTGGTGACACCCATGCGCGCCCCTCCCCGGACCAGCACCCCCGCCCGCTCCCCCCACTGCTTCCACAACAACACTGGTGGCATTTTCCTCTTTTTATTTATTTTTCTTTCCCCTTTTAGTGTTTTTTTTTTTTGTTTTGCTTGTTTGGTTTTTTTTTGGGTTTTTTTGGTTTTTTTACTGTGCATGGTACCTGGAAACTGGGAGGAGGGAGGCAGTCTGAGGAGCACCTTTTTTTGTGGGGAAAAAAGCTTTTTGACAAAGGTTTATGCCGTAGGTCATTTGATGAATGAGTGCATCTATGCTGGATGGGCTGTGAAGGAGTTTAGGATATGGGAGATACTGTTTGATTTCTGTTTCTGATAGTGAGGCAATATCAGATGTGTAAACAGAGGGGATGGGAAATGATGTATTTTCAATTTTGTCTTTTTTCCCCCAGCAATAGTTCATGATAGTATTTCCAGGCCTCTTTTTGCTTTCTTGTAGAAAAACCTTTTCTAGAAAGGCCCAAGAAGACTCTGTGTAACTGCTTTTAAAAATAAACTTCTAAGATTCCAGGACAGGCTAATCGTGGAGTCCTTTGCCAGCTGTTTCTGTTGGGATCAGCGAGACCTGAACAGGCATGAGCAGAGTTTTGCTCCAGATGAGAGGAGGCAGAAATGTGGGGCTGGAATAGCTCTTCCCCTGGGAGATGTTAGAATGGGGTCAGCAAAGGGCTTGGGCTGCAGAACCCTGCGGTAGTAACTGTTTTCCTCTTTGCCTATACCGAGGTGCTGTGTGATGGTAACTACCACAGTTAAATAGAAATACAGACCATGTATTTGAAGAAAGAGGGCAGTGCCTTTCCTGGGTGCTTGGGGAGCTCTGTACTGCACAGGGGGGTTGCAGAATGTCTGTGTAATTTGGGGGAGTTTTCAGTGCTGCTGGGGTGTCCCATGGTTTAGATTTTGGATGGTCTGTCAAATAATGGAAAGTTGTGTGCCTTTTCTCGTGTCTGGGTGCATGATGTCCACTTATGCAAGCGTTCCCAGAGATAGAGTGCTGTAGCCTCCTTGCTTCAGGCTGCTGGATGACTTATGTGAACCTTGTGCGGCTGCTGTCACCGCTTCTCTGTGTGGCCAACCTCTTGCTCTTTCCTTCAGTAAGTTTTGTTTGCTTTGTGGAACAGGTCTCATCAGTACAGAGTTGGTTTTCACCAAGTCTTAGTTTGAATCAAGTAAAATAGGAGAGTGTGAATGATGCTTTTGTTCATTAATAAAGTTGGAGATATGAAAACACATATTTTTACTGAAGTGTCTTTCTTGTGGCTTTTGAAATACTGTATCTTGATTTCTTCTATTGGAGAATGATTGTGGTTTGCCTTTCCTTGACATATCTACAAATGAGTCAATAAAATAATTTCCTGAAATAAAAATTTTGTTTTTAGAAAAGTTGAAATGGATGCAGCGCCCAGACTTTGACCTTCTCAGTTCCTGACTAGTGGTTGTTTACTACAGCTGCAGCTGTGCGTCTTTGAAAGAGGAGGAGCTGCAAACACAAGCATGCTCACTTTTCCTCCTAAGAGGAAGACATGTAATAAACATACTGTTTCGAAGTGAGATGTTAAGTAAAGTGTTGAACATCCAGGTTGTGGCATTTCCTTTCCTTTGTGCAAATTGCGCTGTGTGTATCTCTATGACAAGTTTTGAGTCTTGCAAGTTCAAAACATAAAAGCATGAAATGACTACATTTCTTATGCAGTAGAAAAGAGTTTAGTTTTTTTAAAAAAATCAAATTCATGCTTACACTAGAAAGGAGATATGCTTTTGCATTGTAGTACTGAGGACACTGTCAACAATGTTTGTCAACCTGTTGTCAAGTTCCAGGTAATTTTACCCTGTGTTCAACGACTGAACTTTAGACTGTCCTCTTGCTTCAGCTGAATGATTTTTTCTTAAAGTTGCTACTAAATGCAAAAAACCCTCCCAGACAACAGCAGAAACTGTATGTGATGATTCAGCGTCAAAATGATTGCATTGGTTTATAGCTAGACAGATGTATGTTGACAAACTTGATTCAAGTGTTGATCAGACCTCGTGTCACTGTTGCAAAAGTGGATAAAATTGGACCATATGAGAAAAGTTGTGGAGTCAGTTTTGATTTTTATATATATATATATGTGTGTGTATGTATCTAAGTAAAAATATATATATATGTATAAAAACCCCAGCCCTATTCATGCTGTGTTTGCTTTTTGAATCTCTCTTCTGTGCAGAAAGTTTGCATAAACTTTGCGCCCTGAAATATGTGAACGTTTTCGTAATTCTGCAGAGTTTAGTGTGACTGATAGGTTTGATGTTTATATGGAGTCTGTGCTCTTCTTTGCTCCCAAGCAACAGCTATAGGAGATGAGCTCAGTTGGTCAGAGCCTGGTGCTAATGCCAAGCGTGTGGGTTTTGTCCCTGTATGGGTCATTCACTGAAGAGTTGGACTCAATCACCTTGCGGGGTCCCTTCCAAGTCAGAATATTCTGTGATTCTACAGTATGGAAAAGGTAGACTGCTGCTTATTTAGTTCTGTTTACCTTTTGACTGCATAGAACTCTTAAAATAGTACTTAGAGACAGAAAGAAGAGGGAAAATGATCGTGGATTTGCCAGAAAGTCTATCTGTGCTGTATGTAACACTGAGCTTGTGTGGATTTTCTTGAGTTCAGTGTAATAGCTCTGCATATTAATTAGAAATACTTATCTAAACTTGGGACTAAACCAAAATTGAATTATTATATACAATCTTTTTTTTTTGTGTCTATGTCTGCTGCAGAATGACATGTTTTGATCTGGAGAAGATAGATTTAAATTATGGTGTATCTTGGTTCTGTAGCTATTTCTGTAATTTCCTGGATTTTTGGGATGGCATGGTGGCATGAACCATCCCAGTGTTTCTCAAATGCATGAGAAAACTTGGAAGCGAATATGTAAAGTCATGTGATATATGTTCAGGACTGTATGCTTTGTACTGTCTGTTTCTTCAAGCACTCAACATCTGTACACATCATACATATCAGCTCCTGTGCCAGAAGAGTCCCTTCAGCCACAGCTAGAAGGGTAGGACTTACCTTGGTGTTGGCTTGCTGATTTTTTTCACTTTTTTTTTTTTCGTTTTTTTTTTAAGTTCAGTAAAATCACAAGGATGCAAAAGCTAAGGTTTATTGGAACTAAAACTGTGTGTCAGGATCAAGGGAGATGCTATGATTCAAGACTATTAAAAGTATATACTCGGTGATATTAAATAAAGTTGGCCAAGATGGTCACACACTGACATTTCTGACCTTCTGAATGAGATCCTAGTAATGTCTGTGCTTTTTTTAAAATCTGGTTTGTTTATTTGTACATAGATTTGTTTTTTAAGGTTTTTTTTGTTTGTTTCCTGTGACAAACACTCTCGCGTGCAGTGGTGTTTATCCTTTTGTAGGTGGCTGGCAGTGCTGGCATTGACAGCGTTCAGAATTGCAGTGCAGACCAGCACCACTTGAGTTAAGGAATGTCTGGTTAGCAGTAGCAAGCTTTTGTCCTCTCTGTGAACCAGCCTTCAGGACGGGAATGAGGCGTGCACTTTGCTAATGGCTGGCACGGTATTTGCTACATAGCAGAGTAATGATGGGACTCAAAAATCCCGAGCTTTGTTCCTGGCCTGGCTGTGGGGCGAGCGTGTTCTCGTTGTTTAAACATAGAACAATCAAATGCATGACCTTGGACATCAGCGCTGCTAAGGGGATAATTAATCAGATGATGTATCATGTCAGGAGACCCGAGTTCTAGTCTCGTTTTTGTCATGTGTCACCTGGGACAGGCACTTTGTTACCCTCTCTTGTAAGGTGGTAAGCAGTGACCCTAATTCCCTATTAATGTGGGGTGTTGTCCAGTGGTCAGATCAGCAAAGAACACGAGGTTTTGCATGCTAATGCTGATCCTCCTGCTGACTGCCTAAATAATTTCTTTTTCCCTGCCTTGGCCAAGAAGAGCTTTTGCAGTGGTGGTGTTGCATGTCTGTTCAGAGACCTTACAGCATGGGCAGCACAGTGATGCTGGCAGGCTGCGTGGGTGCAGGGGTGTGTGCACAGAGCTCAGGCCAGCTGGAAATAAGGTCACGTCCATTCGCAGAGTTGGAGATGCTATCAGTGAGCTCTGGAAACCTTCCTGAGCCTAAGTGAACTGTAATTCTCATATACTTTGTTCAAGTCTTGACAGGCTGCCATTGACAGGGTTAAAGGCAACTATATCTAACCCAGCATTTTTTCTCTGTGGATACCTGAGGGAAACTCTTTGAAAAAAACCCTACTCTTTACAGAAAAAATACTGAGTTTTTTCTTTGCTTTTTTTTTTTTTTTAACGACTAGAATTGTCAGAAGGGGCTGGTGTGTTCTCAGTACTTTCAAATCAGACTTTGAAGAACCAGTTACTGAGCATTTCTGCAATAATTTCTGAAATTATTGAAGTTTGTTAACTGGAATATGCAGTATGAGAAATATGTTACGTCAGTTTCAAAGAATACCTGTGACTTGATATTTACCATGCATATAAATTCCTTTGTTTTTTTTCCCCATGGTACCAGCATTTTCAGATGGTCTGCAAAATATTGAGGGGACCTTTTATAGCAGACATAATAACTTGTTATCATCTGAGATAGCCACTGAGATTATTTAGGATTAATGATATCAATTGCCACTTCCTTCTAGAAAAAAAGGATGATAATGACTATGAGTATAACATTTAGCAGGAATCTGAGCAGGACTTAACTTAAAATCAGAATAATGTAATTTTTTTAAAATCTGTCATTATTTTGAGTGGTTAATGCTGGCATGAAACAGTTTTGAGTTAGTCTTCAGATGCAGGTTGGCAATGCTCTAGAAGAGGATGGAAAGAGCTGTGATTGATGACACTTTAAAGTCTTTTAAAGTGTTGGACAGTAGTTGGAGCTCTTCCAGTTCCTTTTTCAGACAATCTTTCAGTTGCAAGAAAATTGCAAGTGGGAAATGAAAAGATTTTTTTTAAAGCAAGAAACCCCCCAAAAATAGAGAAAAACATTCCTTTCCGCTTTCTAAAAATTGGTAATAGTTACAAGGCTACTTAATTTTTTTTACTTGCTCATCTAGTCAAGGAAATCTTCTGTATAGACAGTGCCCTACACAATTTTGAAAGGAGAAAATGAGCTTCTGAACGTGAGAGCATACAGAGTTGGTTAAGTTAGGAGCTGGATTTGGAGCCTGCTATTTCTGATAGCATTGCTATTTTCACTTTTACTTTCGAGATCTATATTCAGCTAAATCAACATTTGGCTAAAATGTCTTTGTTGAAAGAGTATATCTTAATACTTGGGGACCTCCTATTTTGAGGTGGTAGATTTGTAATTTTGATTGTGGGATAAAGTTTGCAATAGTCGCATCAAACAAACATAGTAAACTGAAAAAAATAATGAGATTTAGTGCACTTTCTCTGCTTTGCATCCCAGCCAGTATCCGAGATTAGATTTATTTTGTGCTTGCTGGAGATGTGCTGCCCTTTGGGTTTCACATGTTGCTGGATTTAGGAACGCAGCAATTCCTTTGCATTGCGATGCCAAAGAAATATGTGGGATAGGCAGGGATGGAAGGCTGAGCCCTATGCATAGCAATCACAGACACCTGCCTAAGTCAGTTCTGGTGGTGAGTTTGAATAAAATACTTTCCTTTTCCAAAAAAGAAGAGCTTAGCTCCTCCTCACATCAGAGGTGTGTGCTGAAGTCATGACACCAGAATAATTCTTACTGTCAAAATACCTTCAGAAAACCTCGCTGTTGGCCGACAGTACAGGAGGTCTTAGATGTTTAGTTCACACGTAAATGAGTACATTGTACTTGTTAAAAAAATCAGTGAGAGAACTCAGATCCTGGGAGGATTTACTGGAGGCCCTGAAGGGTTTGGTGGTAGTGAGGAAGGAATAGCAATTTCTGCGGGCTCTTCATGTGTCTTCAGCTATTTGGTGTTTAACTTAGCCCATATATTGTGAGAGCAGGTAGATCCAGCCAGGCTGGGATTTTCTATAGTACGGACAACATCAGGAGCTTAGTGGTTTGGTACCCAAGTCCTCTTGAGGGCATAGCCTGATGTCCATCAACAGAAATGAAAGATATTTGTACCTTCAGATGCCATTCCCTTCTCCTCTCCCCGAAATACTACTGAAGTTCCACTTGTGTGGCTTTCATGGACACATCTTTTTTTCTTGCCTTAAACAAGAAGGAAATAAAAAAGGGGAATTAGAATGAAAGGAGGAAGTTTCTTCTTGTGCCAGATTCTGAGTGCAGTTGATGCTGTGTGTTCCCATCCATCAGTTCCCGTCCCTCTGTGTTTAGCTATTGCACTGCCTTCTGCCTCTTGCCAGCAGTGCTGCCCATCCTCTCATTGGGTGAGGAATGCTGCTGTCTTCCTCTTGCTGTAATTCTTCTCTTGATAACTTGGTCATTAAAAAGCTTCTGAATTTTTATAAGCAGCCACATTTTCTGGATCCTGGATTACTTGAAAGTGGCTTCCCTTTAACAAAAACCATAGCCACTTTAACTATTCCCCACCCGTTTTTTCTTAACATTTCTACTTGTACAGTTGCGTTTTGAAGACATCTGACCAAAGAAGCCTTTATAGAGTACATTTATATATATGTGTGTATTCGCTAAAATTGCTACTTGTTTTGCATAAGGGTTATTTTCTCAGTAGTTCAGTGCCTCACAAGCCTTTGAAGCAGGCCTGCCCTCCTGAAAGCACGGTGTTCCATGGCAGAGAGGTGTTCCATGGCAGAGAGGGAAAGGTGGGGTGAAGGTGTTCCCCTCCATTTGGTTGTGGGTGCCGTAGTGTCTTTCAGCAGACCCCAGAGCAGGCCAGGGTTACTCCCATACCCAAACCCAAGTTGACTCCTTGCCTATTACTGTGATGCCAAAAATAGAAACATGAGATTAGTGTGAAAAGTCTTTTCATATTGTTAATGTATTAGAAATATGAAAATAATCTGTGGAAATGTCTCCTTGTGTTAGACAATGTTAGAATTAGTTCAGAAAACACAAAAATTGTAATCTCTCAAAGAATATGTAATAGTAATTTTAAAAGGAGAGAACAGAAATGAGACACATGCTATGGCAGTCATTTGGTATGATCTAAACCAGTAATTCCAGTCAGTGTTTGACAGACATTATAGAGTTTTCAGTTTAAAAGTTGAATGACTAGACTGCAGCTCTTTTGAAGCTTGAGGTTTGGCAGCTGTGTCAAGTACAGAAATTGTCCTGAAAGTGTCTTGACAGCACTGAAATGCCATAGAAGAAGCGAAGCCACAAAGTCACATTTAACCAACATATAAGTTGTAAAGACTTTTAAGGATTTCTGCCTGGATGAACAAGTTTGAGTTTGGCCACTGTTGTTCAGAGTTCAGTCTTAGTTGGTGGTAGACAGGTTGGCATTTGAGCAGATAGCACAGGAATTATACAAGTTGAATACAGTATACACACTGGAGGCAGGTCTTAGAGAAGTGAGAAGAAATATTTTATATATTATACTATCTCTTGTGGGATCAAATTGTAGTTTCATTGATTTGTATATCAGAGGAGACCATTGTGGTCATCTAATTCAATTTAAATAATGCCATCAGTAGAGTATCACCTGGTCCTGCACAAACTGTGCACGGTCTTTTGGAGCTGGAACATTCTGTGAGTAATTGTTCGTAATGTAAAAAACTTTATGCAGTGGGCAATCAGCTGTCGTCCTTGGTGAGCTGTTCCGGTGGCTATAATTACTCTAATCTTTATGCATTATTTCTTCCCTGAATTTATCCATATATTTGGCTTTCAGCCACTTAACCTTGTTATACTTCTGTCTCTTAAATGAGTGGTCAGCCAGTCTCCTGTCAATTCCTTCTCTGTCTTCATTTTCAGAATATGCATAATTGAACAGTGTTTTACTTTGTGGCTGTTGAAGATGGTGAATTGATTTAAATCATTTTGACTTCAAAGTAGTGGGCAGGAAAACTTGGTTTAAACAATCAGTTTAAGTCTTGTTTGGTTTCTGCAGTTCTTACTCACATTTTCCATTCCCAGTGCTGTCTTTTGGGTAAGTGATGCTTAATGTGCTAATACACAACAGACGAAATAGTCTTTATGGCAGAGTATACTCAAATTTTTATTTGAGAGAATAAAAATTGTATTGTATGCATACCTGTGTATTTTAAAAGTTTGTGGAGTTAATGTTTGTTTGCTGTGTTTGAATTTTCAGATATTTAATATTACAGTATGGCTGGTGTGTTTCTGATTTACTAGGTAGTTCAGTTTTATGATTGATTTTTGTCAGCTATGCTTAGAAATTGGAACTCGTAAACTGTGAAAAATATGATTAAAATAATTTTTAATAATATCTTGATTTCTTTTTTATATGCCAGGTTATGTTAAATATCTTAATAAAATGTATTGGTGTTATAATTAACTTTTAAAGTGAATAAAAGAAAAATAGTACTTAGTTATTAAGAGAAACTTTCAATTTCTGTTAAAAATACCCTGGGGAATTTTAGAACTAGTAGCTATCACCCTTCAGCATATTGTTTATATTAAAAGACTGTAAGAGAAACATATTTTCCTAGTTTATTTTACTGGTGGTAGATTTTTCAACTTCTGAATGATCCAGTAATTTTTGGTGGTTGAATAAGCTGTGAGAAATAAGATATTCTGTTCTGCACCTGCTTATTGATTAGTTTGTGTTTCGGTTTTGTTTAGTCTGTGTTTTTTAATGGGGTAGGTAGTTTCTTTGAAACTTTAACATCAAATGAGTACTGCTTGGGCATTGTTGAAAGAAGGAATGTAAATTGTTTTCATAAATTCAAATATAATTTTGGTAAAAAATTTAAATGTCAGAATTTTTCATTGGAACATATAATAATATTACAGGAAAAAGCTATTTCTTTACAAGACGGGTTTTGGAGCAGCCTTGGTTAGCCTTCTCCTTCTAAACATTGTCAAAAGGTAGGATTGGTCAACTACTCTTGTTTTGTGAAAGTGCATATGGAAATAATTTTTCCAAATACTTCATTTATTCTCGATTAATGACACTGACACCCCAGTTCTCAGGTGCCTTTTTGGGCATGTCTATTCAGTGTATTTTCTAAAGTACGAAATAGGATGCTTGTTGGCCAAAGGTACCAGCTGAGCAGGAGCAGCCAGGCTGCAGTGTTTGGTGTGCTTACTTTGTGCTGCACTTCTCAGACTTTCAAGTCTCTTACTTTGTTTTTTTATTTCTTCCTATGCTTTTTCAAGATCATTTAAAATCTAGTAATTCTGTTATTTGGATAGTCCACTCCCTCTCCCCTGCTACTGCTTTTCATTAATCATACCAGTTTTAAAAATTACTAAGAAAACCTGATGTTTTTGCTGAGCTCTGCTCAACTTGGGGACGTGTTGCTCTTTAACAGTAATCTTATCTTTGAAGTCCTGCTGGTACTCAAACAAACAGAACATTTTAAATTTAATTACTTCATCTTTTTTGGAGACAATTTTCAATGCTTAGGCATACACTGCTCTATTCCCTCAGTATTTTCAAAGAGATACAGTTATCTAAATAAAACATAATTTCTGCATATTCTGACTTTAAAACTGTGATCATAAGTAACCTTACTTTACAGGGAAACTAAAGGTGTGCCTTTCTTCTTTTTTTTTTTTCCTGCCTTCTCCCTATCTTCTTGAAATAGCAGCTAAAGACCAAAGCAAGATTTTTTTTTTTGCTTGCCCTTTTTTCACTGTGTAGTTTCATTCAGTGTGATAACTTCCTTTCTACTCGTATTTGTCATGGAGCCAGGCAAAATGATGTAGGACACTGAGCTATCAAAAAGCAGTATGGTTAGAAAGGTAATTTGCTTCTCCCTCAAAGAAGGAGAAGGAAGCTTGTTGGCTGCTTTGCTTTCTTTTTGCAAATTGGCGTAACTAGTGTATATCTTGTGAGAAGGATCAGGGCTGGAAACAAGGACCATTGTGCAGTCTAGCCTTGTGCAGCAAGTTAGAAAACTGGAAAGTGGTGGTGAGAGGAAAGGTTTTATTAATGCTTTAAGGCTACCTGAGAGCAAAATGAGCCAGGTAAAGAACACTAGAAATACATCTTGGCATGATGGAGATGATGGAATATCTCTTTATGTTCTTTGGAGAAATCCAGACAAGTGTTTACTTATCTGTGTTTTAAAAAAGGAAAACAAAATATATTACAAAGCTAATTTTACAATCACCTCATGCTCTGCTACTGCAAAACAAATTGGCCTGTGAGGAAAGATACTACATTTGTAAGATCCATTTGACTTCTGTTGACTTATTAGTCCCAGTATTTGCTCCAGTTCCTCCTCGTCGACAGACTGTTCTTCAGTGCACTGTCTGTTGAGGCTTCCAGTGGGATGCTTTCACTTTCCTCTGTTGAACTTCCTACTGTTTATGATCCTTATGTTATTTAGGAACCACCAGTTCATCAAGAAGTAGCCCTGTACTCTCCAGCAGTGATGTGTAAGGCTCCTGAATGAAGCTCGTGAACATCTCAACATGGAACTTCCAAACTTTGTCATCTGAGTACAGTGCTTTGCATGGCAAAGAAGAAATGTGATCCTAAAGCTTTTGTGATCATTAGCTTAAAATCTTTTCTCTGCAAAAGCTTATACTAATTTCATTTTTTTATTCAAGTGAAATGTTTAGGTGTTGTTTCTTGTTCTTCAATGAAAAAGAATGTTCATTGTAATGTTGCTTTTGCTTTCTCCTGTTAGCCCTTTTATATGTTTTTACTTTTGAGTTTTTAGGCCTTTTTTTAATGCAAAATTAGTTTGTATTGCAAAATTCTAAATGTAAAAACCGGTCATACTTTAATTTTTGTTTTCATGTTATAGATGACATAGCATGTTATAGGTCCCTGGAGCCCTGAATTTCTGCTGAGGATTTATTGCAGCAGTTCCTTAAAGCAGCATGGTGAAGCCGTAAACCCTTGGTTTCTGGGTTGGTGCCATTTGCAGCAGGAGCTGCACATGGTGGCTCAGTGCTGGTGTCTTATATTACCTTTGGAAAGCTTGTAGTACCGTATAATCTGCTGTATGGAAAGTGACTCCATTCACTTTAATTTAGGTCAGGCTGTCAGATGCTTTTTGTGTCCTGCTCTTCCCTAAGTGTGGCAGCTGAGGTTTGAGGTGACCGTGGCTTCACTTGCCATCTAGCAGGAGGGTCCCAGGGGTCCTTTCCTCTGCTTGCAGTCTGGGTGTGGTCTGCCTTTTCTATGCGTCTTTGAGTTTGTTCTGCCTCCAGGATCTTGGGAAAGTATTTCTCTTCTTTCCCATCTGTTTCCCAGTTGTGCTCTTGGACTCTGTGTACATTGCCCTTCTCTGGGATGAAGGCAGGCTGCAGGGAGAGAAACTACTGAATTAGAGAGTGTGGGGAGGACATAAGTGATCCAAGAAAAGTGAAGGTGTGTGTTTCATGAGTAAATGGTGGCAAAAGAAAGCCCTTTGTTGCTCAGTGTTGACTTAAGGTCTTTTGAAAACTACTTGCTGAATATACTTACCAAGCAACATGGATTTCTCTTATTCCAGCACTGGTTATTATCCCCTGAACATCTTGTCCATTACTATAATCTCAGTCATGAGCTGTGAATTGACATTTTTTATTCTGCAGACAACTTTGAGATTTGCTGCAAGGGAGAAACTGGTTTTTACTGCTTGCCAAAGAAGTTTACATGCCTAGTGTGATGCCTGGTATGTTGCATTAAGTGATTCTGTTGCAATGGATTAATGTTTGTTGTTAGAACAATCCTCTTTTGTAATGTGTCGAAGTCTTCTGGCTTCTCCTTTGAGGTATTGGGTTTTATTTTGTGTGCTTGAATATGTGTAAGTTGTGTATTCATGCTGGATACAGTGAATTGCTACAGCTGAAGTCCATGAGTTTGGCTAGATGCATAGTACATCTGGAGGAGTTTCTGGAAGGGCTGATGTTTCTTTGGTTACCCTGAGCCACCAAAAAGCATCCATATCTTAACCAGTGTTGAATTTCTCTGAGTAAGCAAAATGCAGCATTTTGAGCTCTGGCTATGTTTTGTGTATTAAAACAGTTGCTGAATGTGTCTTGTAGGTAGATGTGAGCAGATGAGAGGGTGTGATATGTGTTTTTTTTCTAGTCTGTATTCTTTCGGTGAAGCTTCAGAGTAGTTGTTTTTTTTTAAGCAAGAATGTTTGGACACAAAATGCTCTCTAAATCCGTAATTTAAAAACACACCTGGCTGTTTGGAAACAAGTCTTACAGAACTTCTAACAGTCAGGAAAATTTATTTCTATGTTGCTTTGATCTGCCTTTCAGCGTGCAAGAGCACAAAAATACTGTTGCAGGTTTTTTTGTTTTAAAGTTTTGAGTCTTCACATTTTTCAGAGTGGAATTCATAAATCTGTTTTTTCTGTTTAAGACTTTACTTTTACCTTCTTTCTTCTTCAGGTAGAGATACTGTGTTATTGTTACTTAGCTTATAATCTTGCTTTTTACAAAGATGCCATTAAGAAAATTACTTGGAGTGTATTTTGTCCTCACCATTTGTTTTATGTCTGCAGGATGCAGTGAGCAGTCATGCCTTAAATTGTTGTAAATATCTGTCAAATAAGAAAAATAGTAGAAAAAGATCAAGTAAGCAGCATTCTGTTACAACATGCTACTCTGTTCCTAGATTTGATTTCTGTATTCATTAACATTTGAACTTTACTATGAGATGCATAATAACATTTTTTAGAGAGGGTGGTGAAATACACGCTGTAAGTGATGTAGTGACTGATAATTTGGAAGTCATTTAATAAGTGCCTCATTTTTGCACATGCAAAAGGAATATAATGCTATTTACTCAGGACCCTTTTAGGTCTTCCATTGGGAAAAACACATACAAGAACTGAATAATATGATGGTTATAAGATGTGTGCTTCAGATGGCAGGGACCACAGGGATTTCTGTAGATGCTTGCTGTGTACATTACTTCAGTTGCCTCTGCACGTTGGTTTTTTTTTTTTCTTTTGGAAGATATAAGGAAAAGCGTAACTTTTTTGTCAGACTGAGAATAACTTCTGTGAGCCTTGTAGCCATGAAAAGTGTATTGAAGGAGGCTGTTTGCAAGAGGTATTACCCACTTGGTTTCCTTGGAAACATGAAACATGATTTACAAATATTGACTTCAGAAAGCTGCAGCTTAGAGAAAATCCTAAACTGTTGGTTCAGGCTTATAAATTAATATCTCTTAAGAGTTCTGGCCATGTTGAAAGTCACTGCATGTCCACGGAATGACATTTGTAATAATTCTGTGTTTCTTGGTGTAATAGCCAGTCCTGAATGCTGGAAGACTGAAAAGAATCTGAGTTGTAATGGAAAAGAGATACTGAACTGGGAACCCTGGCTCCAGTTTCACCTGCGTTAAACAGCTCAACTCCAGACAAAATGAAGTAATTGATGCTCTTGAAAGTCAGATAGTTAGTGCCTTACCACTGATGCAGTGCAATCTGTAATACTTTCTTCATGGTGAAGTTTGGACTGTAAATTATCATTCATATGTTGTAAATGTTCTAAAACTCAGTGGAGGGTGTTTTGAATGCTCCTTATTATGTTCATACAAGAGATCATGTGATAAACTTAAGTAAATTACATTTACTGGATAACTTACTTTAATTGTATAGGAATTTTCATATACACTTACTTTTAAAGACTGGTCATAATTTGGTCTTGCTTTCCTTGTTAAGTTCTTTTAAATGAAAGCTGCTTTTTAAATGAAAGCTTATTTATATGGACAACAGTGTTAGGTTTTTTTGAAGTTGGTGTTAGATTCATGCTGGGGGGATGGAAAGGGGCACTACTATGAGAGAAGAAGCATACAAGCATGCGTATTGCATATGTGTTGTGAGTGCTGACTGCTGGGTAAAGATTGCATCTGTGCACTCATTAGTGAGGAGCAGGTCTTGGTTCAGTCTAACTGGGATGCTGCTGGCTGCGGTTTAATTTGTGCTTCTAGTGGCAGTATTGGCTTATGTGGTTCCAGTTACCACCCATCTCCTATGGTGCATTTCCCTCTGTCACTTAGCTTCTGCTGTCAGCAGACTGGATTGGATCAAAAAATTGCCCAAACTTCTTTGGTTTCACTGAGTTATTCTTAACTTGGGTTATTTTTCCAGTTCATCTCCCAAAACAGCTATGGCTGTGCAGGAGCAACCAGGTGGTTGGAGGCATGAAAGCACCTCTAGCCATTCCCAAAGTCAGGAGTGGGAAAGCCTTGTATTCCCTGCGCTCTTAATCTAGAGAACCCCTCCAGAGCAGAGATGAGGTGAGATCTTCAGTTTTCCTGCAGAAAAGCCATGTGTTTGTCTGCTGGTTGTATTGCTAGTAGTTTCATGGCCATGAGGAGGTGGCAAGGCCCAATTTTTAAGAAGGTATAATGTATTAGGATGAAAAGGTAATGTACTTCGAAAGAATATCAACATGCAAGTCTATGCATCTCATTTAGGCTGGGGTAAGACTTTTTGTCTCAAGCCATTGGATTATTTTCCCCCAAGATGTCTTTCATGTTCTATACAAAATACAAATATGTATTTTTATACAAAATACTCCTTATGAACTGTGCTTTGCTTGGAGATTGTGAAGGTGTTTATGGTGGGTGGCCTAAGGTGGCGTTATGTAGCTATGTTAGTTAAGGCAAGATGTATCCCTTCATCTCAGGTTGCAGGAGGATTTTACCATGGAAGTAGGAGGTGGGTTGCAGGCAGGTGGCTGTACAGGTGCTTCTAAGGATCAGGTCCTCAATATGCAGAGGCATTGGTGGTGTTGGCAAGCAAGAACTGCTGAAACCTGTAGGTGAGTGTGTCATATGAGATGTCTATGTGAGCTGTATGTCTTGAGAGACAAATGACTGAGAGCAACAAGGGCATCACAGAAACCTCTGTGCGTGGACCAAATGGTGCTACTTTTCTCATCAAACCAGTTGAAATAGGCAGAAATGCTTTGCCCAATGGCTATGTAAATAGTGTCTAACATCCTGAAGGCTACAAAGCCGTTTGTCTCCCTGGATGCTAAGGAAGGATTCATCTGTATTGTTTTTCAGTGGCTGGTTCTAGCTGGTGAGGGCAGCTTGCTCTAGACTTATCCCGTGCAATGGCTATGGATTACCATGGGAGAGGATGTGAGGAGGCAGAAAGATTAATGAACAGGAGCAGGGAATTGGGGACCTGTGGAAAGAAAGTTCCTATGCAGAAAAATACAGAAAGGTGGAAAATGACAATGTTGCAAAATCCCAGAAAACAATGGCAACTCTTGTTGTTGGTAGCTCGTGTGTGGATGCTTTAAGCTGAAGGGGAGGTCAGTAAACTGCAAAAAAGTCTTCTTGGTGTTGGCAGAAGGAAGACTGAGGGTAGCACTTGAGTCTTAGGGTGGGGAATTTTTTTGTTTGGTTATTTTTTAAGTCCACAGATAATCAAAGCAGAAGGTAGGGTTTTACATGGTTGTAGTCAGAAGAGGTATACGGAATTGTTCATTTAGGATTGTAACCATGCCTCAAAAATTGAGTGTGAAGGCTTAGAATGGCAAACATAGGAAGATAATGATATCAAATGAACTCTAGTTCTTCATGTAACCAAATAAACTCCATGGATTACTGCAAAGTCAGTCAAGATGGGAACAAAGGTTTACAGCATAAGAGTTCTGCTGAAATTAGGATTGTTTTCATGTGAAGCCATTGTGCCAATACAAACTGAATTTCATATTGCAGGATTGATTGTAAGATAAAGGCCTCCAGTGGAATCTGGAGAGGAGACACAAACTTAGAAGGATGAAGGAATAACTGCAGTGAAGATGTACAGAGAATTCTTAGAATACAAAAGTAGAAGATAAAAATGTATGAGATGGCACTATAATGTTGCTTCTATTATTCTAGGTTTTTTCATTTCATAGTATGATGAGTGTCTTCCGAGTACCACTCACTTTAAGTGATTAGAATAGTAGCCATATAAGGTATGCAACCTCTAAGGGAGAAGCTGGGAAAAAAAACACCTTTAGACCTGTTGCTTTTTAGTGATTCACTAGGGCATCACCACTAAATTGGTAGTTGCAAAAACTCACTCCTCTAGAAGCATCAAGGGAACTTCATATAGTCACTGCTTTTCTGGCAGAATAGTGATACTATTTTTAGTTTTAAAATCCTTGCTGTTTTTAGCACATATAGGTAGATTTAGAAATGGTTGTGTGATATTTATTTAGGTGTTGCTTGTATAATACTGGAGGTGCAGAGCACCTCTTGTCTTTGTGGTAGCTCTAAAGCAGCTCCATCCCAGCATCAGTGTCAGTCCTCAGATAACATCGGCTCTTATTCTAGATTGTATTGACTTTTGTGAATAAGGTGATGAAAGAAGTGAGAGATGACATTAGGCACAGATAAAGAGAAATACCAATTCAAGTAGAAAGTAAGTATCTCGTTCTTGCTTACCTTCAGCCTGTAATGCATGTGAATCTCTTGACTATCAGCCAGTTAGTTATCTTACGAGGCATGAGAGCTACAAGGTTTTAAAGCTTTCTGGACAGAGCACTTGTGTTATCTGTAATCTGATTATGAAAGAAAGAAGAGCTATTTTTGCTAGAGGAAGATGGAGACCTCTGTTTTCAGCTCCATGATAAGATATTCTTCACATTCAAGCTAAAATCACCACTTGATGTGTTCAAGGCCAGGCTGGATGGAGCTTTGAGCAACCTGGTTTAGTGAAAAGTGTCCCTGTCCATGGCAGGGGGGTTGATCTAGTTGATCTTCGAAGACCCTTCCAGTCGGAGCCATTCTGTGATTCTAGATGAGAGGAGCTAGCGTGGAGGTAAGTTGGAGATGTCAAGTCCTTCGAGTCAGAAAGGGCTGTTTCATGTCTTCCATTCTGTGTCTGTCACCAAGCTGTCATTGATGAGTATGAGTTTTGAGCCAGTGGTAGATGGCTTCCTCTGAGAAGAGGAAAGGACAAGGAGGAGAAGTTATGGTAGAATTAGCAAAGCCCAAAGATTCATTCTCACTGACTGAAAGGAACTGATTATTCTGGACTTGTGTTTCAGATTTATTTGATCTGGGCTCAGATCTGTGTGACTCGTATTGACCAAATAGCAGTATGCGGGAGTGGGAATAAGTAAATAGTAAAGTTACTGTGAGAGTAAAAATTACTAGGTTTAAGAGAGAATGATTCAATTGTCAAATGACTAGTTAAGACAGCCCAGTTTTAATGTACTCTAAAAAAAACCCCCAACCCGAAATCTGAGATACTGCCAGACACCCTCTTTAGTTAGCAAACTGCGGAAGCATGTCTGTGAAAAATGGGCAATTTGTTTACTTGGCTTTTTTGAATTGAAACATTATAGGTGTTGTGAAATACTGTAGAATGTACAAATGAGCATGTTGTCCAGAAAATCACATTGCAACACGTGGGGAGGTTCATACACTCTGGTGCACCTCACTTTGTCATGGTGGTGGTCCCAGACTAAAGAATCTTGAGATTTTGTGGGCAGGACTTAAGAATCTACTCTTAATTGGAGAAAATTATGAGTATTTTTCGATGTGTGGTGGAGTGAGATAGAGGTGGTCATGGAGATGAGGGAGGAGGAGCATCTTACTGTCATTGTGGCGAATAACAACACAACACGAATTTTTCTATGACGGCTTGGAGAGATGAATTCTGACTGATTTATTCAAACAAATGACTTTTTTAATACATTTTTGACAGGCCATTGTGATGGGTGAGCGAGCGACAGAACTCTTCACCCACATTGGCCAAACTAGAGGGACATCAAAGAAAGTCTGTCCTACAGAAAGAATTCTAAACATAGATTTCATTACAGAAAGAAAAAACCTTATGTTTATGTTCAAGTTGTGAGAACAAGCTTCAAAAACTTAAAACTTTCAGGAAGAAACAGAGCTTTAGAAACTCAGAAACTGTAGGCCTGGAAAAACCGGACTGCATCTTGCTGAGTTAAAGGTGTTTTGCTTTTTGAAATTAATCAATAATTGAATTAAATCAGGGAAGAGTTGGGGATCAAGGTAAGCAATCGAGGGGAGCTGCTGGAGGACCAAAGTGGTTTATGGTAAGGGAGCAGTGGGAGGTAGAGTGGATCCCACAGTATCTTGTATCTTCCTAGTGAATCTGAGAACTGGTTGGTCTCCCACTTGCCGGTAGGCTGTTTGGGAGAATAAAAGATGATAACAGAGCAAAGGCAACCAGAACCAGAATCACTTGCTGAACAACATGGAATGATGGAATAAGGTTGTGCTGCTGAGAAGCATGAAAACTACTGGAAGTGCTGTGCTAAAAGTGCTAGCGTGCCACCTGCATTGGTGAACAGGGAGTATTGTAAATATGCATTGGTGGACTTTGTAATCCCAGCTGAAGAGCCTGTGCCTCTGCAGGGGTACATCCAGGTTGTTTGGTTGTAAGAGCAGCTCTTTGCGCAGAGTTGTGCACTTGCACAGCATCTGTCTCTAACTCACTTTCCACTCATTAGCAGAAGTTTCATCCTCGCAGGGGCTGGAGACCACACCTCTCTGAACCAGAGGTTCATCCCACCTGGAGGTGAGATGCTCTACAAATATACAAAGACTATGGGACAGAGAAATAAAAAGTGTGTTGGCCTTGGATTTACTGAAAGTTTAAAGAGTGAAGTTTTTGCTGTTTACACAGTAGATAGAAGAGTATCTATTCAGGGAAATAAACCACTTCATGTCAAAATCTAAAATGGCCACTGAGGGATTTTTTTTTGAAACATCTGTGCTTTTGAAAAGTCAAGTTTTTTTTAATTTGCAAGCAACAGGCACATTGCATGGTGGAGTTTCAGTTTCAGTTTTGTCACTAGCAGCTTTTTGTTTGGGGTGTTACTTCAGTGTGTCCTGGATGTCACCATAGCTAAACTGAAGTATTCCTTCACAGTTTCATTATAGCGTTTGGATTTCCAATAGTGAAAAATCTACTTTGTAGATTATCTATGGCCTTCTTTGCTGACTTTTCAAAGATACTTAAGCTAACTTCATGCAGATTTTCATATTTTATCATTTTATTTGGGCTTTAAGTTTAAAAAAAAAGGTTATTTTTTTTCTTTTTAATACTTGACAATTTGGGCTGCTGTTTGCTTCCTTTTCATAATAAAAACAGAGCAGATAAATAGAGGCCTCCATTCATATGCAGGTGATACCAAAGGAATTAAATACAGACTGCTGAATTGTCTACTTTCATTTCCCTGTCTAAGAAAATAGCTAACTTCATTGGGAAAATACAGGAACTAGCATTGTTCGTTTTGTCCAAGCATAATACACAGAAGAATCTCTAAATTCAAGCTTGCACTTGCATTCTTCCTAGCACTTGAAGTCTTGTTGCCAGCTGTTCCCTCTTAATCTCTGTGTGTATAATTTCCTTTTCCCCTTTTTTGTGGTGTTGTTATGCTGTCCTTTATTGTTTGGGCTTTGAAATCTAACCAGGTAATTGGGCAACAGCCTTCTCCAAATTCACTTCCCAGTGACTAACTTCTCTAGCTGATGCAGTAGTGTACAAAGGAAGATAAAGACAGAAATCACATATTATCCAAAGCCAGCCTCTCCAAGATTTCAGCTCCTTGTGGGAGTGTTGGCAAGGGCTTTCCCTTTCAATCCCTGGTGCAGGTTGTGTGTGTGAATCTGGAAGTGGTATCGGTGTTCGTCTTCTCTTATTTAAATATTGACGATAATACTTGAGGGAGGTGAGTGTTGTTGTAAAGCTACTAAGACTGACGGGCTACGTTAAACTGGATTGAGACAGTCTAGGTGCAGACTAGAGAAGGAGAGTTTCAGCATGTGTACTGAAGTAGTAAAATTAGCCTGAAAATTTATGCATAGCGTATCTGTAGTTGGGTGCTGAAAATGTGCATCTGCTTTTGAAACAGAACAGATTCTGGTATTAGTCTTCATATTGAGGCTTTGAAAATTGTGGGGTTTGTATGTATTTATAAATAAGCATAGGATGTTAATGAGAAGCATTCTGTATAGATGACTCTCCTTAGAAGTTCTTGAACGAGTAAGTAACTGGAGACAGTTATTACCCTTCCACATTTGGGAGCTACTGAAAGGCAACCAAAGAAATTACTAGCTTTGCATCATTTGCCTTTGTGTTCACAGGCATAAAACTTGATTTAATATCAACACAAAGGAGAGATAGTAACTACCCTTTTCTCAAGAAGTGCTGCCATCATTTTCATCAGTACAGATTGTGAATGGTATGAAATGTTCTTCACATTGTGTCACTTCAAAAGTTTACAAATTTTATCAGGATAATGGTTTCAGATAGATGAAAGCGTAATTCAGGTTTTAGCTCTAGCGAATTGTAGCATAGCAGTGACAAGGAGCTGAAATCTTGGAGAGGTTGGCTTTGGATAATATGTGATTTCTGTCTGTTTTTAGCAGAATGAAGGGAGAAAGAACAATTTTAATCTTTCTCTTTGGATACCAACTATATGAACACATAATCCTATGTGTGTTTAGTACATCAGGACTCTGTTAAACTGAAATCAGAAAAGTCAAGTTTTAAAACTATTTTTTCTGTCTTGATTCTGAAATTTATTGAAGTTACAGTGCATCCAAATGAATTATTCCTCTTCAGTAAGTCTTTCAGAAAGTGTATGAATACTATAATCAACCTGTTTGCCAAGATCTTTGGTACAGGATTTTTTGTAATTAAATCAGTACTCAAAGCACACTTGAATTTCGCTAACAGTAGTGGCTGATCAGAAGGCCATGAAGAATAACAAACAATACATGGGTGGTCCCTTCAAAGAGAAGCTGATCTCCTCATTTGGGTCTATCCAAAGACTCAGCGACTGTAAATTGTGTAATTTGCTTTGAGAGCACAAATCTATTCAGTTACGTTAATCAGTGGTTTCTGCATCATCAGAGTTGAGCTGTGCTTTTCTTGTTCTGTCATAAATGTGTCATAAATGTTCCTTTTTCATACAATTAATTTGTTTTATTTGTACAAGACAGGTCATAGGTCAGGATCCTCTTATTATAAGCATTCCACAGAGGAATTTTTATGAGTCTTTCCAGTAAGACACTGGGGAATAGATGGACACAAGCAGACACACAGGAGGGGCAGTGAGGTGATACTTATCACAAAAAAAGTACCATAAATAAATCAAAACAAGTGGAAGAACAACCCAGGTCTTGACACATCAGCATCATGCTGAAAGTTTGAATGTGGACAGATCCTTCTTGTGACTACAAAATGTACTATGTAGTGTTTGTATGTATATAAAAATGTGTTCTATAGATATTACACTTGCATATGTAGATAAAGATAGTCTTTTCTGTGTGTTTCAGCCATTCTTCATTTGACTGTTGCTGTGTTGCACATGCTGTGTTGCCTTGCTCTTTTCTGAGTGTTTGTCATTTCTGTGCAGCAAAGGAGCTCATTCGTAGCGGTGATGGTTCACTGCTCTCGCTGGATTTTTGGTCTTGACCTCCTCTTGTTTTTCCTCTCTACTTAGAAAGCAGCTCCTTGCTTTTCAGTCTCACCGAAATGCATCAAAATTACTTTTCCCTTAGCTTCTAAGACCATTTGCAACTCATTTTGGTTTGGTTACCCCCACCCCCCCAATCCTGCTGCGTTTTATCTTTGTTGTTGCCATTCAGACCAAAGGATACATGTATTCTTATCTGTCATATTTACTCAAAATTTTTATCTGTCACAGAGACAACTTTGTGCCTTACTGTTTCTTGAGTATCTTCTGGTCTGTGTCTTTACTGTGCCTTCTTTTGGAGACTTTGAGTCCTCCTGGATACAGACTTAACCTGAAATTGGGCTTCATGGTGGGTATTCAAGACTGCTCTCCCCATGCCAGCAACCTGTTAACCTACACCCATCAGTAAAAGCTGAAAGAAAGACTTAAGACTGCCAGATTCTGGTGAGGAGAGACAGGAGGCACAGAGTTAAGGGCTTTGCTGCCACTGAAAGTGGAGTACACCTCTGCCTGTGGCAGCCGCTGTGCTCTTGTCACGCCTTTCATTTTGGTGCTCTAGCCTGCTCTGTGTATGGGGAAGGTGCTTGCAGGCAGGACTGGTCCTCCTGGGTTTGCAGTCCTGTGCACAGGAAAAGAGGGTTTTGGGTGGAAAAACGGGTTACCAGCACAGCACTGCTGTGTGAGCTGTAAGAATAAGAAAGGTGAAACGTGATGGTGTGTGATCAGCAGCTTCAATGTAAAAAAGAAAGGGGAGCAAAAGACGGTGCTAACAGTTTAATGGCAGCTGTAAGGTTTTTGCAGAAGTCTGTGAAGTTTATGACAGTTGTTGATAATAGCATGCAAATCCTTATGCTTAACAAATCTTTAGTCAGCTATCAAGTGACACTAGCTACTGACATGGTGCTTAACTCTTATGCCATAACATGTATAGCTGAGTAAGAAATGTAAAAATGAGGTTGCTTCATATAACTTCTGTCTGAAAATTCCATCAGAGGTTGAGTGCTCGTCTTTTTTTTTTTTTTTTTTCTGTTGCATTACTGCATGTATAGAGAGATCTTCAGGCAAGAGTGACTTGCCCAGGACTGCTTCCTAAGCTGAGGCATTTTCTGTGATGTGCTTGTAATGGTTTGGACCCTGTGATTCTGTGGTGTTGGTGCTTTGTGTGCCGGAACTTTCGGCATCCTTTGGGACAGACTTTGCACTGCCCGCTTCAAAGCTCACTCCTTCACCTGTGATTCATGCAGCAGCTGGGGCACTGACATTGAATCCTGCTATGTTGGAAGTGGAAAAGAAAGTCGATTGTGGACTGTTTTTAGAGAAAACTTTACAAAGGATTTCCTCAAGGAGCCCAGTACAGGATTTGGTACTTCCATGCGTCTTTGTGGGAGGGAGTGGTCGGAGAGAGGAGGCAACATTGGGCATACTAGGGCCAGGATGTATTTCTCGGATCACTTGTATTTTCACTGATGGTAACTTCATTTTTCAAATATGTGACTTAAAAATGGGGCAAATAAATTCCTAATATGTCTTGTATAGTTTCAAAAGAACAAAATATTCTGGAGTAGGTGTGGCTCTGCTTCGTCTCTTAGTTTTCACCTCCATTTTTCTTTTCTATTCAGTTGTCTTACACGTGTGTGTAACTTCAGCTGAAGTTAAAAGCTGGTAAGTTCAAGGTCAGACTTTCCCAGATCATGACCTCCACTGTAGGGCATGAGCAGGCTGTGCCAGATAGATTCTTACTTGGCAATTTCGTCTGCTCAGCAGTAACAAATGTAGCAAGGTACTAAAGAGGTTTTAATGCTCACTTTGAACAACTTGATAAAACGCGCTGGAAATAAGCCAGAGATGAATTGACTGCAGTTTGTTAACAGTACTGCAGCAATTCACAGTAGTTTGAGTGTTGCCCATCAGACTAGTTCCTCCCTCTCCTACTGAGAAGTGCTGTGCTGTAGAGAAGTGGAAATACTTAAGTCCAGTGGTATATATTTCTCCTTTACCGTCCTCTTTATAGCTTCCACCATCATCAGCCTTCATCGTCCTTGAGTTTTTGGCAGCATTCTGCGTTGATCCCAGTTACTCCTCTGCAGACTGCAGGAAGCTGTGCTGCTGGTGGCTGGTGTCTCTCACCATGCTATGTGCTAGTAAACATTGGAAGAAATGTTGAGTGGTGTGTGTCAGGAAAGTATCTAACCTCTTAGGTGTTTACTAAATTTTGGCTTGAAGAATAAGCCTTAGATATAAGTAGTAAAGATCCTTCCACTAGTGGTTCTTGACTTGTGTCTTCATCCCTCTCTTCATCCCCCAGGAAATTAAAATTCTGCATATTTTGTATGCTTTCTCTAGGTTATTTTCTTCCAAGTGCCCAGTGGTTCTGTCACCTTGCATACTGAGAGGATGAAAATTGAGGAGGCTGATACAGAAAATACTGAGTAATAAAACCCAAAGAGAGTGCAGTAGTTTTGCTGTTTGATGCATCCCCAAAACAAGGCTTGAGTAAAAGATGAAGTTTCTTGGAAGTGTGACTTACATAATATGCGAGGGATGGTTTTTAGATCAGTCCCTGAGATGAGCATGCATGTGTAAATTTTCACATTAGTCACTCTTTTCTTTCTATTTGCTCTGAATTCCTGTCCTGTTCCATGATTTTGTGGAGCTATTAAAACATCAAAACAAATTATTTGCCTTTTTCTTGGCTTTTTCCTCCAAATTTCTTCCTCACTTCTGATCTCTCTTTGCAGTCAGGTTTAGTCCCTGACTCTCTTCACTCACCGGTAAGTATATTCAGTCTTGGCTGGGGAAGAGGCATGAAATTATCCTCTTCCTCTCTTCTCTCTGGAAAGTTTATTTGGCAAGTTAATGAATTTCCTTTATTCCCAAGAGCAGCTCATAAAGGGGAGATTTCTTCTCCCAAGGACAGTGAATGTGAGGTGATTGCCAGAGCATTGTTCTTCTAAATAGCTTATTTTTTCTCTGTGGCTGGACCCTCCCCCCAACTATTTTTAGAGTACTGATTATAAGTGATAATTTGTGTTTAGACTTCCTTGTATTTAATATAGTTAACGCAGTAAGTTAATGCCTGTTCGCCTGTGGGTTTGGTATTCTGGGCGGGGCATCAGCAGACTCATTCACTGAAGCTCACATGAAAAATGTAACCCAGGTTTTCCCAGGAGGGTTCAGAGATCCCTCAGCCCATCCATTCCACAGTGCAATGTTGACAGTATTCAGCTGGGCTGTTTGAGGTGGCAAGGAGAAGGTAGATCATGAAGTGGATGGATCAGTACTCACAGTTGACATGTAAGCAGAGATGTCCAGCAGTAGGGCTGCTCTGGCACAGAGCTTTTGGATGACTGGAGTGCACAGCTGGAGGAGGATGTGAGCCAACAGCCTCTCCCAAGGCTGATATTTCTGCACTTTGTCACACAGAGCACTGCACTTGAGACTGAGACCTTCTGAGATCCATTATCACCTTCCCCCGGCTCTTTCAAGGCTGATCTACATGTTTTGTGTTCCTCAGAGCACAGGGCAATTTGGTATGTGGGCTTGGCCATTCTGGCCTGCCTGCCTTGCTGTCTCTCTGAGGAACTTCCTCCCCTCTCCTGTGCTCTCACTCGGTGCAGCTGGGTTGTGCCTTGGCTGCTGCTTCTGCCTCTCTACCCTGCTGTGAAAGGCTTGTGAACCTTGCCGTTGACCTCTCTCCTTTGGTAGAAGGCTGACGCATCTCCAGCACAGTCCCTGTGTCCTGGGAAGAAGTGTTGCTTGCTTTCCCTGGCCAGTAGCTCAAGTAGTCACTGGTCCAGTTGCAGTGTCCCGTTGGGATTGAATAATTTGTACCAGTGAGCCCTTTCAGAAGACTGTGGGCCCGACAGGTGTGAAATGACTCCTTAGTGGACAGTTCCCAGGAGCTTCTCAGTGTTGTTTGAGTAATGTTTTCTAGGTTTTGTAAAAAGTTTGCTTCACCTTGGGCTTGCAGTGGTCCTGTGCTGCATGGCTGGAGACAACTGAGCAGTTCTCTTGTGTTCTGGGCTCTGGTCATCCTGACTCAGTGGAGCTCTCACCTGCAATAACCTGCCAGGTAATTGATGTTGAAAATTCTACTGATCCTTTTGGGCTGTCAGCTAGGATTAGTTTCTTTTGAAGTACAAAACTCTCAAAAGTATTTGCAGCAAAGGTACAATCTGTGAGAGTGTTCACAGAAGTCAGCTAGCTACTCACACAAACTAGCCGTAAAGCATTAGGGTAAATAATGGTTGTTTTGCTAAAAGTTGAAATGTCTCCTTAGGAGCACCTTCTTGTGAAGGGTCCTTTGTCATAGGGAGGAAGTGAAGGCCTGTGCAGCCATCAGATAGGTGACCAGGATACCCTGCCTTGCTGCCATCATGATGACTTTTTGGCATGAGTGTCACAGCTGCTCCTAAAACCAGTTCCTTGTCCAGTTCCTTCCTATTTCATGGTTTCTTATAGCCAATTTTTCTATTCAACCCACTCATATTTTAGTTCATTTCTGGACATAACTCATGGGTTAAAATTTCGAAATATTTTTGGTCATTTTGACTTTGAATGAGAATAGGCTCCAAGACCTAGCAGCTTTAGCCAAGTTTCTGAAGCATCTGAAGTAGAGAGATGATTGGAAAAATTACCTGGGTGGTAGAGAAATAGTTAGCATAGGTTTCTCATGTATACTCAGTTCAAATGGTTTTGCCTTAGAAAACCTCATGTAATACTGACACCCATGACTGCTGCCAGAGCATCGTGAGCACACCTGGGCTCAGGTTAATATATTACATTAGAGACTCACATCTTTGGTAATCTGATCCTGAAGAGATGTGAAGTAGTCATGGTCCAAAAAAAAAGCATGCTGACCATGCCACCTTGCCTGTAAGCACAATTTGAGGTTGCTCCTCTGTATCTTTAGGTACGCAAGGGAGATGCTGAAAGTCTCCCAAAACATAGCTCTGCAAGCTTGGGTGGTTGGGGTAGATGCAGCTGTGGCAGCATTGCTCTTCAGGCTCTGTCTGGAGGCAGGGCTGTGAAGTTGTGATGCATCATAGGCACTTGAACTCTGCTTCAATTTGTGCATTGAAATGTAAAGCATGGATTATAAAATATCGCCCGCTCGTTTGTGATCTTGTTGGAGCAAAGCTTACTACAAATGTCCTTATGGTGAACTTGCTGATATGTGTGTAAGTTTAAGAAAGTGTACTGGACTTAGATCATCTTCTGGATTATTTTGTACTGTTCAGCAGGCTGAGCATACATTCCTCCTGTTCCTGGTTGCATCAGAGGTGTTTTGAGTGCCTTCACTCTTGCATGCTTTATTTAACTGTCCTGTTTTGGTGTGCCCCTGTAACTTTCTACATCTCTTTCCTGTCAGCCTTTCCAGAGTACCCTAAAGTTATGGCAGAATAACAGAAGAGTGAAATTTGGGCTTGCTTGTCAGTTTAGGGAGTGTCCCAGGTTTTCTGGACAGGAATGCTTTTGCTCTGAAGTGGTGCAGAGAATTAGATCAGCTGGGAGCATTTTCTGTTTGCTTTGCTGTAAACTTGCTCATGTTTGAGAGGTTGCCTGTGCAGTCATAACTTTTAGGTTGTCTTAGTTTTCAAACAGAAGATTAATTTTGCAGATTACACTGGTGAAGTTTTCTTACTCCCCAGGAATAGGAAGATGTGTGAATTTTTCAGATTATGTGTTCAAAAGAGAAATACTTTCTTTTTTTCCCATGTTGTGAAAATGAAAGTGAACATTCAGACTTGGGGAACAGGAAATAATAAACTACTTTTCTACCCAGAACAGGACTGCTTCGTCTGCCAACTGGCCTCTGAGAGAGCCAGTGGAGTTGTCAAGCCCATCTGTTTTCATCCAGTGACACAGTTCACCAAGGCAGCTGGAGGTGCCGACTCACAACAAGCTAGGGAGGGAGGGGTTTATTTTTCCTTCCTCTCCTTCCTAAACAACAGAAATTTTTCCTTGCTCACTGACAGCAGCACTGTTTCAACCCTGATGGAAACTTCTTAGCTAGAAGTGTTGAAGGAGCACCTCAACATTCATCACCTAAAGAAGCTGGTCTCACCCTCACGTACATTTGTTTCAGTGTCAAGCTGCTGTAACTGACTGGGTTGCTGGGGGTAGGTGAAAGAGTGGCCATTAGGGGCTGCAGGCAGAATCCTTAATTTAAACAGCAGAATGGTAATTTTTTTTTTTTTTTTATGAGGTAAAGGTCAGAAATACTCAGGCTGCTATTAGTTGACTCAGTCCTGGAAGAGATGATAAGAAAAGTGGTACTACCAGAAGTAGGACGCATATAATTTATAATTTATCAGTGTATAGGAAAACACATTTAATGTCCTGCTGTGCAATAAATGTATCCGCCACAGGATCACCAAAGAGCAATAAGATGCTCTGCTTGTTCTTTTAATTCACCTTTTTTTCACCTAGTTAAAAAGAAGTTGCTTTTGTTCATTATTGTCCACTTAATCTAAGAGCTTTATTTCCTGTGCTCGTATCTGTGGAGTTAGAAGACTGAATGATGAGGAAAGCCTGCTTGAGGATTACATATTTGCCACCACAGCATATTTAAAGGTGTACCATGAAGTTCATATTGCAGGCAATTAGTGAAAACCATTATTTCTGAAACATGAAAATGCAGTTAACTGAAGGCAGCCTGAAGGAGTGTGCTGGCAGCCTTTCGGCTGGCTTAGGGAAGAGGCAGGCTGTTCTGGAGGTGGGCACAGAAGTGCTACCTCACTGCAGTGTAGTTAATGGAACTAGACAGAGTTGTGGCATGATCTGCGTTCGGGGGTCACGGCGGTGAGGGATGCCATGATTCAACCTGATGTAACAGGGCAGCCTTGGCAGGAAGCCGCTGTGTTTATAAGAAGCAGAGTAACCACAACTGCCAGCGGCCTTGAAAGATTCTGCTGTGGCTTTTGCTATGAATAGCAGGCACGGCTGCTGAAAGCTCAGGTTAGGGGAAAAAAAAAAAAAAGTAGATACCAGCAGGAGACACTGTGTGAAGGAAACATGAGTTCTGTCTCCCAATAACAATAAAAATTTGTGGCTCTGCACCTGTCATGGTTATTGTAAGACAGAAAAGGATTGAAGATCACATAATTCCAAAACACCAATTACGCTAATGTGTGGGAGGAGTGGGGAAAGAGGAGAGCTACCATGGTTCTGGTTTGTTTCAGTGGATGTGGAAAAGATGGACTCCTTACAGTCTGCTACTCACTTAATTGGATTGAAACACCTCTTCTATCAGTGGTTTTGTTCTGTTGAAGAAATCAGACTTTTTTGTTTTATTTTCAAATGCTTTCTGAAGATGATAGGCTGCATTAGCCCAACTGTAGAAATAATGTCTTAATCATTTGACTGCCACATAAATACATCTCTATTTGCGACCTGAATTGGAATTTGATCAAAACTGTTAAACAGACTCCAAGTTCTGCAGTAGTTTTTATTTTGTACAAGGGATAGGCTTTTCTGTCTTAAAGGAAGTCCCTGGAAGTTACACACCTTAGTTAAGGCTGACTCTATCCCAATGTGTTTTGCAGTGTAGATAGATTATATTTATGCATAAAGCATCAAATGTGAACTTCCTAGTCTGTGGCTGTGATAACAAATGAAGCATAAGAGCCAGGATTTTTGGCTGATGTGTTGTGAAACAAAGTGTCAGTCAGTTTTGCCTTCTCAACGTCATTTATGTGAAAATGGGTTAAATTGCCAAAGATAAATTGTGAATTTTTGGCCAAGCTTTTCCACTACAAATCTGTTTCTCTGCCATGAAGGAGGCATGGATTTTGCTCTTAACCTGGTATATTATTCTACATAAGAGGTGGTATAAATCAATTTTGAAAAGAAGTTTTGTTTTCTTTGTTGGCTTTTCATTCTGCAGCCTATTAATCTCTTTACTCTTTCAAGTCTTGGGTATTTTTCTCTGGTGTGTTACTGTGAATGCTCAAAAGGATGCTGAGCATTTGTGGTACCAGGTTCAGTCCTGGCTTTTGTTTCTTCCATGTAAGTATCAACTTCTATGAGATTCCTCCTATTTTGTATTCCTCTGAGGAGGCTTGCCTTGATCCTTGTAGGGCTGAGTACCTGGTTGCCAAAACAAAGTGCCTTGTACTGCTTCTGCTGTGCCAGGGGCATCTCTCTTGGGTTTGTTTGCCCCTCCCTGGGAGTCAGGACAAGGGCAGCTTGCCCCTGCCACCCTTTGCTAACCTGCCACAAGTTTATTTGTGATGAATTGCATAAGCACTGTGTGTGAAATGAGTGTAGAAGGGGTGGGGTGGGGGTGGGAGGAGCGCAGGGTAAATTGCTGCACATTTACAGTTTTGTTTTTAATAAGTGCTTTTTAGTGCTCTGCATCAGAGGGAAATTTGATAAAATGTAGTTAGTTTTGAACTTTGCTGGTGTTACTTCTTCAGGAGTCAGGAAAAAGAAAACTTGAGCTTGGTTTGCTCACTCCTGGATTTGAATTACTTGTATGGCATGTGGGTTGTGCGTATGAGGAACACTCCATCTGGGAAGGGAGGAACAAAGTGATGGAATTTGGGTGGTCTACGCCTCATTTTGTAACTGAGTAACTAGAGTAGTCTTTTTACCTGGTACCTTACTCTTGCCCAGCGTTCACAAATAACACGCAGTTATGGGTGGTCTAGATTCCTGATAACTTCATTAAATGTAGTGGTATTGCCATAAAATGTCTTGATGGGTTGCATAGGTGATGATCCCAGTTCCCTGTCTTGTGGTGTCTTTGTAGGGAATGTGAAATTTATTTATAAAGGTTGTTTACATGCCTTTTGTTTGACTTAGTATGTAGTAAATCTCTGGGGAGCAGCACGTGTAAGAACCCGTTTCTCTTCCTCTCTGATACCTCTGCTCTTGTGATGAGAAAAATTACTCGAATTAGAGTCCTTTCCACATTGAGACTGTGTCGTAGTTCCAGTTTGAAACTAAGCAGAAATACCAATTATGTATAGGGAGTTTAGGTTTGCCAATTTTAGACTCCTCCTGCCTGGCTCACCAAAATATGTAGTGGGTCTATTCCCTGCTGTGAGATAGGATTAGGAGAAAATAACAAAGCAGGCCTAAACTTGAGAGGATACAAAGAACAATTTTGTTAACAGAACAACAAGGAAAAAAAGGAATAATCAGAAATTAGAACACCCTTTTTCTTCCTCCCCAACAACTTTTTCTCTTTCCAACGATGTATAGAACAGCAACTCAGAAAAATCTTAAGTCAGTTTTTCACCTCTACAAATAGTCTTTCTTTAGTTCATTTAGAGAGAAAAGTATTCTTTGCTAATGCTATGGAAAACTCCCCACAAGAAAAGAGCTCTTGTGGCTTTATTTCTCACAAACCACAGGTGCCTGAGATCTGCCTTTGTGAAGTCTTTCCCATCTTTCACAGTTTTTCCTCACAACTGTGCTTTCGGTCTATGTCAGCTTATTGGGGTGCATTTTTAAGGATGAGCCATTCCAGCATCCTTTCACCCATCTCTGGGAACAGAGGTCTTCCCCTTTTATCCCCGGGGCCGAGGTTTCTCATCAAACTTCTAACACTGGTGCCTCTGCTCAGGATTGTGGCTAAAACACTACCACCCCCCAAAGCATTCCATGAACTTACTGGGGAAAACCCAAAGTCTGATATAGCAAGTATATCTTTGCCATAGCTTCACAAAAGAATTTTACAGCCTAAGCTTAAGACAAAATTTTCAAAATCCCTTCAATCTAAAATCTAACTCTTTTCTTACTGACTTCAATTTTATGTGGTTGTTCTTACAAGTTTCACCTCCTCTTTTTTCCTTCTTAGCTCAAGAGAGAATTAGCGTTCTTCAAGTACAAAGTCTTATAACGCTGAAAAAAGTCAGTTTAGTCCAAGTCTTATATCAGAAACAAGCTCTCTCTGCGTCTTTCTGCTGGCCACGTGCTCTTTTGCCGACTCCATGTGAGCTGTGCCAGCTGCTCCCAGTCTGGAACGGGGCTCAGGGCTGCTCCTGGCTGCAGGGCCGCCTCCAGCACGAACCACGGGGGCCACTGGTGCTGGTGCCATGCACAGCTCCTTTGGTGCCCATCCAGGTGCTGTCCCCATGCTCAGCTCCTTTGGTGTCCATACAGGTGCTGTCCCCATGCTCAGCTCCTTTGGTGCCCATCCAGGTGCTGTCCCCATGCTCAGCTCCTTTGGTGCCCATCCAGGTGCTGTCCCCATGCTCAGCTCCTTTGGTGCCCATCCAGGTGCTGTCCCCATGCTCAGCCGCTCCCGATGCCGACACAGCCTCAGGCCAGCGTGGTTTCGTGTTCGAGTGGCACAAAAGCTCTGCAGGCTCTGCCGGCTCCTTTGCCCCTCCCGGACGGGCCCGGTGGGTTCCTCGGGGAGGGCTCGGCAGCCGCTCCCGCCCCTCCAGGAGCGGAGAATCCCGGCCGGGCCGAGTGGGTCCAGCCGCACCCGGCCCGGCACCACCTTCCCCAAAGGTCAGAAGGCAAAGAGAGCTACACCCGAGCCTCCCTGTCCTTAAAGGTGTGTTCACAAAGGTCTATCCACCCTTTTCATTGGTTAAATCTTGTATGAGAATATAATAGCTAATATCAGAAACTGGCTCCTTAGAGCCAGACACATGACAGACTGTTATTGAGAAGACATTTTCCTTGGGAACTTTGGACTTGATGAATTTGCCTAGATCTTGAATTTTGCTCTTTACAGTAGAGCACAACAGACACCACTCATGCCTGGATGTCTTCTGAAGAGCAGGGATCATTGTAATTTGTGTGCTAAGAAGTGAATTTTGCAGCTGGCTTGAGTTTTGCCTTTGAATTTCAGTGAACAGTTCCTGGCTGCTTTCTTGTGTTTGTAAATTTACCAGAGTCGGGAAGTGCCTAAAACTATGTAGAGAGGTTTTTTTGTTTATTTGTTTTCACCCTTTTTGCTCCCCTGTGATACAGATTTGAAGCTGCTGGGTTGGAAAACTTCAATATTGCAGAGCAATATAAGTACATAGGGGACTGTGATGCCATTAAATCTATTACAACAAATTAGTCTTGTAATGTCTGCATGGAAGAGCTAAAGTTCAGAGTGCTGTTTTGCATTGACTCCTAAACTTTCTGAAAGCCACAAGAGTCCTAGATTTTTTGACAATTTGCTTCCGTCCTTAAGGACTAGGTTTGAAAGGAATAGCAAACAAAATCTAACCACTTAGGACCTCTCCAGCTTGATGCATATGCTCCGAGAAGACCAGCCTCCTCTGAAAATCCTGGCTGAAAATGTAGGTTTTGTTTCATTTTTTTTAATGTTCTTGGGGATTGGATTTTTGTCTGTAGGCTCCACAGGTGGCAAAGTTGAGACTACAGGGTTTGTAGCACCCTGAAGGAGCCCTGTGAAGAAGTCAGGGATGCATTGGAGACTGAACACCCTTTCTCTTCCATGCCTGTGTCTGTCCCCAGCACCAGGGTTTGCTGGAGCATTCGTCTGGTGAAAGAAGCCTGGGTTTACTTTCTCGTGGCTGTGGTTCAAGTCAAGGGTGTGTAACTGAATGCAAATACCCTCAGGTCACATCAGGCAAGATGAGAAACCAGCAGGCACAGAGGAGTCATCTGTTTTGAGAGATGGGGGAGTGCAAGTGAGTGTGGGAAATGGTTGTGGGGAGGGACAGGCATGACACATGCTCTGCGAGATCTTGCACCCTGTCACATCTCTAGACATTGTCCTCCAGTGTGAGGGAAGTGGTTTACAGTCCCTGTGTGCTGCTAGCCTGACTGGAGCAGGTGATGGCTGCCTGTGAGAGCATGAGCCAGTGGTCTTTAGTAGCAGACATCCACAGGAGGCTTTTTTTCCCTCCTAAGTGAAATTTGTCAGGTTTGATGATAAACTTCTGGTTTTTGCTGCTCCCACCTATCTGTCCAGGGCTTTCCATTTAGGTATTTTTCTTCCAAAGACATTGAAAAACTATTTGGGTCAGGACTCGGAGATCTAGAACTTAAAAATGGGCTGGTACACCAAGATTTGATTTTTGGAAGTTAAAAGTGACTTCTCTTACTTTCCCTTTCCCTGAAGTCTAAGAGCAGAAATATATCTATATGTGCTGTATCTTAAGAGCCTGTACCTGGATGAGAGAGATACAATCCATCTGCCAAATCAAAGAGCAGCTGGTCTAATGACAGAAATACCAGTAAGGAAAGCCCTGGAGAAGTAAGCATAGTGATTCAAAAGAGTTTCCCAGCACAGATGTTTAAGTGAAATGTGAGTTTCTTTTTTTGGGGGAAGGAGAGGAAGAAGGGAAGATCTTTGAAGATGTTTTGGTGGTGATGTTGCAAGTCACAATTGAGTAGACTTAATTCAGTTGTGGACATGGTTACATTTTTGCCTCTTCCGTGTTTCAAAATTGGGCAGAAAGCTGTAGTTTTTGTTTTTTCCAAACCAAATTCTGCTTTCCAGGCACAGTGTGTGGGAATTCTAATGCTGAATAGTAGGAGCTTCCTGCTGAAGTGGCTGCAAGAGAGTTGGGGTGGCAATGCTTGTGTGACTACAGGGTTCTCCAGGGTTAGAGTGCCCAGTTTATCACCCTGTCATTAATCATGTCACCCACTTTCCTTTTTGAGCATCTTCTGTTTTGAAGGGAGGAACATTAAACTTCATATTGCTCCGTGACTGTAAATATCTCCTTGTGTTTGGGCCTGTGATGCAGTAACCAGTTAACAGTTCTGTTGTCTTAAAATTATGTACAGTGCCTGAAAGATGAAATAAAGCCCAAGTGACCTTCTCAGGTGCCTGGTGGTTGTTATCAAATACAATGCAGTTTTGCCTTCCTCTTTGGGGCTGTTTCCTGTTTGAACGTGGTGGGGTTACAGCAAAAGACTTAGGTACTTTTTTGTCCATTTTTAGATCTCAAAGAGTGGGAACTTCAGGTTCTTTTGGGAATGGCAAGAGCACAGGGGGGAGGCAGAGCATTCCTTGTACAATATATGGAAAGCAGTTTTGAAGCTCCATTTCCTACATTTCTAGATACCCAAGTTGTAATTTTCTTAAAATAGTAAGGAGAAAAAAAAAGGCAAACTTATTTTATGATGTGAGGTGATTGAAATGAAAAGAGCTTGTTCAGGGTCTTTACCTTATGACAGTTAGAAAACCCTGAAAAACTTGATCTTCCCCAATATAATCCCTTTTTCTAGTCATTTAGAAAATTGAAGATGCATATAGTCTGCATTAAATACAGCAAGACATCTTGGATAAAGTGAGTTGTAGATTATCTTTTCTCCTTTTTGACTTTTCTCAGTTTCTTGCTACAGACATCTATTTCCTTAATAATGCTTAGACTCATCTAGTCTTGCTGCTCCATCCATCTTCCCTGAGGCCATTATCAAATCATCCACGTTCTCATGACTAAGGATAAACAAATGTGCAGATGCATGTGAGGGACAAAAAGAAGAATGAAAAAACTCCAAATCCCCCAAACACTGCAGTGCATATGTGGTTTTTCCCAGGAGAAATTTAATAGACTGAGCTCAAGATGACACATATTAATTTTATGTTTCTTTGCATCCTTTTAGAAGGTGTTCAGACACTGTAGAGCAAAGGACCTGAATTTATATTTTTTTGTTTAAATACACTTGCACCTTTTACATTTTGCTTTCTTTATGGTCATTGGACTTGAGATTGTTCTATAACTGCTTGATCTTTTCTCCTGCCTGAGGCAAACATTTTAAATGTACTAGCAATGCATGAAACCCTTTTTGAAACTCTCACATTTTTTTCTTATTTCGAACTACTCATACACCAGAAAAACCCCACCAGTATGTTTTAAGAGAGCTTTTCCTCTTAGTATGTTAATTTCTGCAGTTGTGAAACACCTTACGGGATAATCATCTAAAATTTCTATGACAAAGATTTGGCTTCTTAATGCCAATTCATTTCCGGGATTTGGTTTTTACCTAGTATTTGTCAAGACAGTAGCATTTGTTTTGATTTTAAAGCTGATCAGCTTTCAGCTGGAAGAAGTCTGAAGCTGTATTTTTGATTCCAGATAAGAAGCTGGACAGCTAGCAATGCATTCTTCCTTCTGTGGCAGGCTTCCTATAGAGAACTGCTGAACTTCTCATATCTTCTGCACTTCACTGTGTGCTTTAGTAATTTGAAATGTTAATGCTCTGGAAATTATTGCTTTGGTAATTTAACTAAATTTGGAGATCATTGCTTGAAGGTGATCTCATGCAGAGTTGATATCTTTGTTATATAAATATATAATTATATAAATTATATATATTTAATGCCTTATATTTAAAGGTAAATATCTTAGTGATAAATGGCAGAGGAGAAAGCTTTTTAATCTTTGAAATTCTGAATTATTCTTTTGAGAGCAGCTTACCATTTGCTCCTGATACATTTTGTGTTTTGTCTTTCAGAATTCAGTTGAGGTTAATTGTGATTCTTTTTCTCAGCTATTATTGGGGGATGTGATAAATACTTCAGGGCTGGGACGTGATGAGTAAGAACTGGAAAATAAGGGAGGGTGGTTCAAAGAAGCAGTGGGAGCCAAGCAGAGTAAAGGGAACCATAAAATATCTAACAAATAATTATCTAGTGATGTTAAAGAACCATATGTATTATGTCATGCAGCATGACTTTTTTTTAAAAGAGATTTGAAGTGGTTGTGGGACCTTGAAATGATCAGATTTAGACTTGTTTTTCCTAACTATGTGCTGGAGGCCATGTTTACAGGTGATGTGCAGCAGCAGATGGAAAGGAGGGGAGCAATTGTTATTGCAGGCCCTTATTACCTTGTTGGGGTTTGGAGTACATTTTGTGCTGCTGGAGAGGGGCTTCTGGTTTAGCTTAGCTTCTCCAGAAGCAACCTGGTTTATGTGCACTGTGGTTCTCCTGGGAGCCAGGGTGAGCTGATAGTCCAGGCCAATGAGCTGGTACAGAGATGGTCTCTGTTGGAAGGTATCTGCAGAGAAACACATCTGCAGTGGAAGTTCAGCTCTTCTGTCTCTCTTGAGTGTATTTGAAACTTAGGGTCACTAAACTAATTAGGATGGTTTGGCATTTAGAGCTGACATGAAGTGGAGCTCAACTGCTTGAAGACTGGTAAAAAATTGCTCCTTTGCTGCAGAGTTTGTGGTCCTGTAATATAACTCTTGTTCTCACTTACTTGTTTTGATGAAAGATTTCTTGCACACTAAATTTTCTGAAGTTTAGAGCAGACCCAAATTTACTTAAAATTGCTTTTTCCCCTTCTTAGAAAGGTATCACTTCATTTGTTTACTCTGAGCTTGGTTTGTGGAGGGATTGTCTCTTTATCTGGCATCCTTATTTGACCTGGATATTCCTCAGGGCACATGGATGCACACTTTGCACTTCAGTTTTTTAATGAACAGTATTGTGGCAGAACTGTGCTTTGTTTTTTTTCCTTGGGAATTGCTGCTGTGTAGATCAACCAAGTAGGATGTAGCTGTACAAAAACAATTCACCCCTTGCCTTGCCATGTACTGGAGGATGTCTCTGGGGGACACAGTGCAACATGCCATGTGTGTGCTGTCTATTTAGGATGTAACCTTCTGGAGGACTATTCCCCCACGTCCCCTCACTTGGGGTCTCTGTCCCTTTTGGCACATGGAGTCAGTCAGTTTAGTTCTTTAGTATTCCCATATCTCCTTCAACCAGAATGTATTGCCTTACAGTAAATAAATAATTGGAGCTTTAGATGTGTTTTATAATTTGACTATCTTGCTTAATGTATCATAATAATTAGAACTTTCTTGCCCATCTGATAAATGAGCTGTAGAACTGTATAATTGTTGGCTTACACCATAATTCTTGTTTTATTTGTGCCTTGGACCAAAGGGCAAGGGAAAGGCAATAACAGTCGTGAAGGATTTAATATAATTGGACTTGTCATACCCCCAAAAAGTTAATGCTCAGAGAATATTGGAATAGGAATGTGTTTGAGGATTTCAAATGCATAGACTTGCAGCATGGCTAATTACCTTAAATTTCCTTTAAAATACCTTAAAATTCAGTTACCTCTTACATGCAAATTACTGTTCTGTTTTTTTTTGTTTGTTTTTTTTTTTTTTTTTTTTTTGTGCTGCGTGCAGGTTTTTGTAGCATGAAAGAGATTGCCCAAGTGGATTAATGCCTCTCACATGGGCAAGTCTTAGTTCAAGTCAAAAGTGAAATAAGCCATACATGTTCAGAGTGGACATGTGCGTGCATCACAAATGCTGCACAGACTGGGCTGGTTTGAGAATTAAGAGCTCCTTTTTTGTGTAGGAAGGGTTCATGCTAAAATCCAACTGTTTCGTAAGCAGTACAGATTTAGCCTCAATTGTTACTTTTTTTTAATTATTATTTGGATCAATCCCCAGATTCTTCTTATTGGAAAATTTCAGTCAAACTTCTTTCCTCTTTTAAAAAGAAATTTAAATGTCTGCTACAATTTTGAAGTTGTATAGCTACAGTATTTGAAGGACTTGTATTGTCTGGCATTTTTCCAGCTAGTCCAGCTTTCTTCAGAGGAGCTGAGTAGGTTGGCAAAGTGTGTTGTGAGCTCCTTTGTTAAATGCATCAGAGAGTGAGAGAAACAGGCAGTAGCTGTGGTGAGGGCTTTACTGTATGAGTACTTTCTGTCTTTTCATCTTGATCTCCTAGAATTCTCTCTTCTTCCAAGGCTTCCCTTCTTTTGTGCCAGGTTTCCTGAGGATGTTCAGACATGGCAAGCCTGGAGTTACTACTCTTCTGTCTTCTCAGGAGCTGCTGGGGGAGCAGCATGAGGTTCTGTCACATTTTTCTCTGGTGTCTGTGGTACCCTGAGATGTCTTGCAAGAATTGTTTCGCAGGCTTTGTCCTGAGGGTCACCAGCTACAGGAATGGCCTCTCAGCATCCTCCTGGAAGGCAGGAGCAGCTTTCTCATCTTTCAGTCATAATGTGTGAGGGATAGGATTTCTGAGACTTGTCGAGACCACTGGTGAGTGTGGGACTGGGGCCCTCAGGTGCTTATTCGACATGGCTTACTTGGAAGTATGGATGAACAAATACAAAGATTAAAGCAAGCAGCGAGCTGCAGGTGTGGACACTTCAGCAAACACAGCTGAGAAAAAAATCAATTTTTCACAAATGAAAGAGGAGGGAAAAATCAATAGGGAAAGGACTGTTATTTTCAATTTAAAGCCAGAGGAGTTAGGGTTTGATCTTGGAGTTTATGCATTCCTGTTCTCATTCACATGTTGCATGGCTCTTTTATTGGGAGAACTGTAGACTGTCTTGTATAGAGATCATTAAATATAAATGGTTGAAAGAATCTGGAATGCTCCCCATCCTTATTTATTTATTTGCTTGTCTCCTTGCAGACACTTCTCCCACTGTAGTTAACTCCTGTGGATGCTACCTCCCTGTATGGAGTATTGGAGTGCATTGAGATTTCTGTGCTGTTAAGTCCACCAGCCTTTTCCTCCTGCATGTTTTGACAATATTTAAAGCAC
The DNA here is from genome assembly GCA_032173965.1 of Sitta carolinensis. Classification (NCBI taxonomy): domain Eukaryota; kingdom Metazoa; phylum Chordata; class Aves; order Passeriformes; family Sittidae; genus Sitta; species Sitta carolinensis. Next base: position 36,060,936 of record CM063283.1, read on the forward strand.
ACAAATCAGACTGTAGTTATTGATCTGTGTTTGTTTCTTTTCAACAGACTGTGATTCCATCTGTCTACCTGATGGTGTGTGAGTGCCCCACAAAAACATGACCAATATTTTAAGTAGAAATACAGAACTCGACTTTGCAGTGCAAGCTACATGAGATTTGGTAAATACAGCGTGAGTGGACAGAACCAGGTGGAATGCAGAAGACCCTCTTGTCTCATCCTGGTGCAGCCTGCTGTAATGGCAGGGCATAGTGCCAGTTTTTGATGTTAAAAACAGACTCAAACCAGTATTTTTGGCTGATTACTAATAGCTAGATTCCACATTGCCAAATACATGTCTATGATCAGTAACTGTGTGAGAGCCATGGTACCTTGTAAACCTCTTTGTCCTGGAGGTAGTAGGCAAAAGCACGTGCTGATTCTTCTGAGTCTTTACTAAAGCTCTGCCTGCTTGGAAGCAGGTGCTTGCTAGGTCTTGGCTCCACTGGCAACTCAGGAAAAAAAGCAGAAGTGATCATTAAGAATTTACTGCCAAATTCATGAGTGATCTGCAAAACTACACATCTGTCACTCTCTTTAATTGATGGTAACTACTTTTTCTAGAATATATTTTTTGACTTAATTGGGGTTATTTCTTTGCCATGTATGACTTCAGCTATGCCAGTGCAAAAGTCTTTTGGGAGAAGCATCCACACGCTTAGAAGCTTAGAGGTTCTGTAAAGGTGAGTGGAAGAAGTAAGTCTATCCTGGCTTGTATCAGTTAATTTCTTTGCTAAAACAGTTTACTGCTTGAGTGCAGGAATCCCAGGAACAGTTTTGCTGAGGAATATGTATATATATTTGTATGTACTCATTCATGAACATGTATAGCATGTGTAGATGGATATGAAATACATCAGTAAGGGAAGGTGACTAGGCTTACTTCATTTAACACCTGGTGGAAGTACTCTGCTTAGGTAAATGTGTATCCAGCACAGTGCTGTGGTCAAGGGAGAGCTAAAAAGTGCTTTTAGATTTTGTGTGGGCTTTGACAACATTCAGAGATGCCTGTTACAGTGTAAATTGTCTGTAGTGAGAGTCTAGGATACCTTGTGTCCCCATCTGATTACTTTGATTAGATGCCTGACATTAGGGGAAACAGACGTAGACTATGATGGCAAGAAATAATGTAAAAAGTAGGAATTTTCAAATTGAATGAGGCAACTGAAAGTGACTCTGGCTTACAGTGGGGTGTCTGAATGGTTGAGATGCTCTTGAAAATGCCTCTTAAGCTAATATGTAAAGACTGTCAAACTAAACTATAAGAAGTATACAAATGGCAAACTAATTTTCATGTGAGACCATGTTCCTGTACTCTAGGATCTCCACTGAAAACCTGATACCCCTACCTCACCTGTCATAAGTTGTTATATACTCAAGTGTTTAGGGTATTTCAGTGTGTTATTCTTCCCTAACGTGAAATACTGTGTCTGAAGAGAGGGTACTCACTGGCTGGGACAGGTGTGCCTGAACCCTCTGGCACATGTGTCGCTGTGTGGAGAGTGGTGGGGAATCACAGCTCAGTCCCGTGTTGCTCTCCCTTCCTTGGAAGTTTCTTGAGGCTGTGCAGCTTTTTGTCCCTGCTTCTGATGTGAAGCTTGTGCATCTAATGAGTGAGAGTTGCAGGAAGAATCCTTACCAAATGTTTTGAGGAAAGGTGGTGGTATCATTCTGAATCTTTTTTTTTTGGCTGGAGTTGAATGAAGGTATGAGAGACAAACAGGGGAAAAAAAGAATAATTTTTATTGGGAAAGATCTTTAAGATCATCTTCATGAATACTCAGACTAACAATTTTAGGGTATTCTTATAATTGTTGTATGTGTATGCACCTGGTGGGAAAACAGCTGAAGAAGCTGGAAGCAAACAAGATGTTTACTAACTGGAGAGGAGAAACCACAGATGTGTGCTGGACCCAGAGTGCTGCTCCACTTATAGGTGAAGTTAATGGCGGAGGGAATAAAACTTGCTCAAGGCTTTAAAAGCAATCCTCAGCTTTAATTGGCTACTGTCAGGTGGAGGTTGGAGAAAGCAGGAACTTCTCTAGGGTAGTACAGATCTGTCTTGTGGTGGGGTTTTTATCCCTTTCACTGAGGTTGCTGTAGTAGCCAGCAACTGAAAGTCCTTTTGAGAAATTGTTCTTCAAGTAAAACAGTAAAACCTGTGCTCCTGCAGAGCTGGAGAATGAGTCCAGTAGATGTTATTTCCTCTTTCTGTCTTGCTAATGGTTTGCTAAAACCCAGAATAGCCAGAAATACTGGTATAATGAAAGTATTCCTGCCATTCCTATCACCATTTTATTATGCTTGTAAATATAGGACATTGCCAGATATGTCTATTGTAGGAGCACAAACATTACAGCTGTGTAACTTGATATTCTGCATTTTTCTGAAGTTTTTTGTCTTCTCATTTCTTTGAAAGCATTTGTCTTTTTCTGTATCTGGCTCATCTTCATACTGGTGTCTTATATTTGTCTGATAGTAATGCCATGAGAGGCTACCTAGAAGAGAGGCTAGACTGTGTTAAAGAAATAAAATAGGTATTTATTAAAAGTCTTTCAAAGGATACACCTTGGGCAGTGCAAGTGCCCAGCCATGGCTCCACCCAGGAAAATGGATGGTGAGTCACGAATTTTCAAACTTTAAGGTTTTGGTCCATTTCCATATTGGGGTTAATTTTCCAAGTACAATTTCAGGTTATGAGGGTCCCATCCTCCCGGATTGCTCTCCTCAATTCATTGTTGTTTTTAACTTTTGGGGCCTGAAGCTACAATGGTGTCCTTGATTCTAGGGGCTGGATAAGGATTGTTTTGTCTAATAAACTGTGAGAAGTTGCTGACACTTTATATGAAGCTCAGAGTTATATACTAATGCAGTACAGAATCTGGAAAATATGAAAGCTAAACCTTAAGGCATCAATGGTTCTTTTTTATGGTTCACTTGCTCACCTTTTTGTGTCTCTTTTCATGCTAGTCTCCTGCTCATGAGTATGCATATGCAAGATCCTCTTGCTATTTAAAAACTTGTAAAATCAATAGATACAGCTTGTCTCAATGACTTAATTTTTTTCCTAATAGTGGTTAACTCACTCAATTTTTTTTATCCAACAATTTCTATAGAAGCAGAAGCAGGGAAAAAAAAAAAAAAAACCAGAACACTACACTTAATAAGACAACAGCAAGTGAAAGGACTTTTTTTCATCTGAGGAATATTCTGAAGCTTCTTAATGTGCTTCAAAATTTTCCAGACTGAGTGATTGAAGTGTTCACAATTTTACAATTTGTTTTGTATTTTGTCTCTTCATCTCTTAGCCTGTTCTTCCTTTTGCCCATCATTTTTTACTTTGTATGTTCTGTTCTTGTCCTCATGTTCATCCATCTAGTGCTCTTTTCCCTTCCTTTGTCCACCATTTTTCTATTTAGAGAGGAGGTTAAACTGCTGCTGTTCTTCCTGTCCCTAAAGGTAAGTGCTCCAGCTTTCCATCTCCCTTGCTTTGTTTTCCTCTGTTAGTGAAAGACTTGGAGGACACTCCTCTGCTCTTGTGCAGCTGTGTTCTTTGTTGCGTGGCAGATGTGCTTGGTCTGTTCATCTTCTTCCTTCAGGGTAGAATCCTATTCGAAAGTCAGCATATCCTTATGTACTTATGTACTGCCCCAGTGGCTGTTCTGGGAGCTTCAGAGAAGAATCTGGTCTAATTACAGAGCAAGGCAAGGCAACTTGGTGTCCACCAGAAATGGTCATCCAAGGTATGAGTCTGGACCTCAGTGAGAGATTTAGTAAATTTCTCCAGTGAGTATCCAAATGCATGAAGCAACACTGGGAAGGTGGGACCATCTTTGCTGCATGATTGGTCATGCTGTCCCATTCTTCTTGGTGCCTTCTGCAAGAGTGAATCTCTTGTTCCTGGCTGTGAGAAGCTGTTTTTGCACAGGTTTTGACCCTCCTGACTCAAGAGGAGAAGCTTAGTCCTCTCTGCAGCCTCTGGTGGGTGTGTAGTGGTGCTGACCTATTGCTGCTGCTCTGTTCTATCCTAGAAGAATGGAACATTGTCAGCTCCTCTCAAGTGAATATTGTTTGTTCTTTGGGTGTAGGAACCACAGAACTGGTACCTTGTGCAGAGGATTTGGGTTTAAGATCAGCCTCTTTTTAGTGCATTAGCAGTGTGCTAATTCTGGTCAGCTCTTAAAAGTGTGGGTGAAGGCTTTGATCCTGCTGTAAAGTGCCTCTCTCTTCACATGCACAAAATCCCCATCACTGCTTTGGGTGCCAAGAGCTTGAGGGCTGGGTGCCTGTGAGCTTGGAGTGCAGTGGGGGATGTGTGGGCACTGCTTTGTACTGGATCTGATCTTCAGGTCTGTTTGTAGATGCCAAATAATTCCACAAAATGAGGAAAGTCCTTTAGCCTTGCCTTCTAAGCATCTTAGTTTAAGGGATCTTTTTGTTTGTGGTTCTGATACCTAGAAAGTAGTTGGTGGTGAAAAATCATTGGGACAAAGTCAAAATGAAGCAGTTTGATCTGTAGTTTGGAGGATACTTCATTGCAAGAAGTTGTAAAAAAGAAAGAAAAAAGCTTTTTAAATGAAGGCTGAGATAAGCACTATCAGTGAAAGGACTTTAAAAATGTTGCAGCATGCAGTCATAAAGATAGGACATGTACGGAAGCAGTTGAAGATAATGGTTTACCTTGAACTGCCCATTTCTTTTTATATTGTTACCATAAAAGTTTTTGATAATTTTAAGTAGCTGAAACCCCATATTTCTTTTACCTTCTCAAGTTAAATATGTCTGCTGGAAATCCCTGTTTTCAGGGACTGATAAGTCTCAGCTTTAAAAACTGTTCTGAGCAGAAACTTAGCATAGGATAACTCAACAGAAATAATAACATCAGGTATAAGTTACTGTCTGTCTGTAAAAACCAAAGCAACAGGACTGGAGAAGATCCATTATACTGTACTGCAGAGAAGTCCTCTATATAACAAAAACAATGTATTGTCCAGAAAAGAAAGCTAATGGTCTGGATGTGAGTGGAGTTAGGGTGTTGCTCAGTAGTACTGGTAGCTTTGAATTACCTTGGAGGGATCAGCTTTCTAAAAGAAAAAGAAAGTGTCTGTAGAGACTATGCCAAGCCTTTCCTAGATGTGTGTTAAGAGGGTATGCTCTCCATGGGTATGGCTTAGCAGTTGGGTCCAGAATAATGCTTCTCTTTTGGTGGACCTACAAGCGAATCTTGGAGGTTCCATTGTAATTTTATTTTCTTTTTCTCAATAAATAAACATGTAATTTAAGTATTACTTTTGTGCTGCCTGCTGTCAGAGGCCATGCATGTATAGATTTGAACATGTTCACTTGTATGGAAGCCAGATCCTGAAAGTTGTCACAGCATATTCTACCTGGTCTCTGATTGTTTTTGTTAAAGTGCCTGTTGGCATGGTATCTGACAGACAAATAGCACTCGTGGGTTAATTCAATTTGCATCTGAAGTATATCTGTAAAATAAAGAGCAGTGTTGAGAAATAAAAATACTCCTGTGAACCCTTCATACCATTTTTTTTGAGAGTTCTTTTTATGTTTCACTTACTGTTTTGGGAGTACAGTTACATTAAGGATTGTTCCCAGTGAAGTTTAATGAAAAAATGTATAGATATCTCTGTCAACAGTAGACAAGTCCTGAGACAATGTCAGAATTACAGGAAAAATGAAGTGATTACAGAACCAAAGAACATTATTCTGCCAGCTCTTGCTGATGAATTCTTGACAACTCTATCTTGATACACTAATCTAAAGTGTTGTCTTACTTTATTTTAAAGATTCATGCTGCTAATGAAGAATTAAGAAGTTCTGGGAAGTTTTACAGTTCCGCAGTAACAGCAGTTTGCATATTCTCCAATTTGTCCACCAGTTCTGGTTTTGATGAGAGTCTAAGCAAACCCTGTACCTTGCTGTGCCAGAAGCAGCAGTCTCAATCTGCCCTTCTTCCTGCCATTCATACTCCCTTCTTTGTGTTGGTTCCAGCAGTGATTTGGCCTCTGGGCAAGCAGAGTTCACTAATCTGGCTGGAAACTAATTATTTTTAAAAGTCAGTCATAGATTTGCCCATTTGGTGACCTTCGTTCTCCAAGCATTCAGTTCAACATCAGAGGTGGGGAACCTCTCGAGAGCCAAGAGTCAGTGATGTCAACTGAGAGTGGAGCTGGGGGGTGAAGGAGCTGGTGGCAGCATTTTTTTTATGTGTGTCCCTATGTTTTGATGAATTGTGCCCTCCACTAAGAACATGACTGCCTTCTGGTAGAGTTGCTGCTCTTTTTTACAACTGAGGAAGCTGTGGCTGGGGTGGACAATGGATTTCCTAGGTGGCACAGCATGCAAAATGTTACTTGAGTTGGAGCCTCCCTTGTGCTTGGTCTGGCGACCTCGCAGAATCGAGGCAGTGTTTTTATATGTGGGTAAAGGAAACGCAAGGCCTGTAGCATTACCGATACATTATCTTGAAGGATTAGTTACAAGTTTCTGATACTAAAATTTTGAGCTTTTTCCCCTGCCTTGGTTTATATTTGTGCAGTTGTAATAATTGTCATAAATGTTTTTTTCATCTGGTTTTCAGTGAGAGCTAATATGTAAAACTGTGTTTGCCATACTTCCCTTAAAACTTTTATTACTCACCAATATAATAATTAACTTAAATCACCTGTGTTTTCCTCTTCAAAATCCATGAGGGTGAAACTGGCTTTGTATTTCATGAATAGTAGTATGACAGTGAATGTGTCAATTAACAGATTGTTAAGATGTCTTAGACAACATGTATTTATTCCTCCTGTGTTCTGTCCCTCCCCTGGAGAATATGGGTTAAAAGTCAAAACAGCTAAGTCTTGTGCCTGTATTTTGAGAAACAAGGTTCTTTGCTTTTGTGGTTGGGTTGTGTTTTTTTCTTTCTTGGTGGTATAGCTTGTTTTTTTCCTCTTTTGTCTCCAGAGCTGTATATTTTTGCTAGCATATGATTTGATCATTTAAAAAATGTCGTGTTTCTCTTTGAAATTACTGTTGCAATGTGCAGACGGTTGTGGGACAGAGAGCTGGATGTTTGGTATCAGGTCTGGGGTTTGTTTTGGTTTTTTTGGTTTTTTTTATTATTTTGGACTGAGTACTGCTGCCAGTTTCTCGGTTGCTTCTTGCTTATACAGAAATGTCGAGTATCCCTGGTGTGATGCTACACAGGGAGGAAGGTATGGCTGCTTGCCCTTGGGCACCTGATGGTGTAGTCTGTGGAGAGCCGTGCTGGTGAGCATTCATTGCTGAGGGCAGTGGCTGCTCTGGAGAGATGCCCAAAGGTGCTGTGTGTGTAGTGAGCTGGACCAAGGCAGAGCTACTTTGCTTTCTGTGAGATTTCCCAAGGATAGGTCTGTCCCATGACTCAAAACCAGGCATGACCTTCATGATTTATGGTTGAAATGCAGGCAAAATTTTCCACAGTCTGCTTTGTGTTCATTCTTGCTGTTTCTATATGGAATCAGTTATTCCACTGGGAAAAAATTTTAAAATTACTTATAGTGCTGAAAACCACAGTTTTAATGTGGAGTTATTAAGTATTTTGGAACTGACGTACAATCTGGACACTGTTCTCTTTCTGGAAGGGAGAAAGAATACCATCTGAGGCTGTATCACTTTTCAAGTGAAGAGGGAACTGGACATGTCCTCCCAGTGCTGTGTGGAGTCTAACTTTAGCATCAAAGTATAATAATAGTTGTGGATTCCATATGTAATTTTGCTGATGCAATCTGTGGAGTCCTGGGTGATTAATATCATGTATGTGTCCTGGTGCTCTGTTCACAGATGATAGGAAACTACAGAAATATGTTGGTCCTTCTGTTTTGTCCTATGATCTATATTCATTTGTATATAAAAATATGATACTTTAAATTTCCTTTTGGCATATATTTTAGACCTCAGATGGATTATACATGTTTACATAAATGTATCATGTTTGGATAGAAGAAAACAATCCAAACTGGTAGAAATATTATTACTTTGCTTTTCACATCTTGAAAGTTTACAAAGTCTTTGAGCAGTTGGTTTGAAATCCTCTAGATGTAGTCTAATTGTATGTACTAGTGGTGGCATGTGATTTAGCACTGAAGTAATGCAGGTCTTTATTTTCAGTTGAAAACATTTTGTCACTTTTCTGGTGTGTGTACAAGCTGTGGCTGTAGCTCTTGTTACACTAGTTGGCATCATGAGTATAGGAAACCCATGACACAGGAACTGATTTAAAATATAGTTTGTATTATGGAAAAGCTGAAATGTCAGTGAGATTAATAAACACTAAGCAGTGAGAATTAACTATGTAATTTGTATTTTGGTGGTACAGTTCTTAAACATGAAGCTGCTGTGTTCTTTCACCTCTTAAGAACCATGAGTATTTGGAGGCTTCAGGATATGTTAGCAAATACATATAAATAGACAACACATATGTTTACATACACACTTTCCTGCATATTTATGATTAGGTGTCCTGAAGAAAAGTTGCATTTCTTTTTTAGCAGCTTAGAAGGAAAACAGAATTTGGAGGGACTTTTTTTTCATTCCAATTGTAAGAATGCTAAAACTTGCGTGTAGCTCCCCTAAACTCTGGTTCTTAAAACTTGGTGCCAGTGGAATGGAACTTTTTTATACTCTCAAGAACTGTATTGTCAAAGTCTTAGTGCTTGGAGAAACCTAATATACAAGGGAAAAAACCCCTCTGAATGGCAGACTGGCGTAGGTTGTGTCTGTATACCATTCATTTGGTCCAGTCCCTACTCAAAGCAGTGCTAGTTTCATTGAGGTTGCTCTAACCCTTGGATAGTCAAGTGTTGAGTATCTCCAAAAATGAAGAGTCAGTGACCTTTTAGTGAATCCGTTGCAGTTTTGATAACTTTTATTGTAAAAAATTCATTTTCTAATTTCTTTATTCAGAATTTCATTTGCTGCAATTGTGGCCTTTACCTTGGGTTGTGTTCCTGCCTGCTTCAGAGAGGAGTTGCAGTCTATTGTCTTTGCACTGAATTAAGTAGTTGCAGAGACTACTCACTTCCCCACCAGTTCTTCCTGAGGCTCAACAGCTCCAACTCTTACTACCTAGCCTCAAGTGTTTCACCCTGGCCACAGTGTGTTTCAGTGTGTTTCAGCTTGGTGACCTGTCCTGGACGCTGTTGTGTTCATGTCTGTCTTGTACTGGGAGGCTCAGCACTGGACCCAGTATTCCAGATGTCTCACCAGAGCAGAGAGGAAGGATCATCTCCCTCAACTTGCTGATGATGCTCTTCTTAATGTATTCCATAAAGCTTTTGGCCTTCTTTGCCCATTTCTGGCTTGTGGTCGACTTTTCATCCACTGGGACACCAGCTCCTTTTCTGCCAAGTTCCTTGTTGGCCCCCAGCATGTACTGTTTGTTGCTTGGGGTAATTCCTCCCTAAGTGCAGGACCTGCCGTTTGCCTTTGCTGAATTTCACGATGTTTCTGACAAAACATTTCTCTAACTTGCAGAGATCACTTTGAAGCAGTACTGCCCTTGAGTGTACTCTGCCTCCCCAGATTTTGTCACCTGTAAATCTGCTGAAACTTTGTCCTGTTATACCAGTTTTAATGAAGCTGTTGTACAGTGTCAGCACCTAGAAATTGGCTGCTAGTGGGACTTTGAGTAGCTGGTGAATATATCATGAGGCCAAGTGATCTAGCTGTGCTGTGTAGTCCAGTAATTGGAGGTGAAAGACAATTTATCTGGTGTACATGATAAATCATAGTGGGTTTTTTTTCCTTTCCTCTAGATAGCAGTTTTAACCCTTCCTCTTTCTAGGCTGCTTATCTGTTATCTCATTTTTCTGGTTTTACATAAAAATTTGTCTTGGCCATGCTTCTTCCTTGCACCACTCCCTGCACCCTGTTTGCAACTTTGGAGGCAGGGTTTCCTGTTGGCGTGTGAAAGTAAACACTTAAGCTCAGGCTTGTTCACACAGGAAGGAATCACTAAAAATGACAAAACTGGGGCACTGGAGTGTGAGCAAGAAAGCAAAATTGTACAGATAGACCTGTTTTAAGGGCAGTAGGAGGGCACAGTCACAAAAGAGCAGTCAGTTGCTGGACTCATCTGCTACTTCTCTGAAAAGTACTAAAAAATATTAGACTTACACAGAGAAATTAACAAAGCAAAATAAATGTAAATTATATTTTTCTGTTAGCTGTATTTTGCATATCTGTTTAATCTTTTTAAAGAAACTTTGTGTAAAACCCTAGTTTTACACTCCAGGGTTTGAAGATTTCTTCCATTGTGGCATTAAGCTTGATGGTCTTCCCTAGGATTATTAAACCTATGTTTTTGTTTCTGAGAAATGGAGAAAATGCAAATGTAATAGAGGAAGTTGCTGAAAACGTGTTTGTTTTCCTTCTCTACTTCTCAGTTGTGTTTGAGTAATTTTTTTTCCCTGTTCTTGCTATTTCCTTTCCATTCCTGTTAGTCTGGCCTTGTCTTTTACCAGTGTGTATTGATGCTTGTTACTGCTTTTAACAGCATTGTTGTCTCATGTGACTGTAACATAGAAGATAATTAAAAGTTACATAATTGTGCCATACCAGTGATAGCTTACGATAATGGATTTATTAATACCCTTTTCAGACTGTGCATCCCTATGCCACAGTTCAGCAGCAAACCATTACCCATCTAAATATTCTTACAGCCAAAGCTATATTAACATCGTATGACCAAATTATAGTAATATTAAATAAATTAGCTTGTAAGGTCTTGTTATGCAGTAAAAAAAAAATCCTTGTATTATTTGTGGTGACTCTCTGGGTGTGACTAATCAGATATAACTAAATCCCAAGATATCAGAGGTGTTTAGAAGTGTCTGTAGATACAGCTTCTGCATGTGGTTACCTTGAGGGTGTCTACATTTTCTTATGTCTTTTTACTGTACTAAAAACATTTCATTGTAATCATGAAAATAGTGTTGAGTGCATTCACTACTATTCATTACTAACATACAGACTTGGGTGTTGATTTACGCTCACGGATTTACATTTGTCTTTTTGTGCCTTGAGTTGAGATGCATTCAAATTTAAAAAAAAAAAACACAAACCAAACAAAGCATGCACCAAGTACTGACTCATATTTCACTAGGGATCACAACCAGTTAGATCATCAGCTCCACAGACTTTGTAATGACCTAGATGTGCCAGTATTAGAGTTCAGTGGTATCTTGAAACTTCATCTGACTAGGGTTAGCAATAGCCTTGCCTCTCTGGGAAAATAAATTTAGCCAGGCGAACATGGACTTGTGCATGAAGGAACTGCCTTTTGTCACTCCTGTTGTTTTTGGGAGCATGGGTCACAAAGCTTGTGTATGAAGTCAGTTCTAAAGAAGCTGAAGGGATGATTGCTATTGTGTATGGATTTTTTTTTCAATTTAAAAGAATATTATCTCATACTGAGGAATGAAAGTGTTATTTTCTTACATCCCCTCTTGTTCTTGACAGCTAAATCTTTATGATAAAGTCCATATGGCTTTCCATCTTCAAATAATTTTGTAGACATATGATAGTTGATCTGGAAAACATGCTTAAAAGACATTAGTCATATTTTGTGGGGGGGTTTAATCATAATTTTGTGTTTAATCATAATTTTGAATGTCTACTTCATAGATATCTTTAGGAGCAATTGAAGTAAATATCAGAGCTCTGGCAGCTCTCAGCTCCATACCCTGAGTATTGTTCTATTTATGGTCCTAGTGGTATGCTAAAGCAGATATTCTGTCTTTAGATTGAATTAGGATGAAATCTTGGTGCTACAGGCAGTTTTTCTTTGCAGATCCAGTGATTCTTTTCCTGAAGCTTGTCTATAATGGATATAAAAAGATGGAATGATCTTTTTAGGTAGTCACAGTGGTGCAAATTGCTAGGGAGAGACTAGGTGATCTTTCGAGGTTTCCTCTATCCTAGTTTTTACAATTTGTCTGAATTTTCCTTTGATGGCTCTTTAGGTGGCAACAGAGAAAATGAAATTGTGAAAGCAAGAGAGGGCCAGGTGATGAGGATCGTGATCTGGCATACTGCTGGCAGGAGTGGAGGAAAGTCAAATACTGCTCTAGCTTTGCAATTGCTTCCTGCTCAGTTCTTTCAGTTTGGGAATAGCTTGGAAAATGCCATGGTCTTTGGGTTCTTGCCTCCAGAGTGGTCACAGCTTCAGCTCAAGCTAATGGAGACTAGCTGCTTGAAGCTTAATGTTCACTTCATATAGAGTAAATGTCCCTCACTTCTGTGGAAGGGGTGTTTTGTCTTGGTCTAGCTTGGAAGATGGAAGGAGAGAGGATGACTTGGGTGGGAAGCTGAGTCTTGGAGCGGGAGAACTCGACACAGCTATGTCTCGTCCTTGTTGGCCTCCTCAAGAGGAGGCATGTTACAACTATGTACGGTCTCTATCTTGAGACTTTATTCTCATCTTTCCTGAATCCAGAAACAGTGCTAGTCTGAGCACACTTGGGGGCAGGGTATGAAAAAATTCATAAGAGAGAGCAGGTACTGCATTTGCCCTTTCTGGCATGCTCGTCCGCAGGAGGCTTCTCAAGAGCAACCTCTATGAAACTTCTGCATCCCTGATACAGTGTAGAGATGTTTGTTTTGTGGACATTTACAGAATAGTAGGAAGATGTTTGTGAATGTCATCCCTAGGTATTAATACAAATACCCAGGGATGCTTCTGTATTTAGATAATATACTCCCCATATAAACTCATTCAATAGAATGTTTCCTTGTGGATGCTTTTCAAATGCAGATAAGAAAAACCACAATAAAGAAAATATGAAAGTATTTCTTTCAGTACATGTTTGAAAGAGCTTACTTGTATTTGCTGATTTACTGCAGGTTAAGATGTTTCCAGTTAAGCTTGCGGCTTTTTGGTGAATTCGCTTATTAGGAAGTCAGACCTCTCTGCTTTTCATTTTGAAATGGGGCTGGCTTGTTTTAATCCGTCTTCACTTGTCAAAGCCCTTTAAACTGCTGGTCCCAGTCCATGAGATTTTTTTCTATAAAAGAGGATGACTTAACTGTATTTGATGCCTTTGAGATTAGGGGCTTGTCGAGATTTGTTGGCTGCTTGACACTTGTATTTTAGTGTGCCTGCTGTGTGCAGCAGGACGTGGAAGCAGACGGGAGGATGGATCACTGGGCTGATCTCACGTTGTTGTCACTTGGTCGGTTGGTAAAGGAAAGAGACATGAGAAAAGTGGTCTTTCTCCATGTATCAGGTTGGAAAAGCAAAATAATCTAATACATGAATGGGATTAAGAATAAAAGTGATGGAGCTGGTGAAAATGGCCCTTAAATATAAGAAGCCTTCCCCTGTTAGCCCTCCCCATCTGTAAGCCTTTGGTTTGGTACCAGGGCCTGATGGGCCAGGGAGGGATAGTAAATCTACCTGTGCCGAATATGGCCCTGGTGGAAGCAGTTGGGATTTTAACCCTTTTGTGCATTCCCTATGTGAGTTTGTAGAAATTATCTGCATGCATTTTCTATTTACTTTTTTTCTTTTTATTTTTTTTTTTTAACTAAGCTGTGAAGGGTATAGTAGAGCGTAAAGGAGAAATTGTTTTCCCCTCCATATTTTCTCCCATATCAACTTCAGGCCTATAACACTGATTTTTGTTCTGTTCTTTTTAAACTGTAAATGCCCACTTAGGGGACTCTTATTTTCAGTGGTTTACTTTTTTATTATCTATAACACTTGGTCTGTGTAACCAAAATTTATGATTTTTATTTTTATTCACTTATATTACTTTTTCCCCACATATATTGAAATTGATTTGATTTCCTTTCCCACCTCAAGAGGCTAACCTTTATTTTGTTTTTCTAATCTTTAATTCATTGTCTTATGAAAATCATCAAGTTACAACCTGCTGCATATTATAAGTCTGAATTACAGTTAATTAAAAATAGATATTTGTAATGGGTATTTTAACAAAATCTTAATTGTGATAACTCTACAGGATGCAACTCAGTAGGGGCTATCATTAGGATGATGACATTTGCCACTTGTGGGAGTTTAAGTTGTTTGCAGTATTCCTTACGTTTATTACTAAGACTATTGCAGCTACCTCTGCTTTTAATAAAACTGATCTCAGAATGTCTTAATATTCCAACATGCAGCGAAATTTGCTGTTTGCTTCTGGACCACTGTCAGTACTTTGATTGTGTGCGGTAGTGTTATTAACTGAAGTTTGCTCCTGTTATGATACTGTCATAATTGCTTTGTCTTTGTTTCCACTAGGAGTGCATTGTGAGACAGGCTCTGTTTCACGGTGTCTTGGAGTAGGTAGCACCAGCCATCTCTACTGCTAGCAGTGAGTTCAGGATATTGAAAACTTAGAATGTGGAGAACAGTGAATATTTGTAGTTAATGAATAATCAGGAGCACAATTTAGGATATAGAAGAAATAATTAGCTTTTGTATTAAAAGAGAAACCCAGCCTTGAAGTCTTTCATAGTAATGGATTAAACAGCAGGATGGAGTCAGGATTTGGCTTTCTAGTGGGAATAAAGCCACTCTCGGTGAAACTGAGAGGGTTGTTTGTTGGATTAGTGCCACTGGATGAGTGGTCTGCCCAAGAATGAAGCTCAGGGAAGAGGGTAAATGGAGAGTTATGGTAAGACTATTATGAGGATGGATGGGACAAGTCACAGAGGAGTGTTGGGCTTGCAAATTCTACATCACCTTGTTTCAGATTATATTTTAAACTCTTTTGAAGCCACTGAATGTCAGGCAGTGGAACATGAGACTGCTTACTCCATGAGGGGAGGACAGGGTGATTTAGTTAACTGGGCTCTCACCCTGAAGTGTGGGGATGTGAAGGTGCTAGTTATGGTGCTGATGCAGGGTATGTGTGGAGGCAACTGCATTTGAGCTGCAGAAGCTGCCAACTCACCTACCGGAAGCCTGTCCTGGAAGCAGGGCAGGTGGGAAGGGACGTCCAGTGGTTGAGAGGGGAGCATTTCCCTCCTGGGACAGGACTATGTCTCTCAAGGGTTACTGAAGGGTTCATGAACCTGAGAGAGATGGGAGGATCCTTAAGGTTTGAGATGGACAACTGCAATGTTTCTGTGTTGGAGTAACATGGAAAGAAGGAACTGTGTCACCAAAGGGGTAGTTGGTAGAAAAAACAGGGCAAGCTCCAAGACACTGACAGTGGATGATGGGCAACTCTTTGAAATTGGTAAAATAGCAGAAGCTGTGTTGGCTATCTCTTACATAATCAAATTACAGAAATATTTTTAATAGTTAATCTAATTTAGGCGTTTCCTCATAATTGCAAAATATGAGATAAGTGTATTCTTGGCAATAAGCTGAGGATGGGTATAGCTAACATGCTTCCTATTGCCAGTTGAACTGCTTTAAGCATTTAAAGTCATGTATCATGTCAGTTGTTACCTGCAAGTCAAAAAAGTAATCACAGGGAACTGATAAAAAACCAAAAGCTTTGATTGTCAAGGAGCTGTTGAATTTAATCTTTGAGGAAGTGGTGAGTCTAGTTGTTCATGTAATTCATGGCATTGAGTTCGGATAGTTTGTGGGCATTTTGGATCATGGTGGTTAGGAAGGGATGGTTTTTTGGGTGTCTTGGGTAGAAGGCATGCTTAATTCAAAACAGCATCCATATTGTCACATTGTTCTTGTTACACTTGGAGTATTGAGGAAGAAAACAAAGAAAATGTTTCTCCTCAGTTGTATTGCCTCTTGTTTTTTATGTCTCTTGTGATTAATAATGTTTATTAATTTATTTGTTGCATTCTCTTCCCTGAAAGATAATTAAATACAATGAGTCCACTGTCTGCTATGGTAGTGGGAATATTGGGAGTGTAAATTGGGCTTTGATTTGTTTCACTGGGGTGACACAGAGTATGGGATCTGCAGCCTGGTCCAGTTCATGAAAAACCTTGGTTTTTATGATTATGTGTTTTCCGGTGAAATAAGGGATTTTTTTACTTCAGTGTTTTTGTCTCTCATTTAGTAAATCAGGCAATGTGACTTTCTAAGTCACATTTTTTTATTAAAAAATCAGAAACTGATTTTTATAATAATTTTTTTCTGGTGATGTCTATACAACTGATGAGCTTTGGTGTACACGAGACTTAGTATGGCTGGTGTCACATGTTCCTGCTTGACAGTAGCATTTAAGCATCTCAGGTTACTTTTCTGTTTTTCCTTTTTTCCCTCTAAGCTCTTAAAAATGGGATGCTTTTCCTCATGGCTCCATTGAAATAGTTTCAAGCCTGAAAATTTAGTGTTTGACCAGGAAAACAAAGAAACCCAAGACTTGTTTAAAAGAACAAAACTCTTAAAACTTAGAGTACCCTTCACTTGGCCGACAACTGTGTGATGTTTTATTTAAAATGCTTTCTTGTCAAAAGCAGTTGCTGGATTGGCTGCAATGACAGTGACTCAGGCCCTTACACTGCCTCTTTCTCTCTTTTAGTTGCAGAGCCATGAAGGGCAGCTAGTACAGGTGTAGGTGTCTGTCAGTAGGTGAGATGAACCTGCCAGTTGGCAGGAACTTTGAAAGTTGCTCTTCAGGTTGTGTTTTCTGGGCTGTGACTGTGAACAATTGCCAAGGCACGATTAAGGGGGTTGTTTGCCCATGTTCGTCTGCAGAATGAAATGTCACTGCCTTGCTGCATGCAGATGGAGAGTCCTGCAGGCTGCTGCAGTCATCTCAGTAGGAGACTGGAAAGTACAAATTACCTTTGGAAATGAGGCTACTTCTGGATTTTGGACTTAAGTATGTAGTCAGATTTGCAGATTAATGTCCCCCTAGAATACTGCATGAAATTATTTCCCAACCATCCCCTTCTCCAAAGGGGAAAAGTAAATATACTTCTGTCTAAGCAAGGACAGGAAAATAATCAGAGCATCTGCATGTCCTATCAAAAATATGAGAGCTGTTGGAACAAGGAGAAAAGTGACAAGGCCTACGGAGGTTGATGGAATATGATACAGGTATGTATTGGGTGAGTCTCCAGATACAGGTACCATTTCCTAAGGCTAATGATGGCTTTTGCTGAGCTTTACCATGTATCAGGAAGCTTGAGAAGCTGGATGGAAAGTTTTCAGTGCAAATTCTCTAGGAACAGTACAGAGATAAATTTTATTCTCCTAATTCCTTCCAAAGGCATCAAAATCATGAGTATGCTTCAGTGATTTTCTGTTGATTTTAAATTGCTACTAAAAGATTTGTAGCTGTTGAATCTGGTAGTGAAGCTGTTGCAAGCTGGTCAGTGCCTTGCGGGATTGTTGTATTGACAGATTTTGGAATTTCTTCATTTTCTGAACCTTTTACCTCCAGTACGCTAAGAGATGATTATTAGTAATATTGCCAGTCTGCACTTCTAAGGAAGGGCAGGCTAGGAGAAAAGATATTAAGAATTATTAATTGAAACACTTGTGGTCAATTGATCAATTTTAGAGAGTGTACTTTCCTATTGAAATAGACACTCATCGCCCACATTTGTAGGATGCCAGCCAAATAGGGTCCTTAAATTGATTAATAGCATAACTGATGTGATGTAGTGCCCCTCGTTTAGAGCCTGATTATGTAACTACACAGTCTCTTAGAGCAGTGTAGACACCATGCTGTTTTCTTCAAAAAGAATTTTATTGATATATTTCTAATGGAAAGCAAAAGAAAGGGCCCGGGTTGTGAAAAATGCAATGTTGGGGTTTGTTGTGGGTTGTGCAAAAGCAGGAATAGGACCTGAACATTATTATCCACTACGTAGGGCAGGATACATTCAGCTTTTGACTTTATTTCTTGGAAGCATAACTGTACCTGGAAGGTGGGTTTCTTCAGTGTTTATCACAACTTGGAATAGCATTTGCTTGGTTTTCTTTGCTTTTTTTTCTCAACTTTAGGGTAAATTGTGGAAGCCTGTCCTCTCTGTGGCTGTGTAGCTAGAGAGGTCAAGGCCACCTTATAACTATTGCCACTTCTTCTTTGGAGGATCAAAATAGATTTGTTTAAGCAGTTTGGGTTTTGCTAACTTACCTTGCATTTATTGATGCAGTGAGGTAGAACTTGCATATGTGAAGTGATGACCATCTCCAGGTTGGGGCTTGGTGGGACAAGATGTTGGCTCTTTATGCCTACGCAAGTTCCAGCGACATCAGCAATGATTTTACAGCCACCTTCTGGTGGTATAGATATACTTGAAGCTTGTTTAGCTTTTTCCTGCTGCTTGTGGGAGCAGTTTTGCTCCCTCTTAAAGGAATTTTAATGGGCACAACTTCTGTTTTTCCTTATTCTTCAAGTGGCTTCACTGTGGAAGTTGGCTCAGGGTGCTTGACGCTGTGGTGGAGAGCTTTTGTCCGTGGTAGGATGGTGGTTACAGCTGTTTTCTAACTTCTTTTACAACATCTTGCATGGTGTAAAAAGGGAAGACATTCCAGGGTTTATATACAGTTTTTATTCCTGCTCTGTTTTTTCCATTTTCCTGGTGTTCCCTCTGAAGTCAGCTGTGAGAATACACTTTAAAAAATCTTGAGTTGCATAAGGGTAGTATCTGCCATCCAAGGCAGTGTTAATCTGTTTCAGGCATTCATGCAGGCTTTCTTGCAGGCTAAGCCACCGGTAGCTCTGCTCACTAGAGCTGGTTTGACCAAAGAGCAGATTGTGACACAGGTGTGCAGTGAAGCTGTCTTCATTCCTTTGGATTTTTGTAGCACGAGGCCTTAGGGGTTCATCCACCCTCCCTCACATCAGGTAATCAGGAGGTTGCCATCACATTGAGAAGCTTCAGAGACACGGTCCACACAGGAATTGTATTCCTGAGTAAGCTGGTTCTTTCGATCTGGTAATTTCATTTATAAGTGCAGAAAAATGTGAGGATTATTTGTTCTTCTGGTGTTCTATGGGATTCAGCAACATCCTAGGAGAAGATAAAGAAAATCCTCATTTTATTTTTGGAATGAGTTAGAATATAAAAGATTATATTGCAGCCTTGAGAACAGAGAGTAAGTACTGCTGCCTGTACGTCAAGTAAAGCTGGCTTGATTCTGGACTGAGCCTAAACCTAGTTTGAGTAAAAGCATTAAACCCCAGAAGTGGGACAATGGGGATAGTATCTGGTAATGCTAATCTGTGTTATTATCAGGCAGGATAAGAGTAGGAAACCTATGAAGTTAGACCCTTCCTGTGCAGCATCTATTGTGTCTATCTAGTCTTGATGGAAGTCTCCTGCTGGAGAGGCTGGTCTTTATCCTTTGCCCAATTGTGGGGGTGTGGGAAAATCACTAGCAGGTCTCTTCCCTCTTACCCTCCTTGAAGCACAAGCAGTTTTCCTGTGGTTTACCTTCCTTTTAATTTAAGATTTGACTTCAGTTTTAGTCCATCACATTTATCTGCAGTCCAAACAAAATGTAGAAACAGAACATACAAAATCCCAATCTGAAATTAGGAATAACCACTTTTAAATATTTAAATATAATTTTAAATACATCTTTCAGATGCTCATAAACCCATATGAGTACAAATCTTGAATCATCCTTATATGGAGAGTAATATATACTGTTTGCTGAAGAAAGGGGAAAAACAAAGTGTGAATGGGAAAAGATTATTTTTTAAATTAATTGCAGTTCTTTGTGAATTCAGAAGTGGAGTTAGGCTTTTTGTCCAAGCTTTAAAAAGTGTATTGTTTTGAATGATATATTAGAAAGTATGCTTTCTGCACGTTTCTTCAGAAAATTATTTACCAAAAAAACCCTGCAATTAACTTTATAAAAAGTCAAAATTAAAAATTTGTGACTGAACATGTGCATATTTTTATATTAATATATACATAAAAGTGTGTGTGTAGGTATATATAAAAAAAAAAAGCTGTAGTTTTTGTCACAAGAAAAGGCTCATCAAGTCCTTTGATCTTTTGCATAGGCTGGTAAACAAAATTTTAACTCTAACTGAGTTTGAACTGTATGTGAGAATAAGGTGGTGAACTGACAGACCTTGTCCTGCACTGTAGCACGAGCATTTCCGTATGTCAGAGAAGCTGCCCAAAGTGATGTGTGACTGTGTTTATCACTATTTATTTTATTTGGATCTAATGAAAAACAGTGTCATTCTGTTTAAGCTAGAATTGCGAAGGGAGTATCAAGGTTTCAGAGCTATCCACTTGAACAACTGAGTGTTGAAGTTTTCCACTTTTAGAATAAGAAGTCGAATAAGAGCAGTATTTGGCTGTGTTTTTCTCTGCTCCCTGCCATTTATTGCACTCGTCTAGATTGACCACTGATTTCTATCTAAATCCAGTCATTTTAGCATGCCACAACTTCTCCGGAGTTTAACTAAGTCCTTTTCTATGTTCACAGTATTATCAATGTGCACATATACCTTCTAATTTCATTTGTGTACATTGATTCAGTAGTAAGGCTTTTTAAGTATTCCTGAAAGACATCGTCTTCTTCTGAAACTTTATCTAATAGTTGTTAAACTAGACACTTAAGTTCTAGGGAGAACAAATTGTTCTTGGAATTTGTGTTGAAGACTCAGAAGGTCTGGGATTTACCCTTGAAGCTTTCAGTTCAGAATAATTCATTAATGTCAAATAAAAGACGCTGTAAAGAATAATGTTTATTCCTCTAAGCCTCTACTGAAGGACTGTGTAAGCACTTCTTGAACATTTACTATAAACCTTTTAAAGTGAGGAGCGGGAGGAACACAGAATGGAGGTTGCGTGTTCTTTTGATGAATTGTTCATCCACATTTGGCCAACTGCATGCTCTTTTCTCCAGTAACCTCTTGTCTTATAGGGTATAGTGGTTTGGGGAAAAGTACCCCAAGTCTCTGGAAAACAGCACTGCTATATGGTCAGGTAGCCATGGATATATTTACTTGCGCTGCCATGATGGTAATGGCATTGCGATCATTCTGGTTTGGCATGAATTGATTGGAGGCATTGCTTCATAAAAACTCAGCGAAAATTGGGGTAGATGTTTAGGAGAAGCTGCATCACTCCCATCCCAGACTGCAGTCTCCTCATCTTAGGTGCCCTAGGGACCAAGCAAGTGGCAGAGCTGCTGCTTCTTACTTTGAATCCTGATGTACTTTAGTATGTGTGTTTCTTCTCTGTGCTAGATGTCACTCTTCGTGGGAGTCCGGATAAATATTTCAGTCTTTAGGAGTTCAAGAGAGCTAGGTATCACCTAGCAACAAGCATCCCACTCTCTACCTACTGCTTCTCTTTACTTTTATTAAAGTATCTGAAAACCAGAAGTTCGAAGCATTAAGGTAATTTTCAGAAATATTTTGAGCAACTTAAGATATTTTCGTTATGATGTTACAGCGGAGCAACAAAGAAGTTGGCCTGGGGACTGGCATCTTAAAGTAAGTAACTGTATCTTGTTTGAACTGCAGTCACAATCAAAAATTAGCAAAAGGTTTGCTGGAGATAGAATAATGCTTATGATTACAGTTGTTAGGATGCATAGCAAGTGATCCTTTGGTCTTGTCAGGTCTGCAGTTACACTTAACCTAAACTGAATGAGGTTTAGGCTGTACTGCCTGGTGTGTCTTGCAGCTTGTAGTGACTGCTGGTGGGACAGTGCCTTATGCAGGAATTTAAAATAATTTTTTTTTTGCAGACAGCTTTGTGACAAAGTGTATTGGCTAGTTTCAGTTACAGTGGTACAGCACTCAGTTTGCAAGGATCCTGGGGACCAGACCCAAATCAGGAAAGGGAGACACTTCAAATGCAGTTGAGGAAGACTTTGGGATATGCTCAATACAGTGCTGGACTGTATGCCAGCATCTCCTGTCCCTTATCAGTTTTAAATGTCAAGGACTGTTGTGGATCTGTAGCTAGTGGTTAATATATATTTTATCTGTAGCTTCTGTAAAACGTCCCTTTCTGGAGCTTGTGTATGTCCCTGCAAGAGTCGGAAAAGGACAAGTATGTGGCTACTCTTATTACAAAGATGGCTACCCTTAACACTGGGTTGAGGATAACGTGTGTTCCTTCATCTCTGAATAGTGCTGAAACTGAGCTTTCAGTGATCCTGCCTTACCTGATGGCCAGGGTGGTCTTCATGAGTTTGGGAGAAGCCATACTGTGTTTGGGGAAGTTTGGTGTGACTCAGGGCCTTTGAAATGGGTTGCAGAAGTCAAAATACAGATCTGAGGGCTATCAAGAAGAAAAGTGCATACTTCAGAAATAAAGTAGATGATGTAAGGAGGTTACTGGCCCTCTTAGGCCCAAAAAAAGGAGTTTGTTTTGTAGAGGGCAAAATTAATAAATCCTGATTCAGCAAATGACTTAACTTTGCAAATTAGTTGTTTTTTTCCAAATGTACGTTCCCATACCTACCTGAATTAAAAAGTAGTAGAAACAGCACAAGGGGTAATTTGTTACTGTATTTATGTGAGTTTCCTTTAAAATTATCAGTATTTAAAAGATTAGGAAAATTAAAAGGGGTACCAGCACGGACTTGTTTTTTAATGAACTAATATAGATTTTAATGTTCTAAAGTGTTCTATTTGTAGAGGTATGGCTACCTCTGCACCTGTAGGGACTTCTGTTTTTCCTGAAATATGCTCAGCATGATTGTCCTGAAACTCTTCTCATGCCCCTTAATATGGTCTAGGAGTCTTGCTCAGCTCCATCAGGGGGTGGCCATGCTGGTCAGGGTGGGACTACCAGGACATCTAATCTGAACAAGAAGGGTTTTCAAAATGGACTAGGTGTAATTTATTTGGTTTCTTCTTGCTGTAGAAAAAGGAATCCAATGTTTGGCAACATTCATAAACTCCTGGTGTCCTAAAACACTGTTTTAAGGTGATAGTTAGCCTTTGGGTAAAAGAGGGCATAATTCTGTGTTTGCTACTTAAATATCATTCTTTCGTCTGAAAACGATGGTTTGTGCTTTACTATGTGATTACTTAAAGAGCCTTGACTTAAGGGTTTCAAATCAGAAATACTGTGCAGTTGTCTCGTTGGGTAGATTTTCTTCTGCTATAAAACTTGCTTGATGCAAATGGAAGATGTTTCTACTTGGACTTCAATACCTGATTTCATATTCCTGACAGTAGAATGTAACACTTCACTGTAAAAGACTGAAAACCAAAGTCCAAAGTGGGTTTCAAGGTGGTGACACATTTGACAGAAGGGATGGTCCCTTTTTTCATATGCATTTCAAAGTACTTCATATGAAGTCAAAGCTTTTTAGCAGTTTTAAAAATTGGGCCAAATGTTCGCGCAGTTACTAGTTAAATGTTATTTTCAGAGGAAAAAGGTTTGCTCTTAATCTCCTCAAAAGCGGCCTAAAATAGAAGCCCTTCTGTAAAGGAGAACACCCCAATAGTGCTTGGATGTGGGCAGTTTAGTGTTTGTTAATTGTGCAGATCTGAAGAGAATTAATAAGCAAACCTGGTTACTTGTCATTGCTAAAGAAGTAGCTTTTCCATGAGGAGGACCATTGGGTGTGATTTAGTGACGCAGACCAGCTGCAGCTGTGGCTGGCTGGATAGTGTTTTGTTAGTTCTGAAACACAGACCCGTGTTTGCTGTGTCACCATAGCCACTGTAACATAATAGGACTCCAGCGCTGGTGTGCAACTTGAGGCCGAGTTGGGTTGTAGGAGCATATGTGTCTGTATGCATGTAGAGAAGAGTAATGATGAGAAAACCTGGAGAACTGGAAACAATTACAGGTCAAACTCTGTGTTCCTCTCATGGAGACTCCATGAAGCTTTAGGATACATTGCATTTAATTTTAAAAAAGGAAATGACTTAAGTCATTTCCTGTTCAGGTTAGATGACCACATCATGTAAGTCATATGGAAAATGTGGTCCAGTTGTCCCATTTTTGGACAAGAGCACAGAGGAAAGAGCAGCAAGAAACTCACTGGTGGTCCTTCGAGTGTGCAGTTTTAAAAAGAAAAAAAAATGGAATCTGCTATGTGAAATTTTGAAGTAATCCAAATAATGCCAAGAGAGATAAAATAACAAAAGGGAAAGAGAGTCTGTAAGATGCATAAGAGAAGACAAATCATCTACAACAGTGAGCATGCTTACAGGCTATGGTATTTTGTTACATTTAGTTACGTCAGTGTTTGTGGTGACTTTGCAGCTTTTTATAATTCATACAAATATTTGAAACTTACTTTCTTCTGTTAAACTTAATGTTTTCTTAGAAACAGAATCTGAGTGCATGATATTTAGTCAGTATGATAGTAGCACACTGTATGAATGGACTATTTTTGTTTTCTTAAGGGAACTTCTTTTCACTGTAAAAGCTTGTGTAGTATTTGGAAACCTGTCATATTGTCATATATACAGCCATAATGAAATACTGGAATGTGGTTTAAAATCAGGCAGGTGATGCTCTACTGCTATTTGAAGGATGACCTTATTTTGAATGATAGAAAAATAACAGCAGATTGTTTATAATAACTCTGACAACAGATGTAGATTCTTGATTTCACACCATTTCCCTTATTAAGAGAGACATATGTAAGTAGCGTTTGCTCCCAGACAAATGCACATATTCTGTCAAGGAGTTTAAGACATCCTATTATGTAAATTTTGGACATTTGATGATTTTTTTTCTCCCCCAAGGCTTTTCTGAAAAGTCGGACTACTGGGTTTGTTTATTTTCTTAAACCTGAAGGAGCCTCACAAAATATAATATAATATTTGAATTTCTGTAAGCTTTTCTTTTATAGATTAATATAGAATCATAGAATGTTTTGAGTTGGAAGGGATTTAATGTTCATCTAGTTCCTACCTCCCTTCCGTGGACAGGGATCCACCCCCTAGGTCAGGTTCCTCAAAACCTCCTCCAGCCTGGCCTTGAACACTTTAAGGATGGAGCATCCAGAACTTCTCTGGGCAACCTGTGCCAGTGCCTCACCACCCTCACAGTAAATAATTAATTTCTAACGTCTAATCTATGTCTCTCCTCATTTAGTTTGAAACATTGTCTTATGGTATGTGCCCATGTAAAAAGTCCTTCTTCAGCTCTCTTGTAGCCCCTCTAGGTACTGGAAGGTGCTGTAAAGTCTCCCCAGATCCTTCTCTTCTCCATGCTGAGCAACACCAACTCTTTCAGCCCCTCTTCATAGGAGAGATGCTCCAGCTGTTTGTCCTCGTTTGTGGCCCCCATAACTAAACTAATCATGTTCATAAGAAACCCTGAAAGAAATACATATTCAGATTTTGTAGTGGTCTTGGAGAGGTGTTACTGTTGGGATTGTGCATAGTATTTCTAGGAAATCCAGTTTGAAATATTGGTAAAGAATGTTTGCCCTCTGAAGCTGCTGGAAAGTTTACCTGTACAAATGCAGGGTACTGGTACATTATGCGCTCAGGAGACTAATTAAAGCAGTTGGGATTTAGTGAGCTGAACTAGCCGTTCAGAAGTTAAAAACACATAACTTTGACTAAAATAATCAATTAAGAAACATAAGGCTTTCTCCAATATCCTTTTTTTCTTTATTTATTTTTATTTTAAGTGCTTATAAAATTACTGTTCTTCTGACCTCTGTTTTATTATGGAGTAGATGTTACATTTTTTTGTATTTACATACACAACATATTTGAGAAATTATTAAACTTCCCAGAAAATACACAAATTAAATGATTTAATATTTTGTTTTTCAGGTTTGAAGTGGATCTAGGGACAAATGGATGACTGAATATTCATATGAAGAGGAAAGCCATAAAAGTTGGTTGACATTTTTACAGCCATATGCATTATATGTATTAATGCTGTTATCAAAAATTTATATTGTGTTATAAAACAGAATAGCTTAAATAACTGGCCTGAGCTTTGTATGCTGTATTGACTTTGAGGCAGGGGAATACTGTAGCTTAACACCTGTGGCTTAATGTTGTTTGCTGACAACACCTGAATGGTCAGCAGAAAACCCAGTAGTATGTTAAGGAAATAAGCAATTAATTTGAAGCCAGGTGTTTGAATGGGTTCATACATAGTGGTGTTCATCATTCTTCCTTGTGAGGATTGAAGGGAAATTTAGAGGGGTGTTGTCTTCCATTAGAGCTACTGACTATGGCGCTTAATATGTTGTGGAGTGGCGCTCAAAGTGCCAGATTGACCGGTGCTGCTTAAGAAGTCAAACAGGAGATGATCTCTTTGAAAGTTATATTGGTGCTTTTTTTTTCTTGAGGTAGAGAGAAGGTTGGTTTACACTGTGCATTTTCTGTGATAGTTGAAAAGGAAGAAACTGTTGGTGGACCTCCATGACTGGCTACTATTTAATACATCAAGGCTTGACCTCTGCAAGTCTGAGTTATCGGTGACTATGAGGGATAGTCTTTTTCTGGGGTGCTATGATAACCAATTCCCACCAAGGCTGTTTAAATACAGCCGATGCTGCCTGTGGATTTACGCCAGAGCAAATGAATTGTATTGTCAAATGTGGGGTCTGATACACTGGGATTCAGGGTGTAGTCCAGGGGAATGCTGCACAGCAGCATTCTGAAAACTCTAATAGTCAAGCAGGATGTTATTATGGGAAGCCTGTTTCCTTAAGAGCTTCTGTCAACTCCTGAATCCTAGTCAGGGGTGGAAAGAATTAAAAAAACAGCAAAAAACACAGGTGGTTTTTTTAAAAAAAGCACAATGTTAGTTCAGTACAAGAAATGTAAGTCTACAGTTCTGTTAACTTAGCAAAGTAGTTCAAGAGGACAGAGTCTTATTTTTTCTCAGTGATAATTCTGCTTTATCAAGCTTTTAGTGGTTCAGAAGTTTTGCGGTTTATGAACTGCTGACCTGGATACAGAAGAGTATAATTCCTTCTTGGGTAAACTTGTTGGGTGTTCACAACAGGTAGCAGACAATGGTGATTCCAGCTACCTCCAAATTCACAAGCAGCATGAAAATTGAGGGAATCATCTGTGTCTTTGAATTTTGTCTCCTGAAATAACAGACAGCAAAACAATCTTCATAAGTATCCATAGAACATCTGCTTTGTATGCTGCAGGTCCCAGAAGACACCTCCAGCCTCCCAGAGCCAAATTTAAACCCTGATACAGGCAAAGTGGTACTAGTAGCTGTGCAGTAATGTACACAATTTTTTCCATGGGGTCTGGGGCACATATGCCTACATGAGGCAGCAGTTGTTGCCTGCTAAAACCAGAGCACAAAATCTTGAGGAATTTCCCTTTGGTTTGCTTGCTGACAAGTCAACGGCTGCTGCCCATGCCAATGTCTAATAGCTTGGGATGGGCCAGCATTGTGGCAGAGCAAACGCTTCCCTGCTCAGATCTCTTGGCTGTGAAGAGCAGAGTGAAAAACTGATACTGTCCAAACCTCACTCGCATCTTTCACAACTGCAGTGGTAAAATCCTGTATATACAAACTCGGGGAGGCACTTCACTGACAGAAAGAGGGTAAAAATACCAAACTAATTATCTGTAAGCTATCGCTGAATATCATTTCATTACAGTGGACTACTCTTGCTGTCTAGGAGACAGAGCAGAACAGTACTGCCATAGTGTGGTAATGTTCTATGTTGAATTGAGAAGTAACTGGGACAGGCTATGTCTTAGTTATTTGGTTTGAGAAGTGACACCAGGGTAGAAAAAGTTAAGAATTTATTTCTTGAAAGGGCCTGTCATGCCCAGAGTCTCTGCAGGGGAGGGATGGTTTCAGATCAAGCAAAAGCAAGACTCTTGAAAGAATTTGACCTTTTTGCAGGTTTTCGTAATTGCATGAGAGCTGTTTCTCTGTTAGCTCTGTATCACTGTTCCTCTCTCTGCTTTTGCTTTTCTGGTTTGACACAGAGTGGTGGAATGAGGAAGGAAGAACTGGAAAACAGGGCCACCTCTTTCTTGTCAAGCCACTCTCTCATGCCCTTCTGATGACATCCCACAGTAATTGTGGGGAAGCT
The DNA here is from genome assembly GCA_032173965.1 of Sitta carolinensis. Classification (NCBI taxonomy): domain Eukaryota; kingdom Metazoa; phylum Chordata; class Aves; order Passeriformes; family Sittidae; genus Sitta; species Sitta carolinensis. The sequence goes on from CM063283.1 coordinate 36,088,884, forward strand.
GCTCAAAATATGTGCAGATAAGGAAGGGGGTACTGAGTTATTTCTTCACGTGTTTTCTGTTTGGCAGCCCTTGAAAATGTAGGACTCTGAATCCCGCTGGTCTTTTATATTGGGAAAGTACCATGATAAATCATATCACTGAATAAGGAAAAAAAAAATGTGGTTACATGCAGGAATTCAAAGTTAGAGGCTAAAAATTCCTTTTCTGGGAAGAAATGATTCCAGAAAGCTTAAGCAATAGAGGTGGAGAAGACTTCTCTGTGGTCACTGTTAAGATCAGTTGATAAAGTTCTGGCTCCAATAAGGAAGAGATTGGATTTCAGCCAGCACCCTGCCTTAGCTTTTTGTTTTATTGCTCCTCTACTAATCTAGTTTTGAAAGATTTTCGCTGCTAACATGAAAATGTTGGTGTATTGTTGGGAGTGTAAACAACTTGTGTTTCTTTGTCTGTCTGTGATATGTTGGTATATTTAAGGTCTTCCTTGGTCTGCCTCAAAATGTGTGTAAACATAGTGTTGTATAAATAAGTGACATCTAAGTGTATATGCAACTTATGAAGGAAAAATCAACATAATTCTCTCTGTCTCATAAAATGAGGTTAGATGAATATCTAGCAGAAAAAAAAAATATTCAAAAGTAAACCTGACAGTACATGTGTATGTATATTGAATGCATGCAGGTTATGATGCGTCTGCATTTTCCATGATAATGACAGTTGCACGCAGAGGTTCATTTCTCTTTTCAATCAGATATTTAAAGTTTATGTTTTTCAGTGTACAGTGGCTGAATGGGGGTGCGGGGTTGAAACTTGGGAGGGAGCTAGCAAGGAAGTGGTTAACTGACAGGAAAAACTATAGCTGAAATGTTCTGAGGAAAATAAAGCACAAGACTTCAAAACCAGGTAAACAGGACTGAAAGAAGGTCAGAGAGCAAAAGTAAAGGGGAAAAGAGGTTGTTTAGATTATAAAAGCACAGATCTGGGTTGTACTGAACAAGCGGCCATGGATGGAATCATACCACTCACACAGTGATTTCATGAACAGCTTCTAGAAATTATACAGGGCAGTTGGGTTGATCAGGTGTAATGATGTTCTAAGTTATTTAGTCCTGGATAAGCAATTAACAACACTGAATTTAATGGTGTAAGGATGACTCCTAATTTTCTGTGTGTCATGTCTTTAAAAAATACCAAACCCAAACCAACCAAGAGCAGACTTTAGCTTAGCTGTTTATGGGAAGGGACTCAAGGAAGTGTTTCTTGAACTGTCAGAAGCCCATCCCATTTCAAAAGGCTCCCAACCTCTTATGTGCCCTTGTCTCACCTGCTCTGTCTCCTGTGCAGAGTAGGGCATGGGAAGGTGCATAACCTACTAGCTGCTGGTTGCATTCCTGGGGCTCTACCCCACATTCCACTGCAGGCTGGGCAAGCCCCTGGGTCGTCTCATCTCGCTCAGGATCTACCCTGGTTTTATGTGGATTCATTTGACTTCATCTTTTTGCTTTATGATGCTTTCAAAACTCTGGGCATGATAAATAATTATTTTTAATGTATTATAGAATGTTTCAAAGAAGTTTTATGGTTTTATTTGCATAGTCAGGATAGTGGTAACAGTGTGAGGTTTTTTTGTCATCCGTCCCCTCTGTATTGCAAACAAATGTAGTTTTTGTAGAAAGAAAGCAGCTGCTCTTAAGCAGTCTTTCTCATCTGCCATCATTCAGTGGATTCTTGGAATATAATTATGACTAGAAACATCAACTTTGTAAAATATATTAATCTCAAAGGAATTACTTTGCACTGACCATCAATCTATCTTTCTGTCATGTGCTTTTCAGTTTAGATTACTCTCAGGCAGAGAGGCTGTAGTTTGATGTTTTGTCTTAATTCATTATGATTATAAATTAGATGGATAAAACAATGTAACAAATGACTACTTAAAAATGACTGATGGCCCCATTCAGCAAGGCAGGGGGATGTGAAGTTCTTTTGGTTTCATCTGTTGTCTAGCATTTATCAAGATAGGTCCCTTAACAGTTGATTGGTGGTTGGTTTTTAATGAAAATTTCAGCGTGAATAGATAGCAGGCAGTTGTCTGGAGCTCAGTCATATTCATAGGACAGATCTGCTTTTACTCGCTGTCATTGAAAAATGTAAAAGTTACACTGGAACTGTAGAGTGGGAGGAAAGCTTTTCCCCAAATTTTATACTGCAGAAAGGGAGGAGCAGCAGTGATATTCTAATTCTTTTTCTGTTCCTTATGTCAGCAGCCACATTCTGTGCTGTCTCTTGCTCCTGACTTTTCCCCACTGGGGGCTGTAGGGCTGTGAATGGTGAGCGCTGTAGCCCCAGGTTTGCTCAGTGTAGGCTCAGTCCTGCTGCAGGTGGGGTGAGGTGAATTTGGAGCTGATGCTCATGGCTGAAAAATTGATGGGATTATTTCCAACACTGATATTTTCCAAGGAGAAAAAGGCATTTAAGATGGCTTGCAACAAACCACTTCAGCTTATGAATTTGTATATGAACCCTTTCCTGTTCCCCTTGGATTTGCAAAGTTATGGAATGACTACTGGAAGGACCCTTATTAGGGTTCTTGTTAGGTTTTCCTTATGAACAGCAGTACAAAATTGTTCTACACAGCTCATTTCTTTATTTCTGCCAGACAGATGCTTTCATAATCTAAATGGTTTCTTGTTTATGGATCCTTGGTCTTGGCAACATTCCATTCATTTCCCAGCTTTTTTGGTCACACACATGCCTGTAGATTTTGGACAAATCATTTAGCAGTTTGCTTGTGATCTGACCTTGTTTAAATAAAATTGGGTTATGATATTGAGGGTTTTGTTTTTTTATTTAGTTTCTGCCAATGTGGATCAGGGGTGAAACATCCACAGGGAATCTTAACTGTTGCTTTTAAGTTTTATATATAAAAAAATACAATACACTTCAGAAGTGTTATTTTCCTAGTTGAAGATAACTGTGGTCTTTTTGTACTCTCACCCTTTAAAAAGGCAGAGAAAGTAGGCATGGGGTGAGTCAGACTTGCACCATCAAAGCCTGGTCTTCTGCAAAATTAGAGCTTTGCTCTAGAATCAATACAGAGATCTTCGTATGTTATAAATAAGATTCTGTTCTCAAATAGTCAGAGCAAAGTTGCCCAAAAGGCTTTGTTCGTAACTGGGAGAAAGATCTTTGGCTCAGCAGTGGTGTGCAGGTTTTGTATCCAGTGTCTGCACAGACTTCTTCTCAGCTTGGAGCTGCTGTGGAATATTTCAGGTGCATTGGTTTTTGAATTAAAATCCTTTTTATTAAATTTTTTTTGAAATAGGAAGAATGGAGAATTGCATAAAAGAAGATGGCAACAATTTTCATGAGAGGTGATGTGTGGGGGAGTAAGGCAGCCCACATTGTAGTGCAGTTCACAGGAGAGTAGTTTGTCTAGAATTGACAAAATGTGATAAAAATGTGGAATATTTAAAATGTTCTTTTCACAGTTCAAGTCATTAAAATTACTAAATGTCATTGTAAAGCAAAGGTAGATCTTGCTGGTGTTGCCTGGATCACTTCTCCATAAAGAGATAGGTGGTGAGGATGGTCTGTGAGTAATAAATTGTGGATGTAGGTGACAGCTGTTTAAGAGCTTGCTTCAGCACCAACTAACATAACTCAGTTCAGTAGAGTGCCTTTTAAACTACTTATGAAAGTTAATAGATCACCCTTTATGATCTTATTTAGTAAATGTGTTAGCATCTATAATTTACTTACTGTTTGTAATAAGTATTACTTACTGCTCTTGATTATAAGGCTTGGGGTGTGGTAACTTCATCTGGTTATTTAAAGTCATAGGGAGCTTTTAAAGACATTGTGTGATCAGAATCCTTCTGTAAATGTTGCTTTGTTTTTCAAAGTTTGAGGATTTTTTTGTCTGCTTGAGGGTTTTCTTTGTTGGGTTTTTAATTCATGTTGGGAATGAAAAAAATAAAACTTCATCTTGAAAAGATCAGCAAGAGCTGAGAGCAGAGTAAGCAAAAACCAGCCTGTGAGCATAAAGTAGCAAATAGCTTTATAATGTGGGCGATGACACCCTTGGTTCCCATTTCTGGTGTTGAAAATGTGTGATGTGTGTTGGTGTTCCCCTCTTGGGAGGGAGAGACGTGTTAAAAACAGAGTTCCTGCATCTCAGGTGGAGCAGAAACTGATACCATGGCCTCTTGTCTACAAAATTTGTCTTGTAGGCTATATATGAAGTAAAATGATGGAAACAGCCTAAAGATCTAGGTGAGAAATTTTCACGTGGGCATTTCCTCAGTTCTGGCTATACTGTGAAGTGAGCCAGGAGTGTTACTGGCTTACTTTAGATCAGGAAATACTTCCATGTTTGTCCTGGCCCAGCAGGCTTTGTTTCACTTCACGGCATGGCCAAGGGCTGCACAAGCTAGGTGACTGGGAAGAAGCCTGGTTTGGTGTTTCCAAACAACTGTCTCTTTCAAACCACTTTCTTCATTTGCTTTTTCAGCCTTGACATCTCTTCTGGGGACTAGTTCTAACTGATGGAACATAATACACAGAGAACTAGATTGCAAATACCTGGATTCATTCTTTTAAATTTCAGTCATTTTACTGAAGTCTCCTGTCTTCTCCTAGTCATCAGAGAGCAGTAAGCATCTCCAGAGGGCAGTTCTTCCCATGGGATTTCTCTGTCCTCCCAGAAAGGGCGTCTCTTCTGCCTGTAAGATAGGATGGTACAGACACTGACTACACAAGGCTCCAGTCTGCTGGACTCAGTCTGCAGCCCTTGGGTTTCCAAAACACTCCTGAGCAACTCTGCTCCCTCAGCCTCACTTCTTTGCTGCCACGTGTTCTCTTGGGAATGAAAGAGTAGTCACCATGCTCATTTCACCTTTTAATCCTAGTGCACTTAGTGAACAGTTATACTAATTCTAGTAATGACTAATTTAAATTTAAAGACTGATCCAGAGAGGGAAGCACAAAGCATTTAATTTCAAAGCTGTTTGACAAGACCATTTTGATGTGTGTATTTTCAGAAGTATGACACAAGTTTCCAAAGTGCCTAATGGGGAGAAAAATGTTTAAATTCATAATCTCAGGTTTCCAGTTTCCAAGAAATAAAATAATCTTCATTTCTGTTGAGCATGATCCATCAAATAAAACTACTTAGAAACAGATATGCAGGACTTACTACTTCAGCTTATTTAATAATGACCTCTCTCTGGTCATTAGTTATAAGCATGTGTGTTTGCATGGAAAAAAAAAAGATACTTCTCTTATGTGGAAGTATTAATTCTCAATATCATGAAGCATCACAACTAATTGCATTTTGGAGTTAATCTTTTCTTTGTGATGAGGAGGGGAATCATGTCCTGCATCTGAGCAGTGGTGCTGATTAAGACAGATCGAACCAGATACTGAAATACTACATGTTCTTGTTTTCCTTTTCCTACATATATGACAATTAGAATTTAGTGGTAGAAGTAAATGCATTGGATTTTAGTATTTTTGACATCCTGTGGAGAGAATGATGTCAGACAATGGCAATTTGTCACTTCTCATATGATGGTGTAGAGGGATGTATTAGAATTCAGTATCTGGCACATGAGGAGAAAACAGTTAGTTTAATACTGATATCCGCTGCTAACAGAACTGAATAATGATTCCACTGGATACGGTATTTCCTATACCCAAGAACATGTGTCTAAAAGAGAAAACAAGGTCCCAGTATTGATCTAAATCTCAACTCACGCTTGTGCTTCCCACGTGGTGATTCATTAAATCTTTCTTGTGCAGAGGTGATGAGTCAGGAAAGGGCAAGTTCTCTGCTTTGAGGCTGTCACCTTCCTTTGAACTTTGCTATTTGCTGGAGTTTTTTGGTGTTCAGTTTGATAGCAGTCAGCTGCAGCTGTGATTGCCGTCAGCTGTGATGGACATGTGGGCATAGCTCAAGTGAAAACAAAAGCCTAGGCTTTCAAACATTATAGGTAAACGTGCATAGTTTCCTCCTTAATTTTTAATTAATATAGAAGTATTTCAGTAATTGTATTAGGAAAAAAACCCCAAATAACCCCTCCCCCCCAACCACTAAAGCCTAAACACATGAGAAAAGTTGTCTTAGAAGTAACAAGATACAAAATATTTTTCCTTGGCTTTATTTTTATTTTAAGAGGATGGTACAACCCAAAAATCCAAAGATTTGAAGTTTAGTCTGGGTTTTGTTTAAAATCATATGAGCTTTGCCTCTGGTGTTTCTGAAGTGAAATGACAGTGAGAATCTCTCTTGCAAATTAAGAAGTAAGGAATGTCTTTTGGTCTTAGGAAGATGAAAATTAACTTAGATGTGTAGGTTGTCTTAAGTGCAGTAGAACTGTGATGATGTTGCTAAACTGCTCTTTGGAGATTTACATAATGGATGAGATACAGGAGTTCCAGGCACCATGACAGCGGAGTTTATTTTATCACAGGATGTAAAACAAGTGAATTGCCTTAATAATCTCTGCAGAAAGCAAGGGTAATCTTTTATTTTTTTTCATATGGAGAAAGAGAACCAGAGAGTTCATAATATCCTGGCTGTTCATGTACAAGGAACCAAACCTTTCTTTAGAATGACCTGAACCCATTCATGCTTTATTACTAAGGACTTTCAAAGCTCTTCAGGGAAGACAAGCAACATACATCTCTGAAAATACATCTTTTGTATAGTAAAATGAGATGATAATTCATGGCTTGATATAAGATGCTCATAACAGGTTGGGTAATTATTCTATCTGCTATATATTTAAATATATGGAAAGCATTTATAAACCAAGTGTACCTGCTATTTAGTTCTGTAGTAGCAATGATATTTTCAAAAGTTTTAGAGCCTTTGTCATTTCAAAATGGGTGCATTTTGGAAAGAAGCTTCAATATTAAAAAGTTGCAGGATTTAATTTTTTATCAAACCAATTTACCCACTTTGTTTAAAAACTTCTGTTTTTTCTAATTCAGCTGATAATATCTTTTCAACATGGAAAATGGACAAAGAAACACTGGAAAAGTAAAATAGTTCAGTGTAAGTGGTAATAACAACACCCTACTCCTGTTGTATGCTTTTCAGCTGTGTATTCGGCTTCAAGCAAGAGTCATATTCCTATGTTTTTCTGAATATAAATGTACCATTGCTCTTTGATCTGTAGCAAAACTTCCTAACGATCAAGGCTACTTAGCACTTTCGCTTGAAGGAAAACTTTTACTTTTGGGCATAGAAGTTTCCAGAAGAGTTAATGATGTCCTTAGGTTCTGGTTTTTGTGAGCTGTATGCAGCTTAAGAATTATTTTGGATTAATCTTTTGTTAATTACTAGCTCTTCTAGAAGAGCCTGGGCAAGTAACTCATTCTAAAGTGTTGCACTAAAAAAGGCATTTATTTACCTAATGTGAAACCAGCTTATCAGAAAAAAAAGTAATAATTTATTGAATGTAGTATAATGTGAGTTTCTGCTTTTGTTAATGAAAGAACATATTTCCAGTGATTTCAGCAGTGATGGACAATACTTAGCCAATCTGCTAGGTATGCTGTGTTCCACTCTTAATTCCCAGATGCAGACTGGGGTTACTTCTGCCAGATTTCCCCTGGATACTGGATAGCATTTATTGTTTATCAGTTGATGTAAAAACGTAGATATTTTTTTTTTTGCCAGTCCGGTTTCTTTTTCCTGTGTTTTTAGTAAATGTGTTGTTTCTGTCAAGTCACAAGTCTGTATCAGTAACAGTTACTGCAGTGTGGAAGGAGGGGTACCAAAGTGATAACCCATCTGCTTATATTTGCTGGTGTCTCTCCACAGTGCCAGCCTGGTGGGATCAGAGACCGAGGAATCTTTTATAAGAACGGAGTTGTTTTCCACAGAAAGTGTTTTAAAACACTGAAATTCTTCTACCCCGTTGGCTCTGAAATCTCCCACGTGGGGATATTTAGAGTAAATAAATAAAAGATCACACCAGGCAAATGTGATTTAAAGTGTTTGTAACTGTTCCCCAAACAGCAGTAAAATCCTAAATATGATATGAGCAAGGCAAAGAAGGGGAAAAGTTCATTTCAGCCTCCAGACTTTGTATTTTCACTGTGTAGCTATGCAGCACCAGATACCGTGGACACAGGAGAGGAGGATTCTGAAGAGTCCTGGTGTCCAATGGACACGCTCTAGGTTAGGACAGCTTCCTCACACCTTACTTTTCCTCAATTTGCCCTACTTTGGGATGTGGGTGCATTTGTGTCAGGGAAGTATCAGGTCGGGATTAGAAATAATCCACACCTAAGTGACCAACCATTATTTGTCTGCACAGAGCCAGAAATATTAAAAGGTTTGAGCTGGACAGGACCTTAAAGATGCAGCCTCCCTGCTGTGGGCATGGACACCTTTCACTAGACCAGGTTGTTCAGGGCATCATTCAGAGAGGCCTTGAAGACTTCGGGGATGAGGCATCCACAGCTTCTCTGGTAAACTTTTTCCATCGCCTCAGTATCCTCACAGTAAAGAATTTTTTCTTAGTATCTAATCTAACCCTACCCTCTTTCATTTTGAAACCATTCCCCCTTGTCTATCACTACATGCACTTGTAAAAAGTCTCTCTCCATCTTTCTTTTAGGCCCACTTAGGCTGCTGTAAGTTCTTCCTGAAACCTTCTCTTGTCCAGGTTAAACAATCCAAATTCTCCCAGCCTTTCTTCATATGAGAGGTGCTCCATTCCTCTGATCATTTTGGTGTCCCTCCCCTGGACTCTCTCCAACAGGTCCATGCCCTTCCTGTGCTGGGACCCCACAGCTGGGTGCAGCACTGCAGGTGGGGTCTCTCTCTCCAGAGCAGAGCAGAGGGGCAGAATCCCCTCCCTCCCCTGCTGCCCACGCTGCTCTGGATGCAGCCCAGGACACGTTTGGCTTTCTGGGCTGTGAGTGCACATGGCTGGGCCATGAACAGCCTCTCACCCACCAGCACCCCCCAGTCCTTCACTGCAAGGCTGGTCTTGATCTGCTCTAGCACGACTGCGGTGGTTTTATTAAACTGTTGTTCATTTAGTTAAATATCCTAAAAGTTTCATTGCAAACGTTTACATGTTGTACAGATCTTAAAGAGTAAGCATTTACTGCTCGTTGTGATGTTGTACCATGAAATGTCAGCTGCCTTCACCTCTTTCCGAGATAACAAATCAGACACAGATAAACCCATATTCCTGGCTAGTGAGGAGTGAAGCTGGGCATTTCCATCCTGTATTGTCTTGGACTGCTTTGAACGTTACAGATAGTGAGCCATGATTCTGCCCTTCATGTTTGCATGTTACTACTAACCTCTTTGTAGGCATTTCTGAGTGATGAACATATGAAGTATTTATCTGGAAAATTTTTACAAAAACTATCCAATCCAAATGTAAACCTTTACATCTGATGCTAAACCAGTTGTATGGCAGAATGGGAAGGATTTTTTGGAAACCTACTTTAAAAGGCTTGCTTTGCCTGAGTAGGGTTCTACAGGACTTGATAATTAGATATAGTCATAACAATATTAACAGCTATGTCTTGAATTAATCTAGCAGTTCCTCATAATTGAATGGTGATGTGACTTCTCTTTTTTTTTCTTCACAGTTGTAGTATATTCTGGTTAATACTTAATTTTGTGTTTTGGAGTAATTGATTAATCCATTGATTTTGTAAATATTCTTTCATGTTGCAAATAAATTTAGAGCTCTGTTCTTTTTCAGGCATGTGAGCAACTGAGAGTTGTCATTACTTAAAAAACTCCAACTGAAACCAAACCAAACTCCAAAACAATAACAAGAACAAATACACCATAAACTTCCAAACAAATGACAAAATACAGATTTGAACCCCTGAAAGTTAATTTTAAACTTAAAAATAAAAAATGGTAGAATTTCACATTTTTTATTTAAGAGTGGATAATTTATTCTCCCTGGCACCAAACAAGTGACAAAATTACCAAGCTTTTTTTCCTAAAATTCTTGAAATTATAAATTCATTAATGTCTTCAGACAGTATAGAGTATACCTTCATATACTAAAGGCATGCACATGCTCACTGACATTGGATGGAAGCTCTGTCTCAATTGTTCTGAGCCAGGGGATAAATGGTTTAGGAAACAGTACTAACATGATGTAACTTTGGTACTTTTCATCACGAAACCCGGATTTTTTTAGCTGAAGTCCCGTGAAGAGTGATTTTTAAGAAAAGGTATATTTTCTAGAAAAAATTCTTTAAATTGTTTTTACTTTCCATGTGAAATGGTGACTTGGCATGAGCTTTCAGCATAGAAAACGTTCATGTGAATCAGCTACATTGATTGAGGGAATCACTCACCAGATTTGTGTCCAGCATCATTCAGTGTCTGATAAACACTGCTCTTGAAACGGCTGTGGCTGTGATTTTAGTGGTGAGAATATTTTAGTAATGTTTATTGAATTTCAGCATCCAGAGTAATGATGGAGGTAGTTTGTCTTGTTATTAATGTTCGAGGTCTGGGTATCTTCAGAAAGATGCAGTACACATAACAGTCTATGTCTGTACAGAGATCGTTGTTTAAAAATATGAGCAGCTTAACCCATCCAGTTCTTGTGGTGCAAAGTAAATCTAATAAAAGCATTTTAGTCTATGTGAGACATAGCTAATGTGGACAGGAAATCGTTTTCATCATTTTACACAGTGTAACTAAGGCACGTGTTGGGAATAAATATGTGATTTATACAGGCACAATTTCTTTTTATGTCCTAATGAGAAATGTTAAATATATTAGTATGACTTGGGGCTTGACACATGCTCTAAAGTCTATGTATGATGCCAAGCAACCAATTATCTCAGTGCATTATTTCTTGAAAGCAGTAGCATGGGTAAGGTCACTATACATTTTTAAAGGGAGTGTGATGCTAGGTTGATACAGGATGAAAGGATGATACAAATAACAATACTTTGTTAGATTTTCCTGCTGTGCAATGTATAATCAGGTGCTCTGACTTCCAGAACACTAATGAGGATTTAAAGACCCAGCGGTGCACATTTAGCAGTCACATATGATTCTGTCAAATGCTTTTGCAAAGGGCACCTCTGATGCAAGGTACAGTTCAAAAGCAGGTAGGAATGAATAGTTTTTTTGTATAGCTTAGTGTAATACTTCTCACTGTTTCAGTGAGCATAGCAATAAGTGGCAATGTGCTGGTGCTTTGCCAGGTGCTGTTGTTTAGCTGTGATTTTTACCAGTCCTGAAACCAGCCAGGAGCAGTAGTACCCATGGACAGGCTTTATCACTGCATTTTCAATGATGGAATAGTCACTGAGAGGAACAGAGGAAGAGGGCTTCGAAGTTATTATTTGAAGTCTATACTGAGCTGTTTATGCGGTGTACTGACCATCTCATTTACCCCTGCATTAAATGCCAGCTAGTGAAATCCTGCAGAAGAACAGACCTCCCTAGCTTAAGGTACCTTTTGGCAGTGATCCATACCAGGTACTTGTCAGAAGAATGTCAGTTCATTCTGGAGTGCAGCCCTTGAGACTGGAATGCCATAGTTAGGAGCTGATTTAACTTTGTATGTATTATACATAAAGAAAAGACATAAAAATAGAAATGTGTTTCTATTAGAGCAAATGACCATCTGCCTTATCTGCTTTTGCTTTCAATAGTCAATAATGGATGCTTAAGGAAAGGGTGTAGCAAGGCTGTTGTGTGAGTGATGGTATCAGCCCAGTACCTCTTCCAAGTTCACAGAAAATCTAGGACACAGATACTTGTAGGCCAGAGGTTGTATCTATATTTTTGTGTTTGATGATAGCTCTTGGTAAACAAATATCTAGAAAAGTCCAATTCTTTTTCAGCCAATATCCAGCTCATCAGAGAAGTAGACTTGTCATGAGACCAGCTCCTCTCTGTGTGTAAGTTATGTCTTCCAGTGTAAATCCCATTGTTTCCAGTTAGCAAATGCTTTGGGTAGGAGGTTGGACTGAAGACCTCCTGAGATGCTTTCCCACTAAATTATCCTGTGATCCTAAGAAAAAAACAGCTTGGCTATAGCATTCATTGTTTCCCCCAGTTTTTCCATGATATTTCATGCTGTAAAATGATGTAGTATAAATGAATTATGCATTAGCTTGTCTTTTGCTTATACACACACTCATATTTTTTTTATAACCTCTAATTTAATATAACTGCCAAGTTTGATTTGCTTTATATAGCAAATTCAGTAACTTTGCCTTTTAAAGACGTCTTAATGAAAGTTCAAAGTGTCTGTTAATGTACTATTATATGTGCTACTTGTTTATCTTTCTGATGTTTTCCTGTGATTTTTATGGCTCTGTCTATAGTTACTTAAACTTCTTTAATCTTGAAGTTTTCCATTATTTTGATAATTGGCATTCATTTTTTGCAGAGAACTTGTTTTTAAAATGTGTTTGATGAATCAAAATTTTTTTGAGAATCTGTGGGAAATGCATGTTGGCAACATTTAAAAGTTGTTAATTAGAAATTCTTAACAATTATAATTGCCTTTAAAATGGACTCTAATTCTACTATAATTTATTGCTTGTGGAATCTAATTTGTCAGTTTCGTACATAAGCATTTTGATCATTCTATCTTCAGTAAGAAAGTACCTCGTGAGTAGTTGGGTATTGGCTTGATATGGCAGCTGATGCAACCAGTCTGAGAACAGAACGTTATTTTATACAATTTAAAAAAATATTTGGTGGATGCTTTCAAATTCTTTTTGCTGAATTTGAAGTGCTTTATATTTCATTCACTAAGTGAACAGAAGTCAGGAGTTCTCCCTTTTTTTGAACTGTGTTTTCCCTTTTTTTTTGAGCTTTGTACTAGACACCAGCTTTACCATTATTTTCTCAGGACTTACCACTGAAGCCTGCAGGGAGAAGGAAACCTCAGACTGCTGTTAAATAAAACAGAGATTGGGTTGGCACAGCGTGTTAAACATTTGCACGTTGGAAGTTTCATCACAGCATACACCCTTTCTTTAAACAAGTCAGAATAAGCAGTGAGTTTGCTCTGTGATGAGAAGTGTGTACAGCAACTGCTGTTCCTCCACATTCATGTAAGGTGTGGGGAAAGGTCATGGAGTAATGCTTAGTTTCTGGCATATAGTCCAACTTTTTCATCTGAGCGTACAATCATTCAGTTTTATTTAATTATACATGTGTTATTTTGGCCTGTCTGTGAATCAAATGAACTTTATATATGCTTTTTCTAACTGACTATGCTTCTGAGGCTGAGACTGTGGTCACAGCTCTAACTGGCAGCTGGAACAGGGCCATTGAAAGAACACTTGGTTTCACCACTTACTGCCTCTGGTATCTGTGACTTGGTACATGAACTGTGACAGATGGTTTCTGAGGGTCTGTGTGAACTCTCTATGCGCTTCACGGGTACGTCCTACGGTACCTGGTGTTGGAAGATGCAACTGCACACCAGGTCTCCTCCTCCTCCTCAATGCTGCTGTTCCTGTCATGGGCAGCATGACAGGCTGAGCTGGAAATGAGCCACTGACTTCTGGGAACAAGTTGTTCTCTTATGGGTGTCATATACTGCTCTGTCTTTAACAGTAAAAAGCCCCAAAAGTTTTTAAAAATTGCATGTAAACAAAGTAAATCTGAAATGAAAAATAAGTCTTCGCTGAAATTCCTAAATTGTAGTTGTTATGAAAGCTGGCTTTTCCCTGTTTCCCTTTCAATTCTGCCTCTGTGTGGGAGCTCACAGATCAGTGAGAAACAAGGAAATTACACTTACTTAGCTGCTGAATAGAAGCAGTGTCAGTTGCCTAACATTTCTGTGGCTCAGCTGCTAGAAGGTGCTAGGCACGTTTAATGTCGGCATAACCTTTTATTGCTCTCGTTCAGAGGATACAGTTTGTCATGTCTGTGGTTTATAAGAAGCCAGATTTTGGCCCTGACTGTCAATTTATTGCTATGTTTTATTCTAGGGGAGTGTGTTGTCCCTGAAAATAAGCCTTCTGATTTGTTTTGGTATAATGGAGTCAGTTCTCATGAATTGTAAGATAAACAAGAATCATGTTTGCATTCCTTTGTAAAAAGATATCACCTGATGGACTTCTCAAGTGACCAGTGGAGATGGAGAGGTGGTAACTTCTCTGTCCAATCTCTGGTCACTGTCCAGAAACATATATATGAGGTCATAAACTGGAGAGTTCTTTTCTTCTTCTCTGCCTGAACACCTGTTGTGTGTGCTGTGTATTCCACCTTGTGCTCCACAGTGACAGGAGTGAGCATGGCACCTGGAGGTGCAGCAGTTTTATTGCTGAGCTGAAGGGTTGGTTATGATCCCATGCAGCAGTGGGACAGACAGTATTATTGGTAGTGTGTTTGTTTTCTTTGAAATACAGATGGCAAGGGCCAGCATAATTTCTTGAGCAAGTGATGATGCTCAGGCCTACAAAAGTGCTTACACAGTTGCTTCACTGCTCCCTCTGTAGCTTTGCAGTCATAGAGCTGAAGGTGCTGTAACTTTGAGGTGATGGTCCCTTTGGACTGCACAGAATGATGGTGCCAAGCAGATCCTGTAGACAGCATCTTCTTCTCTTGGCAAAGAGCAGCGATGTTTGGCCTGCCTCGTAACATCTTGGGCACAAATTTTGGAGTAAACTGTGGCTACTGCTACATGCTAAATGTTCCTTTTATTCTCCTGCATGCAGAGTCCATGTCGTATCTGTCTTTATGGAAGCAGACTTTGCACAGTGGCAGGTGGGGGAACTGTGCCAGCCAGCTCCCTGTGTTTTCAGTAGCTAATTTTCTGACCAGAGCAGGTACAGTCAGAATTCAGAGTAAAATTGTAGTAACTGTGTAACTGCTGGCAAGCTCCTGGGCAATGTCATTTAATATTCATTTGCTCAGCAAGTACAAAGTAGTCATGATTTAGAAAACAGTGAAGATAACTTTTAAGTAATATGTGCAAATTTGGTCAATGTAATACTAGAAAAAATCTATGTTTCCTGTTACAGTTTTTTTTACCAGGTGGTGAGTTTTGTTTTTAATTTTAAGCCTTATTAATCTTTGAACTCTTCTTCAAGCTCTTGAAGGACATTTGACATAAGAGAGTAGAACACTACTTTGGAAATTGAGCAAGAGTTTTTTAAAAACACTTGTCTTATAATAGTGGTCAAGGAGAAGTAGCAATCTTAATCAATTACTAGGGTTTTTTGGGGGGAGAGGGGAAGGGGAAGTAATGAGTTTTGGCTTGATAGTAGTCTTTACTACTTGTCTGTACTTCAAAACCCCAAAGGAGAAACTTTCAAGAATTTTTTTTATTATTACTTATCATCAAGTGTTCTGAAAATGTCTTTTAAAGTAATTCTAGTGTAAAGATAAATGTAGTACATGCAAATTTTTGCACATGTACCCTTTCTTAAATATGTGTTATTGCTAAATGATGGCTCTTTTTCAGCTCTGTTTTTCACAGAGATTTGGGCTTTTAAGTGTAAGGTTAAGAAAATCCACACATACTTAATGAATCCACTGATACTCACAAAAATCAAATATTCTGTGAATGTTGTATTAGAAGGCAAACAAGCCATTGATGTTGATAAATGTGAGGCTTTGGTGTAAGTACTGTTGGTTGTAACCTATTGTATCTGAATTCCGTACTGTAGGAAGGATCCATAATTCTTTGTAGATGCACTAAAACTGGCAGGACAGCAGAGCTGATGTAAAGGGATTTTAAGGCTGACAGGGTTGTCTGCTGAGTTTGAGAAACAGCATATTGGCCTCTAGTTGCCAATGCACTTGATGATCATCTGTCTCCTGGAAGCTGACCACTCTTCAGTTCTATTTATATTCCCTAAAACTAACTTATTACCAAGCTAATCAAAAAGATCTTAGCAGCAAAATTTGAGGTCTCTGTTATCTTTACTGAATATTGTCTTGAAGTCTTTTCCTGTAGACAGATCTGTAAAAATATGATGCGAATTACAACATAGCTACATCCTCAGGGATTTGAATACTTCATAACTTTGGAAGTCTGCTGTTTTCAAAATCAGTATTATTTTCTTCAAGAGATCTAGGCAGTGGTCTAGAAATTTGAGAAGCTTGTGTTGCATGTGCACATCTTTGTACTGGTAGCAGTGAGATACAGCTGGACATGGTCTGGTACTTCTAGTGAGGATCTGAGTTGTGGAGTATGAGTCGAAGGCCAACCCTTGCATGTGCCTCAGGCACTGACAGCATGAAGTCACAGCCGCTGTTCATGTGCTTTACCTGGCAGTCACAACTGTAATAAGAGACCACACTCAGAAGTCTTCCTAGAAAGCTGTGATGCCTCCCTGTTCACTGCATACCATGCAGTTTTATGTCAGTGTCCCTTCTCACCAAAGAAATTTAGTTTTGAATTGAAATGAACTAGAATTAACCCTGATATGAAAACAGTAAGAAGTCTAAGGCTTTACTTCACTTTTTTTACACAAATTGTTTTGGCTTTCCTTGAAGTGTCAGTAAAGGCAAATTGTAGTTTTCTGCTGAATTTGACTGAAAATTCAGTTTGGAGTAAAACACAGTACTACCAGAATCTCTGCTTTCGTTATGAACATTTCACACAGCTATAGATATAATTGCATATGATGATGATCTTATGGCAAGACATAGGCTGTTACCCCCAATTCCTTGGCAGAACTCCCATTTAAGTGATTCTCTTCCAGCCACATGATTGTAGTTTTTTAACTGGTTTCGTCCTAGAGGGAGCTGAATTTAAGTGAATAACAAATCTCATTGTATGGTGTATAAAGGCTCTCAGAAGACTGAGTTAGTTGACAATTTTCCTTGACTTCCTCCCCTTATGAAGACTGTTATATTTGATAAGAGATGATAATCCTTCATTCTTCTATAATCCCTTGAAAGTAAGAGAAAAAAAAAATTAATTTTGAAAAACTTATTAGTCATGCCATTAAAAAGTTCTACTTTACCTTGAGTGGATCACTTCACATTTTTTGTCTTGATGTGTTATGCTGACTTGCTTTGACTGATGAATAAATTTGGTGTATTAATGTGAATTTGAGTATATATGTTCAGAAAAATCAACAAGGTAATCTTATTTATAGGGCATATAACTGACATACGTTACTTCATGGTTAGTTCAGTGATGTTTCTAAGATGTCTGTGTGAAAAAACAAGATTTCAGCCTTTGTGTTTATCAACTATCAAGAACATTATTATAACAAAAATTACCCCAAGAATATAAAGATGAATTAAGAAATTATTACAGGTACAGAAAACTTGTGTAAAAAGGACTAGATGAGGCAGGGAAAGTTTTATGTCATAACTTTTGGACAGAAGGACTGCCTAAATAAAGGTTGTTCATGGCTCTTAGCTGTTCAGATGTACTCCCCTTAATCTTGAAACTTTCTGCTGTGGCTTGAATGGTGAATTTAAGACCGCTCTTCCCCCAACAGATAGTTCATTTCATGTTAGAAATTAAGTTTGTACAGAAAGGTAAAGGAACATTTGGAATGAAGCTGGTCTTGGGCAGAAGGAAGGTGGAGGTGATGGTGCTTAGTTTTGGTCTTTGTTTCTCTCCATTCAACTCTATTGGCAATAAATTAATTTTCCCCAAACCAAGTCCATTTTGCCTGTGCCAGTATCCCATAAGTGATTTTCTTGTCTTAATGTCATCTCCTAAGCTTTTCTATATTTGTTCTTCCCCTCTACTTTTGAGGGAGAGGAGGAATGCAGCAGTGGCTCGGGTGGGCATATGGCTAAGGTCACGCCCACCAGAGTTTTGAAGACTGAATTGTCAGTGGAACTTTTTAGGTCACCATGGAAAAAACCAGCACCATCAGTGTCTCTGTCTTACCAGTGTGCAGCTCTTCAGTGAGACTAAGGCTTTTGTTAGTGGCAGCAGAAACAAGCATCATCTGCCTTGCTTCTGTATTGCCTGTGTGTTCACGAGTCAAACAAGAGGAGGAGGGTTTCTTTCACAGGAATGTAAATGTTTGTCAGTCCGTGCAGGAAATGTGAGGTCTGAGTTCTGGATGCTCTGAAGCCTGAGCTCACTGCTTTATTTCTGGGGTAGAGCCTGGTGTAGGGCCTATCTGAGGGGTAGGGCTTTAGTATTGAGAAGCTAGGTGTGGAAATCTTGGAGAGATAACTATGATTTGTGGTGGGGATATCTGGTTTCTGTCATCTTATACTTAGAAAAAATTATAAAGGGGGTTTATGGGTGTAGTTTTTGGTAGTGTCTCAGAGCAGGAGGCCAGTTGTGGAATCAGATTCTCTCTGATTGTTAAAAGTTTTGCAGTATGATTCTCAAAATGTATGGCTTGGCCAGATGAAAAACCTGGCTACAAAACCTTAGCACTTCTTGAGGATGGAAAACATCATAATAGTGTAATTCATAATTAAGTAAACACTACAGGGTGATGAGGGGTTTTGGATCAGGATGAGATAATGAGATTTGGGTTTTTTCCTTCCTCGAAAGTAGCAAAAGATAATTTGATTTAAAGTTGCAATGGAAAGCCGTCTTCATGAAGAAAATGCCAGTGGTGGTTGTAGAGGTGCTGTGCTGAAAACGTAGGCCTTACAGGAGTGGAGAGAGTCTGGTTATTAACTGACTGCCACAGCTTCTTCAAAGAGCTTGTAAGCTTGAAAGCTTATCTGTCTTGTGTAACAACTATGCTAATAGCAATTGCCCATACGGACCTGGGTATGATTTGTGTTTTTAATTAATATTTCAAGGGAATAAATGTCGAAAAGTGATTAGTGGCAGGTTTCAGCGGATGGCACTGAGAAAGAGAGCATTATCTCTTTTAGGATGAATTAGTCATCCAAGAGAACAGATGTTTTGGTAAGGTCATGCAGTGTTTGGCTTGATTGTATGCCCAGTTTAGGACCTACATCTGCTGTGCGTTTTACCAAGGTGGGAAAGGAGTCCACCTGGGTTGAGGGAGATTAGAAAAGGAAGGACTGTCACACTAATTAAGGTACCCTTCACCTGAGCAATTTTGGGGGCTGGAAGTTAGCTACTACAGTTAACGAAGAAAATTGAGTGGCCTGAATAATGCATTTACTCAATATATCACATCACCTATCTCTGCTGGGGGATCTCATGAGTCTCATCAGTTAGTGTGGGCACTGGAGCAGTCTAGTCTCACTGTGGTGTGGATGCTCCGTCTGCTTGTCTGACCTTGGGGGCTCCTGGAAGAACTCAATTCATGTTTCCAGCCCAGTGGGAGTAACTCAAGCCCCTTGCCTTAGGTGACAGCGCACTATGTGCAGACCTGGTTTGCTGCATGGCTTTGGACATACTGTAGTGCAAGCACTGGTTATGACAGGAGAGCACCGTTTGGAAGGTCACTCTCTGGGTGACTTTGGGCTGAATGCGTCATCCCTGTGATCACACACAGACTGGATCTACTCGGCAGTGGCCTCTCCTCAGGATGTGTCACACAATGTACTTCAACTTATAAACGCAGAAGAGATGAAATAGTTTGGAAATAATTTACTCCTGTGATTATTGCTCCTGTGAATTATAAATTACCCAAAAGCCAGAGCTGTTCACAGCCAGAGTATTTGCTCTTCCAACCAGCACTCGAAAGGCTGCTTTTAGGAAATAAGACTTTTGGAGAACAAAAGGGGAAGCGAACACTGAAAATTTAGTTAAATGTAAATGTGTTAAATGGTACATGAACTAGTCAGGTTTTCATGATTTATCAGTTTTAAACTTCAAAGGCTCTGTTTAGCTTGCATTTTTAAAACTAATGAGTTTATCACAGCCAGTGGGAAAAATGGTTCAAGTATATCAGCTGTAAATTGGTACAAAGCACTAAAAGGGACATTAGCCTCTAATCAGATTCTAACAGTTCATTAAACCTGCCTTTCCTCTGTGGCGCTTTGTCTTCCCCCCTCCTTCTGCCTGTGCCTCCTGTGTAAGCCAGCCTCGTCCCTTTGCTCAGGCGGATGAAACCTCCTCAGGGACACGATACAGCATCAGCTCATCCTTCTTTGTCTATGAGCTAAACAGCCTAAGGGATGTTTGAGGATGGTATATTCCTGATCTTGCTGTAAAATTCAACTGTGCTGCCTATAAATCAAGAAAGCAGAGGGACCTCTCAACTTGCGAATAGGCACTGGGGGAGCGAGGAATGCCACACTGGCTTCTGCTCTTTCTCCACTTCATGCCTCAAATACTGAATAAAGATCAAGGTGCACAAAATAATTTGCTCAGCAAACATAGGAAGAACTTGTTTTTCTTTCTCTTCCTGTTGTGTCAAGCTTTAAAAGTACAGTAGATGCACAGCAGTAGCATAGCGTGGACTGAGACATCTCAATAGCTTGATGGATTTTCCTTCTTCTGTGTTTGAAGGCAGAGGTGTTTTGCTTAAAATTACTTGTTCGATCTGAAATTTTATAACTCTAAACATTTAGAGCTTTTTATGAATGATCTAAATCTACTTTTAAAGGAAAGAAATAGGGATTGCACTTGCTTATCTGCTTTACCATCAAGTGTCTTCCTGTCCTGTAGTAAGTAACCACAGCTCCAGGTGATAAAATACGCAGGGCTCAAAGTGGGTATGACAGGGATTTTAAGCAGGTCATTCGCTCTGCTTTTGGCACCATGTTGGAATGTGGGCATAACAGTTTGCCTGCCTTTCAATATGTTCTTTAAATGACAATAAAGGAGTATACAAAAATATACAGTTTCTGCAGTATTTATGTCCTGGAAAGTGGAGGTCCTGAGATGAAGTATTAATTGGAAAAAAGAAAATGTTTAAAGCAGTTTAAGTTTTTAAAACATATTTTGGAAGCTCCATTCGGATGGACCATTTTCCTTAAAATTCCATTGATGCAGCCATGATAAGAAACAGGGCTAGGAATGCATTCCTTATGAATAATGGCACACACTGTGCTGAATGGATCTGCTGCCTGTGAAACACAGGGAAAAGGTTTTTTCCATTATCTTACAGTTCCTGAGGACTACAAGGTACCAGAGCAGAGGTGAGTTTCCATTCTACAGCCTTCCAGAGCAGGCTGCAGATTAATTACTGACTGTGAAATGAGTCAGTTGTAAGTGATGTGTGCTTCAGTTACACTATTTGAAAAATGGGTGTGATGTCTCTGCATTTCTGTAGCACTGACCAAGGTGTCTGGGATTTGTAAGGTCACATTCTAGTTTGAAGGATAAAATTATTTTTATTCTCTCCATCTTGTCCAAACTAAACGGAAGCTGAAGACATGTGCTTTCAAACACCAGCCTTGAGCCTTGGCTGGAGTAGGAAATTGATGCAGGTTGAGGTACTGTTTGAATTGAAGGCACAAGAGGTAGTTTTGTATGTCCTTACAAACTGCTCCAGTAACAGCAGGCATGCTGAAACAGGGAAGCACAGTTCTGCAAATCCTTCTTCAGGTTGAAGCTGTCAGGATATAGTGCCCATGACTACATGGACAATGCATGTTTTTAACTTGTTTTTTTATCTCTCGCCTCAGAGGTGTGTGGAGATTTTCACTGCCAAATGCTGATAACTTTTTAAGACAATGATAAGAACTTTGAGCAATTGTGTGTTAATTTATGATGTGTATGGGTACAGGCCTTTGCTGTAACTTCTCTCCATATAAGCCAAAAGTACAGATGTTTTGGCTGAAATCAACTATAGCTAAACATATAGTGTTTGACACCATTGCTTTCCTTTTCAGTTCTAAAGCAAGGAATTCATATAGGTGTACCAGTGTAATTAATTTCAGATTACAAAATACGGTTTGGAGATTATTTTCCCTTGTTGCTTACAAAGACTTAATTCTCTTTTAAGGATAACTGAAAGTATGGTTTACTGTTTCAGCAGAAGTAGTAGCCTGGCAGCTACTCCTTGAAATTACTATTACATCCTCCTTGTTAACTTCATTTCTGCCGAAAGAAACATACTTCTATATATCATGGAAGTTAAACCAGTGAATTGAAACAAGTGGTTTTTTCCATAACTTTTTGATTAACCTTGTCCTTTTTTGCCTTAGGACATCAGCGCCTTTGAGAACAGAATGTTAATGCTTGATGGGATGCCGGCAGTCAGAGTCAAAACAGAGCTGCTGGAATCTGAGCAAGGGGTAAGCAGAGGTTTGCGTGACCTCACTCTGGTAACCCTTCCCCAGCTTCTCTGTGGTTAGCTGCCCCTCCCATTTTATTTTCTATGTTTTTCTTTATTTCCACTGTTCTGGTGCATATTTTCTTGGGACTTGTACTGGTGAGCATCTAGTCTGATCTGCTGGGAGCACAGAACAGAACTCTGCAGAAGACTTACTGAAATCATCTGGGGTAGCTGAGATGCTGTTGGTGTAATTTTACACCTATTAAAAAAAGGTGCAGTTTAATAAAAAAAAAAAAAAAAAAAGGAAAAAGGAATAGATTTCAGTAAAGGAAGCCAAATTTATATGACTGGGAAGTCCATATATGTATGTATGTTTGCTATTCTGCCTTCTGGGGATAGTTACCTTACTGCGATTCTTTCATCCTTCATATGTGCATTCTACTCCATTTTCTGTTTGTGGAAACCTGCGCTCTCTCTGGTGAAATGCACTTGTTTATCATTAAGAGAAGAGGGCTAAAGCTGGTATCACATCAACTGCTGAATACAGGACAGATTATGAATTGGATTTTGAGTTTTTTTGCAGAACTTGGCATTGGAGTGATAGTTTTTACGAAGATGGGAGGATATTTTCTTGCATATATTATATCAGTGATTGTAGATTATAGCAAGGGTATCTGTATTTAACAAATTTTTTGTTATCATGGAACTTTGTTTCCTTGTGTATATGATCTGTTATTCCAAAGAATCCAAGCCATTTTACTAATCTGAAGACAGATGCCTTCAACAAGCAGCTTAATAGAAGCAGCAATGCTATTGCCTTGTAGGTATGAGCTTTTGCCTAATTCTGTTACTTGGCTTATTCCCTTTCTGCTATTTTTCTCAGTTATTTTTATGAGAATTTAAATGATATGGAGGAGAGGGAATTAACTTTCAGGATGACTTAATTTGAAATACTTGCAAGGAGATACAGTTATTCAGGGTGTTTTTGAGGTTTAAGTTTGAGAGGAAGAAAAAGGTTGGCATTTAATTGAGCTCTTGCTCACTTCTGCCTTCTTGAGAGCAAGTACACTCAGAAATTACTCCAATACAATGTAGTTTGTGGGAATGTAAAAATTGAACTATTGTATGAGCCACAATCATGAAAAGACAGATCCATTAATTTTTAATATCTTCTGGATGCTTTGCATTATGTCTTCGTACGTAGCAGAAACATTTCTCTTTAGTGTTCAGAAGACAAAGGTTCCATTGACATTTGCCTTATTCAGTATTAAATAAATTCTGTGCATGATACATATTGCTGGGTCCTTTATGAAGAGTATTTTAGCGAAGTATGAGTTGATTCTGCCAAACCTACTTGGTGTCTTAGGAACTAGAAGGAAATGAATGATCTATATAATTTTTTAATTTCCTTAGAGTTTTTAAATAAAATTTTATGGACTTCTGTATAAGCAGAAAATGATGTCATTTTTTCCCCAGTGACTGAGCCATTGGACAAAGAGCTTGTTTGATTTGGAATTTTATGCACTTTGGTGCTAATTAAGTAGTGTCTGGTCAAGAGTCTCTGGCACCTTTATGATACTTCATTAGGGAACAATCAATAAATACAAAATGAATTCTCCAGTTCACTAACAGAGGAGCTGGCCATTAGGATGGCAGTTTTCCAGCAAACAGCTTAAACTCTAAAGAGAGCTGGTTGAAACAGATGTTTGGCATGTACTTCGGAGACTGTTTGAATATGTAGATGATGGTATACATAACAGGGACAAGTGTTTGAAGGATGTGAGTACCAAAATCAGCACGTGGAGCTATTTGGGAAGATGAATATCATAACGAGGAAGCATGGAGTGGGAACTGAAACGTGATCCATGTAATAGGAGTTTGAAATTGTGATGTATGTTTGTGTTGTTTTAATGACCAAAATCCCTAGAGTTGCACCTTCATCCCGGCATAGGAGCTGAACACCAGACAGACTCTTCCAAAACCCAGAGAAGACCTTTGGGTGTTTTGCTGTTCTGGCTTGGTATCAGCTGTTGGCTCTAGGTTTGCAAGGGCAAAAGTGAGACAGGTTAGGGGTTATGAAAAAAGGCTTCATGTGAGACTGGATAGTCATGAAGGCAGTATAAGTTGTGGGGGAGTGAAACCAACAGGGTATGGAGCTCCAATGGCCCTTGGATGGTGAGCATTGCTCTATCAGACCAGAGAACACTGAGTTGTCATGCTTTGCCCATGAGGCTTTAGGGTGCTATTGTCTTAGAAGGGCTACAGGACTGCTTCAAGTCTGAGCCTGTATTTCAAATAAACATCTTCCTAATTTTAAGGATTTTTGTAAGGATATGTGCCTGTTCCTTGTAGGAATATTTAATGCTTTTCAGCAGGACACATGAATATGTCATTCAGAAAAGGTGTTTTCTCTGTTGTTGTGCCTTGGTTAACTCTTCCTTGTGATTCATGGCCTCCAAGATGGGCTTCACAGACAGGACCTTGTTGGGGGAGTTTGGATATTGTCTGGCCGTTTATGAATGCTGGACTGTGTTGCACACCCAGCTGGTCCTGCCCTTGACCTCTTGATTAAAGAAGTAGATAATACCCAGCTTAACATTCTTGCTAAAGTGAACAGTGGGCATTCTGGAGCATGGAAGTAAAAAAAAAAAAAAAAAGCCACAAAAAGAACTAACATTCCCTCCTAGAGCACCAAATGAAAGTACAATAGGAGGAAAAAAATGTTTTTATAAAACACCACCTGCTTTAACCTTGAGTTACTTTTTCACTTACTTTTTGTGACATACAGTTGTGGTGAAAAATGCGCTATGTAGCTATGTGCATTTCATTTGTAAGAAATTTATCTTTCATGTACTGCTCTGGGCAACTTCACCAGGTTGTCTCTTGACTATGTATGGTGGTAGTAGAAGTCACTCATGATGTAGATGACAACCAGGACAGAGCAGGTACTAGCATTTCCTGTTCTGTTTGGATACCAAGCTAGGCAGTCAGTCCATTATATTCCCTTGTTTCTTGTTCGGCTTTGGAGACTTCAGTCTTTTTCAAAAGAGTTTAAGTATAATGTAAGGTTCTTCTCTACCATTTGTGCATGAGGTCCAAGATCTTTTAACTTTCGTGTTGCATGTTTTGTTTTGTTTCATGATTCCTCTGTGTCTTCCACTGTATTTGGGTGCTCTGTCCAAGCCTGGTCTGATACTGCTGAAAAGTTTTTGAGAAGTTTTCTTAAATAGTAGTGTCTTGGCCCTTACACTGCAGAAGTGTCACTTACCTTGAGCAAGTGAAGATGATGTTTAAAGTGTAATACTGCAGAAGGAATAAGCAAAGAAAGTGTAGTACAGCTGAGATTTTAGGGTAGCCCTGGGAGAATGAAACTGTGTGAGGTACTCCTAGCTGCCCAGTCTCTAGCTGAGTCTGAAAGGAAATTGAGCTAACATTTCAGCTACACCCCATGCACTGGATGCTTGGTGCCTGTGAGTGGAGAAGAGGTCAGCAGGACTCTGGAACTGCAGCCTGTGTTGGTGCAGTGAAGGCAAACCTTCACCAACCCAGATTTAGGACACCGAGTTCAAGTTAGATCATTTTGGGAGAGTAGGATTTAGGCAGTCCATAAGGAAGACACGCTCATGAGACAGAGGTTACTAGTCAGATTTGGAGCAAAGAGGTATTTACGAGGGAAATGGATTTCCTCTTTGCTTTGGAAAAAGTTAAACCACTTCTACATTGTTTTATTGTCGCCAATTTAGAGTAGTTTAATGATTTTAGAAGGCCATCAGCATTAGCAAGAACACATGCTTATTTTTCCAGTGAGCTCCTGTCCTTAATTTTGCACAGGAGATTTAATGCAGTCTATTGTTTGAGGCTTCAGGAAGTCACAGTGCTGCTTTAATGACTTTATCACAAATGAAAAAAAAGCATTACATAAAAGATATCGTATCGTCCTTTAACAAGGCTTCATTATTATCTCCCCTACTGTGGAAAAGGAGCAAGCATTGCTAATAAATTGGGAGAATTACTTTAGAAATATGAATTTGCTTATCGTTTAATATCCTCCAGTGACCTACAACTTTAGATCTTCTGGGCTGCAGTAAAATCTTTGTAAGTTACTAGCTTCAAAGAAGGACATGAAGAAGGTGGTCGCTCCCCACGAGGCTGAAGATGGGGTACTTCAGCAGGAAGAAAAATCTTCATTCTTTCTTTGTGCCAAGAACTATTCTGGAAGTAATGCTTGTTATTGTAAAAATGTATGGAAGCTGGATTAATGTATTGGTAATAGAGGCTAGGTGGAGAATTTATTAGCTGGTGGCTGCTGTTAAGAAGTCAGGATGAATAGTGTTGACTAGCTTCAGAGTTTGAAAGTCCTGCTAGTCTTTGCAGAATGTGGCCCAGTTTCTAAAAATTGGTAAATGTGTGCAACGTAGCGTTCAGTTGCACTTTTTCAAGTGTTTGCTGAGTTGGAGCCTAAGCTGTTGTTAAAAGAGTTATAAATGTGGGACTTAATGTCTCACAATCAGTCTTCAAATACAGAGAATGATGAACTGCTAATTTTCATCAGTCTTTTTGTTTCCAGATCTGCAGTCTCATCTATTCCTTTGCTTGCATTTTGTCCTCTCAAATCATCACTGTAGGATTATATATCTTACACTGAATTCTCCTCCTAATTCTTCTTGATATGTCTCCATTCGAATCACTTATCATGACTGAATTATGAAAAGAAATTATTAAAATAACAAAACCCTTTAACAAGCCAATATTGTTCTGTGTCTTTCATAGCCAGCCAAATTATCTTCTTGTCTCATATCTGAAGAATGCCATCCATTCTTATGTTGTTATATACATAAACATGTTTTACCTCAGCCTGGGTAATACTGACATAAATCTTTTATTTTGAAAGATTTCCAAAACTACCTATTCACATTTGGTTGAGTACAGTCTTGTAACAAAGCTTGCTCCATGACTATATGGGGAACTGGTTTGCAGTGATATTCAGCTTGGATACATTCTTTGTATTAGTAGAAGAAAGAGCACTTCTGATATTTGCTATTGTTGTTTATGAGTTTCTTCTTCATTCAGTTACTTACGTGTTTTCTGAATTGTTTAATGTTTAGCATGACTGATTTGGGGAAACAAGTTGCATATGGACAGTGCACATGTATCAGTCTTCTTCGGAGAGGATACTTTCTTCTTACTTTCTGTTGGTTTTCTTCATCTTGCAATTGGCATCACTCAAGGAGATGAATCAGGTGTATGAGGTGTTAGAAGTGCAGCTGCTTTACAGTGCCCTAAATGTAGATTAGTCTTCAGAAAGATGTCAAGATCTGCCTCCAGATCCAGTAAGGACCTAATCTATAGGCATGGTGCAAAGCCATGTGAGATGTGCTTAAGGAGATACAGCGTATTTCTAGAGCACTGCTGAAAGTTATGCTTGTAGCCCAGAAGGATGCAAGACACATCCCAGAAGGGTTATGTCAGTTTGATTAATTAAGTCAAGTCAAGCATCACAAGCTGATGAGTACTGCGGGTGCTGTTTCATGTTGAATGGAAGCTTGCGTGAAGAAAAAAAGGTAGCCAACTCCTACGTCTTTGCTGTCATCCTGGCATTCTTGCTCAATCCATTGCCAACAACTCAGTGACACTGAGGAGTGTAGGTCCATGAAAAACCTCCCCAAAGGGAGAAAGGGAATGATTGTATATGTCCTTCAAGTCATACTTGCAAGTGAAGTCATGAATATTCTCTATTATATGGAGATGGGGAGAGTGGGAAGAAGATTGTGGGTGCTGCTTTTGATTACAGCAGGTCACCTGTATCTGGAACTACATCCTGAGACATCTTTACTACTGCTAGGACCCCAGCATCCCAGTTGTTGCATGTCTCTGCACTGCTGCATTATCAAAACACTGAATCTTTTCAGTGTTTCATGTTCCTTATTCCTTTTGAAGTCAGCTCACATGTAGAGAGCCAAGGGGTTTAATCATGGATGTAGGTATGGTTTCCTTATTTTTTTTCTATGTTTTTTTTCTCTCCAGGGATCAAACCCAAAAATGCAATAGAAAGGTAATAGATTTACGACTAACAAGAAATGATAGCTTAACCAGCTCAGCACACTTGCCAGGCAGTCTTTTTGCAGAGTTAACCAAGATCGCAGACTAAAAATGCTGGTGAGGTTGTAAGATGTATGATGTTGTCTGAAATTCATACTAAGTGAAGTATCCCAGATCCTCCGAGACTTTTTACTGACCGCTGTCTGCTATTGCTTTCCTTTCCTAGGCAGCTAAGTTGACTGTTACAGAACACAGCAGGGAATGTGCTCCTTATTCTGTCTGGTATTGTTTGTTGTAGGTATAGTAGGAGCAGGGGATTTTCACTTGTGGGTGAAAACTTAACTGTGTGAGGCCTTTTACCAGTAAAGGGTGGTCCCAGTGTACCTAGGTTTAATTAATCAGAAGTTTAGACAGTCTTTCAATGGTGTTCTTCAGATATTAGTGACTGTGCTTATTAGGAATTCAGTAGTGTCATGGTTTCAATTTGAAGCTGGGCAGAACCACTAATTTCTGTTTTGGTTTGATTTTGCTAATTTCAAAGTTTCCAGTCAAGAGCAAAGCAGGCTTAAGCTTAAAAGTAATAAGACTTTATTAACTAACATGAAAAGAAAGATAAGCAACAAGAATGAGGATGGAACCTTCAAAACACTCTTCTTCTCTCCCCACACCTTCTTTCCTCTTAACCGACAATGTAAAGAAAACAATACTCAGAACTCTCAGTCAGTTTTCCACCTCTAAAACAGTCATTTTCAGTTCACTTAGGGAGGGAAGCACCTCTCATTAGCTATGGTCAATTTCCCCACAAGGAAACAGTTCTTTTGTAGATCCATTCTTCATGAACAGCAACTGGGATCCTTTTGCATTCATGAAACTCCTTCCATGTTCACAATTGTGTCTCTGGGCCACATCGATGTATGGGGTCTTATTTTAAAGATGACATGTTAAAAACAAAGGTTCTCTTTGGTTTTGGGACCACCTTCACCTCCAAGGAACAGAGATTCACTTCTTTTTCGGGGGCAAAGAGTCTTTATCACTTCATCTCTCTGTTCAACTTCTCATGAAATCAGTAGTCCCCTCAACATTTCACTCCTTTGCTCAGGTCTACAATTTGAACTCTTTTATCTCCCCCATACTTCTTTATGGTTTAAAGGAAACATTTCAATATGTTATAACCAACCACCATAGCTTGCAAGAGTCTTTTACAGCTCAAAAGCAACTTCCCACACTCCTTCCACCTGGACTTTCACTCCTTGACTGACTTTGATACTTCATGTGGTCTTTACACATTTGCATTCTAATTTCTCTCACTGGAGAGAGGATGGAGGCTTTCTAAGTTCTTTCTGTGCACTGATGCACTGAAAGAGTTAACAAGAGACAGTGTCTGGCCAGGCAGTCTATGGTGTCAGATTTCAAAGCTGTGCTGGGGAGGGCAGCTCTCAGAGGATCCAGGCCCAAAGGCAGCTGCTCGCTGGTCACCTGCAGCCAGGAGGGAAAAATTGGACAGATTCCCAAAATTCTTTTTCTACCCACTCCCCCCAATCAGCCAGGGCTGAGAGAGGGCAGAGGTGTGTGCTCTGACAGCTGGAAGGAAAGAGACCTGCCCGGGCTGCTTTCAAAGAGAATAAGAACTAGAAAATGCTTTCCTGTTGGTCCAATAAAATGCCAATCTCAAAACCAGCGAACTCACTTGCCTGGGCTGGTCAAACCAGGACAAGTAGGAAGTGTAAAGGAGTGAAGCATAGGAAGATCTCTGCTCCAAACACCCTGTGTTTAGCCAACAGTGCCATGCCCAAGAGATTTCCTATGTCTATGGTAATAGAAGGGCAGCAATAAGATGGTTTCAGTTACAAGAAATTTTGATTTTTATGAAGAACTGTTTGGCAGAGGAGAAGGATAATATTTCATCTGTCAGGACTGGAGAAAGTTTCATAGAAAATGTGGGATGTTACCCAGAAACTAACATAGCTTAATATTGTTACATTTCCATAGCAAAAACACAGTTACAGAATATATCCTGTGTTAGATACATGAATTCGTAAGTTTTATGTGCGGTATATGGATTAGAAAAATAATGTTGCCTTTGAGAGAAGAAAAGTTGACCCTTTGGTTGGAGTGTAGTGCTGAAGTTCATTGTAAGATGATAGTTTCGTTGCCTTCTATCCCCCGTCAACTCTTTTGTGAGCACAACTTCAAGCCAGTTTGCTTTTTTGATGACATACGACCTCAGTTTGCTCTACTACCAGAGCTTATGATGGGAACATCTTGGAAGATTTATTCAGCTGAGAAACTGGGCATAAAGAAAACCAGGCATGATATATACAAGCTGTGTATCTGTTGGTTACTGTTAATTCCTAAATCTACATTTTGTGTTGAAAACAGATTCTTTTTTTCAAGGTGTGAAAGGTCAACATTTCCGTTACTGCACTAAAGAAGTCATTGAAAGTGGTTTAAAAAAAAATTGCAAGAAAGATTTTAACAATCCAAACATTTACAATTAATGTAATGTCCCCTGATAACCCAAGTTCCCATGACACTCACGTGTGTTCCATTTCCTTCTCTTTGGGGAATCCAATATTGACAGCAATTTTGATTGAGTTTGCAATCCTAATTGAGGAACCAGTGAGGTACAGATTTTTGCTTTGACACATTGTGCCAGAAGGGTACTAACATTGTAGTCGTGGGAGCTCAGAGCATGTCATATGTCTGCTGGTATACACCACTGTATTCTAAAATCCTGTTGCACCTCTGCCTTGAAACTCATCACAGGTCTTTGTTGCTATGTGCTACAGTGCAGTGGAATTCTAAGATAAAGCAATGAGCATTTTGGATTTCATGTGTGAAACTATTATTGGCATATGAAAAGCAGTTACTTTTCTTGTCTGGTAACTCACCTGACTGGACATCCGAAGTTTAATTCAGGTTGCAGTGGCAGTGAAATTCAATAGACTACAAGTGTACATAACCTCTCCATTCCTGTTAAAAAAGGTAATCCTGTTTCTCTTGAAAGCTACCTTGAATTACCTCTCATTTACGTCCATCTATGATTATATATATGCATGGGTAGTGCTGATGCATGGTAACTTTTGTAGTCCACAGCTCTTGATTAAAATTGTTTTCCATTGTAATGTCTCTGTGAAATAATTGTTAATCACAAAATCTTTACATTATTTAGCTAGAAGAAAAGTTAGTCGTTAGGTTTCATTTTGTTCTATTCACAGATGAGTTTAATGGATTTTTTTTGTTTGTTTTAATGCTCATTGAAGTATTCAGTTCATTATGACAGTCTATATTTTGCTCACCAGGGCATGTTGGTATGTTCAAAGTAGAAATGAGATGGAAGTGACTGGGCTCTTGTCCTTTCCCTTTGTTTTGACTTGAGTAAAGTGAATTCTCTCTTCCTGGCTCTCAGTTTGGTAATTGCTATACTTTATTTCTTTAAGGACTCTTGAAATGAGAATTATTGTGTAAGTGTGTATTGTTGCTATATTTTTATTATATGGTGGCTAGCGTAAGAAAAATAAGCATAAGCTAATATAACTCAATAATTTACAGTATTGTGAACACTTCAGCAGCATGAGAAATGCTATTATCTTATGAAAGTAACAAAATTATTTTAATCTTTGCTGTTCATTATGAGAAAGGACTACTACTTTTCCCTTGTTCATTGATGTTCTGTTAGCTTTTCTGTTGGAGGTTGTCTTATAAATAGTCTTTTTAATGTATATTTTACTCTTGTTCTGTATCCTGCTGGGGAAGTACTGAAAGGGCTGTATATATTTTTTAGCATCATTGGCTTTTTTCCATATTTCTCTCTGTGGAGATGAGTCTTTACATAAATTACTTTAAGGTTTCTGTTTTCTTGGGTTTGTTTTTTTTTGTTTGTTTGTTTGTTTTGCTTTGGGTTTTTTTCTTTCTGTTTTTAAATTCTCTTCACAGCCTCCTTACTCTCCTCCTGTCTCCACCCCCACCTTGTTTCACATTGTGAGGATGAGTAATTAATAAACTATTACTTAGGGGGTCATCTGCTTGGAGACGTACTTTTACAGATGTTTTTATTGCTTGGTTGCATCACTTACACATGCCATGAAACCACAGGAACTGCAGGCAGAAAAAGCCAGCAGCAGCCAAAGTTGGTGTTTGTCCTCCCCTGCCAGCACAGGTTGCTGCTCATGCCTCCCATTGCCCAAGGATGGAGTCCAAGCAGCCAAGTATGGTAAGACGCAGCTCATCGGGGTGGGCAGGGAACAAGGAAGAGGAGGAGAGGTGCTGAGGATGCAGTTGGAGGGAGGACAGGTGATCTTCCCAAGCAAGGCTTGTTCACAGAAAGGATCATGTCAGATAAACCCCGTCAGCCCTGTCCCCTCTGGATTGCCTCCATTCCCTGGTTCCTGGAGGGAACACCGACCACACAGATGTCACATACATCCTGCCTCCTTTGACTCTGTTGATGTTTGTAGTTGTTTCCTACTTACATAACATACAATAGAGATTGATACTAACTTTGATCTTCCTCTGTGATGCTGTATGTGGAGCTTATGTCATTGCAGTGAGGGAGTTACTGGAAAATCTGTAGCTCTCATATAAGTTTGTCCTTGGAAGACAGCAGCATCACCCTCTCCTGTCTGGGTTACACATATGCTTGATTATGTTTTTAATATTGTAGGTGCCCTTCCATGACATTTTCCGCTTTCTTTGATAGCCTTTTGTCAGTTTCTAGCAGCTTTCACACATGGTAGAGGAAGGTACTGCAAGGATATCAATGAGCTGTCCCCCGTTTCAGTCACAAACCCACATTTTTCTTGTTCATCCTTGTATTGCTGATGTAGTAGTAGAAGCTCTTGTTGCTTTTGATATTCCCTTGCAAGTCTGGACTCCAGCTGGACTTTGGCTTTCCTAGCATCGCTCACGTGTTTCTGTGTGGTATTTGTGTGTTCATCCTTTCCTTTCCTGCTCCTCCTGCTATACTGCTTTTGTGTACTGGAACTCCTTCATGTGTTTCAGGTCTCCCAAACTGGTCTCTTAATGCTGCTTGCTTTTCTGGGTGGTTACATATACTAGTGGTGTACTTTGATCTCCTTAAAGACCTTGTAGTACTCTTGTGCTGTTTGACCCTCTTAGAGGTATCTCCCATGAGATCCCGCTTAGTTCCTTGACAGCTTCTCTTCTCCTCTAGATAAGAGTCTAGATTGACCTGTACTGGGTGTTTGTTAGTACCATTCTTTCTTTCTTCACTCTACTCTAAAACTCTGTTGCTTAGAGGTCATCACACACACTGATTACCACAGCTCCACCTGTTTTTTTGTCCGCACAATCAGTGGTCATTTTTTTTTTGTCCATATGGGATGTTACGAGAATGCAGGAGTGATCAGTGAACCTGTTGAGAGGTTCTTTTTATGCATACAATGACATCTGTTACCATGTACCTCCAGAAAGCACAGGCAAAAGCAAGAATACAGCAACAGTGCCCTGGTACACCCGTGTGTACCTGTCGGTGTGCAGCTGGGGACCACATGAGCAGAAGGTGACGTTTAGTATTGCAAGTTTTCACTGCTCTTTGAGCTCCATGGAGATTCTCCTGATAACCAGAGGCTGTGTTATGGGTTTTGACCTGTAAAATCCTGTCTACTATACACCTACATACTGCCATCCTGAGTCCAGTGGGAGCTTAAGATGTAGCGGTGTAAATGGTGGTGGTAATGAGAGCATTTCCTGTGACAGATTCTTGATTTATTTTCCCATTACTTATAGTAAATATATATATATATATATAAATATATAAATAATACTTTTAGTAAAACAGAATTGTGGATTTTTGGGGTGTCCATACGATGAGATGTCTGGGGAGGGCAAAAGCTATGGTGTTGAGAATGAAAGACTCTAGTTTTTCTTCCTTCAGCTACTGAGTATTGTTCAACAAACAATGCTGTGTGATACCTTCATGGTACTGTAAACCTTATGTTTAATAGAGTACTTAGGGCTTTTATACTAATATGTTGTTCTGTTGTTGAGTAAAAAGTAGTAATGTTATTGACAGCTGTCAACAAAAAAAAAGTCCCCTGTGGAAGTAGTATTGGTCTAGGGCATGATTTATATGGCAGAACAGCTGTTCAGAAGCTTCTGTCCACTGTTAACTCCTCTGAGGTTGTGCCAGTGCTGGGATGTGCTCTAAGCTAGGGGAAAAAATAGGAAAAAAATGAAACACCTTTAAGAGTTTTTCTTCTCTAAATTCAGTTTATTTTATAGATTCAAGTTAAGGTGTAGGTATAAACTGATTAAAATGTTAGATCTGCAGCATCCACAGTTCTGTGTGATCTGCAGGTTAAAACGTTCTGTGCAAACATGGCACAGAAAAATTATTGATTTTCATGATAGAAAACTTGTAAAATAGAATAGAAGCCTAAACAGTCTAGTTGGCTTCTGAATAGCATTAATTTTACAGAATAAGCTGAAAAATCTTGAGTGAAAAGGCAAGTATTACTTGTGTCTCGTCATGGAAAACAGTTTATAGTTTGGTTTATTGAAGCTTGAGTTTCTTTCCTTTGTTGTTATACGTGTTAGTTTTCATGAATGGATTTAGACTGAATTACTTGAAATTATTAATTTTTTTCATTGAATCATCATTCATATTATTAATGGGATAAAGAGTCAGTTTACGACAACTGTTAACATAAAATAAGTGTGTAAGTTGTTAGTATTGAATACTCAAATGTTAGTTTATTCTTATGTTAAAGTTCCATAAATACTTCTAGTCTAAAAAGAGGTCGCCTTGAATTTCTTAATAATTTTACTGTGTAGATTGTGACTTTGCCATTGTCAGAAAGAAGAACAAGTATTTCTTAAAGGCTAAACAAAAAAAATAGCTGCCTGCTGTAGAAATTTGGTAGCTTAAAATGGATTATGGAGAGACACTTGCAGCTTCTGTTGAATTGGTGTTTGCAAGATTGTCTGCAAACCCCAAGTTGAAAAGAAACAAAACGGTACTCAAAGTATCATAGAATCATTAAGGTTGGAAAAGACTTCCATGATCAAGTCCAGTCTTTGACCTAAGTTGACTAAGCTATTTCTCAAGGTCCCATGTTTACTTGTTTTATGAACAGTTCCAGGGATGGTGATTCAGCCACTTCACTGGGGATCCTGTCCCAATACTTAACTCAGTTTCAGTGAAGAAGTTTGTCCTAGTATTCAACCCAGTAATGTAAATCCAAATCACATATACAGAGTACAAAATATCTGGTCAACAGCGGAAAGCATGCTCTGGGCTTGTTTTTGAAAGGTACTGTATATTAAGCATTCATCAGAGTATGAAGTATCTGCTCGGCCTTGGCTTTTAAGAACTGAAGGAGTTCTGTCACTTACTCATGGCACTGACTCAGGGCCAGAGTGTACCATGCAGGAACCTTAAATCTATAAAAACTACTACCATAACCTCTAGAAGCCTTTTAACAGTCCTTAAAAAAATTGGAGGAAATCAATTGGATTAAATGTCCTTGCACTTTAAGGCAGAGTAATGTATTACATGTTAGGTAATACATTACTAACATGATGCCTGTTCTTAGTTTTGTTTAAAACCTGCTGTTAAGCTAATATGCAGTACATCTACAGCAAGGAAAGATTTTTGTGAAGTAGTGAACTTTAAATATTCTTTATGGACTAATTGTATTCATATGAAATGCTGGGATGAAGAAATTGTCTATGAGAGGGTTTATTGTTGATTATGTACCCCAATTTTTTAATATGTTCCTTGCTTTCACTCAGATGATTTCTAAAACCACATAATCTCTAAAAAGATGAATGTTTTTGTCATTATCCATCAGTTAGTGGTGAGTACAAATTACACCAGCAAATGCAGTTGGAGTGCATCGTCTGTTAAGCTGACTTTCTGTTTAAAAATTCCGTAATAACATTAGATGAATTTGCCTTACTCATTTTAAAATAAGAGTAAATATCTTGTACCATCTAAAAGATGGATGACGTAGGTTAGTAACTGAGCCCTGACCATCTCTCTGGTGTGTTTAGGAGTTGCTGTTTGTTTACATTGAGTGTGTTCCTGAACTGCAGCTCCTCTGCACAGTGTCACTACCAGAGAACACAATGACTGTGCACACCCATGGGTGCCAGATGCAATTTAAATAAAAGCCCGTGTGAAGGAGTATGGTATAGGTGGTGAGGATGAAGAGGGATCAGTGAAGCTCTCAGTCCTTGGGAACTGAAAGTAGGCAGAGGGATAGAAATTCATGTTGGGAATATGTTGCCATGCCAACCAAGTAATTTCTCTAACAGGAGGAAGCTGGTAATGAATAACTGCTGAGTGGGAACTTTAAGAGAAAAACATGCTCTGTGCAAAACCAAAAGGTTACATTTTTGATAATCGACCTTCACCATTCCCCCTATGAAATTTTGCACTGGCAATCTGTCTGTCGGAGATTCCTGCTGTCCTGTACCAGACCCTGCTGTGCCCATCTGCTAATCCGGGAAGTGTCTGCCTGTGGTGTGGTGATGGGTACCAGTCCTGAGCCCATGCTGCAGGCTGACCTGAACCCTTTGTGAATTGTTTCTCAAGCAGCTGTGAAAACCAGATGTGGGTTTCACCAGTCTGTCTCCCATAGTAGCTGTTTTGCATATTCCATTTAATCATTGACTAGCATATTTACTTTTTGTCTTCCCTATTTCTTCTAACACAATGTGAAAACTCTGCAGAGAACTGGCATCTTTGAAAAATACTTCTTTCTAAACCCTGATAAGCCATGCGTTCTGGAATTTGGATGTGTGTTGTTCATATTTTGTCTGTAGCTTTTTATAGCCTTCTGATTTTATAAAAGAAGGAACAAAAAAAGATATTGAAACTTTATCTAAAATGTTGATTTTTCTTTTGTTTGTCTTGAGTTATTGCAGGAGGATTTAGTAGTGCAAGCACTTGCATTGCTTTACCTCTAGTGCCCTTAGGCAGGGTTCAGCTTGTGTTGTGACCTGTGTTTAGATGAATACTCCCACTGTGAGGGTTCATGCACTTAGGGTGGTATGAGCCACCTCCGGGATCTGAAGAAGCCAAATGTGATCGTAGGGAGTATCTCTGGATAAATTTGCCCCTGCTGAGTTCTGAGCTGCTACAGCTAGGCTGCTGCTGGTCCCTGGCATGGCCAGATATCATGGAATCATAGGATGGTTTGGGTTGGAAGGGACTTGAAAGAACTTTTAGTTCCAGCCCCCTGGCATGGACAGAGGTGCCTTCTGCTACATCATGCTCCTCAAAACCCTGTGCAACTTGGCCTGGAACGAAAGCCATACCGTCCACCTTGTATGGATGACTTGTGCTCTTCTGCTGCCTCCTCTCAATTCCCTTCTCCTTCTGTTACATACACACAAATCTCTGCTTTCTGTGCTTTTGTTTTAAATAATGACCTATGCTTTTCTGGACCGGATGCAAGGAGTGCTTTAACAGCCTTAAAAAGATTTAATACTCCTTCCATTAGTAGCCTTACTATTAATTGCAGTGAAGGCTAGGTCAGACATTTGAAGAGGTTGTCCTATTCCTTTGTTCTTCCCACCTCTTTCTTAGCCTAGCTCCTCAACTGCCATCCCTGAACTGATGCTGGTAACCATGGGATTGCTTAGTGGGCCAGTTCAGCCTGACAGTCTGACATAAAAGTAGCTTGGAGGGAGGGGGTGAAAAACCCCCCAAAATTCTGGCTTTCTTAGGAGTCAAGCAAATGCTGAAGTAGTCTCAAAGCAGAACGAGTGTGCAGGGAAGGGGAAGAGTGACAACACATGTTTGGGTATGTGCTACCCTAATTCATGGCTCGTGCTCTTAGTCATGCTATGTGGATGAAACAGTGTTTGGGCTTTGCTTTTGCAGTTTGCAGGTGCTAAGTGACTGAACAGGGAAGGCATTTTGACTCCAGCAAAAGACAGCTAAATGACATGGCATGAAAGAATGGAGCTGCCTGACAGCACAGCCTGTACTTACTATGGTGATACGGAAATTTCCCTACAACTGTTTTTTTTGATGGAATCTTCTGCTGGTTTGTTTTGGTTTTTTTTTTTTTGGTTTTTTTTTTAATCTGTTTTTCTGAGCGTGAGCGATTGCATGTGTAAAAGAACAGCAGTTCTCACACACCATGGAGGGCTTTGTCTAAGGCTTATCCTTTATAGCACCTCTGTGTAACCTGTGCTGTTGCTGGCAACATTTGCAGCCGCACAAGGATCAAGGCCATTATGAGGGTGATGTATCTGTATGCTAGAAGTCTTGGGAGCATGTCATATTAAAAAAAAAAAAAAAATTAAAATGCAGTGGCAGAGATCTCTTAAGATTTATTACATCATTATCTCACATGAAACAGTAAGATTGTCCTGGCATGACTGAACAAAAACAATAATGTGAGAGTATCATTATTTATTTTGTCGACCTGCTGGCTATCCCTAGATATTTCCAGAAGCAAAGGCATCCTCAGTGGTGAGGTCTTTTGTTTCACTTAGTTTCAGATACAGTCATTTCAAGGAGGGAAGCTGGATCTATAGTTTTCTTCTTCAGTGTGTTTTGTAGATGGGATGTGTTCATCTCTGAGTTAGTGAGACTCTGTAAGTGGGTATGGTTTCTCCTCCTGGCTTCTGTTTGCTTCTTTAAAACCTGACAGATAAGCCCCTGAGCAGTTGACTTGGAAGTTTACACTGAAGAAACGTAAAGACTGATCCCTTTCCTTATTAACCTGGAGGAAGAATGAGCCCCATACAATATATACCCTCTCCTCTCAGTGTAATGAATCAGCAATTACAGCTGTGCACAGAATCTGGAGACTGCACAGCTCAAGATACAGCCCATGACATAATGCTGTTCCGTCTACAGTCATAGGTTTATTTTTTGGGGATCATTATTAAGGAGTGATAATAAAGTGTTAGTGTAATTCAAGAATTGTCTGGACACTGCTTGAGCAGGGAGGCCGGACCAGATGACCCACTGTGGTCCTTCCCACTTGACCTATTATGTGATTCAGTAATCTTAATATATATCCCAAGAAAGGAACTTGAAATTAATTAAACTCCCCATTTTTGTAAGATATGCTTTGTAGCCTGAAAGTGATGCACCAAATATGAAATTCCAGTGTTTTAATGTGGATAGAACCTAATGCTAGTGGAATGTCTTAAAAAGGAAAGTCACTGGCAAACAGCAGAAGGTACTTGTTCAGAGCAGCATTTAACATTCAGTGATCAGTACAGATAATACTATTATTGGTTGGACATTGTCACTGGTACATACAGCATAAAGGTTTTGAAGCAGTTGCAACACCAGAGTTTTCAGTATGTGCCTAAGACTGTTCTCATTATGCATTTTTTCTTCTCAGTATTTTGTTTATCTATAACACTTTGTGTATTTCTAGAGATGTTTCTTAAAATTCACTTATCAGTTTGCTCTAGGCAAAAAGTGGCTAAATTGAAGCTTTCAAAATAGCCCTCTTTGTATGAGATACAGATAAATGTATTCATTTTGGTGGAGCTTCAGTTAAAGTCTTTTTGAATTCAGAGTGCATCTCCTCCCAAGTAAATCTTCTACTTTACAGCTATCCACCACTTCAAGACTGACCTTGAGGAAGTCTAAGAACTTCTTATCATTCTCATAAAGCTTGGGGAGGGGAAGGAAAAAGAAGAGTGGACTCTGCTGGGCCATGGGAATCACTCTTGTCATGGAATGCCCAGAACATCTCAATCTGGTCAGATGTTAGGTGGAGAACCTTATCTGAGCTCAGTTGTCAGGGAAGAATGTATGAAGGAGAGTTTATCTGGGCTAACCAGCCTCTAAGTCAGAAACGAATTAATAGATGAAAAACAACTGCTTCCGTTGTGCCCTGATAAGAACAAGAAGTCTGTGCCTTTTGCAAAACCCAGGTATTTGTTTTGTTGCTCTGTTGGGGAGTGAGGTGAGTACTTCTCTAGATGATTCCCAAATGAACTTTGTGACCCTAATAGGAAAAAACCAGCTTTTCATTCAATATATCTGTTTTCATCTTCACTATGTTACACTAACCTGTGTCATGTTTCCTCTGTCTAAAAATCATGGCTAAGATATGGTCATCAATCTGTGTGTTTCACTACTCTTCTTAAATCTAGGTGCAGCTCTCTTTTTAAAAGCTTGACAGGCTGTTCATTAGATTGTTATCCAAATGGCATTTGTCTGAGTACACAGTATGACATTGAGCGGTAACATCCACAAAGGAGCTTAGCTGACATTTCACCTTTGTTGCGTGGGCACGTGGTGAAACGTACTGAGGATTGAAGCAGTTTATGGTTCCAGTCTGGTTGTCGAAGTGAAGTGGTAGCAGTAGCAGGTTGATTTATTTAGAATCCTCATAACCACCATGGTGAGTCAAGCCAAAGGTCCATTTGGCCACACACTGCAGCAGAATCCTCAACAGGTGAGAAAAACAGGGAAGATGGAAAAGGTCCATGTTGTGTGATCCATCCTTGGAGATAACTTTGATCAGTCATCATTTTCTAGGTGATTTTAAGCCCATTGCTATACTTGAGCCATTGTATTTAATAGTCACTAATGAATTCTTCCCAGTAAAACTGTTTAATCCATCTTTTAACTCATTTATTATTCTGATTTCTGGGACACCTGTGGCAGTGTGGTGGCAAATGTAGGCTACTTGTTTTCAGTTATTTTGCACTTATTGTCCACCAGTTGCATTAGGTTTTATGTTGTGAAGAGCAGTTTCAATATCAGTCGTTCTTTGGATGTTTTTCATAGGACTTCAGTCATCATTTTCCAAAACGTAAGCATATTATCTGCTTTATATATCCTTGAATGTTCATGTCTCACATCAACCTTGTAAATGTATGCTAACATACATTTTTAAATATCAGGTTCAGTGTTCTTCTTCAGTAAGTTAAGTATTTAAATACTAAGTAGCAGTAACTGAGCTAATCGTCCTTAATCTCTAGGACGGGCAAGACAAAAATCCTCTGGCCCCTTGATTTTTCACCAATATAACAGTAACAGTAACCAGTGCAGGTTAAGGTGTCAAACACATTAATAGCATCAGTGGCTCCAGGATGGATGTGCTGCTGGCCCAAGCTGGGGCCAGTTGGAAATGGTGTTTACGCCTCTGTTGATATTTAAGAAGGGGAAAAAACCCATATTGCACAGATGTATTTGTAGCCAGAGAAGAGTAGCATGAGAATACGTGAGAGGAACAACCCTGTAGACACCAAGGTCAGTGGAGAAGGAGGGGGGAAGAGGTGCTCTAGGTGCCAGAGCTGAGATTTCCCTGCAGACCATGGTGAAGCAGCTGTGCCTGTGCAGCCTATGGAGGTCCATGGGAATGTAGAGATCCACGTGCAGCTCTTGGAGGAGACCAACACCAGAGCAGTGGATGCCTAGAAGGCAGCTGTGACTGCTTGGGAGGCCCATGCTGGAGCAGGATCCTAGCAGGGACCTGTGCACCTGTGGAGAGATGAGCCTATGCTGGAGCAGGTTTCCTGGTAGGACTTGTGTCCCCTGGGGGATCCGTGCTGGAGCAGGCTCTGCCTGAAGACTGCAGCTTGTGGAAGAGTGACCCACGTTAGAGTGGTGTGTGGAGAGCTGTTGCCTGTGGGATGGACTCAGTGGAGAAGTTTGTGGAGGACTGTGTCCTTTGGAAGGGACCCCATACTGGAGGAGGGGAAGGACCCTTCTCTCTCAGCAACAGTGGGGAAAATGAGTGATGAACTGACTGTAACCCACATTCTCAGACTCCCTGTGCCAATGCACGGGAAGAAGTAGAGCTGAGGAAGGGGTGGAGGAAAGGTGTTTTTAAGATTAATTTTGCATCTCAATAATTGCTCTGATTATTTTTGTAATAAATTCAGTAATATCCACAGTTGGAGTCTGTTTTGCCCATGATGGTATTTCATGAGTGATCTCTCCCTGTCTTTATCTCAACCCATGAACCCTTCCTTGTATTTTCTCTGCCCTGTCCCATTGTAGAGGGGAATGATGGAGTGACTTTGGTGGGTGCCTTGCATCCAGCCAGGCTCAACCCGCTACAGATTTCCAATGAGTTTTTATGCTTTAGGTTTTAGTTGGCTTAAAACAAAAATGTTACCAAAAATGCCCCAGCCCCTGCCAAAGACAGGAAAGTCCTTAATGGAATTCATTCTTGAAAGGTCGGAGGTTATTACCATTTTGCCCATATCTGTCTTCCATACAGCATTTAAATAATGGGTTACACTTCATATGCCATAACCTGGTGTCGTCTTGAAGGAAATGTTTTGTTTCCCTGGAGAGCTGCTGTAATATAACCCATTGCCACCAGGACACCTAAATTACATGTCCAGTTTACAGATCATCCTTGCATATGCATGGTAAGGGTTACTTCTCCCACATGCACTTTGTGTCATTACCTTGTCACTCAGTTTTGCAAGTTCATTCTGCAAGTCTTTGTAGATGGCTATTGGATAAAATGAATATAAGGAAAGTCTCTGAAATGTGACTTAAAAACCAG
The DNA here is from genome assembly GCA_032173965.1 of Sitta carolinensis. Taxonomy (NCBI): domain Eukaryota; kingdom Metazoa; phylum Chordata; class Aves; order Passeriformes; family Sittidae; genus Sitta; species Sitta carolinensis. The sequence goes on from CM063283.1 coordinate 36,131,463, forward strand.
AAATGCCATATGTTAAGTGTTCTTTAAAGGGCCAAGAATACTGCATATTAAGTAACATGACCTTTAGTGCCAATCTCTTGATGTGATTAGCATCGGTCTTCTCACTTAAGCAACTTCTCTGTGTTAAGTGGGAAGTTCTGGCACAGTGCTGCTGAGTGTGAAGCCCTCTTGCCTAGCCATTGTAACTGTGCACATTGTGTTTTGGCCATTAGTTCACTTTTTCAATGATTCTGGGCTTGATTGGACAGAAAGTACATTTTTAAAAATACCCTTTCAGTGTTTACCTTGAAATGCAGGAAAAATCCCTCAGAAATCATGGGATTATATGTCTTGTATTTTGAAAGCGCTAATGGGTTTATTTGTTATTTCTTTATATAGATGCACTGTTCTTTGCAAATACATTATTTGCAAAGTCAGTGACGTGATCAGAAACCATTTTCTGTACAGCTAAACTGCTGCTTGATCGTTTGTCACTATCTTATTGTTCTTAATTGGAACTATATTGAATTTAGGATCTGCAGAGATCTTAGTTTGTCTTTTAATTAAAAAATTATGCTACTTTTTTTACCTGCTTACCTGTGCCTGCTGTTCATAAGAGATCATTTGGATGTAATACAGCTTAAGTTAAACCTTGTGAGTTTCCACTCTTATTCAGCTGTTTGTCTTTAACTTCCTCAGCTTTGGAAATGTATTTTCTTCCACATAAATTTTTTCCTTTGCTTTATTGCCCCATCTTTGGGTCCTTGTAGTTTGGTGGGTGTGTTTTTCACATCCTTAGAGCCTCATCCCTGTGGCACTTCTATGTGAAAGAGGATTTCTAGAGCAGTACGCTGGCAGGACAAGCAACATGTTTCTTGCACCCTGCTGGGAATGGCAGTGGAGCTTCTGGAGGCATCAGTTCCTCTACATTCCAGGGCCTTGGTTTCCTATGGGGTGGAGGCCTGGCTGGTAGGTATGTATAGCAGTGGGGAATTAGGTAAACCTTGAACTTTGATTGATTGTTTCCTCCATGACATGAATAAGAAAGCTTTACTATTACTCGAAGTGTTTGAGTGCATCTTCCAGAGGAAAATGGAGCATTGAGTAGTCACCTGTGACGGTGGAATAACAAGTACAATCTGTTGTCTCGTTCATTGATGGTTGTTTGTCATGAGCACTGAAGGACCAGAGAGCTTTACACAAGTGACAGCGAGCAATCGCGTAAATGAAGCACGGGGAAAACATTTTAGGAACAGTGGTACTATGAAGTCATCCGTGCATAGTCCTGTTGATCCCAGTGGGAATACTGACAGAAGGCACCACTGAATGTGAGTTTATGATACAGGAATCTGGCTGCTCAAGCAGATGTCAGTGCCCTTTTTGTGTTGCCCTCAGACCCCCACCTCATTTCATTGTCACCATCCCATGGTATATGCCAGTACTGCTGCTAGCACACAGTATCCTCCTGCCTTGTTGTCTTGGCTGCACATGGCTGGCCTCAATCTCCTTTCTTATCACCAAAAGTAGTGTTCCTAGTGCATGAGATTGAGGAATGGATACACAATAAAAATGACTAATTTTTTGTGAGAAAGAGGTCGTTTTCAGTCTGCCAGTTCCCTAGTGCTGGTGTGCAAGTCCCTACGGCAGCATGAGGGAGCAGGCATGCAGGAGGGCAGAGGTGTGACTGCCTCTCGTAGTATCAGGTTTTAATATAATTTTGTAGTGATGTGGTACAAATGCTACTCAGGGTTAAAAGAATGAAGGTGATGAGTTAAGTCTTTACCTGGTGGTAGCTAGGCCACTTGTTATTGTATGAAGATTTTCGGCCTGAAGGCCTCTTCTCCAGTATCTATAATTTTAAAGTTTGTGTAAGAAGCATATGCCTTTGCATTCTAAGAGTTGGGGTTTTTTTACCTGGAAGTAATAGGATCAAGAAATGAAAGATATAAAAAAGGTGAGAAAAGGTTGCCTTCTGAAAATAGATGGTTTTAATTGTTGACTGAACTTATTGTTAAATTTGGGCAACAATCACTGATTTTCTAGGACCTGTGGAGAGATTTCCTCAGATTTATGTGAATCAGCAGTTCAGAAATAGAACCTAAATTGTTGTTCACTCTCTGGACAGCCTGATAAAATTACTTTCTTTTTATTTTGAGGTTACAAGGTATTAGAAGAATACAGAAAAAATACAGAAAATATTTTTGTTATGATTTTCTTTATCTGAGAAACTCTGCTTAGAGACTTTTTTGCTAACAGATGCAGTTCATACTAGGTAAGCACCAGCAGCAATAGCTTTGTATTTCCTGGAATTCTTTTTAAGTCAATTTTTCTATGAGTTTCAAGTTCAGTTCATGCTGAAGAAGTTGCCTGTGCTTCTTTGGGCAGCAATCTTAGTGATTCTCTTCAAAAATCTATAATCAGATACTTGGTAACAAAAAGTAATGTTGCACTGGAAGCCAATAGGGAGAACTTCAGATTGATCTTTTGTTCTAAAATTATTGGCAGTATGAGATATTGTCAGAATAAGGAACATTTTCAGTTATATCCTCTAATTTTGGAGAAGCAGTCAAAATGCTGTTGTTAATTGTGAACAATCCAACTTCTAAGCTTGGATCCCTCACTCTTCTGGAGTTCAATGAGGTTAATTTCTTTCTTAATTTACATGAAATAAGTAAATTGAAAACTATGCACTTGGCTGTGTGGGTGTGTTTTGGATGAGATCTTAAAAACTGAGATCCTGTTTATTCTGCGTGGGTGTTAAAGATGCCCCTGTTATGCTGTATGCTGTTTGCAAGTTAGTACCATCTCCCCTTTGAGATGACTGCATTTCAGCAGTGTTAAGTGTACAAAGTAGCAAAATGTTATGAGATACTTCAGAGCAGTCTTTCACATGAGAATGTTGAACACATTTATTGTGCCTGTTGCTGTAGTGTTCCCACCATTTGTCATCATTGTTTATTGCATTTGTGATGGTTACAGCATTAATCACATAGTTTTAGAAAGTAATCATCTGTTTAATATTTTGAGCTGGCATGGTTTGAGTTTCATCCAGACTTTTATAATGATGTCAAAAAATTTAGCTGTGAATTGCTCCCTGGCCTTCAGAAAGTGCATTAGTGATTGCTGGGAGCCTTGACTTACCGTCTTACTGAAGCAAGCTGCAAATATGCAAGACTCCATGAAATAAAAGCCATGCAACATCAGGCAAGTATTCAGTTTTCTGGAAGTCCAGGATTTTACCCTTTTATATAACATTTGTGACTCCTTCTTTGGAATCCCTCAAAGTCAGACATAATTATCATTTATAATAATCCTGTTGGGTGAGTTAGTCCATAATTTGCACTAATACTCAAAGAAAAACATAATAATAGGTTAATACAGAGGTAATATGTGGAGCTAAAGACAGCTTGGCCTGCAGATATTTCCATGGCAACAGAAAGGTCCCTACAGATGTCTTCTTTCTAAACCTGATGCTGTTTATTAGAGGCTGTCTGTAGTACAATCTGTAATTATCATTAGCTAAAGAAAGGTTGTGAACGTGGGTGTACTGCTTGGCTGATGCTCTCTGACTGATTTGTTTAATACAGCTTTGAAATACAGTTACAAAAGAATATTAAAAACCTGAGATCATTTAGCAGTTTCCCTCTGCAGGTAAACTGAGACTTCGTTTGAGACTTGGGCTAATCTGAGTGAAGCATCCAAACAGCAGTACAAGGATGATTGTTTGAAATGCTGACAAACTCTTTTGGCACTATGATTATTAAAGATAAAAGAACATGAGAAGCATGCTGGAGAAATTATAAAGGCAGAGCTGGAGATAGTAAGGGATGTAGTGCACAACCAAATATTGTTTTGTAAATAGCAAAAAGCCTCTGTGAGTAAAGGGAGACAAAGGAAACTATAAGACTGTTATCCGGAAGTTGGAATCGTAAGCTACCTGTCTTCTGTCTTTACAAAGAGGGTTGATTGGGATCAGCTACTTAGCACGGTTGAAGCTAACAACAAGGTGGAAGGAACACCGGGTGGAAAAAGGAAAGGACAGGTTAAAGAATGCTTTCTAGTTATGAGCATTCAGGTTTGTAGTAAGCTTAAGGTGGAGGTTATTCTTTTCTACCCAAAACAACTAATTGAAGCAGTTTTGAGCCCAAGAACAATTACCTTGTAAAAACCACCTTGTAAAAAGAAGGAAGATCTTGTGATTGCAGACCATTCAAACAAATTTGGCGCCATGAAAGATGCTCATACACATAACTCTTCAAAAGCATGTGCTCGTGAGTAAGTGTAAGCTGATGTTTTATGACACTTTTGTAATAAAGCACATGTACTTTAAGTCTTCTAGTTGGTTACAGTAGTGAGGAGAAAAATGTAGTAATGGAATGTAGTGAGCTTGTGAAATGGGCTTTATGAAATTTCTGCTCGAGGTAGAATTCTTTGTGACACTGTAGCTTAGCTAGGGTGAAAGAACAATCCAAGTGTTTCTTTTCGACTTCAGTAAGGCTCTGATTGGAGTCATGTGCGACATCTCAGAGGCAATCTGGAAGATTTACAGTGTATATGAAATGATTACTATGTGGATGACTGCAGATATGCACAAGATTGTGACGTGGATGATTGCAAACAGATTAAATGGTAGTGGTAATCCATCTAACAGAGGAATATGTTTCTGGTGGGGCTATCAAATTATGGATGGTAGGATGCAGTTGAACATTAACCACAGGATCACAGGATAGTTGGGACAGGAAGGCACTTCAGGAGCAGGATCACCCAGCACAGGTTGCTCAAGGCTGTATCCAGTCCATGTGTGCATATCTCCAAGGATGGAGGCTCCACAACCTTTCCTGGCAACATGTTCCAGTGTTTGATCATCCTGATAGTACAAAAGTGGTTTTTTCTTATGTTTAAATGAATTTTCTGTGCTTCAGTTTTATGCCATTGCTTCTTGTCCTACTGAGCATCTCTGGGAAAGGTCTGGCTCCGTCTTCTCTACTTCTCTCATAGGTATTTGTTATAAACGTTGATCATTCAAATGCTCTCTCCTTGCGGATATACAAGTGTTACGGTTTAGGAATGGTGTTCTCCACTTTAGTGCCCTCACTAAAACTGAGTTCTGCTAGCTCCCCCCTCCTCTCCCTCCTTAAGGTGGGCTGGAGAGAATTGGAGGCACAAAAGGCAAGGATCATGGGTTGAGCTAAGAACAAAAGGCAGGAAACAGCAGTGAGATAAGGAAACAAACAGTAACACCAAGAATATTAATAACAAAGTGTACAAGAAACAGTGATTAACGTGCAAAAAATGTTCACTGCGAAGCTCAACCTGACCCCAGCCATGCCACCACAATAGCTCTCTCTTGTACAGAACCGATGTTACCCAACTGCTCTCTCCAGTATGGAACCAGCATTACCCTACTGCTCCCTCTGGTATGGAAGCAGTTTTGCCCAACTGCTCCCTCCAGTACAGAACCAGTGTTACCCAAATGCTCCCTCCAATACGGAACCGGCGTTACCCATATGCTCCCTCCAGCTCAGAACCAGTTACCCAGCTGCCTCCACTGGCTTGGGACTGTCCTTACCCCTCAGTTCCCTCCACCGGTGAACTGCCATCATGCTCACTTGACTGGAAGGAACCTCTTCTCCGTAGAAGAGACTCCCTTCTCCCCTCACTCCTGGAAATGACATGAGGTGGTAGAGAATAAACTTCCATGTCCTGGCAATGCCCCTTCCCCGCTACTGCAGTAATTAACCCTGTCTTGCCCAGAGCCAAGACAACAAAGTCCGTGAACTTCAGGCTGGACTGCAAACATTACAGAAGCCCAGATTAAAATCGGTATGCTGGAGCTGACATCCAGAATCGTTCAATAGGAAGATCAATACAGAAGAATAACAGATAATTTTAGACTGGGAAATCAAGTCAGTAAATGCATAGCATAAACTAACTGGATAAGAGAAGTTTGATGCATTTTATTTAGTCAAGATAGGAGAAAAAAGGGCAACATCCACGTTTTTTAAAAGGCTGTTTATAGGCAGCAAAATAAATATTTCATACTCTCTGAGAGTAAAATGAGGAAGTTTAGTTTTCCAGGAAAAAAACATGTAGCTTTGATGATAGCTAAGCACTCATAACAGGTCATCTTCTGAGGTTGTAAAACCTTAATGTTGAACAAACCTTTCTAAATTTACCTGGTTCAACTTCTAGGATAACAGAAGTCATTAGTTTCTACTTTATTATCATGTGCAATCTTACATTTCTCTGCTGCTGTGATCTTCTACAAAGCGATTTTTCGTTGTTGTGAGGGGCGTGGTATCTTTTGAATGTGCTTTAGGGTGTGGTCTGTCAATGTTGCATTAGAATTAAATACTTTGCCTGGTTTTCAGTTAGGAACTAAGCAAATGTGAAAACCTGAGTCAGTTGTCAGAGTTAGGGTGATCCTGCAACTCCCAGTTGTGTGTGCATATCTGATTAGGGGCAACTCTGTCATTACTAGAGGAAAACATTTAGCAGCAGTCCATTTTACAGTGTTAATAAATTATGCCCTCATGAGTTTTGCTCACTTGTTTGCCTAGTACTGACATTTAAAATTGTAGCTCAGTCAGAAGATGTTAGTTGTTATTCATGGTAAGGTTCACATCTGCATTTGAAATGTAGTGATTTTGGCAGCTAGGTAAACAGCGAGTAAGAGGAGTAGAGAAATGCAACAAATAGATTTGTGAAATTATTTTTTTATAATAATATCTTGCATGAATAATATGGTATAATGCTCTTCTGTTCATATTGATGGAGAGGCATTTTGCATATTACTGTGTGGTACATGGTCTCAGCTGAGATGGGAGCAAGAATACAGTACCCAGTAACAGAAAATTGCTAAGCTCAGAGGGACATCTCTGTGTACCTTAAGACGAGTATATCAACCTTTGATTTATTGCTAGCTTGTCTCAGCAGAGCTTTGCCAGTACCTAATCAATGTCAGAAACTTTCAAAAAATTAGAGAAATTCTGACTGCTCCTATAGCATTTAAAACAAAAAGAAGGTAACTCAGACATAGAAGACAGAAGCTACATACAGTTGAGCAAGTACTTTTGCCTTCCTCTTCTTTTTGATCATCATTTTAGCATCTCTTGAAGATGATTTTATTTTATTGAATATTAAGTTAATCACAAATATCTGGGCTAGTGAAAAAAGCAGTGGTCTTGCAAACACAGGGCTATTCCTTGAGCCTTGTGAACCAGAGCATTTTGTTTCACTTACTTTCTCAGAGCCTTACAACTATTTTGTTCTTAATTGCTGCTTTCCTTAATTGCAGGAAGATTCCTGGGGGGTTGTCTATTTTGTTTGAATTAGACAGTGATGGTTTCACAGTTCTAGAAGTGTGAAAGCAGAGATCCTGATTACTTGCTCGAGGCTAGTCAGTCTCTGTGTTGAATGATAAGCTGACATATTTACTTTTTAACCATGTCTCATGTTGAATGCACTTTCTTAATGTTATAAAGGCTTAATCATCTACTAGTTTTTAATAAAAATGAAAACAAAAACGCCAAGACTTAATTTGTAAAGCTTTTCTTTATAAATTAAACGGTGAATGAGGGAGGCACTTGCCTCAGCCTTTATGCTTTATGTAAACGTAGATAAAATGACTGGGGCAGCTATAATCTCTGGCATCTGTAGATGAGGGGAGGAACATAATTCAATCAACACAGTCCTTCCTTTCCTAGTGGTGTTTGCAGTGGAGTTTGGATTTTGTATTGCCTTGGGATGTAGAAAATCCTGTCACAGCACAGTAGCCCCTTCTTGTAGAAGCTTGTCCTGTTTCTTGGTACCTAATCCTAAAAGAAAATCTATCCTTTATTCTGTAGAATAATTAGTGAAAAAGCATATCTGTATTTGAACACATAACTATTTCAGTTTATTTTCCAAGCGTTCTTCAGCCGAAGAGTGGCTAAATCCATATCGATTTAAACTTCCATATCTTCCATCAGCTACAGAGGGGTGCAGGAGGGCTTTTCTGAAGGATTTTGGTGTCTCAAAATTGTATATGACCAAAGCCAAGGCATTTGACTGTGACATTACGTGTTATATTGCTTGCTTGCTTGTACATCACAGGTGTTGGAGAAATACATGGGGTTTATGCCCCATTTGCATGTCCCAGTCATAATTATAATTAAAAAAGGCCAGTGGTATATTTGGTGTGCCTGTTAACATCAGTGTGAAGTGTGCATTTTCAGCTTTGTAGGAATTACAAACATCTGCAGTGCTACAGTCAGAGCAGCGCTGGAGTGAACTGGGGACTCTGGGACACTGTGGATTTGTGGACACTTTAAAGTCTTCTCTTAAATAGTCTTTGAAAACAAATACCATGACAAGCATCGTGTTTCACCCAATTCTGATGTGCTATTGTGTTTTAGATACTTAAAACAATGTGGTCACTGCTTGCAAAAACACAAAACTAAGCAAAACACAAACAAAAGAAATCCCAATGTTTTTCTTTCAAGTGCTGCATGATGCTGTTTTGCACACTCTGTGCATGTCCAAATCAGAGAGCTGCTGCTTGGCATTTTACTTTTCCCTGGGTCAGTTAAGGTAACTGCTTAGCTTCAAGTGTGGCAAAGAAAATGAGCTTCATACACTTGTGTTTAAAAGCTTAGATAATTTCAAAGTTGGTTGGAGACAAGCTTGATTTTAAGATACCTTCCTGTAGCAGTCATTGTAATAGGTTTCTGAATGGTGTCAAACTGCAGGGCAACTGTTACCTGAAAGAACTGTGTTTATTAGTGCTGGAAAGTAGTAGTGAAAAGGACTTTGAAGGGAAATTGATAGTTAGCCAGCAAGGGATCAGAGTTGAAAGTGCCTGAACAATGAGGGTGCTCTGGAAAATACGCAAGTTTTAGAGGTGCAGGAAGATAACACAACAGTGGGCTTTGCTGTACTGTGTGAGTCTGAGTTCACAATCTTAATTTTTGCAAGCATGTCACCTTTACAGTGAGTGGGGTTCAAATGTCAAAACTCAGGATACATCTATCTGCAGGATTCCACCTATATTACAGTGAAAAAATTTAGCTTAACAGTAGTAAAAATAACCCCAAATGTTACCTAATGGAAGTTATTGGAAAAATACTGAGCCAGTTTATTTCACTTAAAAATATTCCATATAAGCTTGCTATGCTGTGGCAGGTGGGGGGAAGAAGGAGGAAAGCCCTAAAGAAGGAGTGTGAGTCAGAGTATCTGTCATGATACTGCTTTCTTTTTAAAAGAAACTCTGCTTGCTACTGAATAGAAAGATGTCTGTGGGTTTGGTTTCTTTCTTTGCTTGCTTACTTGTATTTTTTCAAACTTTCTAGATTGAATGGAGTGTTAAAGGAGCACTTTCTCCTCGTTTTCTAACATCACCTTTGACATGGAAAAGTTGAGAGACACTAAACAAGCATAGTCCATGGAAGTGTTTCGGGTTTAGATTGCCTTTACAGACAAGTTTCTGGATTCCTGGTGCATATATTTGGTTGAATCCACTCACCAGGGCACAGGGAATATCTGAAAGTGTCTGCTGTTGAATTTTCTGTATTTACATTGTATATTTCCTGACTTCAGATACTGAAATTCATAATCTTTGCCCTATGTCTGTGGCTAGAACGTTTGTTTATGCATGCAAAAAAAAATCCATCAAGAATGTCACCTAATTTTTGTGAAGTTTTCAGTTTTAGACTAACACCTCTTTTCGAGATCAGAATCAAACCCTGTTGCCCAGAGTGTTGGTAGTGATTGAAAACAGCTCCTGATTTAAAAATTGGCTTCTCCTTGATGCAGAACTTCTGGTATGAAATGTAATCTCTCTCCTGCTGTTCCAGTGGTTGGAGTAGCATATCTGGGAAGAAAGTACAAGTAAATTTTGGAAGATGTTGCACAACAGCATGAATCAGTAATTCTGGATAAGAAGGTAGGTTCAGGGGCAGTGGTGGGGAGCTAGTGAGAAGACAGTGCCCTTACTATGCTTTAATTATGGAGTGCAGGGTAGAGCAAGGAGAGGCTGTGCCATGTGATCTTTGTGGGTGGCAAGAGATAATGCTTTATGTGTGGGAATGACCTTTAGGGACATAGTTTTTATAGCGGTATCTGATTTAAAACTAAAAATATTACTTGCTGCAGCCCTCTAAGATACCTTGTAATTTTGTGCTCTCACATCTGCTTCAAGAGCCACATGATGATGTTTGATAGAAATGGATTTAGCTGCTGTTGTAACTGGCAATGCCATATCTGTTATTTCCCTCAGGCTTGTGTTCTTCTTTGGCCTGTGTGTCCCCAGATGTCTTTCTGTGGTACCTCCTGTAAATACAATTCTTGTCCCTCTGTAACTGCAAACCAGAAGGAGTTGGCTATAGTTACCAGTACTTCTGTCCAGTTCTAGCGAGAACGTAGAAGTAATGTTCTTTCCAGAAACTTTGTTCCATTCCTCAGAACAAATTAAATATTTCAGTTACTTCTGAAGTTTCTTCACTTGGCTCTTAATACAGAGTTGGGTAGCGTAGAAGAAATATAAAGCCAGTAAAAATAGGGTCTGTTAGGAAAGGAGGTATTGAGATCAAATCAAGATGGTCAGAAATGTGTGAAGAAATGTATGAAGAAAGAAAAATGTAGACCATGCTCTCTCAGAAGGACTTGTAGATGACTACATTAAAGTGGTTGATGGTTCACTAGAGAGCTGACGATGCTCCCAGTGCAACAGAGGCCTTTGCTGAGGGACGTATCCTGTTGGACAAAACCACATATGTGGGCCGACTCCTAGGAAATAAACTTATGAACTTGCATTAATTACTGACGCATTCTCTTTGAAGACTACTGGAACACCCCAAGGGAACAAACTGATGTAAAATTCATGTCAGAGTTTTCTTTAAATTGATCCTTTCCTAATAACACTGTAAATTCCGTGAATTATGAATGCTGTGTATAGGGGAGGTGCATGGATGTAGTACAGAGGGAATAGAGCTGAGATGAGGGGTTGTCCTTATTTCTTACAAGCCTGCTTGGCTAGCCACATTAAGGAAACAGCACAGGAGTATTTAACTCATATTTGAGATTGCCCTACAACCTCTATCTTTGTCAGTTTGGTAATTTTTAGGTGTTTAGATTTGTTGCTTTAAACTTGTATCTTGTAAAAAGAATGATTAATGCAAATTGCAAGTGTAAAAAGCTTTTGGTATTTAGGATGGTTTCTTTCTGAGAGCTTTTTACCTCTTTAGTTGCGATGATTTCAATAACCGTCTGAAGATTAAACTTCTTTACTTTCTCTGGTGGATAAATCAATGACAGGATCAAAACACTGAAAAGTGGGATCAGGAACTGTTTGACCTGTCTTGAAGATTGAGACAGACAAAGCTTCTTAGATGTCTTCTGCTTGCATACCTTTTCCTGGTTACTTTTTGTGCACCTTTTAATTGATTTGGCTCTCTGTTAGCAGAAATTCTTGTGCCTTGAATACCAACTTGCTTTACAAGTTGGAAACTCAGATGTGTCATACAAACCTAGAATTTTCCTTGGAAATGCAATCATTTGGTAATCTTGAGAAGACTTCTCAACGATGGAACACATTTCAATACAGAAGCATTGCAAGACTGTCGTGTTTTGTTTCCAGGTCTTCTAAGTCTTTTAAGAGTTTTGACAGTGCTGTACTTCTGAGTCTCAGCTGTGCCTGAGCTGAGATCTTATTTGGGGATATCTGAAGATACCAGAAATAGGGTTGGGTTGAAGGACAGACTGTTTCAGTTGACTGCAATTTTCCTGAATTTTAAGTGACCACTGAATTTGCCCTGGGACATATCCATAGGTTCTGGTGAAGGCCATTTTACCCAAGTCAGTTCATTCACCCCCAGTGCAAAACTGATGCAGGGGGTTTCTTGGGAAGTATGTGCCTTTGACTCTTTCTCCTTTCAATAATTTGTACTGTAGAAGTTGGGAGGCTGGAGCAGAATAACCTTCCATAGTTAACTGACAGAGAAGAAAGAAATGGAAGGAACCATTATTTTCCTGTCAGGATTTCCTTGAAACAAAGAAGTGTGGAATTATGCATGCTGAGGGGTGTCTTTGGTCCTTTGATTAACAGCAGAGGCCCAATTTTGCCATCAAAAGCATTCTTAATTATAAGCCCTGTTGAAAAGGCTGCCTTGAACATTGAAGAAATGATATTACAAAACACGCCTGTCTCTGCTTAGGTGATCTGCAGGCATTTTGTGGGAGTGTTTTATTAAGAATATTGGAAGTACACTGTGAGTAAAAGAGGGAACTAGAAATATGTTATTTGTTTCACTTTAATCACAGCAAAGGGCTTTGCATCAGTGAGGAACTCGAGTAGCTGTTCCTAGCTTGAATGTGAGAATGCTTCCTGCTTTGCTGCTGTAGCAAAGCCTGATATTCTCCCTCTGCAGCTGGTGACATAATGTGTATCACAAGGTCTTCCTCAAATAAAAGACATCCATCTTGGTTATTTTATGAGTCCGCTGATTAAAGAGATTTTATTGTAATTACTATGACTAAAAGGCTACAGCAGAAGATGGAAATGTTAATTTACAATCTGCTTGCTGACCAGGTGTCATGTGATAATGGATTGGGACAGACTGTGGTTTGCAAATGGACGTGAGTATTTGGAGCCACTAATTTGAAGTGTCAGATACGGTGCCATCATGCAGGTTTCAAAAGGGACACGTTTGATTAACCAGCTGCAGCACAGCAGTGGTTGTGTGACAGGTTGGTTGAGAAATGATCACCTTTGGTTTTACACTGATGGCTGCCGTGTACATGGTAGAGGAGGAGAGGGAAGAAGCAGAAAGACAGATGAACAGGGCTGGAAGGTAAATCTCTGCCCTATAGTAAACAGACTGTGCTCCAGACCCATCACAGCACTTATATTTCTAATTTCTATTAAACACCAGGGATTCATGTACCTATCTAGATATGTAGATCAGGTCATTAATTCTGTCTCTTAAATGTGTGTGTATAGTCACAGATGTTGTATTTTTCTAGCTGTAGCATTAGCCCTGCTCTTTTTTCAGAGGCCTTATAACTCAAGATGCAAGATGTCAGGCACCCACAATGATACTGTGCCAAAAAATTTGAACATTTTATAGATGTGGGCTCAGGTGTTTCAAACAGTAATAGTTGTGGTAGCCTTATAGCAGTTTGAATGGGTTTTACTGTTTCAATGGAAATTTTAAAATAGAATATTCCATAGCAAAGGGATAATCCTACCTGAAATGACCCATCTTGGTCTACATGTCCTGTTGAAAAGATTATCCTAATGTGTAAACTTACAAAACAATTTCTACATATTTTAGTTCTTTATGTTTGTTACTGAAACCTCCTGTATAGGTTAATTTATTTGGGGTGCTGTTGAGTCTTGTTACAGGCTCTTAGTACCTGACTGTACTAAAACTTTAATTGTAACTGCCTTGAACTAACAATAAACTAAAAGAATATCGATTGTTTAAGTTCTTATTTTGAAAAGTGATATTATATCATGCAAAGAATAGTTTGTGGTACAGAACACTTCACTGTGTTTGTATGGTGGTTTTGAAGTAAAATTTTTCACTTGGTCACTGTGAAGTAGTAATGTATCCAATCATCATGCAGAATTTTGTGAGTTTTTGGTTTGTTTTTTTTTTTAATTACTTCTGTTGTGTATGATAATTTAGGGATAGAACTTACATGCAAATTCAGGACAACTGATAAAGGGGTGTTTAGGTAGACATCGTTGCTTTACAGAGCGATGTATGACGTTTCTGTGTTATACTTTAAATTATGCATGATTTGTAAACAATCAATTACAATTGTGCTCCAGTAGTGACAGTGCAAAAGAGGAGTAGGAATGGCCTTGTGGTGTTAGGTCTGTTCTACACACTGAAGGATTGTGGGCTGGAAGCAACAAGTGTGTATTATATGTTAGGGATTTGTTTCTCGGAAATAGTCACCACAATAAGTTGTGTATTCAGTACAAAAATATTTCTTGCTGAATATTGTGAACGGCTGCTGAATTTCTGAAGAAGATACAAAAATTAAGAAGCCAGAGCTGAGAAAGTCATCTTAGTGATTGGCCCCTAAGTAGCAGATTCATGAGCACAGCTTGAAATTTAATGGGATTAGAGCTGATGTTATTAGAAGTCACTCTTTTCTCTTTTGATCTTTGACAGTGTTAGGACAATATTAGGCTTTTTGATGGTGTCATAAGCAGAAATTAATTGGAAATTCTTGAACTAAAATATTTATTTGAATATTGAGGGGAATAGTAATAAAAACTTAACTGGCTAAAAAGGAAGAAGTGGTACTTATTAGTGTTTGGTTGCTTTTTTCTAAAGGGTTTTCAAAGGTGAAAAAAAAAAACAGAGAAAAAATAGACACTGAAGTGAAGTCTGTGTTTCATAGAGATTTTTCAGTTGTTCTGCAGGTCACTGAGTAGAAACTGAGTCAAAAAATAGACCTGGCCTCAAAAAATTTGTCTTTCTAATACATGTTTTTATACTTAAATCTTTATATGTATAGATAAATAAATTACATAGTATGAATATAACCACACATATCTCTCTTTATACAATTATATTTAAATATTTTAATTTATATTTTAATTTGCATTTTATACTTTTTGTATGTTTATCTCTAATGTTCTGGTTTAATTTTGCCAATTTCAAAGTTTCTAATTAAGAGCAAACCAGGCTTAAGCTTAAAAGTAATAAGACTTCATTAACTAACTCTAAAAGAAAAAAACAAGAATGAGGATGGAACCTTCAAAACACTCTTCCTCCCTCCCCACAACCTTTTTTTTTTTCTCTTAACCAACAACGTAAAGACAACAATACTTAGAAATCTCAGTCAGTTTTTGACTTCTACAAATAGTCTTTCTTTAGTTCATTTAGAGAGAAAAGTATTCTTTGCTAATGTTATGGAAAGCTCCCCACAAAAAAAAAACCAACAAAACTCTTGTGGCTTCACTTACTTACAAACTGCAGGTGCTTGAAATTTGCCTTTGTGAAGTCTTTCCCATCTTTCACAGTTTTTTCTTACAACTGAGCTTTCGGTCTATATTTGCTTATTGGGGTGCATTTTTTAAGGATGAGCCGTTCCAGCATCCTTTCACCCATCTCTGGGAACAGAGGTCTATCCCTTTTATCCCTGGGGCCGAGGTTTCTCATCAAGCTTCTAACACTGGTGCCTCTGCTCAGGATTGTGTCTAGAACGCTACCAACCCCCCAAAGCATTCCATGAACATACTGGGGAAAACCCAAAGTTTGATATATTAAGTATATCTTTACTATAGCTTCACAAAAGAATTTTACAGCCTTACGACAAATTTTTCAAAATCCCTTCAATCTAAAATCTAACTCTTTTCTTACTGACTTCAATTTTATGGGGTTGTTCTTACAAAGTTTCGCCTCCCCTTTTATTTTCTTAGCTTAAGAGAGAATTAGTGTTTTTCGAGTACAAAGTCTTGTAATGCTGAAAAAAATAAAGTCAATTTTGTCCAAGTTTGTATCAGTAACAAGCTCTCTCTCTGCTTCTTTCTGCTGGCCATGTGCTCTTTTGCCAACTCCATGTGAGCTGTGCCAGCTGCTCCCAGTCTGGAACGGGGGTCAGGGCTGCTCCTGGCTGCGGGGCCGCCTTTAGCACGAACCACGGGGGCCACTGGTGCTGGTGCCCATGCACAGCTCCTTTGGTGCCCATCCAGGTGCTGTCCCCATGCTCAGCTCCTTTGGTGCCCATACAGGTGCTGGTGCCCATGCACAGCTCCTTTGGTGCCCATCCAGGTGCTGTCCCCATGCTCAGCTCCTTTGGTGCCCATCCAGGTGCTGTCCCCATGCTCAGCTCCTTTGGTGCCCATACAGGTGCTGGTGCCCATGCACAGCTCCTTTGGTGCCCATCCAGGTGCTGTCCCCATGCACAGCTCCTTTGGTGCCCATCCAGGTGCTGTCCCCATGCTCAGCTCCTTTGGTGCCCATCCAGGTGCTGTCCCCATGCTCAGCTCCTTTGGTGCCCATCCAGTGCTGTCCATGCTCGCTCCTGTGCCCACAGGTGCTGTCCATGCTCGCTCCTTTGGTGCCCATCCAGGTGCTGTCCCCATGCTCAGCTCCTTTGGTGCCCATCAGTGCTGCCCATGCTCAGCTCCTTTGGTGCCATAAAGGCTGTCCCATGCTCAGCTCCTTGGGCCCATCCAGGTGCTGTCCCCATGCTCAGCCGCTCCGATGCCGACACAGCCTCAGCCCAGCGTGGTTTGGTGTTCGACTGGAACAAAAGCTCTGCAGGCTCTGCCGGCTCCTTTGCCCTCCCGGGACGGGCCGGTGGGTTCCTCGGGGAGGGCTCGGCAGCCGCTCCCGCCCCTCCAGGAGCGGAGAATCCCGGCCGGGCCGAGCGGGTCCAGCCGCACCCGGCCCGGCACCACCTTCCCCCACCCTGGGCAGGGCAGAGAGGGCAGAGGTGTGTGCTCTGACAGCCGGGGGGAAAGAGACCTTCCTGTGCTTCGTTCAAAGGGAATAAGAACTAGAAAATGCTTTCCCATTGGTGCAATAAAATGCCAATCTCAAACCCAGCCAGCTCACTTCCCTGGGCTGGTCAAACTAGGACACATATCTATCTTTATACAATTATATTTAAATATTTTAATTTATATTTTAATTTACATTTTATACTTTTTGTATGTTTATCTCTATGTAAATAATAACTCTTGTTCCACTCTTGATGATGGATCCCAAAATGAACAGATTTGGGTTGGACATTAATATAAACAGATGCATTCTCAAGCTTGAGCTTATGTAAAAGCCTTATCAGTTGTTGATGTCAGTTTAAATTCAGAATGAAAAGGATGGAGTAATTTGGTAGGTGGTGCCAAGGCAGATGTTTAAATTATGAGGTGTCTATTTTGGGGTGGCAAAAGGAGATCTGCTGTGTTTGTTAGGGATTCTGGATTCCACCATAGTAAACACTAAATCAAAAGCACTGATCTCACCCATTCACTACCCTCAAGCGCATATGATGTGTTTATTGACTTTGTCACATCTCTTAACGCTGAGGCAAAATGTCAGTGGATCTGTTATAATTTTATTAGGATGTCATTTGTGATACAGCTGATACGCCACAGAAAATAGTTGCTGACCTATATGTAATTATCCTGTGACGGAGAGTGCTGCTGTGGTGGAAATTTGTGTTCAAGAGACCATGGAGGATGTACCAAAAGCCTGCCTGGGTCACTCCTTGAACTAATGCCAGATTCTGAGTTGAGAGGAAAGGGGGGAGGAAGGCAATAAATCTTGACAGTGCACAGCACTGCTGAAGAGCACATGCACTGTTGTGCCAAATAAAGATGCCGCACCTCACTGCCATCAGTGTGGTTTTGGAAGGTAGCTGCAGTGCCATTTCTGGACCATGATGACATCGGTTAGGTCTCCTGGCCCTGGTCCCAGGCAGCCTGTGATGAGGCTGCCAAGGGCTTTGTGGGGAACAGGATTTCAGAGATGTGCTTCAGCTGAGTGTATGAAAATGTTATTCAGTAATTTTTTTCCAATTTTCCAATTTTTGTGCATTTATTCAAGGTTTTGACAGAACTTTGAAGCATTATTTTGTGATGTGACTTGACTTCAATTTCAAGTGGCTCACAAGGGAGGGGACCTAGCTTTCTCCCTTGATGCTGTTGTTGACACCTTGCATGCCTTCACTGCATCTTGAGTCTTGTTTTCACTAGGAAGAAAAGGTGATCCTTATTGACTATAAACAGACTTTTGGAGATCTCCTGGCAAGTAGTCCCAAATTCCCAGAGCTTCATGTGTGGCTGGCTTATGCTAATGAGCAGTGCTGCACAGAGAAGCCTTTGGCCATAGTATCTTCTGATCTCTCCAAAGCAGTCTCTTGAGATGACTCTAGCAGGAGAGGTGTTCATTGTCCTGCCATCAGCCCCTTGCATAAAAGAGGGTTTCTGTGCAGTGAATGTACCAGCACTGTGTGCCTGGGATAAAAGTGGTGATTCATCACCCAAAAATAAATGCTGTGCTGATTATAGCTGCCAAATACTCAGTCATCAGTTTCCTCCCTGTTATGTGTTTGCCACCTCTCTGACTGTGGTGTAAGCAGATGGAGGGTGGCGAGAGTTAACCATTGATGAAGTCATTTGTTGCTGGAGCGAGTGATGGTCTTGTAGCTGCCCCAAGGCTTGTGGGACATGTGAGGCCAGGTGTGCAGTCCTCCACTTTCTTTGGTTGTAGTCTTCGTAGTTTAAACAAGCAAAAAGCTACAGCTTATTGTTCTTAGAGAAGAGTTAAATTTAGTTGCTATTAATAGAAATTAAATTTGGGTTTCATGTTTGCAGTCTTCTTCATCAAAAATTGTTATTCCATAAGGTGGACCAATTCATTACATTGACTTCAGTGCCAAACTGAACTTGGTCTCAGGCACCTGTGCTATTTAGTAACCACACAAATGTTGTATTATCTTTCTATTTGTTTTATAGCTATAGTATGTAAATCACAAATTGTATCAGGTTACATTGTGGCTTCAGAAATATAAATTCACTATTTTAATTTTCAGCAGTTTTATGATA
Source organism: Sitta carolinensis (assembly GCA_032173965.1). NCBI lineage: Eukaryota > Metazoa > Chordata > Aves > Passeriformes > Sittidae > Sitta > Sitta carolinensis. The sequence continues at coordinate 36,149,992 of CM063283.1, forward strand.
CGCTGTAAAACAGAAAAGACAGCAATTCATATGTGCTCTGCTCATTCTTTCTAATTGCCCATGTATTTTTAATTTTCCTTTTCAAAGATGTCTCCATCATGAATGCAAATTATGAACCTTACTCCATTTTATCGAAGTAATTCATTACTATAGAGATATTTCTATTGTGCTGGTTACTTCAGAGATTTTTGCTGAGAATAAATTGAAACACTTTGCTGGTTTCTGGTATTAAATATGCTTAGTAACTGTAGTTCACTTGATTGCCCTGATACCCTTCCTGGGAAAACCAAGCTGAAGTTAAAATTCAGGGTTCTGAAAATTCTTGAAGTCTAATACCTTCTAAAAGCCTGTAAATGGTGCCTCATTGAAAGAAGAAGAAAATAAGTCTTTCTGAAGCATCCTATTGTCAGCTTTGTTTTAGTTTGGATGTGTAACATTGAGCTCTTTGTGCTCCCTGCTGTGCTTTTAATGTTTTTACTGCAGCTTCATTCTGACCCATGTGTACCTTTGGCCAAAAGTTAATTTGGACAAAATGAAAGGGGTATTGGCAGATGGAGGAAATCAGGTTTTCTCAATGAGATTGTCCTTTTATAGAGAGATACTTTGCTTCCCTTCTTCATTACCCATCCACCCTGCAGCTTGAGGTCTGCAGTTAGAAGGGGGCTGATTATGCAGCTCCCAACATGAAATCTTTCTGTCTTTTGGAATGTTTTAATTAGGGTGAGAGATCTCTTTCTTCACCATACAGATGGAATATTAGAAATATCACCAAGGGATGTGTTTTCTTACCTTAGTTTTAGCCCACTTCAATGCATAAATGTAAGCTGGTAGCTCAACCTGGTTAATAAGGGCAAGATTTTTAAGGTGGAAGCCCAGATCTCATGCTTTGGGGAGACAGCAGCCCCACTCAGCCCCAGGAGCTCTTTGGCCTCTCCTGGTGCTACTGACTATAGGCAAAGATTACTTTCCCGTAGCTCACCTGTGAACAATGTCATTGTAGTCATTGAAATGCAGGATCAGGGAATACTAGCCTGTCTGAAGCCTGTTTGTGGTACACCATTATGATGGCAGGTCCTAGTGGATTTTTTAAAATATTCAAAATACACTCTCCCCAGATAGTCATACTTAGGTCTAACGCATGTTATTGTAATAATGAAATCAATTTGACACACTCCTTTTGCCATTAGTAAATTTTCTGGATTTTATCTTCTGTAATGTAGGTTATTGGTCTATTGACATAAGCCATAGTGTTTTGTTGAGTTTATTTGGTTTAGTTAACTTAAAATGAACTAAAACCCAGCTCTTAAAACTCAACAGCAAGATTCCAAGAGGCATGTTGACCCAACAATACCATAAGTAGAGTAATATTTGATAACTAAGTGCCTCTCAAATTTTCGTAAGCTGCTTACCTTTTAAGGAAGGAGGTTTATCTGGATTAAATCAATACCAGTTACATACCAGAAGTACCATGTTATGGTAATTTAAACAGATAGTATATTCTAGGTTTTAAGCCATTTTATTCTAGGTTTTTTAAAATTTTATTTGCATATATCCTTTTGCTTGAGGAGCAGAGTTCAGTGCTAGTTATGGTTTCAAGATCACCTTGGTCAGAGATCTCTTTCCCTTTTCCCTTCTCTTTCTCTTTTGTTTGCATGTTGAACACTCCTCTATAGGGCAAATGCAAGACCAGGAGCTTTAAAGGGAGGGCTTGCTTTTCCTAATTTTCTTTCTCTAATCCTCTAGTTATGAACTAAATGGACTAAATCATTTTATCTATTTAGATTTTGCTCTGTAATTTTCAATTTTTTTTTATTCTTCCTTAGTTTTTCCAGTGTTCTGTGTCATTACCAAAAATGTATATGGAAGGAAAATGTGTGGCATACTTCTCACTATTTATATACCATGGATTTGACCTTTCTGACAGATCTGAAATATTGAAGGCAAGACCCAGAAACATCTGTTCCCCAGGAGGATTTGACTGCTTGCTTGAGTATAGCCTGACTAGTATTTTTACTGGACAAACCTAATCTGTAAGGGAAATACTGGAAAAAATGCCTTACATCATTCACAAAATTTCATGCAGGAGAAGCCTATTGAACTCAACATGAACTAAATGATACCTTTCCAAGCACCACCACTTACTGTATTTTTTGCCTTTGTTGTACACAATTGGTTCTGCAAGTGCTGCATTATCATCCTAAGACTTATTTTGGTATCTTGAAAGAAATATAAAGTACGCTAGTTTTCCAGAGGTAACTGGCTTAGCCTCACAGTGAGGCTAAACATTTGCCTGCATGGTATCTGTTACTTTAGGATGTAAGGAGGATGTGATTTGAAATATCATAATTGTGGTGTGTAATCAATATTTCTAAGATCAGAAGTGTTAATATTGTTCTGTATATAGATGTCTTTGGAGACAAGCAAGATGAAAGGCAAAACATGAATTAAGCTATACTTGCCCAAGTTCTCGTTTTCTAAGGTTTACATCTTATGTAAGATTTTATGTAAAAAGATTGGTTGTTTTGTCTTACTGCCATTCCTAAATCTTTCACATTTGGACACATCATGACCAGCATTTTGAAAGAGCATTGATGCCTGGAGCAGGGTACAGTCTGCAAATTCTGGCCTAAACAAATGTTCCTTCTCTTTTGGGATCCTCAGTATGAATAAATAACCTGAGATTTCCCTCAATAGATTCACACATTAGGTGTTTTGAGTTTTTTTTTTGGCAGGTAGCTGGCGCTACCATTTTAACTATCAGTCCTATTGAGATGTATTTTTAATAGATGGAGTGGATCAGTTGGTAAGCTGGCTGTCTTGGCCCTTTTGAAAGTGCTTCCCTCAGTCGTTAGTGGCTTCAGCAGCAGCCCTGGTCACTCTAAGCTATGTCTGTGTCCCACAGGACTAGTAACTGAGCTGATTCACCATCTAATGTTATGCTGAACGCATCATACATCATAAAAAGAAATTAGCTTCTTTTAATCTTCAAGTATATCAGCTTTGTTGTATTCCTTCATGTGGAATAGTCGCTATAGGAAAGTCTTTGGGCTCTACCAGCTGGCTTTGTAAAGACCAAATGAAGACCTTTCAGTATGATAATGAACTTCATTTGAATTTAATAAAATGCAGTATCTATGACAGCTAGTAAAATAAAACTTATTTTCAATCCTTATGAGAAAGCTCACATTTTAAAAGGGAGAGAAGGGGTAAAAAATGGTGATCTATCCTGTAATTAGATTCCAGGATAATGAAGCTATTGATTATATCCTATGCAGACACTGGATTAGTTAGTAGTTAAATATAAGGGCCTGTCTAAGCTGTAAAGTCACTGGGTTTGAAGTCGAACAGTGTTCAGAAATGCTTACTGCACTTGAGGAGTAGTCTCTTGTATATAAAAATCTCTTATTACCATGAGATGTGATAAAGTACCTCATCTGTCTGTGAAGACCACCTCAGTTTATATGAACTGTGAGCCCTTCTATTAAAGTCTTGTAATGGGATTATAAAACCTTTTCACAGCACTGTTGTTGTGTTAAATGATGCCCATGTCAGCTAGCCACTTGGACACCTAGTCACAGACAAGTGTTAATCATTTCTTCTATTTCTCCACACAGTAAAATAAATGGGCATTTAGCCTGATCTGTTCCTAAAGTGGACCGTCAATAGGGGTTTCAGTGACAGAATTCAAAAAAGAAATCCTTAAATCTTCCATTTGACTACAAAAATTTGGAGGAATATCATTGTTTTTAGTAATAATTTATTACATTTCTTAAGGCATAAAATCACGTTTATGTGTTTGTGGACCCCTTAAAGGTAGAGCAGGTCAGTGCTGCATGCCTCTAATCAGGACTAGGACAGAGGTGATGGGTCTCTCTCCCATTGAAGGTATCTGACCTGGTGGTTGAAATGTTAAAACATCTACTGCTGTGACTCAGACTCTGCTTTAGAGAAACTCTGAAACCCCATATTTTCAAGTGCAGAAATAGCAGGTAATGTTCCTGCTCTCTTTTTTACTTAGAAACATGGGTCGCTTAACCACTAATGATGTGGAGACCTGGGTTGAGTTTGCACCAGTGCCTGAAGGGATTCAAGTCTGTCTCCCACATATGCAAGGAGAGCTCTATTTATGAGGCCTTTTGTGGTTTATGAGATGCAGTTATGAGGCTGTTGTTCTGAGATGGCCTCTCCTGATGCATCCTCTTCAAACTGGTCTGCTTTACAGGTTCTGAGATTTACAGGGCAGCAGTGAGAGAGAGAAAGAATATTTTGATCACAGTTTACTTGCTAGGCAAATTTTCAAGAATTGTTCTCAGCAGGATTTTTCTCTTAACTGGTTGTGTATTACTAGAGAGGTAATTCATGATAACTTGAGTCTGTGAAAGACAGATGATTTTAGCATCTAATTCCTGCTGTGTGCTACTCTCAGTCTACCCACATACCACAATTTAACACATAAGCCAGAGGCTGCTGACAGCTGTGCTAGAGGAAGGACAGGCTTATACCACTTCGCACATTACTTACAAAATACACTTCACTGATTTCATCTAGTGATTATCTAAATAATGTAGAATCAGAACTCCAGACTCCCTCCTTAGTATCATTATTTTCCTATGAAATGCAAAATGAAAGTTGGTGTGAGACTCTCTTTTCCCAACTGAACCTTCCTTTTTTCCAGAGGAACTTCACTACTAGAATCTAGTGGCAGGTGGAGAGAGTGCTGGGTGGCTTAGCCCAGCACCAGCTGGACAGGCAGTGTCATGTTCTGATGCCCTGAGAAACCCCTGCTAGCTAAGTTGGGGGTCTTATTCAGTATGATGGTTTTTCCTGTTGGGATTTTTTTTTTCTTCTTACAAAGTTAATCTGAAGCATGTAACTATCTGTAAAATGTAATTACTGAGGGTGTAGGAAACAAACGTTCCTTGCTATCAGAATTTTCCCTACCTGCTTCAGTGTTTCTTGGGAAAATTGTCCCATTCACAGTTGGTAGACCTGCTGTTTTTTTGCTGGTGCAGCAGTTGCTGTGAAGTTTGTTGCTTGGGAAATACACAGAAGATGAGCTTTTTGCCATGGCCAAAATATCTATAAAGATGGGCAGTAGCTGCCAACCTTACTCCTGTGTAGTGGATTGCAATTCATGGCATAGACAAGCTGTTGAAACAGCAGGGAGAGTACTGCAAAAGGGTATTATATATACAGAGCATAATTTTTGTTTATTTATATCAATGTGCCTCTAGAAAACCAATTTGGTGGGTGGGGGAGTGGTTGGCTCTGTATCAACTATTTCTGTGTTGTGGAATAACATTTAGACCTGGTTCAGATGAGGGCTACAAAACTGAGCAGTAGACTGGAACAACTCTTCTGTGAAGAAAGGCTGAGGGAGGAGTTGTTCACTCTGGAGAAGAAAAGTAGCAGGAGAAGCTCCAGGAGAACTTACTGCAGCCTTTCAGTATTTAAATAGGGCTAATATGAAAGATGAATAAAGACCTGTGGCAACAGCACAAGGGACAGTGTTTTTAAACTGAAAGTTTAAAAACTTGATTTAGACTGGACATAAGGAAGAGATGTAAGTTTTATAATGAGCCTGGTGAGACTCAGAATCAGTTGCTCAGGAAAGCTGTGTATTCCCCATCGTTGGAAATGTTTAAGGCCAGGTTGGATGGGGGTTTGAACAACCTGGTGTCATGCAATATGTCCTTGCCCACAGCAGGTGCATTAACTGGATAGTCTTTCAAGGTTCATTTTCCAACCGAAGCTTTCCAACGATTCCCTACATTTGTGTTGTGAGTGTGCAGGGTTGTAGAGGTGAAACAGAACAAAGTGGTGAGTGTACAGGTGTTCTGAAGGAGGTACCTGAGCTAATCAGCGCAGTTACACTGTGGATCTGCCACAAGCAGCCCCACAGAAGAACCATGGCCCTGTCTAATGCAGGTGTTGTTTCATGTCAGAATCTGTCTTCTGTGCTGCTTGAAAGCAGAAGTCCTGAATTTCTGAAGTGAAGTCGTGGGATGCCAAGCCATTTATGAAACAGCTGCACTTTACAGCTTTTAGTTTTCTCCCGTTAGATTTTCATGCTTGTAACACGCAATTACATATATACTGAAGCTACAGAATCTCTTTTAAATTCAGTTGTAAAAAAGCCCCTAAATCAAAGTATGAATTCCCCTATTTAATTTGTAATATATTAGGAGCTGTCAGTACTAATTAGCTCTGTAAAATAGCTTAAGCATAAGACCCACGTGTCAACAAGTGTAACAGTGACTGTGTCTCAGAAGAAGCAGAATTTTGAGTATGCCTATTCAGAGATGTATTTGGTGTGCTCGTCTCCATTTGGCCACGCATGGTAATTATGGTTAGTGGAAAAAGAGAGTGATTAAATTTATAAAGTTTTTTTAGATTAACTTGTGCACCTCTCTTGAAGTAAATAAGCACACTGCGTTTGTATGTCTTCCTTCTGAACCAGAGCAGCAAGGCAGCGCACATGTAGGGATCTGCTCTTGCACTTTTAACAGCTGTGCTCCTCAGACAGTCAGGAAGAGTATTTGGAAATGCTTGGTACCTTTGCATCCTTCCCATAAGCCTTGTCTGTTGGGAAGGGTGCATCTGTGTGTGTGTGTATGTATCTGAAAATGCAGCATTAAGTTCTTTGAGCCGGTGGACGCACACAGTTAAGCACCTTCCTTCCTTCCTTGACCGTAACAATGATTTCTCTTCAAATATGGGTTGTGATATCAAAGATGTGGCAAAACATCAACTCCATAACTAGTAGCAGGTGTCATGTTCTGTTCGGTCTAACATGCGGAAGTGTGATAGTGCTTACCCTGATGTCACTGTTCTGATGTTACACATCACCTTGCAGGCAGTCCATTTATGTCGGTATTTAAAATGAAATAAAGAATTTCAAAACCATTTTTTTTACCAGCACAAAGCAAAATAGGATTTTTTTTTCTTCTGTCCCTCTGTGTACTTGTAGGAGGTTCTTGTGTGCATATTTTTCCTGGGTTTGCATAGGTAGGTAATTGCACAATGGGCAGGATTGTCAGCTTGTACCCTCAGGGGTACTCTGGTCTACCCCAGCTCTTGCCAGTTCCTCCCCATGAGGGTTGCCAGCGCCTGTCCCTGAGCTCAATGCCATCCTCTGCACTTCAGGAGGTCTCAGGTGGCACCATGTGCCTATGCCTGGACATGAGTTCAGCACAAATAATTTTGCTTAATTAAAGAGCCAAGAGAAAACTTTGTACAGACTGTTGTTTCATTAACAAAGGAAAGGTGTGAGGAAGAGGCAAGGAAAAAGGATTTAGGTCAACTAAAAACTTCTGGGAATTGACTTCAAATGCACTAGCTTGTTATAATCAGTAAAGAAATAACAAAAAGATCAGTAGACACCTGATGTATTCTTTGCCTATAGTTTAAATGTGTCAATGTGTATCATTAATAACGGTTCATTCTAATATTTTCTTCTCCACATCTTCCTTTATTTTTAAATGGAAGCTTACTTGGAAGTAAAACTACTTATTCTCTTGAAAAATAATTCATGCACCAAAACCAAAAGCTTTCTTTTTTCCTTCTACATTTCTTCCATGTTTTCTTTTCACAAGCAAGAGAAATAGCTTGTGTCTGGTTGCCCCTGTTAGCACGGGTAGCATATAAGGAGTTTTCTTTTAAGTTATAAAGTATATCTCTGAGGGGAGCTCAAGAGCATTGTTTTGCTTACAATTTAGTTTTAGGTGTCTAATACAGAATTTTATATGTATTACTTGTTGTGAAAACCAAATAGTTTTTTCTCTAACTGAATTTAATTTTAGGTAGTCATATATTCCGAAGTTGGTCTAAGCTTAGGAAATGAAAAGTTATTAAGTGGCTGTTACAAACATCTTCTTTGAAAGTTGATGTTTATTCTGTTTAAAAGCAATTAATTGTTCAGAACAAACTTGAAGTGATATCATCCATAACTAATAATGTGGTGATCATAGTTTTGTATTAGCTCTGTTCTGAGAAAAATAAGTAAATACCCAGTTGCTTCTGATGTGTAACAATATCGCTGTAATATTGTTTGCTATTAAAAAATAATCAGTTTGAGTTCATTTTAGTTCAGTTGCTAAGATGTTTATTGTTTTAAGATTAAAAGTATAATGAAATATTGAGTGTGTACAGTTGACTCAGATTTCAGATGTGAGCCTTTTCAAATAATGGAAGTTGTTACAGATACACATTGCAGGCTTTACTTTAGAGCAGGAGAAGTACTCTGAATAATGATACTTTGTTTTATGCTATCTTTGTTCATCCCTTACAAGTCAGAAAGAATAAAATAATATAAAGAGGGTTTCATAGATAGAATGCATTTAATTTTTATATTGAGTATTGCAATGTTTTAGCTCTACTGTTACAACTCTAAATTTGATATTGTAGTGTAGGAAAAACTCTTGTGATTCTACCCTACTTTCCCCCTCCTGTAAAGTGGAAGCATAGTCTATGTTATCCACATCTAAAGGAGATTTCTGAAGAGTAATAATTTTGCAATAATCAGTAAGAGATTATTATTGTCATAGGATAAGAACTGAAACATGGAAGTCTTCATGGTCAGCTCCAGAGCATTGCATTAAATGGTCTGTACTGGAGTGTTTGTCTTCTGGTCCATGTAGGTATTGGTGGGTTGTCCATCTCATAATCCACATGCTGTTCTACTTAGTCTTTAACTGTAAACTTTATATAAAAGACTTAAAGTAGGTCCACGCAAAGCGGACTTGGGTTTTATTCTTGGTCTTCGCTTCTGTAACAATACATGCTGTGATGTACCAGGACAGCGAATTGAGTCAAAATCCATTCCAGAGGCATTGGGAATTAATTTTCCAAATACACATGTTCACAGTTTTTATGACTACTCACTTTAAGGGTAAAAAGTCAGAAATAGCCATCCCAATTCTACCTTCCCAAGAGCCATGCTGAAAGAACATTGGTGAGCCTAAGCGATGAAGCAATCTGCCTTTGGGAAGAGGGCTGTCTCTGTTAGTTTTGCTCAGGATTTGTTTAGGATTTAAAGTGCCTGATTTCTTTAATTTGCAAACTCACTTGACATGATCCCTTGGAACCCGGGTCGCTTTGCTGGTAGTATCCCAGCCTTCTCAGCCAAGACTTACTATGTAAGTTTTCCCCTTTCCAACAGTGCCAGACCCAATCTCTGCATTTTGTCTGCCCCTGTAGGTATTTTTTTTCTAGCCAGTGTTATTATTTTCATAAATTTGGCTCTTTTTCCTTCCTTGAGGTCAGCTCATGTCTTTCACAGTGCTGCCTGCCCCCAGAGGAATGACGGCAGTGAGAAGCAGGCAAGGAATTCAAGGGGGTTAATGAGGCAGACTGCTTTCACACAGGTTAATGAGCTTGGAGTAGAGCTACCCATGCTTGGAGGTTGAGAGGTTTGGATATACAGACTCAGGCCATGCTCCCTAAGTACCAGTGAACAGTACCAGCCATGTTTGTTTTACTAGGACCAACAATAAGTTTAAGGAACAGACTGCAGAAAGTGTTAGTTTTGCTAAAACATGATTTAAATGTTTTCTCTCTGGAGTGAACACTTTTCCTTTAAGCCACTGAAGGGGTTAATTTCAGTCAGACCTAACTGTACCTATCTGTGCCATGTATTTATTTTACTGATGAAATGTTGACATTGAGTTCAGCCTCATCTGGGAGGTCAGAAGAACAAAATGAATTTAAACTTCAGCTTGAAGGATAGTAAGGAGAAGGAAGTTCATTTGGGAAGATGAGCAAGTGCAAGGAGAGACATGGAGAAGCTCACTTGCAGAGTGTGGATAACACAGTAGATGGGAGTTTCAGGCATGGCACCTCCATCAACACCACGTATGTGTCCAATAGGTGTACAGGTACTAAAGCAGTTAGGGGAGACCTTCGCACCTCAGAGCAAGACTGAATAATGAGGAATGATTGGAAAGAAGTACTGCCCAGTCTTTTGTGCCTTTTGCACATCAGCTCTATTTACCAGGTGCACAGAGTGCTCTTACAGTATCTGGTGTTTCTTGCCCAAGGAGGAATGCCTTGGAAGTGTAAGACAAGTTTTTGAGTGCTCAGCTCAAATGCTGGTTTGGTCATGGCTAGGTTTTGCCTGGAACTCGGTGACAGTTGCAGGTACTTAAAGGGTATAAATAATATTTTCATTAATTATTTGTCATAGTCCTTTTTGCTATTACGTTTATGAATACTTCAGAGTAAGGTGCAGGGTAAGAAAATGTATATCGAAACTTTGCATCAAAATTTTAATTTAAAAAATTGTTGGCTGCAAGTTTTTCTTCAGGCTCTCATTGTTTTTCAGTGTAAGTTGCTTATGTGGACACATTGAATGCTTTTATATTAGTTTGAAAAAACTCACAATATAATTTGAATATTTTCACCTAGAAATGTAAGTGCTGCTGAGTACTTTTTATAAAGATTAATTTCACTAAGCCTGGTAATTTGATGGACCTATCAACAATCCTGCTTGGTAGGTGCTTGGGGAGAGTTCATGACATGTGTTTCACGTCAGACAAAGTAACTAGTCCAGACTGACGAAAGAAAATTCACTTTAAAATCCCAATATAAGTCTAGTAGAGTTTTTCTTATTATTTTTTTAATGTAAACATCAAGGACTCAAATCTGTTAACTCAAGGTTTTGGATAAACAGAATTGTAAAATTCTGATTTAAGATTGTGCTAAAGAAAATAAAATTAAATCAAAATTAGAAATTAATCCTAAAAACATAGGGAGAAGGGTTGGAAGAGGAGCTGTTAGCTGTGATTGTAGGAATTCTTGTCTAGAATTTTATAAACTAACTTTTTTCTAAATCTCCAGAATTTAATTGGGGTAATATAATATTTTTTCCTGGTATTTTACTTTCTCTTTAACACAATTATTTATGGATTTGCCATTTACTCAGAAATTATTTTCGCATCTAAAATGGATCAGTACAAGGAATACAAATATATTACCAATACTTTTTTTATGCTTAGGCAAGTAATAATCCAAGCACTGCACCTTTGTTAGACTTGTTTCTCTTCAAGAGTTGTGTCATAGCGATGAGCATAGAATTTGTTTCTTTCATTGGGTTCTTCCTTTGACAGAGCATTCTACTAACATTGTTCAAATATAAGACTTCTAAGCTGAACATCTAGTGTTCTGAATTTGTTTATTATTTAGGGAACAAGGGGTTGGTTTTGTTGCTTATCAAAAATATCACAGCAGGCCCATGCAGAATTTGAGGTACTGAGAATTTTTCCTCATTTTCAAGATATGAGATCTGAATCTTTTTTACATTTAGGATACTAGATAGTACAGGTGCTGATTAGTTTGTTTGGTGTAGAAATCTGTAATCACTGGTTTTTCCTTCTGTGCTGTTACAGAAATCCTTTGGTAAACCTGTCAGTTTTGGGATGGGAGAGTTGGGTGCCAAGTAGCATTAACACGTACTCTGTTTCTGCAAATGTATTATTTAAAAATAAGTCATTTCATATTAGATATATTTGTGCTTATTGTTAAAAATGTTTAAAAATTAATGTGTTTCCATAGGAATCTCCTTTCATTCTGAAGCATGTTTCCCCTGTCCTAACTTGAACTGTTACTAAAGGTTGCAGCACATGGTACTTTTTTAATGTTGAAGTCGTTGTGGAATAGCATCATAGTGTTACTGATCAGAAGAAGTAAGAAGATAGTTATGACAACCTTAGAGCTTAAATTCTACTTGTGTATTTATGAATGGTTGATTTGCATCTGGTCTCCCATTTATTGGTTAATTCTCTTTATTTCGAGGCATCTTCTGTAGATTCTACACATTCAGCAACACTCTGCTAACAAGGCCACCTGTGCCTCATAGGATGTGCTAGAGGAATTTCTTTTGCCTCTTTAGATTCACAAAGAGAATAGAAATACTATTTTTAGGCCTTGAGGGTTGGAAACATCCACTTTGAAATCAAACCTCCAAGTGTTATGCAGAGATAATGATATATTAAGTGAATCATGAGTATTTTAAAGTAGGTATCTCTCAGTCTCTCCGGTTGAATCAGTTCCAGTTTGGTTAAATGTATTTTCATTGAGCCTTTTTTTTTATTTTAATAATTCCTGGACTCTACCCTCTGTCTTTCTCAGTGCCAGTTACTGCTTTTTATAAAAGCTTCAGTGGGAGTCATTGTGACAGAGTCTGACTCAACCTTACTTGGGAGTGCCATCTCTTGGGGATCTCTTTTCTTCCTTGGATCACAAATTTAACCTTGACCCTAAGGAACTGTTTGTTGAAAACTGACAGTAAGACACATTTTAATTTGTGCTTCCAGAAGGGAAACAGAAAGATGCAGTCGTCTTGCATTTTGCCCTCTTCTTCAGCATGACCTCCTTTGTTTTGCCAGTGCATCCAAGCTGCACAGTTCTGTGAGTCTGGGAAAGCCTAGAGCAGCAGCCTTGAGCAAAAAGGCAGAACTGCCTGTTTGCTTGTGGTGCTTTAGCATGTGGAAACAACGTTTTAAGTATTTTGCTCAGTTTTAGTTGTCAGCTGTGTACGTGTTTGTCCTTCTGCCTTTACACAGCTGTCTGTTGCCACTGTACTGGTGAAACCTTCATGTATAGATGAATAATAATAGCCTCATCTCAAATTGAGCATAGTTGAGTCTTGGGTGTGTCATCTTTCCAGAGGGAGAGCAGTGTTTCAAGTAGAGGTTGTTTAGTTCATTTCTTTGCAGATTGTATTACTTCTTTTTCTGAGTGTATTTTGTTGTTTTGGTTAAAGTGAGGATTTTCAGGCAAAAGCAAATACTGTGAAGGTGATTTCTCATGCTGGGAAGGAGTTTTGAAAAACATCTCTTCCTGTAACTTTAAAGAGCATTAATTCATAGATTAGCAAAATAAGCCCTAAAAAGACTGTAAGTAAAGTGCTGGGAACTTCAGCCATAACCTACAGGGCTTTTTGAAGTGCCCAGGCTGCTGCTTACCCAAGATAGCTGCAGCCTTTTGTGCTTGGCAAGTGCCCACTTGGGGAAGGGCAGGACAAAATTTGACATAAGCAGGTATGTTTCATGGCCAGCACCTACAGAACTGCAGTTTCAGGGGCATGAACTTTCTACCCTATCACTAGAAAGATTAAGGAAAACATTCCATTTTAATTTTAAAAGCAAACTGTATGCAGAAGATGAGTACATCATGTTCTAAACCAAATCCACCTGCTCATCTCATGACATTAGAGTTGTAAGCACATCTGTCTCCTATGCAAAAGCAAAATGACTCCTTCTAGAGCAAGTGGGTTTTGTCATTTAAAATGTATTGGTTTTCATTTACTGTAAAACGTGAGAAAATCCGTGACCTGCACAGCATTTCTGGTTATTAAGGTTTCACCCTCCAGGCATGATGACCAGAGCTGAAAGCTGCTTTAGCCAGGCACAAGTTCTGCTCTGCCTGCCCAAGAGAGGCTGCATGCCTGCACTGCCGAGCCTTGGCATTTTGGTGCTGCAGTGGCAATGATGTGGTTAAAATTATGTGTGGCTTTTCAGATAGAGTATGATTTTTCTTATCTCAGTCTTCTTTAACACTGACAAAACAAAATCATCTTGTCTAAAATTGCTCCTGCTAGAGCAGAATGAGGTAGGACGGCATGATGAAAACCAGGAAGGGGTTTTGTGTGATTTGACTGAAGAGTTAAATGCTTAGCAATTTATTTTTTAACTTCCTGTCCTCAAAGCTAGCTTATTTTATAAACGCTAAATTTAGTCTGTTCTGTTTCTGTCATCAAGGACAGCTTTTTTGGTATGCTTTCTTACAAAATGTTTGACCTTGGGAGATTGCTGCCAGAAAGGAAGACACTTCAAAAGCTGACAGTTGATTGTCGGAGGTTCATAAACTCTGTTGTGTGGGCTCAGTAGAAGTCCACAGAGGCATAAAGGCTTAGTACCCTATGAAGTTGGTGAACTGCAAGGTGTCAAGATGAGTTGCTGACAACAGAATGATCTTTGCTTTTTCTCTGGTTTTAACCTCAGCTGTGTGGAAACTGTGAGCTCTTCATGGCTTCTTTAGTATGGAAGATAGTGCTGTTACGCAGAGGAGCTATCATGAATAGAATAAGAGAAGAGTCAAAAGGGGCTGTTGCAAAATTGCCTCACAAGTTACGAGGAGGTGGAATTCAGGAGGCTGGAAAGAAGATGAGGAACTGCAGCAAAGGATGGCTGCCCTGCAGATAGTATGTTATCATCCGCAGCATCACCGTGTTTCACTCTGGGTGTTGTGGCTGGTTGTGAGGTAGACTGGTTGTTTTTCGATAATGGTCTGGGAATAAGGAGTAAGGAATGCTTTCTTATTCAGCCCTAAAAAGCTTTGTGAATAGGGAAATCACCTGTTATGTTCCTCGTGGTATTTATTAATTACAAGCTAATCAAACAGAGCACTGCAGAGAATACTGGTATACAGCTTTAAAAGGGCAGGCACAAAAAGCATGAGCCAAGAATATTGATTATTAGAGGCTGCAGCTTTATTAAAAAGTCTTTTCTAGCAGGGGGCCATCATTACCTGCCTTCCAGCTCTGGCTCAGCATGGTTTGAGTGGATGGTGAACAGCATAAGGATGCAACAGCAATGTTGCAGAGGTGTGCGTTGCTGAGATTTGCTTCCAAATCCCAGCCGGTGGCAAGGCTGAAGCTGTCCCTCTTGACTGTACCAGTGGACTGAGCAGGGAGATGAGGGAAGCCACATGGAGATGTACCCCTTCATGTTGTATTTCCATGGTCAGGGCTGGCATCCAGGGCAGCCTATTGAATTACAGGGACCTTAGGATGAACCCTTTCTAAGCCACCAAGTGTCTGAAAGCTGCCAAACTCTCAGAAACAGAGTTTAGACTCCTAAAACCGAAATGAAGTTTGCAAAATGAACACAGACGCTTTTGGGAGCCAGACAGAAAAGCCTGCTTTGGATGCCCAAACTAGCAATCCTCTGAGCCCACACTACCACAAGAAGCCCAGTTCACTTGATGAGAATGGAAAGACAGAACTAGAGAGACAGAAGAAATGAATGCACAACTATTTGTTTCTCTTCCAGTTGAGGTGACAGAATGGCTGAAGGTACACTGAAATAAAGCCACAGCTTTATTATCTTCTCAGTAAGAAAGGATTCAGTTCCATTAAATAAAACTAACAACAATGCTCATTGTCTAAGGAAATGAACAGTTATTTCTCAGTTAATAATATTCATGGGAGATACTATGAAATAGTGTTCTGAGAATTCAGCCATTCCTTTTGGCTTCCTTGCTGCTCTTGTTCCCTTAGTTCCTCATTCGGGAATAGCTGCCACCAATGGGAAAAGTTTGCTTACACCATCCATTTTCAGAAAATAATGATAAATTTAATGTTCAAAGTTTTGATTCACATACTGATTAAACAGAATTTTGGCAGCTTAGATAAAATCTGAAGTCATTTAGAAACATCTGTATACCACTTGTAGCTCACTGTAAGGGAGCGTGAGTTGTTGGGGTAGATCTCTGTTTACCACCAGCAGAATAAAATATTACACTGCTTGCAATTTTTATCTTAAATATGACACATACGAACCTGTTTTGATAAGGATCCTTCTGTCTTTTATAATGTCAGCTGACATCACTTGCATCCTGAATTTACCAAAGAAAGGACATCCTTAATCTTAGAGTTTTGTCGGGGAAAGGCAGATATGGAAGGGCATACTAGTTCTCATCCTGTTTGGAGAAATTCTTGAAGGGATTGTAAAGGCTTCAAGCTTAGTTTCACAACTGAAGACCAAAATAATAATACCAACTGTGTTACCGTATTACTCAGAGACTGTGTGACCCCTCCAGCATCTCTGGACAAGAAGAGAGTACCTAGGGAAGGATATATGGAATATAAGGTACTTACAAACAAAAGTAAATGTAGGAGAGCTATTAAAGGAGAAGGTGATTTATGTAGTAGTCTGAAGTTACATGTTACTTTTTTTCTGAATTCCCAAAGGAGTAGGTGTAATTACTGTAATAAAACAATGATCTGTTCTTAGAAAAATCTATAAGTTGTGACCTGTGCTTAGTCTCAAACACCATTAACTCTATCCATGGAACTATTTTGTGTGGTCTCAGCTAAAGGAGGGTTTGGGGTTCTTTACTCTTCTTGTGAGGGAAGACAGGTGGGACTTCAGGGCAGACATTCTCAGTTTGGCAATAGACTGCTTTTGACATCTATGCGGATCCCTTGGGTCCAGTCCCTTGTGGCAGTGGGTCAACCTGATATCTGCCTCTGGCACCCAGGGAAAACTTGGAAGTAAGGCAATGTAGGATTTCTTGCATGGTGGATTTATCTACACTGTCTATGGAGCTGGCGATTCATGCTGCTTCTAGATGACACTTGTGTAGCCATATGCATGAGGGGATACCTCATCTTTCCAGCATGAGTTGATGCTGTTTATCCCTCTTCTGTTAAACATTTAAGATAGGAGATTCTACCTTTGGCCTTACGAGGGTTCAGGTGTAGCCTGTGCAGGGTGTCCCTATCCACTTTGCTTTTGCTCTGGTACCTGTCTGTTCAGTTCAGCAGAACCAGTCTGTCTCCCCAAGTGCATGTAGATGAGACTTGTCAAGATTTGACACATTAACTTCTTGAACCACGTATGTTTATGGCTTTGTCTTTATGATGGCGTGGTGGGGGATCTCACTGTGGACCACAGCCAGGATAAGGTGTTTCAGAGGATGTTACCAAGAATCATAACCTGGCAGAAGTCAGGTTTGCCTTCTTGAGGAAGAGCTTTGCATAGCCTTGTCACTCATGGCTGGTTATGTGCTTTGAAAAGTAACCTGTTATTCATTTTGTGTACTTTTTAGCAGAATTTCCCATTGTCTTTATAGCAAGGGATATTTTGTTTTTGTTACTTGTATTACAACAGAATAGCATGATCCAGGGTCTAGATGAACCCATTATTTAGATGGTGGTCCCTTTATTTTAAATTGATTTGTGTATGAATAGAGGAAGAGAACATTCCAGAGATGTTCTTGCTTTCAAATGTCAGATCCAAGAACTAATCTAAATCAGCTAAATTGATGAGATCTACTAGAACATATCATTGACAGTAGATGCATTAAAATATTTCTAGCTTAAGTATTTCTGACTTAATATTTTTAGATATTTAGTAAATACTATAACCTAGAGATGCATTTAGAGCTGCTTAGGTCTGTATAGGGAGTAATTGTTTTGGATCAAATGAGGTTTGAAGGAGCAATGTTTTGTGTTGAGGTTAGGATTTGGTACTACACTGTGTGAATGCATCTGTAGAGAAGCTCTGCTGCAGTGCAGTGCCATGGAATTCCTTAGCTAAGGAGCTGAGAGCTGTGCTTTGTCTTATGACCAGGTTAACAATGGGCATTTCCATCCTTGCTCTGCCGGGTGAAAATTACTTGAAAAAACATTGTTTAAGACTGGTTATTAATGGTGTACTGTCAAAATGGAAAGATAGATCAAATGAACTTCTCTAGGGATCTGTCTTTGGTCTATTATTCTTTGGTCTGTTATTAACCTCTTAGATGAAGGAAATAAGAGAAAACTATAAAAATAGCAGATGGCCGCACTCTAGAATAAATTTAGTCCAACCAGCTTTGAAATAATTAATCTAAAGCATAAAATTATTTTTATAAAGTCAGGAAAATTGTTCTCAATTAGTATGAAAATAATAATAATAACAATGGGGAAGACTATCTAATGGGCTAGTTCAGGATAATGAATTGCTGTAACCATTTCTCACTCTGGCAGGGCAGTCATATATTGACATGTTAGTTCATTATCAGTGACCATTCAGAGTGCAGAAGTCAAACAGAACTGAAGGACTGATGGTAGCATAAGGCACCACCTTCTGAAAAGTGTTGTGGGCAGAACTTCAAACATCACTGTAAAGAGCAAATGCGTACTAAGGCTTGTCCTTTTAGAGCAGGCATATGTGACAGAAAGAAGCAGCCAGATCTGCCTAGTCTAGAAGAAGGTAGACAAGTGGGGGGAAATTACAGTCCTTGAGTGTGCAGAAAGTTGTTTGAGGAGTGGTGCTAACCATTTTTTCTTCATATCTGACTGATGATGACATAAGAGGGTAATGCTGTGGTTTAAAATTAGATGTTAGAAAAGATTGTCCTGTTAACATAGTTGTTACCATTGAAAATAATAAAATTTTTGTCATTGGTGACTTTGCTTAGTGCAAAGAACCAGGATGATTTTCTACTATTAATCCTGACACTTTCTAAGAAATGGGGGTAGATTTTTTTTTTTCTTTTTAATATTCTGTTCAAACAGAACTTGTCTGTGCTTTCTAACAATTCGTACTTTAAAATTATGAGCTGACTCCAGAAAAGGAAACAAGTCCTGTGGCTTTCATAATCAAGTTGTGTGGTGTGCATTAACAATTGGGTGTGCTAGGCATCTTTAGGCACATGTGTAACTATGTTCCTTTGTTCTTCCTCAACAGTCTCCAAACGTCCACAACTACCCAGATATGGATGCTGTACCCTTGTTACTAAACAACATGAAGGCCGACCCCACGGAGGATTCATTATCTACAGACCATTTCCAAACACAGACTGAACCAGTGGACTTGTCAATAAACAAAGCCAGGTCGTCCCCTACAGCAGCTTCATCTTCACCAGTTTCCATGACAGCATCAGCCTCCTCCCCTTCTTCTACTTCTACTTCTTCTTCTTCTAGTCGGCCAGCTTCATCCCCCACAGTAATAACATCCGTTTCCTCGGCAGCATCTGTACCGTCAGTATTAACTCCAGGTCCTCTTGTGGCCTCTGCATCTGGTGTTGGAGGCCAGCAGTTTTTGCACATTATCCATCCAGTACCACCTTCAAGTCCTATGAACTTGCAGTCCAACAAAATGAGTCATGTGCACCGTATCCCCGTGGTGGTACAGTCAGTACCTGTTGTCTATACAGCTGTGAGATCACCTGGGAATATGAACAATACTATAGTAGTACCACTGCTGGAGGATGGGAGAAGCCATGTCAAAGGTAAGGTAGAGCCAGTTTTGTGCATCTGTGGCATCTCTGAAGCTGATCTTGTATGAGAAAAACATAGCGACAATTATAGGGTTATTAGTTTCCATACTTACTGTGTTGTTGCTGAAAAGACATACAACTTGCATGATTGGGAGGAACCTTTAAAAGTCTTATCCAACATGATCTTTAAAGTAAGTAAGTTTTTAAATGAGTACTGAGTTCAGCAGTGGTGTTAAACGCTTAGACAACTTGTGGCAGTTTTTTTCCTGAGAGAAATAAGTCCAGAAGCTGAAGAAGTAGGAGAATGGAAAAATGTCAGTGTATGACATTTATGACAATATATAAAACATCATAGATGAACATGGAAAACTCACCAGGTGTTTCAGATTTAGCAAGGGGAGGAATGTCAGAGGGATTTTTCCCCAGCAAGGAGAAAGCAATCATCGGGCTCTCGGCTTGTGGACCAAAGAGCATTAACAGATGCAGAGAACTAGGTTTTATTAAGCTTCAGGAGTGGCAGTGCAATACTTTGAATTGTGTTTCTTCTTCCAGATTAAACAGCAGAAGGGAAGGAAGCCATCAAGAGTGTTTATGTTGGGAATGAGTTTTGCAGACTCAGGGCTGGAGAGGGACATGGAGGTGTGAAGGGAGGAAGAGGCACAGGTCAGAAGGACGGAGACATGCTTGAGGTGTCCAAAGAACACAGAAAGGGGAGCTGGAAAGCAAGAAAGAGTGAGAACCCAACAGTTACTGAGGGAGCAAAAACTTGTTAGAGATAGTGAGATGATGGGTGGAGGAAGGAAAGAAAAAACACATGTGCCCAGAAACTTTGAAAGCAAAGCTTTATAACGGGGCATTAGTGACAGAGATGGGAATATGAGGAAAGGAATGAGATACTCATTTCAAGGCTCATTGCATGTGAGCGAATAAAATACGAAAATTTTCCCCTGAAATGAGGTATTGCCTGAGGCAGAAAGGGAGGGGGAGGGTACTGACAGATACTTTGGGGCTTATGAGACTGTAGGACATTTAGTCTTATAACATCTCTTGTGTTCCTAATTGCATGGCGAACAGGTCTCAACAACTTGTTTCTCACCTCTCATGTCTGTTTTTGATAAACTGGCAACTGTGTGTTATTGTACAGAACTACAGTGATGGGTCATTCAGATGTTTAGGGGCATCCTGTTGTCTATTGGTCTGTGATTCTCCTTTTGTTCCCTCAGTACCCAAGTGGGGACTGTGCCCTCTCAGTAGGCTTGGACGTAGGAGGTGAACTCACTCTTGATCTGAGTCTAGTTTTAAGCCTCAAAATGATGGCATAAGTTCTATTACACTTCATACAGTGATGCAATTTTAGCCCTTTGTGCCTTTATGTCAAGAAATTATGAATAAAACCAGAACTTTGTACCATGTAGTCTAGGGAAAAAAAAAAACAAAAACAAACAGAAAAAGGAAAGTTTTAGTCTGTATTTTGATTTTGGAGATTCAAGGTACACCTGACTGTGAGCTCATTCAGAAATTTTCATGTTTGTTTTCTTTTCAAAGGTGGTAGTTGGCTGTGATAATAGTTTCCTCTATAGGAAGCACCTCCTGATCTTGTAAAACTGGAACTTCACTACACCATTTTCAACAACAAAATTCCAGAATTTAATGTTCTGTAGGGATTTCAGCTCATGAACTCGATGCCTTTTGACCTGCCCTGACAATACGACCTCTGTTCTCTAATTGGCAGAGGTCATTAACCATTAGCCCCTGCATCATCTATTAATGCACAGTTAAGGAAAAAGAAGGAATTAACAGTTCTTCAATTTATTAATTTTTTTTTTCTCATGAGTTGTACTCATTTTGTTGCCTCTAATTCTTTTGATTAAAAAGTTCAGGTTAATTTAAATAAATACAATAGAAGTAAATTGGGCAGCAATCCACTCTAGGTAGTAATCTTTTATCAGCTTTTGCTGGAGTGTTTTTAATTCTTCAGTGTGAAACAAAATAAATAATTAAATGCAGTGATATCATACAAATTAACCAATTAAATGATTTTTGTATGTGTGTATGCTAAATTCCCCTTCAGTGATCAGCTCTTGTGCTGATAACAAAAAATAACTGTACACAGATCCTAACAGGACATTGTTGTCAAATTTAATTAGCTCCTAATCCTCTACCAGCTGATGGACAAATGCAGGCCTGGAGTCATCTAGAGTCACAGCTTTCAACTTCTACATGAACACTGATAATTTTCAGAAACAGAAAAATATGCACACTGAAACCATTGATCTGCAAAAAGCATCAGCAGCATAATCCTGTTATTCCTGCATTGGTGCTAATTTAGAGACCACATTGATGATCCAGGAGTGCCAGTTGGGAAGCACTTAAATTTATGTTTTACATTAACCTTTATCTAAGCCCTTTTCTCACAATTGAGACTAATGTACTTTCCTTAAAAGAGATATTTTGAAAATTAATGAAAATTACATCAGACCTGAGTTCAGACCTCTCCTGTTTTTCTAGGTTTCAGGTGCTGAGGGGAAACAAATACAAGAACCAGGGCATAGAGAAAAGCTTTTCTCCCTTGTTATTCAAATTTTTTTTTTCTCATGCTGAATTTTCCGCTTCCTTCCAGGTTTGACTAGAACCATTTAGTTTTTAGTTTTTTTGCGAAATCTTCTCAGCCTATCAGCATCCCTCTAATACTGTCTCCAGGTGTTTTGTTTAGGTGGCTTTCTGCTTCCCCTGATAGTCCCCAGTCCTTTCTCTCTCCCCCTCTCAGACAAAACTCTCCTGGTGGCTGCTTTTGTAGGCAGTTCAAGCAAATAATTCTTTCTTCATGTTCTGTTTGAATTCTTTCTTCCCTCTGGCACAGGAAATGGCTACTTTGTCTTCTGTTCCCCTTCTTTTTCTATTTTTCTGTTTTTTCTAGTCCTTCCCATCTTGTTGACGGCTCTTTGAGTGCCACTTTCAGCAGCTCTGCTTCATCTTCCCTTCCTTTTCCCTTAATATTTCTAAGCCTTCTCCATGGTGTCATTCATCGTGGCATTCTTTGTCTCACCAGCCTTCAGAAGAGTCTCAGATCTCCTTTTCTGCCTCCCAGTTTGCTGTTTGTTTCTGCTGTCTATCCTGCCTCCTCTCTCTTTTTTTTTTTTTTTTTTTTTTTTTTAACTTTCAGAGTTTCTTTTTGTTTTGACAACATGTAGCCCTCATATGTACAAGGTGCCAGCAGCATCCTGTCAGGTCCTGTGCCATGTGCTACACCCCAAGGTGGGCATGGGGAGATGGGGCAGTTGTGCTGCAAAGGCACCCTTATGTCAGGGGGATGTGCTTTTGCAGGATAAAGGCCTAGTCTAAATCAAATCCAGGATTGCTGTATTTTTAGGAAGTTATTAATAATGCTTAATTAGAAGGTAATTAGTGAACACTATTTTTGATGTTGGCAGTACAGCACTTGCCATTTACAAGTCTTAGTAAATTCCTACAAGTTGCTGATGCCACAACGCTCAGCTGTGAACACACACAGGGAGTTAGGTGCAGAGTGCTCTGCTGACCACGCACCTTCCTCCCCTGATGCATCCATTTAGGAGGACACGCTCAAGGGAGATACCCAGAGCAGCAGGGTCTCTGCAGCCCCCACAGCACCAGCCCAGCTGTGCAAATTGCCCCCTACAACGTTCTCCTCCCATTATTTCACACACAAAGCAGAGTAATGCGTTAGGACTGAGAGGCACAGAGGGGAAGGGAGCCAGGCGCAAGTCCTTGTGGATGCCGTGGGACCAGGCTGTGCCCTCTGCCACCCGTACAACATGACAGAGCTAAAAATTCACTTCCTGCACTGGTCACTGCTCTTGTCACAGCCTTAAAAAGTGCTTGGAGGTTTTTTGGTAAGGATTCAGTGGTGGTGACTAGACATCATTGTACATTAAAATATTCCATGAAACAGGATTATAGTCCCAGAAAAACTCTTTCCTTGCTTTTTCTTCCTCCCTCTTTAGCAGTGGTCAGCACTGCTGAAAGTTTAGAGGCCCAGCAGGTAGCAGCACCTATAGGTGAGACTGCCTCATGGTTTCCCTTAAAGCCCTATCTTCAGTTGTTCCAGGTCTGTCGATATGTCTATAGTTACGTCCGTAACCGTTGGGGCTAACATTTTCCATACTGCATGTCTGCCTCAAGCTATTTCTGTGTTTTCTTTTTTTTTTTTTTTTTTTTTTTTTTTTTTTTTTTTTTTTTTTTTTTTTTTTTTTTTTTTTTCCTTTAAGAGGAAATTTTCAAAAAGAAAATTTATTCCACTCTTCCTGAGATTGAGCATAGAGGGAAAAAAAATGTACCATTTTCTTTGTTGAGAAATATATTCCAGCTTTTTTTTTTTTGTTTTTTTAAACTGTAGAACCTCAGTGTTTTTAATGACATGAACCTCATGCTTGGTTTGGACCATTATTCTTTGCTTTCAGCAGATATCTATGAATATTTCTGGCAAATCATGTCCCTCTAGCAGCAGGTTTTGCCAAATACAGTATCCTTAAAAATTGTTTTCTGTAGTTCAGAGGAGTTACTGCATTCATTGAAGAGCTCTTTAGATGCTCCTTCCTGATCATGGTGCACAAAGGGCTGGTGCAACTTCAGTATTTCTGAGGTCTTGGAATCAGATTTATGGATTCTCGTTCTTACAGGGTTTTATGTTTTCAGAAGGCACAATCACTTGCAAAATTCAGCAGTCAAACATTATAAATTTAAATTTGCCAACTGAATTTTGTCTGCTTTCCTTGCACATAAACAGCTGTAATGACATGGTCTTGGACTGTTATTATTTATTACTGTTTAGATATGTTATCTCTATATATAGTCCTGGCAAAAATTACACAGGTTTTGTATTTTCACAATTTGCACATGCCATATACCTCGCTGTTGGTATATTATTAAATAGTAAATGCAGCATCTTTTGCTGCAGATTTTTTGTGACCTCAAACAGGTAGTACCATTAGATTACATTATCCGCTGCCCTTGTTCTTTAAAAGTACAGCCTGTTATTTCTGCCTACTGTAAAGTTTATTCCGCAAAAGTAAATGCAATTTTTAGTACAAAGATAGAAATTAAGATGTTCCATATGTTTAAAGGTCAGATTATACAGTCTATTTGTATGAATTATGCTATGGAAGAGACTTTTAATTAAAACCAGTAGTATTGCCTTTTTTGTTTCATGTGGAGTGGTTGTCCTTTCTGCATTTTAGTAAACAGTTATTTTGGATTTGAGTTGCATTGAGGCCGAGCGTTTCTACTATTGAGCTGAGCTACTATTGTTTTGTTGCTATGTACAAAATTTTTTTGTGGCTGTACATATTCCAGCCTGTCCACCTCCCCCCCTGCTGCCCCCCAGAATGTCGAATTTAAGTTCTCCCTGTTTGGTTGGTTCAGCTGGAAGAAACGCTAGTGGTTCTGGGAAATGGGTTGGCAGTAGTTGGCCAGGAAGAGAAGCAGAGGAGGGTGGTCATGTTCAGGGTGGGACCTGTGCTCCTGAAGATAGTGCACATTATTTAAGAGCTAAATAGTAATTTTTGCCAGAATGGAGAGTTAAAACACAGGCTATAGAGACACTGTGGGATTTGAAACCAAGGAGGTTGATTTAAGACAAAATGGATTAGGTTAACTATATGGACTTCCCTTAAGAGTCTTCCACTTGAATTTCCAGAAAAGTACTACTTCTGGTGATTTACTAGTGACATACTTAGGTTTTTTCACTGTAGAAGCAAATGCTCCTTAAGATTCATCACTATGATTTGTTCATGCTGATGTTCATTGTTTGTTTTCAACTAGGAGGGATTTGAGGAAGAAAATGAGGTAGAGGCATGTTCCAACTTGATTTGCAAAGCTCAGCATAAGTGGGATGAGTGAATCTATTTTGACATATCCTGAGTCCCTGCACCCTTTGGAAGCTATTAGTTCCTTGTCTTCCACACAAAGAATGCCTCTGGCCCTTCAGTTCTGTATCCTCACCAGGGCTCAGCTTTGATCTGCATGTTTTTATTGCATGAATTTGGATCCAGCAGAAACACATACCTAAAACTTCTCATTTGTTTTATCTCTGTCTTGAGTTTTATTCTGCCTTGTCCAACCTGCTGTAAGCTTCCTGATGTCTAAAATATCTCTGGCCTGTTGCAGTGTGTAAGTTGCAGTCTGCTACCATTGTGTAGTAGTTTTGCATTATTTTATTTAATATTAAATATATTCTGTCACTATTTTCCTTGTTTACTTTTGTTGATAGAGTAATTGTATACTGGATGCTCAGCGAGATATAAATCTCAGTAGTCTTAGTAGTTCCTTTTTTGTGCAGATCAGGTCTCCTGGCATTGAAATAGCTTAGAAAGAGAAAAGTCCTTTGTTTAAAAAATGGGTTTGTATGTTTATGTATACAACCCAATGAGAGAGATGCTTAAGTATGTGCATATATTACATCCATGCTATCTGTCTTACCTCTGTATTTCTCCATATAGCTATTCTTTTACAGGTTTATGGCAAATTATTTGACTATTGAAATGATTTTAAATACTGCCTTTGATTGGATCATAGCAATTAATATTCTCTGCTAGATTAGTTACACTGTGCATTCAGTGCCAGTTCCCATTCTCTGTGAACCATAACCACACTAGGTTCAGTTATCTGCTCAAGCCATATAGTCCCATAAAATTTTAATAAAATCTTAAAACTGTGGAGTATGGGTAATCTAGCTATAAATTGTAATAAAAATTACCCTGTAGACTCTATATTCTGACCATTATGTTCATGGATACTGCTGCTTTGTACATAAAGTTTTATGAAATAAATCGACCAATTCTACTGCCCCTACCAGGCATCAAGCTGTTTTGATCAAAAAATCTGATAGGTGCACTCAGAGCATTTTTCCAATGCATAAAGCATTTATAATGAACTTTAATGAAATAGGAAGAAAAATGCTGCATACGTGCTTTATATAATATGAACCAGCTTAGAAGAAGGAAATCATGAATAGCATCATTCACATGCATTTGGTAGGTCTGTAAAGACACAATTTTGTTTCCTATAATGCATTCTAAATAAACCTGAGTACAACACGAGTCTCTGAGGTCATAATTTTAAGTAGCTCCTGTACATCTGCATCTGGAAGTGTTGCTTCCACCGTTAAAAATGCATAGTGATGTCTGTTGCAATCTTTTTTGATGCTCTCCTGCTGAGCAAGTCTATGTTGGTGTCCTGTTCTCTATAAAATTTTCCAAGAAGGGAGGTCTTCATTTGTTTTGGACATCAAATTGTGGTGTGAGGCTGCACTTCTGCAGTAGTGAAACCTATTTTCCAAGAGTAACCAAGAAGAATGGAGATGAGTTTTTCCCTCTGCTTGGTGTTTGATCCACCCATATGCATTTATCAGAGATATGTGACACAGTTTCAGTTTGGGAAATAGCAGAAGACTTGTTCTTGACCAGCAGCTCTCTTGCAGTATTTCAGATACTGAACTATGCTGTATGCCAAAATTAAGAGTCCAGAGTTATGATTTAAATACTGCTGTATTCATAACTGCAGTGTTTTTGATGCTGGCAGATTAATTGTGTATTGTGCTAAAACGTGAGTGCCATACAGTTTTCTTAGCCATATTTTCATTTCCATCCTTCTAGGAGTTTGGCAGCAAATGTCTGTTACTTCAGTACTTCATGCTCTGCAGACACAGGGACACACGTGTGTAACAGCAGTACTAATGAGATTCTTGTAAGTGTTGATTTTGACATGTGGGGTAGTATTTGGTTTTCCATTCCTAATGGAATTAAGTGCAAAGCAGCATTGCTTGCAGCTGGAAACAGCTTTACCTGTTGTATGCCAACACGGGCTGAAATCAGTCAGAGAGGCATTTATTTGAAACAGCAAAGATGACCCTTTCTGGCTTATTTGAGGCACCCCATGTTTCTTCTTCATTTAAACTTCCATCACAATAAAAATCTGTAACTGTGTTTCCAAGACCAAACCCAAAACCCAGACATGGATCAGCCCTGGCAAGGCTGGAGGGGCCTCCCCACCATCCAGGCTGATGTCTCAGCTAGCACAGGTTTTGGTGTTACTGCCCACTGCAGAGTCGTGTAACCCTGCTTCTGACAGGCAAGTCCTAGTGGGTGAATGGTGGGACTGGTTGGAAATCCCATCATGAACAATCGTTTTGATTAGCAGGTTGATAAGGCATCCTTCAGAGCAAGCAGGGTGGGGAGTTTAAAATGTGGAACAAAAGCGAGCAAACTCTGAATTTGGAAATCCTTTCAAAGAGCAGGAATTTTAATTATTTTTAATTATTTAAGAGAGTAAAGGTGATCTTGTGGTGTGGTGTGTTGGCAGACCTACATGTGTGTAAGTTTACAAAGCTGAGAAGTTAAGTAAATGCAGAAAACTGAGTTTTTAAGCTGAAGTGAGACAGAGGTATTTCAGGGTGCTGAAATTTTCTCTTTCACACCAGCAAGCATCCTCTCACGAAGAGTCATTTTGACATCAGTTAATTAGTATGTGGCTTAGCTATAAATTGAGGCAAAACTCCTAATGGTTACTTAGTTTTCTCCTGCTCTTAAATATTTCATTCATCTATAGCCCAAGGGGCTCGTATTTGCCTTTAACTCAAAGATAGGATGTAGACATAAAATTATTTCTAGTGGGTGTTCATGAGCCTAATGATGGGATGAGTTTTCATCCCTTTCACTCACAGGAACTTTGACTAGGGAAAGTAAATCAGGTTGCAGTAACTGAGAACTGCCAGTGGTGACAGCAGTGTGGTGGTGTATGGCCCTTTGCATGCCACCTGCAGGCATCCAGATGCAGGGCTTCTAACCAGCACCGTTAGGTGCTTTTGTGATCAGATCAGAGCACTTGAGGTGTGTATCCCTGATTAATCACTGAAAAGAAGCTGAAGCCCAAATATGACAGACAGGGGGAGAAAATTTACCTGCCATCCTAGTGTAAGCAGCACGTGTGAGAAGTGGGAGGAGGGGCGCTGGGCTCTTGTCAGCCTGGAGCGATTTAAGTCCACAATCCCTTCTTTCCCAAGAGTTCCCAGAATGTGGGTGTGAGCACCAGTTTAGAGAATGAAGAAGAAAAAAAGTCCCCTGATGGTGTGGCTGTGTGCTCAGGTTTTCCCGTGGGGAGGTGGACACTTGATCCTGTTCCAAGGGGTTCATCTGCCCTTAGCAACCGACAAGCTGGATCCTTCCCAGAGATTGTGCTTCTGTGACATGGCTAATCCTGTACCATGTCAAAACCAATGCAGCTGTGTGCCAGAAAGCACAAATTCATGCAGTGCTCATTAAAAAGCTCCTATGCAAGTTTAAATGTCTTCCAGCATTGTAGGACAGGCAATTTTGTCCTCAGAAGCAGGATCGGGTATTGTCTGACCCTACAGCCAGAATAAATTTTAATGCCCCAAACTGTTCAGTTTGACAGAAATAGAAGCAAGCTTATATCTGATCCAGATCAGGCTTTTTCCTACTGGCAGCTGGCAGATACAATATTAATGATGATAGACTGAAGTCGTGTAGTATTTACTGGCTAGTATGTGCCTTACATGAGATCCATTTGCACATCTTCCCTTAAAACAAGTGCAGAAAGTGAATTTGCTCATAGTGCCCAGAGGGAAACTCCTTTTTTTTACAGTTTGGCAAAGGGGCATTGAAAAGTGGTGGTATGTATTTCTGTGCATCCTGAGCAATTCTCTCTACTTTCTGTAGCAAAAAAGGATCATTGTTTCTTGAGGCTAACAAGGATGAGAAGCAACGTGGCTGCTTGCAGCCTTCATCACTTGCAGATGTTCTTAACTCCCCTGGCTCACCAGTCTATTCAGCATGGAGGGCTAACAGCTTGCTTCTGTAGCTCCTGTGCACTCATTCAATGGCACCTTTGTCCCATGAAAGTAGCAGTCTCTGACTGGTTTCTTTTTGCTTGCCTTGCCTTAACCTCATTCACACTTCACAAAACCACCAGATAGCTCTGTTGGACAAATCTTGCCTTTCAAGAGGCATAGCAAGGGCAAGAAAATCAGTTAAGGTGTAGAGCTTGAGCTTTATTAATTAATTTGTCTGCCTGTGTTTGGGAGGACTCGATTCAGTGACCCAATCAAGTCCCTTCTGTACCCATGGTCCTGATTTCAAGGAAAAGCTTGGTTGTTAGAGCAAGGTACAGCATGGAGGGAGGTTGAAATGCATTGGCATGTTTTATGGGCTTTCTTCCTGCACCTTGCTTGCCAGTTGCATTCTGTTACTGACTTGTCCTCCACCTTTTTTATCTCATTTGCTAAACTGTCTCTTGCCTACATTTCTTCATCCTCTCCTGTTTGATGTTCATTAGGCCAGTAATTACTTCTAATTCAGTGCTTATGAACTGAGGCTGGTATTTATAATCCTTAGTGCCAGGCGTTCAACAGTTGTTCTTAGATGTCCAAGAGAAAGTCAAAGCTGTTGACATAAGTAGGAGTCATGAACTCTTAATGTGTAACAGTCCTGTGCTGCAGTTTGCACACTGCAGAGAGTGGTGGGGAGGAGATATCTGTTAGGCTTTTGGCCAGTTGGTTATTCACATGGCTAATGTCAGGGAGGAGAGTAGCTTTAAAGGCTGTTTTCCCCTAGCAGCTGCAGCCGTGCTGATGAGAAAACAGGGCAGTTTATACCAGCTGGCAGCAGCAAAGCTCAGCCTTCTGGTCAGTCACCTCAGCTCCTAAGTACCTCGGCCACCCAAGTCTCAAGACTGGAAGGAAGAGGCAAACTAAGAAAGAGACAAAAAAAGAATGTATATGTGGGCTGACAAAATTAAAGGAATAATCTCTAGAATATT
Organism: Sitta carolinensis; assembly: GCA_032173965.1. Lineage (NCBI taxonomy): Eukaryota > Metazoa > Chordata > Aves > Passeriformes > Sittidae > Sitta > Sitta carolinensis. The sequence goes on from CM063283.1 coordinate 36,179,791, forward strand.
GTTTTATTTGCTTACAATCTTTAGTTAGGTTTTCTGCAAATATATAACAGTTCTTGAACTACCTGCCTTTGAATTTACCCACAGATACATTTCCATTTCTCACCTTTTGTCCTCTCCATACTTATGTTTGGCAACACCTTATGATGTGCTCAAACATTGGTGTCTGATGGGACAAACTGTACCCAGTGGGTATAGTAAATTGTCCCTGGGTGAAAAAGTACAACCCTATTAGTATAACTGTATTAAAAAGTACAACCCTTATGTCTGTGCTAGAAGTGCACAGAGTAGGTCTTACTCACCAAGCAGAAACAAGGAGAAGGTAATTGAAAGCTTTCATCCTGGCACATTCCTGTAGTAATCTAAAATCAATACCAAATGTCATAGGAGTCTCAATAATATCTTAAGAGCCAGCAATCTGCAGTAAAAATGAAAGAACATGTCTTACAAAGAACGAAAGTATGTAAGATTGTTCATATACATTGATACCCTCTCTTTTTATGTAGGTGTATTCACGCTCAAGTGATCAGAATTCACATATAAGAATTGTATTACAGACTAAGTTATGTAACAACTTCTGTCATTTCAAGTTAGCTTTAGCTTCTGAGCTAGCTACCTTAAACCTCTGCTGTAGTGCATTTCAGATTAAACTGCAGCTAACAAAGGTAGTTTTTGTTGCAGTTTTAATTCTGTGGGTAAATGACCAGCTTTCATGAATGCATGACCTGTAGCATATTTAAATATTGGGCAGATACAAGCATAACTTTTGGTAATAAGATTCACTTTAAGGGGGAAAAAAATAGCTTTTCTCAGAGGATAGTAAGGCACTGGAACAGGTTGCTCAGAAATGCTGCAGATGCCCATCCCTGTGGGGTCCCGTAAGGTTTGGGACCCTGATTTGTTGTTAGAAATCTCTGCTTCTGCCCGTGCGTTCAAAGGATGAGACAACACTTCGGTCTCAAGGTTGTTTATTGTTTCTTATCTATGAAATTTTCTTTCTGCCCAGCCAAGGTCTGCTCAGCAGGGCAGTCAGAGGCACTCTGCCTGCCCCCAGGGCAGTGTTATCTTTATATACTAAAAACTACGTATGACATATTTACAATTACTCTCCAATACCCATCACCTATGTTAGACAGTGAGCTTCTATGCTAAACCAATCCAAAAGTGCCAACATCATCAGTGAAGATGGAGGTAGAGAAGAAGAAGAAAGGCTAGACATGCCCAAATCCCTTCATCTTGTCCCCAAAAACCCCTATACAAAAAATCCTACAATCTACATTTACACCCTGTCATATACTAATTATTACACTATTCAAACTGCTGTGGCTTTTATCTCTTCATGTAAAGGTGGCAGTTTGCTCCATGGTTCATAATCGAACCCACTGGTGTTCTGAGCTGTGTGCCAGGGTCTCTGAGCCCCCTGGCAGGGATCTCGGCAGCTCCGGACTCCCAGAGGGACATCCCGAGCTCCGACACATCCCTGGAAGTGTTCAAAGTCAGATTGAATGGAGCTCTGAACAACTAGTGTCTAGTGGATGGCATCCCTGTCCATGGCAGAGGGGCTGGAACTAGACCATCTTTAAGGTTCTTACAAACCTAAGCCTTTCTATGATTCTACGAAAAAACTGGAGAATTAATAAAATACGTAGTAATAACCTCATTCTTCTAAGAAGGAGTATTAGGGAGCAAGGCAGAAGTAGCACTTCTTTCCAAATAGTTTTCAGGGGCTAAATCAGCTGACTAGATGGTTCAGTTGCTTTTAAATAAAATACTAGATTATCCCTAGTGCTCACATTGAGGTTACACATTGAATATCATCATGTGTAAGTTGTGATTTTAAGAAGTACAGTCAGAATGGTTCTCATTCTGCCAAAAATAATTAAATGTTTTGAACAATTTCTAAGTTGTTTTTTTTTTGTCTCATGTAGGTCATGGTTCACTGTCAACAACCTCTGCTTTGATAAGCAAAAGGTGTTTGCCATACATGAAGAAATAGTCAGCAGTCCAAACATAGCCAGCATTACTGAGGCACCTAACTTGTGCCTGTAGAAGGGTAATAGAAGTAGTACTGTGCAACTGTAAATGCACTGTAGTTCCAGAAGGGATTGTTCCATCAGCTTACTGAATGCATTTTACAATATTTTCCTTATGAAATTCTGTAACATTAAAAACACAGCTGAAGGTTAGTTTATAATCAGTGTTCTTTTACTCTCAGATGGTTTGCAGCTAAGACTTAAATTAAGATTTATGACCAACTTTCTCTGGATTTATCACTCATTTGTGGAGTGCTTTCTTTACAAGAGTGCAGCTATTCATCAGTCCTGCTGTTATGGCTGCACAGGTCCTGAAGTGTCTGCAGCCCTCCCATTTTTCACTGTAATTCAGTCCCTTTTGTAGGGTCAGTAAACATTAATGTAAGAAAGATAGCATAGTGGCAGACTTAACTACAACTTTTGGAGGTGCTCCCTAGCTGTAGGCTCACTGAACTGTTCATGATTTCTAAAGGGAGCCTGTGATACCTATTGTCCAGGTATGTGGTTAGCCAGAGTTGAGTAGGAATGAATACCTTCCTTAAAAATCATGTTGCAAGACCCAGAAGAAAGTGTCCTGTCTCTAATACTGCAATACAGGAGAGCACAAGCTAGCAAACTACAACAGTTAGCTCTTTAAATAAATAACCATGAATTTCCCCTGTTTCACCAGAGAAGACAAAATAAACCCATTTTTATAGAAATTTCTGCCTATGTTTCCCCTTCCTATGCCTCCCTTGCAGGGTCAGACATCTCTCTTGTTTTGCTCTCTTCTCCAGCTGCTTTCGGTGTCTCTCAGCACTTACTAATCCTATGTGGTATTTCATGAGTAGGAAGAAATGTCTCTCCACATCACCTCTGAAGTTTGTCTATGAGTCTGTCCCCTAGCACAAGCAACCCCCCAGTTCCTCTTGGCACTATCCCAAGTCACATTTTTGCCCCTTATTTCCCCTCTATGCCCATCTCTTGGTTCCCTCCCCCCATCCTGCTAAGTTGTGCTTTCTTCCCCTTTGGAGGGCAGCAAGCAGCATCAGAGGGAAGAGAGGTCACCTGCCTTTCTGTTCTCCTCTCCCTTCCTGTTTCTTTCTGGCAGAAAACCTAACTCTTGTGGGTATATCTTAGTCATCTGCCAGGTGCGCACCCAACTGCTTTCACTCCTCCTCCACAGAACAGGGGGAAAGATAAGGTGCAAGAGCTCAAGGGTCAAGATAAAAGCAGGGAGATCACTTACCGATTACCTTTACAGGCAAATAGGACTCAGTGTGGGGAAAAGCAATTTATTGCTAATTAAAAGCAGATTAGGATGGTGAGAACCACCATCCCCAACCCCCTTTTCCAGAACTCTGCTCCTTGATTCCCAGCTCTTCTCCCTCCCCCATCCCAGGGGAATGGGGACTGGGGGTGGTAGGTAGTTCATAATTGTTCCTCTCTGCTTCTCCTTCTCCTCACACGGTTCCCTTGCTCCATCGTGGGTCCCCTGTAGATAGTAGTTCCCATCAGGACAGTCTCCTCCAGGGACTGCCCTGTTATGGAGAACCTTCTCCCCTCTCTCTCCTGGCATGCTGGTGTCTGCAGAGCTGTTTCACATGATCCCAGAACTGTTAGACTTCTGGAAATCAAGCAGTTCAACAGCCCCGACAAGCCAGGGTCACCTAGAGCAGGTTGCACAAGAACACATCCAGGTGGGGTTTGAATGTCTCCAGAGAGGGAGGCTCCAGAGTCTCCCTGTGCAGCATGTTCCCATGCTCTGCCACCCTTGTTGTAAAGTGTTTCTCACACCTTTTTCCCTCACTCCTCTCTTGGCCAGTTGTTTTGCCTTTTCTTAAACTTGTTTTCCCTGAGACACCCCCACTGTCTGCAGGGCTCAGCTGTGCCCAGCAGTGGGTCAGCTGGAGCGAACAGAACTGTCTGTGATCAGCATGGGGCAGCCCTGGCTGCTCCTCATACAAGTCCCTGCAGCTGTTGGTACCAGCACCCGGGCTCTTACTCCAATGCCATGCAGTATGGATACTGTAAGCTTTGAACAGGTAAAACAATCCTGCAGTTTCTGATCTGCAGATATTTGTAAGACCTGAAGCTGGGTGATTTTCAAAAAAAATTTGTTAGCCCAGCTGACACTGGTCACCTGAATGTTGGTTGACTGTGTGAGGTTACACATAGTGTAGAGTGAAGGATCTTTTAGAGGCTGACAATGGTGTTGAATTGTGTCAGAAATCAGGATGACTGGGATTTTAAATGCCTAAATTTTAGTTGAGTGGAGTGACACGGGCTCCATCCTGATATCTGATGAACACTCAGAATCAGAGATTGCTCCTGAATTTTGCTGTCAAATGTACTCTTGAGTGTTCTGTGTTGTACATAGCAGATGTAACCCTTTCCCTTTGCTTTCTGAAGTAAGGCAGTGTAAGTTACTTAAGGGTAAACTGGGATTTTGTTGGATGTGCTATGTGCAGTTATATTTCGGTACTGCTGAGTGCATTGGTGTGAATTCACAGACCTGCATGCCCCTGGAAGTGCTCACATCCAGCTGTGACACCACTGGGTGGCTTTGACCTCCTATCAGCTAATTTGGGAAGCTCAGTGCACTGCTCTCCAGCCAGAGCAGGCAGATGTGTTGTGCGCCCTGATGTTGTTCTGGGATGAGATTAATTTCAGCACACTCATATTAATTCATTATATGTCTCTTTCCAGCACAAATGGACTCCCGAGGCCTATCTCCCAGACAAATTAAAAGTGACAGTGATGATGACGACCTGCCAAATGTGACCTTAGATAGCGTTAATGAAACTGGATCTACAGCGCTCTCCATAGCCAGAGCAGTACAAGAGTAAGTATCACATTCCCAGACAAGATGAGTGTTGCTGAGGTGTTCCCAGGCCAACGGAGGCACCAGTGCTGCAGGGGTGTCCTCCCCTGCCTCTGAGGGCAGCAGACCTGCCAGCACCTTTTTCATGGACCTTTATTCCCTTTTGGAAGAGACAACTGTATCTCTTGTCTCTCTCATGCTGTTTTCCTTTCTTTCTCTCTGCCCTCGTTATTAGGTTGAGTTTCAAATGGAAATGGTTTCTTCCACTTTATATACTTGGAAAGCTTGCAGTGGTTTTATATCCTCTCCAAAGAGAGTCCAGGTTAGATTACCACTCAAAAAACATGTGTTTTTTCCTTGACTGAAAGCAGTATCAGGAAGTTGATTCTAGTTGCTGTCAGGTAGGAGCTTGCAACATTTCTTCTGAAGGACAGTGTCATTGGAAGGAAATTACTGAGGAGCTTTGAAGAGTTTTTCCATTACTGCTATTTTTCTCTGTACTTTTGCTAACTGGGTGGACAAATAATTTCTTAATTTAGTGCCTGCACTGCCTGTTTGAAAAGAAAGAAACAGTTTATCATGAACATTAGCAATTCTGGAGATGCATGAGGTTGTTTAGTCGCCGTAGCAGCTGGAAGGGAACCAACTGTGAGGTAAATAAGTATTAATATCCCCATTTTATAGGTGAGGAAAATGAGGTTATGCATAAAGGTCACCCTGTAGTCTGAAGCAGAGCTGGAAATAGAACTAGAGCCTCCAGGCACTGAAGCCTGTGCTAGACCCACAAAACACATTACTTTATCTGAGAGGTTCAAAATATGGGCATTCTGGACATTATTAAATAAAAATGTTTATAATAAAGGCCATTAGACATTGCTACTGTATTAACTATTATAGATGCATTTTAAATGTCTTTATATGGTATCTAAAAATGTTTTTGCTTTGTTTTCCTGGACATCAACAGCTAAAAGAGCTGACATTTCTAAGCCACGTTCAGGGAGGGACTGCCTTCGGTTTTTTTGGGGGGCTTTTTTTTTTTGCATTTTCACCAGATGTACTGCCTCATTTTCCAGCCAAGCACCATAACTGAATCTCAAACCTATGCTCTTCTTAAACAGAGAGAGAGGTGTTTGTGGGCAAGGCAAGACAAGGTGTTGGTTCGGTGATTAGCAGCCTCCCTTTCTAACAGTAATAAAGGAGGGGAAGGTTTCTTCACCAGTGAGGCCATTGCTTGATAGATAAGTCCCATATGTATTTTCAATTTTCTAGTCACAGCACCAGGCCCTGAAGTGCTAAGTATTTTTTCTCAATTTATATCACATATAATAAGCCAGAAAAATAAAACAACACATCATGATTCTGCACTAAATGATTTTACACTCTCTAGTTACTGAAAAAAGGAAGTATGGAGCACCAGCAAATAATTTTAATTTATGACTGGCAATCAGATAATGTTCTCTGTGATGGATATTGCTTGAGCACTTAGAGAATTGGTCAAACCATGGGAAGCTCTTTTAGCTTTTGTACAATGCATTCCACAGTTTGTGAAGGTAAATATGTTGAGTATTACTTGACTGGCTCTGGAGCTTAAGAATTAAATTAAGAAATTTAATAATATAATATCAACTCATTCTTGTTACAGGTTTTATTTAAACAGTAATCTGTTAGTTTATTTCAAAAGCCCCATTAGGGAAATCTAATTTGACTGTGATCTGCAATTTGTCATCTCTACTTCATTCTCAGTCACAGACACCACACATACAGCTGCTGAGTTGAAAAGGAGTGTTGGCGCTTTGTGCAGATTTCTCTCAATCTATTTCTTACTTGGTCTGCAATATTGTGTGCTACAGGGCACAATAAAAATCGCTATTTTGATTTTAGGCATCTGATATATACCTTAATATTAGATGTTTAGCAAAGGAGTCCACTGAAAAAAGAAACTCTCATTCTACATAGCCTTGTTGCAGAGAGGAAAGTGCCTCTGAAGCCTTCCAAAGGGAGATCCTGTGTGCTCAATTTCAGCATCTAAACTTAGCAGATAGGAATTTCCTCTGAGGGCATGGAAAGGCACCTACTGTTCTGCTGAATAACCGGGCAGCATGGGGACATGGATAGAAAGACTTTTCAGCAGTCAGTAAAGCATAGGTCAAAGCTTGAGGGAGGGAGGCAGGCTGGCCCTCGAGTCTGGACGACTGTCCCAGAGACAGTTTTTTCTAAGTGAGATTGAAAGCTTTTTCTGGTGAATAGTTGCCCAAAAAATAACTTCTTGCAAAGAGTGGCTGGGAAGTACACCACAGTACTTCCAAAGCAATGGCAACATTCTTTGCTTCAGTATTCGTGTTGTACAGTCTTGTCTGTGTTAAACACATCACCAGTTTGTAGGTGCTTGGTAGCAGGTGTGAGACAACAGCTGACTTTTCCCTTCTTGATTTTCAGATATGTTTTAAGTTATTCTGCATAAAGATTGTGAATATATATATATATTTGCCTACTGCTGCCTATTCTCTAAAAGCAGTAAGGGGATTCAGACTCTGGGGATTTCAGTATCTGGTGGTGAGCATTGCTCTGGGTTGATCCTGTACAGCCCTTCACACGGTGTATGGGGATGTGAGGGGTTGCCTCAGTGCCTTGCTTTTCCTTGCCTCCCGCCTTTCCCTGTGTGCTGTCTGTGGGGCTCAGGATTCATCTTGCCTGCGTGGGTATCTGCATCCAGGGCAGTTACCTCACTCCCTGTGTATGGGCCGGGTAGCGCTTGGCACGTTCAGGCAGCACTCCCTCAGCCCTGTGTGAGCTGTCTAATTTAGGGACAGAGAGAGGCTCCAGGCTGTAGCTGCCGTTCCTGTCCATCGCCCACGGGTGGTGCAGACAGCTGCCTGGGACACGCGTCAGCACTGCAGATCCCTGGAGCGAGGGGAGGCCATGGCAGTGCACAGTGCCTGACTGGGGAGCCGCTGAGCCAGAAGCTGGGAGTGACAGGATCAGACTGCATGCTCTTGCACCTTCCCTTGCATCTCAGTCTGCCAGGTTTTAACCACAGGGAAATCAGCTCGTCAGTTTTGGGGGAGAAACTGTTGTTTTAATACAGCCATTTTTAAGCTCGTTGTTTTGGAAATGGCACTTACCTAGCTGGGTCACAGGACAGTCTGGAATGTCTATTTAAAAGCTTTGCTTTTCATGTCCCGTTATACTGGATGGCAGCTCCCTATGTTGTTGCTTTGTTTCAGGTCCACTGTAGTCTTACAGGAAAAGAATTCTTAGGAATAAAAATTGTGACAACAATGAAACACTAAGAGCCATGTGTTTGGCGTTATTCTTATTTACAGAAACAGAATGTAATTTGCTTGCATATTTGTAAAGTGACCAAGTATGACTATTTTTTCTCAGGGAAATTGCCTTCTTGCTGCAAGCTTTATGTTGGCTGAGCTTCCAGACTTCTTTCTCAGTAGTTCTTTTGGAATGAGTTCATAGTTCTCCTTCAGTTCAACAAACGCAATCAATAATGTAAAGTTTTAGATAAATAAAGTCATTATTTCAAAAAGGGTACTTGGGTGAAATTCCTTTCTGTTACAGTGCTGCTTTATGGAAGTTGCTATGCCTTACAAAATGTGGACTAAGAATAATTTATTAATCTCAGATAATATGCTCTGTCTGATAATAAATATTCCAGCATTATGTAGATTTCAGTGGGCTTTGCATTGTAAGCAGCATTTCATCCTTTTTCTGGCGTGTTTTACAAACTCATTTTGACATGTAACAGCTAACAAAGAGCAGATTTTCCTCTATATGCCTGATACCACTGATGCTTATTACACAGCAAGAATAGCATCATTTATTCAGAGCCAAATCTCAAATACACTCCAGAAATCTTTATGCAGCCAAGAGAGAAGAAGGCATTAGTCAAGCCCTAGAAGACCAGTGAAACTTTAGGGTCCCTCACAGAGGCAATGTGCTGTTTCCATTCCTAGGCAGAACTGATGTGGGTTGGCCTTGGGAGCCATCTCCATAGTACATAGTAATGCAAACCCTGAACAGAACATTCATCTCCTTATTTCCTGCACATTTGTGTGGTAAAATACATTATTTTACAACTTGCAGCTCTCCCTCCCTGAATATGCATAACTTAAGATCTCCTACTTGTAGAAGCTGAGAGCAGAAGAGGAGAGGCAGAGGGTGATTTTTAGCATGGACTTTTGACCAGTATATTGGTAAAATCAAGAGATGCAGAAATTCCTCTTTTTCTCTAGATTTTTTTTCCTTAGGTGGTGTAAGTGGAGGAAACTCCTTTGATGGAAATGTTTTTTCTTTCAAATGTCAAGGAAAAGAGGAACTGTGCATATAAACTGATGATGCTTGAGATAGTGTATTGTTTTTCTGGAGTAAGGGAGAGACAGAAATTTCAGAGAGGAAATCCTGTCTACTTGTAGTTATAGCTGCAGATAATTCACAGAGATGGGATTTGTCATTTGTATGTGACTGTTATGACCTTTAGCATGAATTCCTCTTTACACTGAGCTGGGTGCCTCGGAGTGCTTGTATGAAAATGAGATTAGGGACCCTACCCATGTTCTCTTTGGCTACATTTTGTGATTGATACACTGATGCTAATGTGATCATCTTACTTTATTTTTAAATTCTCTGGCATCCATTACTGCAATACAGTAGGAGTTAGTTTTGGATACTGCACTAGCAAAAACGAAATTCCACAGCAGACAGACAGCACAACCACAATACCAATGCACTCTCTTAAATGAGTAAATGCTTTTCAAATCTAATTTTTTTCCTAGATCTCTTTTTTTCTCCTTCCTCCTCTTCAGTGTAAATCAACTTCTGTGGTTTATTTTTATTTCTTTTGTAGTTTGTATCTTTGTTTCCATCCGTCATTCATTTTCTACACTGATATAGTTTGTTCTCCTGCTTTGGTTGCAATCATTACTATTGTACTATTCATTATAGGGAACTTTCACCTCATTTTCTTCTTCTACTTGCAGACAAAATACTTTGTCTTGAGTCTCCAAGAAACATAAGCGAGGGTGTTTCAGCAGTGCTTGTGTGAACTTTGCTTCCCTCTTCTCTGGTACATCTGTCCGCCATGAACAAATGCACATTTTAAAATTGGCACACAATTGAATGGTGATTTTACAGATGGAGAATTGGCTAGTGCTGGTCCAGAATTCCTCAGTAAAAGATTTTTTTCACTGGAGAGTGATAATTGGTGGAGAATGATAATTACTTTAAAGTGAAATTGTGGGAATATATCAATTTCAATTTTACTTGTCTCATGAAGAATACCCAAGTCTGGGATGGATTTTCCCATTGCAGCAAGACTTTAGAGCAGAAGGTTGTATAGTTGCTGAAATTGGAAGGAAATTGGACCACACACTTAGAAAGAACTGTCTATGGGCTTCTGACCTACCCACAGGCTGTAACATGGTGAGGCTTGTTTGTTCTACAAACTGAACTGACTTGCTAAAAACATTGAGAGGCATTTGTGCAGATACATAAACGAAAGACAGTGGTGACATAGAGCCCTGCAAGGCACCTGTGTTATGGTTGGTTTCCTCACTATGTCATTATTACAGGGATGTTTTATTTTGTTTTGTTTTATTTTTTGTCAGCAGTCTCAAGTATCATGTGACAGGAAAGAAGAGGTTTCTGCAGTGAAAAGTGTTCCTGGGTTGGACACTGGCTACTGACCCAAGGGCACCGCTGAGCTGGCAGTGTGCTGTGCCTTAGGTACCTTAGGCAACCTCTGGGCGCTGCTGGACTGTTTGCTTTGGACATAACCTTTGGACATAACCTTTGGACATAACCTTGCAGCAGGGTTCATTTCTCACGATGCAAGCTATCTAAAAGTTAAGCTCAAGTATTTTGGATTTCTTTAGTGGAGGGATATTTCTAGGTCCAATCACCTTCTCAGTTATGATCATATACCTTTCAAAAGGTATCTGTCTTCCCCAGCAGCTGTAAAGAAACCTAGACAACTGGTTTAGGGAGAGTGATAAAACTTCACATTGCTGAAGTTATATATGAGGAAAGCCCCTCTATATTATTTTCTAAGGCCATGGTGGAAGTCTGTGACTTGAGTAGAAGCTGAACATCTAAATTTGACTTGTGGCAGCTACTACAGGTGTGATTTCTTCTACCTATCGGAACTCCCTACATGCAGCTCAGACAACTTGTTGAAGTACTGACTTATTCTACAGTGTGTTTATATGGCATTTTATAAAGTTATTTCTAGCAAAATCTGTATTCTCAGAAACATCTGTTTGTTTATAAAAATGAATTGGCCTAAAGCCCTTATTAATGACTTTAAGAGCTTGAAAGACCTATATACCTTTGGGAATTGCTCTTTAGGCACTAAGTATGAACCTGGGGTTTCAATAATCCAATAAACCCATATTATTCTATAAAGGTTTTTTTTTTTGTTTTGAATATGTGATGTTTCACAAAAGAAAAGTTAAATAACTTGACAGTTGGGCAGTAAAATCAAAGGATGCCATCCTGTGCATGCACTAGGAATTTTTTGGTGTGGAAATTTTCTGCTATATGTCCCAAGGCCTTTAGCCAGGATAGCAAGATTCTCCATCAGCCAATGATCATTAGAAACAAGGGCTAGTTGAATGGCAACTGTAAATCAAAACCAGCATCTACAGAGAAATTAACATCACTTCCTGCTTTGGAAGGGCTGTATTGCTTAAGTGGAAGTGTTTCAGGAGATAGGGGTATTGTCAAATTGTTCCCTGAAGAAAGCTAATTTGAAAATAAAAATTATTTTACCTTGGTCTACACAAAGCCATATCTTCCTGTCTCCTCTGTAAGAATAAGTTTCCGTGACTGTTGAGTAGGTCATTCTAGAGCCTTTACCCACACCATTGTTAGGAGGAATATTTTCCTATTGAGAAAAATATTTAAATTAATTGCATAATAAGCTTGAAGAACTAAGGAATCCTGGTTCTCTTAAAGTCTGAAATCCTGTTTCTGTTTGCCATTAGCTTTGTTTGGTCTAATGATTAGTCCTGATATTAACAGAAGTCTGGATGCTAAAAAAAGAAAAGTAACTCAACACTTAAGGTATTTGGGGGACCATTATCTTGGGGTGAAAGAGTTACTTGTAACGTGTATTGGTTCATTGATACCTTCTGTGTGTCTCGCTTCCTTTACCTATCACACAGAAACTTTCAAAGATCTTGTTTCCCAGCTTTAGTGTCTGTATTGAATTCCCATATAAATGCTTTCTTAAACATAAGTTAAATTTGTTAATTAATTTAAATTTTTGTCTAAGAAGTACTGATCGTTTCAAGGTAGTTGTCTTACTTTGCCATTACTGGAATTTTACATTTCTAAACGTGTTTGCACAAACATGCTTTGGAATAAAATGCCATGAAGCAATAGCATACAATTATCATTCATATAGCATTTTTAATCTTTGGAGTGCTTTGCAAACATTAACTAATTAAATTGTACAGGTCCCCTGTGTGTTCAAATATTATAATTATCCACAGGTTAGTGACTTGCTCAAGGCCATGCAGCAAAGCAGAGAATGAGTTGGGGTCAGATACATCTGCCTCTTACTCCCATGCTTTATCCACAAAAATGTGTTGCTTCAGAGTGAAGCATGAGTCATTAGTTGTTAGATATGTGAAATGCATTTTATGGATAGTGAGGCAGGCATTCTGTAATTGCTTGAAGAGCATGACACCGAAGAATGAATTATAAATAACATTATGAATTACTGCTACCAAGTTAACAATTTGTATACATATATGGCATCTCTTTCCCCAGTGATTTGTTAGTCAGCTTTTATGTTTTTTCTTTCTAAATCAGCACAGAAAGCAGGGGCAGAGCCCTGTGCCTTAAGAAATTTAGAGTTGTAACAAATACTCATAGGTGTGGGTTGGAGAGAAGAACACTGCCAGGAAAAGCCACAATAAAACTACCTTGGTGAACTGCTACTTTGACTTTCTGATAAGAAAAAGAAAGAGCATTGTCCTCTGCTGTTACTTGAGCCAAAGCTACTTCTTGTTTCATTATCTAGATTAGGTAAGTTTTTCTCTTTCCATAAGGCAGTTCCTGTGATTTTGTGACAGACATACATGCAGCACAATTAAATCTTAATAGCAGTGCTTGCACTGATTTTTGGAAATATTGTCCTGAGTGTTTAGGTAAATGCATGCAAAACCACAAAAGTTGTGTAGGTCACAGGTATGTAAACTGCATGTAAAAGAGAGAATATTAAGAGGGGAACACTGTTTGGCAAGGCATAATTGAAGGAGCATTTAAATACAGGGATAAAAAAAAATTAACCTTCTTTTTTTTTCCTACCATTTTCCTTTCTCCTGCAAAATAGGAAAAGATTGTGGTAGGTTTTCCCATCTATTAGTTCAATCCTCTTTGACTCCTAGAGATTTCAGCACAACCTCATTTCTCACAGCAAGTTCTTTTTAGGCTGAAGATAAAAGAGGAATGAATGGAAATTCTTGGATGATGGACATGAGGCGAGGGTTTTTTTTGTGTTGAGCCTGTGTGACAAGGAGGTGTCACTGTCCATATGTGTGTGACTAGAACATGAGCATTACTATATTGAATACATCACAGAAGGGATACTTGGACCTTGCAGCCACCACACGTATGAAATTACTCTGGTCAAAATAAAGGAAGTGAAGGCTAAAACAAGGAGTAAAGCAGCACAGTGGCTGATATTATAGCATCTAATCCTGAAGTAATGACAGTCACAGGTTTCAGAGTCAAACTCTGCACCTCCATCATTAGAGCAGTGATAAAAGATGTGTCAAGCATGAGGTTCTGGGTCATATTTTTCTTTATGTATCCTTATTACATATACTGAGTTGCCACAGGATAAAGTAGTGCAAGGAAATATGAAAGCTGAGGCAGGCAGAAAATAAAGAAGAGGCCAGGGTGGATCAGAGGAGGCAGCAACAGCCAGAGCTCACTTGTCTAGCCTGTGTGCTAGCTCAGGGGGACATGGGCAGGCTGGCAGGCACTTGAGACAAAAAGCAGATTTTCTGCTTTGGAAGAAGTCTGGTGGAGGTGAGGTTCTGAAATAGGTGATTGGCTCCATCAGTGTGGCAGGGCACCTACACAAGGCATTAACAGCTTCTTAGAGCTGTCTCCACTTACGTCCTGCGTGGGTATTTGGCTGTGAGTTCTCTCTACTCTCTTTGGAGCTTGGGCTTCTGAACTGTAATAGTTCATTAAAGTAGTTTGGAAAAAAAAAAAAAAAAAAAAAAAAAAAAAAAAAAGCAGCTCACGTTCCCAGCTTTCCATTGTGGAAATGGAGAGATCAAGTTCTGAGCTTACCTATTTCTGCCTGTTGTAACACCCAGAGTGTGCTGTCCTCTTTCCATTGGTCATCTCTCTGTACAAACATGTGATAGCCAGCAGTGGTGCAGCCACTCACCTATGGCATTAAAGCCTGGTGATTAGAGCACTAACTCAGGAAGCTGGATATCTTGATTTGTGTGAAAAAGATACCTAGGAGTAGTCCTTTTCCTCTTTATAATACACTTGCATTTTGGATTGGGAAGTGACTCTTACAGATCCGTTTTATGCTGGTTACATGGTCTGAGATGTGTTTTAGCCATTTTCATAGCACAGATAAGCTTCAAGGTCCAGAGGCAAGGGTTAGGTATTTCTCTCTGTGGTTTCTGGGTTGGAGAATAGGCTGGGTGGGAGGCCACAGCCCTTTGGCTTTCACGCCAAACAGAGAGGAGCATAATACGTTTTAGGTGTCAGTGAGGTTGGTTGGATGATGCCTGAGTGTCTTTTGCTTCAGTGCCTGGATACTGTAGGTTCTAAACAGAGTTTCAGTTGTCTGCTAAATTTCCCACTGTCAAAAATTCAGCATACAAATACTTAACCTCAACAACTGTATTTTGGTCTGCCCTGTTGCTTAGTTGTTGAAAAGGGAACTAACTTCATGAAAAGGAGTGTTCAAAATTTAGAGTTATGACTTCTAGATAATATGCTGTTGTTTGTATCACCTGTGCAAATAAATGATTTTCCAGTAAGATACAGAGATGATTGCAAATTAATTGACATGGAAGAGAACTTCTGGTGTTAATGGTTTCCTGTAACCATTTTTCCAGTACATATTGCTTTTAGTTGAGGGCTGATGGGGCAGGGTAGATTTCGTTGAAGTGCTCTTTGATTAGGTACTGACACATTAAGTGATAAAATAAAATCTGTACCTACTTTTTACTATGGGACAAGTACCTGATAAATATTTCTAAGAAGAAAAAGATTCTACATGGAGAGCAGAAAGAGTGTGGAAAAAACCAAAGCAGTGTTAGGTGGTGATAAAGTTAATAGCTTATACTTCTGTAATCTGGTTTTCTAGGCCTGAAGAAACTGAGTTCAGAAACTCAGAAACCTCAGGCCTAGAAAACCAGACTACATACTTCAAAAATTCTTTATATTATTTTGTCATCTATGTAGCATATTTCTGTCATTATCAGAAATTTAGCATGTAACAAATGGCAGAAGCAGTAAAGCAAGCCAATATTAACTGTACACTTGAAGCAGGGAAATGCGACAAGTTCAAAGTGTGCATTGCAAAATTTTGAGAAAATAGATGATTTTTAGGTTTCCAAGGACTAGTAGAAAATGCAATTATATAAATCAGGCAAAGTTGTTCTGAAAATATCCTTTTCACTTTCAACAATTCCTCTTCCAACCTGGACATTTTAATTGAGCATTACAAAAGATCCAAAACATTTTCAGTGCAAATGCATTCAACTGCTAGTGTGCTAGAGCTTTTATATGATTCATATTGTTATTCTGAAATTTTTGCTAGTTTCTTGGGCATTGGCCTCGGACTACTTTCACAGTACATTTGAGGTCTGAACCACAGAGAGAAGAACTTAAGGGGCTTATTCATATTCTTGGCTTTCTACAGGTTTTTCTCTTTTTTTTCCCCTAACTTGGTGGAACTTTTTCCAAAAACCATATGTATGATGCTTCTTGTTTGAGCGCATGCAGTAGATCAGAATTTGTTAGTGAAAAGGAACATTTCACATAGTTCAAATCTCAGCCAGCATAGGAGTTTGTACAGCTATGGCACTGTGTATTTGTGTTGTTCATTATTCGATACAGTATTTTAGAAGATTGTCTATTTTCCCTGGAGTTCCAGTTTTAAGTAAAAATGTTAAAGCCTAAGTTTTTCAGTGTTGTGTTGGGAATAATATTACTGAATTCTGGGAGCAGATGTTCAATGCAGCCACTATTTCCTCTTCATGCAATGTCTGCCTGCTGTAGATTCTCATTAGAGTTTACCTCTCTTTTGCTGATTATTTTTTAATAAGAAAATATGATTCATCATGATCCTGAATTACCACTGAGTGACATGTGGGCCCTTAAGCTTTGCCTTTGCTCCCGTGAAAGTTAATTGCAGAGCTCCTAGTGACTTATCATTAGCTGGGACATCTAACGGGAAAATTCAGTCTGAGAAGAGTTTAGAGTGAATGGGAAAATCCTTAAGTGCCTTCCACACTGAGGCTATATGCCTTACTTACTTTGCAGTAAGTGTTCCTCAAGCTTGTCTAAGTCCCATTCGATTATTTGGGGTAACTTAAAATTCCTAATTGTCTGTGTTCAATTTCCAGAGAGAGCATGTGGGGCTGTGCCAGGTCAGCTGTTAACCCTTTTCGTTTTTTCAACTCCAGGTATGAAGCATTTTATTGTGTATTATATAATATTCTGTTTTATTGATGAAGTCTAGTAGCAGTGCTTTTCAGGTTTCTTTCCCTCTTTATGTCGTGACTGGGGGATATGTGGGGCTAGGCAAGATCTGAAGTTGAGTTTTGCAATTGTTTTTTTTTTATCTTGGGGCACAGAGGGCGGTGGGAAAGCTGCAATTTTTTTTTTTTTTTTAATTATAAATCCCAGTGTTTAAAGTATGAGAATAGAAAATACCTTGTCTGATGTTTAATAATATAGTTTAAAGTGTTCAAAGTAGTCTACTGAAATTGAGTAACCATGTGCATCAATGTAGTTGGTGTTATAATTGCCAGTTACCATGAAGCAGAGCTGCAAAATGTAGGAAGAGCTCTTTGCAAGTATCCCCTTGCTTTTATTTCAAGGAGGGCAAATTTTTAAAACCTTACTTCGTAATGTGCCTAGTAGATGCCCTGCTTTTGGGTGCAGGGTTTACATGCCAGTCTGGTGGGGGGATGACTTGGAGGCTTCAGCAAGTGTTGTGATGCTATAAGGGTCCTCGGGTTCACCCCACTTGCCCAGGTAGAAATGGTGTCAAAGGACAAAAGGATGTACCAAAGCTGGTAGGGTTCCTGGTTTTGTGGGATTCATAGCTGTTGCTTTAGTGGGTTTTTAAAGGCTATGCAGTGATGAAATGTCCTCTCCCAGTGTGCTTGCTTGCCTGTCTTCCTCCCTTCTTTTGTTTGTTTTCTGTGCCCCTCAGAAGATTTCTTTGGAGTTATGTTTATCATGGGACAAGTGTAAACCCATCAGCTCACTGCTTTATGTGCTCTTGGCCACCTGTGTGCCCTCTGTCTGTGGAGTACAGAAGACAAAACAACTTTACACATTCAATATAAGCAAATATGTTCCAGAATAAATCAAAATCTCCACATTTATAAGTACAGCTAAGCTTCATAATAAAATTAGGAAGAAGGCATGTTTAAGAGCAATTACACTTTCAAATTGCTAATGAGTAGTCAAATGCAAAAGTCATTCCTCAAGACTACTCCTGTCTCCAATTTGCATTTAATTACACTACAAATGGTATATTTATATTGAAATTTTGCAGGATCTTATTACTCAAATATTTTCAAAGTAGAAGCAGGAACAATTTCTCTCTTAGAGCTAATTCAAATATTTTAAGGTTTCCTTGGCTATGAAATTGAAATGATACATTTATTTTTAAAAAAACAGATTTTTTTTGATCTGATTGTATTATCAGTGCAACGTCAGAAATTGTTCTGAAGAGCCTACTAGTCTCTCAAAATGTGTTTCTAAAATACATGCGTATTTCAGATGCAATTTTTAATGCAGGCTTCTTTAGCTTGCATTAAATTAACTATAATATTTTGCATATCCTTCTATTCTGCAGGACGCATTTTCAAGAAAGAAACTTATGTTCTTAATTTTTTGCTCTTTGTTAATGTTGTCAGTATTTTGCTTAAAAATCCCTCATGAATTTACGTGGTATTTTCATACCATAGGAATGAATATGAGATCCTACTAATGAGACTCCTTGAAAGACATGCATGGTTAAGTGTAGATGAAGATTGCATAAGTCATCTCATTCAGGAGTTCTAAAGTGCTGAAAGTTAGTGTGCTCTGACTGCAGTGAGATGAGACAAATTTGGAAAAGAGCTGTAGGGTTTTTCTAAAATAAAGAACCAAACTGATCAAGAAGACACATCTGTCAACCCCCATTTGGCCATATGGACCTGCCTGTAGATTGAAAGATGGAAATAAGATCAATGAGATTAACATTAAAGTCAGTGCGTTATTTTAAAATATTAATTCTTATGGTGCACTTAAAACTGCTGACAGTGCTAGGAGTCTTCCTACCAGCAGGTCCTGCTTCTTGGGGTATGGCACTGTTGGAGTTTGGGAAGAGTAACTGCTTGTCAGAAGTGAATTTGCTGCAATTAAAAGCAGCTATGTGAGTGCATATATTTGATTTGGATTAAATTTCATGCCTACCCAGCTTTGGGTATAATACAAACTTATCTTTTTCCACTAAATTGCAAGAAAGTTATTGTTCCATAAAATTGCACTCAAAATTATGGTATTCCAGTTAAGAAAGTACAGAAACATTCTTTGATGCTTCAGTTTCTTTGTGATGATGGAGGAACAGAGTGGATCACAAAGTCTTGAAGAAACATTTTTTTTTTAGGTTTTGTTTTCCTATTTTTACTTATTGGGTTCATCAAATCTACTAAAAGTTGTAAGTTTTATTCAAAACCAATTCCACACAAATCTGCAACTTCTGACCTCTGTGGATGGCCAGAAGCTGGGACGGTTACCTCTGTTCATGCACATCTAACTGTTCATTTCCTCTAAAATGAGGAGCATTTTATCCAGTCTGCCTCCTCTGATCCACTGGGAACAAAGTGATAATGTGTGTGAGTTCCACGTGTTGAGGGCACAATGTGCCTCTTCATCATTGCTGTCTTGCAAAGGGTACTGCTTTTGCTCTTGTATAATCTCCCTGATCTTCTTTTTAGCACCTCGTCCACAGGCTCAGCCAGATGGGAGATGTTTGGCAGCTGGAGGACCCAGATGCCAAAATTTTGAGTACAGATTTCCTGCATTGGCACGTGGGTTCATGGCTGGCGTTTTGACTTGCACCTCTGCTGACTTCTTGGCTGCTGCCTAGCTGGCAGCTGTGGCACTGCCTCTGGGGCTGTGTTCAGGTCAAGATGCTTTGGAGTTGGATGGCTTTCCTGATCTGAATTACTCTGCTGGACACCATTTTCACCTTAGTTTGCTTTGACTCTCTGCTGTTCAAAGATGAACATTCATAGTGTTATGTTGTATTCCTGACATTTGTAAGACTAATTTGAAGAAATCCTTCTCATTTGTCAACAGTTCAAAAAGAAAATACTTATTGCAGTGCAGAGTATGCTGCTTTACTTCTTAGTATTCCCATTAGTTAGTAAGAATATTAAGGCCCAAGTCTACTTGCTGTTCATCTCCAGGACCAAATTGTTAGCTGAAGAGCACAGACTTTAAAGGATGTATTTCTTATGTCTAAACTTTGGTTAATTTCGGCCAAAAGTGAATCTAGCATCTGTCAAACAGAAAAAAACCCCACAGATTTGCAGAGGTAATCTGGATCATTTTTAAAGAACAGGATAATGAATAATGATGATGATGATGATAATAAATAGGAAGTTACTGGTAATAATTAAGAGCACTGCCAGCAGAAAATGCTTGATCTTTTCTTTGCCGGATTTGGAATGTCCTCATTTCACATTTTAGTTTTACCTCAGTTTTTTTTATTGGGCTTTTTTTATTAGTTTGTTGTGGGTTTTTGTTTTTGTTTTTTTTTTCTTCATAAATGAGGTAATGAAAAATTAATACATCTAGGATAGCCAAAGCATTTGAAGCAATTCCCTAATCTACATATTTTCCTTCGTACAGCTCAGTGCGTAAACATTACTTCCAATGGGAAAAATTGCAAAATCAGGAGGTCGCTTACACTGCATACTTACAGTAAAGTTCAGATTAGTCATACCTACTATGAAATTTTCATTCCCTCTCTCATCTAGAGTGGGACTATGGTGTGCTACACAAGAGGCACTGGTATCTCTGCTACACTCTCAGAAAACTTTTTTTAATGCTTGAGTGAGAGCACTTGTGCTTCACTGTGAAATGAAACTTCTACCTGTTTGTTAAGGTTAAGCTTTGCAGGTTGATCTGACCTCTGAGGAAAAGCACTTGAATTCCTCATTATAGTCAGCCCTTACCCATCTAGTTTAGGTGAATACTTTGCTGATGGCCTAGGGAATCTAAGTGCTTCTCTGGGAATACAGCCTAGTTGTATCAGATCAATCAATACGGACTGTATAGAGATCCAGTAGGAAATAAAAGCATCATTCCCTCTGAGGTGTAGTCTCTGTAGCTCTTCCTGGATTATAGTGGAGCAGAGATGACTTTTGTCAAACAAGCTGGCAGCAGCAACAGCAATTTTGCCACTTTTGCAGATAAGCTTCATTAACTAGCTCATCAGCAGAGTGGGAGACATGAGGTGTAGGTTCTGAGCACAAGCTGGTCTCATTGGGATCCTTGGTGCAGGCCTAATCAGATAAGATACGAGGGAGCAGTATCCCTTCTTGCTGAATATGGCACTTGTATAGACAGGAACACAGAAGTTATGGGATGGGGAAGGAGAGTGGGTAAGAAGAACCTATATCCTTGCCTGAGCATGGATAGGACTGGGACTGTGGGCTCCATTCCTGAAGCAACATTGGGCCAGAAACAGCTGTGGATACTGAAATAGACCTTTCACTGTTGCCTTCTAAATGCTCAGTATCCAGATTTCTAGTATGGAGCCAGGATCCCCCTTTTCTGCCCAGCCTTTTAGCCTTGTGGGTCTTGCATTCCTGATTCCAGAGTAGCCTCATTTCCATGGACATTTAGGCAGAAGACCCTGCATCTTTGTAGACAGATTATTCCTGGGGATGCTCCTTCTCTGGGTGAATTACCTGATTGAAGGATTACAATACAACACCTTGCCAGTGCCACCACCATCAGAACTCTGCCTGCCTTTTGGGGCTTCTTCACAAGGCACAGGCAAAGTCCAGGACAGGGCTCTGCCTTTAGGTGTCAAATGGGCAGCTGCCAGAAAGTGTGCCTAGTAGTTGGTACCTAGAGAAGCTCCAGCTTAACAGTGAAGGACCTCGTGGGTTTGGGGCGTAGGACTCTTCATGGGACAGTGGGTAGGGATGGGGTCACGGACCTAGGTAGGCTTTGGAGTGTCTGCCTCCAAAATCAGAGTTTCATCATGCCAATTTTCACACTCTACCAATTTTGCAAACTGTATTTTCTTCTTTCAAATTAGCAAGCTTTCAGTGATTTTTAAGGTAGTAGAATTCAAGATGTTATTCCATCACCTAGACTATTCCTTGTCCCTGTTTACCTATTCCTGCCCTGTTTTCATCTCAGCCACAACTTTTGCCCTGTCAGAGTGATTCTTGTCACTTTCTGTGTCTTACGGGCTTTGGAAATCACTTTGGAAATAATTTTCATATATAAGGTTGAGCTTATCATTTTTCCTTTTTTTTTTTTTTTTTTTTTTTTTTTTTAAGTGCCTATTATTGTTGTCACTTATACATTCAATTCAAGCAGAGAAACAATGTTAAAAAGGGAAAATAAGCAAGCACAAAGATGTTTTTCCTTTCTCTTGCACCTCCAGTACATTCTGTAACCCAGTTTCTGTAATTGTTTTTAAACTTTTTTTAACCATGTGTATTGTCAAGGGATTGTAGTAGAACAAGTGTTTCTCATAAGGCCAGTGAAACTGCCAGGGATGAAAAAAGATGACAGAGCAAACAGAAAATCCCATGTTCTGTTTATCAACTTTTTTTTTTTTGCCTAATGGCAGATTCTTGGAGAAAGGATCTGTTTACTTCAATGGAAGACTAGCTTAGGGTTTGCTGATTCCCAAGGCAAAAAGAAGGCATAGTTTCCAATTTGCAAGCTATTCAGTGTGTGTGATGAACTGAAGTAATTTGTGGATTTGTATGTTGCGTTTTGACGTGATTAAATGTTTTAAGTCTATTGATTTCATGCTGGGGATTAATGATGCTGAATGAAAGAGCATCAAAGAATAAAACGTGTTTACATGCTCGATTAAAATACCTTAAAAAAAGCGCCAGAGTACCTATTGTTGGATAGGAATGCAATAAGAGAAACACAGGACCAATCACACATCCTGCATCGATAGGAAAATGCATTAACTTCTTTAGGCATAGAAAGAAGAAAAGCAAAGATTTGATAAGGATTGATTGTACCTTTCTGAATGCTTAACACTCGTGTTTGACTCAGTTTTTTTGGAAGAGGGGATTAAAGCGGTTTCATTATCAGTTACCACAGATCTGTTTTACTGAATCAATCAAAGCATGATGCTTAGCTGCTTGGGATTAATGAGAAGATCTTTTAGCTAGAGAACTTGTTGGTAACAGCAATGTTAATAAAGGACAAGACCTAATGATACTCAGTGCAGCTGCGGACATGAGATACAGTAAAGATGGTGTTTGCTGCTTTGAATTTGCATAATACATTTAAGATCTATTTGCTTTAGCATATTAGCTCAAAAACATATTATCTTAAAATGTTCATAGTGCTAATTGTTTTGTATCTGCTCTCTGCAAGTGTTCCTAATGGCCATCTAGATTCATAGGTTGTATCTGGTACTAGTGTTAGGTGTCACATTCTGTTTTACCAAGATAATAGTAGATAGAGGTGAAAAAGACCTATTTTCTTGTTAAATCCACCCTGTTGCAAGCACAATATAGGCTTTTCCAATAGTATTACACTGTTAGCACCCCTTATGTCAGCCAGAATACCAGGCAGAGAATTTATTTGTGGTGTATCTGGGGAGAAGGATGCCTTAATAATCAGGTTAGCAAGTGAAATACTTGATGCACGTGAAATACTCCCTACTGAGCTGGGGAGAAGTTTAAATGTGTAATTTAATGCAGCTGAGTAAATGTCTGACAAGACCAACTCAAGCACCCATTTGCTCTTTCTCTCCTGATGCTCTGATCTGGATTAGCATATATAAGATAAATTCAGCATCAGTCCGATACACCCTACAATTCATTTGTCTCAGAACAGGGTTGAATGATTATCCTGGATTTGCGGCAGGAGAAGGGGGCTTGACAACATGCAGTTATTTTTTTCCCTCCCATTTCTATTGCTTAATAGAAGACCTGAAGCCCTTGGTTACAGAACAAAGTGTCTGAGCAGTAACCAAGCTTGTGCAAACCCAAGAGAAGAGTAATGACTGTTCCTCACAAGCTTCCTGCCTCAGTGCAGGTGCAGGAATCAGGAGGGCCTGAATAATTCATAAGGTGCAAATTAGCCCCAGCTTGCTCCCACTGCTCGAATTTTGCTTCTGCTTACCTACCTAGTTGCTGGAAAGAACAGAATAAAGAATGCTTGGGAAACCAGGGAGAGAAAGGCAAAGAGTGTTACAGCTTAAAGGCCAAAGTCACAGAGACTGCTGAATGCTGGGTGTGTTTGAAGGCTCGGTGCTTGTTGAGGAATTGGACTCTACATTGATTATTCATAGAGTGTTTTCTCAGGAAGAAGGAAGCTCTGGGGGCCCATTCTATTGCTCTTGGAGAGGAAAAAGACTTTCTTTTAAGAATTTTGGTTTTCCTGCTTTTATTGTTTGGGTTTCTGAAAATAATTGGGTAAAAAAAATGTTAAAAGTTCATTTAAAACCTCTTAAGGTATTGAAGAGAGTAAATATTTATGGTGTCACTCAACTCAAGGGTTCAGAGAAATTTGATGAGAGATCTTGGATGTTAGGATGGTTACTGCTTTGAGTTAATATGGATTTCAAGGGCTTGTATGAAAGACATGGAAATGCAGTGTGCAATTAGCTTGTATTTTTATCTTTTGAAAGGCAGCAGTCCTCTGCTTTAAATAGTTAGTGATGGTTACCTTTTCTGTTAGATTACTTGTCTGCTTTTTATGCCCAGAAGACCAAAATGAGAGGCAAGTACTGTTTCATCTTTCTACTACACATCATTGCATCTCACCCAGAGATCAAGTAAAAGGTTTTGCTGAGCACTGTTGTGGAAGAAGGGAATTCCTTACACAGCTCTTGGAACAGTTTGTGTACAGAGAGGAGCTGGCCTGTAAAAGGCAGGTTATTTCTGCTATGTACCTGAATATCCCTTTGACATCTCTCATATGGGAGATGGAAACATCTGACAACTCCAGCAGGAGCAGGAACAAGGTAGCTAGTTTTCCCTATTGGCAGGTGTTCAGATGGAGAAAAACTCTACTAATGTTTTTGCTGTGCTGAATATGAAAAGAGAAAAACAGCAGGGAAAAAAGCTTCTATTTAGTGGTTTTGGAGATTTTCTGGTTTTTTTAATTTCTTCTGGGGTTTTTGTCCAACATTGACCCCTTCTTTATCTATTCCTCTACCCCACCCCCTCTTGGCTCTCATGTGCGGCTGCTAGATCACATTGCCATAGTCTGTTTTTGTATTTCCCTCATTTGGGTTGCTGGAATAGGAGCTGGCTCTCATTTCTAGCTGATTCTGTCATTTCCGCTAGGCCCCAGCTTGGGAAAGTGCCAAGACCAACAGGTGATCCTTGTAGCTGCAAAGCAGCAGGAAGAAGGCTGTGCATGGAGGAGACACCAGAGGGGCTGCCTGGACCTGCTCCATCTTGCTGTATAATTAATGCCCCCTCCCCAACCCCTCATACTGAGCAGAAAATCTGTGCAGAACAGCTCAGCTGTAGGGAAAATGGTAATAAAGGGTCCTGGAAGAATATAGGCTGTGTAAGTGCAGAGATGTGCTCCCTCTTGGGAGAAACTGGCTGGTCCTTTGTAAGGAACAGGGACAAAATTGTATTAGCTGCTGTAAAATAATATGTACTCCATCAACCAGTGCAAGAAAGCAAACATTTCAATAAATTTCAGTGCTATGCTCACGGGACTTCTTATTTGTATAGGAACTAGTTTGGAATGAGGTGATAATTTAGTTCTCATCAAGAAGTAGCTTGCAAAGTCACATGGGAATTATTTGGGCAGGGAGTTAACTCTGGTTGGGAAGGACCACTTCAAGCTGTTGAACTGGAGGCATCTGGAGCAGAAACCATACAAGCTCTGCATTCTCTGTACAGCACTGATGGAGAGGCATGACTGTGCAAGGCTTCACAAAGATGATTTTTAGAACTTGTAAAAAAATTCCAGAAACCCTCAGGATGGCCTCAAAGAGCTATTTTTTTTTCAGAGGAAACTACTAAAGGACTTTTTTTTTTTTCTATGAAAACAAAGTTATATTTAGTAGATGACAGTGGCTTAGCAAAACCAGTTTTAAATCATACCTCCAAGGCTTAAGTTAACCCCTTGGCATGTACCATGATGTAAGATAATGTGTCCCTGAAAACCATAACTGCATGTTTATATTTGTGAGGCAGGCTGATGTTTTGAGATAGACACATGTTAGCTTTAATCCTTTGAAAAATACATGATGTCTTGAATTCTTTCTGCTCGGTATATATGGAAGCCAAATTGCTTCTTCCACCTGTGGACTCACTGTTAGTAGTTTGAAAGCTTAAGGTTTCATGTAGACAAGGTTTAAGTTTTCTGTGTGCACTTCCACAGAGAACTGGGTTTTCCCAGTGCACCACAGCACATTCCCACAGCAAGGGGAAACTGTGTGGACTAGGAACCTGGGAAGCCTGGATCAGTTCCACTGGTGAAACTGAAGTGCTGCAGCAGATCTGCACAGCAGAAGCATCACCTTGACTGGCTGTTCCTGCTGTACACAAACCAGAAACACAAACAGCAGTGAGATCAAACTGTTACAAAACATCAACATATTTAGTAATGCTTCTAGCAGCTATCTGTCTGCAATCCTTTTGACTAAGCCAGAAGTGTTTTTTCTTTGTGTTGTTCTGCAGTTTGTCAGCCGTCGATGGGGAGGAAGTGGGGGATACATTGCATCTCAAGAATATGTTGTGTGTGTGCAAGCATAAAGGTGCTGCAATGGTGCAATGGACACTGGCAGCTCAATATTTTCCTCCCTTTGTGCCCTTTCCTTTCTCCATGCTGGTTTACTGCTTTTGTCCCCTACCAAAACCTCTAGTGTAAGAGGCTGTTAGCAGGGAGTGAGGTGTTTTTGTCACTATTTTGTGAATTTTTTTCTTCTCTCCTCTGTGTCTTGGGAGACCATCATAATCCCTGCACTTGCAGTGGGTCCTGGGCAAACTTGAACAGTCCCTCTGGCAGCCTCCATTGTTATTCTTGCTTCCCTCAGGTTGCAGGACTAGTGGGAGTGATCTGTTTCTAAGATGTTCACCTGTGACTCTGGTGACCTCTAAAAAGCCCTATGGCCATGGCAGGATGTCATGGAACCAGAAGCTTTTATCTGTAAGGTGGTGAGGGATCCCGGTGACTGCTCCATCAGGAAGCAGCAGAGAGGAGAGGCTAGAGAGTGAGCAGGGATACTTCCCACCTGCATTTGGCTACCGTACAGCCTGGTCTGGGCAGAAGCACTCCCAAGAGTCCTGCAGGCAGGAGAAAAGCATCCTTGCGCAGCCTCTGTAAAGTCAGGTTTCCCGGTGCCTTTGGCAGGCAGCCTGAAGCAGATCCATTCCTTATGCCAGCCCCATGGAGTGCTATCCCTTGCGGTTCTCCCTCCTGCTGCAGTGCATACCTTGCATTTATTAATATTCTGGAGGCGCTCGCAGCATGCTTTGTTCTGGATGAAATGTGGTTGCCCAGAGTGCAGGGAACTGTGTGGCCATTGTTTTAGTCTTGGTAGACAGATTTGGTAATGAGCACTGTAGTTTTTCTTGGTTGTTTTTTAAAATTCACCTGCCTCTATTCTGGCTCTTCCCTGGACTGTCCCCAATGCTCTCTGCACATGAAGGATGCTCTAATCCCTCTGGCAGAAGAGAGGGAGAAGCTCTTGGGACACCAAGGTCCATAGTGGAGGACAGGCTCACACAGCATCGTAGCACTTCAGTGGGAATAGACTACACATTTGGCTACCTTAGTGGACTGAATGGTTCCCTTCAGTGTGGTGCACTATGCAGTGTGTAGGGGAAAGAGCTGCTTCTGTGCATTTGGCCTACTGCATCTTGGCCCAAAGTCATGAACTCTATTGTGCCATCACTGTAAAATCAGTGAAAGTTTCAAAATCTGTGGCTACTGCTGCTGAATCCTTATTAGGCATATTTACTTTGGAACTGCAAAACTTTTAAATATATCTGTTTTCAGGCTGCATCATCTTCACACAAAAAGATTTAAGATTAGTATGCAAGCAAATAGCACTTTTGGAAAAAATCAGTGGATTTGGAAAGCACGCTAACAAAATGTCCAGTCACAGGGATTCCGGTGAACTCGGTGTGGAATAAGAAGAGGCAGAGTGCACTGAACCTCATGTCCCCCAGATTAGTAACTGTTCAATGTTATTCCTGTAACCTTTATACTTCTCCTGTTACACCACTCCTCCTGTTTTTCCGCCCTGTATAGTTCTACTGTTTCACCAAGTATTAGCCCTTTGTAGCACATAGTTTGTCTTTTTAACTGCTTTGTGAAATACATTATGCTCTTTTGGGTGCCACATAAGTGATAATAATAATAATAATAGTAGTAATAATAATAATAATCATAATTTTCCATGTGTACTATATCAAGTTGTGTTATTTGTTGCACAGACACAAAGTAGGAGAGACTGCTGAATGCTGATAACTCAGCTGTTAGGTAAGCCTCTAACACAGGAAGGGAAATGCTCTGGTTTATTTATGAGTACGCCCAGAAGCAATGTCTGCCTTCCAGTATAGCCATGCTTTTTAGGATAGCACATTTTACTTGGGTGCAGTATTGCCAGAGGTCAGTAATAATCAGGGCTAAATTGCTTACAATGCAAAGGTAATGAAACATTCTTATTACACTCCAGTCCTCATTTTCATTGTTAATTCAATGTTTTTCAACTTTTCACTGGTTTCTCCCTTACAAATGTGGCAGTGAGACAGCCAGGCTGAGCCATCTGCTGCTGGTGCTTGAGAGGTGCAAAGAGACACCACAAAGAAAATTGATTGACTGCAGTTGACTGTATTAGGGAGAGACCTTATTTGAACCGGCAGTAACTGGAGGGAAGTGTGAACTGGCGTTAATTCTTGAGCAGACCTCTGAATATTAAGGATGTACCCAGCAGTTGGAAGGATACATTCAGAGTCCAGTCATGTTCGAGATCACATCCCCTTGGCTTTCTCATTGTCGCTGTGGTTGTTCACAGCTGAGGGGAATTCTCTAGCTTTTGGATTTAATGTTTGATATGTAATTGGGTGGAAAATTCATGTAAACTTAAAATAATTTGGTTTCACAGTCATTATACTCCTTAGTGTTAAATTATTAAGCTTTGTGTCTCTGGTATCTCCCAAAAGCCCTGCCATTACCGATTGTCTGACTGTCTTTATTAGCTTATATTTTTTCCCTAAAAGCAAGGCCTCATGTACAGTATAATTATCCAGCAGTGCTGATTAATGGCATAATTCTCTTTTGCTCTAAAACTGCTGTGTAAATTATTTTCATTTCATAAAAATTACTTGTCAGACAATTTATGGAGGGTTTTTTATTTTTTTTATTTTATTTTATTTTATTTTATTTTATTTAGATTTTTATCCACCCTCTCTATCAGTGTGTCATGGTAGTATCATTAAACACTTTCGTGTCTGATTTTGGAATGAGCGTTAAACTACCGTGATTTCAGTGGAGAAAATTAAAGTAGCTTCCATGCTATTGTTACTTCTACCACCAGAGCTGATGAACAGAAGTAGCTAAGATACCCTGTTCTGAGAAACAGGAGTGTTTTTGTAGGTACTTGTCCCAACAGTGAGATCAAGGAGGTTGTCCTCTTGAGCCAGCTGTTGAAATCTCTGCCACTTCTCAAACTTTCAGATTTTCTCTTGCCACTTACAGTATGTTTTCAAGAACCTCAGCCAACCTACATGTCCTTTTTTTTTGCTGCTGCTGTCCCTTCCCCATTTGCCTTGATGGTGGCTCCTTACCCTTCCTCAAGCCTCTCTCAGTGACACTGAGAAGCCCACTCACCACTTTCCCATACCCTTAGATATTTCTTCATGCTCCCTACACCTGTTTTCTGGGCTAGATGATTCTGAGTAGATTCCTGGCATGTCCTTCCTGGCCTATGAAATGTGCTTGAATAGGAAGTGGTACTATGCTCATCAGCTGGGTCATCTGGGTTTGACCTGAACAAAATAATGGACAATGACCAGTGAAGAGCCCTGCCTTGCTGGACCCCAGGACAGTCTGGTGTTGCAAGTAGAACCTTCTCCTTTCTGGTGAGCATGTTTCCTTTGGTCTGTTGTTTTTAAAGCTGTCATTTTAAAGCTGCCATGTGTTTGTAAGCACTCCAAGTAATGTGAAGGTCCTCCTAGTACTGTTGGCATAAGAACTAGCAAACCTACTCCTCTGATACTGTACTCCTTCACTACAGCTGTCATGCAAAAGCTGGTTTTGAAAGGGCAAGTTTCACTTGTGTGTGTGTGTGTATGTGTGTGTGTGTAAACAACTGACAAAAGTCTAAAATCCTTCCCACTAAGGTCCAAGTGAACCCAGTAACCTGGCTAGTGTTTACCAAAAGAGCAGAGAAACAAGGTTGTGATAGAGCGATTCTTCCTCTGGAATACCTGCATCCCCTCCCTCTGTCTGTCTTTCACCTTACAGCATTAAAAAAGAATCAGTAGTTTCTGCCACTCAGCCTCTGAGGCTATTACTTGGCCTTAATGTTTAATATCCATATATGTCCCTGCCCTTTGTGAACTTGTCTAATCCTCATTTGAGTTCATCTGTATTCATCTGTATTCTGCAGTATGCAGTGGCAGTGGCAGTGAGCTCTAAGTGTGTGTTATGTGGAAAAAAAAAAAGTTCTTCCCTCTGTTCAATTTAAGTCCCCAGTCCTTTGAAAAAAATAGTGAATAATCACTTCCTATCATTACATTCTTGGCTGTGCAGAGCTCTACTATCTCCCCTCAGTTATCTCACAAATTTGGCATTCACAGGGTAACATGGTTGTGGGCCAGCTGTCAAAGAGGTGACTGAAATCATTTTCCTGGGGAGCCTTTTCCACTCTGCACTCTATTCTTGAGACCAAATTAATCCTAGATCTGCCATCGTTTGAATCTATTACTAAGACTAGGATAAGTTAAAGGAACATGGACTGCTCTGTCACTCATAACATTCAGAACATCACTTCTTCTGGCATAAATAGTTACAAAACATAAAACTGCTGAAATACCACTCATTTAGCTGCTCTCACCATTTGCTTCTAAAGAGATGGTATTTTGTTCAACTCTCATTTTTAGGTAAGGCAAAATTATGCTCGTTGCTTGTTCAGCTGTTTGACCTGTTGGCATATCCCTATAGAGCTCCTCACTTCTGCAGTGCCAAGAAGAACTAGGACTACTGTGCCTATTGGTACAATTATTTCCAAATATCTCTTTAGTTTGTATTTCTGGAACTAATTTGTTGTCTTTTTACATTATTTTATGGGGTTTTTTTGTTGTTGTTGTTGTTTAAGCCCATGCACCTGTGCTTTTATACATCCTTTCACTGATGCTGCTGTGAGCTACAGCAGAGAGCAGATGGAATCAGATGAATCTTTTACAGTTTTTAAAAAATGTTTATTTAATGTGTTTAAATATGAAAATGTGTATTTTGCATAACATATTTCCCTGACTTATAGACTTCCACCACTTGTGTTAAAAGTGATCATCATATATTTTTTCCCTGGCTCTTCTAGTCTCAGTGACCTTAACAACCAGTATTTTTGTTGACACATGGCTTGGCAAATAAAGGCTGAAATTGTAAATGGACTGTCCTCTGATGTGTTTCATAACTGTTTTCCATCAGGCAGTTGCAATACTGATTTTAAATGTTTAATTATACTCAAAGTCATTAGAAATCTATTACATTTGTCTTATTTGAAAGTGAGTAAAGTAACCCCTTCAATAAACTTCTCCCCCTTCCCCTAATTCCACTATAACATGGTGACTGTTAATATTTCCTCATTTTCAATTAGTTTTATAGGGATCATTGTCTTTAAATCTCCCTAGGCCTTCAGCTAAGGGTGGCTGTTGAGGGTAGATGTTTGCAGAACGTTAGGGAATGTTGTTCAGAGCAGCATAAACCTGCTGTGTTTCAGTACACCTCCATACTGCAGAAGGGATTTGCATCAGGATGTGTACTAAACAGCAGCTCTACTTCAGCAGTCCTTTCCTTGTAACTTGGTGTGAAAAAAAAAAAAAAAAAAGGCAGAAATCTGTTGCTTTGCAGTAAGGCTCTGCCTAATTGTAGTAGAGGTAGGGCTGTAAACCATGCTAAGTCATAAAGGTCACAGCTTCTGTGAGAAGTTTCTCTATTAATAGTCTATAAGTATTTTGTTTCTGCCAAGCTAGTGCTTAGAACCAAATTAGTCTCTCATTACAAGTCGGATACATTAAAGTCAAGGGTGTATCAGCATGCCCTGTGTTGCCTCCAGACACCTTCCACTGTGCCTCACTCAGACTGCATTTTCATAAATGCACACATATGTAAATATAAGTAGGCAAATGACTTAGCAATTTGTTGAGCAATCAAACAACTTTTAAACTAAGTAAGTCCCGGGGGGTTTTTTCCCCCATTTCGTTTTCCCTGTTCTTAACAATATTTTGCAAATCACCACCTTTTTTTAATCAGCTGTGTGAAAATAGTTGCCATGATTTCTCAGTGTCACCTGTTGCCTTCAGCACAGCAGCTAAAGATACTGCATGGATAAATAAATATTAGGTGTTTCTCTTGGTACGACTCCTTTCATCAGTAGAGTTCATTCTCCGTTTACTGGAGAGAGGTGGACTTCTCCATCCCATTTGAAAACATTTAGGTTGAAGACAAATGAGTTGTATTATCCCAAGAATTGTCAGTTTCTCCCTGGGTCTGTTTTTCCTTTGGCCATCAAAGGAGTCTAAGCAAACAACTTAACTCATTTAGAACATTAAAAATGAATGAGTTTTTTAAAGAGAACATAACAAATGGAGATGTAAAGATAACATCCTGGAGGAAAAAAAAAAACCCTCTTTGAAAATTATTATGTGAATTCTAATCCTAAATGGCATTATGTGAGTTCTAATCCTAAACTGAGCACCCATTGAAGGCCAGAAAAACAGAGTTTGAAGTGTGAGTTACCTTGAATCATACACACCTTTACATTCAGTAGGTATATGGGACTGTGACTTAAGATTTCTTACCTGACAGATGCCACCCTGGTCATCATAGATTTCTGATTTTTAACGATGCCCCAATCGCCCTTATTCTTCATTTCATTCTATATTTCTGTTCCATTTCTGTTGTAAAAAAGAATACAAAAATGAAAGAAGAAAATAGAAGAAAAAAATTGTGCAGTTAAGAATTCTGTGTGTCATTCCTTTCTCTGACAAATGGTAGTAACATTGTCAATCAGCCTCACTTGGATATTGAGAAAATAAATTCATAAATCTGAACTCTTTTCAGATTTTATGTTGATTCTCATAGTAAAACCAATGAATTATAGACATACCTGATAATACTTGAGAGTAAAGGGAAGATGGAGGTTTACTGCTTTGCTCTCTTTTTGCTCTCTCTGGTAGCACAAAATTGAATTGTTTATTACTGTGGTCTTAAGGGTGAGACCACTGATGATTTCTGCTGCTCTCATAAATTGTGTTGGGCCCTTGAGATGCAGTTTTTAAAATGGCCATGTTTCAGTTGCCATTTCTGAGTTGTAATTGTGTTAGACCCAAAAGCAAAGATTTTGATCCCAGTGGTGCAAGTACACTCATTCAAGCAAGCCTTGCACCTTCAGAGAATGCCTTTCATTTTTGTGGGGTCCCACACTGACACGTTTGACCATTTGGATTCAGTTGCAGGATTTAATGTTTAAATCCAGAAGTTTCAGGGGTTTTTTGCCCACCCACAATGCTGAACTATTTCTGTCAGTGTTGTGGAATTGGGGCTTGCCCCTTAAAAAGCATTGGGATAGTGTGAGCGTGGTCTTTTGGAAGATGGTCTGTGTCTGGGATGCTTCTGTTGTGATGTGACAAGGAAGTTAAGTTTCGGAATATATTTGAGTGGAAGTCTTCGTTTGTTGATTAAACATTTGAACCTTTTAGCAGTGGCATGACTTGGTGATGTTAGTTCCTTTCCCGAAAGTAGCAGGGATAACTTGTTGCACAGATGATGGACAAATCTAATGGGTAGAGTCCTGTCCTGAGTCATGAGTATTTGCCACTTGTCTTGGGTACCCAAGTTCAGCTGACTTCTGGTGAATCATGCCAGGAGGGCACTGGCACATGCTGGCTCCCTAACCTGCTTCTCTATAGGGTTAGAGGTGTCTGTGGCTTGGGGTGGAGAGGGGGTTAGGGTTAGCATTTGGAAAATAGACCAAACATAACATGTCAATGCTCTAGAGAACCACAGTAAGTGCCTTCCATCTGTAACTATTCCTGAAGGCTGTTCCCGAGTGCTTTCTGACTCGTGTGTCCCAGCCATGGCTGCATATGCATGTGGGAATCCTCAGAATTCTGATAGTGTCTGTGAACTTGAAGTCTAGTAGCTTGGTTTTTAAAACACATTTATGGGAAACTGCATAGAGGGACTGATCAGCTGAACTGGTATTGTTTGCCCAAATAAAGTGTCTTGTGTGCTCATGGGCTCACAGAATCAGCTCTAATTGCAGCAGTTTATAGATGTTAAGGAATTATGCATATGTGGACCTCTGGAAATCTCTCTTTAAGGTATTTCTGTGTTTCAGTTTCATTCATGTGAGTGTTGGAGTCCTGATCATGTCAAAGGACATGTATCCATCCTAAACCCACACTAGCAATAGGATGGGGCAAGGACATACTGGCCAATACTAGTGGCTGAGTGCCAAAGCTAAAGGTAAATATTAGGAGAAAAGGAGAGGTGTTCAGACAAAGTGCTTTTCCTTGAGCAGTAGCTTTCTTTATGTGTTAAGTTTTATGATACATAAAGTAGCCCCTGTTCATCTAATGTACTCCACCAGCATAGTGTCAGTATACTGTGTCCAAAGAGAGACATTAGTAACATTTTTCAGTGCTTTAAAACCATATTGTTTAGGTAGATTTTTTTCCCAGTTCGAATTCATTATGGAATGGCACCTTTTTGTTTTGTTTCTTCAGTGTCTCTTTTCTTTTTTCTCTGTCCTTTGCCCCTTCCTTTCTGAGGTGCTGTTGTTAGCTGAAAAAAGCACTATTTTCCAGTATTTCTCCAGGTGATTGCTAGGGAAAGGGGGAGGGGAAAATTTTCCTTTCTTTTTTCCATTTCAGTCCTCAATTATTCTGTATGCTTTGAAGAACCTTGTAGTTTAACTGCAGGAATGGCCTGATTTCTTTTACTGAAAATGCCTTCCAGTCACCTTCCCCAAATTGTGCAGCTTGGAGCACTGAAGTCTTTATTTTGGGGGAAGAGAAGGGAGTATAAGATTGTTTGAAGGATTAAGGAACAAAGACCAGGACACTAGGGAAGGAGAAAACCAAAATCTAAAGGAGGCTGCTGCCACCTAGAGTCGAGAGCTGACGTTGTTTGCCTCGTCAGGCGTTCAAGTAATATGCATGTGAAACAGTAATAGAGGAAAACCCCTCAGAGCAGTGGAACTGCTTTCTTTGCTTTTCATTTCAGTGGTAATAATAGGAAATTCTAAAAGTATTTTTTAAGTGTTTTCTTGTTTACAGATAATCTAATATATTAAATTCAATTCAAATGTTCTCATCACATGAAAATGGAGACTTAACATAGTGCTAAAAGGAGGACAATACTCCTACAATACAAATACAATTGTTACACGATTAGAGGCATCAACAAAAAAATCTTGACTAAGCTGGGTACAGATAACTAGGACTGAAAACATTCGCTTCACCATTGCATTCAGTATGATGTAGTTTTCATTCCTATAAATGATATCATTAGAATATGCAGAAATACCTAAGTTTTACCTTTCTTATCTTTTAAAATGTTTAATTTTATAATACAGTATTGAATTCCAAGTTTCATTTAATGGCCAAGTTGAGTTTTAGAGGTGTTTTGAGTTATCTTTAAATTGTAATTGGAAGCACAAACTGTGTAACATAACAGTAGACCTGAAAGTATGTGTGTAGCAGGTAACCAAGGTGGTTAAAAGATAAAGCTTCTAAGGTGGCATGGCCTCTTTCTGGCCGACTTTATATTTGACCTGAAATTTAAACCCTTCTGTGGCTGTATTCCTGTAAATAGTTGCACTGAAAGCAAATTAGATTTAGAAGAATACATATAAAGATGTTGTGAGAATTGTGGTCTGTATTAGGGCTTGTTAACACAATTGTCTTTTTGCTTGTTCTTGCTTGATTTTAAAAGTCTGCTCAGTGCTTTCCAAGCTGATGGCATTCTTTGCAAGGGCTTGCAGAGTCTCCTGGGAGTATGGATGGAAAGTCAACCTGTGTTTAAAAGGGTGTATACCAACCACTGAGGAGTTGCAGGGATTTTTTCATCTCTTTTGTGCTCTCCCCCTCAGATTTTTCTCCAATTCCATCCTCACAGTCCTTTGTGTAACACCATATTGAGAAGTTAGCATGCACAACAGGAGGTAGCTTAATGGGGGAGATGGAACAGTGCAGGTGGGCAGAAAAGATCCAGTGTGGAGCTGATTGGAGTAAGGCTGTGATTTTTCATTCAAAAATCAAAAAGAATTGCTTGTTTAGTTGTCTTACACTTTTCCGTCTCATAATTACACTTAGAATTAATGACTTTAGTCTTCACAACTTCAAGACTTGCACCTTGAACTGGGACAACAGCAGATACATTTTCTCCTGTGTCACATTTGATGCCTTCACTTGTCTTTGTCTCATTTGCTGCTGCCTCTGCTCCTCATCGTCCAGTTTCACAGCTCCAGGGGAAGATCTAGTGATGGGTCCTTCTGGGTAGAGAACCTCCCTTGCACAAGGCCTATCTCTCCCCATCAAGGCAGCTCCCTACCAAGTCTGAGCTTGCAGAAATAAGCAAACATTGTTGATGAAACCAGGTACCTGTGCTCTCCTGCTGGTGGGGCAAGCAGAAGCTCATGTCTTCATGAGGCTTGGTAAGCAAGCTGCATCATAGAACAGCCATTGGATAAACCAGCACATTCCATCCAGTTCCTGAAGTGATGGATGGCATCCATGTAGCAGTAGAAATATGGTATTTCAAGCAGACTGTTCTGACTTGAATGTATGAACATGGCCCATCCCCAATGTGTGGCTTGCAGGGTGGTGGAACAGCCTAATTCTCCTTGCTTGGTGTGTTGTAGATGGGGCCGGGGTAAGAGGGCAAATATCAGGTAGAGCAGAACAGAGCAGGATTTGGCTCAGCATGGCATTTACAGGCTTGAAATACTGTGCCCTAACATTTGGTTCTGCATGTGCTTTCAGAAGAGATACCTATTGCCATTACACAGTCATTAATTATGTCTTTTCATTTCTGGTACATCCTACTTCTTACTTTCTGTTAATTAGAAAAAGCATTTTGAGTAAGTTAGCATATTTCTATTCTCTATATATTTCAATTAGCCTCCTTTTCACTTAGTGTCATTGAATACTCTCTTAATTTTCAGCTGTTCAAACTTTGACCTCTCAGTTTTAGTCAATTAAATGTGTAAACACAATCTGTGCCCAGGGACCACATTCTAGCTAGATGTATAGAGGCACTTGTGTCTATATATGCAGCACTCCCTAATTTAAAATCAAGAGTGCTCTTTGTCCTTTCCTTTGGTGCTGGCAGTGTTTGTTTGACCTATGAACAGAAAGGAATATGATTCTGTTTTCATGGAAGTTCAGCTTAGGATCAAGCATTTTCACATACTTTGATAAATCTGCTCAGCCACTTTTTAAAAAGAGGGCTGTCAAAAATTGCTTTATAGTTTTACTCTTCTTTTTCTCAATTCTTTCAATTATCCTATTCTGAGTCTTGAAAATTACTTCACATTGGTTCGTAGTTTTGTCTTTTTCCATTTTCCCCCAGTATGCTCTTGTCTTGTTATGGCAGCGTAGACACAACTATTAAGAAGACATTAAATTCACAAAGCCCATGAAGTCTTTTTCCTTTCATAGTCCTTTGAACTGCTTGATCTCTGTATTTAATTCTGAAGTCTAAAATGAAACTCTGGCACTGTATCTTTCTGTACCTTGCTCAGTTCTCCACAGCTCTGAAAGGGGAATTAGACATATGACACATTACTCATACTATTTTTCTTTGTAGTTGCTGCAATTAAAAAGATTCACCAAAAACTTTTTGAGGGTTTTGGGAGGGATTAAAATTCTCTGTTTGCTGGCCTAACATGATTACCACCTTCTTAATCTCCTTTTCCTGCTTCTGGTTTAATAAACTTCTACACTAATACAAGATTTCTGTTTACTTTCTTACTTGGCCACAGACATCTCAGAATTTAGGAGCAGGACCTTGGTTTAAAAAAATAGATGAATTAGTTTGTTTGTATTCTCTGATAGATTGAATATTCATTAATAAATTAATTGCATTCTTTGAAGTAAGAGCTTACAATGGAAAAAAATATGGAAGGGAAGAATACCTCACAGCAGCTATTTACCTGGATTTTAGGTTTCTGCATGCTTGCTTCATTCTTTAGGCTGACCACCCATCCTCATTTACAATGGCTTTTCCTACATGGCATCCACACAATATCATTAGATTATACATACAGCACGTGGTTCTCATCCTCCAAATGCTTCTGTCCTGCATTCGCTGAGAACGTGACATTGTTTCAGGGAAGGGTGCTGCATTCACTACACGTACCAACCTGAATAAAACCTGAGAGGAGCAGCAAACTGCTTAGATTGCTGGAGGGTATAGCTGAGAGAGCAGAGTAAAACAGTAAAATACATTTGGCTTGACTAAACAGCAGTTCAGGGCAGTGCAGCCTCATGTGATGGAAATAGAGAGAAGATGAAACGAGAAAATCAATTGAGACTGTACAGGCAAAGTACTAGGTGAAAGCAGTGACAGCAGATAAATTTAGTCAATTTAGTCCTCAATTTAAAAACTGTTAGCACCTTACTTCTGCAGCACAACATATGGTGGGAGAAAAACCCCTTTACGTTATTTAAGAGAAGCAAAAGAATATAAGCATCTTTTGTGAGTGATCTTTATAAGTGGGAAAGAAGAAAGTACGACAGTGAGCTCTCAATTTGTTCGGTGTTAAATTTGAGGGAATCGCCTAGTCCTGTTGCAAAGAGTAGCATGTGTGGCTGCTGCTTTTTGAGTGGTTTATATTACATCCCACTTCCTTCTGTCAAGATGTCCTGTAGGACCTTTGTTATTACAGGCGATGTTCCTATGCAGCTGCCTTCAGGAGAGAGGATGAGGTGTCTGGTGAAGCATATGTGATTCAAAATTCTGCTACCTTGCAATGTCTTGTCTGTGCTGGGGAAAAGAGCATGACCCATGCTATGTGCATAGCTCCCATCATGTTAATCTGTGTTCCTGTATCAGTTATCATGCTGATAGTCCTGGCAGTTTTAGTTGTAGACCTAAACCCAGGCAGAGCTGCAAAGGGAGTGGAGAGGGATGGCTGAAATGATGGCTCCATGGCAATCAGTAGGAGGTTTTTAGCCAGTGTGACCAGAATTTTCCCCCAGGATGTGTTAGTATAGTTACTTTCTTGTAAATTGACTCTTCTGTGTTTCATAACTTGAGACATTAGAGATTTTACTATGTAATTATTTTTTTTTTTTTTTTTTTGTTTTGATATTCAATGAACAGCTCTTCATCAAGATGCCCTGTTAGATTTTGGTTAGCTCAAGTAAAAAAAATGTTTCTATTACTGTGTTTCCATTTAAATAGGCACTACTGTCCTTGAAATGTCAAATAAAATATGACGTGTCAATTACTGTATGTCAAGCACATGATGTATTTTCAGCCACTGTTGATTTAGATGGGTTTTGATGTGTGCTTGATGTATTTTAATGGCTCTTCTTCAGTTCAGTGAATGTCTTGAAAACAACATTGAATGGCACATAAATCATAGCACCACCTTTTGCAGGGACTTCTGCCAGAACATGAAGTAGCAGCTTTGAGCTCCCGTGAATATTTGGTCTATAATGGCTCTTTTGTCCCAGAGTTGGGAGCCTGTAGTTTCTGGCAGGTTTGCCAGCAGAGCAGAAGCAGTCTGGTCACACAACCATTTTATTCAATTATTAATTTCTTTAAAAAAGGAAACCTGGCATTTTCCTAAGAGATCTTTTTGAAATCCTTTGCCAGTATTTGGCTTTTATTTTGTCTGGTGATATGTATATGGTAGAAAAACATGAAGTAGCACCATAAGCATCATCACCATATTAGTGTCAGTAAGGATTTCTCCTAACCATATTCACCTAAACAGTGTGCCTACTTGAAGGATAAAACACTCACTTCTGTCATTGCAAACAGTAAGCATTTGTGACTTACAGCCTGGTCAGAAATGAGGACAGGTTAATTTTTCAATCTTTTCTACTGCATACTTCCAGCATTTGCTGATAGTGTTTAGTGCTAACATTTACTCTTCTGCTTGGAAAACATGTGCCACATGATTCAGTCAGGTCCCAAAGAGATGATACAATTTTGATGCTATGGTGGCAGGAGGAAGAGAGAGAGGAGGAAGGGGTAGTATGCCCACAATTGCCCCCGCAAAAATGATAGGGAGCAGGACTGAGAATTCTCAAGAAAAATAATTTGCAGTGGTCTGGGGCTCCAAGCCATGTTTTCCTCCTTCTCCTGTCTTTGCTCTTTTAAAATATAACACATTGCTTTAATGAGAATCTGTGCATTTAATTTGTCTATACTTTCAAAGGGTATTGTTGAGTAAGATGGGCATTGAAATAATGTGAGACTTCATAACAGTTGTCTTTCAAAGTGGCTTTTAAATGCAGTGCTTTCAGATGGGCAGGGTTTTCAGCCCTTCAGAAATACAAGCTCACCCATGGGACATCTGTATAAACCACATCTCTGCTCTTTGAACTCTAGAGGCTGAAATAAAAGCAGTCTGTCACAAAACCAGATGAGCACTGGACAATTTTTTGTTACTGCTCAATTTTTTGTCGGAGAAACGAGACAGTAAGATTTACCATGCTGTTGTGAAACAGAAAGCAGAGCACTATGCACCACTCATTTGGCTGATATTCTGTGATTTTACATACCCTCTCCCTGCTTTTTCCAGAAGACATTTGCCAGGTTTCTAGTACAAAAAGATGCAAGAGGTCCACCTGCGAGATCATCAGCTGCTGAGAAGGTTAAAGATATTTTGAAAATTACTATAATTTACTGAACATAAAACATACTGAAATTCAGACAGCTTTTTTTTGTAGGAAAGACCCTAACAAGAGCAAGACATAACTGGACGGAGAACACAGCTATTTAACACTACCTGGAGCAAATACATTAGCAGAAGTGCTACCTCTTCACTCTGTGCCTGCTGTGGGGTGAGCGCATGGCAGGAGAGGGACTTTATTGTGCCATGAGATGCTTCTAGGTCACACTTAATTAACATTATTACTATTAAAAAAATCAGTTCTTTCAGTATTAAAGATGACCTATGTATGTGTAACTCATATGGTTGCATTTGAATGGCCAAGCGTGAAATGTAAATGAGAAAATGGATTTTGTAGTTGCTGTTACAGCTATTAGGAAACTCATTACAGACTTCCGCTTTCCTGCCCAGGAAAAGGGGGAGAAGGTGGCCTTGGAAATGGGAGCTTCCAAAGAGGATTTAGTGATGTAATTGGAGTGAATGGCTTCCCAAAAACAATGTTGCTGAAAAAAATGCTTAGCACATCAAGTTGTGTGTCCAGATTGTGGTCTTGTGTCAAACTCTACTTTAGTCTGCAACAACAATCCTCCTTTTTCCATTCCTTCTGTATAGGATAAAAGTATGTAACAAGAAAAAGACATGAGAAGTGGGGTGGAAAGGAAGAACCTTGCTCTTTCTGCCACTTGAAATGTGTTTCTTTGTGGCAGTGTGGTGTCAGCCACATTTCTTCACCTCTGAGAGTGTGTCACAAGGTGCCTTGAGCAGGCAGCCTCATGTCTGAGGGACACCTGCCTGGAGTGGAGGTGGCCTCATGTGGCATGTGGGATATGGGCCCTATTGCCAGGGTGAGATGTCTGCCTTGCCTTATTGAGGCAGTTGCTTGCAATGGCCATTGTTGTCTCATCTGATCCGGTGCTGAATGCCACTTTGATGCCTCCCTCCATCTGTCTAGCACTTTCTCTTATTTACTGCAGTCACAGCAATGCCATTCTGTTATACTGGGAGTTTTGGATTCAGATTTGGTTGTTTTTTCCCTTTGCCTCTTCCAAATGAACAATTGTGACAGCAAATGCTTTGATAATTATCCCTTTTTACTGCATGCAAAGGCTCCAAATGTTTTAGGAAATTATGGGTGTTTTTGATCTTTAAAGTTCTGGTATGTTCCATCCCATTTAACAAAACAAAGCAAAACAACATATGTGCAGAGTTGAGTTTTGCTAGATTTTAACAGACTCAGATTTCTCCTGTAAACACTTGAGTGTAAGCACACTAGTTGTTCTTAATTACTATATTGGCAGCACTAGCTGATGCTTTGTTTGGTGACTGATACTGTAAAATCTCATATAGTAAACAGGCAGAAATTTTAACAGATTAGGAAGGGGAAATATCTGGAAGTGGGTGTAGCAATTTTCTAGTTGTTTTTTTCCTCCAAAATGGAAATTGAAGTAGAATTAAATGAGTCATGATGTGGATTTAAGTTATTAAGCCAAATGTCCTGTTGGTGAAGATCTGGGAGAAGAAATGTTTTCAGAGAAGTTAACAGGAATTTCAGAGATGAATGAATTGGATCTTGGATCAGCACAACTGGCTTTGGGCTAATATATGCAGGAAAACTGTGACAAACAAGGAACCACTGGGTCCTAGACCATTGCTGCTGACTGCACAGTTAAGATATTTGAAATTCAGAGCAGTGTCTTCCAGCCACTCAGATCTGTTGACCTGTGCTAATGAGTAACATGCATAAATTAGCAAGGTGAATGGAGTGTCCCATTGTTGCCATCCCTTGATGCTCAGCATTGTAGGAGATGTAGTTGTGGGGGATATGACAAGCTTCTGAGAAAGCATATTCCCTTTGCTTCCTTGCAAGGTTTCCTTTATAATATGAGCATGCTTCCAAGTGTGAAAATAAATTATAATGATGGTAGTGTAAATAATAAATATATCAAGTATTGATAACAAGGCTATGGAAATACTATGTAGCACTAAATAGGACAAGGAGCATCATGTGTGTGGAGGATGACTGATTTCCATTACTAAGGTGTCTTCAAGAAATTCTGCTGGTGACAGGATGATTTTTCTGTGTAGACAGAAACTTGGTTCCTTCCCTTGTCCCTAAGACAATTTCAAATCAAAGAGAAAAGTTTGCTAACCTGAAAAAGGATCACCATTTAACTTCCTGTTAAAAAATGTTCATTTAACCATTGTACTATATGATTATGAATTCTTTTTCTTTTTCTGGGCAGCATTGTTTCCAGATGATTAACCTAACTAATTCTTGTGGGATGAAGCAAAATAAAATTGATTTTAAAAAAGTCTGCATTAATGGAATTTTTTTCCCTGTTGCTAGTGTATAGGGGGGAAGGCCCAGGTAAAAAATCTGATGGTTGCAAAGCCTGTTCAACTTTGTATGTTTTTATCCTTTCCTGAACAGAACATGAAATATCTGTTTGAAACAGCAGAATAATTTCTCTCAAATAAATGAATACTTGTCAACCCAACGAAGACATACGCCCTTTTACCAGTGGGAAAACATTCCTTGCCAGCAGAATCCATCATGTTATGTTTCAAAAAACCTGAAGAGGGAGCTTCATTTAAATCTCACACAGTTTAAATCCCTGCATAAATTCACATACAAAGTAATAGTGAATATAAACACCCAAGTCCTCAGTTCAGTTTTTGCTTTAGCAGAGGTGGAACATACTTAGAGTGAAACCTTGACCTTTATTTTGATGGCAAAAAGCCGTCAGGATTTTGTTCTTGCCTTTCCAAAGAAGATCATTGTCATCCTGCAGATGTTTGCAGTTTTCCCTGACCATGGAATAGCCACAGTGAGGGCCACCTGGTTTTTCAAGTGGGTGACCATGAGAGCAAGCCCATGAAGCAATCTTGATCCAGTGAAGCCTAGAGGAGTGGAGTTGCTTGGCCACCAACCTAATCAAGACTCTTGGAAAAGTGTATTTATCAGGTGTATTTATCAGGAAAAACAGACTTTGTACTCTGAGTACAAAGCAACTGGAACAACTTATGTGACAAGCAGGTGTGTTAAAGATGTATTTCCTAGTACAAAATATATGGCCATATGCCTGCTTAGAGAAAAAATTTTCATCTTAATCAAACCTTGCCTTGCTCATGAGACTTGAGAGCCTAAATGCAGTTCTGCCTTGGTGAGAAAGTGTTAAGGGGACCAGTTCATGAAAACAATACTCTGGTTTCCTCCCTCTGTTGGGAAATCCTATGTTTAATTCCACTGAAGAGAATGGGGCTTTGCCAGACTTTATGAGCTCTGTGTCCAAGCTGGATATCTTTGTGGCTGCTGAGCTGGTGTAATGATAAACAAGAAATTGTTGAAATTTGGCTTTTTGGTATGTGTGAAAAGTACATTAGTGCTCTGCTGCATAATTAATTACAAGTGGAAAAACTCTACTTACCACAGACTGACTATTTGCTGAGTGGAAATCAGGTTGGTTTTAATAATAGAGAGAAGAAAAGATAATGTTGCCAACATGATGTAACAGATCTGTGCAAGGCCAGTAAAAAGATGCAGTAACTCTTCCAGCTCATAGATGGTAGTCATGAGTTCCCCTCTCTGGGAAGTTTTATGTCTGAGTGGTTTCTGCAGCTTTCAGGGACACTTTCCGTCCCAGGGTACAGATGAAGCCACCAGAAATCTTTCAAATACTAGCAAATA
The DNA here is from genome assembly GCA_032173965.1 of Sitta carolinensis. Taxonomy (NCBI): domain Eukaryota; kingdom Metazoa; phylum Chordata; class Aves; order Passeriformes; family Sittidae; genus Sitta; species Sitta carolinensis. Next base: position 36,223,860 of record CM063283.1, read on the forward strand.
TAGAAACTACAACTGTGTAAATTTCTACCTCTGTAAACTGTGACACTCAGTGACAAAACCTGGCCCTGTGATTCTCTAGAGAGACAGTTCGCAGCTGCGGAACTGGCAGCAAGTCTGGGGAAAGCGGGGAGAAATTAAGGAAGAGAAGTGGTAGTCCTTGGGAAAGGACTATGAGAAGTTGGGCCTGGTGAAGCCCAAAACATTGCTTCAGGTGAGACTATTGCTATAAATAGGCATGGAAAACCACAGATGCAAGAAGAGGTTTTCTTCATATTGCAGTAGTGTATTAGTGCTCTGTTCATGTACTGGGACCTCACTGTACTTTGTTTTGCAAACACAAAACAGCCTTAAAGATGTGGCAAGGATCTCGTAATCCAAATGAAGGAGTTCATCATTGATATGGGTAGCCGTAAAGCCAGGTACAAGGTAGCATATTGAACAGAAAAGCTGACTTCTTGTATAAAATAAATAAGTTGTTAATGAAAATGCTTAGTAACGCAGTCTGTTTGGCCCCTGAGGGGTCAGTTTAGATTTATAGGATGATTTTTTTTTTTTTTTTTGTTTCTTTTATAAAAAATTCCTTTCAATAGAAGAAGGTACTCTGGAAGAACAAAACAAGCAAAACTATAAATCTGAATTTCTTGATTAGAAAGTATGTTAGGAAAAGAAACCCAAATCCCTGAAGTATGATCTTGAACTCAGTAACTTTTTTGTCCCCCAGATGAATTAAATTATTTAGTCCCATTTTTTTCCTAGACAGATCAAATAGGTATGATAGTTATATTATCTCAGTTACAGATAAATGATTGGCAATATATACTCTCACACAGGAGCTTGTAGAGGGCTGTGGCACATAAAAAACTTGGTCTCCTGAGATGGCTTTTTGTTGGGGGTGTCAGGCTGTCTTTATGTGTATATATATATATATATATAAAATGTATGTATGTATATGAACCAAAATATACTCTTCAGCGTGGTCATCCATTTAGTAGTTAACAAAATCTCCTTGATGACACACGGAGTATGACAGATGACCACCCATAATTGCATTACAAATAGGTATCATGGGTAATCAAATATTTAACATCAATAATAACCCTTCTGAACAGGAAGAAAGTAAAGGTCATTCACATGAGCTTCAATCCCAGTGGAAACAATGTTCTCATTTAATATCACTGACTTGGCAGGATGTTAGTGGCAATTTTGTCAGCTAAGGATACAGGACAGAGAATTTTTAATCACTACTGCATGATCAGTTCCACATTTGTTACTCTGACCAGCAAGAGGAGGTGGATGCACAGGCAAGAGTTATCATTGTACAGTCACAGGGACTGACTACTGTGTTGTACATCATGAAGAATCAGAATTAGAGATAGCAGAAGAAAGTGAAATCTGGAGAGCAAGGTAGAGCATTCAGGGAGTCCTGCACTAGAAAGTGGAGGGTCTATCCTTCTTTAACAAATAACCAGAAAAAAGGTGAAAGACATGAATATATATATATACATACTCATCATATTTCCGTGATGAAAGTTTCTGCAACAGAGTCGTATTTATTTCTGTTTTAAAATATTCTTCTGCTGAGATTACCTGTTTTGGCAAAACTTGTTTGCAATATGTGTTGCCAGAAAAGTGTGAAGAAAAAGTATGAATCAGAAAGAGGAGAGGTAAAAAGCAAGGCCCTGTGATCTCAGAGCTGAGTTGTAGGTGCTCAGTTACCCAATTTTCTGCTCTGTTTAGAAGGAAACAAAAAAGAATGAACAGACTTGGCATTGATGCAGCCTCGGTCTGGAGGGAGAGTTAGTACGGCTGGTGCTGGAGATCCTATGAATGATCCCTGCTGTTCTGCCAGCTCTGAAAGGAGGGGACCAAATAAGATGCTTTTTCTCTGCTAGACCAGGTTCAGCTCCCAGGCCTGGACTAGAGTGCATCAAACTTGTGGCATACAGGATTTCTGGAACTATTCCTTTTTTCAGGAAGATATACAATGCTTTGTCTTCATATCCAAAGAACAGACCCTTGCCCATGCACTTTAGTCCACTTGCAAGTTCATTGTGAAGATATGTTTCCCCACTGCTTGAGGTTTCCCTTTTTCATGAATTTTCACTCCAGTTCAGAAGAACATCAGGCTAAAGCAAAGTAAGCTAATTTGGGAGGTTTTTCTAAGAAAAGTGAAGGTTTATGTTAGCTCATGGTCACTTAGTAGTCTTTCATTATAATTTATGAGTATAAACACTTTGTAGCAACTATTTAGAAACAAACAAGCATTCATTAGAAACTCTCTTTAGAATATGAGTATGGCTGAACACTGGAACTCATTGCCCAGATAAATGCACTTTTTTTTTTTTTTTTTTTTTTTTTTTTTTTTTTCTGTCTTCAAACATTTTCAGCCTTAAGCAGGGTAAGACTGAACAACTTGGTCTACCTCTGAAGAACCTTGCTGAGCAGAAAATTTATAGTTCCCTCCACAGATGGGACTTTCTGTTAGTTTTATTCCATACATGATAATACACCATGTTGCAAAAAGATGTGTTAACATGGGCTTTAACACCCAGAGCAGTCTTTGTATTGTGTTCAGCCATCCTGATGAGCTGGAAGGGTCAATATTGCATCTGCACCTCCTCTGTAACATGCACATGTTAGAAAAAATACTTCTAAACATACATAAACTGCTGTCACATGTCGCCTCAGAATCTCTGCCAAAATATAAGGACAAGTGACTCACTTACTATGAGTCCATCTGTCTAAGCCAAGGGAAAGGCAGGACAATGAAACAGAATTATGTTATTACTGAAAATGTTAAGTCTGTGTGTAAAACATGATAGCCTTCCTGTCAAGTGTTTCTAAAACATGTTTCTCTGTATGCCCTGGCATGTTGGGAGAAACATGAAATTCATCCTTGTTAAGGAACAGCTCAGTAGTTCAGTAGGGCTGGTCTGGGAGTTGCTGTTGCTCAGGTTTGGCTACTGCTGGATGTAGTAGTGTAGGTTGTCATACAGCCATGAACTTTCTCAAAACCAGGAAGAAACATTTTAATGTCTATGTGCAAGTAATGTCTAGGCAATGTCTAGGTGCAAGTAAGTTAGCATGTAATTCCTTTGATTTTTTTTACACAGTAGCTCTCTAGGGTAAAACTTTTGGTTTATAAGGTTAAAATAAATGGAAAGGTTTTGGTGGGATTTTTTTCCTGTGACATTTCAGAGTTCATCATATGTTAGATTCATGGGTTTTCTCTGTCAGAAGTACTTTACAGTCCTCCAGTCTTAGATGTGTGGGGTGTGCTGGAGCATGTTATAGATGCTTGCTGGCCCAGCTTCCTTTCCTTAGAAACCCAGAAGAGGGGAGCAGCATGAAAGAGGCTGTGTAGATGGGTGTCAGCCCACTGTAGAGCTGGGATGCACCTCAGAACACCAAATTCTAAGAACTGGAAAGTGCTCCTGAATCCCACAGCACAAATATAGATCATGAGGATCAAACAAATGTCTCATGTCTCAGCTTTACACAGTGGATAACAGAAATGATGAATAGTTTTGGTAAGGTGTGCCATGTATTACATGAGTGCTTTTCTTAGTAGATCCCAAAGTTCTTTCCTTTTGCCAGAAGTTTATTCCATGTATAGCGGTGCTTCCACTTCCACCCCAGCCCGAACAGTGTTGTTACACACTCAGGTTTTGCAAGGCAGCTCAGCACTTCAAGTACCTTTATCTGGTCTCAACAGTAAATACTGCAGATAAAGGCAAGGTCAAAGACGTGCAGGGTGTTTTGTTTGCTGACTGCCAGTCAGGGGTATAACAGCATGGGAATGGCCATATGGAGCTGGAGCAGAGGATCCTCTTTACTAGGGCACTGCCTCTGGCAGCAGCCAGTGGTGGACATCTAGTTCAGAGCTAGAATGAACTAGAAACTTCCTGCGCTCCTACTCCCATCTGCCCATCTGCTCCTAGCGCAGCTTCACTCCAACTCCAGCTCAAGCACTTTCTGAACAAATGTATTCAAATCATCTTTTACCTCTGTCATGTTTATCCATGTAATTTTCCCATTTTATATGTGTGCTGTTTGTGTATGCTGCCAAATTCCTCCTTTCTTTCTTGACAGAAAGTATAATTTCCAGTATAACATCACCTTAAAGTACAGTGATTGAAGTAACTACTGCTAATAAAAGAGTAGCACGTATTTTCCTTTTATGATCGCCTTAAGTACTACTTGATGTGTTTTAATGTCTAACATTCCTAAGGCAGCTGTTTGCCTTTCACGAAACATGAATTAGAATCTAAGAATCAAAGAGGAGGAAAAAATACATGTGTATATATGCATGTGCATGTGTTTATTTTATTTTTTATAAATATTTATTTATGTTTATTATGTGTTTTTATTTTTTAAAAAAAGTAAATATTTGAATGAGTGAAGATTTTTATCAGGAGATGGCACTGATATGTAAGCATTTTATAGCAAAAAACATACTAAGTTTTTTATATAAAAGGATTTTGGCATCTGACTACTAGAAGGAGTTTTATCAACCCTAATGAGAAATAATCCATGTCATACTTCTTCATGGTGTACTGTGTAGTGTTACCACTATCCTGAGTGGGATGGTAACATTACATATCCTACCAGAAAATGTAATTACATTATGTGAAAATCTGCTACAAAATAAAGTAATAGAGAGCTGGAATCTGGGAAATGTGATTCAAAGATGCTTTTCAAAAAGTCACAGAGTAGGCACATGTCTGTCAGTGTGTGAAATTTAAGGTCTTAACTAATAGAAGATACTTTGTCTTAAGTGACATCAGCTCCATGAATGAGTGATGTGCTGCTGTGAGTGTGTTCATTGACAAAAGTGCCAGAAGAGCCGAGCAAAGGTATTGGCACTGTGGTCATCCCTGCTTCTGATGGTCTTCGGTGGGGAACTGCTCTGAGAACCAATGGAGGAGTGACAGCTGCCATGGGGGGGTGTGAGGATGCTGTTCAGTGTGCCCTGGGTGTACCATCTCACACTGAATCCAAAGGCTCAGATTTTAAAAAATTAGATCTATAGTTAGTCACTTAACAGCTGTAGTTTATATAAATGTCAAGCAGCCAAAATCCATGATGCTTCTTTCTGCAGCCTGGTTCCCTTTGTGTAGTCTGAGACTCCTGGGCCTGAAGTTTCTGAGTTTCTGGACTCAGTTTCTTCAGGATGTTTTGGTTCAGGAAGACCTTGTGTTCTCACAGGCTTGGCATAAACATCACAAGTGTTATTGTAACAAGAATGATGTTTTGAATTCCTTTCTGTGGGATGGACCTTCTCTCTGTCTTTCAGTTTTGGGCCGATGAGATGAAGAGTTCTGTCACTCTTCTGACCAATGAGATGGCCTGCACAAGAAGCTATATAAAGGGGGTCAGTCTTTGAATAAGGAGGAGTCAGATGAAGTTTTATAAACGAGGCCTCATGTCATTTGTTCATCGCCCACAGCGACACCTTTGAACACTGAAGAAATGCTTGAGATTCAAGGATTTTCTTCAACTACCCGTTACCATCTGAATGCAGGCGTGGTATACTCTAGTTTTCTGCTTTTATTTAATTTGCCTGCACTTTTAATTACTGTAACTTACAGACTGAACCCAGAAGCTTTACATGTCTCATAAAGTAAAGATTCACGTTGTTGAATTTATACACAATTTGAATATTTGAGTATTGTATAGTGACATATTTTTCACTTACAAAACATAAGACCTGTAAATATCTGAATGTCCAAAGTTGAACTGAGGGTGGAATATGAGTGGTTCTGTCATGTATTGGCAAAGCACATTGCCAGCTCATAGTTATTCAACATGGTCATATCTCCCAGTTTTTGTTTCCAGCCTATCCATTTATGTGGTTATTTTTCTGTGTGTTTTATACTCAGATATTACAGGAAGCAACTTTTCTGTGGAACAAAAGCTGGATTTTCCAGTTGTTCCTGATGTAGATTGCTTGTGTCCATGTTTTTGATTTCTTCACATGTTCTAAATTTACATGGTTGCCACTAAGAGGAGTGATGACACTCCTCTAACCCATGGCCACAGGTTCCCATTCTCTGTCATATGTCAGTGCAGGTACTTGGCAGACTTTCCTGCTTAGGGAGTCAAGCTACCAAAAGCTTCTCAGACTTTTTTTTGGCAGAATTTTCTTTTAATCATTGTGGGTCGTGCACAGTGGTTGCTGCAAAATCAGGCAAGTGCCAGTGCCAACACAAGAGAAAGCAGCTGGAGTGGGGCTGTCCTGATGTGCCATCTCAGCCAAATGCTGTGCTCCAGTGCCCAGGGGCTGAGATACACAAGAGGACCAAAACTCACGTTACATGAGCCCCTCATCCAGACTGAGCAGATGCTGCACAGGCCTGAGCCCAATCTGGTTTTTCTTCCCATAGCAGCCAGAATGGAGGGGACATGGTTGATACATCCTGGGTCTCACCCCAAAGGGAAGAGAGCATCTGCTTTTAGCAGCCATGGTCTGTTACTAGGGTGCATCCCTCAATTAAATACAGGGCCAGCTAGGCTGCTACAATCAGCAGCCTGATTGTAGAAGAGAGACATAGGTAAGGTGACAGGGATGCTGGACACAAACTGGTGTGACCTGTTAGCCCTGGATCAGTGTGTTTTCCATGAGGTGTTTGGAGGCAGGCAGGATGTATAGCCAAGGAGTCTGAGCTCATGGTGGAGGGGCCAAGGAAGAGTAAAACTGGTAATCACAAGGCTGAAGATGCAACACTGTGACACTGTTTGGGTTTGTAGAGCAAAGAGCAAAGCGTGGCTCACTGCACGTCCCTGGCTCCTTGCTGGCCATGTCAGCCAGCCCTTGGCCAGCTCACTGGGATGCCAGCGGCGCCCAGGAGCTTGTGCTTGGGTGGCCGAAGGTAACCCTGTGTGTTTGCCTCAGGGTGAGTGCACTTGAGCACACTGTGAGTGGGGAGCAGCCAGCGTGCAGGGACTTGTGGTGTGTCACGAGACTGAACACAGTTCAAGGCTTTAATAAACAAACTGTGTTTCCCAGGCAGCTCTGCTCAGCATATTGCTCAGAAAACACAGGATCAGTATAAAGACACCCATTACATGTGGTTTTTAACCGTGTTACTGCCTGTGCCAAGGGCTATTCACAGTCTGCACAGAACAGAGGCAAAACACCTAGGAGGTCATGAGGAGCACTCATAGGAAGGAAAAATAATCCTGCAACCAGGGTTACAATACGCATCTCATTCAATGCAGATCACGTTCAGCAGAACTCGATGGCCATCTAGTGGTGAAGCCCCAGTTGGTGTTCGGTTTTGCAGACTGCTTTTTATCAGAGAGACAAGAACTTGGCCATGTGTGAGTTGCAAAGATGTATGTTTTCACTTCTAACTGGAAGTAACATGGATGAATTTTTATAAATCCCCCTAAATGCTCGCATTGGTTTTATTCATTTCACCATACCAACCATACTGACTACAGATGTTGCAGCTGCTCATGGGGGCAGCCAGCAGTCTCCCAGGATTCCCATTTGGTATAACAATTTCTACACTAACATAGAAATTACACTGATTTTAGAAATAATGAGCTGCAAATAAATAAACATCCAGCTGACAGGTCAGAACACAGTTTTTTCTTTGTTAATTTATCTTTCAGACTTCATGTTTCAGCAGTTTTTTAATACATCCTGCTGAGCTGTTAATTGTGGCATCAGTCCTACTGCAAAAGCCCACCTTGAGCTTTGGCCATTAACAGAAGAATTGGCACTTCCTCAGGGTACCCTGGTTGCTCTTGGCTGATGACAAGTTTCCAAGTCTTCCCTCTGTGCAGTCGCTGGGGAGACACTCAAATTTGAAAGAGGCTGCTATGATATGGTTTGGTTGGGTTTTGGTTGGGGAGGAGGGGCATTGTGGGTTTTTTTTTTTTGTTTGTTTGGTTTTGGTTTTTTTTTTGTGGTGTTTTTTCTTTATTTATTTTATAGAATTTAAAATTGCATTTTAAACAAAAAGGAAAAATAATTTAGTTGAAGAAATAAATGCCTTTGAATTCCCTGACACATCCATTTCAAAGACTTTGTCTACCTGGTGACATCAAACAGTACTTTTGGGAACCCCGTGCTGAGCAGAAACATCTGGCACAGCCCCTGTGGCCTTCAAAAGGCATAAAATGTGGTTTTGAGGACTTTCCTTCTGTCAGTCTCATCAGTGAGGGAATTTTATAGAAATTGCTTGAGAAAGAAGAAGGTGTCTGTTTACTGTTTGCATGGCAAAGGGAAAGAACATCAGCAAATCACCTAGAAGTTACTGTGAGAGGGACTAACCTGAGGAAGCTCTAAAAAGCACTTTGTGCTTATTTTAGGGTCTTCGGTGATATCCTTATTTAAAGTCACAATTTTCACAAGGCTGAACTAAACCTGGTCAGGTAGATTCTGCCTCCTTTTCCACCAGTGAACATGTCTGCACTGGGGGTCCCCCTGTCCCATAGGAGTTGAAGTGGCAGAGGAAAACTGCCTTGGACATATGCTCTCACTTGCCATGTGAGTCTCCTGTGCTGGTTAACTTGTCATTTATACTGCATGGTTGCGAAGGGAAGGCATGCAGTGACATATTCTAGCTGACAATAGCTTTTCTTCTTACTGTGCTGAGCAAGCGATGACTGTGAGGATGGTGACAATATTCATCACCTTCTGTGGCTTACTCAGTTATTTTCCCTCCTTTAGGATAAATAGGGTCCTACACTTTTTAGAAAGAGGGAGCAATACAGTTAAAAAGCAGCAGCATTGATTGTGTGTCACCTTCATGGCACTGCTCTGTGCCATCCTCTTCTGTATAAGTATCTAGGAAAACACAGAGCAGTTCCCAGCAGTGAGATCACTTTCTTGTATGTGACAAATAGCTTTTTATGAGGTGCTGACTCTTCTCAAGGTTTGTTTTGTCTCGGGGCTGGAAATTGCAGCAGCATTTTAAGCTTGATCCTCCTCCTATTTAAATGAGCAGTACTATTTGAACAGATCTGAATGCTCTGTTACAAAATAGGCTTTTAAGACAACTCATAAGTTACTTGCAGCAAAAAGGATGCACAAATACTTAGTTTTAAAGATCTAGATTTCCTGGGTTTTGTATGTTCAGTATTGAGCTTTATCATTTAATTTACACATTTGCTTTTATTTCAGCTGGTGGAATGTTTTAAAAAAAAAAAACCCAGATGGGGTAGTGAAACCATTCTCAGCAAATCACCTAACCCAAGACTTTTATTTGTTCTGAGATTCAGATGCTTAAATGCAATTTCTAAGCCATTTCTGTAAGAGCTAGCCATATCTGTATTCCAGCCATATAGTTAAAGTGCTAATGTTTCTTACTTTCTTGGAAACAACTTTTTGGCAGCTAGTATTACTACGGCTCTCTGTCCACTTCTTTCTCCATTTCAGGAATTCTCTGCATATATATATGCAATATAATATGCATCATATTATAGGCAAAAATAATCTTGAGAATCTCTTGTGTTCAGGTGAAATATGAATATGTGTTAAAAGAGTACTGTTCAGAAAGAAAGTACTTTTTTTTTCCCCCATTAGTGCTTCAGATTAAGATTGTACTGTGAAAATCTTAAAAAAAAAACCAAACAAAAAACAACATAATTTGGACTACCACTAATTCAAGACTTAGAGATTTGTATGGAGAGAAATAGAACATCAGTGTAATCCCATGGTAATGGTATGAGATGCTTTATGAAACTTTTAACCCCATATAAATAGTCCTCAGCAAGTTCTGGAAAGCTCTAGGAGTTCAGTGTATGCCGCAACAGCTATAGTTGTATGGGAGCTCCTCTAACAGGAGCTTGCAGGCCAGTGTTATGGGGTGCTTCCCAACAGATGCATCAACATCAGTGCTCCTTGCCTGCCTTAGTACTGTAGCTTCCCCAAAGGTTCATGCTTTTCTTTCAGATTGATCTTTAGAGTCTGTGAGAGCAGGCTAATGAATCTGTAGCTCATTTACCTTGAATATCAATAAGCCTGGGAAGCTCCAGAAACCTGATGAAGGGCAGAGTTGTTGCTGTACTTAACTAAACAGGCTGGGGTAGCTGTGGATGACCATGACTGCTGTGCAATATAATCGTAGTAAGGTTGATAGGATGATCAGTTAATAATGGTTTATGGCTGGGTCATATAATTACTGGCAGTCAGTGTGGGTTTGAATCTTGGCCTTCCAACTTGATAGTAATTTATCTAACCAAGCTAAATGCATTGCTGTAGGAAGGCTTTCTTCAAGTATTAGTTCCAGCGCATACTGTACTTAGAAACTCAAGCAACATTATTTAAGTGCTGTATTTTTAATTACCTAAAATAAGGGTAACTGATAGGCCGTAGGACATTGCTGTAAATTAAGTATCTTTGATAAGCATTTATGTGTTTCTGTGGGGATTGTTCTCTGGCCTTTTTCTAATAAGCTTCATTTATCAGTGGTCTGAAAGAAAATAAATTTCATTGGCTTGCACATGATAGATTGAGAATTGTTAAATGAGAAAATGGAAAAATCACTGCTACAGGGTGATCTGGGTCTGTTAGGAGTCTGTATTCGAGCAAACAACAGGTGTTTGGCCTAATGCAAGGATCCATAGTTCAGATCTGGGTACTGGAAACACTTTTTCATAAAAGGTTTCAGGCTTTTTATCTATTTAAACTTGTCAAAGAAAAGTTATGGAGGCTATATATAAAACTCGTTTAGAAAACAGTTCAGTGATCTTGTGCCTGGACACATGTCAAATAGAAATAGAGCTCAGATAAAGTCAAGCTGATCCATTATTTGAGCAGTATTTCAAGGATCATGCTGGTTTTTTTGGGCAGCAAGCACTTCTAAATCAAGAATTCAGTTATTTCATACTGCAAAATATGCTCTAGTTTAAGCATTAATTGCATCAAAATGTAGAAAGGGGTATAGTTATTTTATTGTTTTTGTCACTTCTAGCACAGTAGCACAGTCACTTCTTTTACAGCTGATTTTTGAAGGCCTGGGATATACACCACAGTCTTGCTTAATTTTTTTGCTTCTGTTCTGTTTTTCAGTTCAATTTCACCATTCAGTATTGAGAGCACAAGGCGCCAGAGGAGGTCTGAGTCTCCAGACTCCAGGAAGCGGCGCATCCATCGGTGTGACTTTGAGGGATGCAACAAAGTATACACAAAAAGTTCCCACCTGAAGGCTCACCGGAGAACGCACACAGGTAAGATTTGCTGGCACTGTGCACCATGGTTAAGACAAGCCTTAAGGTGCCTTTCTGTCCAACTTAGGGCATAATGAGCTTGTCATCGTACAGTAAGATGTACCTGAATAACAGAGGTGTCTGTGAGTGCATTGGCATTCTGGTGCACATGAGTGTACTTTGAATGGAACTTCCCTGTCATCTCCTCTTGGCAGCACAAACCTGGTATCACCACCAACCACCTCTTCTCAGATGAAACTCAACAGAAAAGTGGCCTCTGCATGCATACTTCCTGTGCTTCAACAAACAAAGGGTGGGACCAACTGGAGCTAGTCCAGAGAAAAACCTCAAGAGCATATAGTGTGGTCATGAATTCTCAGCATAATTTTTTTACTCTACAGACCTATTTCTTTTGAAACTATTTGCTTTTCTGGATGTAGCCTTTGGATGACAGGAGCTCCTGAAATCCTTCAGTTCAATTCAAGGGTAGATTCAAGTCCTCAGTATGTCTTTCTGGAGGCTTTCAGAGGCACCTACCCCATACTGGAGAGGGAAGTCTTCACTGTATGAGAATTGGTCACACTAGATTCCTACAGCAGAGATGCAAGAGCAGTGCCTAGAGGAGCTAGGTCCCGTTCAGTGGTGACCATACCTAACAATCAGTCAATACCTGGTGTCCTTATTAATTTTATGGGCTGTTACTAGTCTGCATGGCAGGCATGTCAGGGTAGCTGTAGCAATGATTTGTAATAGCTGTAATTTTAGTGTGGACATACTCAGGAACAGAAATTTGAAGTCACCAAAAGCAAGTCTAAAAGGGGATTGATTAGATGACTAGAAAGGCAGTGGACAGAACATTCTGAACCTCGGTGCTATTCCTTACTCTGATGCTGAATTGCTTAAATTAAATTTATCGATCTCTCTGCTCTTAATGGACTTCAGCATTCCTGTAACTCCTTGGAGAAAAGATGGTATTTATCCAGCATGTAGGACAATGGTGTCCCTTGCTGAGAATCTGCTGGCACTTTCTGTGATCTGATGTACTCTAAAGAGTATGAGATATTATTTTAGAAAATTAAGTGTAGACTTCTCCATTTCAATTGAGGCTGCAACTCCATCACACTTCCCAATATGTCCTTTGGCTGGTAGGACTTTGGTTGAGAGTTCTGAACAAGGCTCCATCCTAATATTCCCCACTAAAACAATTTCTATAAGGTTCAAGACCCTTCCTTAAACAACAGAAATTTTCTGCTTATCTGGAATTTTCATTACATTCCAGGCCAATATTCCTGGTTTCTTCACATCTTCCCATTAAGATGAGCCTTCTGATCTCTCATGATTTGTCATGTCTTGTCTTAATTCTTTTTTTTCTTCCCTCTTCTTTCCCATCTTAAATGTGGTCTTTCATCCCTGCTCTTCTAATATCTTTTGTATACCCTTGCCCTGTCACCTTTTTCTGTTATTCTTGTTTTACCTCTTTTAACCCTATTCTGTCCTTTTCCTTCTCCCTCTCTGGATTTCAGTGTTGTTTCTTTCCTTGCCTGTATTGCCCTTTGAGTGTTACATGGCTGTGACAGATTCAAACACAGTGTGCCCAGCAGAGAAGAGACATAGAGTGTTTGGTTTGAAACAAAAATACCATTTATCTGCATACACCACGGGGAAGTCACTCTTCTCTGTCCTGCCAGACTGGCGACCAGCCCAGGAGTATAAGCAATCGCCATGTGAGTTACCAAACTACATGTGGATAGGCTTAGAAATGTCACACCCAAGTCAGCCTAGAAACAGAAGAGGCTCTTTTCTGCCATGACATTTTAAAGCACTGAGAATTGCGTTTGTTGTACATCTGTAATTCTTCAGTGATCTCATGGGGTAGACCAGTGCTTGCAGGTAATGCACCCAAATCAGTGTTAGATAGTCAACACCACTGAATCTCAGGCTGTGCACTTAGGGTGCTCAGAAGTAGTCATTGAAGGCTTGAGAGGATGTAGGTAAATCCCAGTTTAAGCATATGTGGCTCTCCACCAGCACAAAAGGAATTTGTCTACCTGCTGTAATCAAAGAATCCATATCTCCAGCCGTGGTTCCCTGGCAGCTGGGTGTCAAGGCTATGCTATCTGTCTGGGATCTCTGGGTAGTCAGAGAAGAGGGATTGGCACCTCTGGGGCATGTTTTTCCCTCTTCAGGTATACCCAGGGATTGGCTTGCATAGGTACTTCTCTTTCACTACTGAGTACAGAGGAAGCCCGGATACCTGCCAGGCTGGGAGTTGGCTGAAATTAATTCCCTCACCAAAATACAGCTGCCTAAACTGTTTTGTAGTCATGCTGGAAGTTGGTTTATTACTCAGGGGAGAAAATAATAACATCAAATCAAAAACCTTCATTAGATAGTGAGCTGATAACTGCTTTATATTGACATTGCAGCAGGCATGATGAAAGAAGTGTAGTCTAGAAAAATGGTCAGTGCTGAATTTAGCCAGTGGATCCAGTTTGGAAACCTGTGTCAGGCTGTTAAAATTAAATGAGTTTTAAGGGATACTTCAGAGGTCTTGATAAGAAGAGAAGTTGGTATATTCAGACTTCCATGTAGCATTGGCCAGGAGTGTACTCCATGTACTAATCTCATCTTGCTTTTTTTATCTTGGCCTTTCCTTTTGCGTCAGGCAAAAGAAGTTAATTATTCACATACGACCCACAGTAATTAGTACAGTTTTGGATAAGTATAAATGAAGTATGACAGCTATGCACGCAAGAGTGAGCAAGTTTCAGTAGTAAACTTTGTGAGAAGAGATCAGAGAAACTCAGCATTGCATAATCTGTACCTTATTTTTCTTAGGCAGGCTGATCTTGGTGACAATTGTTTACATAAGCAGTATGTGTTTGAGAACTTTTTTTTTTAATTTACTCGATGATCTTAAAGATCTTTTCCAACCTACATGATTTTCTGTGCATAGCCACTGAAACATTCACACTAGTTTAGACACAGAAGGAAAAACAATGTGGTATTATGACAGGATGAACAGATTTGTTGGTTGGAAGGTGTACTTCTTTTGATCATAATGAAGAACGGAAACAGAATATTATAGATGGTAACAGTTGAATTTACTTCTCTTGTAGTAACTTCTAGGTTTTTTAAGTATGCTGTCATCTAGCTCCTCAATACTTACCACCAGTGTCCTCAAAACTTAGTGTGCTGCTGTGGGCATGGAGTCCACTGGGGGGCGGACTTGAATTACATATTGTCTCTGACTGGGAAAACTTCAAGTGAAACCTCTGATAGATAGAGCATTGCATAAATCACAAGCACTGGTATTAGATTTCTCTTTCTAGTGTCAGCTTCTTGTTGTTGTTTTGCCAGATCATCACCTAAAGCTATCAGGAGGTATCAGGTGTGATGGAGAGCCTTCAGAGCTCACAGGCAATCTCGCAGCTCAGGTTTGTCAACTCTTTCTGCAAGGAGAAACTGTGAGAAATTGGCTCACTGGACTTGCATTGAGTTAGTTTCTGCTTCAGTGAACTTAAAGAAAATTACTAATGTGTGACTCCACAAAGGAATAATCTTTAAAAATGGGAAAACCAGCAGCCCTGGGTTGCATTCCCGTTTTGTGTTCATCTGTGTTGCACTTGGCATAGGTGCTGGTGTTGGCCCCAGGAATGGGCAGAGTGTAACTGCTGTTTCCAAGGGGTCTGCATCTGTGCAGTCCTGGTGGGACTCATTCACTTGGCTGCTTTTACTTTGAAGATGGAGAGGGAAACAAGTCCGAATGCTATTTTATGATCTGTAGTGGCTATTTCAGTCTGTTTAGGAAGTACTGAAGTTGCCATTGACATTTCCAATAGGACAGCTGAGTCCTACAGACTGAGTAATACTGGTTCTTCCTACTGTGTGAACGTCTAAACATCTGAAGCTCCTCATGGTTGAATCCAGTTCTAGTTCATCATGGCTACCCCCTTACCACATGGAGAAGCCTAAGGAGTTTAAAACATTGTGGGAATCATCCTGAAGAAGTCAACAAAGAAAGAAGATGCCTCCTTTGGGGTTATGTGGAACATAATTTTGGTGTCTGAAGCACAAGAGATTTGTTCCCTGTCTCTCATCTCCACAGGATTTTCATTTACTGTAGTAGTAACTAGCATTCTGTATTTCTGTGCAACCTTATTTCATTTGTTAGTTAAAAATTTCTGGAAGAACATGACAGTGGGGCTTTGTGGGGTCAACAGCTGAAAAAGCCTGGTGGCATGAAGTGGAAATGGATTTAATCCATGGGTGTAGGCACCATATTTCCACAGGCATGGCTTTGCTCCTGCCTCGGAGGAATGGAGGAGGCCAGGGTTTGTAACCAGAGCACTTCGTGGGACTCAGATACTGGGCTGCAACTGCTGCTCTTTGTCTGTGAGTCCCAATGGGCACTGGGTCTGAATCACCCTTCCCAGTGCTGCTGCTGCAGTAGAGAGAGGGGCTTCTCTGTCAGGCTCTTACAGAGCCAGGCTGAATATAGCCCCTGAGCCAAGTGGATTTCTTTACTGTTTGGTGCTTTGTTCTTGATCAACGCCTATATCATTCCTGAGAGATGAGAGCAAATACCTTTGCCACAGACGTAATGAAGCCTATTTGTCAGTGTCAAGGGGTCTTCAGCAGTTTTACATGGAGACAGTAAACATCTCAGAAGTACAGATTTGTACCTGAGAAAATGACAGTGTCCCCTCCCCAAGATGTTCCTTTGTAGCTGGGTTGAGACACCACCCTAGAAGAGAGAGGACTAGTGAGTACATGGGTGTTTTATTTAGTCTGTGCTTTTTCAAACATTGCATTCCTCTCACTCACTGTTGCTCCATATATTATTTTAATATGAAAGGGCCTCTGTCATTAGTCTTTGTTCACATTTTCCTTTGAGCATTTTCAGAGTGGACTTAAAAAGTCAGAGGCACCAAAAAAGCTATTTTTGTTCTGTAGATTTTAAAACTCCATTCATTACCTGTTGTTTTCTTAAGGTCTGTTTCATGCCTTTTGCTAACTATATGTTCCAGAGAGGTATTTACAGATTTGTAATCCCTTCTTTAGACAAATATTAGGAAGAAGCAACATTTTTAAATATCTGTCTGGATTTTACTTGAACTGTATAGATTTTTGGTCTCTTAACACCTCTTTGTCACCTACCCACTAGATTCACTCTTCAAAACACCAGATTTCCTTTCTCATGTCCTATGTTCTCCTTGTACCTGAGCTCTTCCTCTACCATGAAAATCTGTAAGGTGAAAAAACCTCCAACAGCAGGTTCATACGCTGTTTCAGAAACTGGGAATTTAAATAAACAAAGCAAATTTAAAAATTAATTTGCTTTAACTAAAATAGGAGGTTCTATTTGTGTTGGGTGATGCTTTTGTTTTTTAAGAAATACTTTCTTTTAGTGTTTAAAATTTACTGCCAGTTTCAATAAACAGTAGAGCTTTCCAATGTGAAAACAAGTATATTTCACAGAGATTTTCCTTTCTAGCCTTTCTGCTCTTTCTTCATGCAGTTTCTCTTTAGAAGATCAACAGATTGTTTAATAAATGAAACCTCAGCCTGCTTCCATTGATGTGGTGGGCTTCACATTTCAGGACAGAAATATATTTAAGAGCAGACGTCTGCTGCTGCAGTATGTACCCAGGGGTGTAAGAGCAAGCTCACCAAAGCTACCACAGCCTAGAAGGGTGGTGTAGAAGTGTGAGCCTCTGGATGTAGTGAGATAGTTGTCCGAGTCCAGCTAGTTACAGGTAGGTGTCCGTACCAGAAGGAGCTTGTACATCCAGATCCCTTCCAATAGCCGCTCTGTGGAAAGTTAAATGATTTCATTTCTGGCACATTCTGCAAGCTCTGAATTCACCTTACACACAGGGAGTCATTCCTCTGCATTGTAGGTCTGATGCTGTGCCGATATGGACGAGCGCCCGTGTGGTTATTCCAAGGCCCTTTGATGGGAAAGCAAGTCTAATTGCGTCTGTGATTACTTTCAGTCTCAAGGTTATGAAAAATATTTTCGACAGTGCCCCTTGACTTTGTAAATATGGGGTGCATATGTGTTTTGTCTGTGTGTGGCACGAGGGAATAATGATAATTTCATTATGCAGAATAAGATTTTCTCTAAGCCAGCCATTTAGTACTTAATGCTCTACCTCCAAAGAACTGCAGTTCATCTAAGGTCTCTGGCATGATTGTGGTCTACCATGTGTAGCCCTGAAGTGCCATGAAGGAAAGAAAGATGTCTTTACTCCCACTTCTTCCAAAAGACTTCCCCAGATGTTGCACCCAGACCTGGAGGAATAAATACACAGTACAGGGTTTCCAACTCTTGCAGCCCACTCAGTCCCCAGCAGAGGGAACAACAATTTGTTGCTGGTGATACCCCATGTCTTTTGGGAAGTATGTCTGAAGTTGCTCATGCCCATCCCATCCTTGTCAGAGCAACCTTCGATTGGAAACACAGTCTGAGAGTACAGCATGTTCAAAACTGCAAGTAAGCATCATAAAAGCCTTTTAAAAAATATTTTACTCATGTTTCTTTCTTTCCTGCTTTCTTTTTTTCATGCTTAAATGCACACAAGAGGTAGATCCTGAAAATTAATGTTTTCACTCTTCACTTTTTTGCAAATAATCAGTTAGAAATCTGGGTAAATTCTACAAAAACTTCTTGTTTCATGAGAAAGTAAAAAGATCTGATGAAACCTGTGTAGGATGAGGAGTTATTTTCTGCACTTCAGTGTTTTCTCCACATAGGATATGAAATAGTGGCATTTTGGTCACTTTAATGAGCTTTCCCCTTGTCATGCATATTTTTCAGTTAATATTTTTCTTTAGTATTATATATATTTAATGTGATTTTATTGTGATAAAATTTGGTATATCTTCTTTTGGAAATTTAATTCCATTTCCAAATCACTTAAATGGGAGGTGGTTTTTTTTAATGCTTTGTTTTTATACGCAGCTCAGCACATCAGTGGCTGTCCTCTGCTTGAGCCTTACCTCTAGCACCAAATAATTGGTTGTGCAAAACTTTGTGAGACAAAGTTCATCCCTTGGAGCCTTTTAGTTGTTTTTATTTGTTTGTTGGGGTTTTTTTTAGCATTCTTTGGCAGGTTTTCGTTGTTGGTTTGGGTTTGGTTTTTCTTGAAAAAACAAAAGGAAGGTCTAAGTTTCATACTGAGAAACATGAGTATTTCTCTTGATGAACATGGTGGAGCCATGCCAGGAGGAGTGACAGTACCAGCATCGAAGGCAGATGGGTAGGGAAGTGCGATTTGTTTGGTGTCTCCCTCGCAGCTGTAGACTACTGTGAAGGAAAGTTGTTTTATTTGGGGAAGGCCAGACTAAAGCCCAAGCCTGCAGCACTCCAGTTAAGGAGAGTAAATGTGCAGGTCTGCTGGCACCCTCCATACACTTGGCTGCTGATGGAAGTATGGATCTGTTGCATCACCTTTCCCAAATACTTCGTGAGTGAAAGCTTCTATAAGAAGCAAAACTTCAGCCTTTTCCTACACCACTGGAAATTCAATAGTCCGTATATTTGCCATGGCTGTTGTGAAGAGAAAGACTTCATGGCATCTTCACTACAGATATATCCATTATATATTATGTATATGTATATGCATTTAACATACATTTAAAAAAACATTTATATATACATCATATCATACAGGAAACAAATTTCAGGGAAGTTAATAAAACTGTATTTTTCATGAACTGTTGGGATTTCATCTGGCTCCTGGATTCAGGTGTGCAGGAAGAGGCTTTTTGCATTTCCAAATGTTTTACTTTATCTATTTTTACAGGAGTTAAAATTTATCATGCTGCATCAGCAGTGCCCTTGGCAATGCACGTTACTAATCCTTGTCCCCAGGCATTAACTCGTTCATACGTCACATAGTATTTGGTAGGACCCATTCTGGGGCATAGTCTCTGCAGAAGCCCCAAAAAGAGAAAATGTGGAATTCGTTTGGATTCCCCATCTTTCTTTCTTTTCTGTGCGCGCGATTACGTAACAGACTAGAGACTGTTATAATGGGTTTGCGTTCTTAAAATACAGCAAATTGAATTTTGTGATTGTAGTCTCAAGGACTTTTTTGCTGGGATTTGTATTTAAATAGCATCAGAATGGGGCAGCTGTATGCCTTGAGTGGCATGTGGGACAACAGTAGTAGAAGGAAAGAAGTAGGGTTGCCTAACTAGTAGTAGGCTTGCAGAGGGAGTGAGAAGAAGGGCCAGGATGGCAAACAGGACTAAAGATCATCAGTGCAGTGAAATGAGAATGTGTTTGTGTGTTTTGATGTGAGAAAAGGACTCCCACCTGAATTATCACAAGTGGAATTTGTAAATAATGAGTTCAAGGGCTGCCAAAGTGCAATGAAGTTCTGTCTCTTCTTCTAGAGTGGAGGTTGTCACTGTATATTTGAACTGAAGAAATTGTTTTGGTCCCGGTTTCCACATGAAGAAACTATGTCCCTGTGCTTTGCCTAAGTCAGATCGAGAACAAGAAATAAAAACCTGAACTTCAAGACGTGTCCCAGGCAGCACAGTATGTTCCTGTTCTGCTCGTAGAAATTGTTTTGCCAGACTTGCTCAACTGATACAAAACTAATCTCTTCCTGGAAAGATATTTTATTTGCATATTTTGACAATACTGAAACATTAAAGTCAAATCGCCTATGTTCACCAAAGAGAGTGATTAGTAACTGCATTAAGTAAACTGAATTAGATTTTTGCATCAAAATTATTGAAAATATTTCAAAGTTTTAAAGGGTTTAAGCTAAGATCTAGCACTTTGATTACAGAAAGTAAGGTGTTCCTAATGTGTAAATGTCATAGCCTTGCTGTTCATTCTTGGCGGTGTTGGGAAGGCTGATGCTCACTGGTTTGGTTTTCCTACCTGCAGAATGGATTTGATATTTGTTACACAGTACTATTGTGAAGAGAGAATTTTATGAGGAATTACATTTTCAAAAAAGCTTCATAAGGCACTTCAAAGTTGTAAAGTGCTTGATAAGTGCTCTATTTTTTCATTTAAAAATTATACTAATAAAAATATCACATAAAATGTAAGAATTGTCATTTTTCCCTTTCCCCCATGTCTGAAAGCTAAACTCCCCTCTTCCTCTGGGAGTGCCTGAGTATGTTCATTATCAGATAGTGTTTTTGCCATTAAAAGATTATTTTCTGCCTGAAATTTCTTATTTTTAGTAGAAATGCAAAATCTAATTAGCCATCATTTGTGGTTTTCAAGGTATGATTTCTTCTCCCAGAGTCCTGTCAGTATGAGTGCAGTAGAACTGTCCCATATGCTTCAGAACAATTCTGGTGTTTACATGGGAGCTGAAAACAGCTGACATAAATACTACACATTACATATATTGCATAACATCCTGTAGCAGAAACCAAATCAGGAATCACCAAGAGATGTCCTCAACCCTGCAAAACTGCAGATCTGTTCACTTTTTTCTAGAAAATGTAGCATATCAGGCATAGGCAGAAGTATTTGTGCTGGCTTATTTGTTTTCTTCTAATTTGTTTTGGGCTAAATCTTTATGCCCTCACTTTGTTTTTATGTGGGGAATACTTCTCCAAAATAATGACAGTAGAAACTTGGAACATAAAGATGTGTATAGCAGAACTGGGCTAGTTCCACCTGTTAAACTCTGCAAATTTCACTAAAACCCGTTATATTTTGTTAATGGGGTAAATGGTGTCATCTCCTCCATGCACCCATGCTCCCCATCTGGAATTACTACACAAACCTATACATCAGGTTTTGTTTCCATGTGCTTTCTGACTTGGTCTTTCACAGGGTGATGAAAGTTTAAACATAGAAAAAATTGGGTTTTTCTAGATTGCTAAACCTTTACCCCTAAACAGTCCCCTGTGTTTATTTCCTTGTTGTCTCCTATTTGGAATAAAAGGGTTAATAACATTTTAAAATGCTGTGTGCCACTGCAGGAAGGAGCTGCAGAGAAGTGACATAATAACTCAAGAGTCATGGTGACAATTCTGTGTGCATAAAAAATGGATAGATAGGGATGTCTGAAGAGGACATAAATAAGAAGAGACGTGGCACTTATCCGTAATACCAGAAAGAGAGAAGAGTTGATGCCAGAGGAAGAGAATTGTTTACAGCTTGAGCACTGGGATATTTTCTGTCCTGGTAGTAGACCATCTAAGCTTATGGTTGCCAAGAGCCTCTTAAACTGCTGGATAAATGAAACTGAAATAATACACAGATGAAAGGAACTGCAAGTGTGCAGTGAATACACAGGGTATCTGCAGTTGCAGTAAATAAAGTTCCCCGCCTAAGGAGTGAATATAAGCCCAGTTCTGTTTCCTTGAGTTCCAGAACAGTTTCCCTGCTGGCAGAAAAACCCCTAACTATTTACATGGTGGTTTTGTTGTGTCTGTCTTTGAAACATCTGGTCTGGCATTAAATACTGTTGATACCAGCTAGTTGATGGGCAGAGGATAACTGCCTGGAGGAGGAACATCCCACATGGTAAATTCTGCATGGCACAGAACAGACCCTGGTCCCTTCATCTGTTATATGGCATGTCTTGGGCTGGTACCTACACAGAGTTTTTGTAATAAGCAATACGTGAATGTCATCGGGTTATAAAGTAAAAGTTCAGGAGATTTATTTCTCTGGGTGAATGGTCTTCCAGATGTCAGGATACATGAATGAAGATATGGGAAGACAGATGTTGGGCTGTGTGAAGGGTGGAAAATTTTGGAATGGTTGAACAGTGGTCATTATTCAGCATTACTAATTTAATATTGGAAGAGTTTTGGAGGATTCAGTGAGCAGCAGTTGTAAGCATGTTCTTAAGTGCCTAAATGAGAGGACTCATGTTAGGAAAAATAATATGGTAATAGTAATTAAACTAATTCAGTTTGTTGCATCAGGTCTACAAAAGGCATGATTTTGGAGGGCTCTAAGAAATAGAAGTTGTGTGAGTAGAAGATTGAAAAATGACTATTCCCATTTGGAGCATTGACTCATCCCTTCAAAATTTTGTAATTAACTCCCCCAAATAATAGAAAATACTTATTTTCTACAGAAAACTGTCTAGAAATACCTTTTCATGCTCCAGGGTCCTGCTTGATCTATGTAAATGGCTGTTGTGGTGTACTGTTATCTATCTATGTATTGCAGGACAAAGCTGCAGAATAGTATTGGAATTTCTCTGTATTCTGGGATATTTCCATCAGGTTTCAGGACAAAACAACAGAGCTCTCAAAGGCACGTGCATGAGTAGAGGGTCAGCAAATGTTCACAGCTTCAGGCATCTATTTTTAAATTGATAGGTTCTTTAAAACTTCACAGTCTCAGAATATTGAACTAACAGGATTTTACCTTCTTCTGGTAAAATCCTCCTAATTTTCTCCTCCTTTTCTCCTAATTGCCTTTTCTCCTCCTAATTGCCACGTTTTTAGTCACTTTCTACAGTTCATCTTGCTTCCACCTTCCCGAAACCATCTACTGTTTTGACTTCTTTATTCCTGTCTTTCTGCCACCACAGGCATAACTCACATAGCCTGCATTTGCTCCTTAAAGCTGAATGAGAATTTGAGTGTCTGGGTGAATGAGGAGTCAAAATGTGCCCATACTTTAAGCCCAAGAGTTTCTTAAACACTTAAACTCAAGTGCTCGCACAGAGACAGAAGTGTCTGAGTCAGGATGATTGAGTGTTTGACTTCAAATCCACTGCAATCCAGTCTTTGAAATGCGGAGAGAGAGAGAGAGAGAGAGAGAGAGAGAGAGAGAGAGATGGATGGATGGATGCACTGCAGTTCTGCAGTTAAATTCTTCCAGTTTTGTCCACCTCCTTATGCACTGCTTTCTGGGTTGCCCTGCTAAGGCCCAGCTCCTCTCTGTTGGTTGTACTAAAGATTTCAGCCATGAATGAAATCCTCAAGCACTAATCAGGCAAATCTGGTGTGGGCTGGCACCAGCTTCTCAGCTGTAGCAATTCTTCTGCTAGTCCTTTCTCCATCATTGTAGCTCCTGGGTCTTCTGGTTTTGACAAACTCAGTAGCTAGTCTTCATGTCTGGGATGACACCAAACAAAAGGTTAAGAGTTAGTATATGATGGAAGTATTTTTCTAGCATTTGAGCATTCACAGATAATGTAGCTGTTTAAGAAAAAAGTAGTAGTACTATTCTTTCCCTAAAAATTAGACTTGTGTAAAATGTTGATTAACCTTAGTGAACCATCATATCTTTCACAGTTGTCTTTATAATGGCCTTTTTAAGGTGCATATGAGTAAATGTCTTCATATTAACAGCACTTTGGCTGGTTTTTTCTGTCTTTCACTAAATGTATATATTTAATTGAAAACAAGGAGAGGTCCTCTTAGGTTGAGCTTGTAAGAGTGATTCTCCTTCAGTGGAGTAAATACCCTGCAAGGAATGTTGTCAGTCCTGTCTCTTTCACATAGCTCAGGTAGGCAGGACTCTCTGAGGGACGCTGGAAACAACACGTGGGAACTCCAGCTGAGTGATCTGCACTCACATCCTTCTATCAGCTGACTTTCATTTCTTACCTGAAATGATGCTGTTTTAATAGATGAACTAAAAAAAACCTGCTTCTGGTATTTCTTGTGCAAACCATCCCTTTCTGCATTGGGTTCTCTGTTTTCTGCTAAGGGAAGGAAGATCTAAAATTCTGTGTACCGAGGGGAAGGATTTCATGGATATCTTTAGTATCATTTTTAGTGATCTGGACAAGGGGATCGAGTGCACCCTTAGTAAGATTGGAGATGTGTTATGGTTTCAATTCAAAACCAGGCAGAAACACTAATTTGTGTAATGGTTTGGGTTTGCCAATTTGAAATTTCTTAATTAAGAGTAAAGCAGGCATAACTTTAAAAGTAATAAGACTTTATTAACTAACACTAAAAGGAATTAAAAATAATAAGAATGAGAATGAAACGATGAAAATATGACACCAAGTTGGGGAGCATTGATCTACTGGAGGGTAGGAAAGCTCTGCAGAGGCATCTGGGCAGGCTGGATTCATAGGCTGAGACCAATTACATGAGAGTCAGCAAGACCAAGTGCTGGATCTTGCACTTGGGTCACAACTGGGGGGAAGGACTAGAAAGCTGCCCAGCAGCAAAGGACCTGGGGATGCTGATCAACAGCTGCTGAACATGAGCCAGTTTGTGCCTACGGGGCCGAGAGAGCCAGTGGCATCCTGGCCTGAATCAGCAACAGTGTGGCCAGCAGAGCCAGGGCAGGGATTGTACCCCTGCCCTTGGGCACTTGGTGAGGCCACACCTTGAATCCTGTGTTGAATTTTGTACTTCTTAGTAAAAGGACACCAAGCTGCTGGAGTGTGTCCAGAGAAGGGCAGTGGAGCTGGTGAAGGGTGTGGGCACAAGTCTTACGAGGAATGGCTGAGGGAAGTTGGGTTCCTAAGCCTGAAAAAAAAGAGGGTCAGGGTCAGGTCCTTTTTGCTTTCTACAAATACCTGAAAGGAGGTTGTGCAAGGTGGGGGTCAGTCTCTTCTCCCAGATAATAAGCAATAGAGCAAAAGGAAATGGCATCCAGTTGCACCAAGGTTGCACCGAGGTAGGTTTAGATTGGATAGTAGGAAAAATTCCTCTCCGTAGTTGTCCAGTGAAGTAGTTGAATCTCCATCCCTAAAGATGTTTAAAATTTCAGATGCTTTTAAGTTAGAATCCAGAGCCTAAGAAATATCTGTTGTCTGAAAGTATCTGTTGTCAAAGAAGCCAACCGAGGCAGTATCTGGCAAACAATAGAGTTTAAAACTGTGTTGAGGGAAGGGCAGGACAAGCGCTGCACTTGGAAAATGATGTGGTATAGCGAGAGTGTTGGAATCAACCTGCCAAGTTGGATGGGGGTACTGCTATATTTGTACAGTGCTCTGCACTGACTGTTTGTGGCAAGAATATCTATGTAAGACAGTTTGGTGGCAAATTTGAGCACATTTTGTAGTACTGAGTCATTGGCAAGAGTGTGCATCCCACCATCTGCCATGAAGCTTGTGCCTGCCTGTCCAGCTCACAGCAGCTGCTGTGTTTGAGATGCCCAACACTGTGGCCGTTGTGGCAATGAGCACTATTTGGTGTTTTGTGCTTGGCTGGGGAGTACAAAAGTATCTAGACTGAGTTGTTGCTGGTGCAGCTAACTACATGTTGTGGTCAGAGCCCTGATTGCTGGGTTCTCCTTGCAGCAACTGTTTCCCAGCCCCATCTGACATCAAACTGCAGCAAAACCCAGATGGTGCACAGAAGGTACCAACCCAAGGCGCTCAAGTGTTTCTGACAACCTCGCTTGACATGTCGTGCCGATGTCTGTACAGCACTCGGTTTCCTTACAGAGACCATTTCAGCTGGATTTTTCAGGGCTGTTTGAACTTTGTGATGATACTCTTACTTGAAAATTTTCTTTTGAAACCAAGGGCTCTCAGCAAAGCATTTATTGACTTTTGAAGAGACGCAAGGAGGGAGGTTCTGCCTACAAAAAAGCAAGTGTTGCATCACTGGTTCACGTAATTGAAATAGTTTCTTGCAATCTGCTCATGATTCATAACAGATAATAAATAACTGAAGAATGATTGTGCCTAACAAAGGAAACAGTTGTTGCAGAGATGCTCTTTTGTTGTCCAGGTTGTGATTAGCTGGTTTCAGAAGGGGAAATAAAATTTTAGACACACAAAAGGAAGATAAATACAGACCTCACACAGTTTCCTTTCCTCAGTTTTATTTTATGCTGAACTGTGGGATCAAGGTTAACTGCCAAGAACATTTCTATAGACACTGAATGTGAGTGACAGAAGTCACAAAGAAGTATAGCCTAAAAAGATGGCCAAAAAACAGGATTTTAAACAGTTTGCTTTATACAAGCACAAAATCCAGTTTGGACATATTAATCTTCTCCTCTGACATGATACAACATTTTTACCCTTAAATATAAAGCAAGATGGTGGGATTTTCCAAAAATCTACATTAGCCCAAGTCTGAGCTCACTAAAGTAAACAGGTATTTATGAATAGTGTTGTGCAAGTCCCGTGATTAAGTACATTGAAAAATTGTATACAATTCTTAGTAACATCTTACACAAAATTAATTTTACTGAAAGTAAGTGACAGTAAATAAGGAGGAGGTTTTGCAGATAGAATTTTTATGTTTCATTTGGAAATTGTAATTGATTTTTACCAGCGTACTAAGAAATGTCTCAGAATGCTGTTTACAGAAATAATCAGAAACCTTCATAGACATCGTAGAATAATGGGAAGTCTGTGTCAGCCCGTGGTATATTGCAGAAATATCAGATAATCTGGTCATTTGGAGAGAAAGTGTAGCCTGACAAGATGAGGGTTGCAAACTTGTATGGTAGTCATGAGAATAATTACACAGCCCTCTGTCCTGATGTTAATCCTCGCATCACCCCTGCAAGGTTGGATCTATATTATTGCCTTAATCCTGTTCATTTTCTTAATCATGTGAATGCCACGGGAATGATAAATCTCAAGGTTCTTTTCCTTATATTCAGCAGATCCAGTACCTCATAATTGTGTAATTTGGCCTAAAGCAACCCCTAGGCAGTGTATGTTCATGGGAAGCGTGCAGAAGGGATTGTGGGGATTAATAGCAACAAGAGGAAAGTCACAACCTGTTTTTTCCCCTTCCCCTCTTTCTTTTGTTTCTCCCAGGAGAAAAACCCTACAAATGTACCTGGGAAGGCTGCACCTGGAAGTTTGCTCGATCCGATGAACTGACAAGGCATTACCGCAAGCACACGGGAGTGAAGCCATTCAAGTGTGCAGACTGTGACCGCAGCTTCTCCCGCTCGGATCACTTGGCGCTCCACCGCCGCAGGCACATGCTGGTTTGAGAAACGCTACCTGTTCCAGCCGAGTTTAAGAGCTGGGTCTCTTAACTACCCACAGTGAATTCAGCAGGACTGAATCCCCCTCTACAGTGTTAACAGGCAGGGCTTTTCCTGATGTCTGTAACAAAAAATAATAACAGAAATTTTAAAAAAGCAGGAAAAGAAGTGCCACTCTTCTCCTCGCCATCCGAAGTTAACCCTGTCTGTTCCTCAGCATGGCTACCCCTGAAAGTGTCATCAAAATCACCTGGGAAATAGCAGCCGAGATGCTACAGGAATGGGCATTATTTTACATGCTGCATCCTTTGACAAAAAAAAAAATGTTTATAGCTTGTATGTTTTCTCAGCTGCCAGACATTTCGTTCCTGAAAAATCACTGCTGATTGGAGGATAGATACCACAAACTGATGATGATGATGATGACGATGATGATGATGATATGATGGTAATGATGATGATGATGAGAGCAAGACCACAAGATCTGTATTATGCCATCTTTTCCCCTTGTTTTCAATACCATCTGGCCGGTGTCAGCACTGCACCAGAGCTGTGCTACAGACAAGCTGAGTGTGAGTAGGCAAGAAGATTCGGCTGGAGAGGTTCTGCTGCCAGAGCTGGAGGGTTGCTTGATAAGACTTTTGCAATAATGATGGTGGCATTTTAATATCATACCACAATTTGTCATTATGCCCTAGAGGACACCAGCCATTTAACATTTTTCTTTTATCTTTTTTTTCCTTATTTCATTGTTGTTGTTGTTGTTGTTGAAGTCTGTAAAATAAGCAAAGGGCAGCAGCATTTCTGCTGAAATACCATATTAAGTATCTGTATTTTACCATGGACTTATTTAGATCCATTTTCTGATTTGTGTAGAAAGAGCCCACCTAAAAACTACTACCGTATTCTCAATCTGCCATTTTCTTCCATGCAGGTATCCTCATCCCCACAACCATTATTTGAACCCAAGGAAATAGTCAGATCTTGTACTTGCTGGTACCAAGGTTAGTGGTATAGCCATTCTTGAAATGGAATTGAATGTATGATCAAAACAAAACAGAGAAGAAACGGCTGAATCTCTTGCAGAGAAAAGCAATAATGAATAAAATGGCTCTTGAGACAATAATATACTCCACGCCAACAGAAGTGGGGGGTATGCAGAAACAGCGTGTAAGATTTAAGCATTTAAGTTAATCTTTTTGATAGTTTCACTGACCTGCTACGTGCCACAATTAAGTACTTTAATTTCCTTTAACATAATACTTATGTCTGGAAAGCAGGAAAGATAAAGGAAAGAGTTGATCATTGAGGAGGTACTGGATGAACTGTAAGTAAGATAGAGAAATATTTCTGCAGTGATGATCTGCAAGACATAAGATTTCTCCCTGGGAGTTAGGGAATAACAAGATTTTGGTAGCTGTCTAGTATGGTACAAATGGCCCTCTGTATGGGTACCAGTGGCTGCCTCTGCTGGGATTTTCAATCCAAGCCTTTTCAGATTAAATAAAAGGAAATTCTTGATCATTCCCATACATCCCTGTAATTGCAAACCAATTTGTATTAATCGAATTAGGTAGGAAAGAGAGAAACTCTTAGTCATCAGTTATTCATGCAAACAGAATAGTGTTTCTCTGTTTTCTTTCCTCACAAGGATCTGCCTATTCAGCTAAATTTGACAAAGGGGAGGCTTGGCAATATTTTCTAAGTGTTGAGATTTTCATAGCTTAGAGGTGAAAGATGTAAACATAAAGGTCTTTTGCAATGCATTTAATTATGAATATTTTGTTCCAGGAATTAAATTTGTGATGCTACTTGTTTGTTTTTAAATGTTTGACCATCTCAGTTAATACCAGATTCCTGAAGTAAATGTAGTAATGTTGGGGGGATTCTGAAATCAAGGTAATCTTTAAGAAAAAACAACACGCAGTACCCGTACAGATGGAAAAGCAATTACAGTTAATTGAGGATTAATATGGCTGGGATGATACTTTATAATAGCATTCGCAAAACCCCAGAGTTTGATTGGTTTTAAATGTCCTTAATATTTCCCAGTATGGATAGTGTATCAGCTCTGTGAAAGAACTTACTACCATTAAAGCTCAGGCTTCCCACTGCCGAGTGGTCAGCAGAGAAACTCAACACCAGTTATTCACAGCTGTTGTGGGGAAAATGCGTCTATCAATTCCCACTGATCATGTCAGTGATCTACTTCCACCAGATTTGATGACATTCTAGAACCCATCTCCAAATCAGGGACAGAGCAGGGCTTCTGGGTAGACCATGAGGCATTGCAGAGCAGCAGAACTGTGTCTTTACCAGCAGCATTACCACTGGTGATTTAAAAAAATGGTTGTCAAAGTATTGTGTGTGAGGTGCTTCATGGATTATGTCTGAGGTCTGTTTTTTGTGTACTTCAATATCATCCTCTTAAATGCGTCTGTCATTGTTGGCATTTAGGGAAAGAAGTCAGGTCAGATAGAACTCCATTGATAAAATTCTTTTCCTGCCCAAGAATATTTAACCAACTATTTATTTGAATAGCAGTAATTCAGTTGAAGAACCAATGGCATACAGAATTCCTTTTGGGATCTGTGATACTTTTTTGTCTCATAGAAAATTGAGTTTGCTTGAGCAAAAACACTTACTGGGCATTCTGTTAGCATACAGGAGGATGTGATTTTACTCTCAAAGGCTGGGTGCAACTGGGAGAGATCAGTGTTCCTCTTTAGGCTTCCCCTGTAGCCAGTGAAGCCAGAGAAACTACAAGAGAAACGGAGAGTCCTTAAATGTTATCGTTCGGCTTTGAAATGTCCTGTGAAAGAGCGTATGTATGACAGACCCTGGAGAGGCTCATCTCCCAAGGCTGAAGTTGGTCTGTGTTGAATCACTGGTTTTTCAGCTGGTTGCCCGTTTATGCATTGGAAAAGCTGCAGCAGAAAGAGGGTCTGGTTATACTCGAAGAACCCCTAAGTGGTGGAGGGTTAAAGCAGTGGTAGTGGCAAGGGACACAGGCACAGAGGGTGGCAATGGTAAGAGAATGAAGCCAAAAGGTAAAGGAGCGTGTGCTACGTTTTATTATTTCACAGGCAGGAAGTACATCCTCAACCTTTACAGCACATGTGCAAGGGCTTCTCATGCTGCTGTTACCTGTAGATGACTTGCACAACCAGCAGTAGTCCACCAGTGGGTTTCAAGTGGGTTTCAGTATGGTTCTTGGTGAGGTTCTGATTCATACCAGCACCTGTAGGCTTTCCTCCCAGCTGCTCCGTGAGGTTGTTTTCTGGGTTTTGTCCCCTTCAC
Source organism: Sitta carolinensis (assembly GCA_032173965.1). Lineage (NCBI taxonomy): Eukaryota > Metazoa > Chordata > Aves > Passeriformes > Sittidae > Sitta > Sitta carolinensis. The sequence goes on from CM063283.1 coordinate 36,254,200, forward strand.
AAGTATTTTTAGACAAGTTACTTGATAGGATGGGGCTGTTTCATTGTGAAGCTGATGTCCCTCAGATCCTCAGTGTGTCTTTTTCCTTTATTGGCTGTGCTTCAGACCTACCAAGTTTCTGTGCTCATACAAAGACCATGGGCAATTGCTTCAGGGTAGTTTCCACAAAAATCCTGGTACCCCACCACAGGTCTGTGACGTTTCATGGCTGTGGCGATGGCTTACATCATGTGTAGCATGCAGAAATACCAGATCTCATCCTGACACAATTCAGTAGGTCCATCTTAATTGAGCAGTTGGGATACACAAATATACAGTATCCCATTCCTTCAGAAAGACAGAGATTTCAGTCCACTGTGCCATGACATTGCATGTTACAGCTTGAAAGGGAAATTATGCCATGAAGTGTCAGGTTTCAGATATTTTCAAAAGTTCTAAATGAATTTGTCAGGAAATCTCAGGAGCCAGTATTTTAGGAAAATGTAATGAGCAAACAGCTTTGATACAGAACTTTTAAAATTTTTAATTATGTCATTATTTTTTGAGCACCCCTTATATTCAGCAATGTAAAATTGGCTCATTGCAACAGCAGTTTTTACTTGGGGATGAAGATGCAGTATTCCTTATTCTCTCTCATGCTTACATAATTAATTAAATAGATTTAGACTGACTTGTATATATGATTATTTGCTGGAGTAATGTATAAGAGAATTGACAGTGTTGAAAATTACATCAGTGATGTTGATGTTTGGGTAAACTTGCAGTGCAGAGCATGGACAAATAGCTGGACAGCCTTTCTCCCCTTTAATAATGAGAATAACAGTGATCATAAGTCTTGTTTTCAGTTAGCCACCTTGAAAATGTATTCTAGTTGCCATTTTTAAATTTATCTTCTGATAATAAATGCTGTTTAATGTAAAAAAAATCTCTCCTTTATTGAAGGTAATTTGAGGGTACCTCAAAATCAGACTAAGTGTGACAGATAATATTCCACTTGCTTTTTAGTTTGAATTTGGTTTTGGAAAGGTCATTGTATGACGTTGTGTCTTCCACAGCAGTCAGGTCTTAAGATTGTTCATTAAATCCATGCTACTCCCACATGCTCATCCTTACACTCATGCATGTGAACCCCAGCACTTCCAAGTGTCTCTACCCTTGTGCAGGTAATAAACACGTTTATTTAAAATTAAAATTTAGGGAAAAAACAAACAAAAAGAAAACAGAAAAGAAAGAATTTTAAGTAAACACTGTTACAGAAAATGCTACTTTAAGAAACCAGCTCGTGTTATTGTGTTATGCCTCTGCCTGCGACACGTGACTGGAGAATTGCACAAAGAAATTGTTGTCTTTTCAGTTTTTCTGTAGTGTAGCAGTTGCTGTGTAATGTATGCTTATGAAGTTATGCCCACTGTAAAGGCTTAAATTCTCCACAATAAATCAGGTTTTGGCATAAAAATGTAACTGTAAGGATACTGCATCTTTAGAAATCAAAGTAACTTGAAAGTATTTTACTCTACTTGTAACAGTTAAAATATTCTGTAATATGTGTGATCATGGAAAAGTATTTTCAAACTCAAAGTTTTATGTGGGGTGTTAAATAGCTTAAATGAAATACATTTTTAAACAATCCTTACCTTCAGTTTTCATTGGAAAGACTGTTAGGACAATGCCTTGCAAAGCTTAAAGACAAAACACAAGAAGTAAATTGTTCTGTTTTATCAGAGTGTGTTTTCTCTGCAAAATGGAGTGGCCACTTCTTTGCTGTTTTGCAGATGGTGTGTGATATAGCGAAGTTATGCTGAGTCCTTCAGTGTCAAATAAGTTAACGCTCTCTGACTGAATAAAGGAAAAAAAACACTTAAGCAAAATGAAAACCATATGAAAGGTTTGGCAGTTTGTGATTTCTTTTTTCCTTCTGGCACTTTACAATGAACTGCAGATACAGGAATAGCAAACACTCATATGATTTTATTTCTTCTTGTATTTCCCCAACTATGGTGTATCCTGAGTAAAGGTTGTACAGCTGAAATAGGCAGCTGCTATTTGCTGATTCCAGGGGAGTTTAGTCTTCTAGGTGCAGTAACATGTCAAGAATATCAATTGTAGCAGGACAGTTCTGACATTTAAAATACACATACACTTCAGTGAGATAGCCTGAAATGTATTTTAAAGGTGAAACAGAAACTGAAAGTGCCTGTAATTAGAACTGATGGGATGTTCCTATACTTTTACACAGCAATAACTTAATGGGATTCTGTTAACAATAAGGTGAAAATGAAATTTTACTTGGAGAACAATAATGCAGCACAGAAACAAACACAAAGTGCCATTTGTATGTTCACATGTTGAGATACTGTGTTAGAGGTTTTAGTTATTTTCTCAGATAACATCTGTCATATATTTGTAAGAAGAAAATAAATCTTAGTTTACAAATGACTTGTAGCTGTACTGATTCTCAGTAGGTGTGATTTGAGGTCATTGTCAAAGCAGTGTTTTAGGGGATTTCTTCCCAATTTATGTTGGATATGCCCATGTATCCAGGGTATTCTCTAGTGAAGTAATCCAAAACCAGCAATAAGCCCAATGGAGCTTTTTTTAGGGAATATGGTAGAACAGGGATTCTCTTGAAAAATCCTCTGCATTAAACTCTGAAAACACAAGAGTTCACCTTATGTCTCCTTTCTCTTCATCATGTAATGCTCATAGTATTAAATATCATCTTGGTTGACTTCATGAGTGGACAAAATTTATCACTTCTCTTTCTTTGGGGACAAATGAGTGAAAAATTGGGGGCTGTCAGCCTAGAGACTATTTGAATAGCAAACAAGAAGTGGATATTCCTAAAATGAAGTGTGGAGATTTTTATATTGAGTGGCCTAAATATTTGCATCAGTAGACTAATTGATCTTACCAGAAAATGACCAGCTGTGACTCTTGCACTCTTATTTTTTCTCAATTTTTTTGTAAATATTAACTACTGCTAATGGATTCTTAAAATAGCAGTGTAATGCCAGCCCTCAGGCTTCTTCTATTTTTAAAAATTAATTTATTGGAAATCAAAATGTAACTGGTTGTCCTGATGCCTTTGCCAAGGAAGATTGCTTTTCATCCTCTGAATTTGTACCTATTATTTATCCAGGCAAAATTTTCTATTTGAAATATGCTGCATTTTGTCTTGACTTTTCTGCCATCAGTGGGTTGCTGATGGAGTCTCACTGAGGCTCATACACAGAAGAAAGTGCAGGTACCAAAACAACACACACATACACAACCCCAAGAAAAAACTTGCATATGGACACACATGTAACAGATATTCATGCACATGAGTTAATTACGTGACAAGGTTGCTCATTCAGTAACAAATTTAAATGTTAACCACTGGCAGAAATAATGTGATCAGAACATGCATATACTTATTATGTTGTCTCGAGCTTATCTCCAGATATTAAGCACATAAAGGAATACAGCTCATGCTGGGGATATCAGGAGAGCACCAGGGAATGTGTCGTCAACAAAGGAATCTAATTTCTTACCCAGTACCTGAGCCCTTCTTGGAGAGGAGTGTTCAGTTCTTTGTTCTGGAGCAGCAGCACTACGAGGGGCAACTTTAGAGAGCTGCCCTGTTAAAAGGTTTGGCTGATTCCAGCCCTGCATGTGTTAGTTCTTCTGTAGGAAAGGGCACCTGGACTTCACCATCCCAAAATGAGAAGGCTTTTTTCCCTTCATTCTGGAAAGCAAACTCTGAGTAAGGGTTCTTTTTTTTTCTTTTCTTTTTTTTTTTTTTTTTTTTTTTTTTTTTGGGGGGGGGGCAGGTTTTAGTCTGGTTTGGTTTTACTTGTTTGGGGTTTTTTGTTTTATTTGGGTTTGGTCGGTTTGGGGTTTTTTTTGCTTTGCCAGCATTATTCTATAGTAGCTCATGCTTACTGACTTTGAATGATGAAATAATTATCCTTGTGGTAACTTTTACATTATCCAATACAGAGTTTTTCAGTCCTCTAGAGAAACAAAACGGGGCATGTGAATTTTAGCTATTACAAAAATAAGAATTTAAAAAATTACTTGAGATCTATTGCCCATATGAATGAACTGCAACATCTTTCCCAATTCAGAGTGAGAAGTTTAGTGAGTCAAGGTGCTCTCAGTTAAAAAAGAAGAGGTGGTTCACACATTGACTTGCTAAACCTTGGTCTTGCTCTGTGACCAGCATTTAAGAAACAGTAGTTCAGTGTCTGATCTGGGACCTGAGGCCATGGCTTTGATGGATTGTCATAAGCATGAACCATGAAATACACAAATAGGTTCAGATACCACTTTTCTCCCTCTCCCTGCCTTTCTAGATATAAAAGAGCTTTGGAAAGACAACCTGAGCCAAATCTTCATGGCTGAACTAATAATTCTCACAATTCAGAGTTGTTTTTGTCATTTCTGGTTTCAGACTTTTTCACTGCTACATTTCCATCTTAGGAAAAATAACACGTTTTTTTTTTTTCTTTCCTGATTGTCCTGTACATGTCTTCCTTGGTAATGTAAATTCTTCACTGAACACCTACACAATATGCTCTCTTGACCTTCTGTCTGTCCTTACAAAGTTGTATTTTCCATTCGTACATTTGTAGAATATACACAGAGATAGAAATGAATTGCTTAAGTTTCATGCACCATCAGCCTTAAGACCTTAAACCCACACACAGGCACATGCATTCATACACACCAAGGGAAAGAGAGATTTGGACACTGCTATCAACATGTGGGGTCAAAAATACCATTAAATCAGAAAGTTCTTTCAGCTGTGTTCAGGAGAAAACAACAATACTAAAATATATAATTCTTGGCCGAGTTACTTATGGACGAAGCAAATTCCCCCATGGCGTTATTTGATTGAAAACCTAAGGATGGGATTGTATTTGGCCCCAAATTGTTCCTTCTAATCAGGTCATTACTGTTGTATGTACCAATGAGTGTTCATTTGATCCTCCTGTGTAAAAATACAAAAACATCCCGTAGTTTACGAAGCAATTCATTTGGGACTGAAGCTTCACAGCAATGGAATTAGTATGTACAGCACCTCAATCTTTTCCTAGATAAGATGCGAAAGGGAGGGCCATTATCGGTAACCCCATAGATAGTAGTGTCAATACAGCTCCTACATTTAAAAGGAATAAAAATACCAGTGCTAGCAGGCAAACGTATTAGTTTTTTAGACTTTCTTTTGCCTTCTTTTCAAAAGCTTTTAAATACAAAAATTACTTTTCTTCAAAACTTAAACTTCTGAAGATCTAATTTCCCAATAGTTTCCTCTGCATTTATATACTATGTAGTGTTTAGGCAATGCCTATGTTATAAGTTTATTAATATTATGTAAGTGTTGTTCTTGTATTTATGTATAGTGTATGTATTGTAAATATACTCAGAGCTTTTTTTCCTCATACTGTAAAAAGGTGATTTTTGCCCTATGATAATGTAAAGGGAGTCCCCTAATGAAATTCTGTCAGAGGATGATTATTCCACTCTATTCTCAAAGATTTAAATGAACAAGTGTTATCGTTTTAAATGGTGTCTCAGACATATTTTGTTGGTGCATTGCTTTTCTGTATTCAACTTTCCTATGAATTGAGCTGTGAATTGAAATAGAGTTTAAACCTTTAAATGTATGCATTTGTACAATTATCTGAATGGAGGCATGAAGGTTAAATAAAGCATTTTGTATGGAACAAACCCTCTAATTATTACTGTGGATGACTCAAACCTTATGGAATACCTAGTTATTAACTTTTTAAAATTAAATCTTTGTTTTCTATAAACATATAGTGATTTTTTTTTAGTGGAATGTTTGCTTAAGAAATGGATTTTAGTTGTTTTTCTGATTTTTTAAAAGCCACCATAGAGAGTAGACATTCTTTCTCCTTTCACAGAATTTGTGCATCTGTGGCAAAGCTGGAACAAATAAAATAGCACTCAGCAGTATAAACAAAAATGTCCTGGGATGCTTTAAAAATATTTTACATTACTATATAATCTGAGTTCCCCAAATACTTTGAAAGGGGAACACTTTGCTTCTGCCCCTCTCCTTTCCCTGCATGTGGGGAGGCTGCTGCAGTTGATTAGCAGCATCTGTAAGGTTCTGGTGCAGCCAGGAGAGGGTTTGTTCACTGTGTGCCCCCGAAGTGAAGGAACAGCTGCTGGAGGGGGCAGTGGCACACTGGAAATTGCAAGTTCATACCTGGTTGAAGAGAGCTGGTGTTTGCGATTGCTCCTAGGGACACTCTGAGGCCTGTGGGCTTCTGCCTTGTATTTGACCATTCCATAAAAAAGCTTCCTTTATGTTTGAGCCAGTCTAGGACAACTGGATGTAAAGTCAGAGGCTTGGAGCTCCACATCATCCTTTCTGGTGAAATTTCACCTTAAAATTAATTTTCCCCTTCCCCTGAATTCCCATTGGCTTACTTTTAACCAGTACAATCATTTATCTAGTTAAAGCCATAGTGTTACTTGGTTACAGGCAGAGAAACAAGTAAACAAAGTGATTTGGAGACCTTTGAGCCATATGAAGATATGTTTCTCAACCAAATCTGTGCTATAACAGATCTTCCATTTCTCAAACCAGTGATGAAATTAAAAATCAGATAGTCACATTGGCCCTTCCAAAGCACTTCTGCTTTCCACACAATAAGATGTTTGTTCTTCCTCAGTGTCCTGCGTGTGTTTAATTTAATTTTTTTCTCCCAAGAGTGCCATAAGTATAAAATGCATCACTGCCTGTTTTAGTCTGACCTCCTCAGTGAACGCCCACACTGTCCTCTGCCCTGACCCATGCTCTGTTCCTGAAAAGTTATTTCTTCCACTTGCACAAACAACTGCTCAATTGTCATCTAATCCCTCCCCCTTTTTTCCCCTTTGTTATTCAACAGTCCACTTGGAATGAAAAGTTGGCACGTTATGTTAAGTACATCTCACAGGGCACGCCTGGCTCTCCATGAGCATGACAAGGAGTGGCCTCTGGTAACCACCTTCAACTTTGCACATTGAGTTACTAGATCAGATAAGCACAGTTCCCTGTCTACGTGCAGAAAAGAATCACATGGGCATCATCCTTGAACCCAGGGATATTGCCCGCCTCCCAGATGGAGTTCTGGCAGTGTAGACTTTCACCCATGGGTTTAGAGTGCAAGTCCTCGTGTCCAGCCTCCAACAGGGAAGCTCATCCATATGCAAGGTCTGTCTGAAAGATCTGCTCGCTGCACTGTGGCCCAGTGGCATGAGATTTTGCTTGGGAGTTGAAAGGGCAATGGTAAGGGAAAAACATGGAGATGATTGCCAGGTATTTGTCCTTTCCAAAGTGAAGCCAGCACTGTGATCCAGGCTGCCACAGCTGTAATTTGTCTCTTCAGGAGTACCTGCGGTGCACACTGTGGAAACCTGTCCCTAAACAACCCTCCCATCCTAGCAGACCAGGCAAAGTTAAACCCTTTAAATGGACAAAGAGCCAAAGGCTCTTTGAAAGACTGAAGCTGGAGTGACATCAATCCTGGAGTTAAGGAAAAAAAATGCCAGAATCGAAGAATGTTTAGCATTGGCAGTGACCTCTGCAGGTCATATGGTTCAGCCCACTGCTCAAACAGGGACAGTTACCAGGACGGTGTCCAGATGGCTTTTGAGAATCTCCAAGGATGAAGACTACACAGCCTTGCTAGGCAAACTGTGCCAGAGGCCAGCCACCCTTACAGTGAGAAAATGTTTCCTGATAATCATAATAGCACCTGACCATTTGGAGTCCCTCCCTCTCACTTTGGCCATTAGGTAGAACAGGCTCTCTGGTTAAGGTTTTTACCCAGTGTGTAGGTGGCTATGGTTTTTATACCCATGGGTATTTTCTGCGAGAGGCCCCAAATAGCAGCAGTAGCCATACCCTTCCTGTTGAAGTGTACTCACAAAGGCATTTACTGACTCACATACTTGTCTTACCAAAAATATATAGCCCATAGTAACTAGACCTGCCCCTTACAAAGGAATGAATAACCAGATTTAGCCAGTAAGCTGAAACATGTCAATATATTTTATCCTTTATGTTTTCATTTGTATCTTTGCACAACCTTGCTCACAGGTGCACTGTGCCCTTTCCTGGTTATCTTTCTCATTTGCTGGGGATATTGATCTATAAAACCTCCTTGTAAAATATTTCAAATAAATTCTTTGTTTTTTCTGGAGTGACTTCTCTACACCTGTATTTTTGGGTCTATGCAGAATATTAACAGACAGAAACTAACAATAAAGTCCAGAAACTACTGCAAAAGCAAACAGTGAAACCAAGACGCTTGCAAAGCACTATAAATCTCTGCTGAGCTCGGGTTGCTGTTTAATCTTTATATACAGGTACGTCTCAAGGTTATCTGCTCCTGAGGGGTCCTCTGGAGGCTTTTGTGATTTGTCATCCGCTCAGCTTCTTATCAGTCACAGGTATTTCCCCTTGTAACATTTATTATGGGCTCCCCTCTGTGTTTTTTTAAAATTCAATGCCCTGAAGAGGCTCTGGTATGCAGTTTTTAAGGAGTTATTAAATCTCCCTCTCCCATGATCAACTGGATCATAAATGTGGCATATGTGACATAGCAGGTGCGGCAGCACTGGTGGCTGAACACCCTCACTGGGACTGGATGGAAATGCAGAAGCCTGCAGCTCTGGAAAAGTTTCTGTCTCCATCTGGCCATCTCTGGCTGGAAAAGTACAGTTAAATACATTCATTGAACACATTATATATGAAGAAGAGAATCTACTGCAAATAGCTCAAATAAAATAACCATTGTGGCAGCTTAGCTAAGACACTGTGTCTGATTTTGAGGTGGAAAAAAGTCTTAATCTTTCTCACCAGGATGATCATGGCCATCCTGCTGTGCCATTCCATTTCTGCAGAGGCAAATCCAGCCTGGGCTGCTGCAATGTGTTGCCATTTCTGAGGAGCTGGGAAACTTGGGAGAGGACAGTGAAATTCCTTCAACAGCAGGGAGCTTCTCTGCTTGTGGCCGAGAATGGGACAGCAGATTTGCTGGGAAATGGTTTCCTCTCCTGTGTCCACAGCCTCATGGAATTGTGCTGCTGAAAGAGGGCTGGCTGATGTGGGAAGCAGGATTCAACTGTTCCCCAGCTATCACTTTATCCAGCAGATAAAGTTGCTTTAATACCTCGTTTATCCTTAAATACCTGCTTTGTCTACGCTGACATCTGAGTTCTGACTGCTAGCACGTACAGACATGCAAGTACATGCATACATTTGCTTAGTGCATGTATATGTGTACTTATACACGCACACATTCATGCACTGTATGCATGTATGTACTGACTAGCTCTTTCTCAAGGTAGCTGGGGCACCAGGAGCACTACTCGGAATATATATATAGGAGCCAGGTGTTCACATAGGCATGCAACAGCTGAGTACCAGTTTTAAAGCCCTTTGAGATGTTGGAGCCAAAAGGGGTGCCACATCCCCAGAAGTGTTACAGGCCAAGTGGGATGGGGCTTTGGCCTAGTGGAAGGTGGCCCTGCCCGTGGCAGGGCAATTGAAACAAGATGATCTTTAACGTGTTTTCCAACCCAAACCATTTTATGATTTTATGAAAGGTCAAGAGAGGAGATAAATGCTCAGCCTCCTTCTATGCCTGTCCCCCTCACCTGAGCTGGTGCTTTGAGGGCTGCTCTAAAGCCCCACGTGCCCCCAGACCTGGCCTGTTCTCATCTCCCCCACTGGCAGCAGATGTTCACCACAAGCCTGGACTGCAAAGAGCATCCCATAGGAGACAGCATGGCCTTCCCCATGACAGAGGGGTCCAAGGTTACCTGGACAGCCTGGGGTCCTGCACACAGCACCATCACCTCAGCACCCAGGCATGGACAGAGGCAGAGCCCCAGGGGACAGCAGGGACAGGAAGGCAGAGGTTTAGCCTCAGTTGTGCTGGGGGGTTTGTCTCACATCCAGGCTGGTGGATGGGTCTGCAGGTAAGGTATGTGAGCGGGAAAGGGGAGCTGATCCTTTGGTGCCCATCTCTAATCCAGCAAACAGAGGTCTGGTACTTTGCTGCTTCCAGCAGGAAGGAGCTTCATGGAAATTGAAAACCCTGAATTAGCTTAGACTAAATTGATCTCCATCTGTGCAAATTGGTAACATGGCTGTTTCAGTCTGCTGGTGAAGTATGCAATCTGTTTCTAAGGCGTTTTGTAAAAAATTAGAAAAAGCTGGTAGAGGGTTTCTGCAGAGATTTTTTTGGTTCTGATTATTCATTTATTTACAAATGATCATTTAGACCATCTGTGGCTTTTCAGTGTAACTGAGAGAAAACTCTGAGCTTCCCAGGGCTTTACAAGTGTGCCAAGAAGGCAAGACTGCAAAGGCTTTTGGAGCTAATGAAACAAAGACAGAAAAGCTGCTTGTTGTGATGAGGGGGGGCGGAGGAGAACACAGGGCTGGGGCCTTTTTCCTTCCTCAGCCTTGCTTTGTTTTCCATTTTGTTTGACATTTGTAATCAAAGCCTCAGCACCTTTGCTTTAGTTATAATAACTTTACTGTAGTTATTACATGAGCCTCTGCAGATGTACACACAGCCCAAGTTTTTAGCCTCCGGCACTGACCACTCCCCAGACAAGATGCTTGTTCCTGTACCACAGTACGTGTGATTCTGCAAGTTTCTTTTATCACAAGGCAGCAGTACAGACACAAGAAAAGTACAGCAGGAGCCAGGGGCTCAAGATGAGGTTTGGCACACAGTACATCAACATCAGAAAAGACTTGTTCCTTCAGCTTTCATCACTAACAACATCTGGGAAGATGAATGTAACTCAGTCACGGTTGCTGCAAATAAAAATAAATGAATAACCTGCCAAATGTGGGACAGAAGTGCTACATTCATGTGTTTTTGTGGGAAAACTAATATGGCCCTTCGGGATTGTCAGCTGTAGTTTGATTCACATGGATGGCCATGTACCCGTAAACTTTAAGGAAATTTCAGGGCTTAAAATATTTTCCTGGACTATCGTAGCAGGAAGGGTTTTGGTAGGAAGTAAGGATGGCATTGATAGCAATTTCATGCTTGAATTCAACTCTGAGAAATAGTGAGCAAATGTTAGTTCACTGGCTATAACTTGCAGGAGTTGTGGTGATATCCAGTAGATCAATAGCCACTTATCAAAGACACAGTGGAAGATGACACCTTGCTATGGGAGTCAGGAATGGCCTGATAAATATAGGAGGGAATATGTCTCCTGGATAGCTGGAGAAAAGAAGGCTCCAGGGAGATCCTATAGCAGTCTTCCAGTACCTTTAGGGCTTACAAAAAATCTGAGGCTTGGTACAAAGTGATATGACAAAGGGTAATGCTTTGAAATGAAAAAGAGTAGATTTAGTTTAGGTATTAGAAAGAAGTTCTTTCCTGTGAGGATAGTGAGGTATTTGAACACTGGGTGAGGTTGCCCAGAGAAACTGTGGATGCCCCATCCCTCTAAGTGTTCCAAGGCCAGGTTGGATGGAGCTTTGAGCAACCTGGTCTAGTGAAAGGTGTCCCTGCCCAGGGCAGGGGGCATGGAATTAGATGATCTTTAAAGACCTTTCCTACCCAAACCACTCTATGTGTCTGTGAAACCAAGTACTTTTTGCTCTATAGTAGCTGGAGTCTAAGGTGGCGCTTTCATATGTGGAAGGAGCAGAAGATGCGAAACTCAGACTTTCACAGTATCCTTCTGCAAACATTACTGCTTTACTCCCAGCCACAGAAAGCACCACCAGGTTACACCAGTCACTGGTTCCCACCAGGCTGGCCAAATCTTACACCACATTTCCTACCCCAAGCAGATTGATTTTCTGGCCTTTCTGCAGGCCAGGTACAGAGATTCAGCCAGGTCTATTTGAGGTTGTGATCTTTAATTCCTGCCTGGCATGAGGTTGTGGGAATGGGGTAGAAGGCAAGTATGAAGAGGTGGTCAGGCACCTGTAGTATGAACCAAGGAATTAGGCTGCGATGTGAAGTCAGAAAAAGTAATGAAAGGACAAGAGAAAGTATCAATAACCCTGGAGCTGAGATGACAGTGAAGTTTGGTAATGCACTGGTCCTAGGGGTCACAGTTAGGGGGAAAGAGCATGACAGCAGCACTAAGCTACAAACCACAATCAGATAATGCCATAACCACTTATACTTTACACCTTAATCTGTACATCCCCTATAACAGTGTTTAGAAGTGTCTTTGCAAGCTTTGTAAGAATTATTGATGCTGGGTGTATTTCTCCTCTATTACAATATATTTCCTTACCCTCAAGATTCAAACTAAACAAATGCAGAAACACACAGTTCAAAGACTTGTACAAACACACTCAAAATGTTAATTGCATCACATTTATCTCCATTTTCATTAGAGAAAGAATAAGCATTTTGTATCTCCTGTGAAAATCTAGGCCTTCCCATTCTTTTTGTAGTGTAAAACCAGTATCGCAAATCACAATTGGCAAGACCATGAGCTTAAAGGTTCCAATCAGCTTTAAGTGAAGAAAATACAGCAAGAGTGGCATTTACTTCTTTAGGACAGGTGTTATAAGTTTACTGAGAGATTGGAAGTTGGGCTGATTCTTGAAAACCATATATAAAATTACTTTAGGTCCACAAGAAATGCTTTTGTATTTGAAATTATGTTCTAGTCTAGTGTGAGCTCAAACCAAAAGTTTTAGGGATTTCTAGTGAACTTTCAGGAAACTTCTTTGTATCTGCCTGGAAATACTGAGCTTTTCTCCTTTTTTTTTTTTTTTTTTTTTTTTTCTTCTCACTGCTAACAGAAAATAGTGAAAATTGATGAGAGTGTGCATTCACTAAGAAGCTGCCAGGGATTATTCATAGGGTCCAAATAATTGACACTCATTAGATATCTGAAAACTTGCATGGATTCATTAAGCAGGCATTTAAATGTCTTGGCTGGATCAGTGGGTCTCAGTGAACCAACACATTTTCAAAAGAAACTCTAATGTGGTGAAAAACTGTTGACCAGTGTTCATCTTAATGTGAACAAGGAGACTGCAGGCCAAGACTGGCAAACAAACAGGAATTAAAGGCTGATTTCCATGCCTCTCCTGGACATACTGTCTACATAAGGGGCAAAGATGTCGCAGATTGAACCTACAAAACTGAGAAGTGTGTGTATAATTTCTTTATTCTGTGTTTCCATGTAGAGGTATAACATCATATTTTAAACATACAGCGGCAATAAACTAAAAAAAATAAAATTAAAAAAAAAATAATAATAAAGGTGATGGCCCCAGTGCTTGACTGTAGCATGAGCTTGAACTCTGGTGGGTTTATTGTGTATGCTTAAGTACAACACCAGTGACATATCAGCAGTTTATGGACTGGAAAACAAAGCCATTAAGTCCTTTTGGCACTGTGTTTCTGACAAAAAAGAAGGTCTGAAGAAAGGGAGTTACAAAAATGTGCTTTACACTGGAGGCCTATTAGCTCTATTGATCAGAGAAACTGCTTTGCAGCCTCCACCTGCAGTATTGTGTGAGGGATTTATTTTATGCTCTGTTCATCACAACAAACAGACCTCCCGAGTAGCAATGTGTGTTCTTATATAAAAGATAATTTGGGGGCTCTGAAGACTTGAAACTCAGATTTGGTCATAATTATTGGAAGGTCACCTAGGAATTCTGGAGAAGTTTGTTTATCCTGATTCCAGCCTGCTAGGTCCAAGAAAATACACTTAATTCAATCCAGGTGACTTTCCATTAAATATAATCTTGTCTTAATTGGTGCCACCTTGACCTCTACTTGTGAAGTCTGTTTTGTGGGCTACAAGTCTAGCTTTAAATGCTCAAACACACATTTCTCCATCTGATTCCCTGGGATTTCATTATGACAACAACACACTTCATACCAGGCTCTCCGTGTGTGTGAAATGCAGGGAAGGTTTAGTAACAAGAACACATCCAAGCAGGATAGATGTCTTCCTCAAGCTGCTGGCCATGATGGTGTCTGTTATCTGAGCCCATCTCAGCTGTAACAAACTTTACAGATTTAACAAACTTTAGGATGCCCAAGGCTGAGGGATCAGTTAGTGATTCAAAGGTCCCTGGGGCAGCTCATTCCACTCACTCTACCCAACAGAGCGGCCACAACGTCCAGTTTATGGGAATCATAAATTGGTAGGTAGGATTCATGGGCCCCGTGAGTTCCAGTTTGCGCCTCCACCAGTGTGTTTCCTCCTTCAAGTAACCCTCTTAGCCTAACAGCCCTATATCAGGCTTGAATTCACCCTAGTGGGGTATTCCCAGAAGATCTCAACCTCTCTTAATGATTTGCCACTTTGCCACTTTAGCACTGCTCCAACGAGAGGAAGAACAGGAAGGTTGAGATGCTCCTACAAAGTGGTGGGCTGAGGAGCATTAAGAACCACAGCTCAAAGCAAATGCCTTCCCCTTGACAGGAGGATTTTAATCTGATCTGGCATTTCAAGCTGATGAAAATATTGCTCTGAATTTCCATTTCTGACAGTGGCAGAGAAACAGAAGCTCCTTTATTTCACCAGAAGCCGCAGTTTCCATTCTGGGAAGAAATACAGGAGTTAAGTAGCCCATATCACAGGCATTAACCAAGTGGGAGCTTGTCATATTTGATCAGTTGCTGGTGGTAGGAGATTTTCTGTGAAATGTGGTAAAAAAAATGTACTCAACCACTGACATAAATTGATACACTAACAATATTAAACTTTGGCTCCAATAGTGGCTGCTGCTTCAGAGGGCTTGAAAAACTGAAATTCTGAATTATGTATGAAACCCAGGCCACCGACTCATCTGGCAACGTTTACAAATGTCATATCAGTGCTTTGCCTGAAAAGAACAAAGGCGAAACACTGACAGGACCCAGCAATCGTGGAAGAGAGAGAATTTGGATGGAAATTCATATGGAGTGCTTCAAACAGGTATGATCTGGATTGGCCTATGGGTTAGTGTTTCAGGCACCTTTCAGAAGCAAGGGGTTTGAAAACTTTCAGGTAAATTAGATTAAAATCAATACTAATAATAAAACTGCACCCTGTGCCATAGAGAAGCTGAGCGCTGCTTGATATGATGCACAAATGTTTGAATTGCCAAGATAATATAAAGCACATTTTATATGCAGAAGACAAATATTTTGGCTTTTGTTCAAAGCTGCAGCTTCTGGAGTCATGTGGCATCATGAGATGCAGCTCCCATTTGAACTTGGGGCAGGAAAAGATGATTCATGGAGTTGCAGGGAAAAAAAATCTAAAAATTGGAATTGTTCAAGAACAAAGAAGGCGAAGAGAAGGAACAGATTTCTAAGCCATTATTGTTTTCAAGTCAAGTTCAAAGTTTGAACCCTAACATGAAGACTTTTATAATGGTATTGATAATTCTACTTGATACCTTGGACTAATGGGAATAATTAATATCCTAGTGTACTTCCTACAGAAAAGATTTTCATATTGCTGCCCAAGAGCAACATACAGAATCTTCAGCTTTCCGATGGTGTTGTGGGATTCAGCATGTGCCACCTTAAGGCAGCTGGGTGAGAACTTCTTAGAGAAAAAGGAGGTCTGAGTGGCAGAAGTGGGTGGGAAGAAAGGTGAGACCTGTTAAATCTGTCTAGAAAAGATGCTAAGAGTTTTCAAGGTCCTGGGATGAGTGGCTCTTGAGCAACAGTGGTGCTGATTTTTAGGGTATATTTTAGGGAACCAGTTTAAAGGATGGACAGTATTTTATGAATGTCTGCTGTGAATTAAATTTCTGGAACGCTTAGGCAGAATGAAGCAGTGATGGGCAGAGTGAAGGGATGGATCAGTAATACCACACATCATGTTGACAAAACAAGGCCAAACCTCCTCTGTGTCCTGCAGATTGTGCCAGTCTGCTATTGTACTACATGACACAAATAGAGACCCAAAAACTCATCTGTGCCACTGGACCTCACTACAATCCAGGCATCAATCCCACCATGACTGTCTCTGTTCTTTTAGGGGAAATAGGTCACTGTTTCACCTGAGAGTGCTTGCAAAGTTTGCCCCGAATGCCCATGTGCATATGTTGCCCTCACTGGGTTGCAGCTATGGTATGTGTTACCAGTGCTCAATCAGAGTCTTGAGGCAGAGGAGGAAGGCATGACTCCCCACTGGGAAAAGGATAGGGAGAGAGTTCATAGAGGGAACCACTTCACGTTTTGTGCTGGGTCCAATCCAGCTACATGCCAATACCATGGTGAACCCCAACTTCCTTCAGAACTGCTTTATCTAAGCTGAAATAATTAACAAACTACTACTACAACCCTCAAATACATATTTTGTTTTCTTTTTTCTTTTTTTATGTTCAGCTGGCCATGTTTTCTAAAACATGCCATATGCACAGAAGAGCACCATTCATTTTACAGGTGTATTGTTCCCCATTTAAGAGTTGTGCTTCCAAAGGAGTTGAATTCACCTGGCTGGTGTTTTCATTCACAGTAGCTTTGGCTTCCTTGGTAGTATGCCAAGAAAGACATCTTTGTTTGTGCCCTTCACTCTAAATGGTGTCAGCAAATTACCGGCAACAGCACATAATAGTGTCTTCATCAGAGAGAGAATTTATGATGTCACTGCTAAATCCATCAGGGACATTACATCCTTATAATTCATAGCTGACTCTTGAACACATGAAAGGAAAGGCAGTGTGCCAGCTAACAAAGAATAATTGCCCTACTTACTTTAGCCATGATAATTTGCTTAAATAATAAAAATATGCTTGTGCAACAAGAAGAAATTAATGTGCTGATAAACACAAAGGAGAAAAACACGTAAGTACTGAGCCATATATTAAATACCCATATTTCTGGCAGTCTCATTCTCAATTTCTGATATTTTAAGCTGATGGAAGCTTTGATCAACATTTACACTTCGTTCATTCAAGAGGAATATGGCAGCATCATTTAAATTTCATTTTATGGCCCAAAGGATGGTAGTAATTAATGGCTGGAAAAAAATGGTATATTCAACAAGTTGCAGTAATTGCATATTTTTAATGCAAAATTAATTGACTATGCCTGAGAAAGGATATTAAGGGAGTATTCCAGGACCTTGGTAAAGCAAGATGAAGAGGAGCTGAAGACATTTGCCCTGTTAACCCATACCTAATGTATTAAAGACTGGAAAGGACTTTGTAGTCAAAAACATTTGCTTTTCAAAACATCACACTTAAACTCAGAAGGACGGGGGAGAGGGGAAAAGGAAGGGGAAGCTTGGTGCAAGAAATCATCTATACAAGCTACAAAGGCTGCCAGACAAAATATTAGTCTTCTGCTAAATTATACAGCATGAAAACACTTGCATTTCTGAAAGGCAACAAAAGAGAAATACTGATGAGGAAACCAAATCTTCAAAGCCAAAACTAGGGATGTTATTCTATGCTCCATGGTAATCCCCAGTTTATACCAGCTCTCTGTTTGGTCCCCAGTGCCAAGGGACGGTAAGCTCCACTGATTTCACCACCACTATCCTGCAGCCTATGAATCAGAGGCCTTATATTACCGCCAGGAAAAAGGAACCTGTTGAAAGAGATGTGCTCTGTAACCATGGCAGTCATCAAGAGGGTTACAGATTATAACCACATTAGTGAGAAAAGTTAAGCAAAGCAAACTGTCAGCATAGACCTGTGAAGGGGAAAGATCCAGAGGGAGGCAGACTACTGCAGTGATGATATTTCCGTGATTATATGAGTCTGGAGAACAGTGCACACCTTGTTATACAATTTATGAAAGAAGTTATAATTTGTGTTCCTTTGCATTTTGGATGTGTACTAGCATATTTAAGAAAAGTTGTCTATACTTAACTGCAGTAAGATGAACATGCAGCCAGAGCAGACACTTCTAGTCTTTTATCCAAAACTCATGAAGCACAGTTTTTTCCTGCTGCTTTTATTAGCCAGCCAGAAATATCAAAACAATTGTTCTACAGTATGCCATGGGTTACCTGGAATACCTGAGTCACTTTGTATTCTGCATATCTTTAGTTCTTTTACTGTTCAGTCTGAATGTTATCATGCTGAGGTGGGATTTATTGCTATAAATATTTTTCTTATGACTCTTTCCTAGTGCTTGTTTGACAGTGATAAAAACTAAACTGACATATGTTCATTGTGTGGTAATGCACTTAATCCATGCCTTGTCTCTGGAGTCTTATAATCTGTAGGTTGCATTGCATGAAGGAATGGCTTTTACAGTACTTCAGTCTTTATAAAGCAACCATTTGTGGATTAAACGTGTCTTTCCCTACTGATACATGTTGGCACACCTACTTCTAGTTTCCATTGAATAAGCCAGGGGAGAAGTCTGCTTGGTAAGAAGAAGTAGGTATATTGATGCAGGTGCACTACATCTCAAGGGTTACCCGAGGCCATCTGAAAGCTAAATTTGCTCTTGAGTGTCTGGAAGGCCACAAGGTTGATGCAGAAGACTTTCCTTTGGAATGTTTTAGTGCTTTATGTGCTCAGGCACTGCCAGCAGGTTTGTTATCCATCAACATGTCATGACAGGGTCAGGGTGAACATGAGGAGGTCAGGCCAAGCAGACCTGGACAGAATTTTTGCAGGTTCCTAGGAGGACCTCAGGTGGAGAGGAGGTGGGATTGTGTATTCACAGATACAGATGTATCTGTGGCATGCCTTGTCCAAAGAACACATTGAGCACATGTACATGTGGCTAACTCAGGGAGGAAGTAAGATCTATGGCACCTTTATTTAAATAAAATGACCAGTGGAATTGGGACTGAATAACATCTTGTTCCACAAACATGAACCCACAGACACAGAGCACATTCGCTCAAGTAGCTGACAAAAATACTGTACCAAGGAATCATTTCCATTGCAGGTGAGTGCTTTGGAATGCTGAGGTATGAAATATTAGTCACTTGACCTGCTGTGTAAAAATGTAAATGTTTATGAATAACCCACCTCAAAAATGTGGCTTGTGTCAATCCATCTGTCCTTAACATGGCGTCGGATTCAAAACATGATCCTGGTTCTTGGATTTGATTCAGATGTGACCAGAAACACAAGTGAATGATTTCTATATTTGGAAGTATAATTTCGAAAGGTCTGTGCATCAACACTGCTGCGTCCAGCTGAGCTCCCCCTATTTGTGTGCACATTTTGAACCCTGATACAAAGAAAATCTACACCCTCACCTGTCTTCAAGGTGACACATTCATACCTAAGCACTCTTTTTTTGTGAGCCTTGCAAGAAACCAAATAATTTATGTATGGCATAATATGCATTTCTGGTCTTTCACAGGCCAGCTTAAGCAACAAAAAAGGCAGCAACTTCCTCATAACCTGCTGTGAGTAAAGAGGGTGGCGCCGGTTTAGGAGGTAGAGGTGCTCTTGAGAGCCTTTCAGCAACCTATTCAGGAATCATCGGAAGGCAAGATCAAACCTGTTGATTTACAGGCCAAACAGTTCACAGCTGTGACACATGCTGCAAGTGGGAGACTAACGCAGCAGAACAGCTGTGGTCTCATCCACAGCTATCATCCTTGTCCCATACAGACTAGATAGACTGCACACGCTGTAATGGGCAATGAGGCAAGGCTTCTGAATAAAATAGGATGATGAGAGAATATCACACTTCATCTCTAGATGAAGTATTGTGTGGTGATCACCATGTGAGCCAGAGACCAGCCGATGAGGACTGTCTTTTCTGTGCCCCCAGTGCTCTTTCAGCAAGCTGCAGTGACAAGGGCAGAAGGAAGGCTGGGTGTGGTGATGCAGAGGACAGATAATTGCTGCCTTAAACCTGAGCTTCCTCATGTTCAACAAGGGAGTGAAGATCTATCTCTTTGTTCAGGCTTTTAGCCAACTTCCCTCTCTGATAAAAATAACAGTGAATGTCAGTTTCGAGCAAACTGGCAAAAGTTTCTACTTGTTTTCCTTTCAAAGCTGATGTGCTTCAGGAGTTCACAAGATGTTTGTTTATCAAATCAGGGAATTTTTCTTTTGAATGGAAGGTTTAGAAGTAGCTCAAATACTTGGAGTAAATAAAATAAAACAAAACAAAGAGAGAAAAATGCCACTCTTTGTATTGAGGAATGCCACCGATCCCCAAGACTGCTTTCAGTGCAGTGATGTCTGTCTGCCTGTTTCTGTACCTCTCTCAGTATAGCCAGCTGTACCCTGTAGGGCAAGTAGCAGCAAGTCTGTGCTACTCAGAGGACTTCCCAGAGAACCTGAAGATATTGCATCCATGTGTTACAGGTTTTTGTTCTCAAATGCAGATGAATTAGTTATGCTATTTTCCTAGAAGGAGTTGACTATCAGTCAAAATGGTGACATCAGTGCCTGTCCAGGTCTAACACTTAGCTCAGCAAAAATTGTTATGTGAAGGGAGGGTAGAGGAAGGAACACCACTTTGAGTTTTCTTCATTTTAATGAAACAACAAACTATGAAAAAGGTTTATATGCATGTCCCCACACCTTCACACATGTTTAGTTTATATAGACAACATATTGTAATCAGCATCTCTTCTTCTCCTCCCCAGTTCTTTCTCTGCAAAGTGAGCAGAGGAGTACCAGCATTTCTAATTCTTCAGTATCCAATTTCATTCACAAAAGCACTGCTTCTTTCAGGCAGGAAGGCTGATTTGAAGGTACTTATGGAGCCTGTTTGCACTGGGCCGGATGTTCAACACACTGTTTGTTCCAAGTTTGGCAGCAGAATCCTACTTTAGAGAAGGAATTGCAGCTCACAGTGGCCAAAAATGCAGTTGCACCTCACTATTAAAAGGGCCCTTCTTTCTAGGTGACATTCCACAGAACTGAAAATTAGGTATATCTTTCTTTATGAGGGGGACTCTGTACTGTATAAAAGTACTCTCCTTGAGATATTTTCCAATATCTGCTTGATTATAATGTTCTATTTAAACAAACTAGCAAGCCTGTCAGAAATGGTACTTATTGCAGGGCAAGAGGCTTTTGACCTTCTGTGTAATTATTCCCAGCTCACCCTTGGAAGTCTGCATTACTCTAATCTGAATTTGTGGCATTGTGTGGCGAAAAAAGGAATTGAATTGTATCCATTAGTAAATTTGAACTGGAATGCACAGTAAATGTCAAGACTCTTAATTGAACTTTCTATAATGGCTTCCAAGCTTACTAAGGAACAATCAAAAGCTATTAGTTATGACTAGGTAAACATTTTAAGGATTTTTTTTTCCAGAAGGCTCTTTATTTCTATTTGATGAGACTTTGTACATGACTTAATGTAAAGCTATGAAAGAATAGATGCGTTGTGATAAAATTAGTCTGAGAACCTTTATGAGAACATTCAGAGCTAAGCACTCACGGTTTCAAAGTGTTAACTGTAAATCTTTCTGCATTAGTCTATGTTATAGCAAAGCCTTTTCTTATGCTTAAGTACCTGAGATACATTGTTACCTATGAGTCTAGACTGTGCCAGGCTTTTCTCCTGTTAGATACTATCTCTCATGCTCAGCAATATTAAGTTGGCCATGGAAGTAATCTTCCTTTTTACATGAAATCAGTGATAGACAATCTGCTGTTTTCTTTTCTAGAGCAAGATTTCAAAGCTATACAACAGGCTTATGAAAGATCTGGTCAAGAAGAGCATAAAGAAAATTTCTTCCTTTGTAAGTCTCTTACCCAACATTTGACTGAAAGCTAGGAGGGCGAAGACTGTGGCTGCTTGCAACAGCTCCTCAAAAGCCAATGTTATCTGACTGACAGTAACACATCTTTATCCAAGACCAAGAATCTGTTCAAAGCCAAAGATAAAGCAGTTGGCTGCTGCAGCAAGACTGGTTAAGATACAATGCTTCTGCAGTCGACAGCACAAAAGGGAACAATGTGCTTAGCATTAGATGTAGGTCAGATCTCAGCTCACATAACCACGTACCACATATAAATTGCACAGAGTGGAAGCAGCTTGCAGGAAAAGAATGAGTTGAATTAAGTGCAGAGCAAAATTTGAAATCTTATCAGTGAAGCCCTAGTTCTGCCACCAGTACCCACAATCTCATTTAGATATTCAGAGAAAGTGTATATGAAGTTATGTTCTGTGGCACATTGGGTAACTTCTGAACTCTGATATGTAGCAATAAAGCAGAAGCAGCAAAACAATGAAAGCAAACAAACCAAACCAACAATAAAATAAAAAATAAATAAATAAATTAAAAAAAACATAAAGAAACAAAAAAACCCCAAGATAAACAAAACACCAACTGACCAACCAACCAACCAACCAACCAATCAACTAACCAGTCAACCAGGCCACTTGCTGAGAAGTAAAGTAATCTGAGAGGTGTTGATACTTACACATCTGGACATCAAAGTACAGGCTCAGACACTGAAAACTTAATTTACAGCCTGCTGTGCTTTGTGTCCCTGCAGACACAGGGACGACCAAAGGGAGACATGAGGCACAGGGAAGTAGATGTAATTTAGACTTCCTGAATCTAGGCCCAAGTGCTTTAAAGGACACCATGCTAAAAATTTCTTCATTCACTGTTCTTAACAACTGTTCTTAGCTGTCTCCTAGTGATCATGAAATAAATTTATCCTGATCAACCATTAGAAAATTATGCAGATTTTAGTACAAGATAAGTGTGAAATCATTAAGAGATAGTTGCTTGCAACTGGTTCCTTTTTTCCCCCCAAATGGAAGCATCTATAAATCTGTACAGTTCATCTGAACAGGGATTGCGAAATTAGAGATGTAGTCTTAGTGAGTATGTGTGAGAACAAGGATCATTTTAACAATGCAGTGAAAGAGACATTAGAAACTTTCTGAGAAGACATCCAGACAGCAAGTTCTTCACAGCAGTTTTTGAAAAGATTACTCAAGATAAAATGTCAAAAGCACCCAACAGTCATTAAGAAATTAATATTTTGCACGTTGATTTTTATATATTCTCAAATAATAGTGTCATAGGAAGCTGAAATATCGACTTAAGAGGAAGTAATTTTAAGAAATATTTGTAAAAAAGATGCTACACTGCTCATTGTCATATAGTTTGTTCACAAAATTAATTCAAGTTATGGGTTTATTGATATGAAGAGTTAAACTCTAAGTTGAGGGGAGGAAGGATGAAAGATAACCACAGTAAAGGAGAAGGGATAACTGCCTCTATGTTACAAGAAAAGTGAGAAGACAGAGATAAGCAAAAAACAGTATGAGTTGATGCCAGTGACAACCTATTTCTTTTCCCAAAGGGAAATATTGCCCCACTAATTCTTCTGCCAGTGCCCTATCTACATGATATCTGCCCCAGTGCTTTGCAATATAGCTTATTTATCCTTTTGAGGAGGCGCTGCATTTGAGTGGGATTTGCCTGCCCCATCTCAGGTAGCTGGGTTGATTCAGCCACCCAAATGTTTGTCATTGGTTCATCTCATCCCTGTGCTACCACTGCTCTCCTGGCTTCAAGTCCAGTAAGAGACTAACCCTGAATACTCTGATTGGTGGCAAATGGCCACATCTATACACTGGTTACATCTAACCAGTTGATCCTAAAAGGGGCAACTCCTGCCCTCACAATATTGTATTTATGAAAAACTCACAGGATTTATTAAAATTTAAAAATAGTAGGAAATATGACAGAAGGATGAAGTGAACATACATTAAAAACCCCTTTTTCATCAAAAGAACTGGCCACCTCCCATTCAGAAACCTGACCATCAGGATTATGGCCAGGCATGGCAGCTGTTTGTCTCTCTTGCTTGGGTGGGTAGTGATTCCATGGGGGCTGCTGGCTATCACCTGTCACACCCTCAGCAGATCCTTGGGCTGCTCAGTAGGTTGCACACACGCTGCTAATAGACAAAGGTGGGCTGCTGGGTAACCTTCCTTCTCTGTGCCTGGTCTGTCAGGAACTCACTTCATTAGGCCTGAGTTTTACAGAAATCTATAGAATCACATGCCCTACAGTATTCATGAGACATGAGTATGGCTTGCAGGGGAAAAAAAAATTACAAATCCGTGGAAATCAACCAAGCCTGTGAGGAATTTGTGGTTTATTTACTGAATTCATCCTCCCAGGAAAGAATAAGCACTGAACTAGCTGCCTGCTCTGGCTGCAGTCACACCTGTAAGTCAAGCAGTGGTGGGAAGCACTGATGAGCAGTGCTATCACCTGTGCTTTTGTACCATTGGAGTGGCCTCTGCCTGAGCTACCATTCTTCCAAACAGCACCTGGGAGTACTTGAGAACTTAGCATGGCCCACAGACCAACCAGCAGCTGGTTGCTGGATGCTGCTGGATGCTGCTGTCCTGTTTGGGAGACTAGGAGAGTTGAGCAGTGTAGACGAGAAGTGTCCCATACCAACTGGCATCAAAGCTAGAAGGTGGTTTCAGGGTAGATATTTAATGTATTTATGTGCTGTTAGGTAGTAGGGAAACTTATCGTTCCTTGCAGCTTGGTGGCCCATGATTTCAGCAGCAAGTTCATCCACATGTGTTTTCAGAATTTGAGGCAGTTTCTATTTTATCCCACTTTATTGAAAGCTGGGGGCTTGCTATGGGCTGGGAGTCAGAGGTTTAGGGTATCATAGAATCAGACAATATGCTGAGTTGGAAGGGATGCACTGGGATCCTCAAAGTCCAACTCCTGGCTCTGCACAGGACATCCCAAAAATCACACCATGTGCCTGAGACCATTTTCCAAATGTTTCTTGAACTCTGACAGGCTTGGTTCCCACTTTCCTGGGAGTCTGTTCCAGTGCTCAATCACCTCTGAGTGAAAAACTGTATATAAACCATATGTTAGGACATATATGAAAGGACTTACACAGCTGTGAAGGGAAACAACAAAGGTGAGAAATTTTCTTTTCTTTGCTTGTGAAATTTTGAATTAAACTCATTAGCTACTTGTGATATGCACAATGATCCACCAGCTGGGTGATGTGCAACTTAAGCAAGCAAGTCTTACTTGTAAGCAAGTGGTTGTGGGCAGGAGAAGTGATAGGTGTGTGCTTATCTAAATGTGCATATCTAGTATAACCAGAGATGTCCTAGGGTATCGCACCTGGCCTCTGCTGCCTCTCCATGAAGGCAAGGGTCACCCACAGGCCAGGCTTCAGAGCTGCTGATCCCATGTGGATTGTCTACCTGCCTGAGTTCAAAGGACTGGCGTGAATCTTAAAGGAATCTTTGCCTCTGGTAGCTGGAATATCTGCTGTCCTATCTGAGGAAGCCACCGAGGATGAAGACCTTGATGTCTCGGTGGTTGATAGTGAGTGTAGGGAAGAATTAACTGTCTCCTGCAGGCACCTTATTTTGCAGCTAAGTGCCAACACTTAAGTGGGAGAGGTGTCTACCTGTATTTTGGATGCATAGCTTAGGGCAGACAAATTGCAGTGAAGGAGTCTAATAAATTGCTTTGTCACAAGCATAACCAAAGCAGTAATGGACTCTGATTCAGTGGAGCAGGCAAAGTTCTGTGGAAAAGAGCCAGTATGATTTAGCACTGGCTTTAGAAGTTCCTTGATGTTGTTTGCTAATGGTGCAATTGTACTTTTGGAAGGACTACATGGAAGAGCAATCACACTACCTTTCAAAGGACCTGAAAGCCAAAGACATTTGTAAATGACTCAGTGAAGAACTGAAAAATGGCCGCACCACACAGCCCTTGTGTCCATCTTCTCTCCAGCAGAAGTGTGTGAGGGTAGATCAGTGATGCTTCCTTTGGAGTTTAAAAGCCTGGGCTAAGGCTTCTCCCTGTTTTCCCTATACTAGTATCTAAAATTTATTTAGTGGCCTCTCAGAGAGTCCCTCTATCTTCTAGCACACAGTCTTGAGCTTGCAACACAGCAACGTGTTGGTAGCAAGAAACCACAGTACTCCTTGAGGCAAGCAATTTGTGATTTCCTGTCACAAAGTGCTTGAGCACCCAGTCCCTGAGAGGTCATGGATGAATTGCTGCAGTCCCTGGCTTCTTACTAGCTACCACAGAGGCAGGGAATGCTTCAGGAGGGGAAAACTTTCCTGTTGTAAAAACTGACACTGGTGATTAAAGTGACACGTCCTCAGGAGAGCAAAAAATGTTTTCATTAGAGCCATCTAAACCAAATCCAAGTAACTGTGCAGTATTATATAGGAAACACGGTCATCTTGAATATTTCATTTTTTCCCCAGTAAACAGCTGGAAGAGAAAATGACTTAGTTGAGCACTGTGACATAGATTTTGAATTTATTCTATTATCTGGGTGAGCTTATAAATAGTAGAAGAAGCTATAAAAAATTAAGTCTTATTCATGTACACAGGGCAATCCTATAGGATACTGCTGAATGATACAAAGGTAGATAATTTTAAAAACTGGATTTTAGCTATTTGTGCATATAAACAAGATAGAGAATAAAGGATAAACAAGATAGGGAATGTATTGTGCAGATCCTCAAAATTGCATCAGAGGAACAATAATTAGCCTTTTAATTATTTTTTTCTCTAGCCAGCTTAGATCAATAGCAATCTTTCTGTTTGTTTTATTCGAATCCTTTCTGCTTTTTTGTTGTTTTGGTTTTCTGGGGGTTTTTTTGAGGGAAGACATTGCGTGACTGTGCAGGTACTGGAACAGAGAAAATCTTAATGGTTTGGCAGGTGAAAGCTGCTGTAAGTTTCATGTTTGTGCCTCCCCTTCTGTGTTTCTGAAATAAAGAGGAGATTTGCGGTGTATGTATTTTTGACAAGACAACAAAAATCAGACCTGAGTAAACGAATCTGTGACTTGTCTCCACCTGCAAAGAGGGCCTCCCCAGACTAAGCACACTGGGATTGACTCACAATCACAATTAAGGAAAAATAAGGTTCTTATAAGGATTGCCTGTCTAATCACCAGGGATCTGGACTTGACAACCCAGGCCTGCATTCCTAAAATAAGTTATCTATGCCAATGTCAAGAGGGTGAAAACAGGAAATACAGAACTACCTAGAAGATATTTTTGTGAGTCCTTTTCTTCCTTTCATCAGCTAGTTCCGTTTTCCAGCCTCGTGGAAGAAGGAAACAGACCAGAAATTTCTGCTGTATGCCTCATTTTCCTAGGGATTGAGGGCATTTAAGTAGAAGATCAGGTTCTTCTCAGAGGGCCATGCATCCTATTCATGAAAGTGACTTTGATTAAACTTCATACATTAAAAACAAAAGGACAGAGAAGTCTAAGAAGGAAAAGGGTTTAGGTGCATCTGATCCAAAAGCAAACAGAAGCCTCACACTTGCCCAGCCCAACCTGATTGAGCTCATCAGACTCGCTGAATTGATTTGCTGTATGACCTGAAAGTTGCCTTAGTGTTCACTTGCCTCAGCATGTCCCAAAACACTGGTCTGAGTAGTTTCAGGGCTTAGCTCCAGTCTGAAACATGCTGAGATTGAGAGTCTGACAGAGCAGAATGTCCTGATCCAGAGGTTTCAAAGGGCGCTGCCACACGCAAATCTAGTACATGTGTTGCAGGCAGCAGGCACTCATTTTCTCATCACCAGGATGAGCATTTATGATTCCTAGACCCTGGTGCCTACAACTGGAGCATTTAAGAGCTACACTTGGAAGCATCATCTATAACCTCAGCCAGATCTGTTCCACTGTGCCACTTATAAAATTACGGTTTCATTTACAATATATTCATATAGAAAATGCAAATTTTCAGCAGCTGGGACATAGTAGCAATATATTCAGGCAGCTGCAAGCAAATGAAAAAATGTCCAGACTTACTTTCTGCTCTATCAAAATATGTTAACTGTATGGAGGTGTCCCATTTTGCAACAGTGTATACAAAGTGTTCTTGCTTATATATGGCTTCTGGCTGAAGAGCAAGTGCAGCAGGAAAAACAGTGGTGTAAACAATTCCATTTAACTACATTTATCTGGGCAAATACTCAAAGAAGTCTGGACAAGCTTTGGCTTCTAGAGAGAACTGAAGGCCAGAGTGCCAAGATTTCATTACTCTTATGCTGAAAGAGTTGTTGCTGTGCCCAAAAAAAGTTGGAAACCCGCATCCAAATAATGAAAATGAATTTGTACTTAATACCACATTCCTCCACTGGCAAGGAGAGAATGAACTGGGTGATGTAATAACTGTTTTCCATCTCAAAGTTCTACTAGACAGTATATTCTCTTTGATATTTATTATGATTTCTTTTAATGACTTGAAGAGAGCCTCAGGCTTTGGCAGAGAAGTGTCTTTTGTTAATACCAGCATTATTAATTATAATAATTGCATATTTCAATAAATGTTTTATACTACGTCATATTTTGGTGAAATTTGAAGCAATTCCTATTTTAAACTTGATGAGAAACTGCTCAAGACTATGCATTTACCCAACATTTGTGGAGATAAAAAATGGAAGTCAGATTTGTTTCAAAACTTGATATAATATCAGAACAGAGGGTACCTGCTACTTCAGAAGTTCATGTTTTGAAATTTCTTGCAAACTGGAAATTCCAGAATAATAATTAAATAAATGCATAATAACTAATTAACTAATTAAAAAACTCTCAAGAAGTTTGGGGCTTTGCTTATTATACTTTTTTTTCCTCAAGGGATCAAGTATGGGCAACTGCAGAAATGTTGTTATAGTTTCCTCAAACAGGTCAGAGACAGTTTTAGTGACTGGGTCTTGTTACACTGAGTTACAGGATGAAAGAATACCAGACTAAAAATTGTCCAATTACTTAAAGTATCTGCAATGACTATTAGGTGAGAGAGCAAGAAGGATTGTCATAAATATTGCAGGAGATAGAGGACACGTCATGTCAACTTCCAAAATTTAGTGGCAGTGCAACTTGCTTTGTACATCTCTGGTAGTTTCATTTAGAGCTTTTGATTGTGGATTGATGTTTGCCAAACACACAGTTTGAATTTAATAACTCCCTTCCTCTGTTTTGTCAAGGGAAGTAGAAGGAAGCAGAAACTGTGCTGTGATTCTGCACTTGCCTTATGAGTAATAGTAAGAAAAAAAGCAGTTATTATTCTGTTTCACAGCTGAATTGAAATACAGGATTTAATGAAATTCTGTCTTATGAGCCTGATATGGGGAGATTCATAACACAACTCAGAAAAACCATAGAAAAAATTCCAAGGGTAAGGTATTCCCATCTGGGACAAGAGGTGCCAAGACAAGAAAATACATATTTGTGAGAAGAAGAATCCCTACATCAGACGTGATAGCAGACAATGAAGCTATGTCTCATGAAGGAAGCAGGCTGGATGTGCTCAACAACCTGTTTTCTTCCCTATCTGAAAAGAGGCTTAGGCTGTGTCCATTACATTCCATGTGGTGAATGGAACAGCGAAGTTATCATCTGTAACTGCAGAAGAGGGATGGAAGCATCTTCTGAAGGACTTGCATCTAGAAATCATAAGGAAATTAGCTAAGGCCTTTGAAGGCCCACCGTAAATTTTAGCAAAGCTTGGAAGACTGAGGGAATTCCTGAGGATTTAAAACCAGGATTGTTGGTATTGGTTTGGTTTTTGAAAATGATGGAAGGAATGACACAGGTAGCTATCAGATAATTATCCTGACTGTGTTGGTGAGAAAACACAGGGCCATCGGGTTTGGACTTCAGAACAAAGGGTTAGAAACCGTAAGTGTTCTGCTTGAGGCAGGCTTTGTTTGTTCTTTCATTGGCAGACAATGGTAACTATACTGATGTCACATACTTGGATTTCTCCAAGGCATTTGACTTTCTATCAATTACATTTTGACTAAGAAACATGAATTATATAGAATTAACACAGCATAACACATAGCAAGTGTGTCATTAAGTGACTCCTGGAGAGATCTCAGGCTGCTGTTACAATGGAAGAGTGTATCTGCTTCCAGCACTGACTTCTAAGCTGGACCGTTCAGTGTTTTCACTAACAACATTGATGACCATGCAAAGTGTTTTCAAGTGGGGTTCTTAGGCAACACAAAGTTTGTAGGGTTAAAATAATATAGAAGATAACACAATAAGGGCAGAATCAACATAACTGTCTGCTTAAACAGTTACAGTTCCATAAAACATGTTTCAGCACAGACATGCACAAGACCTCTGGAAACAGTTCCTTACACAGGATGGTGGGTTCATTACTTTTTTGATTATAAATCTTTTATAAATCCTTCATTATTTAGTCTTTTAGTCTTTTATGACCAACCAGATGCAATCAGGAGGTCATAGTTGGGTGTTATAAATTTAGATGAGATGTGTGCAGTTCTGGGCCCCACAATTTAAGAAGGGTGGGAATGTATTCAAGTATATCCATAATAGCGCACAAAAGTGAGGAAAGGGCTGGAAGGAATGCCCTGTGAGAAGTGGATGAGGACTTTGGGCTTGTCTAGTTTGGAGAAAAAGAATCTGAGAGGTGACCTCATTGCACATTCTACAGCTTTCTAAGGAATGGAGATAGAGGTGGTGATCTCTTCTCCTGGGGAACCAGTGACAGAACATGTGGGAATGGTTCAAAGGTGCACCAGGGGAGGGTCAGACTGGACATCAGGAAGCATCTCGTTACTGAGAGGGTGACCAAATCCTGGAACAGGCTTCCTAGCGAGGTAGTCAATGTCCCAAGCTTGTCAACGGTTAAGATGCCTTTGCACAATGACCTTAAGCAAATGCTTTGTCTTTTGGTTGGTCCTGAATTGGTCAGTCAGTTGGACTTGATGACCATTGTGTGATTTTTCTAGTAGAAATGATTCTGCTCTGTTCTACTCTGTTCTGTCCCATGCTGAGCTAAGTGTCTTGTAGCCTTTTTCCCACCATGGCTCATAAAGGAAAGTGAGAAAAAGCATGGTCCATGGACCTGGTGCTTCAACAGACTAACCCTCACACTTAAATCCAGTTTCTGGATTGGACCATATCCTTAGCAATATTTCTGACTCTATTTAAGGGACTCTAAATCCACTCCCATACTAGTTAAGATTTTCTAGATTTTAACTTCTAGGAAAATGCATCTAATGTCAAGGCCAGATTACCTAAATTGAACTTCAAGCCATTACCTATTGTCCAGCCTTTAGCAATAATACTGGAAAGCATGCCATTATCAGGACTCATACTAGCATATATGATATGATAAACAACCACTCCAGTGAATTTAGAAAGCTGTATATCTTAACTCTTAGGAAAGGTTTGTCTCCCAACCCTTTGGTCTACTTTATAGCCACACTGGTATTTCCACATTCTTCTTGAAATGGGGATTAGAGACATATTTGAGATATTTGAGATATATTTAGATATTTATATTTAGATATTTGAGATATATCTATATCACAGTAGCATCCTTGTCAAGGCTCTGTGGACAGCCTTGGTATTTCCCAGTCTTGATGGAATATTCTCCTTTTTGATGGGATATTCTCAGTTTCATTACTTGTTGTCACTGGCATTATTTTGTCACAGGAATACTCTGAGATTCACTTTTTCAAAATTATTAAATATTTTTCATAGCCACATTTTCTATGGAGAGTGGTCATGACAATAGAGTAAACCAGAATAGAATCTAATTGAATCAATAGAATAGAATAAATTCCAGTTGGAAGGAAGATACAGCAATCATCTAGTTAAACTGCCTGACCATTTCAGGGCTGGTCAAAAGTTAAAAGCCTGTTAGTAAGTGCATTGATCAGAATTTGGACTTGTTAAACTTAGATTAATCACAGCTCGATGCTCCAGTCTATCTAGATCCCTCTCCAAGGCTTCTTGTCCCTCTGGAGAATTCACACCACCTCCCATGTCATGTTTGCTAACTTCCACCTTGTGACAGACTTGGAGAGTATCACATGTGCTGCATCATCCGTAGGTTGCTGAGGATGACTTCTCACTCCTTTTTATTTCATGCCCAGATACATGTTTATGCTTATGTACTTCCTCGCTCTGAATCAGTGCAGCTTCATCCCAGCTGGAGGAATGGATGTAGGCCATCAATGTTCTCAGTGGGAGCAGATGCCAGCTTGATCTCTCCTGCTCACGTGCTCAGGACACAACTAATCACTAGGTCTGAGTCAATGCAGGCATCACTAGGGCTTTCCTGCTCTGTACCTGTGGGATCTCTAACCCTGCTTGACTCAACCCTACCACAATTTAAAATAAAATTTGTTTATTTATTTTTGTCCCTCATTTTGGGACAGGACATGAGGACTGGGGTCTTTAATAAAAACAGCCTGAAGAAAATTGCCAACTAATTGATACCATCATTCTATAATCATCTGCCATGCTGTCTGCCAGCTACTTCAAATTAAGAATATTTCAAAGTCACGAATTATGATGAAGTACAGTACACAGCTGTGGTCTGACTCTAATACAGGCCTGTTCTGCTATGCTGTTTCAGTTATGCAAAGCTGAATAAAGAATAGAGACCGACTGGTAGTAGTGGAAGTAAGTGAATTATTTCCTTTTGTGATTTAGAGGGCAAGATCTGCAATGTACTAATGCTGGAGTTCTCCAAATGTCACTTTAGTAAATATATACTGTCAGTATGAGTGATTTTTGGCTCTTGTATTTCGTGAGGTAATGGTCTACTTAATGGTTACATATGAGCAATCATGATAAAGGAAAACACTTAATACATCATCTTGCATCGCCCACAATCTAAGGCTGAACATTAAATCATCTCATCCAATCTGATGCACCTGGGACACTGAATGAGCTTGAGTATTTTAGAAGCACCAAAAGATCTGCTCTCTGAGCTTGTACAGTACTCTGAATTCTCTCCTCCTGCACACATGGTATTGTCCAAACTTCATACAATTTAACTATTATTGGAAAGTGAAACAGATTTTAAATGAAGAACAGCATTGGCACCAAGTGAAGATCAAGAGGTTTAACACAGATCTCTCCCACCTATAACAATATATTTACTTCAATTTCAATAATACTGGTCAAGAAACTGGCAGCAGCAAAAAGACCAGCAATCCCAGCTCTACTTAGCTGAATTTCTGAAGTAATGCATTTATTTATCTATTTATTTATCATTGTTATTTATATTAAATCTGAACTTGAGATGTGAAAGAGCGTAGGTCTTCTGAAGTCAGCTGAGCCCCTGCAGGCTGCATCAGCAGAAGAGCTGGTAGAAGGACAGCAGGGACAATCCTGAGAGCAGCAAGTTCCTCTGCTGCAAGGTGCTCTGAGTGTGGCAGTAAAGCTGGGAAAGGCTTAATGATAAAGCTGGAGTGTTCTGTACAAGTGTATAATATTTTCTGTAATGGTGGCTTGTTAAGTTTTGTTTTCCACAAACTATATCGACTCAGTTCAATTGCATAGGTTCCCCCCTTAATTATTTATTTAAGTCATGTCCACCTGCTGGATTATTTTTCCTGGTATTGAAATCAGGATGACACATCTATAATTATCAAGTCACTCCAATTACCCTTTTGAAGTGTTGGCAGAATGCTTGGTTGGTGTGGGGAGAGTGTTATTAATTCTGGTGCTGTTAAATTGTGACAGATGTTTCTGATTGCTTCTCATATTTTCATTCAACTACTCTATTGTTCAAGAAATTAATATATTAAAAAGTGCCATTTGTTAGATTTTTTAATTACTGGTATGGTAGAAAGTGCTTCCTCTTCAGAAGATGATATGATGATATAATGGAAGAAGATCTAATGACTTATTTAATGACTTTTCTTTGTGCATAAGGAATAAGTTACATGTAAGATTTTCAGATGTTTCTGTAAGGTATAGTTGTTCCAAATCTGCTGGAAAGACAGAGATCTTAAAAGTTGACTCCCCATATATTCTTATTCTGTACTCTCAATGGTTGTCCAAGTTGTGGGGTTATCAGTAGCCCAAAAGATAGCATGTCAGCATTAGAAGTTCAGTGAGTATGTACAAAGAATACTCTTGAGTGATGATAGATCATCTCAGGGCAATTTTAGAAAGTGTTAAAATTAATTCATATTTCACCCTCAGTCTTTTAAAATGTCTGGGTTATAGCTACAGTGTTTAACATATCTTCCCTATCATTACCAGTCATTAGCAAATATCACCTGTCACGTTTTCCAGTTCCTGCATTACAACATGCATTTCTGCTTCTCGATGACTGTGAATTGCCCCTCTTCGATCCTGAACTGTTGAGACAGCTGGTGGGAACATCCAAGATGTCAATTATCTCATATGCTTGGCAGATGGACAAGACCTTTTCCAGAAGACCTTTCTGACAGACTCTTACTGAAGCTGTCATATCCCCCACCTGACCCTCATCTTACTACATTTGTTTCTGTCAGAGGACTTTGCTATGTGTTTTCCACAACTTATCATATAATTCATATTCTTAGCGATGAACTGTGAAATGTAACAGATGGGATTGCAAACCCCCAAAATACCAGGAAGCAGACATTTTCCATGGTTGCTATATAATCATGCAGGGATGTTACTGACAAGTGAAGTTGCTTGAGACTTCCAAATCTTTCAAGAACACGTGCAAAAGTGGGCTGATTTTTTGTTTATAAAGTAACATGGATCTCTATTACTGTTAGCCATACTGGGCTGTAAACTCATCCCTTTGATTTTAAAAATTTCCTTAGGGAGAACTTTCCACCAGAAAACTTTTGAGTTATGTAAGGCACAAATCTGAAACAAACAAACAAATAGATCTACAATAAAAGTCATTAATAGTTTGAATTGGTTTTTACATCCAGTGAGAAGAAATAGTCAAGTCCTATCACTCCAGAGTATTATACTTGTTCTTGCATAGGTGCCAGCTTTGTACTCTTCTGCTAGGCATGTCCCAGTAGTAATGAGCATGACTAATCACACAGAAATTTTGCCTTTTTGAAAACCCTTCCTTTGCACCAAGTATTTTTGATGTGATTGGTACCTATGCTTCGCTTTAACTCCATGTGAAATATTCCAGGCATCTAGAGAAGATACATACATTTGAGACTGGTTTTAAAAATTCATTAGAACAATATCCAATTCCTATTTCTAAGAAGAACGTTTACCTGAGTGTCCTGGTCAAATTCCTATCCCACTAATTATGTTTTACTGAAATATGTTATCTCCTGAAGTTTTACTTGGTTGCAGAATAGTTTTTTTGGTTGTTGCTCCTTTTACAGAATTGTTTACTTTTGGATAACATAGTTCTGCTGTGAGGGGTTAGCCCTTGATATATTTCATTGATAGGTTTAAATCGGGGATTTTTAAAAATTTCTTTTTGGGTAGAGAATACAGACCAGGATGCTTCAGGACTTTATCATATCTGGGCAGGATATTCTGGCTGTTTGGCAGCTGTGGAGGTGGAAAAGTTTCCCTGAGGATGGATTTTGGCCACATCAACTGATACGTTCAGCTGGTTAAAGACCCAGTCCAAAACATGTTTGGCTTTTCAGGTTTTTGGACATACTCAATTTCTGCTCAGAGCCTGCTTCTAATGGCAGTTATGTGTGGAGTCAATTTTATATACATGCTTCCTCCTGTTAACTAAATGGAATTAATCACATGCTTGGGATTGAAGTATGGGCTTCTATGTTTCTAAAGTGACTTGGAATCCATTTTTTTGCACTTCTGGTTTTAAGCATAAGTAGTATAAAAATCATACTTCTTCCAGAATATTTTAATGCCTCTTAGAAATCTGTCCTGATCTTTTCTTTTTCCATTGCGGGAAACAGTTTTTATTATGCTTTCTGATGACCAGACCTAAACATATATTTAATTTCACTTAAAATTTCACATCCCAAACACTATAAACCTGTAGAAAATTCAGTAAGAAAATATTTATATCAACATTCTGGCTGTATAACACAAATATTTTGTCATCATTAACATTCCACGGCAGGTTAAAAATCAAATTGCATACAATATATTTATTTCCAAAGTGCTGAATATATTCCTTTTCAAAATATTTTCATATACATTATAATTATTAGGATGAATCACAAAATTTCTTTGCTTTTTGGGCTAGCTGGAAGTACTATATTTATTCTCTGTTGCTTACACTGGTAATCAAATTTTTGGCTGCTCTCCAGAAATGTTCATTAGCCTGAAGAGAGCAGTGAACAGAGAGCAGAAAATTGGCATCTTGGAGTATTCCTGCTGGAAGGGTTGTTAAACACATCACTCAGCTATGGCCAGGTATGACTATGAGCCAATTCAGAATTTATCTGGCCCTCTCAGCAGCTCTGGGCAACATCTGATGCAATCTGTAACCCAGAACTGTGCTAATACAGCTCCTGTAACACATGAATTTGGATCTGTTCCTCACCAGTTTAGAGCAGAGCACAGCTGTTCTTTCTGCACCTAGCTGGAGGGAAGCCCCTCCAGGCCTCCTGTAGCCAGAAGAGAACTTGTCACATTTATCCCAAAGTGTGTCCTTTACCATAACTTTAAAATGCAATGATAATATGTGAAATGAAGCAGTCATAAAATACAGTCTGGAATATTCCAGATTAGGTGTCAGGACATGTGGGTTTTGCTGTGACCCTACTGGTGGTTCTGGGCAAGACAAGCGTTATTTTGTGCTTTGGGTTCCTTGGCTCTGCACTGAGGCTAATTACACTTCACGTTTGCTCTGAGTTCTGAGATCCTCACTCTTTGGCCAGCAAATTGTCTCGATTTGAACGACAGGTGTCTGCCAAGGAAGGCAGGAGCCTCCCTTGGAATGGAGAATGTAAACCCCCTCCCTCCAAATTATTATAATTTTGAAATTAAGGGGTTGTCAGGCAAAGAGGTGGGAATAGGAATAACAATTCTTTATTAGGAGAACTAAAATAAAAATGCAGTAATACAAAAATAAACCCCATTGACAGAGTCAGAATGCAACCTGACACCCTGTGGGTCAGGGTGTTGGTAGCAGTCTGATCAAATGGTGTCTGCAGTGCCTCTGCAGTGGCAGATGGGGTTCTGTTGGAGCAATGGTCCTGTAGAAAGGTGCAGATTTCCTCTGAAGGTCTAGTGGTGGTGTAGATGGGTCTGGTCTTCCTCTGGAAATCCAGTGGAAAAGACTGTCTTGGTGTTCTAAATCTCAGATTTTTATCCAGGTAGGAATGCTTGGCTCTTCCCCCTGGATGAAGCATGTCCCAGTGGGATGATGTGAATTTATCAGTCATAAAATGACACTCAGTGGTCCATTAGCAGAAAGCTATCTCCCTGGACATGGATGGGTCATGGAAGAGGTAAAGAAAACTGCCCCAGCTGTTTTTTAACAGCTGCCCCATTAACAGAGGACCACCATACCTCCACCCCTACCCCAGTTCCAACAGATGGTGATAGAATACATGCTTTTGGTCACATCTTGCACTGCAACCCAAGACACAAGTCAAGCAATGTGTTAAGTGTGAGGAAGTCCTTGGAAAGCCAACTGTGGGACACTCCCCTTTCCCACACTTGTGCCTATGATGAAGCCCCTCTCCACTCCACAGCTCTATGCCTCCCCAATGAGCTTTGTGGGATTGATTGTTACCCATAAGAGATCCAAACTGCTGGCTGAAAAGTGGTTATTTTCCATAATCTGCCACCAATTAGTAAGAAGCTAGTTGCAGTTAGGTTTAGAATAAAAGCATCCTAAACTCTTCAGCTTAGCTTGTTATTGCTCAAACTCTGATCTGATCCAAGATGAAACTTGCCTGCTTTTCAAAACTGCTTAATATTGTGTGTTCTTAAGTTTTCTTGATTCTTTCCTATTTACCTGAAAGGTCCCAAGGCATCTAAGTTTAGTCGCCTACGTGTGGTCAGGATCATCTGTTCCTGGAAAATTACTACTACCTGTAGGTAAACAGGCATCTTAATGCTGTTGGAATTCCCTGAAAAAAGTGTCCAGGCTCACTTGTGGTACAAACTTTAGTCAGTGTAATTAGGAAGGGTCATCCTTGGTGGTTTGTATGTATGTCAGGTAGTTCCACCTTTTTGCAAGGTTTCTTCCTTCCTTTTACAAGGAGGGAGAGATTTCAGTTTTAATCGTGCAAGAAGATTTAGGCTTATTGAGTAAGCTTCTGAGGCTCGCAGACAATGAGATACTCTTTCTGAGGTCAGTATCTGGTTTTCTACTTTCGCACTGAAGCCAGGTCATTACAAAATCAGGCATCCAGGAATTTTGGAGCTGTGAAAGCAGTTATGCCAAAGCCTACTTCTAATCTAGAGACTCAATTGCTCAGCTGAAGACACCAGAAATTTGTTCTTGAAGTTTCTTAGGAGCTACTATTCCTTTCCAAGCAAACTGTTCTTTGCCCAGTATCTTTTGTGACAAGCAGATCCATCTGAGGGACTTGGAGAGGAGCTCTGACTCTGCAGCACATATGTTGCTTGTAAACATAGAGAGAGCTTTTCTTAAGAAAAGAGTCTGCACAAACACTCTGAGTACGGCTATCTGAGTTCACCACAACTGATGCTGTCATTGTGCTGCTGCTGCTCTTTCTCCGCAGAGTTCTAGGAAAAGAATTGGAGCAGCAAGAAACTGTCATAATCTATAAAGATGGCAGAGAAGCCCTGAAGGATACATGCACAAGAGTAATAAATTTCAGATGACTATCAGTTATCTGCATATGTTGTATCCTGATTAAGGATTATGTGGGTCAAGACCACAGGGCCATATAAGCTGATTCAAGGTCAAGTCTTCTTTAGTAGCTCAGTATTGGCAGTCCCTGAACAAGGATATGTTGCATTTAGGTATGGCTCGTGCAGAAGCATCATAGCCTCTTCAGTGTGTCCTATAACCCAGACTCACAAAACTTGCCAAACATGTACTAATTCAGGGCAAAACCAGCTCAGCTGCCCCTGCTTCATATTCCTGAGATCCAAACAAGTAAAAAATATGACTCATGCTACACCACCAGCTCACGCCTAGCAGGGTTTATTAGCCTTGCCTGACCCGAGTTACCTTTGTATAGTCATTCTGTAGCCAGTAAAATAATCTCTCCTGGTCCTCAGGGTGCTGGAAAACATGGATACAGAGGCACCAGAGAGGATTCTCTGGCTGGTTTTTCAGTTGTATAAGTGCTCTGGCTAGTGTTTCTATATTCTGATGAGGACGAGACAGTTGAGTTTGGCTGGACATTAATACCATGTATTTAGGCACAGTGCTATCCAAGTTCTCCTTTCATCCTCAGCAGCTCAGATAATAAGGAGGTGCCGGTACATTTCTTACAAAATCACGTTTGAGATAATCTACAGGTTTATGTTCCTATGGCTGTTATACATCAGTTGAAAATACTAACTGTAACTTAAAGAGCAACTGCTCCCAGGGCAGGCTTAGACTTGACACTTCTCACCAGAGGGAACCAGTTGTGGAGGGTCTTTGTCTGGAGTGCCCCAGTTCTGGATTTCTGACAGCAAGGAAAATTACTAGGTCCTCAGAGTCATTTAAAAGCAGACTGGGAAAAAAATACCTCTTAGTTTGCACAGTCTCACAGTTGGAAAGCCCTCAGCTTTCTTCAGGGCAATTTTCTTTCTTTCTTTTCTTCTTTTCATGTACATTTCTTTGAAGTGTTTTGCATGAAAGTGTTATTGTACATTTTGGGAAGTTGTATTGTCCCTGTGTATTTTCTTTCAGTGTAACTATAAATTTCTATCCAAATATGCTCAGAAGTTGTTTGCTGTCAGAACATGAAATCAACTAGTAGATAAGGATACATAAAGGTGGTTATTTCCATAGACAAATCAAAGGTACAAAACAAATGAACAACATTCTTTGAGTCTTAAACACAAGCAGAGCTATATGGGTGGCAGCATAGGTGGTTTTGGCTTTTAAAGTGTTTCCTTAAGCATAAGTTTGAGTTTTGATGTCCCCAAAATTAATTTGCATCTGACTATTGAAGTTCTTATCTTTTTTTCATAAGAGTTTGCTAATGAAACTGCTTGCCATATCTCAAATTGTGACAGATCATTAATTTTACTTGCCTAAAATTTAGACAGGTAGCATAAAGTATGTAATTTACCTAATTTGATACTTCTCTTTGAGGAACAGAAGCAGATTCCAAAAGTTGTCATCTCATACCTTAAATATATGATATCACATATTCCATATCAGTCTTAAAATTCTAAGAATTGAAAGCCCTGACCTGGTGAATAAAGCAAGACTGGAGACCAAAAAGCTTGGATTAAGAGCATGGCCTTCAGATGGCTAAAATTAATTACATTAAATCCTCTCCAAAAAACACAGATGTCTAACTGAAACTAAATTTATGCTAGTAAGAAATTCACCACAACAGGACAAATCAGTGCTTAACAGCAAAGGCATTGCAGCTATGCTTACTTCAGGCAGTGCTCTGGACTGAACACCCCTGCAAGTCTCATGGTTCAAAGCTGTGTGAAGGCCAGTCATTGGGTTTAGCCTTTACACCCTGCTTTGGGAGCAGAGACCATCGGGGTGCAGCTGGAGCAAACTCTCTGGGTTAGTTTCCCTTGGAAGGAATCTCATTGCTCTCCCTCCAAAACTGCTTTTTAATGGTGCCAACACAACGGGCTACCATAAGAAACCAAGATGCTTGAGTACAACCTCAGTTTTTTATTAATGTCTGGTAACAGAGAGTGCTGTTGGCCATTAAATCTCAGTGAAATCAATGAGATTTACCAGGGACTGAAATGTTTCCATGGGCAGATCACTATCCCAGCTGCAAACCACTAGAAACATATTGATAAGGAATATATGATTATAACCATATTGATAAAGGTTTTATACCAAAATGAGTCTTTAGGCAAGATGTTGATCTAAATAAGAACTTACAAGCAGATCACAGGACAATATGTTAACCAATTTAAGCCAACAAGGTGAGGACAGGCCAAAATCTTCAATTTTTTTCAGTACTGATTTTCTACATACTTGTTTATACTTAAAAAGAAATTTCCCCAATCATTTGTAAAATGCAGGTGTTGATAAGCTGCCACTGCAATAGTTTTTCACTGCAGCAATTCCCAGAATCACAGAATATGTAAGGTTCCCTCCCACCTCACAATTTCTGAAAGATGGTGAGTTTCTAAAACTGCAGCAACAAAGACCAGAAGAAATAATTTACCTCATTTCAAAATGAAAGTAGAGACTTTTGGGGCTGATTCAT
Organism: Sitta carolinensis; assembly: GCA_032173965.1. Lineage (NCBI taxonomy): Eukaryota > Metazoa > Chordata > Aves > Passeriformes > Sittidae > Sitta > Sitta carolinensis. The sequence goes on from CM063283.1 coordinate 36,295,166, forward strand.
CCTGAGATCTGGAGTTCCTTTTGGACATGACACTGTTCAATTCAGTATCAGGATTTTAATGTCTTGCAGTTGCAGTTACCATCTGTTATCAGGTTTTCTTCTGCACATCTGTTCTATGTGATAAATCAGTTGCTTTATAGCCAACATCCATGTTACATGAATAGAGTCCTGCTGTTACTTTGACTTGGTATTCCACTAGTTAACAGACTGAATAAAAAGGGTAAACAGTGCATGAATTAAATACTGAGAAGACAGAAGAGAAATATTTGTCTCCTGCCAGCAGCAAAAGAATCCATCTGGGAGGAGCTCAGAGTGGTATGATAGAGGCATGACCTGTATATAAAGGAAACTCCATAGAAAATTTTATTATGTCAAATTTACTAGCGGTTTGGCTGACTACACTGGTAGAATAATTGGGGAATGCACACTGAATAGTATTCAATGAGCTTTTGGCTCATGTTGTGTTTTTCAAGCTATCCAAAAGTTATTAGAAAAATTAAAGATAAGTGATTTAACCAACAGTATTTCATGAAGGGTTGAGAAATAATGGGGACATACGGGGAAACACTGTCCCACTCTAACTTCAGGCCAAGTGTGTGAGATCTGTGAAAATTTTTCAAACGAAGTGTATGTACCTCATCACATAGTAAATGTGCAAAAGACTAATTTTCTAACTTTTATTTTCATAGTTAGTTCTAACTATGCCGAATTTTCCTTACCAATACAAGATTTCTGGCTTCTGTTAATGAAGCCATAAAATATTTGTACATTTCATTTTGGATTTCAAAATGCATTTTTGATTAACATTCTAAAAGTATACAGTTTCAGTGACCTTCCTGCACTGAAATCACTTACTGTTCTTTTGTCAGAGGCGAGTGGAACACTTTTAAAATTTGCATTTTGTTTTGCATGCTGATAGGCTGTTGTGCAAAATATCCTCAGGGCTAATTTCTTAATTATTAAATTAATAGAAGAACATTATTTAAAGTCAGGCAGAACATGTTAGTGCATATTTAAACTGTGGTCAATATTTTGGATCATGTTCTCAACTACTCTAAGGTATGGAGGGTATGCAAATATATCTATGTTTTCTTCACGGAGCCTAGACCTCTATATTCTTCAGCAGTTCTGAGTCACCAGGCACATAATCCTGTTCTTCTCTCCGAAGAATTGTGATCCAGACTATCAGATATGTCTTGGACACTGAAATACGTGAAATAAGCAAAGATTCTGCTGAATAATTGAGCCGATAAGAGCAAGGAATGTTTTGAGAAGAAAATGCTCACAGTTTGAATTACAATCATAACAGTTACTGCGAGCTGGTCTTAAAGCAGATAGATTGAACTTAAATCAATCAGTATGTTTTTTCCAGATGGCCATAAGTATGTGTTCTATAATCTGTGTTTCTAGGAGTGCTTGTTTCTTAACTCCTGAGGTAAGAGTAAGTTAAGGCATAACACTGAAATCAGTTTAAAGAATACCACAAACTCTATAGCATATTTTCTTTCCAATACATAAATAAGAGATGACTGTGAGATTGTGACAACCTGCTTTTCTCTGTTGCTCTCACAAGGACATGTACTGAATACTATGCGGCCAGCACCTTCATTACTTCTTCATACACAGAAAAGCCACGAGTCCCTCAGGTCTGAAGTCAATCAGTGTTGCTCCAGACTTTTGACTTTGTGTCTTGGATGTCAGATAAGAAAGCCAAAAGTGATAAGAGTTTTGGCAGAGGCCTTGGACTTCAGGGATCTCTGATTGCCCTCAGTCTGTAAATCAGAGTAAATCAGTCTGTGCCACTGGTGGATTTCTCTGATCTCTAGTTCCAGACTTGGTCAATTTAGAAAGTCCCTTGAGATCCCATGAAACCTCTTTCCTTGGAAACAAGCTCATCTAGAGGCCAACTGGGCACCTAGCTTCACTTTCTACCTGGGCAGTGTGCTTCACTTTAGTCCTTCCATCTCTAAAAATTTGGTGATGCTCAGCTGGCCTCAGAGTATTGCTCAAGCCCAGTCTGCCTTCATTGTCTCCCCACACAGCAGATTGCTCCAGAGGGTGGATCTCAGCCGCAAACTTAAGGATCAGGCCCCAGCCAAAGCAGGCAGACAGCAGCCCAGACCTGGCAAAATGCACGTCCCTCTCAGCAACTTCTATTAAGCACCCTTAGGAGGGAGCAGATCTGGAGGGAGCTGCAGTTGTATAACACCAGTATTAGCAGCAGGATCAGAAATGTCCTAATTCCTGGAGTAATTTGGGGTTGTATAATGCAGCGAATGGGCTTTGCTTTAGCAAATGCTCTGGAGCAGGAAGGAGGCACTTGGGGAAACAGGATGAAATACACTGTGACTCGAATGGATGCAGTGGATTAAATGGGATTTTAAAACAACACTAGCATGAGTTGTAACAGCAGCAGAGCCTACCAGAAGGTGCTGCTTCTTCTTTTCTATGGAAAAAAAGAAATAGAGCAAAACTGCACCACAAAGTTACAGGATAATGGGAATATTCAAAACACTGAGAACATGGCATTCGAGGTTTACAAAGTCTGCAAACTCCTCTTTAACAAACCTGAGCCTTTCAGCCACTACCACTAAGTGCCTTATCCCCAATGACTTCCCCACTAAATTAGAGTACCGTTTAACATTTTATTATTTTGTATCTCAATAAGTGAAGCTATTGTCTTTATGCCCCACTTTCTAGGGGAAACAATAGACTCAAAAATCAGGGAAGGAAAGAAAATGGTACAAAGGAAAGCTTGAAAAGAAGCCTTTATTCCAATATGAATTAAGAACACCTCCCAGTGTGCCCTCAAAACACTAAGAAAAAAATTAAACTAGCTTATCCTCAATATGACAGAAGCTCTTCTAGGAACAGTTTAGATCAGACCATCAGAGTCTTCTGCAAATTCCTCTCTCACCACTTGCTGTACAAGAAGGGTAAGATAGGTCTGCTCCTCACACAGGTTTTTGTGTAGGGACCTAGAGCAAGGTGGGAAGAATCTGCAGCTGGATGATTATGTGTTTGCCCGGGTGAACCCTATGCAATTTGCCTCTGAGGACTACAACACAAAAAGCAGTGGAGCAGGTCAAGACGTAGCTGAAACTGTAGCTACAACTCTCCAGAGAGCTCTTTATGTTTTTCTTATTTGGCAATAAATGTGTGGGAACAATTTGCTTTCTTTCTCCCTCTACAGTTCCACCTTTTGATTTTGTTTTCTTCAAAGCACTGTCAAAAGACATTCCTTCAGGACAGATCTGCACCACAAGGCACCACTATGGGTGGAAAAATTATAACATCTACATGAAATTAAAAATCTGGTTTGAAAGCAGCCTACAGTCGGATTTCAAACTCAGCTTGCTGAATCTTTGCAAAATACATCCTGGGAGTTTTAATTTATACTGAAAGGCTCAATTTTATTTTTTCTTGTTTGGGGTTTTTTTTAAAGATCTCTAAGAAATATCTAAAACGTTAATTTATCTACTGGGCTGCATAAACTCCACATACAGCACTTAAGAGGGAAACTTCACTGCAAGATTCATGCAATATAACTGATATTGTTTCCTTCCTCTAAGTTACTATGGAAAATCTTCATAAGTGAGAAAATTCTTCCTTAGACCACCACATTCTGAAACCCAGTATTAGAGAAATGCAAAGGCTGTGAATGGAAACAAGACTTGTTTGCTGTATTTAATGTCCTGCATCATGTGGCTACTCACATGCATTTGTGAAAGAGTATTTGTGTGCACAGAAATAGCACCACAAGGAATCTTGGCAGTGCTCTTGAAGTTTTTTAAGCATATATATATATATATATATATATATGCACACAGACATACATATATTTGTTTCTTGCTTCTTTAAATTGCTGCCAAGTTGAACTAGGAATGACTTTTGTCCACTTTCCCTCTTTTCTACTCTTTCTGAGTATATTATTACCTCATCTGGTTTATTATTGTACCTTGTGTTCTTTTCCTTCTTCATTACAGTCTGTAAAAAGCTTATGGGCTTATTGTTAATTTTCTCTCTCTCTTTTATTTTTTTTCCCCAGTCTTAATTGTATATCTCTGAAAATGTGTTTCTGAGGTTTTAGCTTTGGCTGCGAGCACAGTAGTTATATTTATGGGTCTGCCATCAGTTTGCTACAGTTCAAGTAATTTTCTGCTTTTTGCTTGTTATGTTTTTGCCTGGACTTGATATACTTTATGAGTTTTTCTGCAACATTGGCTTGTATATCTGGCATAGATAATATTTTGCCTTGGTCCTAATATCCTATCAGAGACCCAAAGAGTAATAATTTTTTCTTCCTGTGTAATGTTGGGAGATTATTTTTTTAAATGAGCTGGAAAGCTTTATTAGTTTACCAGAAATGAAAGCTTGTAATGAATCCACATGGAATTCTTTAATCATATCTTTGCTATTTTTTAACTGTACCTTCAAGTGGAATGTGTTTATATTTGCAGAGGAAAAAAAAGTTCACTTGTTTAGCATTTCAGCATTATGCAGGAATTTTCAGTGCATGAGGTTGCTCATCATTTTTTCCTAAGTACAAAGAGTACTCAGGAGGAGAGAGAGGAGAGAGGTGAGAGGTGTTTTTCCAGCCTGAGAAAGGTGAAAGAGCTGCTCCTCTTTGCCATCAGAGATTAAACTTCTGGCAGGCCAATTTGTGTTCTGTCATGTAGAGCTGGGTTGTGATGTTACAGATGACACAAACAGCTTAATATTGTACTGAGGGTTTTGGCGAGTAGTTCTGATTTATTAAACTTTCTTTCTGTGACAAAATTCCAAGGGAATCTTTGGGCTAGAAGATCTTTATCTCCAAAAATTAGTTGATATCCATACATTTATAGAGTGTTTTGACATGCACAGCATTTCAAACAAATGAACTTAATAGAAAACCACATTTATCCATATTTGTTTGTACCTGAGAGATCTCTTATGGAGACTTTATGAAGTCAAAGGTAAACTGAGCCCAGCCATGCTTGGAGCTGCAACTGAGACTGAGCTGACTGTAGCCCAGGATGGTCTGAGTGGTGGGTACCAGGCTGTAGGGTCTGCTGGGTGAATCTGCTCTCTACAGATGGGGTGTAGGCACTCTCAGGGGAGAATGCTCATCACCTACTGCTGTGCTGCTTCTTCTACATGCCCTCCAGGAAAGCTTGCTGACTGCACAGCCCTTACTAGAGGCAGGTGTTTTTGAAGACTATAAAGATACTCAATGCAGTGTGAAGGAAGAAGTATCTTCGAGACTGTGTGGAAAAGCAGCTTAAAGTGGCACAACATAATGATAAGGGAAAAGGTCCTCTGAGGAGCCAGGGAAATTTCAGTTGTAAATGTTAGGCATCGTTATTTAAATACTGGATCCCAACAGATGGCAAATCTGGATACAGGAAGGTGAGCAATAGGCCTGGAGTTTTTCAGCTGATAACTGCCTTTCATAACAAAGCATTAACGACTTAGCAAAAGAGCTGGGGGCTGTCTGGTTAAAAAATCTAGGCTAAACAACCTGAATCCTGCCACTTTCTGATGTGCAGAGGAGGTTCCCCTTCTCCCACACTGCTTTCAGCTGCCTTGCAATTGCTTAACATAGCAGTAGCATTAGAGGATCATATTGTTATGAATTTTTATGCTTACTCTAACACATAAGATACATTTATTTTTGAAAACCACATAAAGCTTTCTTTTAAGAGTCCTACTGATTTCCAGATTGCTCAGATTGCTTTCTTAGATTATGGAGAGATTGCTGTGTCTCTTTAGTATGTCAACTGTTTTTTCCCCAATTGTTATATGGCACTCACATGTTTGCCTTTCATTTGTTCTGAATTTGTTCCTTCCTAATGCAATCATACCTATGCTGCTTCTTTTTGCAATTTTCTTTTTACAATTTAAATGGGACAATTTTCCTGTCATTCTCTTTGTTTCTACAAAACATTTCTACAAATAATCATAAACTAAGTAAAAAAAAAAACCACAACAACAAACTGTTAAGAATGAAGTGGGATCAAATCAGAGAGAAAAAGCAGCAGCAGCTCACTGATAACTTTTATGTATTCTTCTGTTTACCCATGCTTCAGACATCTTCTCAGAAAGGCTCGGTGTAGAAAGCATGCAACTGGTAGTAAAGAGAAAGGAGAGAGAGAGGGAAGGAGAGAGGGAGGGTGGCGTGGAACGGAAATAGCGGATACGCCATGGAGAGCAAGCCAAATGCCAAGGGCACCCTGCACCTGAACGGACGCCAGAAGACAATGCCAGCAGTTCACAGAGCTTCTGACGGTCTGTGGTTTGCTTCTGGGGGAGAGCTCTGGTGCCTTTTTGTGTGTGGGAGGAAACAATAAAAAACACCATCAGAGAGCGCCTGCAGGTGAGTGAGGGCTTCTCATGATGGAGGTAAGCTGTGAGGCTCTGCTCCACTCCGGGCAGAGCCGAGGCTTTAACCTTACAGCCCAGCCAAGGGCTGCAAGCTTTTGCAGCGTCGGTCCTTAAGCTCCTCAGTATTCACCTCTTCCTACAAGCTACACAGGTACAGCAAGATGTGATTACCATGAGATCTTGCTATAGATAAAGCTTCTTATAAGGAAGTGGTTGGTCCGTATATAAGGTTTCCTCTCTCTGAAAAAGGTGCAGAAAGCCTTTAAATTTGTTCGCTTCTGTCACATCTCCACCTCAGGAGGGCAAGGCAAGTCCCCTTGTAGCTATCTGGACCTTGAGTAACAGTGCTGAAATCAGGGTTTGTCATAGAGAACACATCTCAACCAGCTCAACTGAGCTCCTAATTTGGTCTAATACATACCCTGGGGTCTCTTCAACATGTATTAAATACATATGTAAATGTCTTTTCATTTTTCTGACTTCCATGTCACATTGCACAAGCTGTCTCAAAAAAAAACCTGAGAAGTGCAAGTGTTTAGTAGGAGCTGCTGACACACTTCAGAATTCCAAATAAAGTGTTTCTTCAAAGAAGTGTGAGAAACATGACTTCTTCCCTCCTTGGTGTCTCAGCACTCGGTCAAAGACAGTTTTAAAGGACCTTGATTTTCAGGAAGTGCTTTTAGCACCAAGACCTTTTATGCTAGCTACTTGAGCAACCTGAAACAGTTAAAAATCCCTATATATATATTTAAAAATTTAAATCAGGAGTTGATTTTTTGATGCTTTTTTTTAGTCAAAATATGTTCTTTATTTCATCGTTTTACAGGAGATGGATAATGCATTCACACTATGTCTAAATTGTGCATGGATTTTTAGATTGACCTCCCTGTGGACGTGTTTTTTTGCTTATATTGAAAGATTTCATTTATCATGTCATTTACTCTACCAAGATTTTTGCACCATGCTACTCCATGAAAATTGAGTGTCTTAGTAAAAATGGCACACTATGTCTGAGATTTTTTCCCTGTCAAAAGGAAAAAGAGTCAGGTGACACTGGAATAAAATGAAGCTTTATTTTTGAATTAAATTGTTAAAAATACTGGAACTTCTAAAAGGTATACATTCTAGTGCTGTTATTACATATTTGAAAGGAGAAAAGAGACAGGTCAAGTCATAACACTGTGTGACAAAGAGAAGGAATTGTCTGTTCAATTTTGGAAGTTCATTTAGGCCACACTAAGAATTTTTTATTCCCCAGAGTCTCATAGACCATTTCCCTGTGTATTTTAATAGTTGATTAAAAATGAAGAAATGAACATATGCTGGAGGGATACAAACACTGAGCTATGAAAATGTGGGAAAGACAAAATGAGATTAACAGATGGCCAGCCATGAAGTCCTGTTTTAAGACACATATCATCACATTAAGCTACTATTCTTCTGAAAATATAAATGCAGTCAGAGAAAGAATAATGCCCCCTTGTTAATTTTTCTTCACTATGTCTATGGAAAGCCTTTTATTTCCATTTCTACTTCAGTTTTGTTTTTGTTGTGAAATAACTATTGGAGATAGTTGGATAACTGTCCTCTGGAGATGCCTCTGGAGATCTATTTTTGTTATTTCTGTCCACTCGTACAGCCTAGAAAATCCTCAGAAATCACTTCTGTATTTATCAACACAATGGAGAGATAGAGAAAAGGGATTTAAGGGTTGTGGCATGAATTTGCTACCAAAGATAGGTGACACATAGCCTTTACACCTGATTTTCTTTTTCCTCAGCATTTCCAACTTCTTAATTTCCTTCTCTTCTCTGTTGTTCTGTCTGTGTGGTCCTAAACTTTTCCTCAGAGTTTCTGTCAGCTTTTAATTTTCACCTTCCTCTGCCTACAACCCCATCTCACTTCTCTATTTTGCTGTCTGAACTCCAGCTTCCTAATCTTCCTCTTCTCCAGTATTAGCACTTTTCCTACTTTTTTCCAAGAGTGGAAAATGGGGCTACCCTGATGAGAGAAGAGGAGGTACTCTTTGATCTTAATGTAAGACCCCACATTGCCTCCTCCACTTGGGCAGGCTTTGTGCTCTGCTCAAAGATTAGGGGAAGCAATCCTAGGAAGAACCTCCTGACTGGCCATACACCACCAGTCCTTCAGAGGCCTTCTTCTCATCCACTGAACTGGCTATTCCTACCTGCCTTACTTCCCACCCTCCCTTGGGACAGGGGGAAGCAAGGCTATACCTGGGGAGTTGTGGCCTCAAACTGATCTCCTCTGTTCTCTACTCCCTTTCCCTTGCTATCAGAGAAAGAAAAGAGATACAGGTTGTTACCTCTTAAAGACGCTTTTGAAACTAGAAAGGGATGTTCTTCTTTTGCCTCTAGCCTTCCCTTAGATGGCACCCACAACAAAGAGGCAGTATCCAGAGGCTTTTCTTGGTCTCTTAAAGGAGGGTGGGATGGAAAGAAGGAAGGGTTCCAAAATCTGTCAGTGAAATCCCATCATCATAATGGAAAAGGATATTTGGAGCGCTGCTTCAGGCTTAGTAGTTCATGTTTCAAAAACCCCAGCATTATGACTAGAAATATGTCTTTGCTGTGAGGTAAGTCTCATTTCTGTACATGAACTGGCTATTATAAGCAGGCAGACAGTAAGATCCATTGTATGTGTGTAGTTTCCCAGCACTGCTACAATCCCACAGCATTTTTCCTTTACAGTGACTAACCTGTGAGTATATATGCCTTCAAAATTTCCCTACTCCTTCCGTGAAGCTCAGCACACCTTGGGAATGGGGTACAAGGATAGTGCTGGGGCTGTGTCTATGCCACGAAAGTCTCCAGAGCAAACCCTGTGCCAAAGCTTGGTTCCTCTGTGTGCTGCTTAGTGCTGAATCCCACGAGCAAATGTTCTTAGGAGGAGCTAGCTGGAGTGCTCCCAACAAACCCAGGGAATAAGCTACACCCGATGAGAAGTTGGAACATCAGGAGACTTATGCTAGGGCTCAGTCCCTGGCCTCCTTGGTTTTAGCAGTGTCAACATGCCATAAAAACTCAGTTCTGCACATTATTATTTGTGCAAGAGCCATTTAGCCCAGAGAAGATCAGAGACAGTGTATTCCAGACAGCCCAATATGCCACAGTCCCAAAACTGTCTCCCCAGGGATGGGCACGCTTAAGAATCAAATCCCCCATCACTTTGCAATTCTGCAGTCATTTTAAGTCTGGTAATCAACATTTTTTTCCACAGATTTCCCTTCAAATGCACCTCTAATGGTTCTGCACATATTTGTTTCTTCATAATTGTCAGTTTCTATAAAGCTAAATGTCTCCTCTCTAATTTTTCAGCTAGAAATATGTAGCGAAGATCTGACATGGGTAGGTCTAGTAATTTTATAAACTCAGCCTTTAATTTTCACACAGGAATCTGTGAGGTAAGCAGCGACTATTAAAATAAAAAAAGGAAAAAACCCATGAGCCTCTACTGTTCTTTCAGGAATTGTTCCATACATTTGTAGCTAGGATATTGTCATAATAAAGTTGTCCTTTCACAGTAATTTAAATATACTTTGATGTGTTTCAAATGGCCAAATAAGATGATTTATCATTAATAAGTATAAAGGTAAAAAAGTCCATAGATATTCAAATGGAATCTAATCATGGAGTTAAATGCAGAGTTGATCCAAAGTTTACCCTAGGTTGGATGATTCATGAATTGGTTTGGTTTTTTCCTTTATCTATGAGCTGCTGGAATGATAACTGCTAATAATAGCTCAGTACAATCAGCCAAAAGTGGTTTCTTGGACCATAGGTCTTTATGTAATGGAAGAAAATAAATTTCCAGTATGTAAAAGAATCCTTTTCCTGCCTTATTATTTTTTTTTTTTAATTGAAGTAGCCTTATATTAGATACACTAAGACATATGCAATGTATTCATAATTACAAAAAATGATTTGTTTTTGTTCTTAAAAATGCATTTTAATATGATATCCCTCTGATATGTACAAATATCAGCATGCCCTAAAATGGTACTGAGTGATTTTAAATGTGATAGACAGTCTAAATATTGTCGAAGTGGAAACTGTATTTAAGAAACTGAATTAAGAGAAACAGTATAGTACAAACACCTCCATGCATTTAGGCTTACAAAAAAGTCTAGTCCCCAGGGACAGTACCTGAAATATTATTCCATACAATAGCAAGTACAGAAAAACAACTGCAAATTCTAGAGAACACTGCAGAGTTTACAAGGTGGCTGTTAGTAATTCTGGAACACTTAGTGTAATGAAGGCAAAAGTAATGGAGAAGCTGTAACACACACAGACTGTCACTAGTAATACAAAAAATGCAATACAATGAAGATCTGATCACCTCTAATAGATCCCTGAACACACCAAACAGATGATAGAGGCATTGCTTTGGCATTAGGAATGGCAAGACCTGGAGCAAGCCAAAAGTATAGCCAGTACTAAAGAAACAGGAGCTGAAGTGACACTGTTACTTCAGAAAAAAAAAGAGATCTGAAAAATGTGACTGTGGTGGGAATGATTGCTGTCATCTGTTCCTGCTTAATGGAGATGGTAAGAAAGGAGGGAGGAACTTACAGTTTAACAATGCTTTTACCCAAACCCACAGGGCATGCCTAACACAGAATACAATGAAACTTTAATATCAGAACAGGACACTTACCCAGCAGGTGGAATGTGAGAATTGTAAGTACTGCGCTTCTTCCCATCAAAAGAGTGCAAGTATTTTTCAAGCTGTAATAAGGCATTAGTATTTGCTGTAACCTGGTAAATTGTAGAATATTCTACAGATTCATAGAGATTTCTCAAGCTTACAGCACATACAGAAAAGGGTAGCTCAGGACTTGTACTGGCGTTTCAGGTGCAGGTCCAGAACCGTGTAAAAGAGTATCAGTGGTCCTTGTTTACAGGGTCTGATTCAGAATACAGTTTTCCACTTTCTTTACTGTCTCACTGCTGAAAATGGACATCTCATACTGCAAGCCCATTTTTATTTTAAGCCCCTGACCACACATTTCAGTAAACATTATATGCAGTTAATAAAACCAAGTATTTCTAACTGAATTTTATTTTCTACAAAGCATAGGAAATATTCCCCTGAAATCAAGGTGTGTGGATCCATTTTGTTTCACAAACTAGAGTAAATTTTAAGCAATCATCATCTCCTTTTCTTGCTTCTATAAGCCCTGCATTGAGCAATTCTTAGTTCTCTATTGGATCACACCAGCAGACATAACATGTCAAATGTACCATACATATAAAATACATTTAATTTTTTCACGCATTCTGTGGGTGGCTGAGAAACACACACATTCCAGGACCCTGAAAATCCTTCTTGTTCTGCAGAATGGGAGGTAATTTTTTGTATTATTTCTTTACAAAAAAAATTTTACAGCTATCATACAGTATTCACACTGAAGGGCAAGATTATCATAAAGGGACGAGAGAGTAAATCAGCTAAATGCAAAGAAGGAAAGAAAATATATCAGCTCCACTCACTGTTTGAATGATATGCTTTCCTCCTGAGGTATTAAAAACAGAACAGGTTAAAAACAGGAAAGCAGTTGTGCTGGCACAGTGAAGAGGCACATGCATGTTCTAGTCATTACAGTTTTGCCAGCAAAATACCACATAATTCTATAGCTGATGCTTCACATTCAGCTTAATCTGCAATACCTTTTTTTAGCTACAGAATCAGCTGCCTTGGTCACACAAGGTTAGGACTATAAGTAGCTCCAATGAACTCTGGAATGTATTTTCCAGTAACATCTGGCTATTGAAAACTCCACTGACAGCTGCATTGGTGGCTGTGAGAGGCTATCTTCAGGTCAAACTGCTGTAGGGCTGGCTGAACCCTCCTTTTCACCAATGAGATTTACTCTTTCCATCCTTTTTGTATTGAATCTGGATAATATCAAACTTTCAACCTTTCCTTGGAATTAAGAAAAACACACTCATCATATTAATCTATGAACTGATGTAAGGATATAGTTGAGCAATAACATAGTTATGCTTGAATTTAGGTAGCTCACAAAAAAATAAGTTTGCAAGCTTTCCCTTGAAAAAATAAGTCCAACAGCCACACGTACAGTATCTTATGAATCAGGTAGAGCAGCTTGTCCTGCTATCCCACCTCTAACTCTTGTAATAATATTGTCTCATCTGAGAATTCTTCTTTTCTCCCTCTTCCAGGAGAAAAAAAAAGTTATCTCGGTGCCTCAAGAAGTGAGGTTTAGTCTCACTATGTGTGTTCCCAGAACACAAGGAGGGGCTAAACCATGTATTTTCTGAGCTTCCCACCTTATCTTCCTCTACCCCACTACTTGTTGCAAGGTACCTTATTTGTGTTACCCTTGTGCTTCTCCCCACAATAGTCACACCAGGGGGAACTCAAGAGTGGGAGAGTCAGGCCAGCCTCACTCCAAGCCACAGCTAGAGACTGGATATGACAATGAAGTCTCTGAAATCATCTGAAAGAAACTGACTGCTTAATGGTTGGGTGGGTTGCTTGGTGGGTTGGTTGGTTGGTTGGTGGGGGTTTTGTCTGCAATCCTAGTTAACTTTTACCCATTTCAGGTGTCCCTCATTTCAAGAGCTTTAGTCCTCATCCCTAACCTGGCAGAAATTGCCGAGTTTTGCTATGCTCAATCCTCAAAAAATAAAGCTCATGTAAAAGGTGAGAAGGATGTGCAGGTAGATAGAGCCCACACACTCCAGTCAGTTTTTCAAAAGTAAAGGTGCTACTGGAACACCAGTTGGCATGTACGGAGAGTCCAGCTATATCTGAAATAGTTTTTCTCTGATGTGTTTAAAATGAGAATGTTGATCAATGCCTAGAAAGATGTCAGTCCTTTTCCAAGAATTTGATTTGCTTTGACTTTGGCAAAGTCAGCCTGGAAAAATGTTTCATGTCTCTCTGTTTATTTAGTTGTGTTTATTTCTAAACTTCTAATTGCTCTAGGTAATCACCTCATTAGAAATGATTTCCAGAGAATGCAAACTGAACTGCTAGGTAGCACTGTAAGAGTTCTTTCCAACAGGAATTAGGAAAGATCATTGGATATGTTAATGGTTGTGTTTATAGGGCTGAGAAAACTTTTTTTCCAGTTGGCTTTAAGGTATGATTAAATTGTTTTGCATAGCCAAGAACTGCAGGAAGACTGTTGCTTGTGAATACTTTACTAGGAAATTGTTTTAGCTAGAACATTATTTTTGAAAATGTTCATTTACCACTTATTCTAGAAATGTTCACGCCCAGCCCTCAGTGGGTTTTAGTGTTTGCAAAGGGCTCAATCAAACTTCTACTGAAATTAATGGAAAAATATGAGTAGTGGAAAAGTCTCTAAATATAATCAAGTGTATCCTTGCCTACTTACTCAGAAGACTTAACTGCCATGATTCATAAATGAACCACAGAGAAGGAGTGCATCAGATAAAATCATGTCCTATCTGAACAAAACTGGGCTGTCAGCTAAAAGGCGGAGATGACACTGCCAATGCAGCCTTTATTTGCTTCCCCTTTATTCTCCTCTATTTCTGTCATCCTTCCCAAAACTAATATGCATTGCAAATTAGATTTTAACTCTGAATAATAACTCAGTATTATCAAGGCCTAATTATAATCTCACTTTATATTTACTATTGATTTTGTGTAATCTTGATATACAGAGAGATTAGCATTAGATCATTTCGTTCTGCTTAGATAAATGTACTGTTGACATTAGTGGGAGCAGGAATTGGTTCTTATCCAAAGTTCGTTAAAGGAAAATGGGATATTTTCCTTCATTTGGACAGTTTTCTTTTCAGATTCTTGTGGAGGACCAAAGGGAAACTGTTGCTGAGGTACAAAATCTTTTTCCCCCTTTCTGGATTAACATTAAAACTCAGTTTGTGAAAAGGTATGCTTTTTTTCTCCCCTTTAAACTCAACAAGGTCTCTTAAAAATAGAGTGAAATTTAATATTTCCATTGATAATCTATTTCCTACAAATAAAAAGAGTCATGTTGTACAAATGACCTTGTGTTATTAAGGAAAAATGACTGCAAATGAAAAAAAAAAAAAGAATTGCATTTGCAATACTGAATGTAGGAAGCATTTGTATCTGGCAAAAACATTTTGTACACTACTATATTGTCTTTGAACTTATTTCCCATGGGAGTAGCTGTTGCTCAAGAAAACAGGTGTTTCAGTGCAATACCTGGAGGGCATCATTTAAGTTTAAACATTATTTGTTTAAGGAACCCACCTAAGGTTTCTTGCACTCTGTTTTGACACAGTTCAGCAGAAGACATTTATTACAATTTAAATAGTCTATGGTTCCTAAATGCAAATGCCCATGACTGCTATATAAATCTGTTTAGACCTGCTAACAATTTAAAACTGAAAAAGGACATCTCATTTTCCATGATCTAGCTTTGTTTCAAAACTCTGAAAAAAAGGGGCATTAAGCCTTTGGCTTATCCTGTCTGTAATGTCAGACTTGAGATCACTGCAGTCACATTGGCTGATGTCCTGCTGCTGACTCCTGTGAGCTGTGCCCACTCTCTGGAAGGTGCTCGCATTTTCACCCTTGAGGAATCACATTTCTCTTACCTAACACCAACAACTCCAAATTAGAAGTCTAAGGTAATCACTGCAGTTCCCTTAGATAATAAAAAAGGAGGACATTTTCAAAGGGACACTCATCACCCCATCATTTGGTGCAAGGAATTTCCAGTTGAGCTGCCCAACTCTTGGTTGATGACAGAGGGAACCTCTGCACCTAGCAGACTTTCTGCAGCCAGCTTTTTATTTGGATGGTGTTAAGGGAATTGATTGCAGAGATGTGAGTAATGATTTTTAGAGCATGCCTGCACAGGTGGGTACAGACAGCCCTGATTTCATCCCATCCATGCTCCTGCTCAGTCAGCTAGCTCTGAGGAAAGGCAAAATGAGCTCAGGTCTGCCTGCACCTGCCTGGGTAAATCATGCCCTTGCAAGACAAGGTGTAAATAGCTAGTTACTGCTTTCAGCTGCACCCAAAAAAATCACCTGGTCATTTCTGGGTAAAAAAAAATAATTTAAAAAATCAATAAGAAAAGATAACTGAATGATGTCCAAAAATGCCCTCTTTCTGACCTTGAGTGTGAAAAGAAGAAATGGAGAAGAGCTGTGTCTAATGAGGTAGAGTTAATGAATATGTGAGACTAGGATTTCTTTTTAAAGTCCATTAAGCTCTAATTGCTCTGAAAGGAGCCAAGTTCCCTAACAGCAGCTTCTGCATAATGACAAGTGCTTTCTTCCCATGCACAGGCCGCTCTTCTCTAAGTGTGGAGCAGATTCAGAGGTGTCTAGGTCATGAGTTAAAACACTTCTTTTTGAAGCTCTCTGCATCTTCTCTGAACGCTGGGAGTTCTATTTTTATGGTGAAAGTAGGCACAGTAACACACGAGTGCTACTTTTTAAATGGCACACTTGATGCACTTTAACAAGTTAAGCATATTGAATGTGTCTGGTGGTGAAATTTGCGAAGAAAAATACAGAAAATATTTTTTTTTGTGCCTAAATATGTGATTTTAAAGCTGGCATGTGTGCTGTTTTAAAATGTTAAGCTTTGCTTTTGAATATAGAACTTCTGCTTTTTTTTCATAGGAGATGAGATGAATCTGGAGACAGATCTCTTGTTATTAGGCTGTCTATCATTGGAGTTCTGGTTCTCCTAACAGAGAAAATAATTCTTTAGGTTAAGTAAATCTTGGTAACACTCTACCTCCTTATTCCCATCTACTCTTTCAATATTGTGACTTAATTGAATGGTTAACACTAATGAGGTCACAGATGCAAGAAAAATCTGTTGGGTCATCTGTTGCAAAACTATTTAGGAATATAGAAGTCAATTCTAAACTCTGCTGATAAATGTGACTTTTTATTTTTAGTCCAAATATGCATTCAGAAAGCAAAACATTGCTGATGTCCATCAAGAACTTTGACTAAAAATATTTTTTTTTGAAATTTTCACCTTGTTCTTTACCTATATATCTTTGGAGTGTCGGGACTTTGGTATCTAATCTATTTTTTTCACTTTTCTTTGTATATCTATAGTTTTATGTGCCTGTGTCTAGGTCAGAACTTACTGCAGTATGTAGTCAGAAATAAATATATGGTTAATTTTGGCTGAGTTCTCTTCAGTCACTCTTTTCTTCCACTATGTCAACCTTCTTGTGTCATCATCAGATAGAGATGTCAGTGGAAAATTAGTCCTGTTTGTCTAGCTTACACATCTAACATGGTACTAATTTTAGGTTCTTAAGGAACTTATTCTATAAAAGTAAGTGCTTATAAAGGCAACAGAAAAATGTAAGTGCTTTCTAAGTCATCCAAAAATAATTATTGTCCATTTAGTTTTAGATAGCTAAGTTAGGCACCTACTTTTCTCTTTAACTATGCAGAGAACTTCAGGGCTTGCTATAATGATTCCCTAGATCGCTGAAAATAAGTTGCCTAAGATAGACAGTGACAATCCCTTGTAGAGGAATTCATATGACCTGTGCTGCAGTGTCTGAATTTGAAGTAGCTATATTCTTATGTTCTTATCTGACCTTTATCAGAAAGCTTCCTCAAGCATTGCTTAATAGGATATTTTTACTGATTTTATAGGATTATTTTCTCAGAAGCAGGTACCAACAGAGTGTAGAAATTGAAATTTGTAAATATTAATACCACCGTTTGTAACTGTTGCCTCTGTAGGAAAAGCTTCTGAAAAGGGTCGGCTGCTCGTTAAATTAGGAGTCATCCCCTCTCAAGTTTTCTGGGAGTCATTGTGTGAAAAAAATTAGTACAGGTTAAGACATACTTAAATATTTGAAGTGCACATGCCAAATCTAGTAAATAGTTTGAACCAAAAATTTCTGTGGGGTCCATCATGGTTTCCACCTGCATTCATACCCTTGCTAGTTACAACTGTCTTGTTAGATTATTATTCACGGTATATTTATCTTATGTTACCTGAAACAATCTGGTTTTGTAGAACAAGGAAAAAGCTGAAGAATATTTTTCAGTTTTACTGGAAGATAAATGTATTCCAGGCGCATTCAGGATCTTACCAGGTAAGTCCGCAATAAGAAAAAGGCTTTTTGTATCTTTATCATAAATCACAACAAATGCTTTGAAATGAGATAGGAGATCCTCAGCTTCATGCCACTTCAAATTCTGTGTTACTAATTAACATTGCTAAGAATAAAAGCCATATGAAGAGCATATCCCAACATCATGTTCACTTCCTTGTTATCATGAGCAAACAGACTATAGAATACTTGTCATAAACTGATCAAAGACTTCTCTAAATGGTTAGGTTTCTTCCTTCCATAACCTTTCTTGTAAGACTCAAGTGGAGCAGTTTGGGTTGGGAGGGGTTTTAAAGATCATCTCATTCCTGTCCCTCTGCTGGGACAAGACAGCTTCCACTAGACCAGATTGCTCAAAGCCCTACCCAGCCTAGCCTTGAACATTTCAAGGGAAGGGGCATTTTTTCTTAGAAGCCTTCTTTTATTTTCTACTCTGAACTCTCTTTGTTACTAATTTTTAACTATCTCCTCCATTCCAACATGATAATTTAGTTTAAAAGAATTCTTTTTCCTTCTTATGTTTGTCCCCTGAGTTTAAGGAGAGACCTTCCATTTATCCTCTATGCCTCCAGTCTGCCTAGTTAAGGAATCAAAGACGTGGCTCCATACTGGGGGACTTAGCATGTTAAGGCCACACAAATTTTTAATCTTTGAATGCAAGAGTGGAAATCCATGTGATGCATTTCAATTCTTTGTCCAAGGGTTTGATACAGCCTGGTGCTTATGAATGACATTCACTCACAAGAGTTAACATGCCGACACCTAAACTAACCCCAAAAGACAGAGCAGTGTGAGGAGTGTGTCTGAGACTCTCACCATGGTATGTACCATGATATTCGTATTTCTGGTTTTACTGTTACTTGAAATACCTTGTCTGGTACACTTTAAGAATAACATGCTAACCCATTGTTTTCAGTAGAGAATCCAGCCAGGACACACTGGAGTATTTATTTATGCACATGGCTGAAGTTCAGACTTGAAATGGCAAATATGAATTCATGTGGCTGGTAGAACTATCCCTGAAATTCACAATGGTTGTGGATTATTTTGTTATATGCTGGGGTATTCACATGATCTAAGATATCAGCTTTAACACCATCAAAGGAAAAAAAAAAAAAAAAACAAAAAACTATTTAGGGAGTTAACACCATCAACATTCCACAATTTAAATAGTATTATGTCACTGCAATTAGATGTTTAGGAAGAAGGATTTAGAATGTCTTTATTTTAAAAACAAGACTAGGGAGAATTATCACCTGTGTAAATTTTACAAAAAAGCATCAGAGCATGTTAAGAAAGCATACAGAAGTAAAACAGACAAAAAGTGACATAAAATGTCATACATAGGAATTCCGATATCAGAAAAGCTTACTTTCATACAAAGGAGGTGTTTACAAAAACTATTTTGTTAATCTATTAGAACAGTAAATCTTTCACCTTCTCTTAAATCTTTCTCTTTCAGTCTGAATCATATTTCTAGGCCGCTAAGAAAACATATCTAGACTTTTGCAGTGTGAACACTGTTTTCATCCTGATTTTGAAACTCCATGAAATCATAATTGCAATTATAAGACCAAATATAACCTTGTTATTAAGCAAATCAAGAGTTCAAGCCCATCTGAAATCTCCTCCACCCAACTGTATACAATATATGAAGGTTTTCACATTCTTTGTCAGATTTATTTGGTTGTCAGTTCACTTACTGATGCAATTAAGAGGTGCTAGTAAGTATTACATTTGTGGCAGAAAAAAACCCCACCTATTTGTGGACTTCACTCATTCATCACTATTTTACAGACACTTTTTGGAGTTTGATTACATAGCAACATTCCATTCAAATTTCCCCAGCAGCAATTTTGCTGTAGTTGCCAGAAATGTATCGTTCAGCAGTCAAGGTGGCAGTTAGATTGGGTATTTTGGTGAAATAATTCTGTTTCAGTTTCTAAATATTTGTGCACACGCTAATGTAAAATTTAAGATCTTCAGTTGCTGGAAAATTAATATAAGGTGTTCTCATCTGTATACTTGTTAAATTTTTTTTCATTAAAAAGAAATTATTTTTTTCTCATTGCAAAGACACATTTGGTATCTATGGCTGTCCAAATAATACTGGTATGTATCAGTAGAGATTGCATTTAATTGTGTTAAAATAATTGCATAGGAATAGAAGAAAAAAAAAAAAAAAGAATGAATCCTTTAATAATTAGTCAAGTCTAATCTTTTACTTTCTTTTTGAAAGAGATGTAAAAACAATGTTAATTTATCTTACCTATCTCCAGGGCATCAACTCAGTGTATGAGGCTAGTGACATCTTGGATTTCTCAGATGCACCCTGCCTTCAGCAGTCTCATTAGAAGATGCAAGACATTTGGATTCTGTTCAACATGGGTCAGCACAGGCTTTTGACCATCTAGGATATTACTGGTGACACTGGGTGCTGGCATTGTGCAACTGACTCAAGACCCAGGCAGTTAAATTGTCTTTCAGGGTGACATTCAGACATCAGCAGGGAGGTGTCTACACTTAAGTGTATCCTCTAACATGTGAGAGCAATTTGAGCTCCAGTCAATTCAGTGAATTCAGCTGACCAAATCTAGGCCTCTACTGTGGATGCAATTGAATGGCTCTCCAGACCTTATTGGTTCTACTAAGAGTCAGCTCAATGCTGCGCAATGTAGAAATTCTGTTTCATATAAGCTCTTCTAGGATATTCTAGCTTCCTGCTGCCAGCCCAGAAGGATTTGGGGTTCTCATATACATATCTATCTGTCAGACTCAAACTATGTCCGGGTACCTAGAATAATCTCCCCAGAACTCCTGAAAAGATAAATGAATCAATCCTGGAATCATTATTTATTAAAATGAAAACTCACCCACCTATCTCATGTGTAAATACTTAGACTTGCTCACATTAAATTTCCACAACCTGACTGATTCCTGACAGAGTCAGCCAAGACTAACCTTATTGCCTATTATGTCTCCTGAACCAGCAACTGCAACAGGTACCTACTGTGGGAAATTCAGACCATTCGAAGATCAGGGATATTTAGGGTGAGATTCCCACTTCTCTCCCTCAAGAGTCCTTCACAATTCATGCAGAGAGCTGAAGATCCATGTTATCCATGGATGTTATGGGCACTGCTGATGGGCAAAGGTGATGCTGAGATGAGGAATTGTGTGAGGCCTATAGACAGAAGAACTTTTTCAGAACTGTTTTTAAGATTCCAGGAAAAAGACAGCAATAATACAAGTTGTTAGGGTTAAGTAACAAGAATTTAAAAAACAGGATTCAAATGGAAGCCACAGAAAATTCATTATTTGTAAATTTTTGTAGCCTAGATACTATCAATGTACAGGGGACAGGAAAAGGGATGACTGTGGTGGTATTTGATTTTATGCCTGTGTTTAAGTTCAAATATGTATTAAAATTTAGTCAGATATTTTATTTATTTTGTTTTCATCTAGTCGATGAAAGAATAAGGCACAATTACAAGAGAATCCATAAACCTAGCACAGAACTGTATTTAGATGTATGTTTTACAAAGAAAAAAAGGAAGACACTGGGAATTCACATTTTGAGAACTTACTTCTGTGTGGGCTAAACAGATACAAAATAATTTCCTTTCATTACTGTGTAGGACAGTCATTTGAGGCACAATCTGAATGGATATGGAGCAGCTGTTCTTTAGTTCTCCAGACTAGAATCTGACAGCTAAAATTCAGTAAACCAAGAGCTCAAAAAAAGTTAGGAAAAGGCTCCTGTGCTTAGTGCTTTAACTGGGGCTAGCTGTTCATGAAAGTGTATCAGGCCCCTGCCCAATGTACAAGGAGATGCAGAGTCAAAGCCTTGATTTAAGATGATGGTTTCATGGGTCTTTGTTTGTAACTCTTAAAAAGCGTAAAAGTACTTAACCTGTTATCTGTAACCCTGTCCACATTAATCTAAGGTTAACAACATGGTACAATTTAAATAGGTTCATATCTTCATTTATCAAAAGTAGAAAGACAGTGCTAATACACAACTCTTCAACTGGACATCAGTTGTCACTTTGGATTTTTGAGCTAGTGGAAGCCAGGACAGGTCAGAACACTAGAGAATTAGTGGCTCTCTAGGATCCACATCTCTGGATCCTTTGATTGCTTTAGTATACAATCTTCTTAAGTGAACCATTTGTTTTCTTCTACAGATCTAAAGCCTTTCCTACCTATTCTTTATGTCTCGTCTTGATGTGGAATTAATGAGATTATTTCTCCATGCTTGGCTGTGCCTTAAACCAGTCACTCCATCTTGATCCAGATACCTCTGAGACCATCGTTTTAGCGATTGTGAGTTATGACTGCTATATTGCTTAATTTTCACACTTAGATTCTTCCTGAAGAGAAAAGGACCTGAACAGACTCAGATCTTATTTACAGCAAGTCTGAATTTTTGGACCAATCAAATAATTCCAAACTGAGTACATTTTCAAGTCATAAATACAATGGATACATTTTTTACTACATATAATATTTGTATTTTTAAAACATGGGAAGAAATTCTAAAAAATTTCTCCTGCCTGCATCATCTTTTCCAATCCCTCTAAACTGTGCTTTCTGCAGCTGTGGATGAGCATGTGTGACACTTTTTTCCTCAAGGCAGTGGGTCATCTCATCTGCTTTTGTTGTACTGTCCCATAGCATTGACAGGAATCACAAAAACACAAAACATCAGAGCCAGGACACACTGCAAAACCCACCATTCCAGGCACTACTTCAACGAAAATTTTTACATCAGTGGATGTAAAAAGGAAACTAAAATATCACTCTTTGGATTAAGTTAGAGCCAACTGGTCTTAAATTCTATGCATAATCCCTGAAAACATAGAAATCAGCTTAGTTCTTTCCATATAGGTCTATTTGATAGGGTATGTAGGTGACTGTATTCACATGGGCATATAAGCATATCTGGGAAGGATATGTAATTAATAACTATTTAATTTGCAGAGAAGGTTACCATTATTAAAGACATGTTAATACCAATGGATAAGCTGGTTAATCTCCTTTTATAAACTGCCAACATGTAGTGATATTTTATAGGGTTTTTTTATGAGTTTCATCACAGTGAAATGCTGGTTCTTCTTCATAATCCAATCTGTTTTACTGACTCACAAAGGGTGGAGCAAAATATCAAAGTCTTTTGGTCCTTCACTTAGAACTGTTTGTAATACTGAGCGATTATACATTTATCTGCTTATTAGCATCAAGTACAACATTATGTGAACTCATGATCCACAATTACTATTGTAAAACTTTAAAGTACAACAGGACAACCTCGACATGCAAAGAGGTGGAGAACCCTCTGGTTCTGAGGATATACAAATAGAACTCTAGCCTGTCATTAAGAAGTGTTTGTGAGGGGAACCCCAACTGTCATGTCAAGATGAACAGAATTTGGCCAGAGGTCATGGGCTCTGCCTAGAAGTTCCTAAATATTGCCTGTCTTATGTAATATAAGAGTACTTGTATTAACTGTTTTGGGATAGAGAGGAAAGGGACCACATTTGTGTACAAGTCTGCTTTCTCCCCTGTTAATTCATGGAAGAGAGGAATTTCAGTTTAAATGTTAAAACTGGGATAGTTGGATTAACAATCCACATTGTTTTCCTTGCTGATAAAAAAAAAAATTAAAAATCAACAAAAGAAAAAAAGCTGTCTGTAGATATGCTGTATTTCATGGGGTTTGTGGACATTCATGTCAGGTAGGGAGAAGTCAAAGTTTTGTGAACACATCTTGTAGGAGACTGTGCTATGTTATCTATGCCTTGAGGACTGCAAGAAAACCCCAATGCTCCTAATCAGAGTTTTCCCAAGATTTAAGAAAGTGTTCTTATTTTCTGTATGAATGAAAGAGAAGACTTTCACAATCAACAAATAAAAAATGAGAAAACCCTGCTTACAAAGAGGCTGGTTATCACTTAGCTTTCGAGTACTTTCCTGTCCTGTCATTTCACCTATCTCTGGTAAGGACCCTTACCACCAAGTTATTACTCAGTTTTTTAGGATGAACCTTCTCCATTACTCCTTATGCAATTCATAGTAGTAAATTTATGTTGGCATCTAAGTATTAATTAGAGAAGAGACCTCAGTGAGAGTATTATTAATTTGTGGTAATTGTACTAACCATTGGACCAAAATTAGAGTAATATTTTATTTGATTTTTCTCACTAGAACCAAGTGAATTAAAAATCTCAATTGCAGCAGGAAAGGGAGGGGAAGATTAGAAAAAAATTTTAAAAAATCAATATTCTGTAATAGTCTAAATTTTGACAAGGAAAAATGTCACTTTCTAAGTGACTTTGGTGCCCAAACTTTGTAATTCAAAGAAGCAGATTTCTAAAGTCAGCTAAACAGACAAAGATTTAGATATAAACATGAGGTGAAGATTTTTTAAAGCATGGATCAACCAGCAGAATATAATTATTGAAATCAGTAGGAATTTGCTCTGGAAATAATGCATTGTTTTGAAATCAGCCAGAGCTGGGATGTCCAAATCCATAGAGCTTTTTGATTGTCCATGTTCTGGTCAATCAGCAAGATACAGCAGGAAGCTCCAATGAGTTCTGCCCAACCATTTTTGTACCATTTTTGAGGTACAATCCTCAAACATATAGCAATTATTTTCCTATAACCTATTTTACAATAATTCCAGAGAAACTCAGACAGCCCAAATGAGAAACAATGAGACCTATTCTCTCAGAATAGCTGTTATCTTGGCACTAAGATAGTCTTTTTACAGGTCAAAATGAGTTAAATTCTGATGGCAAGACCCAAACCTAAGTCTTTCTGAGGAGTCTGGTAATTTAACTACAATGTTATGGAGGGAAACTGCAAAATCTTTCTGGCTTTCTCAGATTTCTTGGTCTTCCTTTCTCCTTACACATGTGGCTTGATATTGTGAAAAGCACTGTGATCTGAAACCACCAGGTCTGGTAAGTGGGGAATGATGTAAGTTGTCCCAGCTTTTGCCATCTAATGTGCCTACATGCAAACAAGTTATCTAAACTTCTAATAGGTAAAAATTTAGTGGAGTTTTGGAAACAATTCAGCTGACCAGATGAACATTGTCACTTTGTCTTCCTGAGAGTGACCTACACTGACTAGGGTCTCAGCAAGACTGTAGAACCATTCTTGTAGACTCCTACATTCTACTTACTCTCTTTCAGGCCATTTGCTTTGGGAAGAGCAGTACTATTTTGTCTCAAGTAAATGCAAACCCACCCCGCATTCTGCAAGTCTAAACTGTTTCTGAGTGTGTAGCATTTTGAATACTTAGCTCTGCCATCAGTGAAAAGAAACAAGCATCACCAGAGGACAGCTTAATTCCAGAGTGAGACATATCTCCCTCCGGAGACGTGTGACTCTTTTGACAAGAAGGGACGCTCTGTTGAATAGCATCTAAGTATTATGAAACCAGCCTTTCCAGTCTGGAGCTGCTGTGTTATGGCATGCTTTGGACAAACTCTTCTTAATGGTTACTTTTGGTTCAAGGGATCTATGCACACTCCGTATGTACATGTGTGTAGATGGGTATAAAATACAAATATGCTGTCGGTGAATCTATCAACTTCAGAAAGTACGACTATCAAGAAAAATTAAACTTATTATTTGAATTACATAGCTTTTAGAAATATAATTAGTGGCACTTAAATGACAACTCCAGCCATTGTCATTAGTAACTAAGAAGGCCTAGATTTATTGTCATAATGTATCAATTGTGAAAGGGACATAATCCATGATTCAGAAGAGGGTGTACCCATGTAAACACAACTGTTTACACTAATAAACATCAGCTCCAACACCTATTTGAACTCTAACTGCTCTGTTATTCAGACTTCCAGAATAAACATTTTAGTCTGTTTAGCCCCAACTCTAACGACTGCAAGCAAAACTGCATGAGAACTTCATGCAGTCACCACAGAAACAGAGGTGAACAGTCTAAATTCTTCAAGACAGTATGAGTACAGAATGAAACTTTTAATGAGGAGTTCAAATTTTGTAACTGCACTGACTTGAAGAGGACATTGGATAAGCCTACACAGTAATTAGGAGCAGTCTTGAAAAACCAGGACCTGTGATCCTTCCATTTATGTTGTTCCCTCAAGGACTGAATGAACTGGCCCTGCCTGAATCCCTAATGTGGAGGAACCTGGGTGAGAGGAGAGAGAAGTCACCACAGCATGGCATGGGGAGGCGTACTTGCCCTGACACATCTGGGAGGTCATGGCTTGTCCAAGCCTCAGGCTACTACTGCATGCCTGAAAAATGGGCAGAAGATGAGTCTGATTTTCAGTGACTGCATGCAAGGAGATAGACGCCTTGCTGTAAGCAAATTTAAAGGAGTTTCTTGGAAGACTTTAAAACCAAGGTCAAGATCTACTCTATTAGGATCACAGCGCTCTGTCTCACATGACAAGTTGCCTATTTGATGTTTCATTAAAGTCCAAGGTCTGAGACAAAGGTTATCTAAAGATTTTATTTTTCTTTTAATGAGCATTTAAGACACATTGCCCTTTCTGTATACAGTAGATGCAGAGAAAGAGACACCTCCAGAAGGTGATTCATCTTGTCATAAGATAGGCATCCGAGATAGGTCATACGATTTGCCTCTGGTGGTGTTTATTTTCTCCTACACTAACTATAAAAGAAGCCTTGGTTGACTGGGTCACATTTAGGTGTCCAATTTTCAGACAGCTGAAGGCACTGAGAGCCTCAGTAACAAGACCAGTTAGCCTGGGCTTTGCATTGCATTAATGGGATGCACATGGAGTTTGACTTCCTTGAAAACTGGGCAGAGCACTCAATGACTGAAAAAGACTACACAGGCACACCCTGTGAGAGATTATCTGAGGGAATTCCCTGAAGACAAGATGTTTTATCCTACCTGCAGCAAACCTTAAGCAATAGTGGCAAAAATGCTGTAAAGTTCTTGGGAGAAGTGATGAAGAAAACAGAAAGATATCTCCCAAGGAACAGAATTTCTTTATTTGTCCTGACCTCACTATGAGGAATAGCCACAGGGAACAGGAATTCTTCCTTGTATCTACCACCCTGAATAAGTGAAACCAACGATAATGAAATAGCTGAAATTTCCAGGCACATTTGGCCTAGGGGGTTCAAGTGGTCACAGCAGGTTTCCTTCATCACTCCAGTTTTTACAACATGCATAACAGACCTTTATACTTCCACTTTGGTTTATGGCTTCTTGTACAAGACAATGAATACTAATTGTTGGCCATGTTTATGACAGCAGCGTCCCCAGTAATTCCCCAGATGAATGGACTCTCATCTCAGACTTCACAAGCCTCTTCTAGGTTTCATGGTTTTGACAGCTAGGATTTATGACTTTCAGGATTAACCCTAAGATGCACCTGCTTTCCCAGGCTTTGACTGAAGAGAGTGGATGGACTAAGTGAATGATGGCTTTGGAGTGGAATTCATGTGAAGAGGTCAAAAGATTCTCTAGCAGAGGCTGTGCAGTATAACTGGATAGTTTAGTGGTCATTGTGCTGTGCAGAAAGACTTGGTCTGGATGATCCAATGCACTTTAAATCACTGTTTTTGTATTTCAGTCCGTAAGTTATTCAATATGTGCAGTCTAAGAGGTAACCACAACAAAAAATTTGGACAAAAAACCCCGTGAAATACCTTGTAATTAACAGTCTGAAAAATATAAGCTTCCTTGCCTTGTCAAACATGAGTGGAATAAATGGTCTAGCATTTCTCTTCAGCTGCTCATTTGGGAGCTCGAACCCCAACTTGATAGTGCTGCCATATGAACCAAGAGTTGCTGGGAAGACACGCACCACATAATTAGCTAAACTATTGAATCTGGGTGCAGCATATGGAAATGAATGCCTCATCCATTTCCCTCATTTACAAGGAAAACATTGCTGCTTTGTGCATAACCATTCAGCACAGTTTCACTCCGTGTCCATTCAATGCAGACCAGAAGTGCTGGGTCTGCATTGCACCCTGAAGTACATGTGGATGCACATGATGCACTGTCACTCAGGCAGGTCTGATAGACTGAATTTATTGCTTCAGTGAAACATGCACATTTAGTATCCAGATGCCCAGAGCTCTTCAAACAGTCCTGCCTATTTCTAACAGGCATTGTCATGAGATTTTCTTCCAAATATTCTTTGACTAATTGCAGCCTAAATTAATCCTGAAGTAATTTTGAAGGTATCTGAGACAGATGCACTAGAGGTGTGACCTAAACAGTCAATAGGGAGAACCAGACACTTCTCAGAATGCTGAATCACCTTCCAGAGGTGTCTTACTTTCTTTGCTGACTCCCCGGGGGCCTGGAACAATGAAGTTTCTTGCTTGCATTCTTCAGCTAAAGGTGTTTGGAGGAGGAATTCAGGCCATACAATCCCTGGTAAAAGAGCACAGAACAGGCCAGACTGCATTCCCTTGAGCAGCTTTCTCATAGAGCCCCACAGGGCCTGGCTATGTGGTCTTCACTAACAAATAGAAGAGATCTGGGACCTGGTCCCAAGTCAAGTGATGCTGTTTGCCTTGCGTCCCCTCTGCTCTGGGCTGGCTGACTCTACAGATGGTTTCCTCTGGGCAAAAGCAACTGGAGCAGCCCAAACAGAGACCAGTAGCAATTAAAGTGTGAACCATTAATGCTCAAGCTTAGTCAATGGCCCTAGATGACTTTTCCAGTCTTATTATTGCCTTACACACTAGTATTTAGATTTTTTAGATGTTCTAAAAATAGCATTCCATTAGTCTCTGTCCATATTAGTCAAGGATGCATTTACATCAACAAGGATTTGTGCTTCACGTTCTTTAACAAAATACTTATCAAGTCTTCCCATTCACTCCTCAGCTACTAGTATAGATAATTAGTCTAATTTTGAAAATTAATGTTATATTTGGACAATGTACTTTTACATGCTGCCTCCAGCTGGACATCTGAACCACTCTAGGACAGGCAGGTACTTAATTCCCCCAGCTGAGTCTTTTGCATTGTTTTAGTTATTACTTTGTCTGTATTATCTCTGCATTAATCATAAATTTTAGGACATTTTTGGAATTCTTTGGAAAAAAATGGCAAGTTTGGCATAAAAAGGCAGCTAAGAAACCATTTTGAGAAACGCTGCCCTTATGCTGTAGTCCAGTGTTACTCATTCTACTGTCACTGGCAGATGGTTCATGAAATATTTATTGAGAAATAATAAATAATAACAACAACAACATTGACAACAACAGTTTATTTATACACATCTTCCCACAAGCTATTGAATGAAAACCTTTTCCCGGTGAGGATAGTCAGACAGGATACAGGCTGTCCAAAGATTTTTTGCAGTGTCTGTCCTTGGAGGTGTTCAAGACCCAGCTGACTGTGGACCTGAGCAACCTGGTCTGGCCACAGATCTGCCTCTGCTTTGTGCAGTAGGTTAGGCTGAAGGGGTCCTCTAGTGCTATGACCCCACAATCCTGTAAAACTAGTGAGAGTGAGAATATATAACAAAGAATATGTCTCCTGACATTTAGTCCACTATTTATTTCATTGTAAATGAAAAATACCGTAGCAACACAGCACAAGATGGTTCTTGCGTTGAATTGAAGAGATGAGGTGGTTAACAAAGGAAAAATGTTATTGTAGAAAATCAAGTCTTAGTAGTTAATTTACTGGATTTTTTTTTTTTCTGGTCTAATTCATGTGTTTGAATACTCTGAGTGCTGTTTGCAAATTGGTAAGAATTCTTCCCATAAAGTAAAGCAGCTTCATCTAGATAAATAAGTTTGTTGCTGATTTCAGTAACTCCACCACAGCAAGGTTCAGCCAACTTCAGTTTATTTTCATGTCAGATGAGTTATCTATATTTCTCTATTTTCAACACAGGAACATGGCCTGTATCATATAAATGCTTTTGTATTTTACTGTTTACTTATATACTTGTTGCACTGAAGTGGTTCTGTGTTTTGTTTAGTTCAGTGTCATTAAAAATTGTCCTATTGTTTCAAATTTTTTAGCCAATTACTTAACTAGAAATTGATCTGACACATATTCCCATATTTTTTCTGAGACTGGAAAATATTTCAATGGGAATAATCACAGGCCTGTCTTGGATTCATTTGCTTAGTCTCTACTCATAGATAAGAATCACACATTCAAAATGCTACAGATAGTGAACATGACTGTTACAGCTAAACATGCTGTTTTGAGATCAAAGGTGAAGTATATGTGTCACCTGGAAGAGACTGTTTTATAATTGCATGGATGAAGACTCTTGAAAGGAATCCTACTTACACTGGTATATTGTTATTGATCTTTTTCATTGTAAACGAGTCCTTTGGGGATAGGAAAATTACCCAGGAAGATGGGGGGAAAACCATGCTTTCTTTATCTCTTTATCTCTATTACTTGTGCAACTGATGAAAAGTAACCCCTGATCCACGAAGCCTAGTGAATCAAGCAACCTACAAGAGCAGTGTCAGCTGCTCAGTCCCCTGAGCACAGCACAGGGGGAATATTCTGAATGCCACGATTTTGTAAACAGCCGGAAAAATTAAAAGTTGCCTTATCACATGCTGCCTGCCTGTATCCACTGATATCAGGGATGGAAGTCTCTGTCCATTCTCTTTCTGTACTGAGCTGCTGCTTAGTGCTGCTATCTATCACACACCAGATGTGTTCTAACTCAGAGGTATTTACTGACAGTTTGATATGAGAAGCAGAATGTTTGAAACTCACAGAATATTTTGTGACTGTTGTGTTCAGTTGAAAATCTATGTTTATGGGGATACCATCAATCATCTCACCATAGTGGCCCAGATCATCAAATTCACAGAGGCTGAGGGCAGAGCAGGAGCTCTCAATATCCCTCTTCATCTGTAAAATGCCTCACATAAGGAGGCCTGTAGTGACCCTTCAGTGAGCTGCCCATGTGGGATTAGGAGGATCGGCATCACAGAAAATCATATAGCAATTTAAATGTCTTCATATAATTTCAAGTATTTTCCATGGGATTCAGAGAAATCTGGAATTTAACTGACACTGGCAACAAAGAGATACAGTCAGCAATTTCTACTCAATTCTCAATTCGATAAAAATCATCATTGTTCGGTCTGAGTGAAGAGTGAACAAAAAGCCTTGAGTCATCCCCTGCAGTGTTAGCTGTCAAACTATCAATGAACTATTTCAGTCTGTGCCTCTGCTTCTTAACCACTTACCAACAGTCCAAATACTTCTTTTATTTCTCATGGGCCAATTCTTCTTATCCCTTACCCAAGGTCTACTTGGAAAAAAATAGTGGAAAGGAGTTTGAACTTGTACAATCAAGTTGGTTTTGCATTACCAAAGTACTTATAACAGTGAGTAGTGTATTAAATAATCACTCTGCTGCTGTGCAGTTCAAAAATTACTTCATAAATACCTTTTCAGGTTCTAAAAGTAACAAAAAACTTTCCAAAGTCAAGAAAAAAACTGTTTACTCATTTGATGTCTATCTAACGAAGGTAAAAATGAAGAGGGAAGAATCTAACAAGTGCTGAACAGAAAAAAAAATACTTCAAGAGTCTGCTTGTGACCTCAGTGTGTGGTTCTCCTTTGAAAAATTATTCTCTAAAGTTTTTCCAGTTCCCATCCTCTACTCCAAGCTCTGTCCCTCTCTTTGCTCATTATTCCCAGTTTAAAAAGATTGTGTGGGCTAACTTAAAAAAATTAAAGAAATCTTTTTAAAATGGGCATTTTTTTTTTCCTGATTGCAGTCCAATGGAAAACAACTATAGCCCTCCCTAGTTGGTTTCCCAGCTCTAGAAACATGTTTGCCAATTTGCAGTTTATGTAATTTGCACTTCAAAATGTGGGCACATAACCTCAATGCTCTCAGAGTTGTGGGAATAAACAGAATTTCTCCACAAATCTTCAGGGGAACTTTTAATCAAAAGTCTGCCTGAGGCCGGATGTTATCATGCAACATGAAGAAGCAGGATTGTGATAGATCTGCTCCCAGAAAGGTTTAATCAAATCTATTCAGTCAGAGTACTCTGCCCCTGAGTCACTGATGGGCATAGACAATGCAGGAGTGTTGCAAGAATGTCCTTAAAGAAGCACGGCACTCTTCTGTCCCTTGCATTAAACGTGGACGGTATAAAACACCAAGCCCTGCCTGCTTCTTGCTCCTTGGGTGATGGGTGATGTGTGCTCTCTCTCCTCTCTAGCTCCAGAATAAACAAGGTGGAGTGAATTCAATATCCTTTAAAGTCACATGCATTTGTATCTGCCTCTGGATAATGTTTTCAAAACTCATTACTCCACAAATGAAGAATAATAGAAATATTTACCTTCATCAAAAGACTAACCCTGAGGAAAAATCCATCAGAAATGAGACACCAACAGTACAATTTATTTATTTCTAATTTTGTAGAGCTGCATATGTAGAGCTGCGTATGAATTTGATATTTTGAGTATTTAACTAAACATTTGTTAATACTATCAAGATCTAATTTGAATCTCAGTTATGCTGGTGTTATTCTGAAATAAGTTAATGTTTTTGAATCCAGCAATCCATTAACACCTTCAGTCTGGAATTTGCCCAAGCTTACACTTTTTTATCTGAGATTGTGGAATGAAGGCTCATGTCTGGAACAGACACTTAAACAACCATTTAGCAATTTGCTTAGGATGCCAAGGCATCAGAAAAAGACCAACAGTGAAAAGTGCCTTAAGAATTTACTCCTCAGAGGAAGGACAGTGGGACAACTTACCTGTGGTACTGAAAAACACAGGGTTTTTTTTTCCTCCAGATATCTGAGTTCAGAAATGGAAGAACATTTTATATAAGGTGGTAAGTCAGTCACAAGAGTGAGGTACAAAATCTCTGTCACCAGGTTCACCCAAAGATGTATTAGCCCTGTGCAGTAGGACTCATGGTATTGATCACACCATGTCCTTGTTCAGCAGGGCCAAATTACGCTAAAATTAGTAGGAAGTCAATTTTCACCACCTGGTTGTAAAATTAATTAAGTGAACTGGTTGGGCAATGATTGGAACAATATTTATTTTAACATTTCTCACTATTTCTTAAACCAAAACATCTTCTGCTTAAAATACATGGGACATTGAACTTTTAATAAATATGACTGTGTTGGAATGTGGTTACACTACTTCATGTGTATAAGGTAGGGGATTATTTTGAAGAAGTAAGAGGACTCAGGGTATTACAAATGATTTCTTAGTTCAGTAAAAGAAAACATAACTTTTAGGAAAATGATTCACAGTAACTCAGGTTTTGGTTTTCCTCCGACAGGAAAAGTACAGGGTGAGTAGGGATGGAGCTGAGTAGGAATTTTCAACAATTCAGACTTTCAGCTGAAAATAACGATTCAGTCAAGGGAAACCTTAGCTTGGAAAAGATTTGGTTTTAACAGTTTTTTTCCTACCCACAGGCTTTTAGGAATTATTTTCAAAAAGTGTTTTTCTGTTTCTAATAACTTTGGGAACAGTAGCAGAGAAAAAAATTAACTTCTAAAAGAAGGAAAAGTGAATCCACAACAATTTCTAGAATACAGCTGCTCTGTAGGAAAGTTGCTAAGAATTTAGTATTTTCTTCTTGTTGACTCTACATGCATTTCTTTTTAAACAGTTTTTCAGACACATACAAGTAATTTTAGAGCCTTTTGAAATACCAGGAGTGTTGGTATGATCCCCACTACCCCCTTGGCACAAAAAGCCTCACTAACAGTAAGAAGTACTTGATGGAGGAAAAAGTGGGCTATCCCAAGTTGTACAGTGCAACCACCAGAGCCACCAAAGGTTTATTCCTTCACCTCTCTGTGCTCAGACATGGAGCCCTTTCAGAGAGCTTGTGAGAATGCAGAGGGGAGACAGTGTTTCACCTGCAGTATTTTAGATCATTCTGAGAGGGGTAGATTTACAGTACCCCTTCAGGCTAGTGTAAAGGAGGGGTAGAATCCTGCAAACAGGGACTAGAGATGTTTTACAAATTGTAAAAAAAGGGAGACAAAGCCAGAGCAAAGCCAGAAGTGAAATCTAGCTGGTCTTGCAAACTGCTTGATTATTCCATCTCAGAGTAGGAGCTGAGACTTTATCCCCTGAGTGAGCAACCTTTGAACCCACCTTATGCTAAGTATGAGCCTGCATTGATGACGGCTGTAAGTGTAAGGAGTACAGGTTTCATCAAAAGTCTGAGAGCACACATGAAAGCACAGCAATTACAGAGGACAGGAATGAAGGGAAAAGCATTGACTTGCTGTGTGAATGTGAAACAGATCTTGTATCTTTCATAAATATTTACAGAGTAATTAGAAAAAGGAAAGAAAATACACATCAACAAATGAGGCACATCAAAACACTGTCACTAAAGCTTGCATTTCAAAAAAGTTTTGGAGAAAGAGAAGCACAGCTGTCGTCTATAGAAAACTTCATGAATGTTTTCAAATCACTCATAGGATTTAGGTGCTGAAAGGCATGCTAAATTGGGATTTATACATAATCAGATCATTGAAAAACATACAAATGGCTGCCAGAGAAAAGTACAATGTTCACTTTTGAAATTACAAAAAATCCTTTGTTTCATAGAGTGAATTGACTAAAGTTTAGTTTCAGTGAAGCATGTTTTTGCTTTGGGTGTCATTATTTAGTTTGGCGTTCTTGCCAGAGCAACCTTTTTACTGACTGCAGTTCCTTCAACTGTTGTTTTTATTCTCCAGCAACTTAAAAAAAAATTAAAAATATCAAGGCCGCATCAGATGCTTCAAATTTAAATGAGAGCTGCTCTGTTTACCTTTAATTTTGAGATGGCATTGGGGGTGAATTGCATGGGGTTTGATTGCTTGCCAGGATTTCTCAAACAGATGTATTTGAGCCTCCTCACTTAAATAATCTGGAAAATCAGGTTGGACTGGTCGAATCAAAATGCTGGCAAGTGGGTAAAGAAAACATCCATCTATCTATCCATCCAGGCACCTCTATCGCTCCCATCGCCGTGGTATCTGTGCACCTCCAGCAGCAATGTCATGCAGCAGCCTCAGATTCCACACACCACCAAACATGCCCTTGGCAAAAGCCCAGCAGCTTTGCCAGAGATAAAGGATTATGGATGTTATGCCTATGCATACTAAAGAAAGGATTTCTGCGCTTTAACAGCAGTTTCTGAGGTTTCTATGGCTAAGATATTCAAGCACACACATATCCTAAATCGTAGGACTTAGCAATGATGAATAGCTCTGAATGTGCTCTTATAGTACATTCATTGAAGCCTTGTGATTACAGAATGAATAAAACACGTATTTCCTTTTATAGACAGATGGAGGTAGGAGGTAGTTTTTCAGATGGTAACTAGGTAAACTTGTTTGTCATCATAACTTCTCTCTCCCTCTTTTTTTTTTTTTTTTTTTTTTTTTTAATGTGAGAGCTGCCTGTCTCAACACCTATAGAAACAGGAATTATTTAGATCGGAACACACTCCATGGAAGGGGGAGGAAATGGGGACAGAACTGAACTCTATGTTTGGGCAGCCATCCTTGCTGAAAGTAGTTCCCATGGATACAAAAGAAAAATACATTTCCCTGCAGAGAATGAAGTTCCAGTAGATAAAGAGCATGATGTGCCCTGTACAGTGATAACAAACTGTGATCCTCCTGAGCAGCACAGTCCATAAAGAATACTTGAGAACAATACAGAGGGCAACCACAACCTGTATCCAAGAGCAGCATGATATGAAAAGGTCTGAATAAGGACCTTAAATCATTTCTCCCCAGCCCCAGCCCAAACTTGGCATATTGGCATTAAGATAGTCCACAGGTACACAGATAGGATACCTCATGGGATTTTATATTGCATGTATTTTGTAATGATTTAAGAGTCAATTTATTGCCAAGAATCAGAGTAGGGGAAAAAAAGAGTATCAAACTTTTCAGTATTACATGTTTATAGAGATGTACATGGTCTGAAGGGTTGGTCCTTTGCATCAGTGCACTCTGAGCAGCCACTACTGGTCTCACAGCTCCCATCTTCCTTGTGTTCTACCAATTCAAGAGTCTACTTCTTTCTTCTATTCTACACAGTTAAGCTGTGGAAGCCCTTCCCACAAAATGCTGACACAAGATTGATCGAACACAGGATACACAAACGCTCTGAGGACTATTAAACACCAAGCTACCACCACTGGCTCAGGAAATGCCTCCTGACTCTATGAGGAGGGCAGAAGCAGCCCTTGCAGCCACTAGGGGAGGAAAGGTTTGGGGAGAAGGACTTTAGTCCGACCACTGGAGAAGTTCCTAGCCTCTTCTCTGTCTTAAGGCTTCACAGAGCCATAACGCACAATAGCTCTCCTAAATGTAAAGATTTAACTGAGATTCTCCTGGTAGGAAAGGAGATGCACCAAGGTGCACTCACACAGCCCCTGCAGAAGGGCTGAGAAGGAAGCACTCACTACGCCCCCACACAAAAACCTGAATCGCCCTCCAGAAATACCTCTTTTTCCATTGCCTAGAGACTGATGGGCAGCCAATGTTTTCAATTCCTTCATTGCCTAAAGGCTTAAATTTAGGTGGGATAAATCTAGGCCTATCTTTCCATGTGAGCATTTACAAAGGAAATAACTTTTGAGAATGGACATCTAGAAGGTGTTTACACAATGAGAAATGTGTGCCATAGAGGAACCAGGTTCATTCCAAACTGTGGAACCTAATCCTGCAAATCTAGCTGAGAAATTCTGACTTCTGAGAATTTTAATTTAATATTTTTATTGTATTTTTAATTTGTGAAATAATACATTTCTCATTTTGTTTGTGTCTTCAAGCAATTGTAAAGCTAAAAGTTTTTCAAAAATGCATTTTAAGAGAAAATAGCAACTTGTTTACCTTTGAAAGTCCCGAAAGGTCACTAGGGGACAGCTTTTGTTTGCAGATTCCCATTAAAAAAGGAAAGAAAAAAAAGAAGAGAAATGTCAGATGGAATGGTCTAAAAATTGTTATTGTGGTCAAAAGCCACATTTCAATTTTAAAAATGCCAATGACACAATGTCTTTGAGTTCTAATATTCATTTTCAAAGTGCTTACTGATATAAGTGCTATTGCAGACTTTGTTAAAATGACTTCTAAGTAAAAACAATTGTTATTTAAAGATGTATATAACATACTCTGATGTTATGGTTTTGAAAAATGATACAATGTTTTTCATTCATGTTGATGCACTTTGAAGTCTTTCAGCATCTTGTGAAACTCAGGTCCCTCAGCTGTTACTGGCAGTGATGCTTCATATATCATAGTTATACTGCTGCTGCTTTATATTGAAATAATGTCCAGACTCTGTGCCTGGACAGAGTATTAGTCCAATGCATGCAGGTACAAGGGAAGGACAGTTTCTAAAAGGTTTCAGAGAAATCACCATGACATGTTGAAATGCAAATGTAAACAGCTTTCAGTATGGCTGAGATTAACACAGCTATGTGGCCAAAGTTGGGACACTGGAGTTTTGTGCATGCTTATTTAATTTGGGCTGTACTTTGTTAGCTTTATTCATACAGAGGAGGAGGAGTAGTGCAACCCCTGTCTGAATCAGTGGAATATTTATAGAGCATGAAACCGGTCATGAGTAAGGTCATGTTTACCACGGGAATAAAAGTTGATGCAGAGAACTCCAAGCCAGTTGTGAGGCCAGTATTATCTCTGAAAAATGATACAATAAAGTCAGACCGGTGTGACACTGCGAATACAACAGTGCAGAACAGCAGAACTGGGGACTGGCAATCCCTGAACCTGGAAAAAGCTGAATACTTGTCATAGATGGAGCAGCCAGAGCCCAGGCTATGAAGAACATGGCTCTATCTCTCCTCCAAGCTGCCTCTATGGTTCTAACAATCAACACTTCATTTCATTGTGCTTTTTTACATCTGCACAGTAGTAAGGCTGCGTTGTAGGACTGTTTAGAGGACAAAGAACTGTTCCTGCACAGAGTGCATGATGTGTGCTCCTTGGTGTGGTCTAACAAGGGGGTGGATGGTGTTTAAGGATACAGAGGATGATGGAGGCAGCCCAGTGCCATTTAATGTAGTTATACTATACTATTTAATTTAATTATATTACATTTAATGTAGTTATACTATACTATTTAATGTAGTTACATTATATACATTAAATGTTTCTGGAACAAATATCCCAAAGCAGTGCTCAGGCTTTATTTCAATGAGGAATCAGGACCCTGGAGCACACTGGAGGGTTAAGCAGTTTGGTAAAGTAGCTATAGCCCCTGCTGCTTGCCAAACACAAATCCCAAGTCTGGAAGGATCCCCTGCCTAGCTTCAGCCCCCCCCTCTACTCAGCAAGCTCTAAAGACATCTGAGGCACTATGCAGTGGCCAGGCTGTAGGTGACACAAAGCCAAGAGCTCAGCATGCCGCACTCTGTTGTTGGTGGTCAGGGAGAAGCCTAAACTGACTCATACTGATCCCTAAAGAGTTAAACAACCTGCTTGCCCCTCCACTTTTTATCTTTCCCCAAAAAATGTCTCAATTTTTTCCTAAACTTATCTGGTTTTGAGAGTCCTCTCTTCATCTCCCTCTTTGTGCTGAAGATCTGTGGCTGCTGTGTGGACTGTGCTGTGTCTGCACAGTTTCCAGCCATCCTGTTACCAAGATTTGGGTCACAAACTTTGAAACTAAATGGAGGAGAAATATTAAGGGTTAGTTCAAAACTGAATGCATTTCCTTATTATCTCAATTTATTTTCTGTAAAAAGGTGTATGTTTTAATGTCCCTGGTTACAGACTTAATGTTACTTTGTACTGCAGATACTGGGTCAAAATATTTATTTTTCTCATTTCCGTTAGATACAAAATAGCCAACAAAACAAGTAACTCTACCTGAAAAGAAAGAGATTCAGATTCTAAAGTACTATATTTCAGCAAGAATACTTGTTACAGCAAGAATAGCATCCCCATAAGGGTAGGAAGGAGGGATGGTTTTACCCAATGTCAGATGTGATCCAGTCATTAAAAGGTTTCTTATGCCCAATACAGTGGAATAAGTAATGGACAGGATGTTCTTCATCTCACACTGGTGTATACGTGAAAGGTGAGATGAAGAGGCTGTCTGCGTTTGTTTTTTTTACCCTGACAATAAAGGGAGTATAGAGCAATGCAGATGTCTATATTATAATGTTTGAAGTTAGGTGTAAACAAAATATTTACTTCTGGACTAGGATGTCTTGGTGCCATAAATGCTCAAAACTCGTCTTTCATACCTGCTAATAATTATGAACTTGGCCCAAATATCAAAGATATTTAAAGATGAAACATATTTTAGACTTTTTTTTCCTAATTTACCTTCTCTATTGTGGGGGCAGGTTCAGCCTTCAAGGCACATTTCAGTCACATATTTAAACTCTCTCTTATAATCCAGGCAAAGCTGAAACATAAAAGTCTCATGTAACCAAATTACTCTGGAAAGTCAGGTTTCACTATTCCTCTTACCTTTACTAAAATTTATGACTGGGTTTATAATGTAAGAATTTGAAGGCTTTTTTCCTAGGAGAAAATGTGTGTGGCTTCTCTGAAAAGATTAAAAATCATGTCTCTTTTTCACAGCGAGTACAGTGAGACGATTTCAGTATGAAAAGAGAGGTGGTTGAACAGCTACAAGCATTTACACAATGCATTGCTTTTTGAGTGGCCCATAGTCATTGTGGATCCTGTCTGAAGAAAATGTTGCTAGGTGGCTGATAAATAAAAACAAAGTGGGTTGGATGCGTAGCTGAGTCTGAACATGAATTTTCAGAACAGGCAAATTAATATGGCATGAACAAAGGACCCAGCAAGGAATCAAGGAAAAGATTCAAAGCAAAGCCAGAGCTACTTGCATTGCTTTCCAGAGGTAATTAGGCACAGTCAGGTGCAGCAG
Organism: Sitta carolinensis; assembly: GCA_032173965.1. NCBI lineage: Eukaryota > Metazoa > Chordata > Aves > Passeriformes > Sittidae > Sitta > Sitta carolinensis. The sequence continues at coordinate 36,334,570 of CM063283.1, forward strand.
CTGCCACTGTTATGTGGCTGCAAAAATTAAGACAATCAAGACAAAAGAAAGTTAAAATTAAGTTGGAACTAAGGCAAATTTCTATCACAGAACTGCAGATTCAGCCAGTGGAAATGGTGGCCTTGGAATAGGCAGAAAACTTAGGTAAGGGATGAAACCAGATGAAAGCACAGCAAGGAAAAACATTTGAAGTTATTTATTCTGAGATTTAAGTGGGGTATGATTGTATATAATTATTGGACATAAAATATATATAAATACTCTATTAAAGTGATAACCTGCAAAATTCAGTCAATTTGGGAGAACTTACAGATGTAGAACTTGAATTCACAAGTTTATCAAGCTGAGGTGGGTTTTGATTTTTTCATTGAATGTAATTAAAAGTTGGTAACTATCACCTCAAAGTTTCATTACTCTAACCACAATTCCATATAAGTTTCTCCTGTAGTGGGACCCAAAAAGTGGGATCAGGCAATGCCTCCAACATAAGTATAATTTCTTTGTATTGAGAAATTTCCAATTTATTTTTTAATAATAGTTAAGAACAGTATATCTACAGGCCTCAAACATGGACAGATTTCCTCTCTCAAAACAGTAAAAAAGCTTTCTGAGTTTTGAATTTCACTGATCTAACAGTCCAGCAGTATCCATTTTAAAGCAAGTGGAAAACATTTCCTTCTTTGCCTTGGAATTTAAATTTTCCCTCGCAGTAATGGCAGAGAAAAAGGGATGTTCAGAACAGGTGACATTCATCCATATGGAGGGGTGAATTTAAAAGGAACCTTATGCAGAACATGTGTTCAATAACTGTTTTTCAAAAAATGTACAGCTCTGCAGGGCTAGAAGAAAGAAATTCATGTTAATGCTTACAGTTGAAGAGGTCCTTCAATAAATATTTGCTCCCAGAATTGTGACACTTTTACACTTGGGAGTAGAGATTTTTGAATATTTTTATGGTTCTTCTTGACCCCTGGAAGATTGGATTCATGGTGAGTAGGGCATGTGATCTTCAAGGCTACATACCATAGTCTCAGTAAAAACAGGCAAAACTTCCTCACTGCTCTGATGGTTACAAACCTCCTTCTAATTTCCAGCTTCAATTTATTCATGGTGAGTATACCATTTGTTCTTGTGCCAACCTTATCCTTTATTTTTAATAGCTTTTCAACCTCCCTGTATTTACCTCTCTAATGCATTTATAGAGAAAGATCACAAGTCATCTCAGAGCTTTGCTAAGTTTTTCAGTGTCCTCTGGTAAAATACATCTGAAATATTCTGTTCAACATACGCTGCACATTGGGAATACACATCATAGTATAATTTTTCCTGCCACTTAGACAGAATGGTCTCTTCAGTTTACTCCCAGGTTTCTACTGCTGAATACAGCAGTCACTCCAGCCTGAGTGTTTATTTCCTTATTAATATAGTCTCCTTTACATCCATGTACATGTGTACTATGTAACTTATTCTTGAAGAAATTGCATTTTGCTCAGGCTGTAGATGGATGCCTATAGGAATATACAGTTTATTATTGTTAATTAATCATGTATTCTATCTTTGACCTGAAATATAAATTTCAAGGGCTCAGCACAAAGTAAACTGAGGTAACACACCGACATCCCATGAAAATGGGTAAAATGTTGATGAGACTGTATAAGCATTCAAAAATTATAAACCAGACCTCCAAGTAAGCCATAACCCCCAGGAAATTAAGAAAAAATCTTGAGGTTTTCATGCAGCTTTTAACAGTTTAAATTTTCATGACCCAAACCTTTCTCTGCAACTTGGAAGAATTATGTATCAGCATCATAAAAAAATGAGATAGAATTTTTTTGCAATTAGCTGACTTCAGTGGAGGTTTAGATAAAAAATACAAAATATTATGAGACTTGTGATAAAATCTTAATAGTCAGCACTGCTGAGTTATGGAAACAGAGAACTGTAGGTGGTAGGAGCCAAGGGAACAAAACAGGCATCACTTGGCTGTTGATTACCCGGAGGTCCAGAGAAGAACAATACTTCAGGGAAAAACAGGGGATTTAAAAGAAAAAAGCAAAAAGCAAAAGAGTGCACACACTGCAGTTTGAGAATTGCTGTGAAGGGGATCCCTTGTCATGAAAAATTACTTCACGCAGCACCTATCATAGGTGTGTGTCAGGAAAGAGGCTTTTGGATTCTTAACATGTCATCATCTGCATATTCAGAAGTCCTGTGGCTGTTTGAAAGTGTGCTGGAGACTGGCCTCTCTCAAAGGGGAATTGCACAGCAGAGATCACTGGAGAACAGTTTGCTCTGGTCACATCTGCTCCAGCTGTGAGAGTGGTCAGCTGCACGCTTCAGGCAGTTTTTCAGCCTCTTCTGTAGCCAGGAGTGGATCCAACCCAAGATGTATGAGGCTTCAAGCAAGTGCCTGCAAAAGACTGTAAAGCCAGGGGAGTTATTTTGTACTGGATCTTGAAACCAAAAAGGAACTATTACTGTTGCTTCAATGTGGGGGTGATGCACTTTGTGCTTGTGAAAAGGTGCCAGCAGCAATGCACACCAGTTCTAGTCTGGAGGTCTGGGACTTCTGGAGGCAAAAGAGAAGCAGTTGCATTGATGCCAGTAAAAAGTATAGGGTATGCTGAGTTTTAGTTCAAAAGCAACATGACTAGCACACCTTCTAAGGGAACAAATAACCACAAAAAACAAAAAGAAAATCAAACAATGGAAATTGTTTAAAGAAGAGAACTCACATTTAATTGTGAATTGCTTCTTGTGGGGCAAGGGAGCCAAACCCACTGAGTGTTTCAGCTATGTTTGATTTATTGAGCACAGTGGGCTTGTCTTTATCACTTGACATAGTAATTTCTAACTATCTTTGAATTATCTTTTTTAATTACATTTCTGTGGGATGATTGGATTTTCTGTTTGAGTGATTATTTGTTTGCTTAGAAAACACACTCAACATCTTGCTGTTTGACCTGTCTTTTACTTCAGATGAGGCCTTAGAAACACTGAATAGCTGGGCTATGCTAACAGCCAGTTGACTGTAGTTCCAAATTAGGACATCCTTCCCTAGCAGGAGTCCCTCCACCACACTGGAATTATCTGGTAACATGCCAGTAGCAGTCTGCATGCTTCCCACCAACTTTTGCTGCTCATGTATGGTATTTCATGTCTGTCTGTTCCTTGTCAGCCACACTGAGCAGCAATGTAGCCTTTTCTGTGGCTACAGCTTGGCCACAGCTGAGAGTACCAGAGAAGGTGTTGAAGCAACTTTGTTATGTGTACCCGTGACAGGTGCAGAAGAGAAGACAGGTGGTAGGTGATGAGGCTGCAGATGAAGATCAGCCTCAGCCACTGTTTTGATCAGTACAGCAATGGTAACGTTAGACCTAGAAACAAACAGAACTGGTTAACTTTCTACAGATCAGAGTACACCCAGAAATGGGCATTTCACTGTAATTTCAATGGTAGTAGAGTGAAGCAAACGTGAATGTTTCTGACTAGACCCCTCCTATCCTATATCTCATATCACAGAATCAGAGGCACAATATCACCAGTGGTTTTCGGTTGGTAAAAACCTAAAGAGGGGATTAAGCTACTTGGCCACATTATCACTAGAAAAGCACATCCTAATAGAGACTGAACAGGCAGCAATCATTCTAATGTGAGTGCTGGAATAAGACCAGGAACAAATTTTAAGGGAATGACCTTTCCAACCACTCATAGCTACAGTTAACACAGGAATTAAGGTCCAGCTCAGATTAACACAAATCTATGGAGACCTTAGATTTTATTCCAAGTACTGCATGAATTATCAAAACAGTGACCATTGCAGTGTTCTAGGTTTTTTCCTTCCTTTGAGGGAAAGATAATTATTATTACTATTATTATTATTATTCGCTAATATTACTATTAATAAAAAGCACCAGAGGTAAATCTGCTTCCTCTGACTGTTTGCCACAACCAATTCCCTTTTTTGTAAGAAACTCCTAAGCAAATTTTTTTAAGTTGAGTAGGGGTCTGGTGATCCATTTGGGAAAGGAGTCTTAACTTATTTTGCCCTTGTACCATCTACATCTGATCTAGTCATGCCAGTTATCGCTGATGAAAGGAATAACTGTACAGGACATATTGTATCTGAACTGGCTTTATGTCTGTTGTGATAGACATGCATCACACACGACAAGCACCTTTTTCACTCTGGTGACTGTTAAGGAGAACTATGTGGATTAACTCAGATGTGAACATCTATTCTACAGGTTATGTGCCAACATTTGCATGCAATTATTATACTCTACCCCTTCTTACCCTTATGACACAACATCACACATGATCCTAAGTCTTTCTGTTTTGCCTAATGAATTGTTATTTCGTTGCTTATTTATAATGCATGGAACATTTGCGCATTATCACCTTTGCACACATTGCAACTTTTTCATACAGGCACACCGAGTTTCTGACCACACGAGGTCTGAAACATTCATTTATTTTGACACATACAAGCATACAAGTGCTTGCTCATGCCCAAGTAGAAATCATATTATGGGAGTTGATCTCATAATACCAACAAAAAATCGTGATTGTTCTGTGCTAAATGACCTCAGTCATGACCTGCAGATTATCTGCGGATGATCTGTCCTCTGTGACTTCCTGACTGTTTCTCCAGCTATTCTGCTTCACAGTTATGACGGGCTGTGATGAACTGAGCCAAATGACTCAATTTCTTAGGATCTATGATTAAAATGTTATGCTTTCAAAACCAGTTAAACAGTTTTTACTTAATTCTAAAATGAAGTTTTGTTTCTGATGGGAAAAATATTTGCTTTAGTTAGGATTTTCCTTTTAATTTTTGTTCTCTCCCTGTTGTTTTGGGGGTGGATTTTTATGCTCTTCGTTCACTGGGAAAATCAGCAGCAATCTTTTTGAATGATTGGAAAATATATTTCTCAACTTCTGAATCCTTTGATATTTTATTCTAGAAAAAGTCTTGTTAAGAGGACACCATTCTATTCAGTCCCTTTTCTCTTGCATTCTTCATGTCTTCAGTGGGAGAAAATGCAGGAAAAGACAAATGACAATAAATGAAATCTGACACATTATTGAAGGAAGAGGGCCATATTCTCTGTTTTAATATTCTTTGAAAAATTAAGTATTCGATCAAAAGATTTTTTTTAATATTTTTTGTGTCTTTTTTTATATAGACACGTTTCCTCAAGAAAATGACAAAAAATTATAATTAGTAACTCAGAGTCTCTTGAGATGGACTTGTATTTCCTTATATTGCCAAAGGCAAAAAGGCAAAAAAAAAAGAAAAAAAAGATAACATTTCTGCTTTAAAAAATGGGTCATTTCTTGAGGATTTTTGGCTAGCCAACACTGATAACTCACCCACCTCCTGTGTTTGCTTTCCATTTTCAAGCAACCTAAATTTACGTTGACACTACAAAAGTTTTGACCATTAGTACTGTTCCCAGAAGAGCAGGTTTCACCTGCTACACCCAACCAGCCAGAAAATACTGTTCCAGAGGGAAGGAAAGCAAAAAGTCTCTGCAGGTATTTAGAAGCCACCAGGCTTCTTAAGCCCTTCATGCATGAAGTTTTAACTAGATTTATATGAAAAGCAGCCTTCTCTCTTGTTTTTCTTTCCAAACACTAGCTTACTCCACCAGCATTGTATCTGAAATTACTGAGGACACAGAGACAAAAGAGCCCATGAAAACTTCTGGAAAGTTTCTGAAAGTTTCAGCCAGCTCCTGACTTCCCCAGTGACCCCCAAGAGATACACAAGGGAGCATAATGAGCCTGAATGATGAGCTGCTCTTTGTCATGAGCACCTTTCCAGCCTCTGTCTGCTGAGAAAGAGTTTAGGAGCAGATAACCTTTGCATTGTCCATTCTGCTCCAAATGAGCAGATGAGAAGAAAATAGCTCTCAGGAGATGTAAAGCTAGAGATAGTCAAAAAGAAAAGAAAGAAGGCAGAGCTCTGGAAAATCTCTGCAAGCGTAGTGGGGAGTTCGGGACGTGTGCAATGAAGGAAGGCTGTTGGTGAATTATTTGTCTACGTGACTTGATTTTTGGGACCGACTTTCATGTGGCTTTAACATGATTGTAAGATTGTCCTTCTCATAATTTTTTTTTTTTCTTGCCAATGGCGTGAAGCAACAGGGTACAAGCCAAGGAATTTAATTTGCCCAGCAGTGTCAGCTCCGGTGCTGAAACCTAAGTTTTTAGTAAGCTACCTGCTTTTACATGAGTACAAAAGTTATGGTAACATGCACCCCGTTTCAGAATTTATAATGTCTCAGTTTAGGTATAGTAAAAACAATAGAAGAGGGAGAATGAAGAGTCAAGCTTTTTTCCCAGCATTCACTGAATAAAACATCCAGTTTGATAAGTTTCTAAATATTTCTCACGGAGATGAAAACAAGCCATTGTTTTCTCTTAATTTTTGCTACGAAGAGTCAAAACAGTGTTAATGTGCTGTTATTTGGCATAACAAGAGTATTGCTGAGAAACAAAAGTCTCAAGCCCTTGATTGTAAAGGTGTTAAAAGGTATGAATTAATGGATTTTTCAAAGGTAAGTATTTAAGTGCTTACCCATTTAAGTCCTTACCCATCTTTAATCCCATTAAAGAGCTCTCTGCTGACATTTCTTACCGGCTGTTTTAAGGACTCACTATCTGTTTTAAAGAAAAGTTTTCAGACAGTCATCTTGAAACCACTTATATTCCTCTTGTTTTATAAAAATAGCAGTAATTCTAGGAGGTAGCAGACATTAATGTACCACACAACTAGGCAAACAGCATAGTTTTTAGCAGAGTGAGGTATGTAGAGTTTAAGTAGCTTATGAACTACTAGAAGTTTATGAAACCTATATGCTCAAACTGACTTACATGGAGCTTTTTCAGAAATATTTCAGAGATATTTTTCAAAGAGAGAAAAAGATTTTTTTTTTTTCTATTTTCCCAACTCTATAAGGCAATAATAAGAGTTATCGAAATCAGGTTTGGGTTTGGGTGGACTTTTCTGGGTTGTTTGTGGTTTATTTGTTTGCTTTTTAACACAAACTATGCTTTCTCCTCCCCAAGGTTACCTTCTGCATTTTGCAAAAATAAAGCATGTAAATGCCTACTTTAGAAACTGGAACAGGGAATTAAAATTATATTCAAAAGGAGCTGAATTCATCTAAAACTAAAGTACATTGTCAACCACCTCCACTTGCTCCAGGCACTGATGCCATGATTAGCTATGCAAGAAGCTACCTGCTGGTTTAGAATTATATGAAGTCACCTCAGGGTATCTACAAGCTTCTCACGCACAAGATACTGACAGTTTCTTTACTTGGCTGGAAACACAGTCATTGCTACATCCAAGCACTATATCATGGATTGTTATTTCACAAGCTGTCATTAAAGTAGCTTGCCTTATTCTCACCAAACAATTAGTCTGCAAACAGTAATGGTTTGTTCCAAATACCCTCAAAGACTACAAGACCTCTAGCATTTTTCAGGTAACAAGTTCTCATCTGAAGTATGAACCTGCACTGGTTTTTTAATAGTAGAGAATTAGGGGAGCAAAGAGTACCATAAGCTAACTTTACAAAGCAACTTAAACTGGGGAGTGGTGGCAGAAAAGATGCCTGGTAACAAAGTTATCAATGAACCTGAACAATGACATACATATATGTACAAGAGTTTGGAGCTAAAAGTGTTTTTACCTGAACTGGCCAACTTTTTTTGAGAGCCAATATTTCATTTTAATTGCTCATTGTCAGTTACTGTGTGCATGAAAAGCAAATCTGGACTGTGCTGGGAATTAAATATAAATATATATGTAGTTTAGCTGTCTCAAGATAAGTAGCATAAATGTTGTTTACTCTGTTTAAAGTCAGTGATAATAGTTCATTCAGAAGGGGCTTGACCTACATTTGCTGGTGTTTTTGCACACTGTCTGATGATTCTTGATTCTCACCAACTCACCACACAAGGAAAGGAAGGGAAGTTCCGGTTAGATCAGGTATTTTGTACCTGTCCGTATGCAAACGCATCAATAAAACTCAATGTGGACAATCAGCTGCCTTTTGCAGCTCTCCTCTGACATGAGCAAAAATTTCCTTAAAAAGGTGCTTTGGTAACTGCACACTCCATTATTCAAGTTTTAGTTTGGATCAAGTGACTCATTTTCACTTGTTGTCTAACCAGATCTTCATTGCTATAAAAAAATCTAACAACCAGTCTTTGCTCTGATCTTCCCAGATTCTGTGCTTACTTACTCATTCCCCCTGAAGTGGGTCCATACAACCTTCCTCATCCTGGTCCTTTTACATTTGTCAGATGGCACTCATGATATTTACATGTGTCTGCATGTCAGGAATCCCTGCTTGGCACAGCAGAGCACGAAGGTGCCTGCTAATAATTCTAGCAGGGAAGATGGGAATAGATGCTGTCAGCGCCAGTCAGGAGTAATCTGCACCTTTGAAAATGAAACCATTTATATTTAGGCACATAAATATAGATTGAAGAATCTAAATTTGATTCTTAGGTTGAAAATGTTGACCTCAATGAACAAACCCCTTGGCAAGAGCTGCAGAAGAATGGTATTACTAAACTGTTGAAGAGGATGACCTGAACTCTTCACTGCATTAATCTCCTGGTACAACTCCATGGCCCTTAAGCAAACACTTCCTTGAAAATTATCTTGATCTTAGCTAGCACACAGGATTCACATTTTAATGTAACTGGAGTTAAAACAAAATACAAATGCTGATCAATAAAAAACCTGTATTTTTATAAGTGAGGAACAGTAAGGCATACTGTCACTGGGACTATGTGTCTGGGCTTTGAGAAATTCAGGATTGTGCAAAGGACTCAGAACAAAGGAGATAGCACATAATGAAACACAGGTACACAGACACTCATATGTATGTGTATGCATAAATAGATAGTGTCCTTGTCTCAAAGATCCTATACTGTAATAGCCAACAAAGCACAGCATCAGAAAACCACAAAAATAGGAAGTCGATGGAAAGAGGAAGAATGGAAAATAGTCACCCTAATGTTAATGTATTTACTGCTTCAGCTGAGATTTCACACTCTGTGTTATTCAAAAACACGCTCATTAGTGACTTCAAAGCACACGGAAGTCAACATAAAGGCTCCTATTTGTCTACCATAGACCTTTAGCAGGCGTTTGAAAACACATGGCTCCCTGCTTTGTGTCAGATAGTGTTAACCAATGCGGAACGTCACTCACCAAACACAAACCATCCGCATGAATACCTTTTCTGTTTCTTCCACATTTTGCTGTCAGCTTGTCATACACGACTTGCTTCACAATAATAAACAGACCATGGAAGTTGGATTAATATCAGTTTTTATTACAGTGGTTGCAACCATTAATTATCTGGCTGACTAGTGATGAGATGCAGTTCTTATCTAATAGGTAAGGGTATCAAGTTCATTAAAGTTCAGCAAATATAAAACTAAAAAAATTGACTGCTGCATCTTTTCTAGGAGTCTCAGAAAAATCCTCATGCATACACAGTCACATGACTTTTGCTTTTCCCATTGTTGTATAAAACTCAAGCTTGCATTAAACAAGAAGAGCAAATGAAAATTTGTTGGAAGAGAATTTCAAATTGCTCCCATCTTAAAATCATTTTTCTTCCCAAAAAAATATTTAGTAGCTTCCTTAGTGGGTGTTTTCTGTTATGATTTTAAATTATGTTTTATAAATCCCTTGAAGAATTATCCTAAAAACACAGGGTGAAACTCAGGCTTATTGAAGTCAATGCCAAAACTCCCATTGACTGCAGTCGAGCCAGGATTCCACCCACAAAAAGATTCAAAACAAGAAATTACAGAATGTCCCTTTTTTTTTGTAAATGCTTAATCCCATTGTTCAGTGCCCTGTTCTTTGGAGGTTTTAGTCTTCATTTTTACCTTGTCTTTGAGTTTTTTAAGTCCTAACTCAGCTTACAAACTACCTTTAAGCATGTTTTTCATGCATTTATGCTGATATTTATAAAAATATTCACTGTGTGCTTATATAGTATCTAGAAAGAAATACAGTATATGCACATATGTCTTGCTTTTATGTATCCAAATATTTTGCAGCTTCAATTTGCATGTATATTAAAAAGCTTGATTAAGGCAACTGAAAATATCTACTTGTAAATGACTTCAGGGATAACTGTTTGCCTTAAAGAAAAAACACCATTTCTGTAACGCAAGATAAGAGTCTTTCTTAAATGCACTACATCTTGAATTTTAAGCATTTGGCACCTAGATGACATTTTAAGAATTTAATGTTATTATCCAGGAAATAATAAAGTTACTATAATTTGTACACAGAAATCTTGCTTGTGAAGCTCATGAAACTGCTACATATTCAGTGTATCCAAATCAAGGCTAAGCAGGGAAATGAAACCATAAGCTACATGAAAGCATGCAGATTCTACTTTTCCTTTCAAAACTTATAACTGCCAGAGCACAAGCTGCCTGACCCCTAATGGAACTTCCTTAAGAGCACCAAACTCCTGCCATCATTTTAACCACTTTTCCCAAACAGCCATTTAACAAGACTTAGCACACAAAACATAAAAGCCGTGGGATGAATACAGGGGTGCACTGAGAGACAGTCACCTGGAAAACTCAAATCCAGACCAGGAGGGAGAAGGAACCTCACACAAACAAAGCAGTTGCCTGGACACAGCAGGATGGGCATATCTGTCTCTTACAGTGTCCTGAGCAAAGAAGTCCAGGCAGCCTGAGCCAGGCAGTGCCTCCTTCCAGAGACGTTGGGATTTGAGAGTCTGACCTCCATTAATGAGAAACAAATAACTGATGTTGCCATACAATTCAGTCCTGTCTGAGAAAGTTTTAATGAGATTAGAAGTCACACTGAAAATGTGTAATTAATCCAGTGTTTTCAGTCTAGCTCTTTGCATTTGCTTTCCAGATGAAAACGATACTAGGATGATATGGTTTCTCAAGCAAGAACCTAACTAGCTTCAGGGTATTAGATGACTTATTCTCACAAAAGGAAATATTAATAGCACTCATTAAAAACAGATGGACTTTCTCTCTATAGAATTATAGTAACTGAGAGAGGCAAGAAGTGTCTATTTTAGTGGGGCCTAGGCAGCCCTTATCAGCCCACTCAGAACATGTGTTGGTGAGTCTGAGTTTTGCAGGCAGAAAAAGGAAGCTGTTACCCTGGAGAGCTTCTGGGATTCTGGGAAAGCAGCTTATCAGCAACTTCATCATGATGTTCATCAGAGTGAAAATTACTTGATGTCACCCAGGAGTATATTATCCATCACTGGTCTGAATTCTGCAAGAAGCAAAGCCAGCATAACTGCATTCAGTTCTAGGTGATTTCATATTCTGAGTTAACATAAGACCTGAAGTCTACATCTGAGCAATCTTCACTACTCCAGATGAATTCAAGATGGTACTTTCTAGAGAACTGCAGAAGCTCTACCCTTTGCAGCTGTCTTACCCACCATACTCCATACTGTCCTTCTCCCATCAATTATGAGAATCACCATTGCTCTGTGTCCTCAAAGTGTCACAGAGGCAACAGCACGTTTCTTGCAAAGGCCTCGCAGGACCAGAAATAACTTGGTCCTATGACCTCTCAGAGCCAAGCCTATTGGTTTTTTCAAAGGTGAAGCAGACTCTTTATTAATTGCAGCATTTTCTCCATGTAGACCTATAATTGCAACTTCCTTATTTCAGACTGACAGTATTGTTTCTAATCTTTAAACTCCTGAAAGGCTTGACATGTGTTTACTTCAAGAATCGTCTCTTCCCCCACTCTGTGCTGCTGCTGCTGCTGCTGAAAAAGGCAGCTGAAGCAATACTCCCAGAAGACAAGCTCTTGGTGTATCATGGAGATGAAACAAGTCTGGTTGGGTATCTGGAGGATAAATGTTATTACTTTCCTGTTGTGATGAACTGGACTGCACTTTCAAGGATCTTTAGGGGATCCTTTCACCCCATTACATTGAACTGATACATTTATGGTGCCACTGTTGGATTTATTAACTCCAGTGCAATGCAGAATGAGGAGCACAGAAACAGGCAACAAAATTGCCATGGATCTCATGTGCTGTTAATTCCTCAGGACTTTACAGAGCCTTGCAGTAGATCGACACGAAAACTTGGTCCCTCTGCTGCTCTTTCCCAGGAGCAAAGTATCATTGCCTTTTTATGCAGCCTGGCATTTCCAACTCTATGCCTACAGGCAGGAGACACAGGAAGTTTCTTGATGATGCACAAGTATTTTTGAGGGTATATACCTGTAGCAGTTGGATAACTGGATTATCTGTGCCTGGAAGAAAGTATCACAAATACTGCCTCAGTCCCTTCTTTCCTCCTTGGGTTCTCCTCCTCCTCTTTTCTTCTCTAGATATTTGAAAAAATGAAAACATGAAAATGTGGCAGACAGCATGAAGGCAGCTACAGGTATATGTATGATATCTTTAGCCTCTCTCTCTGTAGGAGACAATTTAACTCACTTCTCTCTGATGGGAGTAGTCTAGACCCTATCCCCAGAACTATTTGAAACAGGTGTTGTAAAGCTTGCACTGGCACTTCCAGTAGTGTGTGAAGAATCTCACAGGTATTTCAAGCATCCCTACACTCACAAATCTGTAGGCATGTAAGATCGTACAGATCCTGTCATGGTGAGAGAGTACCTTCTCTCATCTGAAAATGTTTAAAGGATTAATTGATAAGAATACACTTTCATGTCAAAACTGTGATTGTTCCTTCTTAGCACACTTGAGACTGTCAAGACTGTTTCAAGAGAAACAGGTATTTTTTCAGGGAAAACTATGAAGACTGCATGGTACCTAAGGATGAGACTGCTGCACAAGGATATAAAAGCTGCACACAGATAGGCTAATTTTAGTCCAGTGAGGTCCACCATCCCTCCTGAATAGGTTCAGGGCACTTAAAGCTAGGCTTCTGCTTTGCTTTATCTACAAGGTAGATTGTCAAAACTGTTCTCCCCAGCCTGATGTCTGCCTTTGAAAGCATGAACCAGGAAACAATTTGGACTTTTCAGAGTGACTTTTCAGCGCATGTGCTTACAGCAGCCATAGTCCCAGCAATAACAAAGGCTGTTGGGGGCAGAGAACTTGTCTGCCAGTGCCTATCTGAGCTGCCTGCCTGCCAGGGACACTGTGCGTTAAAAAAAAAGAATTAATAAAGCAAGAAAGGAACACAGAGAGGATAAGTCTTAGGGGATAAAGCCCAGGTAAACATACCAGAGCTGCTCATTAGTTCAGGTAAAGCTAGAAATGTAGCTGTGACAACAGAGAACTTTGGGCAAGGTGCAAAGGCTGATCAAAAAGCTGACAAAATACTTGGGTGGTTAGCTCATGCATGAGCTAAGTGCTATCAGTACCTGAGGAAGGAGGCACAGACTGAGGATGACAGAGGGACAGCTGAAGAAGTTGAAACTATTGCATGAGGCTACACAAGGCAACGAGCTCCCTGTCAGAGATGCATGGCGGGGATGGAGCAGCTCACTTACCAGAAGATGTTATTTTTACCATATTCACTGAAAATACAGAAGTCCTTCATACTCAGCAGAAGAGTATCTAAGAGACAGCAATATTGTACAATTGCCTGCACGTTAAAACTATTTGTGTCCTACAACTATGGACTTTGTTTCACTAGATTTTTCCTCTTGGCTTTCTGGAATGTCAGAAGAGGTAAGTACATTTCTCAGGCCTCATTTTGTCTGCCAGTATTACCCACGGGGGTCAGAAACCCCCTTACATCATCTTACATGCTTGTTGCCTTCAGAGGAATGTTCCTGCCTCTAAGGAAAGCTCAGCTGTGTAGACCACGACCAGACTGATTGTGTTTCACAACACAGAGTTCAAGTTGGAGGGAAAACAAAGCAAAATACTTGTGCTCCCGTCCTACCCGCTGCCTCTGACAGAGGTGACGTTTTACAGAAACCGAGAAAAAATACCAACATTTCCAGACAATGCTAAATGCTGTTGGACCCTAAAGCTGTATTCTGGCATTCACAGGGCATAATTTGCCTTAAGATCCGAGCTGTTAAGGGGCTATCTGTAAATCAGTACAGTGGCCTCAGGCCTACCTTTGGAATAAAAAGCTCCACATTTACAACACCAAAGCCCAGATCCTCAAAGACATTCAGATGCTAAATTCCCATTGACCTCTCTTTAAGGTTTCAGGCTTCAGATTTCAGCATTTTGGAACCAAGTACACAAACAAGTTTCTCAGGTCTTTCTAAAATCAACATTAAGCTTCCATTTTGTTTCCAGCTTACAATTTATATCAAACTGTGATGACAGAATTCAAGGTAGAGTATTTGACAGGTAATAATAACATCACATCTACTTCCTGTTTCTGGGTGAAAATCCAACAGGAACAACTAATACGAAGTATTTTCACTGTAATGTAGTCTTTGCTCCTATTACTATTGAAGCAAATTGCACCTATGAATGCTAAAGGCATATGCTACATGACACAAGTAAATTCAAATTGGAACTGACAGAATGCCCTAAAAATTCCACTCCCACAATATGAAAATGTTGAAAAGTGAAAAAGGAAAAAAAAATTTCTTTTAATGACTTGTAAAAATTTACAATACATCATAGATCATACAATGTATGCTATTTAAAATAAATAGAAAAACCACTGATAAAATGCTTTGAACATTTGAAGTTGTGTGAATTTAATGTTATAAACAATTTTTAATTCATTTTTAGTTATTTCAAGAAAAGTGGAGATGTTCCATTTGAAAAGCTTGTAGAGATATAGCAGTGAAGAATATCTGAGAACTTAAAATGTCTTGTTATGCTGATCTTGTCAGTTCATATCCACTGGTCATGTGAATGAGTATAATATTACATGTAATGGAGAATGAGAAATTTGCTGAAATCTATGCTTGAGGAGGGATGGAATACCAATTTTCAAGATGTGCCTGGTAAATACTGAAAATGAATGTCTGAAATACCATTTAAAAAGGAAGACATGCTGCCAAATTAAAAAAAAAATCAACCCCCCCCCCCAAAAAAAAAAAAAAAAAAGAAAAAGAAAAAGAAAAAAAGACAAACCATGATTCCTGACTGAACCAAAATTATAGTCTTTAAATGGAAGCTCAGCAAAAGCTTTTTCCTTGCCCACTGGCCAACAAGTTGTCCATGAATATTTTTGGCAGTAAGAAGTTTAAATTAAAACCACAGTGCTCTATTTCATCACCATTTTTTTGATACCCAATGCCAGACAGTATAAGGTTTGAATGACAGAGCCACATCGCTGTTTGTAATTCCAAGTGTAACCTGTGGAGAGCTGCGAGCATTCCAACTGTGTCTAGAATATCTGGATTGCCAGACTTCAAATCCCCTGTAAACAGCCTGTTGCAAGCCTAAAAATAGCTGGACATGTGTAGGACCTGATACAGCAGCTTTTAGAAGGAAAATTCCCCAGCCAAGGGACAAGCAGAAGGCATTAGGAGTTATTATAGCTGATTTTCATTTTAGGTTTTTCTTCCTTTCTGCCTACCTCATAATCATACTATAAATAATACTCCCAGTCAGGATATCATTTAGAGGACTCTGGGACATAATTTTTTCAGCCTTTAACAGATACAAGGTGTAATTTAATTTTAATTGGTTTTTATTCCCACTTAAATATTCACAGAACTGCCATTATAGAGAAGGTTTACACACCTTGTTTTTTGACAGCTGAACTCCAGATATTACAGGAATAGGAGGATTTAATCTTCTTCCCCTCATTCTTGTGAATTGGTCTTTTGGCATCTAAGAACACCTCGGTGTCAGAGTCAACAGAAATTGTCCCCTGAATTTTCAAGAATTCTTTTAGCATATATGGAATTAATTTGTGGTATTGATGTGCCTTGGGTTGCATGAAAGTCTTCCAGAAAAAAAAAGCAAATTGCCACAGGCCATCTTAATTGTTCTCTTGCAACAGCATGCCTATGCATGGCATACATGGCTTCGATCAGACATGGAAGTAAAACTGATGTTCTTTAGTCATGATCTGGCATGCAAGGGATATGTTGGGAGCACTGCTAGCAGTATCCACAAAGGATGTGCACCTTTAAGCACTCATTCTGAGAAAAGGTTCCCTTAAAAAAAGCTTTTCCATAGCATTACACTTCCTTGGTAAAGGTCTCGGTATCAGCACGTCTTTTCCTTCAGTACTGCAACACATTGTAATAATTAGCACGAAGGGATAAAAAGAGGGATAGCAAAATACACACTCACTGGTCCAGGAGGAAAGTGCAAACAATTTTACCTCTGTCAAACATATAGGCATGCATGTTTTATCAAATAAGTACATTTGAAATATGATTTATGTTTAAAGCTTATGATGTTCTTCTCTGGTGCTTGCTTTGCTGGAATGACAATGTAAACATGTTATATAAAATGTTTTGAAGTCTTAAAATAAAAAAGCCCTGGCACTTGTTATGTATTGCAGATGCACACACATGCTGAAATAGGCATATTTCAGTGTCTTATAGAACCTTATATATGCAGTTCATCCTTTCCAAAGAATTTCATTGCATGAATGTTTTAAGCACTACTCTATTTATGTTCATCCTGCAGCAAAGTACATACAGAAACTACTTCCCTGACTTCAGTACCTATTTTGAAAGAACTCTGTTCTGGTGTGTTTATGTCTTACATATATCCTTAAATCTGGCATAACAACTGCAGGCAATTACCGTAAGGGTGTGTATTCCAGAGACATTATGCATGACCTAGATGGACTGGATCAGTCATTTCACCCCACACAGAGCCAGAGGAGCTTTACTATTTCTGTGTGATACAGACAAAGGAGCATCTGTCTGTATATCATAGAATCATAGAATGCTTTGGATTGGATGGGACTTTTAAAATCATTATGCTTCAACCTCACCCACCATGGGCAAGGCATGCCACCTACTAGAGCAGGTCCTCTGAGCCCCATCCAACTTGGTCTTGAACACTTGCAGGGATGGAAGTAATATTTATGTCGCAGAAATTTTGGTATGTTCAGATGTGATTATGAAACATAAGAATTCACACCAGATTTTCAAACATGCAAAATCTCACAACAAAGCAGAAGCAATATTATTTTATTTCTTGCAGGGGAAAGTAAATTAGTAGTTCTTTGCACTGAAGAAAGTCAAGGTGCTACAAATTGCATAACCTACATTTGCACAGTGACTCCTTCCTACATGATAATTGATTTCTTAGCATTTACATATGTGAGCATTTTTTCCTCTAAATTTATGTAACTGTAAAGACAATAGACAAATTTCAATACCCTTTGATACTATCATTTTCTCTTTGTATGTCACAAATACTCTATTTTGAATTGAAATGTGCCCTGAAGCATATAATTGTGTCACTGCTCAGTGTGGGTCAAATGCAAAAACTCAAACACAGTCTTACTGAAATTTACAAGAACTTCAATGGATTCCAAAACCAAACTGCGTCTGAAAGTAATGCTGCCATTCAGATGGATATCAAATGAGTCTCCTAACTTCTTGTTAGTTTTTCCATCATGCTTATACTTGAAACTTCAGTATAATTGGGTTAAGAACCTAAGTTATTCCATATGGATTTGACAGTAATTTTAATGGGTCGTTTTATGGAGTGTTTTCCCAGTCATCTGCTTTACTGAGGGTAAGTACAGGAAAGAAGCACTCTAGGAAGTTAATGTGTACTGAAGCTTAGGATGTGATTCAAGGAAGTCATCATGAAAATGAATACAGGGAAGTTGTGAAATGTGGTACAGAACTGTGCTATTAATTAGCAAACAGCACTTTCTTCAGCAACGAAGAAAATAATAAGCAAATGGAATGTCTCCTCCCTTTTGCCTCCCTGTATATATCTCTGCACTCGAGCAACTTGCTGTCTGACATTCAAACCATGCTACGCCTGGAATTACATAGTGCCCATACTGAACATATATTCCATGCACCGACAGACGCGAGTGACACAGGAGCCACAGCACCCGCAGGGGCAGGGAAGCCCAGAAGTGGGGGGCAAACAGACCATCCCTCAAGTAACACTGGGTCTGACCAAAAACCAAAGCGCTCTAGGCATTCACCTAGGAGGCTGTTGTAGCTGGATTTAGAGTGCTGCCTAGGTGGGCACCTGGGACCCAGTGCATGCTTGCCATAAATCCCGGCCGAGGCACCTACACAGAATCCTTGAGGTTGTAAAAGACCTCTAAGATCATCGAGGTCTTGAGAACTTCTGCCAGGAACTGCATGGAAGAATGTTTTCAGACCCAGGTCTTGCAAAGGCTTTGGCTAGCACCCTAACCACCAGAAAGTCTTTCCTCTTGTTGTTCTTTATCATTCAAATATCGAAGAATGGTCTTGTGGTTTAGCCCCAGTCTGGATCAGAAAACATGGAGCCAAGCACCCCAGGCGTAGGCAGGAACAACATGAATTGCAATCACTTGGAGGCACACCCACCCTAAATCAAAGTACATTTGCTTCCTGGCTCCTGTTCCTGGCTGGGACCTTGCACAAGTCACTTGAGCTGTTGGTGCTTCTCTTTCCTCTCCCGTAATTTTAGGATAACAAAACTGGCCTCCCTCCCAAGGCTGTTATGAGGATCCATCAATGCAGACTCCTAAAGGACAGTGAGGTTGTGGGTTGGGAATCTGTCTGAATGCATTGTACTGTTATCATAAATGTTACTTGCAGAGGACACAGATATGTAACTACACATGCACACTATCATTTAGCTTTATTGCTTCATTATGTTCCAGTGAACTAGCTGCAGATTATTGTGTCGGTAATCTTAAATAATATTCTTTTCAGAGTTAGTGATTTGCTTTCGGTCACGCGTTAAAATCTGGCTGAATGTCTTCAATTAATTGGGTAATTTTTGGCTTCATATGTGTGGCTGTGGTTTTACAAAGCTGAGAACCTGACTCCCAAATTTTTATTGGTAAAGGTTTCAATCCCTGCTGTCCACCATCACAAAATGTTCTAAACCAGTTAAAAAATTTGTGAAAATCAATAATCGACACTGTTAGCCACATCCCTCCTTCTGCCCCAGAGGTGCCCGTGTGGCATTGCTGGTCAGAGGCTGGGCAGGCCGAAGTGCAAGCTCATGTTGGGTAAGCACTAGGGCTGCAGCCTAGGTTCCCTCCCACCAGCAGTCCTCAGGCATCCCCAGTGCAGCCCAGACTGCTGCTGCATCACTGGTGGCACCAGCCCAGCTTTAGATGGGGCTGTGTAGCTGGTTACTGCTTTGCTCTGCAGTCAACATGTTCCTGAGGAGCTCAGTCATAAAGAAAGTGGGAAATGTTAGTAGTGTAAAAGCCAGCCAGTTCTCCAGAAAAGGCATTTGTTTCCCTTGCCAAAAGTCAAAGTCTACTATATACAAAGGAGGCATTATAGCTTCTCATAAAAAGGTCACAATAATCTTTTGTAATGGAAAGTGGAGTACAGCCTAAATATAGGATCTCTCCCAGAATTCCTATAGCTTGTAGATTAAATTCTGTTTATTGCTAGTGTGTGGATTGCTGCTATGCTGTGCTGTATAAAACTCAGCAGCTGAAAGAGAAGAAACCCAATCTATTTTCTGTGTAGCCATGTAACTGGAAAGAGATGTTGTTATATATATTTTAAAGCAGAAGGATTTCAATTCATCTGTAGAATATTCCAAGATGAGTCACTCATCTCCAGCCTCTTACGGAAAATGTGTCTGCTTTTTTTGTCTTGCTTACTTCATCAGAAGTGTAACTTTTGCAATGTGCATTTGCACAAGTGAGAATAGTTTTGTGTGAGCTTTCAAAACATATCATAAAAATACTTATTATGAGGAGTTCCTGGACAACACCTGGTGTCATGTAAAAATTCCTGAGCATAGAATTACATTACAAACCATTACTGTGTCAAAACATGTAAAGATTGGCTCTTAATGGTCCCTTAATCAATAATGAACATATAAAATGTCCCTGAATATGTATTCAAAAAATAAAGTTTTGTCGGCTTGACAGAATTCCAACACAAAGGTGATGGAAACGGATTAATTACAATTAAGCATAATCCTGTTTGGAAAGCAGTAGTCATTTAATAATACATCATATGCTGCCCAGGAAAATGGGAGTGGGGATTTCTCTCCAATCTATCTTTTGCTGTTATGTTTGTGAAAGCTTCTCAAATCCCAATCCTATGTGGTTGCCACTACAAAAACCTCATGCAAGAAAAGTACCCTCAATTCAACTCATCCACTTAGCCAGTGGTTAAAAAAAAAAAAAAGAGAATCAAGAAAATTATGGAATTTCCAAACCTTATCTTGGCCCCGCTAATCTAAAAATCCTGCTTGGCCTTTCAAGTATTGTTGAAAATCTGGCAAGCATCAAAAAGAGCAAAGCAATACATTTAATCTGTGCTGTTAGACATTCACTTCTAGGAAGCTCTGTCCTTTTGACATTACAGATCTTGAAATGGGGAATTACTGGCAATTTTAACGTCTGAAAACTGAGCTGGTATTTTGCATGGAATAGCTTTTCCTCTTTCTGGCTTTATTTCCAACCATCCTAAAGAAAAACATTCCTTATCTTCAAGTACCTTTTCGATTCCACTCTCAATCATTATTCCAACAACACCCCCTTGCAAAAAGTGTGCAGATTACCATTAATAAAGTTCATTTAAAAGAAAATCAGCTTTTGGTAACTGATTTTTTTTCTGGTGGCAAAGAAGCAATCATTAACTTTTATAGTTTCAGCTCATATTACTGCTTGCGTGAAATAGGGCAGCAGCCACTTCTACTGCAAACACAGCAAAGAGCATTTGCAGAAGGCACGTGTCTTTTATTGTTTTTATATATACATTTATATTAATGTATGCTTGCACAAGCGCTTTTGCACTACATCAGATCTGTGAGAGAAAAACTGAACAATAACAAAAATCATCAAACTACATTTTCAAGGTATATATTTGGAAATTGCTACACTGACACACAGAAGTCTATAGAAATGTCATAATTAAAAAAGATATTAATATGAAGATCATATTCAGGCCAGCCATGAAAGCCTACTGTATGTTCATCCAGCATAGCTTGGCTGGGATATCAGTGGCTCTGACTTCATCTGACTTACACCAGGAAAAGAAACAAATACTGTCACTGACAACAGAAAGAACATTTTTTTAGAAAAATATATGGTTGCTAGAGGCTATTACTCTGGTGGGGTGAGATTCCTCTCCTTTTTTCCATCTAAAAATGAATCGTCTTATCTAAACTTGTCACCTTGATTGTCTCTGGGGAAGTCAATGGGAAGTAGCAATTCATCTTATTCCACTATCATTGTCTAAGATAGGTAGATGAGCTGCCCTTTGTAGGCATCTAATTCTTTCCATTGACCACAGAGAACCAAGATAAATTATTTAGATTTGGTCTTTAATTTTTAGGTGATTAATGGTCAGTGAGACAAATACAACCTGACTCCCATGGGAGAAGAGGCAAATCTCTCACTGCAGGGCCGGTGGAAGGAATGAGCAGTCCAAGGCCTGGAGGCTGCAGACAAGAATGTGCTTTCCTTACACCAAATCAGCAAGTCTGGAGGGAAGTAAACGAAGGGCATGACTTAATTCAATAATAAGGGAGAAAAATTTGGATTCCACATAATGTCACTGTCTTTGAATCCCTCACTGCTTCTGTTTCTAATGACAAAGACTGGCTTTCCAAAGAAAAGGATCAGACTACCCTTTTTAATAGATCTAGCAGTTGGTCTTATGGTACTCTTTAGTCATAGGCACTACTAGAACTCTTTCCTAAAGCATTTCCTGGAACACACACTGGTCTTTTGTAGAGTATAACAGCTCTTGAGGAGGTGATCCACTAATAATCAATGTTTTTTAGCACCCATATGCAGAGTCTCTGTTTGGTCCTGCACCTTTTGAACTGCCAGTGAATGCTGACCAGGAGCACATTGTGCAGAGGTGAGTGTGCACTGCAGAGAGAGAGCTGAGCTTTGCTGGTAGACAAGGCAGTGGGAGATCACTTGCTCTCTCTGACCACTCCATTGCACCTAAGGAGAGGAATTCAATGTGTCATTGTGGAAGACTGAAGAGGTTCTGGCACCCATTGTAACTCCAGCAAACCCAAACTGAGCTACACTGGATACTTTGTCAGGCTTCCAGGTGAAGCTTATCCAACTCCCTAAGACTTACCTGTAACATGAGCAGACCATGTCCAGATACAAAACTGGCATCACAGATTGCACACAGGCCTGATGGAGGAACACATCCATGATAATTTGGTTTACAGTTAGATTAATTACCAGAACAACCACAGTGCAGTGCATGGAGTTGAGCACTGATCTAATCAGCTTGGCATGCATGTTTTATTCTACCACTCTCCATTGCATTAAGACTGGCTAAAACAGGTGTCAAAATGAATAACTGAAAGGGGTAACTCCATTGGGATGGTTAGCTAAAAGTTTAAAGCAATGTCAGTAGTTAAATAGGAAATAATTAGTGACATTTTCTTTGACAAAATTCTCAAAAATACAGCTAGCAGGAGCAGCTTAAACTGAACTAAGAGACTGGTTTCTCTTTGTGTCATCCTTGCAATTCCACTGCAAAATGTTGATCCCATCAATGAAACAGTCGTAGAAATTTTGCTACTTCTTTGCACTTCATGAGGAATTAGTGATGGACACAACCAGCTTTTTTACACATTCCTATTTCACTCCTTTTTGTGGCAAATGCTCAAGCTGCTGTTTCCTACACCCAGGAGGATTCAGATAAGGGAAGCAGGTCTGCACCCTGTCCCGAGCCTCTTTCCCCAGCCATTTCTCAGTCCTGCTTCTGGCAGCTTTTCTGGCTTTTCTGTATCTCCTCTGCCTCTGTGGTATTTCTCACACTCTTATGCACAGATGCAGCTTGCTAATCCCTTTGCCTCTGGGGCCTGTCTTCATGATACAAGACAGCAAAGCCATACCCCATGCTTGCCCTGAGCTCCAGAGAGCAGCAGAAGGATGTCAGTGTGGCTGCACTGCTTAGAACCTGGGCAAGCATCTGCACTGTGCAGTACGTTGTGTGCTGCATATACACTCAGCTAAGCTTTCCATCATACACCAGTGACTTGGTAATGCACTTTTTTTGGCTGAAGTGCTCTGCTGTTTCATCTATGCTCAACTGCATCTTAAAATTATCCTGAGTCAAAGGAACTCCGATAATAAGTAATGTCAGTGAAGGTTAGGTTACTAAATAAAAATTTACTGTACTACATTGGAAGAGTCCCTGACCCAGTGGAGATATCACTTATAAACTTCTGGTGTTCAAAGCAATTAAAAAATAAATACTGTAAAAATTTTTTGCAATCAACTGCAATTTGTACTAAATTCTTAACTGTTTTTGTTTATGAAAAAAAAAAAAAAAAGAAAGAAGTAAAAAGAAATGTTTTTGATATCTTAATCTCCGTTTTATATCAGCTTTCTGTTTCTGGAATGTAAAGCAAAGATATTAAATATCCCATAAATCTAAAACCATGCTACTGGGAAGGAATCCACAAAAAGCAAATGCTGTAAGAAATACAAAAGCTGGTTTCTTTGTCTAGTTAAGAAATTTCTAGTCACATCAAAATGGCTTCTCCTAAACAAAATAGTACTTGCTTGCCATTAATCAGTTGTACACTAAAGGAATTTAGATTTTTGTCTTGGAAACATACACTTATGACATGCATAGCTGCAGGTAGTCACTTTAATCAGATTTTCTTTTGAACAAGACACTTATTCCATGGGACAGGAACGATGCATGCATTAATAAATTATTGAAATAATAAATAAAACAAAGGCTAATGAAAGAAACACTGAGAAAAATTGTGCACTCTGAACACTCAAACTGTTTTGAACAACTGAAAAATCTTCAGTTTTTAACATTTCAGCCCTAGGGCATTGCATTGGATTCAGCAGTGATTGATTTTTGAACTTAAAGAGAATACATACCCATGAAGATATACTGAAGTGATGCAGCTTATAATCCAAAGATAAAAAACCCAAACAAAACCCAAACTGTACCCTGCATATAGTCTGCCCTTGCAGAGACTATCTTGAGCATCATACAGGTGCAGAACACTGCATGCTAACAGAGGAAGGGCTCCAGAGAGGGAAAGCATTTTCAGAAAGGGACTGGGCCTCACCACGATCATCATGCACACTTGCTTTTGCTCTGTAAGTCTCTCCCAGGTGCACTATTTAAAATGAATAAAGTGCTTTTTATTTTTTGTTTTCTGATTCATTTATTTTTTGTTACCCTTTTCCCCAATGAATTTCACAATGCCTGTACTTATCAAATAAAAGCCCCTAGTACTTTACAACAGTATGTGAAAGACCTTTCTCCTGCCTGTCACCATGTATGGTTACCCTGCTCTTTACAGTTTTCTTCCAGAATTTTTTTTATTGGCCACTGTCTATGACAGGATACTGCACTATAAGGATGTATGGTCATATTCAGTGGGGCTGTTTTTACATTTTGTTCTTACAAAAAGTACACAGAGCTTGTGTACACTGATCTTCTGCAGTAAGTGAGTAAGGCTGCATTCCATAAACTATGTGCTCCTAAAATAAAGAAGCAAAGGAATTATAAGTAAGGAGAGTAAAATTTCCATCTTCTTGTTTAGGGGTTGAGAAGAAAGCAGCAGCTCATTTAGCTCCCACAAGGGGACATAATGCCACCCAGAAGGCTGAGGTACTTTCCATGTGTGTACATAGCTGTAGAATTTTGAAGTAAGCAGTTTTGAAGGTTCTGACCAAAGGGATCCGTGAAGTTTTGGCACTCCTATGAAGATGCTGAGTGGGGGCTTTTGCGGTGACAATTTTCAGTATTCAAATATAAGGATCAATAACCCTTTCTCTTGAAACATAACAGCAACTGGTGGTAGTGCTGCTGGTTTAATTATTCTTTTTTATAGGAATAGGATTGTTATAGATCCTACACAAGTTCTGGAAAAACTGCTCTACAACACCTGAGCTATAGGATAAAAGTGTGGTTTTTTCATGAACTCTATGACTACTGATTTGATATTCTCAGGACTTAGACAGTAAAGAGCTTGTTCAGTGGCTGAAAATGAGGTGCTTTGTCAACAGTGTTTTGCAGTTACAAGCAGGTAAGTGTCCCAGGATGACCCAATAAATAAGGCCATGCTTATAACAATTCCTTCACAGTCTACATAGGATGTTCAACAAATTAGGATCAATATGGCAGTACTTTCTCTGGTTTTTATAGAAGAGGAAAAAGTGACAAAGGAAATATAATTAAATAAGATGATATTTCAGAATGGAATAATGGAAAGCTGTGAGTATAGAATTTAGATAGACTTGGATTGTTTTTGTAGGTTGTTTTTTTTTTTTTTTTCAACTCATAGCCTCGGTCGAATGCAAGTAACTGAAATTTATATTACAGAAAACCGTGTATCTTATTCTTTTAAAATATAGAGTCTGTACATTTTCCATAACATCTATGAATGAACCATGAAAATTAAACAAATACAATGAACTTTGTCTTGCCTTTTTTTTTTTTTTTTTTTTTTTTTTTTTTTTTTTTTGGCTAATCAAAACAGAAGATCCTGATTATGTTTCCTTATGTTCCAAAATATACAACTTAAGAGGAGGGGGTTGTTTTTTCAAGAATATTTTCCTTTTCTTATCCCTTATATAAACCCTTTCTGGATCAAAACAACAGACTTTCATTCCTGAAGTCAACACATATGGAATCTTCAAAACACTCCCCTCACTTAAAAATCCCCAAAATGAAAACCTCTTCCCTTTGAGGGAAAGGTATTTATAAGACCAGGTAATAAAGAAATATGTGACAAATGGGATAGACTGAAGAATACACTTCCTTGGGCATCAAATTTTATAGATCACCAGCATCACTGTGATTTACATTGGTAATGAAGACAATAGTGCATGGAGTCCTTGATAAGGAGTTTGTGGAACCCTTAAAGGGAGTGAAGCAATCACAAACACTCATGCCTGATAGATAAAAGTCTTCATGAGACTTCACCTCCAGATGTTCTCTCTAATTCTTAGATTACAAGAAGATATCCACAGGCTGTGCATCATTTTATTAAGTATGAGGAATGCATCCTGAATAGGATGTAGAGAACTATATGAAAGAATTGCATGCCAAATACAAAAAAAACCCATAAGATTCTAATCCTAAATGAGGCAATTATTTTTATTGTTCAAGTAAGTTTGTTTTCTACAGAAAAAGTTATGTAATTAAAAAAAATGTGAATCCCAGACTTTCAGATTTAAATATTCATGTGAATATGTGGAAAATTTTTTTCAAGATCTTATAAACAATTAAAGTAATTATTTTAATTGTTTATTGTAAAAGAAAGCAAGTAAAACCCCCAGCCTTTTATGTTTTTTGTAGATTGTTTGTCTTCTGCTTGAAATTTTCATAAACTCCTGAAGGTGCTTGAAGCCCCCTTGACACATTATAACTACAATAAAATCAAACATCACATCTCAAGCTTTCTCCAGAGGCACTTCTTTCCTTTGTGTCAGGAAGGAGTGGGAAGAAGGGGAGTTAACCAGATTAATGTTTGTCGAGCTAGCAGAATGCTTGTCATCGTTGATCAGGACTCTAATTTATGTGACCACAAGAGAGACAGAGACTCTCAGTCAGCAACTCTCTTGCTCACTACAGGAGGAAGACATTGGCCAAAATTCAAACTTATTACTTATTTTTGAAAATACAAATACAAGTTTCACTGGGATTTCCCTGATGAATAAGTGTAGCCAGAGAGGAAGGTAGAACTAAATTAACATAGCAAGAAAGACACATGCTGTAACCACTAAATTGGCTGATGAAAATTCTTTAGGTAAAACAAACAAATCAATTATTTATTATTAATTATGGTTTAATATTATGGAACTTCAAAATTCTATGCCATTTCCTAATATTAAGCAAAATCCCCAGGTTTTCTTTCTTTGAATTGAAGGTGAGCTAAGGAAAAAAAACTTGTTTCAGGAAGCAAGCATGAAAAGATGAAACAGCATTTGATATCAGGACTGAAGTCCTGGGTGATAATAGGCAAGGAAGAATAATGGAGTCATTAGGTATCCACAGAAAAGAAGACTGGAAAGGCCTGAGGATTGTCTTCCCAGGTGGGAAAACTGAAATGATAGCTGGGGGCTGGGTTTCACAGGAGAATTGGAAAATGGTAGCAAGCTCTGTGAAGCATCTGGGTTAAATACAGTGAGAGTAACTGTTCAAGGAGAAGGGTATTGAAGATGTGAAGCATGTTGGATGAGTTTCACCTCACTTCACTTTAAAATCTTTGACTTAGTCATTCAGATTCCCTTTATAGTCAATAAGTACTTCCAGGGAGTGAGTCACCTGACCTAAATTAGACGTCTATCTTGAGATGGGATGAATCACACCCTCAGAGTGTCTATTGATATCTATTGACTATAAAAGGAACCAGGACTTGCTTAGATGCAGACATCTACACTGCAGATGAATCCCATCCTTTGGCATTTTACAGAGTAATGTGATAAACACCAGGAAAATCCATTATTTGGGGCCAGGCTTCAAACACAGAATGGGCACAGGGAATTTGGTGCCCTCCCCCTCACAATGTAACTGGAAATAGGATTAATAGTCTGGGTTTCAGGATAATCCTTTATTGAGTTGAAAAGGAGAGGCCGCAGCAAGGAATGCTGCTCTGCAGAAAACTGCTGCTAATGACAATAATTAGGCTGAATCAGAGGCTCTGCTTAAAAGACAGAAGTAAGATATGTGTAGGGCGGAGGAGAGAGGGAGCAAATAGCCTGTCTTCACTTTGGAATGTGGATACTGCATCTAATCAGAGACTGATATCAAAGTGTTAAAACTTTATTAAAAGCAGAATCTAAACAAATGCCTTTCTGCCCTGCTCACCCTCCCAAATTCCTTAATGGAGAGTTTAAATGAAAATAAAAGTTCAAAATAAGTTCAGTCACTCTTGAGAAGCCCTTATATCTGAACATTCTGCAATGAGAGAAATTTGTTATATATTAACTGGAAGATTTAAGAAGTTAAATTTTAGAAAGGTGTGGCTCATGCTAACAAAAAATGACCACATATTTCAAATTTCCCATTCTTTAAAATGTCATATGTTATAATTACACTTGCAGATTATTGAATATAATCTGGTTCTAAATCTTTGATTTTTTTCTGCTCTGCAGTCTCACCTATGCACCATGTCATCACTTGGTTGAAGTAGACCGAAATTTTGACACTGACTCCTGTGGATTCAATCTCAAATCTGTTGTATGTGCAAACACAAGATTTTCACCATCAGTAATATTTAGTGCAGAAGATCAAGCAGAGGTGTTGATTTTGACTTCCTTCTCTGGGGACTGCCAGTATGAGAACCCTAGTAGAAGCTTGGATATTATACAATATTCACTATTATATCCACTATTTATATTATGTTATATTATATTATATTATGTTATGTTATGTTATGTTATGTTATGTTATGTTATGTTATGTTATGTTATGTTATGTTATAATCACTATTTCAGTAGTGAAAATAGTTAAAAATTACAATTTTGCTTTTTGTTCTACCTTTTCACATAGAGATATGTTCTGGTGATAGACAGCTTCCCTACTTTGCAATTAGCCTGCTGCAGAATGCCTGGCCTGGGATCACCCCTCTATTTTGTGGGGGAACTGGTTTCAGAGAGTGTTCTGTGCTTTGTGGGATTTACTGAGCTGTAATAATTAATAAACAGGGAAACAAAGCATTTATTGAAGGTAGTCACGATACAAGTTAAAATATAGATATCTAAGCCAAATACTGTCATTAAGCTGATGTTGTACTTACAAAAAATTATATTGTGTCTACAATACAATAAGGTTAAATCACTGATGACAGTAACTTTGCTTTCCTTAATACTGTACAGGATTTTTTTGAACAGAATTGTGACCACATTGCTGATACATCATCAGAAAATACCAAGCAAGTAAGCAATAGGTTAAGTGAGGTATATGGTAAAATTTCCCTTTAGAAATAAAAAACTCCAGGCAGGCTAAAACATGGGAACATCTACATAAAAGTTGCTTGCATAATTCATGGCGAGGCTTAGTATTATGTCCATTAGAGCCAATATAAGGAATACAAAGACAATTTTAAAACAACCAGTGAAGCATTTAAATGTGCTCTGCATTCAGACTTTGTGTGGAGATTCCAGTGAATCTTAGAGTGCATTTCTTAGTTTAACATTTGTTTTGCTAATTCCTCCATGTCTCCATGGATTGTATTTACTGTTCTGTTGCTAATGCATTTTAAAGCTTTAAAGCTTTTAACCTTTAATCTCCACTTATTCAAGTGAGGTTAAGTGATATTTTTCCTTACCTCATGTCCAAAAACAGGTCTTCAATCAAACATTCTTCTGAAAAGACCACACTCACACTTACCTATATCCTCATAAGCTTCCTTTTAAATGTGGAATCCTTTCTTAATGGTAGTTCATAAGAAACATATTAAACAGCTTGTGCAGCATTCAAGGGCAAAATAAACACTGTTTTTTCTCCCATCCTATCACATTTAAAGAGGGAGACACAAAGCACATTTGATGGATGCACACAGACAGAGTGTTTCAGAAAGAAATGATATTACATTTATTTGAACAAGACTGCAATATTGCTACTATACTGCAATACATAGATTTTACTGAGATAAGGGCAGAGCGTCAGGGAAAATAACAAAAATGCTGTGTCCAGGCAGATGTGTTTTTAAACAAATCAACTTCAATATTAGTTTTGTCAGTGTAACGGATGAATTACAATTAACTCAACAGAGACTTCAGGAAATAACAATGTTTTTTAACATTCAGTCAACTTTTCCATTGGCATTCCTCCCTGATTCAATCCCCAACACATTTGTTCCTTATGGTGCTGCCTTCATCTTTCTCTTGATGGAAGAGGAAGCCTGGGAGGTGAGTTCAGAGCCAATGCCCAGCCTTTAGACGAAGAGAGTTAGGAGTTAGTCTTCAGCCACCCTACACTACAGGGAGGCACACATGTACTTGAAAAATCTATGCTTGTTACATCCCCTTTCAAATCAAGTTTTGCACCTTTGTTCTTGCTGTGTGTGGGTAAGAAAGGAAACCGAGGACAGCAAAAAAAAAATTGCCTGCTGAAGAGGAAGCTTGCATGCAGGAGGCTGTACAGATCCTCAGATGGGTGTCTTAAAAAAACCCATTAGTTTTTCTAGAACTGAGGTTTGCAGTGTAGATAAACCAAATTCCCATTTACTCTTCTGCCTCTAGGCTGAAATTCTCAACAAAGTCCCTAGTTAGGTACTCTGAGACTTCCTAGTGGAATCTAATTATATGATCTGACCATGAAATCCCTCTTCTAAAACTTTCCATATTCTCCAAGGTTCTGTGTTAAAACTGTATGTGAAAACAGGGATGATATGGAAGCACCAGCTGAGAGAAATGCCAACATGCTGCTTTATCCTATGTGCATTGCTGAACATAGACAGTGCTGGTCTTAAAATAAGGTCAAACGAATGAGAAATACAAATATAAGAGGCCACCTAAACTGTGACTTTCAGTTATCAGAGGCAGATTCAAAGTTGATCGTTGTCAGTGGGAATTCTTCTGTTTATCCTGAAATCTTTCAGTCAGCTTCCAGATAAATCATACAGAAAAAAATCCTTTTGGTATCAAAAGCTCAGGGCGGTTATTCGCCTATTTTGTTCACATGGTAAAAAGTTAGGGGAAATTTGAAGCCAAATTAGTTCAGTAACTCATGAAAAGTGTAAATACAATTGATTCTCAGATGATGCAACAACATAAATATCATGTTCAATGACATGGCATACCAGTAAATTCTTTATATTTCAGTGTACAATGATATTTAAAAAAGAAAACTTTAAAAATCTTGGGCAAGTTTGTACAAAGATAATGTTTTAGAGTGTTTCTTTTTTCATTTTGGTTTTAAATATAGCAATTGCCTTAATAAAAGTTTCTGAGGTAAGGACTTATGCATTCCATTCACTCGCTGCCGTGTTTAATTCCTATCACTGTTCAATCACTTGTTACTTTATTTTTAGGGGCAAATTTATAGCAAGCTGCTGGATCACATGTACCCAAGTATTTGAAGTATCTGCAGCTGCTTACATTGCAAGAGATCCAAGCTGCATTCCTGTCATGAATCATAGATTTGTGAGGGCAGAGCCACAAATATATATTAAAAAAATGCAGCTTACATGGCTTGAAATCAGATTTTAAACGACCTTCCTAAAAGATTCATAGTGCCAGAAGAGCTGGGGCACTCATTCACCCAGCTTACGATCTGTTTCTCAATACAGGGCATCTTTAGGTTCTCATTATGAGCTTCTGCCAGGATGTTTACTGGACACACACAATAGTCACTGTGTGACTGTAGGTAGAAAGGATAAATAAGAGAAAATTAACAGAAAATCATTCAGGACGAGCTAGCCAGGGGGTTTCCACTTGCAAAAGCCGAGGGACAATGCATTTTGCACTGTCACTGATGCAAATTCTCCTCTGCAGGATTTGCTTGTGCAAACAGGACTTGGACCTATAACTTACGTCATTTTGCTGTATATGAGAACGTCACCAAATTGCACTTATAAGTTACTGGTGGTGAAATAGGTGATACGGGAAAGCTGTGAAAAATCATTCTGTAGTGAACAGATCTTTGTATCAGCAAATGTGTATGTGAATGGACGTGGACAGTGGAGGTCATTCTCAATCACATTCTCTGTTATGAGAATGCCAACAATTGCCAGGTTGCTCTAAAAATATTTGGGACTAAAATGTTTCCCAACTGCTGCTGTGACTAGATAATAAAAATGAGAGTGATTGCTGTTAGTCACTAGTGATTGTTTTGTGATTCATTTTTAGCTTCCGATCATGAAGGAAAAAATTATCATGTGACACAGATATCAACCCAACCAATACAAATAGAGTTAAACAAACAGTTCATGAACAACATGTAGTCTGAAATTAAAGTTTTCCACCACTCCCTTTGTTTTTCTTTCGTTTACAGAACGGAATAATTCTGAAGAGAAAGAGGGTAAGTTCATACATGAGTCACTAACCAGAGAGGGCTGAACTGCTTGCATAGTTTGAAAAGTTCTCTGTATAAAAAGATTAAAATAATAGTTTTTATAATAAGCATGTTCATTCAGCAAGTAAAAATGGTAACATAATATGAAAATTAGAATGGATTAGAATTCCTTTTTCTACATAAGAATTTCTACAATTTTATTATATAAGCCAAGAAGTCTCAAATAATGTACATGCAAGACAGGTGAGACTGTTAGACACTAGAAATTTCCAATCTAGACAAAAGCTATGTCTGACAATTTTTATTTGAATCTCAAGATGCATATATTTTACTCTTTAAAATGGCCACAAAAGCACTTGTCCAGTTTCTTTCCTATTTTCCATATCTTCCTGCTTTTCTTTCCTAACCTACAATGCCAGTTTATTGCTTGAAACCTAATTTTCCTTTCAGATCTTATTTTAATAGAAAAATAAAATTCAGTCCCTTGATAGTGAATAAGAAGCTGTAATCTTGTTGCTTGCATTCTGAAGGATATATATATATATATATAACTTCTTGGAGCAGGGACAACATACAAACATTTGTCTCAGATAAGAAAAGAGTGAAGAATAGAAAAGAGGATTTTCAGGGATCAGTGTCTTGTGAAGATGAGAGTAATGCTTTATTTCAGTATGTAAAAGCATCCTGTAAGGTTGCCTTTGTTTAGTTCTAAAAATACAGCACTTTTGACGTGTATATGTATAAAGAAAGGAATATGCATCTGTGCTTTTCAAGTATCATGCTTTTGAACAAATAGTTGCTAGACAGACACAGCAGAAGTAAGCCTGGTATCAGGAGCACAGTATACAATCACTCAGAGTAAGGAACACCTGAGAATAAGAGTGGACTGGGAAGGAGCCTATGCATTTTATTTTTCCTTTAATTTTTTTTTTTTGCCAATGCCTTATCTACTCTACAGAAGGATGAATAGTCATGAGTTCAAACAAGTACCATTTCTGAGTCTCTTCATGCAACTTGCCATTTGAGTTTAACTTCACTCTAAATCAGCTATTTATGTGATTTCTTAATGTTGGGTTTGGAGACAAGAACAAAACATAGGATTAATTTTGTTTTTAAATTTCTAATTATTATTATAATATTTTTACTAGGTTTTAAAAGCACATGCATCTGTTCAATGTCCATAAAGTGTTAGCAAATATTAATGACACATTCCTTATAGGTATTGCAAAAATGCTACCTGTAAAAGGGTTTTCTGAGAGCAGCAATCTATTACTGTCCAATCCACGCTTCACCAGCAGTCCTTTTCAGGCAGTTTCCCACATGTGGTATGTGTGTGTATGTTTATGTGGACACACAGAAAAGCCCTGAGATTCTCTGTTGATACCAAGGGCAAGCTGAGTGCCAGCCAGTTTTGCAGCTGGAATGCTCCTGAGCTAAAATAACCAGGGGACATTTAGATTGGATATCAGGAAAAAGTTTCTTCACCCGTAGGGTGGTTGGACACTGGAAGAGGCTCGCCAGGGAAGTAGTCACAGCACCAAGACTGACAAGATTTCAAGAAACATTTGGACAATGTTTTCAGGCACATGGTGTGATTCCTGGGATAGATCCCTTCCAAATCAACACATTCTGTGATTCTGTAAAATTCCCTTTCTTGCCCATCAGTCCTCATCATGGAGATAGGCTCTGTCTCTGTCTGTTGCTAAAGAACAATATCTATGACTCTACAGATTTTTCTAAGATTATTGTTTTGGATTGATGACAGTGCCTAAAGAAACACATAATATAATTTCCTTTAAATTCCTTATAAAAGTTTGTTCAAATATTTGTTAAAGAATTGCAGGGCAAGCATTTTCACAGCTATTTTGAAATGTCTTTGATTTCTCTTCTCTTCAAAAATGTTGCAGTTAATCAGACAGCAGAAGCAACACCATATGTTTAATCTCAATAAAATTAGAGAACAATTTTGTAGAGAACACAGAGAACAAAGATGTAGTCAATGGAACTATCCTAATTTAGACTGCACTGTTACCAGAACAAGAAGCTCTTTTCCAAGAAGTCTGTACCATACCCATAACACCTTTTCCCGTAGTCTGCTTCAAACTTCTGGCTGCTGCAATACAGGTTATTTTTGTGAGAAAACAATAACAAATCAGAGCATTCC
This sequence comes from Sitta carolinensis, assembly GCA_032173965.1. NCBI lineage: Eukaryota > Metazoa > Chordata > Aves > Passeriformes > Sittidae > Sitta > Sitta carolinensis. Next base: position 36,368,799 of record CM063283.1, read on the forward strand.
CCTGTCTGATTCTTCAGCAAAAATATTAATTAAACTAGTTTCTTATTACTCCTATTTTAAAGTATTTGCAAACAGTGATAGTAAAGGAATAAATTAAATCACTTCTTATGTGAAGTCACAAAAGATTATTTTGTTGGATATGGCATTTAGTGAGACTAAAGAACTACTCATTTGCATATCCTAGTTTCAGTCTTTGTATTTTAAGTAAATGATCAATCAGCATAGAAGAGACTAAAAATCAATAAAGCAAATACATTTTCCTTATAATTTGTCCAAAGGTTGTGATTTAGTTACAGTGCAACTTAAGTTGTTGGTTCAGTTACAGCATGTACGACAGCATAACGTCTTTTTATTGATCACAAGCTATGTGGGTCAGAAAACAAGGAAAAAAGGGTTTAAAAATGCCAAGTTCAAAAAATAATTCTAATTGTCCTAATGGGTATACCCATTTCCCAAAACTGTATCTTGATCTGTAGTACGTGGGAGTCAAGAACTGTCTTCCCATTGACTGCAGAGTATTAAAATAGGGGTTTGAAATTTTACACAATTAAAAAATATTAATAAAACCTACATATGAGAAACATTCATTTGCCAGCATTTCTTTACCATTGCCATATGAGGATATGATGCTTGTGTTGATGTCAATGATATTTTGCCATACAGAATGCAAGCAGAATTATGTAAAGAAGGAGTAAGTCACTGTGAAGAGGAAAAATTCTGACCTTCCTCAATTTGTAAAGCAAACTTGCTTTTTCAGTATTTTAAGAAGTCATCTTTTCATGGAGAACATTCTTATCCATTTGCTCAGTGGAGGACTTTGAAGACCAAACCAACCGAGGTAACAACCACCACATTGTGTACAGATTTCTGTATGCGTATGCACAAGCATGTATGAATGAAGTGTAAAATGCCTCTTCCTAAAATCAGTTGCAATTTCTGGCTTGGAAAGCCTGGCTAAGGGCAAAGGGAGAGGGAGAGATTTTGTTACCATAAGCATAAAAAAATTCTGGCACTAGCACTTGCAACTGCAGAACAGAACAGAGTAATGATAGTTAACATTTTTTAAATTTCCAGGAGGACATATTTAACATCCTATGGGCTTATCACTTAAAAATATATGCCATCCATTCCCTAAATAAAATTCCTACTTTTAATAACTTCTGCTTTGACCTTGCAAAACAGACAATGCCATGATCACTTATCCTCAGAGTCTTCTTAAATCTCCTCTAAAATGTTGCCTACTCCTAAACAGGATTAGGATTTTTTAAATATCCGAAGTGAAGCAGTAAGTGACTGTCATCCTTTAAAATCAGAATGGTTTGGACATGAATTTCCATGTGACCCCTCACTAATGTCCATATCTACCAAAGAGACTATTGAATTTATCTTCACACAGCTTGAAATGTTCCAGAAGGTCCAAAGAAAGTCAAATCAAGGAAATGAAGAGAAGTATGTGTTCCTGGGAAATTGCAGTTTTTTACTCTACAATTCCTTAATACAGAATAGGTTTCGTGTAATTAGCCCATCAATCAAAAGACAGCGAAATTCTGGAAATTATTATAATTTGGAGTCACTGTCTGCTTAAGACCAAAATAGAAAATGTTTTTCCAAGTAACTGGTGAGACAATTTGCCTAAGGAAGGGGACATTCAGGTACAAATCCTCACTTCAGAATACTTTTATACTAAATGAAACAGTTGTGGCAAGAGCAGCTGAAGCGAAGGTATGCAGCAGAATAGGTATATGGATGGTCTGAATCCAGCCTCTGCAGTCTGTCAGGAGAGAGCCTCTTTCACACACATACCTCAGAACAGTTTCTTTATTAGTGTGAAGGAGAAAAGTATTCCCTGCCTATACATTTTGCTGTACTCTGACCATGTTTGCAGGATCAGACCCATGATCCCCCTACTTTGAGATTCCTGCTTCGGCTTGAACTTAACAGCTTCAGCACCTGTTGGGATTTAGACTTCGAAAAGCTTATCAAGTCAACTTTAGTAACTATTTGTAGGAATATTTATTATTACTTATTAATCTTCATTTATACATAGTTCTTTCAGTGTTAATTCTTGTGATTAAGGAATTGCTTAGCTCATCAGAGAGACCTGATCACTAACATGAGGTGGGGAAAATAGAACAGGGTATGTGTGCCGAGATAGCTCCTCATAGGTAATCCTTTGCTTGGGCCTTTGTACAAGCTGTGACGTTTCAGCAAAATCAGAGATTATGGTACATTCTCAGAGCATCTTAAAACAGGACAGCAAAGTGTCAAAACAAAATCCAGAGCAACACAGCCATGAATCATGCAGACTGGTAGGGAAGTGTTCAGATTTTGAGTAAAAAGAATGCCAATGCTCTAAAACGTGCAGTTTGGGCTTTAGGATACTGTGGTTTTTTTGTTTGTTTGTTTGCTTTTGTTGTGTGTTTTTTGTATTTTTCCTGCTTCTTCTTGTGTACTCCTGTGTTTGCAATGTGTAAAAAAAAAATGTAATGCATCTTGGATCACAATTGTTTACTGTACCACAATGCAGTACTGAATTTGCCATGCAAGAATGCATGGCAGATTTTAAAATTACAAATACCACAGATTCTGCAATGAAATGGGTTGACATTCCTGGGAGACCAAGTGCCAAAACAATCAAAGATGCTGTGGATGCAAAGGTTGAGCTACTGATGGCATTTCTTCCCAGAAAATGATATAAAAGAGACATTTAGCGTCTTTGTTACAAACTTGCTACTCTTCTTTTGCCTGAGCAGGGAAAGACTTGGAAAGGATGTGCCCCATGTATTTAAAGTGTGCAATAGAAGAAGCTTCTAAAAAGCCTGAAAACAAAAGGCAAATTTTAGGAAAATCTAGTAACAAATAAAGATGAAATGAAAGAATATGACTTGCATGAACTTGGCAGAGGTATGAGAAAATGGTTATCTACTGGGGAGTGAAAACGTAAGAAGATAAAAGACTTTGAAAATATATCTAAAAGACTTTGAAAATACATCTTTGGTTTATTTGGCTGCTTGGTATCATACTTCTTTGTCACATTAGTTTTTTTAGTATAAATAAATTTTGTGAAGAGATCTGTTGCATTAAAGGGCTTTGATCATGAACTGACCTGCTAGAACAGTACAAATATTCTCTCGTTCACATTACCCTGAATTGAGTAAATAGCATTCTTTACTTCTCCTGTGAAAAAATCACTATTATTCCTCTGTCCAACAGTTCCTCACTTTCCTGTATTGCAAGCCAGTTTCAGTTACTCTCTAAGAGTTGTGTTGCCAGGAGATTCTTTTGTATAGCCAAGGCACTATCCCAAAACATTCCACTTTATTTTCTTTTTTGCTAGAACTTTGTCTACAAATAAGTTTGGCCCACACAGTCCTAGATTTTTCCCATTCAGGTTTCAAGCACATAACTGATATAGGAGATTAACAGCTTCCTGAATATGCAAGAGGCATCTTCAAAACTTAGATTCAGTCAGACGCTCCACAATGCTTCCTATTCCCATTTCACTCAATACTGAGAAAGGCTGAAGTGACTGCTATAGGCATCTCAGTTGGTCAGGATCATTTCAAGTTCTGAAGTCTCTAAATCAGTGCTAAACACCTATTTTTAAAGATTCACTATCTTTCACACAGATACTATGTCACTGATACAAAATTTACTCAAGAAACTGTCAGACATTGGGCAGACTTGACATTCATAATTACATTTATCACCCTTAAATTCTAGCACACAGAAATTATGGCATAAGGTATAGGACTGATAGGAAAGTGTGTACAGGTAGCCAGGCTACAAGTAATTTTACTAGGTGAAAAGAAGATGAAATGTGTAAAAATGGTACATGGAGTCCTATAATCAACAAATCACATTGGGATGTAAACTAGTGGGCTGCAAAATAAAGTGAAATTCGGGCAAGCAACTTCAATTTGTAATGTTTTTTATACAGCATAATTTGGAATAAGATGCATCAAGATTTTGGGTTTTCTTCAGTTAAATTTGGGTTGCAAAGGTTTGTTTCCCTTTGCTGTATAAGTGTATTTCACTCTGCTTTGGAGGACCACTTCCTGACAAACTGACAGCTGATAGAACTCTGTTACTGTGTAAATGAGCTCACTATAGACAGTTGCTGACAATGCTAAGATTACTGCAAACACTTTTCTCCAAAGTGTTTTTACATACAAAATTGATGGGAACATTTTCTGAACCTTCAGTACTTCTCTCGTTCCTTCCTTTGTGTTTGTTTGTTTGTTCTTACTCAGTCCCATCATCTTCTGGCATTGTTCACGACTAATTGTAATGGACTGATTCCTAACACGTGTTGTTAGTGGATTGTTTGCTGGCATATCTGACAATATTACCATCTACTTCAATCTCTTCTAAATTTTGGTGGTTTTATGCTGTCGAAATTTAATAAACAGACTGGTAATTTAGAAAAAGAAATGTAAGCAAGATGTGTGGGATAGGACAAGGCCTACTCTATATCCCATATTCTTCAAATGAAATTGTTGCTTTTCAAAGCATCACAGCTGTTCAGCAATCAAGGAATATCTGTATCCCATATGCTAAAGCCAGATGTCAATATCACTGTGTGGAAATTTGCAATGCACTGTTCAGAACAGTCAAACCATATTTTAGAGGAGGACATTGTCCAGGGAACTGAAGCGGGAGAGTTTCCAACACAGCTCCCTGCCAAAGTAATAATAAATACTTTCTTTGGGGATTGGACGAAAGTTTTGCATTATGTGGAAAACTAAGTCTTCTTTCTTTACCAATAAACCAGCAAAATGACAAAGTAATGTTTTAAAAAAACACTCACCTCTCTCAGTTTGAGCAGCTGGGATAAAAACATAGACTTTTTGTCAAATGAATCCCACCCTCAGTGCATAGTCATCAGTGATTATGAAAGCACAGATTTACTGCCATCCACCCCTACAGCACATGCTGTATCTTCCCGCTCATTCCACCCTCTTTCATGAGGTATGTTCATCATATGTGTCTCCCTCTCTGATCCCTCTAAATTCTTTTTGCTCAGCCAGCACTGCTGAGGTAGGTGGAAACCTATCACCACTCCAGTGACCCCAGCAGCACTTCAGAAGTATTGCTTCCTTGTTCACTTCCTTTCCCATCTACTAACAGTCCTAGTAGTCTCCCACTTTTCTTCTTGCTCCCTAGCTGAATTAGCATTCGCTGCAGACCACTTCTTTGGGCAGATTCAGGGAGGTCAGTGACAGATCCTTTGTAGCACATGGGTGTTGAAGGGGTAGAAGGTTGGAGCAGACTCCTATTAAAAAAACCTGTGACTTCAATGGAGATTCTCATAGACACCTATTCCTGTGATGCCATGAAACAATTTCTTTCTGGGGTAAACCAAATGATGGCAATAAGGCATAGAAGTTCCAGGCAAAACTAATGAGAAATGAAAACAGAAGTGTTGCGGTATTCAGCCTGCAGAAAGGCAGTGCTTAGGCAAAATCAAGAGGAAAAAACTTAAAATACATGCTGAAAAAAAGGAAATAAATTCTTGGATTTCCTTTTTTACTGAGCAAAAATCTAGTGTCCCATCACATACTGAATTCTCTACAGTTGATTATAATAAAAATCCCTTTCTCTAAGCACAGTGCACATATTCATTGTCAATGAAAAACTATCCTTACACCATTAATTTTTGTACATTTGCATCAGGGACTAATGCTGGCACAGAAGCCTCAAGACCCCCTAAGATGCAGTAGAAAATGTACACTGAATCATGAGCATTAGAAGTTGCGTGAGCACAAATGAATGACCTCACGTCTCAAATAGTTTGATCCAGGATGGACTTTTAAGTAAGAAAGTCTGCAAGATTTCTTGCATGTATGTAAATCAGCAGATTACATGGAAATGAACTGCATATAAAAATAATTCATAGAGAATTTTTGCTCTGTGTATGCAAGTAACAGTTTGAGAGGCACAAAGCTTTCACCAAAGTTGAAGTGAGTTGCTTTTTCGGACATGAATATAGCTGTCGCTGCCCTGTGCCCCGTCCCCCATACCATGCAAAGGACGGATGTAATTTACATTTCTCCTTTCCTGGAGGATACCAGATGGTTAACAGAGTGCTTCAGGAGCTGGATTCAGAGGAAAAGAAATGGATCCTATTTCCAAGAACTGTGTAAATTAAGAATTTCTGTTTGAAGGTTTTTACAGCAGTTTGTTCCCAATGGTTTATTGTATCCTGACTAAAGCAATTTTGGCATATGATCCCAATAGGATATCTGTGTCCTGATATATGTTAAAACAACTTCAAACCTTTGCCATCTGACTGCAAATGTTAACTTCTTAGGCATTATCTTTAGCTTTGCTAGCCAAAGAATAAAAGAGCACATATTTGGCAACACCCTAAAGAGTGACATCAAAATAATCCCCAAAAGTAATTCAATCTCCTCTTACTTCACATTTGAATGTTTTATGGATTTAATCTAAAGAAAAATTGTTCTAAAGCAGCAGAGTAGCTTGACAGATCAGGTCCAAATTTCAAGAATGTGTTCACATATTACCTGAAGATCCTATCTACAACTTGAAGCACCTTAGTGCCTCAAGAGTTTGAGTCTCCATGAATGGTAACTGAGATTCATAGGGGTTGAAACATGCTCTTGAATTTGCAGGGAACAATTCCCAAGGGATTTGGAGAGTCTGCATGACTTCTGAGTTGATTAGTGCAATCAGTAGATAAAAGGAAATGCTTGCACTGCATGAAAGAGCCCTCGTTCTGACAAGAAAATGGTTGGGATCCAGCCAGCAGAAGACAGTGTTGACTTGTCCCTTCTCCAGTACTTAGGGAGGTAACCCAGGATTTTGGGGGAGGCACTACTAATTACATAGGTTTCAGGCTTTTGTACCCCATTTGAAATTAGGCAGTCACAAAAACAGAACTTGCTTTTCTAAATACAGTCTGCCCTCTGTATATCAGTTTTATGGTTTAAACACTCATGAAAGTTCCAGGAAGTTTAGATGGCTTGAGCTGTGTCCTAAACTCCACGCTGTAGAGCAGCTGCTCACTCTAACTCTACTTTCCTTCTGTTAAGGCTTTGTTTATTTAAGCAAGATTCACATTTAAGACAGATCATTCCCTTACTGCGGGGAGAACAACAAATAATTCATGAACCTCTTGGACAGGTTGCTCAGCTGGGAGGAGAAGAGACCTGGTTCAGGTCCTGATCCCAGTCTCTACGTTTTTCTAAATCTCCCTCATGCAAACTGCATAAACATATCTGGGAGGGGAACCAGGCATCTCCTTGCTCCCTGCAGGGAGCTCTAACTGTGAGGCCTCAGAAATCTGGCAAGTTATTGCCCAGCATGTGGGATGCTGAATCATCCTCTCAAGATGCCTAAGTTTCTTACTTGTCTGATTAGGCTGACTAAACACCTGATTTAGGTGTTTTGACTTAATTCCCTGAGCATTGGGCATAAACTTTGTAGGCACTGCAAAGATAAAGTTCAAAACAGGTTTTATCAAACTAGCTCTAAATTACTTTTCAAAGGTCTTGCAGAAGTCCTAAGTCCACTAAATGCACATGAGAAAGAAAATCACCCAGAGTAGTTTCTATTTTTACATGTTTGTTTTGCCTCGGTCGTTCTTGCAACTGTTTGATTGCTGAAAAACTGCACTAATGCAGACATTTCCTAACTGGGTATGCTCTATCCAACTGAAGACACTTAGGTTGGCCAGGCAGCTATCAAAAGACATCATCATCATTGCCATGAAGGCACACAGAAGATGGAGCAAGGTTGATGATCTGCATGGCAGCGTGTCTGGCAGGATGTGACAATTCCCTACCACAAAGGCTGCTTTTGAGAACAAGAGATATCAGAACACTCACAGGGACACAATGTCAAAGAGGACAAAGAGCAAGCCTAAAGAGAATAGCAGAGTGTAGTATAGCACTGCAAAGAATACAGTATTCATCCTCTGCTCTTGCCTCCCAGTGATTTTGCTGCCTTGCCCTCTGTACTTTTTATTCTTTAGCTATTACTGGAATTAAAAATTCAATAATGCACATTAAAAACTGCAGCTTTAAACTGAAGGAATGGAAATAACTGTTGAGGCTGTCTGAACTTTCTCAGAGAAAGTACACAAACCCATTTACAAACCTGCAATTCATCAAAACCCAAACAAAATTATTTCTTATATAACTTTATTCTATGCATCTTCAAGGCTTGTGTTAGTTTTATGCAGAAGGTCAAATTAATTCCACATGTAATTCAATGCAGCAAGTGAAGCTGTATTGCAGCTTCACATGGCCTTATAGATTATCTAGACTATTATTTAAAAAACAACAAATTACGGGAGTCTAAAAGTATTTGTAATAAAACAAGTAAGTGTTTCATCATGTTCCTTCTTGTGGCACATGGAAGCTGTGGCTGTTAGTCTTTTACTATTATGTTTTAAATCCATGACAGAGTATTGGAACTGGGTTTTGGCCTGTGGTTTGAGGGGGTGTTTGGAGTAGATATTTTGTGAATCCTTCAGGACTATCCTATCTTTTGCATGCAATTGGAAATGACTGGTCTTTATAATCTAGGTGGTCCCTTCTGTCCTGTGATCTTATCCTCAAGCCTTTCAAAGTCTTCACCATACACTTCAGAAAATATATCTTCCACACTCTTGGACTGTATTGCTACTCTCAAACTGCTGATGGAGTAAATTTAACTATTTATTACAGGAAAAAAAAGTTTGAAGGGTCAAGGACTTTGTCAGTATTCACTTCCAACAGTGGGATATTAATCAGAAAGAATACATCTCACCATAGGTTAAAGAAACATCTTTCTCAGTTGTCTGACTTAAGCTGTATTTTGTTTCTACTGAAGCAAAGGTATTTTTCCATGTAAGGCAAGTAGTTACTACTGTATCTGGCATCTACTTGAAACTCTATCAGGTCATCCTGATTTATTTCTGTCAACTAGAAGCCCTTTGGCTTTTCCCCACAGGTGTAAAAAATGCAAAACTGTAATTTATAAAACAGAAGATGACAGAATCCCATTTGTACAATACATCTAGATGCCAAAAGGTAATCTTAATACAAATAACACAACCTTCTCACAGCACTTGCTATATTATTTTCCGGGTGGTCTAAAAAGTTGATTCAGAGAATAATGCCACAACAGCAACTTGTAGTTCCTAAGGCCAAATAGCCAGATGTGTCAATAATCAGTGCAAACTGGAAACAGATGTAGGTCCTTGTTGAATAACAAATGTAATGAAAATACTTCCTTAGCTCTCTCATGCTTTCACACACAAAAACATTTATCTCTTCCATATTTTTTTAATTGAATTATTTGCCGCTCATTTTTATGTCCCCAAGATCTCTTTCAAAATCTTAGTCACTCCACAATGAACTAATAAAGATTAGTATATCTACAGCAATTGCTTAATATCTGGTCGAATTGCTTCTACCTAATCATTTTATCATGGAATTTCCTTATCATTGAGATAAGATGAAAACTGTTAAAGGCAGATGTGAAGGCCAAGTCTGGGTAGTCTCGTGCACCTGCATAGTTTCTGCCTATGTATGAGAGTAGACAGTCCATAGGACTGATAACACATCTCAGACCACTGGCAAAATCCCTGACATGACTAAATAGACGTAAGTATTGAGTGAAAGTCAAAACAATGTTTCAGGAATATTTCACACTATCAGGATCTCTGTGAGACTTTGTATAAAGCCACATGTTCAAACTTGATCTGTACCTTCAGTCCTTGTCTGCAAGTGATGACAGCTCAGTTATGTGAAAAGCTATTTTAAAACAGAATACCAGCTTCAAAACAGAAAAATTTTATGAGCTAAGAATCCAGGTATTATTTGCTTATATTGTCATGTTCAGCACCTATCAAAAATTGCCACCCCCTAATTCTTAAGAACAAAGAAGTCACATTTTTCTTAACTAAAGTATTTTGAAGATTTTTGATCATTATTGTATCCCAGAAAAAAGACAACTTCTTTCACTATACAGAAAATACAGGATATTATGCCTTTTGAGACTAACTGGAACTATCACCTTATGAAATTAAACAGGAAACTGGGAGAAAAAAGTTATCAGTCTTATTCCCAGATGTCAGCATGCACATTGATCTGCATCAAATCTTTACCGGAGAAGTCATGTCTAGGTATGAAAAGGTCAAAGAGCACGGAGGAAGAACTCAAAAATGTGAGTCATTCTTACAAATGGAATCAGGGAAAATATTCAAATGCAAAACCCCTGAAAGGTGTTGGAGCATTCATTACTTCTCCTAAAAATGAGGACAGGCGAATGACCAACATTTCAGAAAAAGGATTACAAACTTGTTATCCTACTGTTTTTCAAGGTGGTTTCATCCTTCAGGCTCTGGCTCTGGCCTGTCAGCAGACAGACTCAGTGGCAGTGCTAGTTTTAGGAATTCAGATCCCACATAGCTTCGGTTATTAATTCTTCCTTCTCCTGCTCCTGCTCCTCCTCTTCCTGTTCTTTCTTCACTTTCTTCGTCTCCTCCTCCTCCACATCCTTCTCCTTCTTCCCAGGGCTGCAGTGCCAGGTACTCTGCACTTTATCAGCACAACTGTTTGACAGATGGGGCTCTGAACCCCATTTAATCAGAGCTTTTCTTTATCCCAGACCATTTAAGAAGCTCGGTGCACGCTGTCACTGTGGAAGCAGTCAGTCAGCACAAATGACATGGCCTCTGCTCTGGGATGAGACAAGCTTTTTAGTTGTGTTATTGCCCCATAGCTACTGTGTCCTGAAACTGCAGCTTCAGTAACTGTTTTTTCTTTTTCCTTGGGATTTTATCAACAATATACTCAGAAGAACGGAACAAATTGCGTGAAGGATATACTAATATTTATACATACACAAGTTTGTTACCTTGGAGCAGAAATGTGACTTAAAAGCACCAGCTGTACATCAGCTCTCTTTTGTCTCCTTGAATGCTGATACCATGATAGAGAAAAAGAAGGTGGACAGATTTAGGCAAATGAAAACAAACCTGCACTCTGATCCTTATATTGAATTTATAGTCATTAAATAACCAAAAGTATATTGAAGTTAAAATATACCTCTTATCCTAGTCAAAATCTTTAAACTCAAAACCAAGTGCAACAGAGGGCTAGATTTGATCTAGCTACACTAATTGTCATACAGCCATAGGAAAGACTCAAAAAAGAGGTTAGTCATGTTTTCTGGATGACTTCAATTCAGAAAGCAGTGACTCTAAAAAGAACACAGAGGTCAATGTCCAGAACCACCTGAATGTGATTCTCAATGCATGTTTCTGCAAAAGCAAACTAAGATATTTTTCAGTTACACAAGTAGATTGTTTTAAGCTGGAGTTGGCCAGTGGCATTTGTGACATTGAAAAGTCAGGTTTCATGTATCTAGTTCTTCTGCCCTGACTGAAGCGGATGTTGTAAACCTGATGAGGACACACACAACAGAGATCAAGTATGCCTTGTGAAATCAGATGAAAGTCATGCCCACAATCTCATAGCACTGCTCAGTCTTTGTTGCACAGCTTTTGGGGCTGCTCCATCGCACAGCAATATCCATCTGCCTGTCACAGGCTTCCATTAGGTCACTAATTAAAAAGCCAGAGCTCATTATGAGGTATTGTAGAAGCAGCTGATTTTGAAATTTAAGTTCCATTCTGTAGCAATCAAGGATTGCTTAGGCCTTGTGGTGTGCAGCTCCTAGCTTCTCTCACTCTCCAAGATCATGTCTCAGGAATGACTGGAGGCTTCAGTTCTCTTCCAGCAGGGCAGAGGTATCAACTTCATTCACCCACAAGCAGGTACATTTCATATTTGGGGGATGCTTTGTGAGAAACCACTTCATCTCATTAAGCCTGTTTATTTGGCCAAGGGCCTCAGCTACCGCATCACTCTGGAGCATAGACATGCACTAGTCAGGGAAAAACTATGATGTTGAATCTGAGTAAATCCTAAAAATATCTCATAGGTAATCCATAGGGTGCAATACAGCTCTCTTTCAGCGTTTTTTAATGAGGATAAGGACCTCAAAAGTTGCCAGACATAAAGACAGGACCATATAGTGCCTTACAGGAGCAGGTAGGAAATAGCAGTCATGAGAAAGAGAAATGAAGATAGGTAGATTTTGAAGCTGAAAGTGACCATGGCCGATAGTGTGACCCTCTTAAGTTCATAGTTCATCCCAAAGCACAGTGACAATTTTTTATAACATTGCTAAAGTGTGATATCCTTCAGAAAGATTTCCCACCTTGTTTTAGATTTGGGGATCTGGAGAATTTGTCATGTATATAGCCTGTTGCTAACAAGGGTTAATTTGCCTTGTGAAAAACTTCATCTAATTTTATGCTTAAACTGTGTTGACTTAACTTAGAGCTATTAGTTCATGTAACAGCTTTGATAGATTACAGAATCATTGCAACACCGACTGGAGTAATGCCTAAATACCTTTGAAAAACAGGTTTAAGCTGTGTGCCCAAGGAAGCCTGCTGAAAGAGTAATCCTGACTTCTCAGCTCTTGGACTGGTACTGAAACAATATGTGCGTTTTTTCACAGAGCACTCAACTGCTAATTGGTATGTAAAAAAATATTCAAAATAATATTGAATAATAAAAAATGCAGTATTTCTATGTAAAAACAAGAGCTAAATTTGTTTTTTATCAACTCTCAGGAACCTAAAAGCCCTTTGAACTCAGAATTTTCCTTCACTTGTGATAAATGAAGAAGAGGAAGTCTTTTCCAAGAGAAGATGACTCATTGAGAACTCTCAGAAACTCACAATATTCAGTACAGCTGGAAATGAATTAAAAAGCTCTTTTTATAATTATTTGGTTTTATATCTTCCCTGTTCCAATAGTCACAAAGCACATCATACTAATCAGTTATTTCCACAGCATCCTTTAGCACATTAAATGATTATTTCAATCAGGCTATTCTGATTAGCAAGTTCTTATTCTTAATGCTAGCTATCAAAAGGCTAATTTCATAGGATAAATTAATTTCCACTGAATTCCATTTTACCTTAGTTACATTATGCCTAGCATTTGAGATAGCTTAGAAATACGTTGCAATGTAGAGGCATCAGTTAGTATTGATAAGAGCAAACGTGACGTTTCTATTTAAGTCAATCATTGTCGTCTCTCAATATAAGATAAGAAACATAAGGCAGTATAAGTAAAAGGTTAATTTCATACTTTTGTAGATATAGAAAAAGGAATATGAAGTAAGTTCCTGTTTGTCACCACTAACTAAGAAGTGGTGACTGGCTTGGATATTGCTGTAACCTTCATTGTCTAAAGGGCAAAGGTGAAGCAAAGTTTGTAGGTAGAGGTAAAATCTTCTATTTGAAGAATCATTAGTGTCAGTAAAAATAGCAAAAACTTCTGGACTTTTCAATCTTTCTGATTTGAAAAAGGGCTTGTAGGTTTGAAGCTGTCTTCCTTTCCAAGTTGTAACAATTGACCTAATAAAATTTGAACCTCTACCATTAAGTCTGGCCTTAGCTCAGGTGAAAACCTCTACCTCAAAAACATCTCTCTCTGATCAAATCCACCTTGATGATGTGTTTGTCAAGCTCAATCTTTCATCAGTATCCAGATGAGCAATAATTACTGTTTCAGTTGCAAATTAGAATTCTGAATTAAATACAGCCCACTGGAAACAGTCTTTCTCAAAGTTCTTGCTTACACTTCTCTTACAGTCCTGTACCTTGCTCATCTAGTTTAACTACCTAATAAATATCTTACTCCTATAAAAGTTAGGTATTCAGTACTGACAAAGAACTTTATGGATAGGGAAGGATTATCCAAACAAAACAAAACAAAACAAAATAAAACAAAACAAAAGGAATTATAAAAAAAAAATTTAAAGGGCAACTGTGCTGCGAAGGCAGATTGACCCATGACTTCTGAAAGTATTGATTTCAGAGTGAAATTATTTGGTCCAGAGAGACATGGCATTGCCCAGTGTGCATTCTGGACAAGCTATCAAAATGCAACCTTTACACATACAGGAAATTATTCCTAAATCAGTAAGCATAACAATATCTATGAGCATAGTTTTCATCTACATTTTTCACTCTTAGTACATAATGTTCTCAAATTTGTATCTTTCCTTACTTGAACTTGGAAGTTGTAAACTTCTATGTTTTTATCAAATATCAAGCCTTTCACTTTATCTAGGATTATGGAACTTTTAGTGAAATAGTTTTGCTCTGAAAAATTTGAAACGCCGTCAATCATTGCTATGGCCCTGATTAATTAATGAACTTCTTACTGCAAGATGTACATTCCTCACTGGTATCTCCCACTCTGCTTTTGCTAGCCATGTTAAGGAAAATCTTGCAGGGGACATGGTAGCTGCTATTTCTGATGGGAAGGAAAACAGAGATAAATAACAACGCCTGGTCTTCCCGTTTTCATTTTTCACACTTTCCAGAATTAAAAGATGTGACATTTTTTTTACTAAAGATCCAAGTGAAGAAGCCATTAATCTCTGTGATATCACCTCAGTCTTTTGTCAAAACAGGGTTTATTAAGAGCCAGATGAGCTATTTCTGCAAGGCATTGCATGGTGTGATACTGACACAGAGCCTGACAGCAGGATCCTCAGCCAAGTGATGCTGAAAAATTACATCTGCACTGCTCCAGTGGAGCCTCTTTCAGGGAAAGTTTGACACTTCTGATCTGATGTAGCATAGAGCATCTGCCATAACACTTAAGTACAGATAACATTTTATATCTATCCATCTATCTGTAGCCAATATTATAATACAATTTGAGATCTCTTAAAATAATAGTTTAGGAGCAAATGAAAATTTGTGCAATGTGCACTGTGAGGGAACAGAGACACAGGAATGAACCAGGGACCTAAGTTGTTTGATAGAGTAAATGTAGCCTGAGAGATATCAAACATGGCTGATGCAGGTTTGACAAATAAGAGTATATATCTTACACAAAACACCCTCTTTTCCCACCTATCACCTTGTAAATACTTCATGTTAAACCACAGTGATCTGCAGTATAGGACTCCAAACCTAGATTTCAAATATTGCTTTAATCTCACTCGTCACCTGAGCCAAAGTGAGTTTTTGCAATGGACAATGCTATTTAGTCTATCATTTATGCATGTGGAGAAATGGATTTGAATGGAACTATGAATGCAATTTTTTCAATATATAAATTTTGTGCAAGCCTTTCAAATTTTGTGAGTCCAAGTACCAACTCTATTATGTTGAGCTAATGCAAAGATTGAGTTTGTACCTACATAATTTTACAGCCTGTTGTCCTAGTTGAAAAAATATCTGGCATCTTTTTCCTCATTTCAAAATTTCTCAGCCAAGTCGGATGAATAATCTATTTTAATTTTCATGGCTACTTGATAGCAGGTCTATTCCTGTACACATCATCCCAAACAATTGACATAAATTCTTTACTCTGCTTTTTAGGACTTAAGCCACAGTATTGTTGTTCCCCTTTCCTACTTGGTTTCTCCAGAGTCAACATTACATCTGGTCAAGACATTAAAGCACCTCTCTTTGCATTTTTACATTCTAAAATAGGGGACTAGATTCAAAAAACTTGCTGAATATAACAGTGATGTCTTTTAAAAAGACAGCAGTTCTGAATTCCCCTGGATTTCTCAGGGGTTTTATCACACAGAGAGAAGTTTGCAAGCCTAATTTTAAAGCTTGTAAGCTGACTTCTGCAAAAAACCAAACACTTCTTTTTCCTTATGTCATGTAGATATCTGTTAAACAGTAGGTTTTGAAAATTCTCTGGAAAATGTAAAATGCCTATTCCTAGACATGATATCAAGTGCAGTTGCATGACATTAGCTCACATTATAAAAGTGTTGGCAAAATAACTCCACCATGTTGTTGTAACAAACAAAGAGCTGGGTGGCTGATTTCACATCCTACAGATAATTGTGCTGTCTCCATAACACTGGAATTGATTTTCAGTGGATATACAAATTGAATATTGTACCAAATCCAAACCTTTGCATGGTTGTATTGTGCAGGAAGTAATTGCACGCTGGGATAGATTAGAGAGCTGCCAAACAGTGTAACTCAGCCTCATCTCCTCTTCTTTGCAGACCAGACTGCAAATCATGCTAATTCCAATAAGTCAAGAGGTTTATGTGTAGAGAGGCAGTGAGGTCCTCTCAATGAACAGAACTGATCATATATCTGAACATTTAGTATTCTATAGAGTTTGAATTTTAAATTCAGCTCAGCACACAACACAAATGCCCAATCCTCCATACAGTCAGTGCATATCAGCATATATGATCATTCCCAACTCAAAGGTTTGGTTCTGGGAGTCAAATCACCATGGACGTTATTTTTGATTATTGCCATTCCTTCTCAATTCCACAGGCCTCTGGTTTTTTTTTTGTTTGGTTTTTCTTGTTGTTTTCTTACTTCACAGTTGACCAAAATATTAGTTCAAATTAAGTCTCGTTGGCAAAAAAATTCTGCATTTTGGAACAGTTAATAGCTATCATTCCTTTAGCAGTTTTTGACTGAACTTCTTTCGCTCAAGACAATACCTCATTTCAGTTTAATGAGATATACCCTAAATCTGTTTATTAAACCATTTCCATAAAGACCAGGAATTCTATAAGAGCAGAGAATTTCTCAGTAATCACTTTACTTTATTCTGCTGAGGTTTTTCAGCCAATGTTTCATCACGATAGGAAGACCTCCTTTCTTCTGTAATGCAATGAGGAGACTGAAAGGTCTGTCCATCACAATTTCACTTAGCAGCTGAATGTTAAGATGCATTAACAACCTGGAATACAAGAGCTGACAGATTCAAGTTATCAACACTTCTCTCCTCCAGTGAGAGCAAATGTATTGTTGGGGATGGCTTGCAGGGTTGTGAAGAGACAAATAGTTTGGCTTAATTTTTTTTTTTCAAATTTCTTTTTTTAAGCTAAATGACCTCTGTCTCATTTTAGTGATCCTAACTCAGAGTAAAGGAAATTACAGCTGGTATTATCTTGAAGCATGAACTTACTCACCTGTTATTCTGCTCCTAAAGGCCTGGGCCAAAGGGAAGTGCTTCATAAACTTGTTCCATTGAAATTTTCTTCATACTTAAAAAAAAAATCCATTAGGGATGAGGAGGAAGATCTCAAATTTCATCACATTTTTGAAAGAAAACAAAAGAACACAGAGCTCAGATACTTTGATATTTTTTCTTTGATAATAAGGAAATGTTTGCTTTAAAATTCTATGTGAACAACATCATTGTTATTGCAGTCAGTATTTCTAAATAACAAATGAAGAGAAGAGGAAAAACCATGTTTTTTTTTTCCTTTTACATTTCAATCCAAACGATTTTTAATCATTAAATATAGATAGACTGAATATATAAAAATAACCATTACTTATGAAAATGAAAAGTTTTGGCTTGGAAGAATTGCTTTTTTTCTAATTGAAACCATTTAATAATAATTTAATTCTACTTCAAAATCCATTGAAGTCATTACAAATTTCCTTTGATTTCAGAAGATTTTGGATAAAGTCCATAGATAGGATTTATACGGGCAGGGTAGAAGAAAAAACCCAACCATTCCACTCTTTCACATCTACAGATGTAGTTTCCCTTGACTTCAGAGACAAATACAGGTAAGGGCAACGTTTTGCCCAGAGATTCTTTTTCAGAAGTAAGTGAAATAGAATGCAAGAGCTACAGCTAGGAAAACAGCTAATTTACTGTTTAAATTATTAATATTTATGACTTACACATTAAGGATTACCTATATTATTACATGAAAAGAAGTTGAGATTACAGTGCAGGTAATATTTTATTATTATAACACCGATTTAGATCTCTGCAACTCATTGATTTCTTGTTCTTGACATCAGCTCATTAGTCACAACACAGTGAGTGTCTGCATAAAATAGTTATAGCAAGGAATGTTTTAGATCTAGAGAATTTAGGCACCTATTCCAAATAAATTTATTTGGAATAGGTGCCTAAATTATTTTTTGGCTAGCACACTGCTATTTTACTTCTCTTTTACTTTTCCTTCTCATTGATGGGAATTATCCCCAGTTGTGCTTAGTTTGTTCGAAGTGACGTTGTCACTGTGCCAGTCCTGGGATGGGGTGGATCTCACTGCTGGGCACCTGGGCTGACTTTCAGCTCACATCTCCCTGGGGCTCGGGGGCATGTTCTGGGGCAATGTGACAGAGCAGCCCTGCCATCTCTCCTGCCCTCTGGTGAACACCATCAGCAAAGTGAACAATAGGGGCTCTAGAGCTCCTTACAATGCCTTTCACCATCTTGGGCCAAGTGAAGTCTCCGATGCTGTTTTTTGGTTGCAACTCACCCTGATCAAGCACTGAAGAGTGGAGCAAGCCCTACAGGTTTGACATGCCAGTGCTGACACTGCATATAGGTGTGTGGACAATCAGCCACAGCCACACACAGTTTACATCTCTCTGTTTATCTCTGCTATATCAAATAGCTAATATGTCAAACTAAACTTGACTCAGAACTACTATTACATATGCTAGAGTATATGTAAGTACAGGTATTCAATTATTTTTTCAAAAAAGGGAGATTTTGAAGGAACTGCATGTAATGTCATGGCATGTCATTAAAGAACATGAAGTTTGGACTTGGACTTTAGATGTGTGTGTGTGTGTGTGTGTGTACATGTGTGTATATATATATATATATATATATATATATACACACACACCACACACACACATATATATACATATATACATATACACCTACACAAAAAAAAAAAAAAAAAAAAAAACTCTAGAAGTTTTTGTGTGCCTGGAAGTTTGTCACAATTATTCAGCTAAAACAGGTGGTTTCACAGCACACCTTAATTGTTTTATGTAGATAAACATATGCACAGGTGCACATAAAAACCTTCTTTTCATTTTTATTAGCAGGAAATATTGCACACATATGACAACAAAGCTCAACATAAAAGCCATTGTAGTGTGTACCTGGATTTTATCTCTTCTAGTAACACTTGTTCCACTTTGTGATCTGTAATGAAATAACTCACAAGTAAGCACCTAGGCTTGGACTAATCTCATTTAATATTATACCTCTAAAAGTTCAGAAGTTAGCTGATCAGGCTCTGTCTTCAGTCAATGGCAGGA
This sequence comes from Sitta carolinensis, assembly GCA_032173965.1. Classification (NCBI taxonomy): domain Eukaryota; kingdom Metazoa; phylum Chordata; class Aves; order Passeriformes; family Sittidae; genus Sitta; species Sitta carolinensis. Next base: position 36,387,928 of record CM063283.1, read on the forward strand.
GACAGGCAAATAACCCCTGTGTAGGACAGGAATCTAGAATAGGCAGTTGAATCATGCTGAAAATGCCTGTTTCTCTCCACTAAAACATGAAACCAGTAGATTACCTTTAGACAAGCAAATACTAGACACCTAAAGTTAGCAGCTCTGAGTCACAAACATCAGGCCACCAGGAAGTATGCATGGAGAAGCAGAGTAGCTCAGTACCTGAGCCTGAACAGCATTAATGTGCTGGGCTCCTTGTAGGCACCTGCAGGTGGACACAGGCTGCTCTTCCACTCATGGGGTGGTGGGGGCAGTGATGTCCACAGGGTTTAGAGTGTGGGAATGTATTTGTTCAGACAACCTAAACATTCATTAACTCTGCCCTTTCAACAAAATGGGGTACGTGCAGGACATCATGCTACCAGGCAACAGCCAAGGACTACTCCAAGGCTCAGCTGAGGTTTGCCACGGGCTCCCTTCATGGAGCAGGGCCCAACTGAGCAGCCTCAGGCACATGCCACAGAGCTGCTTGGTGGTGGGATGATCCACAAGACCAAAACATGTAGCTCTTCAGTACCCTCATTGTGGATGATGATGATGATGATTATCATGATGATGGTGATGCACCTTGCTGTGACTCTGCACCCAACGTAATGCATGCTTTCTGGTTAGAGGCTGTGCCTCATTTTCTTTCCTACTCACTCCTTACCCAGAGGAATCCAGAGAGGGAGCAGTATTTCTATGTGTTTTTCTATCATACTTTTAATATACCCAGATTCCACCATTGAAAAGCACATGGAACAACACAATTCCCAGGCAAGGCAGATTTTCTTCTTTCTAAAAAGAGTTCCAGATAATATAGAGGTGAACAAAGTGCATAAAAACTGTCTGAAATTGTGGCACAAGGAATATGAAGCCACTCACTTCATGTGTACTATGTACTATATCATGATACTGCTGCCTGGGAACTCAGTTTCCTTCTTTCCTGTTATGCAAACTAATTTCTCTGAAATGTGTGAAGCCCAGTTTCAAAGTATTGCTTTAGTTCCTGATACTGTACTTGGAATATGAGAATACAAAAGCTTCTCATTTATATAATTTGTAAAATCTTTCTTTGTACACGAAAAAGCTGTAATTCATTCTTTGAGATTCAGGAAATGCCATAAACTTCCAGAGTTGAGTTAACATAATTAATCACCAGAACCACAAAATTAATTTCCTTTGATTATCATGATCTTTGTCTGTTGTTTTATCATACACATTTAAAATATTTTTACCTTGAGATGCTCCCTAAGACATGTTACCTTAATGATAACTGAGTTTATTTAATGTCAGTCAGAAATTATACTTTCTCTCAAAACTAAACAGCCATTACAGGGCTGCAGTAAAAATTAGTGTGACCATGTAAGCTATGGGTGAAATGATGCACCTAAATATTTAGAAACCAAGCACCTGACATCACACTTCCAGGCTACCACATCATATATCCTTCTCTGTTTCTACTCCTACCTTTCTAGAGTAAAGTAACTCAGCTTCAAAGGTAAGTACAGGTGCAGTAGAACATTCTTTCTGAACCGGTAAACAAAATTACATGCTATGTGTCTTGATCTCCTCTAATTTCAGTAAATAAAACATGCAAGTTGATAATGTTTTCTCTTTCACAACTCCATGTAAAGAGAGAAAATATTTTCTTTGAGGCAATTAATCCATGTAATTGCTTTGAGAAAAAGACTCTAATTTCTGATATCCATCCAGTCCCTTGTGAATCAAGACACTCAACTAAACATTCCAACAGCTGTGTCACTCTTTCAGGTAGAGATTGTATCATTCAGATATTTTGGCAAAAGACTGGGGCAAAAAAACAGCTCAGGCGAGCAGGTTGATGCTGAGCCTCTTGGTCTCCAACAGCAGCTGTGATTTCCTTTGAGTAGGGAGTAGGGTATCTTGGCTCACTCCATTTACCCAAAATATTGTGTTTACTTGTTCCAGCTGTAAGCAAACTGGATAGCTATGCTGGCAGTGAGCTGCCTCTATTCAGACTGTGCCGAGAGGCAAAGGAGAGCAAGCTGCTTTGCCCTCAACCCCCACCTCTCTCACATGGGGTTAGGCATCATCTGGCCATAGTAAAAATTTCATCTAATTCATCTTTGGAGGGAGAAATTGAGTCACACAGTCTGTGGAATCCTCATTTTTCATCATTATGAGAATGCTTCCTAGTGCCAGGGTGTCCCAGTGTTTATTCACTCTTCTGGCATAGCCGTGTAGGGGGTGGATGCCAACACAAAGCATTCTGTGAGAGGCAGACAAACACTGTAGGTGAGACTGGTTGGGAGATACAGACCAGACACCTCCCTGGGGAAGGCCAGTCTGCTGCCAGTATGACTGGGAGCCCTTGGAGGCTTCAGAAATGTGCCCTTCGGTGTCTTGGCTCGTGACTCAGTTGCATGGGGAAAACAATACATGATTTTACTGTGCCCAGCAACACATTTCCTGCCTCGAGCAGAATTAGATGGGCTTGCTTTTTGAAAATAGTGGGGGAAAACTCTTTGAACTGAGAGTTTGATTCATGCATTTGAAGTTATAGAAAATGTATGTTTTTGCTGGAGCATCTCATTAGGCAGCCACCATTTTGGCGTGCCGGTGTGATGAGCATGTCAGTTAACCACATAATTACAAAGAAAATGCAAACAGGACTGTCTGTTGTACCTTTGCCTTTTCTTAGAGGAGCAAGTAATATCCCACCTCCATGTTAGTAAATGTAACTTTTGGAATTAAATCAGAATTTTATGCATAACTTCTTCCAGCTACTGTCAGTTATAACTGTTAATAAACTATGTTCCTGGCTGGCAATAAATCATTTTATACGTTAATTATTACTAATTGTCTGCCTGAAATTAGGATTTCAGTAACTTTTTAATGCAAATACCTCCATCAAGTTATTATATTGTCAACATCTTACACTGAAATAAATTCTTCCTTTCTCTCTCTGTGTCAGAGCTACAGAAGGCTGTTGAAAAATTGAATGACATATTTTAATGGTGGTGAAAATTCCCTTTTACCTAGATCAGCCACATTTGAGTTACACGATGGTCACATTTTCAGGCATTTCTGCAATCCTACTTTATTTGAAACAAAAGCTGAGATTATTCTGTAAGTACAATACTTCAAGGACCTGAATTTTGAAGAAAGATATTGATTATCACAAGTGTTCATAATTAAATCTTGAGATATAGCACCAAATAGCCATTTTCAGAACAGAGGAGAATAAATATCCTTTAATTTAAGAGAAATACTGACCTCAATTTCTGCTTAGTTGCACTATTTTTAGACGATAAAATGCCCAAATTATTCTAAATTTTAATTTATAACTGATACTAAAAATCTGGCTATATGATGTAATGAAGTATTATACAATGAGTCCCTCATCCTCTCCAAGATCAGTTTGGAACTGGAAAATATCTATGATTATAATAATGCAAAGCCACTTATAAGCTAATAATATCTGTTTAGGGGTAGACTGAATTACTATGGGTGCCTGTTCCTATTCTGACTGATAGTTTACTGGAGTAGTTATTAGGTATGAAGAGTACCAGTTCACAAGATTTAAAGACATTTTGACATTTACTGGGAACTGCATCTCTGAAATGCAGCCATTGAGCATTAGAGATACACCTGAAAAGTAACTACAATAGATTCTTGAATAACTTCCAATTTTTTTGTTTCTGTGGGGATTTTTTATAGGAAGAAAAAAATATGAAGAAAACACATAACGATTTGAGGGCTAGAAACATATAAACTGTGTTATTTTTAAAATAAGATTAAGAAAATATTGCCATTAAGGACTATACTGTGTTCCGTTGTGTTTTGTATTCTACAGAAATAATCATAGCTATATTTATAGAGCAAAATTTCCACAGTGATGATCATTCATAAAGCTTTTGAACTGTGAAAATGGCAAAAATAAGAATTAAATTAGACATTAATATTTTCAGGTTTTAAAGTAGAAATAAATTTTATATTTTTTGGGAAGAGATAGGAAAAAAATTTATTTGAAACAGCATTCTTGTCTTCTGGAGGTTCAAAAGCAGTTCAGGTACAGGCTTTGTTGCTGTCCTGTGAGCATCCTTATTGTTCTGTGCTTTAGGATACACCCTAGGTTGGTTTTGGTGCAGGCTGGTAACCTGTCGGAAGGAGCATGGACATGGTTTAGAGGGTAACATGGGCCAAGGAATGTTCCCTTGAGGAAATTATAGATGCACTTACTTTTTGTTTCGGATGTAGGACCTTTAAGCTGCTTGTGAGCTACATATTGACATTAGCCCTCAGGTCTAGAGCCCAGTCCTGTCTCATTTACCCATACACAGGCATAGTCACTAAGCCTCTAACAATCCCAGATGTCCCGTGGTGTTCAAGGTATCTGCATCTGAGTTCCAATGCCCCTTCCTGCCCTGTGAGCAGCCAGACTGAGCTACCTTGACTTAACCACCAGGCTTCCATGTAAACACCTGTGAGAAGAGACCTGCCTTCAGGAATCTGATCCTGCAATGGGAATCCTGTTCCTGGGACTCAGGTTAACTGCTTAAACATTGCCATTTAGCACCATTTGAACACAGTGTGTTATCCTGCCTGATCAGCAGCTTTACTGCACAGGTACCTTGTATCTGCTAGTGCCATGCAGGTGCCTTGGACATCCAGATGCATTAGGTAACTGAGTGCCTCAGACAGCAGGAGGCACCTATGTTTGCGCAACTGAACCCTTTTGTTTCTGTAAGAAATTACCCTCATATGATTGTTGGCTCAAAGTTCCAGAGTAAAACATTTTAGCTGCAGATCCGCAGAGTTTGCTCATGATGCAAAGAACATGCAAATGTCCAAGATAGCAGAGTTTTGTACTGTAAATGACGCTGCTATCTCCCCCCAGAATGATGGTTGCACTGAGGTTAAAGAAAGACCTTTCATTGTTTCCCTTTAGTGATAAAACCCATATTGACTGTGGTTTAAAAGAACTAAAAAGCCCAGTCAAGGCTTACCATCTGTGTGGCTCAAACAGTTTAAATACGATTGCAATATTGATATTGCTCTAACCTCTGTTATGCCTCTCTCTGCCATCTGCAGAGCTGGGAGAACAGGTTTTCTTTATACTCACCATGACGAACTGTGTGATAGATTGAAGGAAATCATGTTTATATAAATACATGGTGTGTATACTATACATATAAAATAACTTGAACAACTTGTCTGAACACCAAGTATCCAGGAAAGGACAGTAAGTCACCTCTGCTATCAAAATGCAAACAGAATTTTGTCCAGCCATAACCTACCTGAAACAGGTGGCACACAATTGTATGTTTGAAGGTTATGTGTTTTGTTAAACTTAGCAACAATAACTGGTAAGAATGGAAAAGTCAATGCAATCTATGTTACCCAGAAGTCCAAGTAACAAAATGCTGAACTTCATTTTGATGCAGTAAGAAATTGTCAAGAAAAGGAGAGGTAACAATTTTATGACTGGTGCTGAAACTGAGAAGTAATATTGTCTGTGTTACCACAAAATATGCCTTTATGAGTAGAATGGTAATGAAGAAGTTCATACATTCACTTCAGTAACTGTCAAGCATATAAACACATAGGAAGATATAAATAAATGAGAGAATCTCACTGGCTTTGGAAAGTGTGTCACAGAAAGAAATGCTGAGAGAAGCTAATCAGTGTCTGAACAAAAACTTATGTCAGCAGAGCTGCATGGAGCATTGGGGACAGCCTTTTGCATAGGTAGCATGATTTTGAAGTTAAAATGTTATTTTAAGGTACTTGCTGCTGGTCTTTCTCTCAAAGATGGCATTGTAGGGTGAAGAAGGAATCTGAGAACTAAAGTGTTTTGTCATTTGGCAAAATTTTTCACACCCATGCCACAAGCTTCTGAGGTAATTTCAGACTTTTGATTGACTCCAGCAGTCTCTGAATCATAGATGTCATGTAAGAACAGTGAAGAAGAGAACAATTGGTGCTAGGCACGGAATGGCATGACATGATAAAAGAGGAGAGGAATTGGGAAGATGTTGAAAATGTTTGTTGTCTGCAGGAGAATTCTAAGGAGGAAAAGCTAAATGTACTCCTCAGATGGGGAGTTCACAGAAACCACTACTCTGACAAGCACTACCAACATTGACTATTCACCCAAAATGTGGCAATTCAACAGCAAATGCACCATCATGAGCTTGCCAAGCACCAGCCTGGTTGTGACTCAGAACAAAAAGTACAACCTAGTGATTCATCAGCATCACTTCCTTCTGCACAATTCATTTCCTGAAGAGTTTCCCATGTACTCTTGCTTTCCCTTAAGATCTAACGATGGTGTGGCTGAAGATCCACATATGAAATTTCATTCTGGCAGAATAGAAAGAGGAAGAATAGTTCATCTCAGAAGATGTAATACACATTCTATTTACCTGTATTTTATGGGAGTGGCAGCAGAAAAGCTAAGTCAATTTATAAATTAGGCCTGGTTTCACGGTGTTGTTTTCCAAGTGAATCATCACACTGAGTTGATCACATTTTCTAATTTAAAAAGTTTAAACATGCAGAAAAATGTACTTTTTCACTCTTTATCTTATCAGGTACATCATCAGCACACTACCACCCTCTTCCACTAAAAATATTATCCACTATGCCAACTATGAACATGCCTCAGGCTTATTTATTAAGAAACTTTAAACATTACCTCATACAGTGCATTGAAAATACGTCCAATAACAACACAACATCTAAGAAAAATGCAGAAGCCATTATTTGCTGTCAGTAGGGTTAGCAACTAATTTTCATCTTAGTCTGGGAAAAAAAAAGGGCAGTTTTCACTTTACTATTTGATTTCCTGATGCTGATTGCATAATTTAAACTTCATGTTCCTTTCAGCAGGCTTACAAGTGAGACCAGACTGGTCAAGTCAGTTGATTTTATTGTATGTCATTGTTAACACCTTGGTATCAAATTCCTATGGCAAACAACAGATAATAAAATCAAGGGTTCATCATGCGATTATTATTCCTTAGAGCTGGCACAGCTGTCACAAAGTCGAGAAATGATGAAGACTATGGAAAATTGCAATGAATAGGATTTCCCTTTGGCAAGTAGAACTCATTACTTACCTTGTTGTAGTCATGGCTATTTCAAATGCTTTGTCCATTTGCACTTCTCTCTTGACCTGCCTGAATTTCTCATATCTATGCTTGCCCAGCCTCATCCACCAGCCTTGCACCTGCACACTAAAGGTCCCCCACATATTTCACTAAGACTGAATTTTCCAAAGCCACTACAGAATTCAGGCATTATAGAACTCTCCAGCAGTGAGGAGACCTGGTTGGGCAACATCTCAGAGAATCCTCATGGTTACTACAAACATTCTATTATGCCAAAGGGAAACCCTAGTAATGGAAATTTCCATAGCTAACATCCTTCCTTGACATCCTTATGCTTTCTGTTGCCATGACTCACAAGAAATGACCTATGTGTAGGAGGTAAGATTACTGGATACTACCTTAAATAATGGCTGTGGGACAGCTCAGTGAACATAAACTTCAGATTTTATTTTTTTTTGCCAAAGAAAAGTTATGTGTAAATCTATGGCCTGATCCCCTTTTCCAGATTTCAGAGATAGGCACACTTCTCAGGGAAGCCACAAAGGCTGCTGTGCTCTGGTGGTGGCATGATCTTTAGCCCAAATTGGTAGATCTAATCTGGTTAGCTCACAACAAACTTAATACAATTAGACACCCACTTAAATTAGCCTCTGGCTAACTGTCTGACTTTCTGTCCTATCTGTGAAACTGGCAAACAACATTGGGGTATCTGAAAGCTTTGGTCCTATCCTGATTTTAAAAATACCTCTGTGGGAATCCAGAACATACAACTTGGCTTTACTGTGTTAGAGTCAGATTTTGAGAAAGAGTAATCAAATAAGTAATCTGGTGCAAAGGTAAGGATGAGACCATGGTATGTAAGAGCTCTAATATGAGACATAAACATGACTCTGTCTTTATGGAATTTATTGGTGTTACCATGCCAGCCTTTCCTTGTTTCATGGACAAAGGAAAAGATAAAAACTCAAGAGTTTCATAATGGTTTCTTAACAGTATCTGGTTTAGAGGTTAATATTACATTTGTCAGCATCCAATACACATTTCTCACTAGCTTCCTTTGCTAACCAATGAACTACCTGTAGTAAATGAAAATATCTAAGGGCATGTGAGACGTAGTTCTCTCTGTGTTTTCTCTAGAAATTTCTTAGTATCTCTGTTTGAAGAAAGGACACTTGTCTTGCCAAAATGAGGGGTTTAGGAATTTACTGGTTTTGAGGCTAACAAAAGGATGAGTTAAGGGGACACATGTGCCAAAGCCATTGTCTCAAAAGAGAGATCTGTGGCCCATCAGTCCAAGTACTGCAGGATGTCTTATGGCCATGTTGGCTTGGATCTCTTTTGTGTGAAGTGGGAGCACCATAGCTCCCTAGAATCTCTAAGGCATAATGTCATGATTTAACTTCCAGATATTGACTCAGCCCTTCACAGCTGCTCACTCACTTTTCCCCAGTAGGATGAAGGAAAATATTGGAAGAGTAAAAATGATAAAACTTGTGGGTTGAGAAAAAGACAGCAAGTAAAGGAAAAGCCACACATGAAAACAAGGAACTAGTTCACCCCTTCCCAGGGGCCGGCAGGTGTTCAGCCATGTTAAGGAAAGCAGGACTCCATCATCCCTAATGGTGACTTGAGATGACAAACGCCATCCCTTGGAATGACCTCCCCTTCCTTCTTCTCCCCCAGCTGTACATGCTGAGAGTGATGCCATATGGTGTGGGTTGTCCCTTTAGCCACTTAGGGTCAGCTGTGTCCTCTCCCAGTATTTTGTGCAGCCCCAGCCTCCTGTCTGGTGGGGAGGGATGAGGAACAGAAAAGACCTTGACTGTGCAAGCACTGCTCAGCTGTGACTAAAATAGCCCTGTGTTATCAACACTGTTTACAGCACATAGCTCTAGTTTTCAGTGTGGCCCTTACTACATTGAAGAAAATTAACTGTCCCAGTCAAAATCAGCACAGACACTAATCATTTTTGTGTGCATTTTTAAAGTTCAATATGTCTGTTAGAAAGATTGTACTACAGTGCTTTCTGAGGGTACATGTTATGTGTCCTGCAAGGTTCACTTTGGGGAAGATTGGGACATAGTTTTGGAGAGCTGAGTAGGACAGGAGGAAATAAATTTGACGGGGATGTGTCCATATTTACATCAGTGAACTGTCTTCTGAAGTGAATATCATCTTGGAGAAGATAAGTTTGTTCAGTCCAGAAGAATTCACTAGACTGAATGAGGTGCTCCTTTCAGCACCTAGAAAAGACTCATTACTTTAGTTGCATCTCATAGGCTGCATGTGATAGAAGAGGCAAATGTGGCTCTGCCAGTACAGCTTTATGACCCAGCACTGCAGGGAATGCAAGTGTGAAAGTCCACTCAGGGTCAAAGCCTTCTCTTAGCTGTCTAAAGCAATGTGTTATCAATGGTCTTCTACCAATAAAACTGTTCCAGGGGAAAGCTGTTACTGCTGCTGCCACTACTTTTGCCTACAGCTCTTCTTCAAAGTATGAGCCATGAGCTACTTTTTGAGAATTACATGAAGCCTTTCCCTTCCAGATGCCAAGGAATGCAATCCACCCTTTCAGTACCTTGAGGAAAAATGTTTTTTCCAACCACAGTCAGAACATTGTGTGAAGGAGAACTTTGGCTGCATTTTTGGTGCCCTGACACCTTCTTAGTAGAAGGCACACGGGAGCCTTGTCTGAGCCAAATCAGGACTCCTAAAAAGGGCTGGATCTCTGACAGTCTTTGGAGTGGAACAAGGATTCCTAAACTGAAAAGAAATGTTTGCAGCAATAGTCTTCAGCTTCCTATGATCTTTAGGGGAAGGAATGGGAAACAACATCCTTCTGGAAAATGCCTCTTCTGAAGGCCACAAAGAGTTTCTGTGGATGACTGTTTTAGCAACATTAAAGGTGAAAGAGGTAGTTCTAGAGAAGAGAATACTCAGTTCAGTTATAGAACAATAGTCAATACTGGAAAAAATATTTCCCTGACCTAACATTACAAAAACTGTTTTTGTTGTTCTTGAAGTGATGAATAGAATTCTGCACACTATCTGTAGCTAAAGAAACACATAACTAAGTATTTACTGGAAGAAAAAAAAAATAATTCCTGCTCTAGAGTAGAGGATGCTGCCAAGGGCTTCTATCTGGCAAGCACAGAGTCATAGGCAAGACTCAAGGGAAATTTGCTCCTGCTCTATCTCTTGTAAGTTTCAGTGAGGTATAAGGGCAGTCACAGTGCAGATATAGTTTCAAAGGCCAATAGTGACAATGGGGACCAAGCTCACTCTTTTTGAGGACAGACCCACCGCAATTAGAACAAATAAATCAATGGAGATCTTCCCTATTAGCACTAAGGCTGATAGCATATTTGTAAGGCAATATATTTTAATGTTTACTTTTTAAAAATGTATATCATGTAGTTCTGTCATTTGAAAAGAAATAGCTTCTCATGATTACAAGTACAGTTAAATGTGTGAATTTAGCTTTGCAATGGATTGACTCCTGACGGACCTACTGGCACAGGGTTCGTACTGGAGTACTAATGCTTTCTTGGAAATAAAGTTACATGGAAACAAAATGAAAAAGTATTTGATATTTAAGTGATCTAAATAATTTATTGGTTTTGTTTCTTGGAGCAGAAATTATACATTTCTAGGTGTCTTACATGATAAGTGCAGAAGTTAGGCACTAATAATTGCACATGCACAAGTCACTAATGCGACAAACAATACCGCAAACATTAAAAATGTATGAAGACATGACTAACTTAACCTAAGTTGGATGTCCCTTTGAAATTCTGCTCCATAGCCACTGACTCCATAGTCATCTGACTGTACAAGAAACTCGAGTCGTTGCCTTGGATTAAAGTCCAGTGTTCAGGTTTAGGTGGACAAGACCACAAGAAGGAAACCTAAAATCCTCTCTGAATCTGGTTCTCCTCTGAAATAATAAGACCAAGGCTTCAAATTTATCTGTTTGGGACTTAAGGGTTGTCTGGTTTTAATTTTAATGGATGACTAACAGTAGCAATGTGCACAACATTTGGAACATTCTAGTTCTACATTTGTATTTATTATATATTCTTCTTTGTGTTCCTTTCCCCTTATTGCAACTACAAAACAAAGGATTCTTCCCTTTAAAGAACAGTTAGTGAAGAACAGAATTTATACAGATCTCCATAACTGTTAAAGAAGCACGATTCATACAAAATTCATGAAATAGAGATGGCTTAATGAAGGGACAAGTAGAGAGGTCACAGAATTTTTTCTTACAATGACTACATTATCCCTGTACGTAATGCAGAGGGACAAAAGTATGAATGGGTATGAGTGGAATTTAGACAATCATGGCAGAAGAGTTCATCAGTGACTGTTATGTATAATGACTTGGCTAGAACTCTAAACTCTTTTAAACATGAAAAACCGGAAAATTATTTTTAAAATAGATACCCTACTCATTTATTGAAATGCATTCTAAGCAACTGTTCCTGGGTGGTATCAAAGACAGAGCTGTGGGGATATTTTTCATATTTGGCCATGCATTTCTCATGCTCTTTTTCCCCTGAAACCACTGACAAAGGTGGATGTGGAAGGAAGTTTATATCATAATTATAGCATCACATAAACAAATTATTTAGGAAGGTAATTGTGTTACATCTTCTCTGTGCTCTTTTTGCACCCTACATTTCTCCCTGATGACCTACAGAACTTCAAACTCTTGAATACTTTTGATTGGATTTCAGTGGTTTTTTGGCAGTTGTCTCACCTGCTGTCACTTGGTCACAGCTGAGGAGATGAATTTTCCTTGTCTCTACCTATTCCTGGGCCTCCATCATGTCAGGGGTGTGCGTATATTACCACAAAGCCCTCCCCACAGAGTTGCTCTCTGATGTCCCCAGTCTGGTTGTTTCCACAGCTATGTTTCTAACAGCTGGAGTTTCTGGTTGTTTCTAGTCTTCTCCAGCAAGTTTCCTACCAAGGAGCCCACTGCTAAATGGAAGAATTATTCTATCATCTTAGGAAAGGGAAAAGTCTTCAAAGGGCACAGGCATATCCAAGACATTTCTTAGCAGAACTCTGTTCTTGCTCTATGCTCTTTCTATTAGAATAATCAATGGCAATAGTTGATGAAGATCATTCAGACACAGGCAAACACTAACTATTTCACTCACTGTTCATCTGCTTGCTGATCCTGGGTTCTGGAAGAGATGTGAAAAGATGAACTTCACATTCTGTCTTTCAATGGTATAGGAAACACCAAGCTCTGAGAAATTGTGTGAGCTATTTGGGAAGGATTTCTTTCTACTGAAAGTGTAAATCCTCATTTACTGCCAAACATGCTACAAACATGGAAGAGAAAGTTTTGAAAAAAACAGTAGGAAATTTCTAACATGGAAAATTAAAATGATCAGAAAATCCTGTGGCAGTTTCCTGAGGGAACATGGAGGTATTTCTTCTGTGGAAGAAATGTTGCTCACAGCAAGTGATGAATGAAGCAGTTAATTATGGTACTATATTGGAGGTACTCTTATATTTACTCTTTGGCTAACTTCAGACAATAGTCTCTACCTATTCATACACTTTCTTGTCTTCAGTTTTCTATTTCGTATTGACAAAATACAGCTGACAAAAAATATCGTTTGACAGAAATACTGTGATTAATTATTTTCTTTAGCTCTTAGTTCTTATCCATTTTCTTTTTAATGTTGTTTGGAAAAAGAAAATATATATATATGAAATGAGTTTCCTTTTCTTATAAAAACTGTTGAGAGGAAACACATTTTTCCTGTCTTCATGTGAAGTGAAAAAAAATAGAGAGAAAAGGGTCTATATATTATAAATGTATATTGAGCATATATATAAGCTCTGAAAAATATATATATTGACTATATATATAATCTCTGCAAAGCTTAAAACTTATATTTATAGTGAACCCACCAGCCATGCATTTTGAAATAAGCTCAAAATGTTTATGGAATTGTACAACCAATAATAATAACCAATGGAAAAATTAGTTAAAATATTTATGTGGAGGCAAAAGCATCAGAGCAGGGAATGTTGCATTTTGATTATGGAGACAAGGATGGAATTCAAGGGTTTCTTCTTAAGTTTCCCCTGCCCCTACACAACTCTTCGTTCATTGATTTGTTAGCTGTAGAACAGGGAGATGTCATGCAGAATGAATTTCTCTGATGTAAACAAAAATCTCAGTGTAATGTAAATGATATCTTATCTGTGTTTCTAATTGAGAGCCAAATTGAGATCTGAGACATAGCAAATAGATTGGGAAATAAGGGACTGTTTGATGACAGCAAGAGGGGCAGAATTTGGACCTTGGAGCAAGCTTCCTTGAGTGAAGACCTGGAGGTCAAATGCAGATCATAATGCCCAGCCAAAGCTCCTGATGAATTTGTCTGCCTGGGGAGTGGCCTCCAATCCAGATGGGGTGAGTGATAAGAGCCCTGGGATTTCACTCACATGTATGCATGAGACAGGGAGATATAGCTACATGTAGCATCTACAAGGCACAATCACATCCCACTCTCCCTCTCCTCCCATTCACATGTGCTTCTGAGTGTTTATCTGTCTACTGTTCATGATGTTTCGATCCTTTCAAAAAGGAGTATACTTTTTTTTTATGTTCCAAACTACTGTCTTCTGAGTGAAAACATAAAAGCAAATTCCTTGAAGAAGCTTCAATAACACTTCACCTCATTTTTTTTAAAGATGTCAAAATTTGGATGTCCCATGAAGATAATTCTCCATGCAGTTAGTATTTCTGCTTCCTGGTTTCTTTAACTGGTCCACCCAAAAAAGGGCTTTGGCTTAAATTTAAAAAAATACCATAAAATGTTTTACATAAATGCTTTAAGCATAGTTCCCTGTTTTTCAGTTAGTGAACTGATATTTAAATTATTATTATATAAAGAGGAAACACAGGACTACAGCAGTCAATGGAGTATGTGTATATGATACATTTACATAATTTTAATAAATAGAATAGCATTACCTGCAATGACTGTTTCCCTATGCTAAACCACAGTGGGTACATTTATATAGACAATCTGCCAGAGATCTTATTCACCAGACTCTTGATGGTCACACTGCTTGAGTCTTAGCTCATTCTTGGCCTTGTCCCAAAGATTGTCCCTCCGTGCGGTGCCTGGGATGATTCATGTGTAGAAAGGACTGATGCAAGGCAGCCAGTGTCACTTGGCCTCCAGGTCAGGGCAGGGTCCCTGCCCTTGCTTTAGCCAGCACCATTTCATACACACGCGCTGATGCTCACGCAGGGGATTAGCACACTCTTATTTTTACCTGGCATAACACATGTCTTTATTTCAACCTGATAATTATGGCATTAGGTTGATAGGAAGACAGATGGGGTGTCAGCATAGCAATCAAATTTTTCATGCCTTTCCCTGAAGTTGTCCCGTAAATGTTGAGACACCAGAGGCATAAAGACTAAAGAAACCTGCCTACTTGCCATCCTCTGCTGCACTAACCTATGGGGTATTATTTTGGCATTTATCATTAATATAGAAGATACAGAAATAAAGGAAGTTATATCCCTCCCTTAATATTGGAATTTATAGAGCACACAATATCCTGACCCTCTTGAGTTTCCATACAGAATGTCTTGGATGATAGTCAGTTCAGAGCTCAAAGTTGTGAATGAAGGCCAAAACCCTACTGCTGTCCTTACAATCAAAGTCTGTCCTGCAAAATGTACTCTCCAATATTATTTCACAACATGTTTACGTTGCATATACTTGTAAAGCCCACAGTTTTATTATTATAGCTGTCATTTTTTTTCTTTAAAAAAGTACATCTAGTATGTTTTTTATGCTACAGTTTCATGATTCATTCCAACTTGGCTTCGGCACAACATTTTTCCACCCACATAGAAAAGTATGCCAAGCCTCCAAGGTTTTGCAATATTCTTCTGTAGTATTACTTTTATCAGACAATCAAGTAAATATTAATATAACTCTTTTTTTTAAAGGAAAAGCAAGTTTTACTGCCAACTGCACAACTTTCCATGTGATAATTTGAAGTATCAACATGTATCTTCTTTGAAAAATTCAACTTATATATTTCTAAACATCTGTAGTGTTACACTGATCATGGGTATCAACTTAATATCACAGGTACTTTTACTTTATTTTTAATATAGATTGGTTTTGTTCATCAGGACTCACAATCTGTTTAATTTATTCACCTGAGAATTTCTATTTGAGGAGCTAAAATCTAGAAGCTTTACAAATACAGGTAGGTATATGCTGTCTTGGAAACACAGTTATGTTGGGATGTAAGTTTTAATGCCGTTATAATTTATTCTAGATTCTGAGTGAGAATAACCTGAAGCAGTTTCGGTACTTCCAAAACTGTAATAGCATCATTTAAACTGACATATTTTACCAGTTTAACAATATAATTAGTCCAGAAAAACTTTCAGGTCTAAATCTGATGTCAGAGCACAAGAATCTGGCTCATATATCCCCCAAATGATGGGGTTTGCATGATTATTTTAGAGACGGGTGAAAACATAGATACATAAGATATACTGCCTGGTTTCGCAATCTTTTTGTGTGATGAATCACTTTTGCTCACTTACATAGGTGAATAAGTATCATGGCACTTCCAGTGAATATAATCCAAAGCAAAAGTTGCAGAGTAGAACCCATAAAATACGTAATATGGCAGATAAGCTTTCCAGTCATGCTACGAGTAAAGATTATTTATTCTTTCCTGTCATATCACTGCGTGGCAATTTTCAGTTCATGAGCCAGTAGTTCCTACTTACCCTCCTTTCTATGTTTAATCCAATGCCACAGGCTACGGTGCCTAACCCATGGCTGCAGCTACATAGAAGTTTAGTTCATTGTCATTAACAAAGCAGATGAGACACACTTTCCTTATATTAGTTAAAAACTTTCACGCAGAGGCAAAAAATCTATTTCAGGTTAACTAAAAGGAATTTACTGTATAACTCTCAGTCTAACCACCAAACCCTAAAATCCATTATTTGCACAGCTCTATTTCCAGCACACATAAATATGCCATGTGTATTCATTAACAGTATCACAACCTACCTCTCTGCCTTTTCTTTCCTATGAACAGGGCTATTCTTCCCGCTCCTAGCACTTGTTTTCCACTTCCATTGTATTCATTATGAAATACGGAGAAGAATTCATCTTTCTTGAATTTAAGCTATGTATCACAGGTGTCTGAATCTGAGCTTGAACAAGTTCACCTCAGTGTTAGGGCAAAGGTCATATCCCAGCCAGTTTCCTAGACATAGAAGTCTTACTGAAATGTTAGATGCTGTGTGTTGTCACACTTAGACTGCTCCAGAAGAGCATGGGCCACCCCTAGGTCTTGGGTGTTATCTTCAGGATTTATGCAGATCTCTTCTATTCTTGATGGCATCTCAGCTAACACTAGAAGGCTGTGCTTAGGTAACCTTCAAACTCTTCATTAACTTTAATAGGAGCTTAACACTTAATTGAGGTGCAGATATCTACACTGCAGACACCGTAAATTAGGCTGACCTGAATCCTGCACAGTCAGACCTAAGGAAAACAGACACTCATCTGTTTGGGGGCTTGGGAAGATTTCTCTAACCTATATTGTCTAATTGGGAACTCTTCTGAATTCAGACATCCTTCTCATAAGGTGCTTTTTCCTTTGCAATTTTATCTAAAATACACATAGATTGAAAAATTCCCTACTACTTGTAGACAGAAAGTGAAAGTAATTTACATCTTTTATGCAGCCATTTACATCAGTGTAATCCATGACTACGTCAATGTAATCCATTGCTATCTGGCATAATAAAACAGCCAACAAAGCACAAAGTCAAGAGGAACATCTGCACACAGAGTGTGAACTCTGCCTCAAGGAAATCAGCTTGTGCTCAACTATCCGTAAGAACTTCCTCCAAAAAGGAACACTTTTTCAGACCACAATCAGCCCCATCTGTAGCCTAGTTACATTCAATAGTGCATAAGGAAATGCTCACCCAGAAGTGACTAAAAAAACGGTCATTCCTAAAGGCCCTCAGGACTCTGGAGAACAAAGTATCTATGACAGCAGACAAAATGGCAGTCATATTGCAGATAAATAGAATAGCTGCAAATTGCAGTGAGGTGTACTGGATTATTTATTGACTACTCTCAGGGCTCTACAGTGAGTGCCTCAAAACCTGAGCTATCTAAGCCTCCAACTGCCCTAGCAAATCTGGACTAGTGGGAAGAGGTGCTGAGGAATGCTGTGTATTCTGCACACATTTCTGGGCTTTGACATCAGACTAGTTGTAGGTTGGTCCTGTTGACTGAAGTTCCATTAGCAATGGAAGGGCGTTAGGTAGTGTTTTGGAGCACATTTTTTAGTGTCATCCAAATGGAATCTATCTTCCATATTTTAAGAGGATCCATGATGCAAAACAAAGCTTCATTGGCTAGCAGGTCAAGGGAGATGATTCTGCCCCTTCACTTTGTCCTGTGAGACTCCACCTGGAGTGCTACATCCAGCACTGGGGTCCTCAGTATGGGAAGAACATGGACCTGTCAGAACAGATCCAGAGGAGGGCTATAAAAATGATCAGAGGTCAGGAGCACCTCTCCTATGAAGAAAAGCTAAAAGGATTGGGATTGTTCAGTCTGGAGAAGAGAAGGCTCCAGGGAAACCTTACTGTCAACTTTCACTGCTTAAAGGAGGATTTTAAGAAAGACAAGGACACACTTTTTAGTAGGGCCTTTTGTGATAAGACAAGGGGTAGTGATTTTAAACTAAAAGAGGTTGCATACAAGGAAGAAATATTTTATGAAAAGAGGGGACAAAGGACCCAGAGAGGCGGTGGTTACCCCAAACCTGGAAACATCCAAGGTGATCTTGGATGAAGCCTGAGTAACCTGATCTAGTTGACAATGTCCTTGTTTGCTGCAGGGGTTTGGATGAGATGAATTTCAAAAGTCCCTTCCAACCCAAACCAGTCTATGATTCTATGATTCTATATTACCTAGGGGTGGTCAGGAGATTCCCCTCAAAGTAGCACTCCCAACCTAATTAAAACAGTAACAGAGATCTGTCCTTAAACATCTTCTTTTCCTGTCTTCTGATTTTGGTAGTATGTTCTGCTTTTGGTTTACTATATATATTCATTAATCTCCAGAGACATTTCTGTCCTCTGACAGGAGTATTCATTGGGATAGAAAAAAATGAGAGGTCTGAGCAGAGTGGATATCAGTGTCTTTGTAAGATATGTTTGTGGTTGCCCAAGTCCATTACCCAAATTACAGATTTACATCAAAGAAGTTATTGTAAGCAACATTCTTCAGGCAAAGTTCAGCCCAATCTCCAGAAAATGAATTGTCAGCACTTGTACGACTGTATGAATGGCTTCTCTTGACACATTGAATACCTGCCACCTTTTTGCCATTTCTTTATATAAAGGAGTGTGCATGTGCCTTACTGGTTTCATAAGTCACTGCCCTGTGTTCTCAACACACTTCATTCATGGCATCTTTGTTTTATATGTGGTGATTGAGCAGAGGGAGGATGAAGGGTTAAGCAGTTTCCAAAGGCTGCGGTTTAACAATGGCTGTCCTTCTGAATCATGGATTAGCAAATAATCATTTGTTCTGGTGATGTAATCTTTGTAACTTACAGAAATGTAACTGAAGGGAGGAGTTCTGTGAAAATTGGTTTGAACTGGTCTCTCTGGTTTATGATTCTTCCTGTTCCCCTGCTCATGCACTGGCTTAATCTTACTCAGTAAACACGTTTATTTCCTAATTCTCCTTCAGACTTCAGTTTGCAAGCATCTTAGAGAAATCCTCCTTTCAAACACAAAATCATAAAAATAAGGAAAAAAAAAAAAGAATGTGTTTTAGCACCAAAAAACATTGATTCATTTTGTCATTGCACTCTAACTCAGCATAAAATTAACTCCCTGGACATTGCTGATAAATACACTCATCTTTCTAAGCTCTCATTTGACTAAGAATCTCTAGTATAACAAGGACTTCTTTTGAAGGCAGTTCCTGAAAGGCTGTACTAAATGCTACATATTGTTATTAGAGGAAAAATAATTTAAAATAGATTATATTAATATATTTGTTAATTAATTAATATATTTGTTGTTAAGAACATATTGAAAACAGTTTTAGACAGCAGGTTAAATTTTTCTGACAAAAGTTACGAATGGAAGTTACTATTTCATTAGGGCTGCAGACTTTCTCAGGAATATCTTGAATAGTTATTGAGAAATCCTGAAATGGAATTCTACATTATATCCTGATTTTTCAGGCCTTGCCTACCACAGAGTAGGAGTAAGGATTATCTCATCACCTTGTACTTATTCACCCTATTGGTGACCATTGTTGAAAAACCAACCATTGTAATCTGTTGTCATACCATAACATGTAAAACAGATGGTTATTTTCAAGTATCATATACCAATACAGAGAGCATTTCTGCTAATGAAGATTAAAAAAATATTTACTTTCTAAGGATAGCACAGTGTGCCTCTGATTGTGTGCAATAAAATAAAGCATATGTGAAAGGCTGGTTGCGTTCAAGATGAATAATCACACTTAGACTGTGGAGTGGACAGGAAGGAGGAAACCATTATTCTGCATGATGGATTGTGTTTGTGGATTTGACAGTTGCAGGATGGATATTCCTGGCAAATGCCAAGCCACCTCCTCTGCATCCGGCTGGAACATGTCTCAACTTAAAAACCACCTTGATTACATAGTCCTGACCACAGTCCACTGCTGACTCAAATGTGTTATCTGTAATAGCACCATGACATCTCTTCTTACCATCACATAAGAGATTTCTTGCTAATCAGATAAATTGGACTTCTACAAGAAATTCAGTGAAATCAGTACTAGCCCCATGCCACCAACAAGAAGCATCCAAGCTACTTTTTACTATCACAGTGTATAAATTGTTTTCCCAGCTGAACTTTGAAGATTATGTGTACAATTCAAAAAAAGGGCAAGTTGACTCCAGACAAGTGCAGTGAGCACACATGTAGGATTATGTGAGACCGTTTCCAAACTGTGAAACACTCAAATAGATTGGCATGCAATGATGCATAGGTCAATCAAGTCACAGCATGTTCCTGTCTAGTTTAATGGTAGATGCTCTAACTTTTTTAGCTGCATAGTCAAACAGTATCGCAAATGAATTTTGTGTGCGTGCGTTCTTCAGCTCACATTCTTTTCAAAGAAATGTAAGATTTTTCTTTTTATTTTTTTTAAGGTTGAATAAGTCTCTGGTTATTTTCTTACTATTGTTAGAAAACACTTTGGTAAACAGCTATACTTAATATCTATTTTGATTTTGTTGACCTTGAGCTTTTCTGAAGAATATTCATCACATCCTTAAACTCTTCACTTATTTTTGCATCTTAAAGCCAAATTACTTGGGTAGTGTCCAGTAGTTAGTGCAATGCCCACTAACCCACTACCAACAAAGATCACTAGAATTTCTCATGGCTTTCCAGCTGTTCACTCGGTCTTTAAGATGAGAACTAGAAGCTGAATGGCCCTCTTGTTGCCGAAACAGAAAAGCTGGTTAAAGTTAGGAACATGTTTCATGTTAAATATAATTTCAGAATTTGTTTCAGTGCAGAGTCACAGCTGAACCAAGTATTTTAAAAGCTGCCACAGAATAAAAAGTTTTACTTTTTTAAAAAAAGTTGACTAAGAGGGGAATTTGCATTTCAACCCAAAATTTCTCATTGTTAGTAAAAGTTAGAGATATTTGTTTATTTTTATGGCTTCATTGTGGAAGTCCATGATAAATCACATGCCATAACATATTATTTGAACCAGAATTGCAGGATAATGGAAAGATACAATAAACAGCTGGCTTCTCTAATTTGTATGTTGAATGTTTACGCACTCCTCTTGTTAAGTACCAAACTGTTTCATCAGAACAAAAACATGAGATACTTTGATCTGGAAAATAAGGTAAGATGTTTCACTGGTACACTGCAGTCACAATTTATCCTACCTAATGTTAATCACCCATGTAAGGTGTGTAAATTAAGGAGTTAGTCATCTCAGACTCCCTCTAATGTCACAGGAGGATGATGGGCACTTTCTCAGGGTGGCAGGGAGACTTGGTGGCTCCACAAGAGTGGAGAGAGACAGGATGGCTGGGCTGTAACACTGGTACCTCAGCAGTGGAGCCAAGTGCAGGTTCGGGCACTACCTCATACCTCTTGCTTTCCAAAACAAATCAATGAAACAGTGTAATTATTCCTACTTCGTAACTTATTTTAGGGAGGCGTTTTCTTTGGTAGTAAAAATAAATAAAATCTTTCTGATTCCACAAAAACTCCTACATCATTAGAAAACAAAGTGCATTTGCTCCAAATCCTCCCATCAGCTTGAGCTGTGAGCAGCGCATAAGAGCTTATGAAGAGTATTATGAACTTATGAGTATTACGAATTAAGAAGGTGTGCTTTCATTCTTCAGCAAACTATTTATGACTTCAGAAATAGGTTTTAACAGGATCTGGAAAGATACAAGTCAACTCACTCTTTAGCCCACAGGCAGGTCAAGCAGAAATTATGATTTTGGGGGCCAAAATGGGGAGATTAGAAAGACACCTGAACTACAAGATGAATTTAGCAAGAGGCACATAAATTCCTTAGGTGGTCTTCTTTGTTTTATCTGAATTAAGTTGGTTTTTGTTACAGAAATGAGAACACATAATATATTTTTCCAAACCTATTATAACACCAACATAATGGGATATTGCAGATACACATATCTGTCATCCTGAGCAAAAATTAAGAGCAATGGAACAAGGATATAACATAAGGTATCAAAGATAAGGAAGCCTCTATGCCTAAAAGTTATCTAGATTCCTAGAACCATGACCCATGAGAAAACCTGTAGGAAAGGAACGCAGGAGATTCATCTACAGCAACTTCCAGTACAAAACGGAACTATTTGAAATATTGAAGCATCTCAGCTGGGCATTTTCCAGCTGAGAGAGTGTTGGAGTCCTCCAGGGATGGAGAACCCACAGCTGCTATAGTTTTTGTAGAGTAAATCACCCAGAGACATAAAAGGTTATCATATGGTCAGTACTTTAGAACATATCTGTCATTTCAAAATGAAAGATTGATGCAGGATGGAGAAAGAGGTTGTTATTGCATCACTGCTCCCATGCAAGAATTTTGAGGACACTGGAGGTAGAAGCAGGAAGGTGGGAAAGATGAGAGACTGCCCCCATTCCCTTAGTTCCACTCATTTGATCTCAGAATCTCTTTTCCTCCAGAATTTTCAGATCCATGTAGTTGTATTTCCTCAGAGGGCTCCACCAACTCTCAATTAATCTGATGTGTCTTTTTTCCTGAGGGAAAATTTTATCCCCTGGTAAAATTCCTAGATCTTACACTTGGCTCCTCCAAATGTTGACTATGTCCTGACCTCTCTTAACCCTGCCTCCATTCTTCAGCAGAAAAATCCATCCCACTTCAACTTCCCACATGCCCTCTCTTAACCGTCCAGATTAATCCCCTAACTCCCAGAAATTTAAAGCTTCAAATTTTCTTGTCCAACTTGATATTTCAGTCATTTTCTCGCCTGTGCTCCCTTGCTAAAGCTTTCTGGCTCCTGTCAACTCTCCTTTCCCCACAAAGAGGTGACTCTCCTATGCTGTTCCCATCTTCTCCTGTCACCATCATTTTAGAGACACAGCTTCCACAGAATATAAAAATCCAGATCATTCTCTGCCTTAACCCTTCCTGCTTTCTGGATTCCCCAGAGTTTTCTCTGCTTTGGCAGAAATCTAAAGTCCTCACACTCTTCACCAAGGATCCACTTCGGTGTTTGCTTAGTGCTTACATCCATGAAAAAGAGAAAAGACAAAATCCACAGATACAGTAGACTATAATTTTCTTGCCCTCACTCATTGTGAATAATTTAAAGTAATTGCCTGTTGTCATTGAAAATAAACCTTCTTATTTGTTTTAGCATTTTTGAGTCAGTTATCATGAATTGTAAGATAAACAAGAATCATGTTTGCATTCCTTTGTAAAAGATATCACCTGATGGACTTCTCAAGTGACCAGTGGAGATAGAGAGGTGGTAACTTCTCTGTCCAATCTCTGATCACTGTCCAGAAACTTATATATACGAAGTCAACAATAAACTAGAGACTTCCTTTCTTCTTCTCTACCTGAACACCTGTTGTGTGTGTTTCTATCTGCGTCACAGTAACAATTGCCTACAAAACAGATCACCTATGATGGAGGTTAAATGGGAAATAGATGGGTCCAGAAAGAAAGTAGACCTAGAAAACAGCAAAATTATATAACCAGATGAAAAAACTGCTGAGCTGTTTGTTAAGATGCAAAAGAATTCAAATCAGCATTATCAAGTCTTGCCACCAATAACAAAAACAAGTGCAGTTTTAGCTTGTGTAGCTGGGCAGAGGGATGGAAAACAGAACCTCTGGATGGGGCTTTACATGTACAGCATAAGGAAGGTCAAGCATCCAAGACAGGATTGAAATCTACATTTTACACTACTCATCATTCAGGAACTTTCAGCCACTTGGCAGTGAAAATGCAAATACAAATACGAAGATGTGTCTTATTTCACATTCACAGATCAGAATCTGGAAGGTGTCTACATCTCCTCTTCAGGTTAGCATACTTCTAAAATGGGCTGGTAATGGAAATGTTTCTGTCTATTTAGTGTTTTTAGTAGAAGTAACATTGCAGAGGACAAAGTGAGAGACCAGAATTTAATTTCCTCCAGTCTTTCAAGTATCAAATGTCCTACTTGTCTGAGTTGAATTGAAAGGGTGTTTACCATAAAGCATATAATAGGGTTTCTGCCCAAAACTACTCTGCACAGCCTGCAGAATGATGTACCTCTGTGGAGGTACCTGTCTATTGACTTTTGAGGGTTTTTGCTACACATTACTATAACTTGAAGAGAAGAAGTAGGCTGTGAATGAAGCCTCATCTCTTCCTTTCTAAAAAATGTAAACCCTGTGAAGAGGACATTCTCCTTGTAAAAATGTTGATTTCAACCCCTTCAGTCAGAGAACAGTGTTGAGTCTGAGACTAACTTCCTAAGCAAATGATTTAACCAAAGAATTTTGTGTGAGAGGTGGGTGGCAGATCCTCCTCCATTGTCTGTTCTAAAAATCACCCACAAATCATTTTCCAAGGAGATTTCTGGGTGTGTGTTGGGTGTTTTTTTGAGAATGTCTGCAGGTTTGAGCTCCGTAGGAGACTTCAACAGACGAATGCCTTGATTCATAGGTGGGAGATAGCTATCAAGCTGCTTAAACTGTTCTGGGCATGTGCCAAAGCTGTACTCTGGACACCCAGAAGAGCTGAAGCTCAGACAGGCAGGTGCCTTCAGCAAGATTCAAATAAAACAGCTAAGCACTTATGGTGCAAAAAGGAGGATTTTATCAAAGAAAGAGAAAAGTGATTTTCCCTATAACGTTTGCCCTAACTAACATACTCAAAACTTCCATTATAAATTTACTTTCATGCTTAAAATTACAACACTAACACTTTGCTGAACTAAATGCATAGACTGCCATTTCCCGGAATGAATTTGGGATTTACAACGTAGGTATTTCACAGTCAAAGGTCCCAAGGATCCCCCATTCCTGGGCATGCTTAGACCATGTCTAATGCCTATCAGCAGCACTAGGTTCAGCACAGGGCAGAGCTGGCACTGTCACTTTAATTCAAAAACACTGGTGTAGGAGAAGCAGTAGTGGTGGTGGTGGAATCCACTTTTTCCTTACAAGTCTACAAGATTAACTGCCTACACAACCATGGATGACCCAGGTTCATTGAATTCTGGAATCAGACTGCAAGCACAAGAGCAAATAAATCCTTCCTGGTGAAGCCATGGCATTATCTGGCAAGACTTTTATCATAAGGTAATTATTGAGTTTTTTCATGAGTTTTCCTAATGAAGTATATTTTGAAGAAGTTATGGGCATTTTTCCTGCCCCCGTTTGGCTTGCAGTTAGGTTAATTATCATTTTCTGTTTAATAAGCTTCCCTGCTCTGTGAAAGAATAACTCAATCCAGCGTGTCATATTCCAAATGGATGGTGACTGCACCAGAGCCACCTACCCCCGTCTGTGACTAGGATGAATTTAGCCCACTGCCACTGAAAAGGGCAAACAGTGACAGCAGCTGTCTGTGGGACAGGATGATAACAAAGTGTGAATAACAAGCCTCCTTTTCACGTAGATATTATGCAGATTATTCTTATTTGGTAACACTTGGAGTATACTGAGAAACTTAAACACATGCTGTTTGGTTAAGTAAACTATGAAAGAATACGGGAACCCAAAAGAACTGTAAAAAAAAAAAGAACAAAGCTCAACCTCATTGCCAGATTGGATTCAAAATTCTGCAAAGCTGGTGAAGGTAGGCTGGAGAAAACAAAAGGCACAATGCTATCTGTGACACAAGAAGAAAAATAGGAAACTCAGCACAGGGTTTAAAGATGTCTGTGGAGGTGGGTGAGTCATTGTTGTTCACACTTTGAAGTGAAGGAGACAAGCCCATGCGTCATATATTATTTCCTCTTAATCTGCAGAGAACAGGCCATCCCAAGACATTGATGGAAGCCAAAAACTTGGAGCACAAATGAAACGTGACTGGACATGGGTTTCTCTTAGTCAGGTATCCTGGGAGCCCAGAACCACAAGTCAGACTCTGTCAGCAGTTGAAATACCTTTGGTTTACAGGTTTACAACCTGGCGATAAAATGAACTGTGGCTGAAACTAAGTCTACGTGGGCCTGATGTAATTAGGAGCCAAGTTTCATACCGCTATAGGGCTGATACTACACCCACTGAAGTCAATGATAATCTTTCCATGAATAACAGAGGCAGATCTTTTCATCTCTTGATGCCCGTACTTATAAAACAAGAATAACGGTACTTTCTTTCTCCTTTATTTGCAGCTTCAAAAACATTTTACAATGAGGACTGTCTCTTTCTAGACACTCTATGTGGCATTTGACACCTCCAGATTTTTCTCTTATGTCTGAATTTGAAGCTAAAAAACCACATTACAACTGGCATGACATGTCCAACGGATAGGATGTTTGCTGTATGCAGACTACCACAGACTTGTGGAGATCTGAATATTGAAGTCAATTGCTACCAATAGACACACTGTAATAAGTGCTTCTAGCAGTTTTTGAAACTCCTGTTTAAAAACTCTAGGGATTTCATTTCTTCTTCTTTGAACTACTGCAGTAGTATAAAGCTTGTGAAGGCAGCAAAGAACTTTGTAGGACTCAACAAATGCAAGGCTGACTCCACCAGTAAAGATAACTACTAAACTGAATAAGTAGGATACGTATCTTTTATTCATACAGTGCTGTTTAAACGTGCAGCTCAATATGTTACACTAGGATCAATCTCTAGCATTGACAGGACAGACAGCAAAAGAAAGCCTTACATGATCTCTATCATATTGATTCATGTTGACAATTGAGTCGGATCTCGTTTCATCTTTAGGCCGCTTACACAAATTCATGCTTTGTTTGGGGTTTTTTCCCTTCATGGGAAGCAACTCTACCTTGCACAGACTATTTCTCGCTGCTTTGGAAGAGATACTGGCAAAACCTTTAGTTTACATCCTCTGTATGTCTTGGGTCTTCTTTTTTTTTTTTTTTTCTTTTCAAGTAAATATATGTTTACTTGGATATGCTGACAAAGCATTTTGTTACACTTGTAGCAAAGCCCCACACCATCAAATACCACACAAATAAAAACACTACATGAAAGGATGTTGTCTTACTAAGTCTTGAATTGGCAATCATGCCTTTTCTAGGTTCTAAGCACCTTATTAATGAATATGATCAAACAAAATATGTTAACACTTGAGACAAATATTTCCTTGAGTCCTGAGATGTCCTCGATTAGACCTCCAGACTGTGACAAACTTTTGTTATGTCACAGCATACTTGAAAGGTTTCAATACCAGTAGAAAAGTCAGAGATATCAGCCCTCCAGCCTTTGTAATTTGCTGAGCCATTTCATCTTAAAAACCTTGTATATGTCCTAGTGGAACTTCACATTTTAAGGCTAGAAAATTCTCTCAAAATTACAGACTCTTCCAAAACTTTTGTAAGCTAAATACTTTGTTGTTGCTCTTGGAAGAAAACAAATCCTTGGGCAACCGAGCATAGAAAATAGGGCTGAACAACCTGTTCAGAAATCTCAACCTGCCTAAACACAGCAAGTTTCAGCTTGAAGAGGACTGATTGTGCTGAGGATGGCCTGAAGCCCACATAATGCACCTAACTTCCGTGTCAGTTAGTTAGGAGTTTCAATGAGCTGGGTATGCTTTTTCCTTTAAAGAGAAGGCTGCACTCATCTATTTGAGACTGATTTAGTTTTTAGCTCACAAAATATAAACAAGAAAAAGCAAAAAAAAAAAGCACTGAAATAACCTGGGCGGCATTTTTTTCAGCATTGTAGACATCATGGTCTCCTGAGATGCTTGTGAGGATTTTGAGGATGCCAATATTTTCTACTCCTTACTCAAAAAATTCCCAGATGTGGAAAATTTCCTTGAATCTCTCATGGTGGCAGTGGGAAAATGTGGAAAGGAGCAAAGGGCACTGATTCACTAGAGTGTTTTATTCCAAAATGACACATGGATGTAATATTGCAGGGATCGATTAACTCCATAAACGTAAAATCGGGTCAAAAAGGTAGGATGCATTTGGCTCAAAATATCTATTAATGTTTTGAGGAAGGGGACACTGCCTCCTACTACTTCAAAATAACATGCAATGTATTTTACATTAAATAACAGTGTCTGCCAATAAGACAGCAGGCTGGTTGAAAACATTTTCACATGACTGCAGGTAACCATGTGTTATAAACTAGCTGAGACCTGGGAAAACACTCTAGGCAGTGGTAGGCAGACAGGTAAACTTAGCCTCATGCTTTGCTTTTAGAAGCCCCAATACGTACTGCCGCAACCAGTTTTTGTTTTGTTTTTTTTCCCAGAGAGCCAGTCTGTAACCACAGACAAATGTTTTTCTCTGTTGAAACTCATCCTTATGGCACGGCAGCCTGGCTAATTCTTGGTTATACTACGTACGTAATAAGAATGCTTAAACATAAAAGGGATGAAAGACCCAAGCAGGAGAAGCTTCTTTCAATTTTACATTCCAGAAAAGCAAAATCTAGCATACCCAGGTCTTTTTGTTGCTTCTAGATGCTGAAACAGGGGATGTGAACAGCAGCCATTGCTGCCAGTCAGGTTTCCGTATATATTTAAGAAAGCTTTCTCTTAGGCTTCTCCTTTGTCTGTTTTTTTTTTACATATTCTCTCACGCTCTGGATTGAACTCTGATCAATAGCCCATGATATGCAGACTTTGCCTTTTAGTTTCCGTTGTCTACAATCTGTCATCTAGTTTCTGCCTTGTTCACCTTTTGTGACTAGCCTTGTAAGTCCTCCTTTATGTCTCTTGTGTAATTGTGCTAATAAAAATTTCAACAAAATAACATTGTGTTTGTGTCCTATGATTGTCTCAAAATACTCTAGTTAGCAGTTTAAGGTATAAAAAGAAAGTTTTGTTCTTTGTTGCTTGCCTTGACATCTGAATGTCAAACTGCTCTTTCTCCATACGTTTAAACATAAAAAGCTTAAAAAAGCTTTTTAAGCTGTAAAATATTCAGCTTTGGAAATCCAGGGCCCAGCTCAGTAAAGTACAACTATCTACTTGAAAATGGATAAGACAAGGCTGATCTAGATCACTTTTCCATGTATGGACTGTGAAAGGCCAGCCACAGCTAGGGAAGTAAGAAAATTACTTTTATAAGCAGTACAGGTGAGCACAACAGGAGGAAAACTTACTAATTTCATTCTTTTGAGTATTTGTGTTCCCACTTTCCATTTGGTCAAGGATCCTCCGGCTTACGCAGATGCTTACCACATTCCAGAGGGGGTTTGGAGCTGCCATTATGGTCTGAGCTGGGTATTGCAGGCAGGATCTTGCTTACACAGAGAGGTTGTGCAGCTACACAGCTGCGCCAAAGGAGCAGCACTCTGTTTAGTCGTATTCCAACTATCTTTACTCATAGTGAGTAATTCTTTTGAAGTCAGTGTGTCTACGCATGTGAGTAATGGCCTCAGGATCCGGCCCTTCAACACTGTATGACGTGTTGTGTTTCAAATGCTTCTGCACTGCTGTTTTTAAAACTTCATTGGGATTCACCTACTGGAATTATCTTCTGAATAGCTTCTTTCCATGGATTCCATTATGTGTATTCTTTTATTTATTGCATTTTCACTTTGATCTGCATGCCAATCTAGATAAACTCAATAAAGATAGAATTTTAATGAACACAAGGAACTATGTGTAGCTGCAACAGCCAGTTTTACTAGTTTTATGGGCGTGTGCCCATAAATTTATTTTTACTTGTGTAATATCCAGCTTGCAAGGTTACAGTGTGTGAAACACTCATATTCATTTGATTGTGTAAAGAACTAGATATCTCTATAATTTTCATGATGATAATTCGTACTTCATTTTATCTGTTTAAATATTATTCTTCAATTGTATGGAATTAAAGAAGACTGTTAAGAAAAACAAATAGTAAATGGAATCATAGATCACAAAGATCAATATTTTTCAGAGACAATACCTAGGAGTCTTTCAGAAAAGGGACTGTTAACAGTGAAATGTCTACCATCTTGGTCCAGGTAGCTTACAGATGGATGTTTCCAAGGTCAGGATCATTGAAACTTAAAACTTGTTAAAGGCAACCTGAAGTCGAAGGGGTTAGAAACAAACAGCAGTTTCTGAGTATCTGTGTCTTCTAGTAGAACAGAAAGGCAAGAGGACTGAGAGGAACATGTGGAAAGCACACAAGGACTGAGGCTTAGATGTAGGTGGACAAGACTTTTGGCATAATTTTTACTGTTATATATCTTTTGATAAGTAACGCATGGGTTATTCAAATTAGGCAATCAACACAACCTCTTGGAGACATGTTTTTGTACATGTATAATAGCCAGGCAATAATGATCAGGAGACAGAGACAGCCTTTCCCAGTCCAAGGACCAGCCACAGAGCTATTAGAGGCACAGGTTTCTATCAAAATATAGAGGGAACAATAAAAAGAGCAGGTCTCAAATGTGAGAGATTTTTAAAAAAACAAAACAAAACAAAATATTGGAAAAAAGGAAAGAAGAGAGGTCTATGGTGTCGCTGTAAGATAACACATGACACAGACTCTTGTGATTTTTTTCTCAAAGGTTGCGTGAAGACTGATTTATTAGAAGTTGTCTTTTCTTATATACTATTTTCTACAGACCAATATGATTGGTGAGAGAAAGACAAACCTCTTCACTCACGTTGGTCAAACTAGAAGGACAACAAGACGGATCTTTCTCTTAGAAGGAATTCACAACATGGATACTGTTATAAAAACAATTATGATGTTTATGTTCTTTCTCTGAGAAAAGAATTTCAGTAAACTAAAACATCAGAAAACTAGAACTTTAGAAAATTAGAAACTTCAGGCCTGAAACTAGACTACACTAGGGTAGAAGAGCTCTTCCAAGAGGATCCAAAACAAAGCATATCTGGCAACAACAGAAGGTGCTTTAACAGGTGACAACAACCAGAGCTGTGTAGGTGCATGAAATTATTCATAATATAAGAATTAGACTTTGTTGTCTGTAGCCTAATAATACTAATAAAGGGGATCATTGCTTCATAACCAAAATGGTTGTTATTAAAAGGATGATGTCTTAACTGCAGTCAAACAGGCAGTTTGTGCTCCTTTCAGTTTTTCTGGAAACATTGGATTACCCAATCATTGAAGCCACTTGTGGATAATTTGGACTGCAGCACATGGACAGCAACTACATTGGATCAAAAATCATTTCTTAGTAAGTAGTAACTATCTACTACTAGCATCCATAGTAACCACCACAGAGACCCTTCTGAAAAAAAAGGAACAACCAGGGCTTGACTTGGTTCATGATAGTGAAGTCATAATGTGGTGAAATTCACTATAGTAGAGCTGTATTGTTGTGGATCTCCTTCACAGCACATTGATTCTGGAAATGAAGTTGATATCAGCTGTCTATCCAAGGTGGACATGCACATGGACATGGACCCATACCTGTCTGGGGGAAAGGTGGCATGAACCAAACTCATTTCCCTCCAAATTCCAGTGGCAAATATTGTAATTGGAAGATGTTTATGCTTTTCTTTACCAGAGACTTGACACAGTTTAGCAGTTGACAATGAAGAGGAATCAGCACTATGTGTCTAACCAGCCCTCAGTGAAATAATAGTGGAGTATAGAGAATTGCCTCAGACTCACCATCATAATTCTTTGTTGTATACTATAAGTGTTATGATAAACGAGGTAGATGCAGCTGGTGTACAAATTAGGAAGTAAGAGGCAGATTATCTTTCTTAAATTTACCTTCATTTTCCAGTGCTCTCTCAGAGACATGAGGTATCACAGTTCAGAGATCACCAGTTTCAAGAGTTCTTCTGACTATCTTCCTGACGACGATAATTAAAAATGCGTCTCCAGAAAATACAGGACTCCAGCAATGTAGAGGTTGTAGCAGATGAAGCAATTGGTGCTACAGAAATAATCATAATTCTGTGTCCATGAGACAGGGTAAGCATGGAGAACATGGATCTGCCAGAAGGATCAGGAAAAGGATGATGAAGTACACAAATGAGACACAGCCAGTTGTTGCAATAGCGGGAAGAATATGTTGTATACATCAGCCAAGGAGCAAGAATATATGTTTGTCTCTCAGTTATGCAGGATGTCTGACTGTTCATGTTTTTTCAGTCCCAGAAATTGTTATGCTTGATTCTGAGTGCATATGTGAGAGGTTTTGGTCCTTGTTTTCATATTTTGCTCAACCCTCCCTCCCTTCTATTCCTCATGTTAAGCTCATTCTCCTTTTTCCAGAGCCAATCTTTTCATCAACATGTCCTCAATGCAACACTGGAGAGATACCTGATCAACCAGGGCTTGGGCTGTGATCTGCAGTTCTTCTGGGACAGTGCTGTCACTACACATGAGATTTCCAGGTTTTCAAAAATAGGGACTCTCCAGTAGGAGGCTTGCCTATACTGGCCATAGGCCTGGAAGCAGACCTCTTTTACATAAGCAAGGTATTCCAGAAGAATTTTAGTGCGGTTTGTGTTGGAAGAGACCTTATTGATTTAGTTTCAACCCCCCAGCCTGGTCTTGATCGCCTCCAGGAATGGGCGTCCACAGCCTCTCTGTGCAACCTCTTCCTGTGCTTCATCATTCTTATAGTAAAGAATTTCTATATTCTTTATTAGAGTACACTTCTATATTCTGTGCTTGAAGCTGTGTAGGCAGATGCAAGCATAGATTACACATCTCTGTATTTTGTTCAGATCTGATCATAGTCTTCCTTGTTTCAGGAAAGGATTAGTCTGATTTGAAAGAAGTGAAGAATCTCTGCTAATTTTCAAGCAGAAATGATAAAGTAAGAATTATTTATTTTCCTTTGCTCGATTCTGTGGTATGGCAAGGCTTGACTTCAAATCATTAACGGAAATATGTTGGTAAAAATTTGGGATTAACAACTGGATTTTTATTCAGTAATAAAAAAGAAAAAAAAATATTGCTGATTTTAGAAGTGAGAGAAGTGAGTTAATGTCTGTGTTGGTCCTGATGCCTCCTTTGACATAAACCCAACAGTTATGGCACAACATAGTATAAATACGGGTTGTGTCCCAGCCTCTGCACTGCCAAAAGCCAGTCCTGCTTCATTGGCTTCAAGAAAACCTGAAGAATGAAACTAGAATATGGTGCCCTACAGGCTGGGTAAATACATAGCAAAGATGTGTAGCTTTGCAGGTTCAATCAAGGAAAACCAAAAGCAAGAAAAAGGTGTTTGCCCATTACCACAAGGAAATATATACCAGGCAAATAATTTCACCTCCCTCACCCTCACCTCAAAGGGAAAATAACCACAGAAGGTGCACCCTTCGTGTACACACACCCTGCCGGGTGAATGGGATGGAAATGTGAGCAGGCCTCCTGAGATCCCTGCAGCTGTGTGGAACTGCCCATGAACTCTTACCAAGAAAGAGTCAACTCTGGGTTGCTGGAGAGAAAATTTCCTTGTCGTACCTGGTAATCTTGCTGGGCATCCTATATGGGCCTGCTAACAGCATGAGGCAGCAGAGGCACAGGATCCATCCATGGCTGGGACAGCTGTGGGGGGCTCCAGGGACTCCATGCCTCAGAGACCTGGCAGCTTTCCTGCCAGGCACCGGCCTTGCTCATGCCCCAGGGCTGCAACACTCTCCACTGCCACATCCCGACAGGAAAACATTTCCCTTTTCAGTTGGGCCAGGCATCCATGGCCCATGGGCTGGGCTGGGGCTGGAGCTGTTCCAGACAACCTGCAGCCACCCTTGTGGGAGGAAGGAGGACACAGACATCTCACTACTGCACAGAAGATGAACACTAATTGTGCGGTAGTTATCACAGGAGAAGCCTTTTTTGTCCATTAATGTGCAGCCCACAAAGAATGCACTAAACCCCCAACTAAATCCAAGGTCAAAAATATTCCCATCCCGTGACTACAGAATCTGTGTTGTCCATGATCTGTGACAGAAGATACACCCCTTGCATCAGCTGCAGCAATGTCTGATTCTTGAGGTGCCTTAAAGGCCATGATCTGTCACCTCACTCTCCACATAGCAGAGTCTGATTTATTGTTACAGTGAGCACAACCTTGTACTCTGTCAGCCATTAATTTATGTGTGTCTCTTTGCTAACAAATGGATCTCATAATGAATGCTATTGACAGGACACAAGTACTTTCGTTGAAAGAAATGTGGATTTAAGACAAAATATTTTTTAAATTACTGTTACATTCACAACTTTTCTTCTAAAGAAAAACTGCCTCTCCATTTTCTCTGATGTAAAAATAAATTAAGCATTTTGGCTTTGTTTTAAGCAAATGCTAAATTCAACTTGAAATCTGTGCAGCACATTTTCTTCCCAATCAATTCAAGACATTCAAGGTAACAAAATGTTACCAAGATAACAAAAAAGCCAATTATTCTCACAAACTTTTCTTGTCAAGTATACTGAGGGCAACATCCAGAGGTCACTACTTTTTGGTAGGTATATTTCTAAAGGAAAAATGCTCTGAAACAAAAAACAATGCAAAGCGATGCAAATGAAACAAATGTGATGCAAATGAACATCCCTAGTGCCAGTGAAAAATACTGAGATAGGGCTTGGAAACAAGAATCTAGGAATAAAAAAAGCAAGTGGGAACATGCATTTTACAACTAAATGTCAGTATGTATGTTAAATACAAGTGTTACAATTGTTTAGAGAGAGAGATTAAAACTTTACCCTTTGGGATTAACTATTTGGGAGGAAACAGATTAAAGGGGTATTTGCCATCTAAAAAAGCTCCACAACACTAGAGCAAAATTCTTTGAAACGTAATTCTGATTCACAAAAATTTGAGCTTCAATATGAATGTTCATGAAATATGAATATTCATTAAAATCATCAAGTAATAAAAAAACACTGGCATCAGAATTACAATATTTTTTTCTGCAGACAAAAAGTAGTAGAGTGTCATGCTAAAAATATACTAATCCAAGAAGTGTCCTAATAATCAATTTTAAAATAGATGTTTGATTTCAGGAACAGTTTTATGTGGTGGGTCAGTGAATCAAAGAAATAAGGCTGAAAATGACCTTAAGAGGTTTCTGTGTTCCCAAATCACCCCTACAGACATTATTCTAGCCCATCCAAAAAAGGAGATTTTCAATTCCCTCAAGTGAATCTATCTTTTTATGGTAATCTCCTTACTGTAGCAGACTTTTGCATCCCTTCTTCAGTCCTTTTAGACCAAGTAATTCTCTTTCCATGGCTCTTCTTTTGTATGTCCTGTTTTCTAAACCTCTTCCTCTGCTTATTACCCCCTTCTGGAGTTTGCCTATATCCTTGTTCAAGTGCAGCAACCAAAAGCAGGCAGAGTCTTCCAGACGAGGTTTCATCAATGCCAAACAGAGCTAAGCAGCCAATTCCTGTCTCTTACAGATGATGTTCTTGATTACATCATGATGAATTCTTTCTGCTCATAACAGCCTCAGATTTCTGACGTGGCTTGTGCTTCCTAGTAACTCTTTCCTATTGTGCTGCTGTAACTTCATTATTCTCTGTTTCATTTGTGTGTTTGATTTTTCCTTCTAAACTGCAGTTCTTTGAATTTCCCCCTGCTTAGTATCTCTCTGTGAATTTCAGGACATTCCCCCAATTTGTCCTTTTGATCTGTGAAGATCCCCAAAGTGCTTGGAGTATTATCCTATCTGTGCCATCTCCAAATAAACCGTGAGTGTGTGTGTGTGTCTGTGTGTCTGTGTCTCTGTGTCTGTGTCTCTGTGTTCTCTAGCCTGCTGTCTAGACCCTTCATGAAAAACCAGATTAAGGCTGGGATGAAGCCAAAAGCCTGCAAGGACCCTACTCAAGGACTTCACAATTTTGCAGTGAATGCTTACTCTTCAAGAAGAGTCTCATATTGTCCTTCAGCCCAATTATTTCCTGTAGGCTGTTGTTCTGTTGTTCCTTGCTTTGCTCACAACATCATGAAATACAGTGTCAGAAAATTCTCACCAAATATTTATCCATTGTTCGCCCACTCTTCAGTAGGTTAGTTATCCACTCCAGGAAGGAAAAGGGCAAATTACTGTAATATTTTCATGCTGAAACATGAAATTATTCTTCCATTCTAAACAAAATTCTAAAGTAAGACAATTTTTAAAATAAATGCCTGAACTTTTCTATCAGTGATTTAATAAACTTTGCATGTTAAAAAAAGAAAAAGTGCACTAAACCCACTCATACTGCAAGTATTTATAAATACTTCTGATCAGACAGCAAATGAGTAAGACTTATGCTTCTCTTATAAACTGTTTGCTTTGGCATCTGCCCTATAATGTGTCTGTACAAAGAAAAGGTTAGTCATGCAACATAATTATTTTCTCACCTATTCTTCTCACAAAGTTTTCTGAAAGTGCAGTTTATTTCTTCACTCCCTCTATGTAACCTCAGAATAGTATCTCATGGCCACAATACTCTTATGTTCTGCAAATATCTTTTAGGGCATTTGACATTTTCTCTCTTCTTTCCTCCTCTTCCATTACCAGTTTTTATTGCAGCTGCTTGAATACAAGGTAATGAAAGCTCATGTTTCTGTTTACGCTAAGTCCATACTTGTACACAGAATAAGCGAGGAAACAAAAACCTTGGGCATTGCTATAGAGGTTGTCATCAAACAAACACTATTTCGTAGTTTTGACTTCAATCAGTAACAGGAATGACATTTCAGGACCTGGTCATTAATGCATTAAAAGGATTTTTTCAGGGATTCTTTGAAAACGTTCTTTTATTTCTGTGTGCAGTGAAAGGCAGTACATTTTAACCTGATCAATAATTAAAATTTGATAATAACTTATGCTTGTGTATGGTGCATGACCAGTGAGTAATTTGTGATTACATAGTGATTTCTATTCTTCAGACAGGGTATGCAGCTCCACTCAGAGTTACATGGGGACAGGAGGTGAACCAGACTGTTACTTGCATACTCTGGGAGTCCTGTGGGCTTTTGCAGGAGAGCAGCAGAAAGTCTCCAACAATGGCAACTGTCCTGTTGTATCACATGAGGGACAGGGACGATACAAAAAACAGGTGGAGAGTACATTCTTCTTGCAGCTGAGAAGAGCTGTGTCTTTCTCTATTACTGTAGTAGGGCACATGACAAGGAAGAAAATACTCAGAAAAAAGTTTCTCCCACAAGCCTTCCATTTTCTGCTGAATATTCTCTGCACAGTGACACAGGAGGTACTAAACTCCAGTGGCTCTTTCATCCTCTGGCCCTGTAAGGTCTGCAGGCAGCTTTACAGCAGAGAAAGGGAGACATACTGAATTGCAGTTTCAGCTGTGACAAGTCTGAAGGATCAAATGGTTCCTCAATGCATTATTGATACGCAAACAGATCAATGAAAGAATGTGTACAACAAAAGTTTAATTGAGACAATTCTTGTAAAATTCATTAAGAATTGAAATGGCAAGTTTAATAGATAGATAGATAGACAGACAGACAGACAGAGGGACAGATCTGGAATGAGGAACTATCTACCTTGTGCAAAGATAAGTGGTTGGGGAAATGTTCTATTTGTATTCGATCAGTACATAAATATTACAGTTTCCATGGTGTTGGTATTTGTCAAACTACTTTCTAAGGAGAAGCTCAAATACTGAATAGTTAAATGACTAAGAATGTCTTTTGAATGTTAGTTACTTCAAAAACTTAGTATGTAACAATATCCACCCAAAGCATTTACAAATTCCAAACCACCACAATTATTTTTGAAATTATAACCCCTCCCATGAAATATGTATAAACAGAACTCTCCCTAGTGAGTGCTTGAAAATCTGGCCCTTTGGCCCCAGTCTTTGGTTCCTTGGTTAGTTAATTAATAGGCTTTTCCCAGAAAATAAATTTCATACAAATCCAGACAATGGACAAATTCATGGAAAACGTGAACAGCTCATAGGCAAATCATGAAGAAAAGAAACGGTTGGAGTTCTTCAAACAATATGATAGTTCCTAAGAGTTCTTATTCTGCTTAGTACCAGAAAGAGTGGGATCCTAGTACATCCGAGAGGTGGTGTGGTAATAAACCTGTAGATGGTTAACATAACTCCAGAGAGGAAATTACATTCATGTATTGCAACCATTTGCTCTCTCTTTGTTTCTTGCATTCCTGTTAAATTTAACCTGTTTTTCCTAAGTCTCCATAATACAGAAACGACTATCTGTTGAAATACATTACTGTACAAGTGGGCTCTGTAGTTTTTATTCTCTAATCACTCCATTGAATACTAAAGAAATCATTACAAAGAAAGTGATGAACATGTTTAAGCGCCCTTAAAAAGCCCCATTGCACTTTATCTATATTTTTAGTCACTATTTTCAAGCCCACTGATAGTTAATTGCCTTCACACACTTTAAGTTATTCATGTTCCTGAGTGCTTTGCAAAATAAGGGTATACTTTATCTACCAAGTGGAATTACAAACAGCTGGAAACTCTTTATTAAGCAGCTGGAAGGGAGTGAAATAAAATGAGA
Source organism: Sitta carolinensis (assembly GCA_032173965.1). NCBI lineage: Eukaryota > Metazoa > Chordata > Aves > Passeriformes > Sittidae > Sitta > Sitta carolinensis. The sequence goes on from CM063283.1 coordinate 36,426,277, forward strand.
ATTTAATAAAACATAAAAATATTCCAATGACTGGTTTTGCATGAAAAATTCAAGCAAACTCCAAACACTTTAGAATGGAAGTCTCAAAGGCACATCAATGTATTTTGAGCAACAAAAACCTACCCTTGTGCTCACATATTTCATTACCCACTTGCTGGCTTCATCAGGCACTTTTCAATAAGACAAACTCTCATTAAAACTAATGGCAGTTTTGCCTAAACATGCACCTGCAGGATCAGGCTTCACTTGCTGAAACTCACATTTACTCCCTGAAACTAGCAGCAGATCAGCATGTTGATAAGCACTGAATACATTACCACAGGAGAACATACAAAGCTGCATTTGAACAGGTGACATTTCCTTTTCAAGGCAGACCTGTTCAAAAGCTTAGCATTAATCATTTCTAAACAGGCATAACAGAATTATCTACTATATCTGTCAACTTTCTGCTTCTTATAAAGGTAAACTTCTTCAACCTGTAGAAAGTGATGTCAAAAACAATAAAGTAGGGCCTCTGATTAATGACTCAGCACAATTTAACTGCAGCATCAGAACTAGCTCTATCAACAAATTGCTACAAGTCAGCAATATCTCTGTATATATGTATATACTGCTTGAAGTAAGAGACAATATTTGGTTTGGTTACCTCAGGCTCACTTTTGCAGAACACTATGGTCACAACTGACTTTTCACAGATGAGTGAGCACACTGAACACACGAGACTGGACTAGCAGTCAATATCCATGTAAACTACAAGAAGGTGCCAGAGATGCACCTGTGTCCTTTTTTGAAGGGCCTCCGTGGGTGTTGTTTCATGTACCTGAACTTCTATAATCCATTGTTTGCAATAAACAAAAAAGAAAAGTGCTTGCATGCAACTAGGAGTAGCTGTAGCACTCCAGAAACATGTACTAGAACCCACAGGGATGCCCATATGTCTGGGGAAGAGGATTGTCCTTGATGCCCCTGGTTGCTGTTTGTACTGGCATGCCTGGCAGAGCTGTCTTTGGGGTGGGGGTCTGTGGGAAGCACAACAGGACTGTGAACTGAGCATAAGTCTCTGGGATGCTGCAAAAATTGATTTCAGCTACAGCTGGGACTTTGCTTGCAGATTTTGCTCTTCATGCAGCCATCTGCACTTACAGTAATGAATGACACTTGCATGGGACAATTCTCCAATATCAAAACTGGCCAACTCACAGTGTACCATGTCATTAGTACTAAATTCTCTTACTTCCCAAACCAGGGTGGCCAGACTCGTATGACCACCAGGGAACAGTCTCTGGCCTCTGCTGAGTCCCCAGTCATGCCAGGGAATTGTTTCGGGAAGTGCTTGGTGGCCCAGGCCAAAATCATGTCATCAACTGCTCTGATGACTTAAGTTCCAGTGCCCTGGCACCATTTAATTTACTGGTGGAGAGTAAGACTCAGTGCATGTGGTCTTGGGAGCAGCCTCAGGGAGCTTCTCAGAATGAATGTAGAAATATCCCCTGAGGTTATTGATGGGACAAGCAACTCCTTGAGCTGAGCAAGATTATCAACATCTGGCCTATAATTAACAGCACTGTCCAAGCTGACAATACACTGATAGAGCAATACTTAGCACTGTCGGAGCTTTCTCTGTTTTGATTAATGAGTATGCATTTAACTAAAGAGTATACATTAACTATTATTAACAGCACATTCATTGTTAACAACACATTACCTAAATGCTTTATTAGATTATTGCCTTTCCATTAATACATTAATCAATATGCATATAGATTAAATGATTTGAAAAAAATTGCTCATCTTTATCTCAGAAATAAATGTACTAATTTATTATTCTGTGAGTATATTGATTAAAGAATTATGAGCATTTAAATTCCTTCCCTACTGAGATATTTTCACTAGTCTCTGTGGAGATACCTGGTGAAAAACCACTCTGCCTGTATGATCACCAAAGAGCCTAGAACATTCCTATAACCTCAGATCTTATCACCTCTACAAGCTTTGCAGAACCAATGATCAAAGTTTACTCATCAAGAAGCTTCCATTCCAGAATAAAAAAAATGTTGGTGCCAGAGTAATACCTGAATAAATCCTCCTGATAACCCTCAATCTGCGAGCTTTTGTTTGGAGGTTTCCATCTGTCTCTGTCTGTATACAGGAGGATAAGCAAAACTAAGTATGTACCCAGATGTGACTGCCCAAGGCACTAACTTGAAAGACCTAGATAGACAAAAGAGTGTTTCATACCACATTTTGTAAAACCTAGACAATGGAAGAGCTGACAACAACTGCTTTGTATACAACAACTTAGCAGTTAGGGCGTTCCTGAAGAACATGGGAGATATGGAGCCTATGGTAGTTTCCCATCTGGAAAGGTTCAGCTTCCAAGTCCCTGGGGAGTGCTCCAGCCACCACTGCGTTGAAGTTGCCAGACTGCAGCAAAAACAAACACTGAGACCCAGAGAGAAAGAAAGCAAGAAAAGATATGACTTTGCATCTATCACAAAGGAGAAGAGTCCGAGGTGCTGGTCCTTGTTCCAAGAATTATTTGTATATTTTAAATAATGATTATTTCATGTAAACAGTCCTCATATGAGGCATGAGAATCTCTGGGACTGATCCAAAGCCCACTGAATTCAATGGAAATCTAAGTTTACTGAAGTCAATAGAAAGTTTTCTACAGATTTCAGTAGGCTTTGAATGATTTTGGGAATACTTCTTGGGTGGTACAGGCTCCATGCCAAGGCACCGGAGGCACACACCGATTTCATACTAACACACACGTTGTTGTGGCTTATTGCTATATTGGAACCAGCCTTTGAAAAGTATCATAATATCCTGAGGCAAACTATAGAGTTAATTATTCAAAATGCTGGTCTTGAATGTTTAAAGGCCCAGTCATGGGCTCCTTGGGCTAAGTTCCCACTGCCTGCAGTAAGAACTTGCTCTGAGGAGGATGGGCAGAGTTAAGCTCAGAGATGCACATTTGCAAGGATTTTGATGTCCTTGTCACTGCCAAGCTGCAGTTGAATACAGAGATAGCCAACTTGACCTGAAACCTTGTAATGTGGGTAACGAACACAATTTAGCTGTATTGGCATAGCATTTCATATGGGTTAACTAGCCCTGCCAAGAGTCAGAGTTCACTAGCCTGAGGAAAAAACTGCATGAAGATAGACTGTTTCTGACTCATTTAGAGGTAGCTTTGCAAAGCAGTGCTTTGTGACATGTAGACACGCTAGCCATCCTCCTATTCCAGACAATGCACACCCTCCCATTCTGCAGCAGCTACAGCAATTGTGCACTTACTGTGCATCTCTCTGCCCTCTCCATGAAAGGGTCTGTCATGCAGGTTGATATTTCCATTATCAGGGGGCATGCACTGCTGCTTCTCTCTGACCAGGCAAATCAGTCCCAGGTTGAAGTTTGGCATACACAATTTTAGCAAAGAGATTCTAATTGCCTTTTTTGTTGTTGTTAATTTTTTTAAGGGAATAAAACCATCAAAACAAACTGAAAACTAAGATCTTAGTGATTTCAGCAGTATGAAGCTTAGATTCCTGGACACAATAGCCAGCACAAGACATCATAGTCTCACCACCAAGCCTTGACCATGGCCCTCATTCCTCCTTGCAGTTTGATGAGCTGCCATTTCACATCCAAAGATTCCAGTTCGGATTCCTTTTTCTAAAGACACACCTTTCATTAAAACTGTTTTCCTGGCAACTAAGCAAGTCTAACTTGTTCATTGCAAATTTTTAGCTTTCTTTAATAATTTGCACAGGGTTTCAGTTAACATACAAGCCACTATAGTATCCTGACTGTAACAGCACCTAACACTCTTCTCCAGGAATAAATTGAGATACACTACACAATTCTGTAAACCATTTTATGCATTATGTATAATTTGGTGTTTTGGTGAACATGTTGCTGGATCTGCCCATGCTTTTGACTTGGTATCTCCTCATGGCAAGTGTCAACATCTCAGTCCAGTAAAATGTTTAATATGTGAGATAACTAAATGAGAACTGAAGTTGCTCAACTGAGAACCCCACATTATTTTCTCCATAGAGGGAGATAAGATCTTTGCCCCATAGAGCTAAAGAGATAAATTAAACACTAGCAGACAGGACCAGCCACATGCTGTATTTCTCAAGTGAGTTACCACATTGTGGGCATTCATATTACCAGCTGGTGAGGTGCAAGAAAAAGGAGGAGCAGTGCTTGACTCGATGTGAACCACTTTGGTTCTATGAGCATCTGTACCCAGTAGGCAATGCAATGTAAAGTATCTTTCTGCAAACACAACCCTCCCCAGACTGTGTGGAGGCTGCAGGCATAATCCTGCTGCAGGACACAGGGAAGACATGCTTTCCCCCTTTCGCAGGTACCCTGCAAAAAAAAAATCATCCATTGCTATGGCAAAATTGCCAAGCAAAGGCAGTTCTTGACTACCTCTGCTGAAAGTTACATTTCAAAATCCACTCAGCCAGTTGCTTTTATAAAAATAACTTCTCAAAACAACAAAGAACTGAAGTCTGAACTCAGAGAGGGGATAAAGAATGGAGCTGTCACCATAACACAGATGAAGCTCTGTACTCAGGAGGGAACTGTGCACTAGTTTTTGTGAAAAATCTGGATATTTACAACCATGAAAGCAAACAGGGGTTTCAACCATCATTTACAGAACATGGAATTTTCATAATTTAAAACTTTCCAAAAGTCCTCAATGGGCAAACATCCTGCGTGCTTATACTTTCATATGCCCAATAGGCTGTAAAACTTCAAAGAAATTAATTTTCCTGCTTGCTAAAAAACCTTTTTAACATTATACACCTTCAAAAATGTTATGGTATCTGGTGCCAAGAGTCTGTATTTTTAAAATTCTCTACTTCAGTTTGAATTCTAAACCCACTAAACTCAGTAAGAGTTTTGACGTTGACTTAAAAGAGTGGAAGATCAAACAATTATCTGACAGACTATAACAAGACTCAGGAATAATTAGGGAGTTTTGAAGCCTATCCATACAGGGGATTTTTCTTTGCTTTAAATAAGAAATATATTCAAAAATGTATTTTGGAAATATGAATTTAAATTTAGAAGTGGGGAGATTTAGCATAAAGACAGATTTTTGACTCAATCCTTTGGTCTTGTTTGATGCATTTTGCACATTTTTCCCATTCCTTTTTGTCTAAATAAGACTAGGGGAATCCAGGATAACAGTTAGGTTGGTTCTAATGCAGTTAATTTCACTGAACTGTGTGGGCTGCTGTAAGACTTTTGGTATATCTGCAGATAAAGCCTGAGAGCAAATTGTTTCCAAAATTGATCTTATCAAAAGAAAGATATGTGGATTCATATGCAGGTCCCAAGTAATTGATTTCTGCTGAGACATTTTTTTAAAACACATTGTTTATTAATAGAGAACCCGCAGCTGTATACTGTTGTAAAGCAACAAAAAAATTGAGAATAACAGCTATAACCTGTCCTAAGCCATTACTCCAGAGAAGCCAATCTGTCATTAGATTCTATTGCTGATGTGCCACCCATACTCTCTCCTAGAGCAGAGTAGTAGCTGGCCCCAGCTGTGCATATGCAATCACCTGCCTGAACAAGGTCTTTTCCAGCTCATGCAGATGTGGGAGACTGAGTGTTTCTGTCCCTTGTGACAGACCAGAATGTATGGAAACAATTGTGTTATTGAGAGAATTTAATGTCTTTGCAGGTATATACACATGCATAATTTATACTTAAAGCAGAGGATGTCAGCACTCCTTTAAAAAATCAGGAAACCCTTGGGTATTCCTTGAGCATCTCCCTTATTTTTCATGTGGGATAAAATTATTAGTACCCTCTTATGACAACACAGGGTGCCTAAACTTTTCTAAAATAGCCTGTTATTCCTGTCAGACCTACATATAAAATTTTACATGTAATCTTTTATACACTGTTTGGTGTCTACATAATAGCACAAGCCCTTTTTCTAACTCTTTGTGCGACCACAAAATCTAGAAAAAGTAATAAGATAGCAGGAAAGCGTTAGTTTGTGTTTCATGGTTTGTAAATGACAAACTGTTGTCTCCTTATTGTGATTGGACAATCAATTTCCAATTTTATAGATATTTTAAGGAGCCTGTCACTATAGTAACACAATGCTGTATAGGACTATAAACTCCTAGTCCTTAAAGTAAAATTAAAACATGAAATTAGTCAAGGTGTTGCATTTCTTGTACTTATTTCTGAAAATGGTTCAGACTCATCTTCATCAAGCACAGAGATGTTAAAACTAGACATCAATTTTCCACTATTTGAAATCATAGGAAAAGTTGGCTTTCAACACACCCTGGATAGCTGTGCCCTGCAGATGCACAGTTTATCTGAATCATTTCAATAAACTGCATTTTGTTTTTTGATAAATTTGCTGATCAGTTGTTTCTTTTGGTTTTGTCTGGGAATCATAGTTTGATAGCTAATCTTGATGACACCTCTATCATAACTGCCAGAAGGCATCGGATAGAAGGCACCCAAACAAAATTGACCCTGTGGCACAGCTTGAACAAGAAGAACTTTGGAAATCCAAGTGCCAGGGACACAACCCTGGATTACGCATGGATAAGACCAAAAGACACAAATAAGCTAAAAGACTCTGTTTGGTTTTTTTTTGTCTTGACTCAGTTGGCAAAACAGAAAACCCAGAAGCCTACATTAAGTAATAATATGGTTTGAAAGCTTTCCATTTTTGTTTCTTTTCCAAGGATAAAGATAAATTTTCTCACCAAAATAAAAATTCTATTAGCTGCATTGCCTCTTGCATAGGAAGACTGACTCTCAACAAGGGGGAAAATATCAATGAGTAAGGCCCAAGATTCTGAAGACAGAAGTTAAAGGATTTTTGTTTTTCCATTTGATTTCAACTGTCAGAGAAATCCATTACCTGGAAAACCCAACTATTTCTTTTCATATAAGGAAAGGGACCAGCAAAAAGATATGGCTTTCTGTTTCAAGGAAAACTTGGGCAACCAGCAGGGAAGCAAATGACTGAGACTTGGACATTTCTTTCCCTCCCCGATTAATCAGTGTTACTGTCCAGCAGCGAGAATTTGTGCTGGATGCACAGCACAATGAGTCCTGTGGAGGGAAACAACGGGATGGGACTCCCAACTGCTGTGCAGGACTTGCACGCTGAATGTGTCCTTACTATGAGTAACTAGATTTTAGTTTAAAAATAAAAAAAAAGGAGGTACTTTCTTCAGGTACCATCTACATGTCACAAAACCATGAAATTAATAGTCCAGTTTCAGTTCATTAAAAAAAAAAAAAAAAGGATTGCCTTAGATTTGCTCTGTTCCCTGCACAGATAATTGTCTTGGCTTTTTCATTTTTTCCCCTTTTATTCAGTGTCATCCCAGGCATTCAGTGTCATTCAAAACTCTATAACCACTCATTTATAAAAGCTGAGCATACAGTCCATTGGCTGGGGTTCAGAAAGCTATTCAGCTCATAGTAAGAATGACCTATCTATCATGTTGGAAGTCCTACCACAAAGCTCTGGACCCTACTAACTGTGTTGGCTAAAGCTCCAGTGACCCCATTGGTTTCTCAGGCACTTGGTTTCCATATTGTGCCTGAAATGAGACCTAAGCTTCAGTGTCTACAACTTGGAGCTGAATCCCTCATTTCAGAATGTCATGTAGGCCTCAGTTCAATTGCCTGGACTCTAGTCTTCACACTTCACACAAGATACTTCCAGAATATCTCATATGGCCTCCAAAACAACTGCCCTTTAGCCCCATGCAATTGCCTGTCTTCCCCGAGAAACCTAATGTCACCAAACATGAAATGCACATCCAACACCTAAGCTCATATACCTGACTTGAGCCCTCAGTTTCCATAGACATAGCCTACATCAGTGAGGCACTCTCTTAGCTGGAGGAGATGTTTGAAAGGTGAATTAACCAGCCAGATTGCATAATCTCATTCATTAACTGATAGTTAGTTTTGTGGCTTTTGCTCAGACGTGATTCCAAAACCACCCACTTTTTCCCCTTCAAAATATTTTTTTAAAATGTTAGTTTAACTGCAGTTTGATTTCTTAAATTGTCCCCCCATGTTTTCAACCAGTGGTGCAGAAGGTCTCTATGCCAGGTCCCCAGCTGTGCAGGTCTGGGCTGCACAGCATCGCTCCCCAGGCAGCCACTCTCTTCTCCAATGGGACACTCACTGATCAGGGTGGAAATGATAGGAAGGGGATTTCTCCCTCCTTCTTATTCCATGCCTTCTTTGATTGTATCACAGACTTGTAAAGGCAACAGGATGAGAGAGCAAGGAATGAACAAAAGCACCAGATACTCAGCACACAGTACAGGCACTGAAGGATCCTGTCTTAAGTCACAGGGGTCTGTTTCTCCAGAGTTGTCATTGGCCCTTTAAGTAACCCAATCTGTTCTAGCTGCTGTTGAGATGGCTACTTTAAAACAAAAGGCTTTCTTGGATGCAATCCTTCCAGTTAAAAGAGATACAAGTTCAACCAGTTCTATATTTTATTTCTTTCATCCATTTCCTCATGACAAGCATTTATGGGAAAACTTTAAACTCTTAAACTTGCAATTGATATGATTGCAAACATCACAGATGCTTGTCTGGTGCACTAAAATAAGAACTGTTGCTCTGCAGCCATTGATGGCGCCACAAATAAGCCCTTACTGCAGTCTCAGAAACAAACAAACAAAAAAATAATTTTTATCAAGTCAGAATAATGCAGGATTTCTCATTATGCCATTTACTTGAGGGAAGACCTTTTTTACAATTCTGTTATTGGGACCTGAGTCATTTATACAAATTTACTCAGCGTGGTTTCCAAAGGTCTCATTATTTAAACCAAATTGTTCACATATATGGAATTATGGAAGTCCTCAGTAGAATATTCCTTATTTCCCACTCAATTTACTTTTAGGTCTTATTAAATTTATGAAACAAAACCAAAGTGTACAGTGATAGACTTTGGCCTAATTCAAACACACATCCACAGACTCCCACAATAACTTCAAAAATTCATCTAAATATCTGGTTTGGACTCTTTGAATGAACACATTTGCACCAACTCCTGTGTTCAGAGAATAGACACACCAGTGGAACAATCTACAAAGGGGTCAAGAGGATCCTCCACCCAAGATCCCTAAATAAAAACTGGATCTTTCTTTGAAAAGGCACATCCCAGCTAAACTGTCTGCAATGCTGAAGATTTGCTCATCTCTTTGTTATATTCTGTTTTCTTTAATCAAGTCCTGAAGAGGCTGCTATTGCTGTATTCTTATGTTGTGCTCACATTAGAAGAGATGACTCAAAAGAGATCAAAGTAGCTGATGGATAAGCAGTCACAGCATCTCATTTAGAACACCTTTTTTCCTTAAACAAAACTGATTCAGACCTTGTATGCTAAATTCTGTGAGTTCCACACCATCAGGTGTTCCAGAAAGGTGGGGTGTTATTTTTCAGAATAACTCCATGGTATTTGAAGTCCTGCCTCTCCCTCCTAGACATCAGTGAATCTCATCCTTTCCGTGATCTTTAAACAAATTTTCCTTTAGAATACTCCTTTGTAGTTTCTTCCTCCTGACTGGTTTTTCTTTTTGAATAAAATTACCAAATTGCAAACACCCTTGCTGTATTTAACAGAGGACTGGCTGCTGGGAAGTGTTCGACATACAGAAGTTTTGAGTGCTCATGGCCTTTCAAAATAAGGCCAAACTTTTTATTATAGAAAAGGCTGACATGAGTTTACTGTGCAAGATCCCAGAGAGTTGTCGACTGCTATCTGTCACTCCTTTCATGACTGAATGAATAAGGTTAGAAGTAACAAACTGATAGAGCAGATATGCTGTGGTTTCTTGACAACACAGGTATTTTTATCAGTAATTTAATTCCACTTGGAGTATTTGTATGGTGAGGAAAGGGTGGGGGAGCCTGGAGAATAGGCAGCTGCTCGGGCATCCAGCAGCAGCCCCCAGGGCCTACAGGGAGGCCAGCAAGGAGATGGAGCCAGGTCCTTCACAGTGTGATGTGGCAGGAAAACAAGAGGTAGTGGCCTTTAATTGAAAAGGGGGGAGGTTCAGAGTGGCTGTATGAAAAAAATAAAATCACTATGAAGATAACAGCTCCTTGGAAGTTTTCAAGACATAACTGGATTAAAGCCCTGACAACTTGGTTTGTTTGTGTCATACCCTGCCTTGGGCAGAGGTAGCATGAGAGGGCTCCTGAGTCTCTTCCTGTCTGAATGATTCCCTGATTCGTACCTTCTCAGAGGATACATTTCCAGGTTGCCTGCACATACCAGTGCAATCTATGAACTACTGAGGTATCTACCTTTATCTGAACTCACTGCAATGATTACCCCAGGGGAGAGAGGAAAGCTGTATTTTTGTATAGGCAACCTGAGGACAGAAGAAAGTTATATCCACATCATCTACATTTATATTTTAGGTATGCACCACAGGTGCAATTTAAAATAAAGAGAGGGGCTTGTGATCTTTATATAATTGTGACAAAGATAGGTGCGTCCAGAAGGTGATCAGAGCATCTATTTTGGATTCATATAACTATGATCAATGTTCCATCATTCTCCAGGTTGTGAATGTCATTGATTTGGATTTACATACATAGATACAGACACAGCTCTTTGACTCCTTTCACACAACTAGTAGCTATATATGGACACTGTTATTTTGATCAGCAACTGGTGCTGAGATGTAATATGTTCCTGTTGGCTGTTATATTTTCAGCTGTGTTGAAGAGATGTGAGTAATGTGTTTACTTTGTATGTCAGTAATTTATAGTTTGCATTCCATGGTACTTTCTACATGCTACTAGATTTCCGTTTTTTTTATCCAAGATGCTTTTTAGAGTGGCCAGTCGAGCATTTAACTTTAGAACAAAAATGCTTTTTAAAACTTAAAAAAAAAAAAATCTTTGCATGAACAGATAGCTTTAGAAAATAACTGGTATGTGCATACATTTGTTTAACCCTCTAATGTAAATACATACATTCTGAAATGTATTTTAGTTCTCTAAAGAGCTAAGAGCAGCTCTCAAGATCACATGACAAGCAAAACATTTGTTAATCAGAAAAATTACAGCCTATTCATACGTACTGTTTGATTATTTCCACTCTGACCTCAAAGATCCCGTTGTTGATTGAACTAGTTATAGTAACTTCTGTTTATTTTTACAACTAGCTATTATGAGTGCAAACTATCCTTATCTCCAAATGATTGATAGGCACATTAAGAAGCTGTTCAACAGGTTGCTAGGTTTGAAGAAATGCTTAAATCATGATTAGTTATTCCTTATCAGCCAAGAATGGGAACTAAGCTCAGATAAATACATGGTGACGAAAATTAGATTTTCAACATCAAGTGCTCTCTCACTGTTTTCTGTTTGCTATTGTTAAGCAGGGGTGCCACAGTTTCCTTTCAGTTTTATTTAAGGAGCATTTGGGCTTTCTTAGCAAACACAGTTGTCATGTTAGTGTGCTTAGGAGAGCTAAAAATCTTGTTCATTGATAACATGCATCAGAGTCCCTGTGTAGATTTAGAAAGTGGAGAACTGTGAGCTACACTAAAACATATTCATACTTTCCTCTATTAAAAAACTTGAAATTAATCTAAATGTGTGTAAAAGTCAGGGTCAAATTCTCATGTGAGGATTTGGGGATTTATTGCTTTATTTGTGCTATTGGGAAGAGGATTTCTATCAGCCAAGGCCAGCTATGCAACCTAAGGACAAAAAAAAAGAAAAAAAGGAAAGGCAAGTGTCGAGGTACAGCTTCCTGTCTTTTTACCAACACCATGAGGTCTCCTGTATCAATAGTCTGAAGAAAACTCACATGCTTTGAGTACATTAGAAATGTAACAATGTTATTCTCCACCCCTTATTACTCCAGGTGACAGGCAGTGTGATTTGGTATGATTTGTCAAGTCAGTATATGGGAAGAAGAACAACTTATATATATAGAAAATAGAAAGGAACTGAGCTCATAAGTTCTTGGTTTTGGAAAAGGGCTCTGGAAAATTCAAAATCAGGTCTTTCAAAGGGGGTTTGGGTTAATGTATTTGTCAAAACGTGCACTACTCAGTTTCTACTCCTTTAGCTGTATTTGCAAATAAAATCATAAAACATAATCTGACAACCAATTTGCAGGAGAGTTTCTGCTCCAAGGTTTGTCAAAGCAAAGTATTTCCTTTTTCAGTATTAAGCTACAACTACTCCAAACAAACCTTCAATACAACCAAAGGGCAGATGAGAGCAGGGACAGAGAACTAAAGGGAAAATACCAATCTGAAAGCTAAAACTTTTCTGGCTTTTTTATCAACATCCTACAAAGGGTGAAAGTGTTGACCTTTCCCTCTGGTTTACACTCAGAGTGCCTGAAAGGGAGAAGGAAAAGATTTTCAGGTGGTTCTGAAGATATGAGATGCTCAAGAGACAGAACCTGTATGTAATGTATTTGCACCAAAGGTGGTGAAGACCTTGTGCAGGACTGTGTGAAGCAGCTTGGCAGTAAAGCCATCACAGGATGCACACGTGCCATCCATGGTTTATCTGCAGTGCCCTGGGCACACAGAGAAGGTAAGACCATGAACACCAAGCCTGACTGGCTGAGAAAGGACACAGTAGCAAATCCTTCTATACTCAGTACCTCACATTTAAAGCCCTTGCTCAAGATTAAAGAGGCTGCTTCCATCTCTTTGTGAGACAGAGGAAGAGGAGGGAGGATACACTTCTTACACCTTCTCCCTGGCATCCCTGCCATCAGCCAGGGATACCTGTGGTTTGCAGATGGGCTCTCTGATCCTTCCCACAGAAATGGCCCCATGTTGAACAGAATAAATAAATATTCATTAACCCAGGGACAGAAAAATAAACAGAAGCAAAAGAAGACACAGGGCTATGGCAAGCAAGGGTTGGCAAGCAGGAGAGAGAGATGGTTGCTCCAAAATCTCCTGCATCAACAAATCTGTTATAAAAGAGCAGTGACAAACTCATTAGAGGTTATGACCACCTCCGGTTATCACAGAACCATAGTTTCCAGGCTTCCCAGATTTTTCCCATGAAGATGTAGAGTAATAGTATGCTGGAAGCCATTCTGTGTGACAAGCACTGTTCACAACGTCACCAGACATGCTGCACCACAAAAATTAACACTTACAGTGATATTAGAGATGTCTCTGTGTGGCTGGCCTGTGAGGTTTACATGCAATTGTTTTGATAGTCAGCCTCAATCTCTGACTTTCCAGGCCAAATGGCTGGGTGTCCATACATAGCAAGATGCCTCAACCACTCTGCCATTTAACTGTGAAAAAACCCAAATTATGTTAACAAAATTCCAAATTATAATCTCCTTACTGTTTTGTGTTTATCTTATGCTTCTCCTTGTTTACAAATGTCAAGCATATGTGGGATTGCAGGATCAAGGCAATGCTGGATTCTCCACTGCGTCTTTAGTTTGCAATTGCTTACAGCATTAGCACAGGGTAAATTAGTGCTGTCTGTCACACAGTCCCTGCACTTTTTATCCCTTGATGTGGCAGAAGAAAGATATTTGACCCCTGGATTGTAAAAGACTTTTCTACATTGTTGGTCTGCCCACCTTAGAGACATACTACCTTAAAGAAAGGAAACCTCATAGGGAAATCACAGATGCAAAACCTGCCTTAAGGAAATAAGTGGGTGGCAGCATATAATTAATAGAAGAAACCTTCCAGAAAATACTTGCTACAGACTGAATCAGTATATCCTGTAGATTGCAGGAGACAGCCGTGACAAAGTCCAAACCGTAATCTAATTTTTGTGGTATGCACATCTAAAAATAAATAAACAAAATCAGTTTTTAGAATTCCTCTCCCATTCAAGTCAGACTAGAACCTGACACAGCTGTGGAACAAAGAGGCTGCAAATTGCTTGAGTTTGGTCTGACGGGTCTACCTGAAAGGTGCAGCTTTTCTTGGCTGTACTAGCCAAAGGAGTACGAAGGATTGTGGATTTTTAGGTTTAGGCTGACTTGGATGTGGTATGTGACCTGGGCTGTTTCATGGTGTTTTGTGTCAGTCAGCTGGGAGACTTCAATATCTCCACCAAATTCCATGCACTTCTCAAAGGAGGCAAGGAAGCACCAAGAGAATACAAACGCAAGGAGCTAGTGAAGAGGTGTGCTGGGGGAAAGGAAAACACTGAGCTGGGAACAATAACACTGCAGCAAGGGAATGAGACTGCAGCTGACCCTCAGTAAAATCAGCCATTTGGCAGGTTCCTGAGAGGTGTGGATGTGGGGAGGCCCTCTGAGCTCCTAGTTCTGGTGTATGTCATGATTCCAGAAAAGGGTAGAACAGGGAAACACACTGGTTTCTGGCTGCTTGGGCAGCCCCAACAGCACCACAGCAGAGCTCAGTGTGAGACACCACAACCCAAGACTGCCTCTCAGCAGGCAGGGTTAAGTGTTGAGATTCCAATGACCTTACTAATGCTCCATCCCTGGAAGTGTTCAAGTCCAGGTTGGAAGGTGCCCTGAGCAGCCTGGTCTTGGGGAAGGTGTCTTTGCCCATGGCAGGATTGTCGTTGGAACTAGATGACTTTTAATACCCTTTCCAACTGAAACCAGTTAACGATTTTATGATCTGAAGGCTCTGGCCTCCAGTTGGAGTGCAGGACAGTAGAAGTCCCACAGAGCACTGCCCTTTTGAGACCTCTGGACTTCACACACCCTGTTCTTTCCCTTCTGTCTTCTTCTCCCACCCATCTAGAGCCCTTTAGAGTACCAACGTAAGCACTTCCAAGCTGAGATAAGATTGCATGTAATTATCAAAATGTAACTATATAGTCCAAAATTTTACAGGTCTGTCTATCTACTGCAGGGTTTTTTTCTTGTTTTGCTGCTATTTCTGAAACTGTTTTTGGCATTTTGGCCTGCAAAGCAATTCTTGGGCTTTTCTGTTAACAGCCCTGCATTCCCATGTTTGCTGTTAAGATCTCGGAAATCCAAGAAAAATGGCAAACCTAGTTCTGTGCCTTTCCCTGCCCCTAAGAAAATCTACACAAATTCAGGAAGTTAAAAAAATTTAAAATTTGAAGTCCGCACTTTCTCAGGGTTTATTTGAACAGGTGGTTTAACCAGCTCAGGCTATATTGCTTCAACATCACTGAACTCTACATTTCTCACAAGTTCCTACATGTGACCACACTGCACAAATGTGGTCCCAGGCAGGGCATGCAAGTCTGGGCAGGTGTCTCTTTCTAAATCTCCCATGCAGAACTCTGGTCTCATTGTGCTTGAAAAACCAAGGTCTTTTCTCACACTGTGGTCAACACTATGCCCAAGGCACTTGGCATCAAACCTCTAATGACTACAGGATCCTTTACATACCAGAGGTGGAAGTATGGACCCCTGTGGAACTGAGTGCCCCTGAGTGCCTGCACAAAACAGCTGGGCAGAAGCAAAGCAGGCTTTCTTCATGGCTTGGTGGCTGTTAGCAATGGTTCGGAGTGGGAAGGGATCATGTTCAAGAACCAAGAGCAAGAAACCAGGCAGCGGGAGGAGGAAGCAGAGATGTGGTTTGAAGGGTGAGACATCAAAGTCAGACCAGGGGATCAGAATTGGATCCATTGGGAGAATAAGTTTTGAGAGTTTGTCCCAAAGCATGGAACAGAAACCTATTCTGGCTGGGTGTGGAGATGGAGTGATGACTGAGTATGGAAAATTGGACTGAGACCTGGGACTGAAGAGCCAGATAACTGAGAAACAGTGGCTGCATCTGTACTTACTTGCTCTGCAGCATATATTGGGGCCCTCATTTCCTGGTCATCTGAACAGCTTGGCCTGTTGAGACACGCTGCAGCTCCCATCAAGCACTCATGTCCAGGTTTCCATCTCAGCATAGAGCTGGGGCATGACTAACCACACATCCAGACATGGGAATTGGGAAGCACTCTTGTGTTCAATGGTGTAAACACAGACAGCAAGTCCAGATAAGAAGCTTGAGAAAGAGGAAGACAACAACTACATTACCATGGTTTACAAATGGAAACAAGCAGTTTGGGCATGAGGAAAGACTGGTCAGGCTATGAAAAGAAAAGATAGAGTGTTGGAACAGGCAGACTCTTCAAGCAAAACCTTGTGAATGGAAAGCAGGGCTAGGGAAGCACAGGAATGGAGTGAACATGGTGAAGAGGCACAGAAAACCCAAGTGGACTTGGCCTGACGAAGCCAAGAGACTACAGTAGTGTGACCAGATTGGGTTGTACCAAGTCCTCACAGAGGGCTAGTACCAATTCTGTAGGGAATCGGACAGCAGGAGAGAGGCTGGTTGCAACTGGTGCCTTCTTCAGACACTATCCACTGCCCATTTTATCCTGTTACTTAGTTCTTGAATGAGCTGTGAAACGCAATTAGAGTATGATGCACCCTGTCCAGTTAAAAGATACTTAAAATGCTCTGTCTGATTGTGGCACTTGCAAGTAAAACTTTTTTGCTATATAAATGCATGCCTTTGCATCCATTATGATTATTTGGGTCTAGGAGCCTAGCCTATTTCTAGTCCTGGCCTGAAATACTGAATTCTTTATTACCTATCAAAAACACAGCTCAAGCCTTTACAGATTTCTCTGTTTGCCTAAAGCCAGTCTCTGGCACTTTTCTTAGATTGCTTTCCTGCTACTCACATTATTTTTTAAAACACTCATCTTTATTGTAACACTTCAAGGTTCTTTGTCCTGACCACTTAAACCAAAATCCTACTAGTCTTAAGAGCTTCTTTTAACACTGATGATAGAAACTGGAAATAGACCTTCCCGGAAACATTATGCTGAAAGTTTCAGCTCCTTTTTTGGGGATTACATCCTTATAGATGACAGCCACACTGCATATTTTGTCTCAGACAGGCTTTTCAATAAAACTCCAACATAAATAACTTACCTCTGGACTTTATCCTGTGGCATTTTTTTCTGAGGTGCTCAAGTGAGTTTATTTGCTTCACAAATCTTGCTAAGGATTGCGTCCCAGTTTACAACTCATATTTGTAACTGAAAAAAAATGTTTTCCAGCAAGATGCTTGCCAGGCCTCTTTTAGCAGTGTCAATAAGTAGTTTATGATCAGTTTCAACTGGCAAAAATTCCAGCAAAGCTCTTTTACGCCTCATGGCCAGACCAAGACTTCCTTCCCTATTTGAGTGCTGTGACATTTCATTTCTATAAGTACTCATGACACATGATCCACTGTATTGCTATTTGGCTGGTCTCCAACCAGTTAGGCCACTTTTGCTGTGGCTTATAGCTGTGGTGGAACAATTTAATCCCAGGTTTTCCTTATATGAAGGGTTTGGGGTACTGGTGTGGTAGGAGAAAGCAGGGGGAATGCAATATGGTGAGGAATAAGATAAGTCACTCTCTTGCAGTCTTGGAAGAGAAATGATTTTCCTAGTAGCAGCATGGTGAGTTGACCTCAGCTGGGGTGGACATCCACCCATGCCACCAGACAGAATGACCACAGCTCTAACGGGGAGGAGAAAGAAAGAAAGAAAAGATAGGCCATGAATGGTTGGGATACATTGGTTCTAGGACTGGGAGATAACAAGGGAAGATGAGGGAAAGAGGATGACTCAGAGCAAGGGAGATGAGGTGATGGATTTTAGGTCACTAAAGAGGAGGCGAAGAGACTAGATAAAGACATCTTGGTTGAAAACTCAGGACAGTTGCAGTTCTCAGTCACTTCAGTGCTGAATGGCTTGGACACAGACTAGTTTTCAGCTAGGGAAACAGGCTTGCACTTCCAGACTGCTGATATTTATTTTGGATTGGGTTGGGCTTGTTTTGTTGTCATTTTCCTTTGTTGTTGTTGTTTTGGTTTTTTTATTTCAAAGATTTCAACCTTATCTGCAAGTTTAATCATGCTGTTGGAAGAAGTCTGAGCCAGTCCTCTCATAGGGCTGTCTGTAGACAATTTTGCATTTAAAATAATAACTTCTAGATTGTATATGTCTACTTTACTTCTATGTACCATAACAATCACTGGCTTAGAAATTGGTTTGCTGACACAAATCCAGTTTTCGATTTTTACAGTATTCCTTTCCAAGGAGTTCCTGTATCCTTCCTTGTCTGCCACAACTAGGCTACCAGAGATGCCATACTGGTGGTACCTCAACAGCAGGATAATGTAAAATATCTTGTGGACCTCTCAGTCCTTGGAGAAGTAGTATTGTCCTTGAAAATAAGCCTTCTGATTTGTTTTAGTATAATAGAGTCAATTTTCATGAAATATAAGATAAACAAAAATCATGTTTACATTCCTTTGTAAAAAGATATCACCTGATGGACTTCTCAAGTAACCAGTGGAGATGGAGAGGTGGTAACTTCTCTGTCCAATCTCTGATCACTGTCCAGAAACTTATATATAGGAAATCAACAATAAACGAAGAAGTTCTTCTCTTCTTCTCTACCTGAACACCTGTTGTGTGTGTTACTGTGTTCCCTCTGTTCGTCACAGTGACAAAGTAGTCCTGTAATAAGTCTTTGATACAAAAGCTGGCTACCACCATTGTTACTCCTAGTAAGGATAAGGGCCACAGTTCTTCAAGCTTGCCATCTTGACAGTTGTCCAGTATTACGCACCTAGAGACCACTGGAACTTCAGTTTTAAATCTGTATCTAGGAAACTATTTGCAGAGAGTTAGAAGGGCTAGTGTTTTTCTCAGAATGCACACCCACATGTTCTGCTCTCAACTGGGCTTCAGCCAGGGTAGCTCATAACACTTCTATTTCCTCAGACAGGACATTGCAGAAGTTATTTCACTAACTTTGAAAGGTACAGATTAACAGTTTTACAGAGGATCCCTTGTGTATACTGTTAAAATGCTGTTAGTGTTCTCTCTTAAAACAATAGGCTTCTCAATCTAATGCAAATATTAGTAAAACTATTCTGATCATTTACAAGCACAGCTGCAGGCAGGAATACTCTCACAAGTGCGTGCTGGGGTGCAATGCAAGCAGACTGGGATGGCAAAGGTCTGTGTGGCAATTGCTCATTTAAAAGGGACATTAAAAGCACTTATTGGGGGTGGGCAGAAGAATAACAGAAAATACTGGAAGGGAAGGTGGGAAGCCACATGCAGACTTGTCTCTAGGGGAAGAGTTTCAAAGTATGGAAAAGAGAAGGCTGAAAAAGAGAAAGAACCAAGGCAGTAGAAGAGGTGACTAACTTGGCAGCACCATCACGAATGAAAGGAAGGTGCCTCCCATGCCTGTGAGATGACAAGATGTTGAAATGCTCTGGCTCAAGCAAAGTCAACCAGCAGCAGATTTAGGAGGAAGGACCAAGGTTTGAAAAACACATGGGTGTTCCTAGACAAAGGTGGCTTTATCACAGTGTCTTTCACTACCATTTTGACTGCTGAATCTTCTCCTCCTTTGAGGTATTTCAAGGTTTTTCAGTATAGGGGCAGTGTCACTGCTTGGCAAGGCTCCTAAAGCAAGCACTAAAATCCCTAACATCCTCTGAAGTACATGTCTTATCAAAGCCAGCCAAGTTGGGAGCTAGTCAATGGATAGCTACCACTATGGCCACATTCAGGTATTAGAAATACGCTCTCATTCCTAAAGGGGCCAGGTTGAGCTTTCTTCACCTCTCACCTGTCCAATGGTTCATGGATTCCCAAGGTCAGGAGCAATAAAATATTAACATCTAATCTATCATACCACCAATGAAAACTATAATCTGGCTCATGACCTCACGTGAGTATCAGGTTGTTAACTAAAGAAAGGAATCAAATCTTCCTCTAATAAATACTCCAGACTGTGACAGGTAAAATTCAGGTCATACCTCTCCTTTGAAGTTTTAATGGCCACTCCAATTTTATGATAAAGCCACTTACCTTATGTTTGTAGTAATTTTGCAAAGCCTGGAGCGGCTCTAGTCATCTTTGGTGCACAATTCCCAAGGACATAGCTCTCATAAAACTGCAAGCTTCAAAGGGATTAGACCTCTTCTTTTCTCTCCTCTCTGTCTCTGTCTCCCTTTTTTAAAGGAACATATCTGAATTTTTCCTCCCCTGTTTTGCAGAGCCTCTCCATTGAACCAGACTTCTCTCCATTGCAACTAGACTTCTTCGTCAAGCTAACTCATCAAACCAAACTAACATAAAATAAAATAAAATAAAATAAAATAAAATAAAATAAAATAAAATAAAATAAAATAAAATAAAATAAAATAAAATAAAATAAAATAAAATAAAATAAAATAAAATAAAATAAAATAAAATCTGCTTTTCCCCTTTTCATTATAGTGAGGCAATTTTCTGGATAATTTCTTCTTTTTGTCCTTATTCTATTGTCATGCAGAGCAATTTGAAGCAAATTAATAGAGCCTGTGTATTTGCATATTTTTCAGGCTCTAAGAAGGACCACATGCAGCAGAACTGCTCCCCTGAATGCCATGGGGTTTTGTTTGTTTGCTTCCCTCCTTTTAAGGTCAGGGGGTAGCCAAGCTGAATCTGCCAAAGCTTGAATCGAAAGCTAATGTCCATCCTGGTAAATGAAACAGCTCTGGGGTACATTCCCAGGCGCTGGAAGGCAATTGTCTGTGCTGTTTAATTGTTAGCGCAGTGCCTGGCACAGCAGAGCCAGGGCCAACTTTCCCAAACAATTCCCAAGTGCAGGCCAACAGCTGGCATGGGCTTGGGGCCACTCTCGACAGGCAGCTTGTGTGTAGAGCAAGCAGGAGAGAGGAGGTCGGTAGTATGGATGCACTATTTCCATCTGCCCTGGTCTCAGCACCAGGGAACAGTCCCAGCCGTGTTTAATTTACGAGTACAGACACAGCTCCGATTGCTCAAACAAGGCTTGTACAACTATGCTGTTGCAAGGAGAAAGCTGCTTATCCATCTTGCCGGCATAAACATATATATTTGCTTGTAGACTGATCGTATGCATTGCCTTGGCTGTAAGACTGATTTGTTTCCATAAATTCCTAAGCATGGGTTTTTTTCAGATGTTCAGGCTTAAATGCAAGGATGAGACACTCAGGGAAAAAAAAAATCTGTTCATTTTGTCAGTTCTCTAATGGCATTAAGAATTAAAAGTCTGAGATCGAGCAGATAGAAACTTTCTGCATTTACACTGAGCGCTGGAAGACAATTCAAATCAGGTGTTTGTCAGGCATGGGCCAAAACATCCCCAAACACAGTTGTGCAAATAGCATACTGTTCAAAGTAATTTGGTTTTATCTGCAAATGTGGCAGTCCCAGATGTTTCTCCAGGCATGGTAAGGTGCACCAACCCACACGCCTTATGATAACAGTGGCATAAGTGGTGGTATTTGCATGGAAAGAATGCTTGCTTGGAAACAAGTTGAAGATGGGTCAGGTGATCATCCACTTTTGAGTCACCAAACCCCAGATAAAACCCCATTCCCCACTTTGGGGACAAAGTGAGCAACAGGCAGAAGAAACAGCAGAATTTGTCTCTAAGGGACCATCACAAAACAGCAATCCCAGACACAAGCAAATAAAGGATCATCTACCAGCCATTATATGCACTACACAACATAAATACACTAAATAATCCTCTGAAGATGATAAAAGAGGAACATGTGGGTTCCCTGAGACTAATTTGTCTGCAGATGGTACATGTCAGAAATAGCTGGTATTCAGAACTGTCTTTTCAGGGCACGCTTCTTTAAGGTTACTGAAAAGTTCCTTTATTCAAGAAATTAGCTTAAATGTCCTAAGGCACAGAATGTACTCTGAAAATACTCACATTTCATTTGATTGCTGTTGTTAATGTTTCAGAAATGAAGTAAGTTTTCCCCTGGGGACATTGAGCCTGGCTTACCCATTTGTCTGAGCTTCTTCAAAGGAGGAATGACTCTTAGTTCTGGCCTGATAACAGCACAGGAGAAAAACCAAACACAGTATTAGGAAAACAGCAATTTATTAATTTTTTGGGGTGGAGGGGAAACCACGGGTAAATTTAGAAATAATGTATAAATATTTGTATAAGAAAACTACTGTTATTTCATTACTTATATGAGAACACAGAGAACAAAAAAAAACAAGCCAAACCAATTTCAACTTCAAATGTATCTGAACATATTTCTATTGCTTTTTCTTACCCGCATTTTATGAATTTGAGTGTTCATTCAAGGGATTCATCACAGATCAGCTGAGGGAAAAGCTGGACCATGTAAGGCTCTTACTTACTGATAATGGGCAACAGAGGAAATGGTGTTAATCAGGCAAGAACTCTGCCATCTTCTGCAGCAGAAATCTCACTGTATTCAAATGAAACTGGAAAATAAATATCTTTTAAAGGATCAAATCTGGATCTGGCCCCAGGAGACACCGCAGATTAAAAGATTGGCATCCAGAAATTTGTTGTGAAAACTCCCCAAGAGCAATACACTCAGACTTTAGGTCTCTTTTCTGTCATACTTAAATACAGCCGATTTTTCAAAATTAAACCTGTTTCAGCATATTATTTCAATCAGTGATGGTGGTTGCCCAGTCAAGCCCAAAGTGTACAAGGTGCCCAGAGTCACCTACAAGGTAGCGGTAGTGCTCACCTGGTGCCAGCTCTGCACCAGCACCACCAAGGAAGAAGGCTGCTCCCACAGACCAGACCTCAGAGCCATCTCTGGTGCCAACGCAGCCCGCAGAAACAGATTTCTCAAGTCTGCTCCAGTCATGTGAGTTATTGAAGCTGCATATTTTTTCTCACAGAAGCAAAACATCTGATCTGCCTAAAAGGGATTTAGCACCTATAGTGGGGTGTAATGTAAGCAAAAATCCAGAAAATATTCATACTGCTAATGTTTGACCCTACAGCTTTAATGCTGATAAATTTATGAGTTTAAAATTCCTTATGGGGTCTTTTGTAGATTTGCAGCAGAGCCTCAGGCTTCATGCTGTTAAGGACTCGACGCTCATCTCCTTTCAGGATCCAGAAACAAGGTGTTGCCCTGCCAAAATCCTCTTGGGATCTTTATGTCAAAGGCACGCTTCTGGCTCACTTTCTATACGTCCATAGCATGAAGCTTCTCATAAGCTGCTGCTGTTTTTCTTTGCTAAGCCCCTGGCTTGAAGGAATTTGGTGATGGTTCCTTTCTCTGAAGGAGTAACCTATGAAGCAGGATACTCCATCTGATAGGACAGGGTTTCAGTGGCCTGGATATGCAGTACTGGCTCCTCCTGGCCCTGAGAAAGCCAAAAGCACATGTCCACAACTTCCCAGACTATCCAGCAGTCCATGGACTATTCAGGGGCACAGTGTGAGCTTACTGCATTTCTATTCATCCTCCTCAAGCAGCCAAGACTGGTAGATTCATTGGACTGGAAGAAGAGAGTCTGCATCCTCTCAACGTGGGTACTGACCTGGGAGACTGGGATTCTGGTCCCTCTGACGGTCTATGTCCTTTTTTTGGTGTAGTGATCCACCCCAATGGATTGGAAATAATGACAAACCACAATAACAATAGCCAGCTAAACAAAACAAGTATAAACAGAAACAACAACTGAGGCTGGGAAGAGAAATGGCCTTTGGGGATATTATTTTGAAGAGACTTGAGACTTTGATTTCCCAGGCAGAGGAGATGGCAAACCAGCCAGTGTGACTCCT
The DNA here is from genome assembly GCA_032173965.1 of Sitta carolinensis. NCBI lineage: Eukaryota > Metazoa > Chordata > Aves > Passeriformes > Sittidae > Sitta > Sitta carolinensis. The sequence goes on from CM063283.1 coordinate 36,449,921, forward strand.
TGTTCCTTGAGAAAGAGACAAACCACTTTTTTCAAAATCTTCCTGTAGCCAAAGCTTTTGAACTGACTCTGCTACAGTAAAAAAAAAGTGAGATGGGAAAATGGGGAGGTCAGCACAAAAACAAAGGTTGGATACCCCAAGAGTCCACTCTAAAGCCTTTCTAAGTAGCTGCCTCAAAAGTAGAGAACCTCCCTTGGCATCACATATCTTTGCTTGATCCCATGAGAAGGAAAAGGCTCTAATCAGCTTCCTGAGCCCTGTGTGGGATAAAGGCCACACTAAATGCAAAAGTAGTCACAGCATGCACTATATTTTGACACAAGCACTGCACATACAGGAAAAGGTTTACCCCTGTTATACGGCACAGGGAGACTGGCAGAACACAAACACACTGTTATTGTTTATGAATTCCAGCCTGAGACAGGTGAGAAGGGTGCTCCAGCCAGCCCCAGTGCAGCACCGGGCCTCAGTGGGAAGAGCAGGACTGGGACAGCATTGGCACGAGCCCGTCACTGCAGCTGCCCAGTTGGGTGGGAAGGAGCAACAGCAGGAGCTGGAGCTATGGGAAATATGGAAGCAATCAGAAATACAAATTAAGCCCAAGACTGATGGGCAGCAGGAACTGAACAGGGCAGAAAAGGTGAGATGCAGGATATTTATTAACAAGCTACCCTTGAGACCTCATTTCAGGATGCTGTCTGCTGCCACCTGAACAGGCTCTCCTGCAGAAATAACTCACATTTCTAACCTGCCTAGCTGAAGTTACTTTCTTTTCCAGTGTGAATTCACTTTGTCTCTGTACTATAACCACCCTTCTCTCTTCCCATATCTCCCTTCCTCCTCTTTGTTTAGGAGAATCCAAAATTAAGAAATTTTCTACTTCTTGGAAACAGAGATTCATTGTTACATTTCTTTCTCAATACAGTACACACAACAGGGAACACAGAATATTTCCCTAGCTGCTGGGAAATTTGGAGTGGACACTAGAGAGCATCCATTTTCTCCTCAGCTAACCTGTGGAACTTGCTGCTGTGACAGGTCACCAAAAGCAAGTAATTGCCAGGATTCAGAACTGAACTGAATATGCAAATGAACATGCACACACACATCCCAATATATATTTATATACATATTTATATATAAACAGCAACTACTTTTAGAAAGGACAATAACAAACATCAAAGGAATCTGGTGAACAAAGGTGCTCTTCATTTGCCATGGACTGGCCTTTGTTGCAACAGACTGGGCTCTGCCTGGTCTGCCATGGGTTCTCCAGTGCCCTGAGTCTGTTCAAATCCCAAATTCCAAACAAGCAGCATTGGTTAGGATGCTGAATACATTGTAGGTGACAACAACAACCTAATGGTTAGTAGTGCAGGAGAAGAGGAATAAGTAAACACAAGTTTGCAAGTTGCTTTATTAAAAGCATACCCATTGGGCTGCTTCTGCTACTTACAGTGGCCAATAAATTCCCTCTGTCCTAACATACTCAAAGTGCCAGGATACATTATTCAGCACATGAGTAATCAGATACATTCTTTTGGCTAATAGTAAGTTGTTGAGCTGGACTCTGTTCATGAAGGTCAATAGCAACACCACTACGGTAGCTGCAGAGCATGACAGAGCCTCAGATTAAAACAAGGATCCATGCAAGGATCCTGACTGATGAAGGTAACAAGGTTCCCAAGTGGGCAGAGGCACTTCTATGGATGATCAGGCTGTAAAGTCACATAAAAAAACATGGGAAGGGACTCAGCACCCAGTCAAGTGGAGGATGAGGTGTTCATGTGGCCACCAGAAAAACCAGCTGGCCCACTGGATTTTCTCTCTTCACATGGAATGATAATTCAGGTTCTGAAGGATAATTGGAGAGTTCAACTTGTGGGTGGCCTCGGTACCTTGGGGGACTCTGTGCCAACTGCTGTAAAGGAAGTGAGCAGGGGCTATATGGTAACAGTGCTTTTTCTTGCAGATTTTCAGACCAGGCAAGCTGTTGAACTCCTGTATCAATACAGTGCTCTACAGCTGTAGCACTTGCCAGAAAAGAAAGCCCCTCTACTTTAGGTTTTTTCACATATTCTTGTGCACATTCTCTCACTGTTTGCATTAGGTTAAATGCTGCTGAAGTAGATGGGCCTAATTATGGCCTTTCATTCAAGATTAATATGAAGCCATTAGGCTGGTTTATGCAACCTGGTAGCTGAGCAACAGAAACATCTAAAACAAGTATGAGGCAACACTGGAGGCTGAAACCATGCAATCAGCGGGCTTTCATGGTGAAAAGCCATGGGAAACAGGAGTGAGCGCTGCCTTTGTCCACTGACTTGAGACAAAACTCAGCAAAGAGGAGAGAGGGGCTTCCAAATCCACCACTAGTCCAGCTCAGCCCAGGGGCTGAGCTAAACAGAAGAGCTCGTCAATCCCAATGCCCCCATTGCCATTGGTACTCAGCAAAATAATCTCCAGTAGCTTTTTCCCAGTGACAACGACAATTGCTCAATTCATTGACAGCTTATTCTCTGAGCAGAAACGTCTCAAAGAAACTTGGGTGTTTTCCTAATGGCTGGACCAGGAAAGGGTAATGGCACAGCAACGTTTCTGGGAGCTCCCTCTCCCTATGCTCCAAAACATGGTGCTTACTTTTGCACTTGTGCAGTTAGGTGAGATGCAGGGAGATTTTCTTAGTAGCTAACTGGGTCTTCACTAACTTGGTTAATGCCATCCTAGCTATTTTGTAAAAGGAAAGATTAGATGACATGTGAAAGACAATCATTAAGAGAGAAAAATCAATTGAAGAAAAATCAAAGCTTGATTGTAAGGAAATAACGTAGAATTTCAAGCAAGGATTTAGGAATCAGAGCCATGAGATGGTAATGGAATTTGGAATAAATTATTGGTTTGAATAGTAACATTTGCTAGCAAACTATATTTAAACTGACTCATTGGTTTTAAAATACATTTCTTCTAAAAAGCCCAGCAGGCCTTTTCTCTTGAAGCTTGGAGGAAAGAAGAGATATGTACCCCCAGAGCTGAACATACAAAACTACTTGAATTTTCATGTGAATCGTACTTCCAAGGGAGAAACACTGAAAACAACACACTCATACAGTAGGCACTGCATAGTGCTGCTGTGGGACCTTCCTGGCTTTCTAGGACACGAAAGGACCTTTTTGGCAACACTGTCAATGAGTGTGAACAGGTTTTAAACATTTTGAGAGTGGGAAGGAATTTGTATACTTCTATATACCCAACAGGTACCCTTGATATCCAATGACACTACTGTGGATGGACAACTGCAACTGTTTGCAGGCAAGCGGTCACTTCCTCGTAAGTTCAGATAGCAGAAAAGCACCAATCCTCAGCCCTTCCAATTTACTATTTTCATCAGGGCAGGATGCAGAAGTGCCAGGTACTTCCCAAAGAGGCAGTCCCTTATGTAGAACAGACACTCTTTGCTTAATACTGTCATGATTTCCAGCTTCCACTGCAAAACACAGAACTTTCATTGTCAGGAGCTAGAGAGAGCACATGCACACACACACACATTAGGCACTTTGTTTTATTTTGCAAAAAAAAAAAAAAAGTCTTTATATATAAACGATTTCATTCTCTCTCAAAACATTCTACAACTATACAGCTGTTTGCTCCATCATTTGCATAGGAAATACCACAATACAAAAATAAGGTAGGGGGAGGCAAAAGAAGCAAAACAGCAACCAATTTCTGCATGTGTTTCCACGTATAAACATTTGAAGCCTTACAAAATTATTTACATCATTTGTCAACTATTTACATTGAGAGCGACATTTCTAACTATAACAAACAAAACTATAATTTATCAAGTATACATAAAATTGTCTTAAAAAAAGAGAGTCTATCATATACCACAAATAAATAAAAACAAACAACAGTTTTAACAAAGCTAGGTTTTCCTGCAAGAACCTTTTTTTGGTATTTTGATTGTCTATTCTAGCCTTTGGTTGACAGCATAATATTACGGCTTGTGAAGTTCAGACACTTATTAGGTTTGTTTGGTTTTCTCCTGTTGTTTGGCCAATCCTACCTGGTCTAACCTCATCTTTGGCCCTCCATCTATGATTTCAAGGCTGAGCATGGTGGATCAAAGTCATTGTCGGCATAAAAGGGCACCATTTCATTGACTTCAGTGGATTTTCAGCTACTTCTGTCAGCAGTAAATTTTTACCTGTGTGTGTCAATCTGAACAGTGGATTAACTAAACTGTACTGTAATTTTTTTAAAAAAACTACTGTATCCTTTACCTTCTAGTAAATTACATCCAATATCCACATGAAACTAGATCATACATAGGTGCTGAACCAGCTTAACATGTCTGTGTATGAAAACTGCATCCTAAATCCTTCTTTTTAAAGTGATACTAAGTTTAGCTTATAGTAAGAGGTTTAACATTCTGTGTTCATTTCAACTATCCCCGCTATTTCAGCTTCCAACATTGACTTTGCAGTTCATTCTGCATGTTTTGCCCTTTTATGCAATTTGAAAACAAACTCCTGCTTTGAATATTCAGTGCACACCATTGAGTTAACAGGTACAAAACATCTGACTAAATTGGTACTGTTTTGAGAGGTATTTAAGTAACTTTTTTTATAAATGTGCCATGTAATCAAATGTAAAGCAACTGCTTTTTTCAGATGTTTCTTAGAAAACTTTTGTATTAAACCTAAAAAGCTGATTTGCATATTTACAAAATCTTTGTCATAGCAAACATGCAACACATAGAACAAAACGCTTTGTTCTATGGCTGTTTATGCATTTTTCTATGTACTTTATATCCACAGAACAGTTTAACATTTAAAAAAACCCCACATGTACTTAAGTATGTCCAGTAAAAACCAGACAGATTACAGTTCATGGCTTTTCCATTGTGTGCATTCATCTGCATCCTCTTGTTAATTTGTTTACTAAACGTTGTCACAATAATGACAGTGCTTTGGTCAAAACACTGCACAAGGGGAAAAAAGAAGTATAAAGCTGCAATGTGTCGAGATATAATACTTGTAAAGAGATGAAACCTGCTGACTAAAGCCATATACATCATGAAAGCAAAAAAACGACTGAACACTCTGGTAATTGTGATACAGTGTCTTCCCTTTTTCTGCATAAATATACAAAATATACATTTCCAGTTCCTTTTGAGATCTTTTTTAAATGGATATTTACTCAAAAAATTCAACTAATTTCAGTTGAGTGTCGAGAGTCCATAGGAAATTGCATAGATACAGAACAGCCTCCACGACCAGTCCAGCTCTTAGTTCTGATGCCTCTTCATGTGGAGCGCCAGGTGATCGGAGCGGGAGAAGCTCCGGTTGCAGACGGCGCACTGGAAGGGCTTTGCCCCCGTATGCTTCCTGTAGTGGCGCGTCAGTTCATCCGAGCGTGCGAACCTCCAGTCACAGCCTTCCCACGTGCACTTGTAGGGCTTCTCACCTGGAATAGAGCATGGAGAAATGGGACTGTCAGCTGCCACTCCTCAGCAGAAAACCAGTGTGAGCCCACACTGAATGGCATTGCTCTTCGATTACAAACAAGGAGCTGACATATCCTAACTATTGCAGCTCTATACATCAGGCCCCAAACTAACAGCCCCTTTATTTTTTCAGCAAATTTTGCTCTTGAAAATGAGATTTAATACCTCATTAAAATGTACAAAACTTTCAAACATGCAAATTGGAGAGAGCTATGGTACAGAAATGCAGAGTTAAAAAGCCTACATGAGACCAAAACATGCTCCTTTACACTCACCACAGTATGAGGGAGTAGGGAGAAAAAAAAGCAGTCTCATGTGACAATTTAGCCTGGTTTGTAACTTACACTTGCACCTTTCAAAAGCAGGTAAGTTAAATTACACAGTGCTTTTTTAAGAGGTCTGAAATGGGAAAGAAGACTTCTAAAAGGATTCCTCGCAGTGTGCAAATCTGTTCAAGAGCTTCCGACGTGTGAAGAAAGGGGCACAGTGTGCTACAAACACAACAGGGATAGTATTTTCTAAAATGTCACAAGCAATAAAAACTTGTGGTATCCTGCTTGGGGCTAGCTATAAATAGGAGAAAGCATTTCCAAGTTCAAAGCACCCCTTTTCAGAATGAAATATCTCTAATCAGGTGTTTAAATAGCCGTATTTTAAGGTGGCAAGCACTTGCTGTCTTCAGCAGTCTATGCTGACATAGGAGGAACATGGCATCTCTGAAAACTGGCTGTGTTACAGCAGCAACTTCAAAATATCCACCTAGTCTTGAATACATGGGCCTGGGCACCTGAAATGTTTGCATTCATCCATTTTAGAACTAGAAACACAGTATTTTAAGCATGGCTACAATCTAAAGGTGTTTGTTGAAATGGGGAAAATATGGAGTCACAAAAAAAAAAAAAAAAAAAGCCGTGATGACTTCTGTATGAAACCAGAATTTTACAGAGGTAAGTAAGTATACCTGCCTGGGAGCTTGTGTGGGCAGGATGTCACCATACACACAAGCTTCATATAAACAAAGAGGTTAATGATTGATGCTGTTTGACAAAAACACCTTACCGCTGGGAGACTGAATTGCTATCTATATATTTTATATTAATTTGGTACGAAGAGTAAGAAAACGAAGTGTATCAAAGCACTTGGCAGTAGTGGAGTGTCTGGAGCAAAAACTGACCAAAGCTCAGCTTTTCAAACAGTCCTTTCTACTCCATCTTACAGATCTTCTACGTTTCCACTGGTCCCAACCCTTTACAGTGACAGTCTCAATCCTACAGCAGAATGAAGTGTCTCCTCTTTTTCCCTGTTTTATACACACATGCACGTGGAAGAAAGACAGGGGCCAGTATCCTGCAGAGTGTTTATTCCGCATCAGTTATGCAGGTAACACCATCTGAGAAGCTCCAAAACATTACTTCAGAGGCACTTACTTATCATGTAGGTGAAATTATGAAACTGTTTTTGTCTGGGAGTTTCTACTGCTTCGTCTGATCAACTAGAAACTTTTCATCTACTACTGAGTGCAGAACCAGCCCTTTCCTCGCAATGAGTATGTGACTTTGTACTGGCAGGTGTTGTCACAACCAGAACCAGACCTTTTCAAGAAAAACTAACCACCCACCCACCCAACAACCTCTTTTCATCAACAGCAACTGAGATTTATTGAAACCATGGTGGAAACATAACACCCCTTAGGGAAAACAAGAGCACGCCATCTCCTCTCACAGAATTTGTAATTACTTGGTAGATCATAAATCAGAACAGAAATCATCACAGATTTCTGTCACAGCTGAATTAATTCCATCTGAGTAAATTCTGAATTTACTCAGAGTTAATTCTGATGCTGACTGAAGGTGAGAGTGATCTATCATATAGGGCTCTCCTTTGAGAGAGACAACACATACGTGCAGCACATACTGTAGGCAAAAATACAGATTTCATTCAAACTCAGTGTGTAAAACTTTTCTAACACCACTGAAGCCAGCTGAGAACACATCTGGTCTTCAGAGAAGAACGACAGGAAAGGTCCCTATTCAGTGAGGGATAGATGATCCTCAATGTATTTTAACTGGGTTAACAATGGAGGCTGCAAAAGCCAGTGCTGATGATCCAAAGGCACAGCACCAGGGAGACGATCTTTGAAGTATATGTGCGCACACATAGGTTACACAAAAGTACTACTCCTGTATTTGAAATGCCTTAATTTGGAGACAGTGTATTTATTTCTTTTCCTCCTTTCCCCCTTTTCTCCTTGTTTGCTTTAAATTCTTCTTTAAATGTCTTCACTGAAAACTGCCACATTATACTTGACACTGAACCCACAGTACTGTGAGCCTGACACCCTCACTGTCCCTGGAGAGCATATATAGTCATGTCTCTATCTACACCAAATACTGCTTCTTGTGTTTTGCAGAATTATACAAGGAATGACAGAGAAGGTAAAGAGGGCAGGAAAACAGAACTAGTTAACAAAAGCCTAGGAATATCCAGACCAGAATGGGGATCCAGAGATTAAGATCTGTTTCCAAGTCTGGCACTGAGGAGGTATGAAGTACATGCAACTTTAACTGAGTGTCGGACTACGCCGCACTGTAAAGTTGCCCTGTGTAGGTGACACCTGACCCTGTCAAAGACCAAACAACAACAGAAGAAGCTGTGCCCCATTAAAACATTTCCTAACACACGAGCAGGGTCAGCAGGCGCTGCGAAGGCTCCTGGCAGAGGAAGTGCCGGCAGTCTGGGCAGCGGCAATCCCTGTGCCCTGCTGGTGTCCCAGGCAATGCTGAGACCCACGGCCAAAACCCCCACCAAACTCTGGGGCACTCAACTTCGTAGAGACACTGTTTAGAAACTCACCACACTGTCATGTCCACATTGCTGCCTGCCACAGCCACGAATCCTCCTGGGCAACAGCGTTGCTCCGAGGAAAAGCTCAGGCAGTGCTGGGCAGAACAGCACCACTCCTCCTTGCTGGCAGACTGCTGTAGACCTGAGCTAAACCAAGCACTGCTTGGGATGAGCAGAGGCAACGAGCTGGTGCCTTACTCAGATTGTTTTAATAGTGTTACTTTTACGTACTGGAAATTAAAGCCAGAATGCTGCTTTTAACCCCTGCTTTGGCCAACAGTGAAACTGGAAAATGTATTTTTAGTGCCAGTGTAGAGGCCCGGATTATTTTGAATAAATCCTAGGGGTAAAATACTGAATATCTATGTTTGTAATGCTAGTTTCCGTTGGAAAGTTCTATTTAAGAACTGAATCAATTTCAAATGTTTTCCTTTTGGGCAAGGAGGAAGGGGGGGTTAAAAAAGTAGGTGGAGATTTAATTTTCACTCCTTTAGAGCAAGAAGAAGAACAACTAGCTGGTAGTGTTTTCTCTCTCTCAACCTATACAAATGATTTTTCTCATTTAGCAGAAATAAGAATTTGGTTTAAGTTCCTGCAAGCAGGAGGAAAAGAGTCTCACATATTTTCTGAAGTGATCCTACTTCTTTGCTGTGCTGACTTTAAAGCTCTGAGAAATCTGGGTTGAAGACTTACTTTTTAAATAAGCAGGTATACACAACAAGGGACACTGAAGTCTTTATCCACTGTTTTCATTGGCTACATAGTAATGTAAGATTTGTTTACTTTAATGATTGTGTGAAATACAGTAGCCGTAAAGTTTCAGAAGTATTTGGTTTTCCTCCAGCAATTTAGGGCTTCTATAGGGTGTTAAACCAAGAATGCCACTGGTCATCAAACACGAGTGCAGTACAGCTCAGTTACTGGAACACGACCACGGTATCAAACAGATATTTCACTGTAAAAGCAAGAAAACAGCTAACTCCTCCACTTCAGGGGAGCTTCCACGGGATTTGTTAGAATGTCAACACTGTTCAACTAAAACACCATGGAGGAAGCTGGTACCGATTTCCAGCCAAATAGCACACTCCAACCCTTTCTTCCCAAGCCAGAAATATTATACACAGCACTTCTGGGAAACAGAACTGCTTTCCTTTAAATTATACTTCAACAGGATAGGGATTTCATAAGTTTAATTGGATTTCTGCACAACCTCCTTCCAGTATCAATGGTTTAAAATATTTTGCTAGGCTTATACATCATAAAATATTTTTTTAAGTTCCTGAGCTCTTAATATGTATCCATTCTTCAGTTAAAAAAAATACATTTGTAGAACAGGAGAACGAGACTTGTATTTGAGCAAAGAAATTTTAAGCTCTAATGTTTAGATTGGAAGGTCTTTTAAAGAAAGCATGCAGCAAGAGATAAGGGAATTTAACCTGAAAGGAGACGATTTTGCTTCTCTAGTGCCTGTTATAAAAAAAATTATTCATAATGCTGTGAGGTTACAAGGATGTCAAAAAGATGATTAGATGTTCACATATAACACATGCTACGCTAACCAGTCACTTCAACAGATAAAATCTGCCCCAGCAGATCCCATGGTTCGGGTTTCTTATCAATACCACAAGAGAGTGGTCTGGGCCACTAAAGTACACACACTGTGTTGCCTCTTCTCCCTGTAATTTATCTTCTGATTCAGTTGTGTCAAAATGCACCAAATGCTTTCCTAACATTTAATTCTAGTCGCTGGCAGTGAAGCTCGTGGCCATGCTCATTTGGGTAAGGCACAGTGCCACCAGTCAGGGGGAAGATAGACATTTTGAAGACACTCTCTATCTTCAACACACAGCCTCTGTTCAAGAACATGTTTCTGTTTAAAACTGCTTGGAAAAAAACAAGTCACTGACAGACTCCATTATTGATGAATCTCCCCATTAACAAGAAAATAAGCTTCTTTATTTCACCAAAGAGTTTTATGACTTTATTTCTGCAATTCACTGCTAGGACAGCTTTCTTTAAAAATAAAGCTGTAAACAGCAAGGGCTGGATTTTCAAACCTAAAGTTAGGTAACTCTATTGGTATGCTGAAATCCAAATACAGATATTACACCAGCCAATGCCTGCAACTTCGCTTGCTTCCTATCAGAAATTTCTGTCAGAGCAGCGAGTCTGGAGCTTCCTTAAGGAATAACAAATACATACAACAAATAGTACACTATTCAGAGACTCCAAAATTACAACACCTGATTTCAGCTCATAAGGGTATAAAAGTATAAAGACAGCCCCCCCCGCTCTAGTCTTGCCATCATTTTAATATTACTTGTACTTATTGTGGAACTATTTCTAGTCACAAGTGCTTATTAATAATATTAAAACTATTAAAAATTTAAATTATTAAATATTAAAAAATATTCGGGTAGGTGTGATAAATTTGTGGCAGGCAAAGCAGAAGTTTCTGTCCCAAAACTGCACCAGTTACATACATAACCTTTAACATGCTCAGCTTTAAAACATATTTATGTTGTCTCAAAGCTTAATGGTGCATTTGTTTCCAAATTTTTCATGTCAACATCAGTTGTCTTAATTTCATGACATGCTATAGCCTCCAATTTTAGAAAAAAAGTAAGAACAAATGAAATGTTTTTTCTGTTTAAGTTTGCTTGAAATAGTGTTTCTCTAGCTCACAGAACCATAGTTTCAAACTCTGGACCTGAAAGTAGTTACTGGGGTGTATGTCTGCAAGCGTTCAGAAGTTTTCCGCTCCCAACATTTACCTAAAATCAGATTTTCATTCTCTTAGTGACTAAGTGCTATAGTCATCATTTAAAGCAGCTTCTTGGTTTGATTTTGGGTTTTGGTTTTTTTTTTTTTGAAAAAGAACAGAAAGCTGGATTTTCAAAATAAATAATCCTTCAGGTGTCTAAAAGATCTTTAGTGCACTAAAATTCTCAGTTGTCCAAGATGGAGATGGATGAGAGGGCTGACAGTAAGCCAGTACATCCATCTTATTCTGAGAGTGACAATACAAATTTAGTCCTTGAAACATCCCTCCTCCACAAAAGGTATGAACGAGCAATATACGCTGCACACTTTTAAATGCAAAAATGTCTCTGCCTACTACAGCAGTGGATAAAGGGGTACCATTAAATACTACTTCACAATGAAACAGCATTTTAAGGAATTTTGTAACAGAGAACTTTGAGCTCATCACAAAGTCTAATCGCTGATAAATGAAGCATGAACAGGAATAAAAGATAACTCACCGGTGATCAAAGAAGACAGTGAAAAGAATTCACTGTCTGACTACAGAGGTGCAGAAGGCATTACCTTCTCAGCACTCCCACCAGTGCTAGAAGAACACTTATTTTGCTAAGTGTTGTCTTACGCAGTTCAAGGATTAGTGGGGAATCTTGACTGCCCTGTGCAATGGTTTATTTTCTTTCTAGTATAACATTCTGTTTTAACAGAGGTGGTCTCTCTTCAAGGAGATATGCAAACACAGAGGAAAGGAATTTTTTTTAAGTAGGTTTATAAGAAATCCATGCCATTTGGGGCGCACGGCTGTGTCTACACATCCTGTGCTGAAGAACACATTTCCTCACCTATGCCTCTGGTACAAGAACTGCTCTTTAGCTCTCTCACCAATAACATTGGCTTTTGTACAGTCAGATAAGAGGTGCTCTTAAAATGGAATTTATTAAACACATACTGTAGATTTCCAGACTTCCATCCACTGTATGCACACACACACCAGAAAAAAAAAAAAAAAAAAAAAAAAAAAGCAATACATTAAAGTATTTTAACTCAAAGCAAAGCACTGTATACTTGCCAAAATCAAAGGTTTTAATATGTCCTTAATCAGTTGTTAGAGATCTCTGAATATAAATAATGCAGCCTGACAGGACAGGAATGCTGCTACCAAGATACTCAGACTAAACTAGGACATTACTTAAATGTTTCTAATCTTTCACCAATGAGAGGTGCAGGTCATCTAACAAACAACAAGCAACACACTACCCTGGCTGGAACCAGGATTCAATAGTCCCAGTCAAGCCTCAGAAATTAATTTACAATAAGGAATGTCTGATCAAATAATGGAAAGTTTTAATCACTGGCAATTGCTGTGAATCTTGGGACTATATTAGCCTATGTAGGGCGGTCTCAAAATAAACTATATTTAAAGCCGGTCTCTTAGGTCAACAGTTTCTTTATCAAGAATCAAATATCCTGGAACCGAAGTTTAATCCTCTCAGGGAGCAATTGACAGAAACAACAGTTTTTTTAAGCTTTCATGCTTAAAGGGACTTTCTAGGCTTTTAATCAAAAAGAAAATATTAGGCTTTTCTTTTCGGTATCTAAAATCTAACAGGAATACTCTCACCTGACACCTCAGAATTTAGTTCCTGCTTCATTAAAGTTGTACGCTGGATGCCGGTGACAATGATCAGTAATATTTAAATAAAATTTAGGTTTATGCTGCTAAGACTTCAACCTCTTTTGAGCAACACATTCAAACACTTCCCATTCAGCTTATGACTGCAGATAAAGAACCAGATCAATTATTCCCAAGGCCTGCGATCATTCATGAACTGTTTGAAAAAAATGCATTATTTTCCTTTAAACTGTGGTCTGCACAGGAAAATAATGTACTTCCATTTCTCACACAGGCAACTAATGGATTTAGCAGAATTCATAAATAAAAGATACTAACATAGCCTTCAGCAATGTCTAGCAACACTGCAGTTTAATGCACTTTGTCAACAGTTTTATTTAACTCTCTTCCACTTTTCCTTACGGTCTCTATCAGTGATGGCATTTACTGACAGCTCCTTAAAGTGTAATCTATGCAACTGACCCATTTAACAGGTCAAAGAGGCTGGATCTGCACAGAAGTATTGCTTCATTGCTGTTGTCACGATTTCAGGATAAGGTTTGCTATGTTTGCAATCATGAGCACGGCAGAGTCTTTTGGGACCTCTATCCCTCATCTGCGCACCATGAGCAAAATCCCTCACCAAAATCTCGGTATGATTTGAATTCATACATGTTTTCCTAACGTGCTTTTCTTCCAGCAGGAGCCCTACTACTACTTGTGTTCCCTTCTGAACCAGGGGCATCCTGAATTCCCGGGCAAATGGCACCACCCTGAACAAGTGTCCCTATACAGAACTGAGAGTGCCAAGTCCCAGGGACTGCTGAAGCCTACTGTGTACAGCTGGTTCTAATTATGGTCTAATTCTGGATCTATTGAGGCAGAGATCTAAAATAAAATAAAACGTTTAACACCTTGAGGAACCGCACAAGTCAGCAGCTGTTCCATGCCTATATAAACATTTGAAATAACCAGGGACAGTGGAAGTATTTTGAGTGCAACTCATTAGAGAAATGCCATTTCTCTTGAGTTATCTCGGCTTCTACTTCCCATCACCAAACACAAGCTAGATCTATAGATAGAGATGAAATAGTTCTGCAGTTAATGCAAGAAACTATTAATGGCAAGCCCACCATGTGATCAGAGAACATGCCTGTACAAAGACTCTGTATACGGAAAACCAGTATGCAGCTGGAAAATGTCCTCAATGTGCATGCCTTGGTGTGATCAAAACCATCACAGATCTTCCTCTTAAAAACATACCCAATTCTGAAGTGTGCAGCTGCTCACAGAAATAACTAACCACCCCCCGACCATGTAGCCAGCTGTTCTGCAGTATGACAGGTAGCATACAGGAATGGTATTCCAGGTGCCTGCACAGCCAATAGTCAACATCCACGATCCAAATGTTTGGCAAATAAAGAAATGTAAAGGGATACATTTTAGGACCACCGCTCTAAATGATTACTTGATATGTATGTATATACTCGGATGCCAGAAGAGGAACTAAATGAAGTTTATTGCAAGATGCAAGTAACTGCTTTTCCCTGAGAGCTGGCACATATTTCAATTTGGACATACAGCTGTTATGCCAGAGCTTTCAGGTGGCTTTGCTGCTGAACAGCCCACAATAAACACACAACCCCCACACACATTAGATACCGCACTTGCACAATGCCAGGTACAAAACAAAACTTGTTCCATGACGAACAGGTAACATTTTAAAAGAAACTCCCTACTTCAAAAGGTAAAAAATCGAACCTGTTTTGAAAGATGTTCCAATATGTACTTTAAAATACTGAGAAACATTTTACCTGTTTCAGAAGTAACTAACATGAAATTCAGGTATCATACTGAAGTGTTTTAAGGTATTAAAACATATCACACATGCACCCCAGAACTGCATGGAAATGGACAAAAAGTGTTCCATATCTTTTCAACACTCGAACCTTTATTCATGTTCTGTTTTGGGATTGCCAGTTTACCAACTAAAATTTATTTAATTGTGAACAAATGCTAAAGCATTACGTAGAGAAAGAAAAAGGTGTGCCTGCTTCAGCAACTGGAACAAATACATAACCGTATCTTGGCTCTTAATGGAAATACTGGAATACCTGATCAACAGCAAGAGTCCAGTGTAACTACATTAAATCAGCACAACTATATCACTTTATACCACCTGACTTGGTGTAAGGTAAACACCTTAGGAACACCTAAGAAGAAAAATATATGGGATTTTCCTCTTGCCCATTTCCTATAGTTTTGTTTAGATGTAATTTATAATCTGACAGTGTGTTCATATCTGAACTGGAAAAAAATAGACTACAGCCTACATTCCATCTATCAAAAGTAACATTTCCTTTAGGTTTCTTCTCAAAGCACATCTACCAAAACCAGGGTAAGCCTTTCAGAAGACAAAGGCTGCTGCATAAATACTGTGAAAAGGCTGAGATTTTCCAATACAAAAGGAAAACCATGAGGTCTGTCTTGACTTTTAATGGCAGACAAACTTTGCTGCAGGCTCTTTTATTTTAAGATGACAGATTGCTGAGAAGGGCGGGGACTGGTTGGGATGAGAGAGAGACTGCAGCCAATTTTAAAAGGTATTGTTAAGAAACTAAGAATAAGGAGAGAACAACTTCAGTGGTCCATGATTACTAAAGAACGGGTTTAGCCAGATAAACAGGTCTGCTGTCCCTGAAGGGATTTGAAAGGATATCACACACAACTTTATTAAAACGGCTTACGTGTCATTTGCTTTAGACTTTGAAGGTAAAAGCCTCACAAAGCCCTTTAAAAATGTTTTAAAACTAAAAAATCAAAACTTATTAGTGCTGTATGAATTCATATTCTGGGGGATGGGATGAACAGAGGCACATCCCCTAATTTAGCCCTCGGCATTGTTCCTGTTGGGAGATCAATAGCAAGGATTCCCCTGCACTCTTGGGGAAGGCTGAGCAACTTCACAGGTTTCCCTGAGTTTTGCACCCCCCTTTACTTCAGCATTCCTTAATCAATCAAATGTTAAGTCAGAGATCTGGCTCTTAAAACACATTTCAACCGTATGTTAAGCCAGAGATCAGAATCGCTGCTGGAAATCTTCAAGTATGAAGTGAATATTCAGGAGAGTTAAACTAATCCAAACTCTGAAATACTGCAGGTAACAGGATACGGACTCACATTCTTGCATGTAATGCACGCTTTAGACAGTTTATCCCTTCATTCACCTCCCCAGAAGACCCTTTGTATTACAGACCTGCTTAAGTTCACTAGATTTTTATCTAAAACAACATTCTTGTTTCCATGAATACATCAGCTCCTCTGACCTTTGCACATTTATCCACATTTCTAGGTAAAAAAGTGAAGGCAACAATAAACATTAGTGACCCCAAGCAATATGTGCTAGCAATGAGGTATGTATTTCTATGCATACAAGAACTAACTTCATAAACCCTGAAGTTATTACTACTCAAGGTACAGAAAAAGATATAAATTGACTTTAAAAAGGAAAAGCATTAATTTCAAGTGCTGTCTATATAGTGTTAATGTTTAGACTAAAACTTTGCTTTTATCTCTCTTCCTAGTTACTTTATAATAGCAATCAAGATATTTTAAAGTGGTATTTAGTTCCTGGCTGAAGTGAGCAAGTGGAAATCGTACACTTATATTTATAGATTATTTATTAAATGGGGATTCTACTCTCTGACACTACTCAGATTTATAGCCTCATGAAAATATTCCTTTCTTACAAAATTTACTGTTACTGAGTGATTATATATTAAGAATATTTTTAACAGCTTCGGTTTTTAGTCTGTCACTAATGCAAAGCGATAATCTTCTACACTTGTTTTTAATTTTTCACTGTACAACACAGGTAACTTTCATTTCTGCAGACGAGATTTCCTTAACAACACTTAGCCTGGAGATACTCAACTTCTTTACAATAATCTAACAATCCATCTATAACAGCTGCCGAACAGAAGGCCTTATTTCCATAGAGACAGTGAAACATTTTGATAGACCATAGCTCAGGACAAGTTTTGATTTAAGCTTCCGTGAAAACTCACTCCCTGAAGGGCACAGCCGTCGTGCTGACAGTCTGCTTCAGTAATGAAGTTGCTTGAACTGTGACTAGTGTGCTGCTCTGATGCTAAGCCCATGCATACAAGAACCAGGGTTCACGCTCACTTCTAAAAACAGGAGTCACAGTCATTTCATTTCTTTGCAAAATCAGTCATGATTTTCACTGATTTTAGAATGAGTGGTTCTGCACCAAGATCCCAGCGAAGAACTGTCCCAGACAGTTTCAGGCGTGCTGGTGGTGAGCTACATTTTTTCCCTTCTCTCCCTATCTCCCTCTTCCCCCAGCCTCAGCAGGTGAACACTTGGGAAGAGCATCTGGGGCAGTTCCACCTCCGAACCACTGTCCTCAGCACTCACATATCATCCTGCGCCCACACACAACCAACACCGTTCCCAGCCCCACTCCTTGCGGGCCCAGCAACAGGGTCTGCCTCTGTAGCCGCAAGCAGAGTTTGATCAGGGTACAAAAAACAACTGCAACACACTGACACTTTTCATTTTCTTAATTTTAATGTCCTTCCCTGACAGAATAAAAATTTTTAAAAAATCAAAATTATGTCTTTTTTTTTTTCTTTAAATAAACATGAAGAACCACCTGCCTTTCATCAAAATAATAAAGTCCACTTAATGCCAAGGACAAAATAAATGGACATATCTTGGGAGTTTTCATGATGTTTGTGAAAAGTTCTAAGATTAAGTAATCCTAAAAGATGATAAAGAAAGCCCAAGCCAGAAAATTCTATCTACTCAGATAAATCTTCATAAGTAGACTGTCTTTACTATGTTTAAATCACTATTTGGGGAAGAAAAATTATTTTTAACACTTTAATGGCATTTTAGACTGAAAAGGAAAGTTTCCATCTACTTTACTGTCAGTTATTTTGAGTTCCATTGAGGCTTAACAAAACTGCATTAGTAAAACAAATTTTACTTTTCACTGACCAATACTCAAATATTTCGTAGCTGAACTGTCAGTCTGTCCACGCCACTCTAGAGAAAACAGGGAGAAGCTGGCAGACACAGTGTGCTTGCTTTGTCAGAAAACTTGTCAGCCACAGACGAACAAGAGACAGCGCGAGAGTGAGTACATACATACCTGTGTGAGTTCTCAGGTGCGCTTTTAAATGAGAAGACTTTGTATAAACTTTTGTGCAGCCTAAACAAAAATAAAAAAATAAAAAAAAAAAAAAAAAAAAGGAAAGAGGCTTCAGTAGGGAGAACAGAAACACTTCATACTATGCTTAAACTTCCTCATTCAGTGTAGGGGTACTATCTAACACATTTAAGTTTACTACTTTCTGGCATAATTTTTGACATTTAGAACCAAAATTTTATATGAAATGCTCCTAGAGAGCGTTCTCCTGTTGCTTTACATAGAAAAGAGAAAAAAATGTATGTTTCTGATCAACTTACTGCTTTGTAATGTAGTATATAGGCCAATAGCTGCTACAATCTATGTATAGTAGCACCTGCTACATAAGTCAATAACTTAGCAGGGGGTGGGGGATTATTCTTTTTAAATTTCCAAGAGGACCTGATCAAGCTGTCACTGTCATCCAGGGCTCAACACAACTCATCCAGTGGGCATTTATAGCATGGCACCGTGAATGGGCAATACAGCACCAAGAGTTGGTAAAAGGGGGAGCAGCAATTTCTCTCTGCATTACAATGGGTGTGCATGCCTTGTATCTGGGATCACGCACTACATGGAGGCACACTTTCCAGTCAGGTCCCTCTTTCCCTTCAGTGCAGAAGGCAATCCATCTGCGGACAATTTTCAGAGATGGTTTTAATGGATTTGTGAGGGCAGCTGAATCTCCTGTTCGTAACAGGGAAGAATGGCCATGCCTTGGCTACTGGGAGCTGAAATTATTCTTGCAGTGCCCGAAAATTCAAACAGAGTGGTACTGCACTGGACAAACTGAGACTCTGCTCCATCATGAATACTGGACAGTAACACTGCTATACACTAGCAAAATTTTATTTTTTATTTTCTGCAGAGTCCATATTTTGCAACATGTAAAATGAGCTCAAGAGAATGACAAATGACATGAAGAATACCTACTATTTAAAGAATATGAGAGTGTTCCACTCAAAATGAAACAATGGCAAAGACAAATTCTACTAGGACAAAAAACTATTTGGTTCTGCCTAGGTGTAGACCACAACTAAAGAAAACCACTTATACCTCCTCCATGATTATACACACCTTTTTTTTTTTTTTTTTTATTGCAAGAGCTGGGATTTTCTGGCACAGATTGCTTACCTGGGTAGTCACAGTAGTGGATACGTCTTTTCTCCAAATCTGGGTTGCTTCTCCTGTTGTATCTGACAGGTTGGATGTTCTGGGGGTTATGGGCAGAGTCGCTGGTAAATTTGGGTTGTGAATCGCCAGCTTGGAAGCTATAGTTGCAGCGTATGATGGAGGAGGGGTTAAATTCTGCAGCATCTCTGCTTGCCTGTCTGGACTTCCAGGCTCTGAGCTTGGGGGCGAAGGAGGGAAGTAAGTGGCCTGCTGCTGCAGAAACTGGTTTGGCATGGTGTAGGTACAGGGGGGGATGCCCTGGAACTGTTTCATTGCAGTCTGTGGAACAGCCGAGGAGAGCGTGTTAAGGCCCACCATGGCTGAGGGCATGGAGACATTGTTAAGGGAGTCCATCACGGCTGCCTGAGGAGTGGTGCTGGGCATGTCTAAATCCGGTGAGCTCAGGAGCTGATACAACTGGCCTTGCTGGGGTGTGATA
This sequence comes from Sitta carolinensis, assembly GCA_032173965.1. Classification (NCBI taxonomy): domain Eukaryota; kingdom Metazoa; phylum Chordata; class Aves; order Passeriformes; family Sittidae; genus Sitta; species Sitta carolinensis. The sequence continues at coordinate 36,469,470 of CM063283.1, forward strand.
GAAAGATGGACATCTGGAGTAGGAAGCTCCTGCTTGATGAAAATGTTGTTCACATCAGGAGTTTGGTGGGAGCTGAAGATGCTGGTAAATTCTGGGAGGGCCTGAGTGGGAGCAGGGGTGGGGGCAGTAGTTTCGTTCTGGTGACTGAAGATGGTGACTGGCTCTGTCTTGATGTGGGTTACACAAGGTCGCTGAGATTTGTACAGGCCAGTTCTCAGGTGGCTGATGTCGGGCAGGAAGACGTTCATGTTGATACTGTAAGGCAACCCTTCACTGTCAGTGAAAAACTGGTCTACAACCGAGGCACTGTCTCTTCTGTATTTCTTATGTTCAGGGATGACGGCAACGGGCGGGAGTTGAGGTGCCAGGTATTTCTCCATTTCACATCTCGTCTACAAAGACAAAATAAACCATAATCCACATGATTTGTTACCAGCTAAGAAAGATGATGGCATCCAAGTCATGTGAGGCTTTACAAATAAAAGGCAATACTGTTCATCCAGCCGCAGGACACCTACAGAGGAAGTTACGAATGCTCACACTAATGAAAACCTGCTTGATTTTACAATCAGCACACTGATCAACATCATCAAGGACAAGGAGATAAAGTCACGGTACAAAGTGTTCACACATTAAGACAGATCTGATGCTTCAGCATACGCAAACTTTTCATCTTTTATGCCTAAAAGACAGCGCGAGGCACAGAAGTGACAGGCGCTGTGCCTAATCTGCAGATCTCCTGCTCTGGAATTCACTGCTCGAGCAGGGTGACTGCCTATCTGTTTCACCCGCTTCTCTTTGAAATGCTAACTGTAAAAGCCACATCCTCAGCTGACTATTTGAATACTAATACATATATATATTATATATATATATATTCCATACTTTCATGATTTTTCACCCCTAGAAGAACAGGATTTAATTAGAAATACAACACCAAAGTGTAAAGTTATTAATAATATCGAATAAAAAGGAGACGGGTTGACTACATCAGAGTGCTCTTTGTGTAAAGTGTCTCCAGGACTACACTTAAACCAATAATAATCTATGCGGTGTATAATTGTCTAATAGCGTGATAAACATGTCCCTATCCATGCCTCAGTTCTCGAAGAGCTCTTTAATTACTGGAAAATCATCCTCTTAGCACAGTAGTGCGAGGGAATCCGTGGGTGGCTGAAGCCCTATACATTACTGGTGTACAGTCATCGGCAAAACATTTATCATGCACTCTCCAGTGGGCAAATGCTACATTCCCCCCTGCCCTGTCAAGAGAGTGCTCATACCAGACCCGTTTAGCACCCCGCAAGCGAAAGCAGCTGACAAACAGCAACTCTGCCCGAAAGTGGATTTTAGGACCTTTCTTCAAAGACCCCCGGTAAACACCACAAACAAACACAGCCGCCTTCCCGTCCCTTTGATCTGGATCTGCCCCGACATGCCAGGCTACTTTTTCCAGCTCTTGTTTACGAGTCGAGGGCAGCTCGCTTTGAAGACGGGGAGTTATTTACTCCTTAGGGAAAACACCACCGAAAGGCAGCGCCCGACAGAGCGCTGCCCGGCACCGGGGCTCCCTCCCCGCCGACCCGGGCGACGCCGGTGCCTCGCAGGGCGCGGGGAGCCGCCTCAGGAGCGGGCACCGTCCGCGGGCTGGAGCCCGGCTGCGGTTGTCACCTTCCCGCTTTTATCTCCTCCAGCTGTTTGCCTGCGGATCCGCTCCCAAACAGCCTCCTGGGACAGGCACAAAGTCCTGGGAAGTCCCCCTTACCAGTGAGTCGTGTGCTCTTCCCCCCCCCCCCCCCCCCCCGCCCCCCGAACATGACTCCTTGCGTGGGCGAGGAGGACAGGCGGCCGCTCTAATTCTGCCGCCGGGCAAGTGCGAAGGCAGCAGCTGTAGCTTTCAACACACCCGCGGGGGGAAGCCCGGCTCCCTCCACCGCCTCGGTCGCTGCCTCCGGAGCCCACGCCCCACCTCGGCCCCGGCCGCCTCGCCGCGCTCCCCGCTCCGCACGGGCAGGATGGGCGGCGTGGCCGCTCCCCCGCGGACACGCACGAACACATACACATACACATACACTTTCCCAATGCCGCTGCCACCACAGCCCCGGACTTCGTTGTCCGCCGCCCTCGCCCCGCAGCCCGGCCCCACCCAGTCCCGCCCGCTGCGGCCGGGATGAGGCGCGGTGGTCGGGGGCTGTGCGGGCATCGAGTGCCCACCTGCGGGCTGTGAGCGATGCCCGCTGCCTACCTGTACCATCTCCTCCGCCGGCAGGTTCGCGCCGCCTCCCCCGCCGCCGCCCCCCGGGTGCTGCTGCGGCGGCGGCGGCTGCTGCTGCTTCAGGTCCTCTCCGGGGAAGATCACAGCCTCCCGGGCCCCTAGCACGGGCTTCAGCTGCGCGAACACCGGCTCCTCGGGCTGCTGCACGGGCCCCAGGCGGGCGCTCATGGTCAGCACCCTGGTGGCCATGGGGCTGGCGGCGGGCGCGGCACGGACAGGCTGCCGGCCCCCGGCGCAGGGCGAGTGACCCGCGGGCGGCTCCGGGCGGACGGGCGGTGTCTGCTCGTGCGCTCACTCCCCAGGAGCACCAGCCCACAGCGCATCCACTCCGATATCGTAGTGTCTCCGCCTGTACCTGGCCACGGGTATCTACCCGGTGACACACGCCCGCCTGTATTTCACCCTACCCCACCCCCGGCCCCCCCTACACCCCACCCAGCCCGGAGAGGGGGCCGGCCCTGCCGCCCGCCCTGCCTACGGGGAGCGCAGGCAGCTCCTCCCCGCCGCCCGGCCCGGCGCGGCCCGCTCCGCTCCGGCCCTGCCCCGCAGCGGCAGCCCCGGCGAGCGCGGCGGTGACGGCGGAGCGGTGCCGGTGCCGGTGCCGGTAGGGCGGTACCGCCCGGCCAGCAGCCGGGGAGCGGTGCCCGGAGCAGAGTCCCCGGAAAGGAGCGGCCGGCGCGGTGCTCGCCCCACAGTGGAAGAGGGTTTTCAGCAAGTGCGGCACTCTGCCGAGGCTTCTCTCATGGTTTTGCTATTATTTATAGTCTTGTAAAAAATCACTGCTAATGTGGGCACTTTAAAACAACTGTCTTGTCCTAACTTTCATCTTCAAAAGGGTTTTAAAGGCAGTCGTTCAGATTTATTGTTTTTTGTCCTGAAGGCAACTCGTACTCGAAACCTGCTGCTAATAATTATCAGTACGGCAGTACACATCCACCGGCTCCACCTCGTACACTGTGAAAATGAAGTTTTTCAGCATTTTACAGAAATAGCGCAGGGAACAAGGAAGACGGGCGGAGGAAAAAAGGTAGCGACGATTGAATCTTCTCCCCCCCCCCCCTCCTCCCCCCCCCCCCCCCCCCCCGAATGAGACAAGTTTCTATTTACTTGTTTTGAGGTGTGGTTTCGACGCAAAGCATATTTCCCCGTAGACGGCGGACGGTGAGCTAAGCTACCGCATGTTTTGCTAAAGCAGAAAAACGAGGGACGCCGTCCTTTCGTGCAACACCGACCGGCTCACGTCGTATGGGAAAAGTACAGCATGTAGTGGAGCTTTGGAAAAAAGCACAAACTTTCCACCTTTTCTCCCAGCCCTGTCAGCTTTATGCCTTCAGTTTGCATGGCGAGTCTGGGAACCCGCAGAAATGCTGGCAACCTCCCTCTCCCCGTATTTATCCCCTATCATTTACAGACAAGGTTCTTTTTAAAACGTAAAAACCACATTATTTTTTTTTTTTTTTTGGGCAACCTGGTACTCCTCCCCTTTGCCGCCCAGTTCCACAGCGAGTAGCATGTCTAGAGCCTGCATGCAGAATGCTAATTACAGAACCAGGGAAATGCTCAGCGTAACATTTCTTTACACGAATTGTCTGTTTAGCAATATGTAGCCTCTTGATGCTTGTTATTACTAACGTAGATCCGGCTACTCCCGTCAGCGCAGCGTTTAAAGCCATGCAGGCTCATTTCCCTCCGGCACCAACACGTATTCCCGTTTAGGCAATATGCAACTTCAGTGTCCTTTACTGAAGACTCATGGTTGGCATTTCTTTCCCCACTCAAGCCTAGGAACAGGTGTTTTAACCATCAGATTTTAAAATCATGTATTGTTTTTGTGAGAATGCCCTTCACATAACCCTAGTTTAAACTTCAAACTACGCATTTTGAATACCCGACATGTCCCCTATGGCAACCCTGTTAGGCTTCAAACTATATTTTGACCATCTGAAAGGACAAGTTTAATATAAACTGCTGTCTAACGGCTTTAAAAGTGCAAAACAAGCAATACAACACTTTGCTGTCTGGAAACTATTTCTTATAGATCAGGCACAACATAGGACTAGGCAGCATCCAATGTTGTGCATGTACTGGTAACTTTCAGACATTTATATGAATCCTGTGGCTGTAGCAACTGAAAGTTTGTGAGACTTGCATACCTTATTTGCATGTTTTCTCTTCACCTGATTAAATGAATGATAAACAGATAATTTCAAAAGCTTTGTTTGTTTGGGTTGTTTTTGTTTGTTTTTCTTTGTTTTATATACATGCATTTATAAAGGGCCTGCCCTGGCAAAAGCTTTGGCAGGTTAATTAGAATGGTATGACAGAGTAAAGCTCTGTATATACTTTAAACATTTTCAGAAGCATCTCTGAATGTGTTTTAATTTTTTTAGAAAGGATGTAATTAGGTCTGAACTGCCAATAAATAAATCCAATCTCATCCCTGTGTTTTTGTGCTACCGATGGTCTAGGTCCTACAGTCTTTTGCCAAGCAACAATCAGTGGAAGATGACTAAAGACTATATAATTTCTAAAGAGCAATTTTTTATTTTGACTTTTCTACTATCACTAACAATTAAACAGGAAAGTCAGATAGACTCTTGTTCCTGCTCAGGTTCACTGCTTATCTGACCTACATATTGCTGCACTATTTAGTTTACAGATAGTCTAGCACTTTTAGATCCAGACAGAAAAATTATTTGATAGGCCATTTCAAGAATTCCCATTGTTATTAGCTTTTAAGCTTCTTGGAACAAATAATTTTTATTTACAAATTTAAAGTTGATAACAAGCTGCCAACTAATGTCATCTCCTAAATTAAATTGAAATGAGAGTTTGTTCAGAATTAATCACCATGAAAAAGAAGAGTTTAAGGCAATAATAATTTTGGAATGTTTCTAGTTTTTCATTGATTGTGCAGACTGAGGTAGAAGTGAGTTTACACCTTAACAGATGAATTTGCAGAGGAAACCGAGTAAGCTGTTTTCAACCCAGCACAGCCCTATTTGTGTTAGTAAGACTTCAGGCAGACATGTTTAGTAGTTTTGGTAAGTGATCACTCCTCTGCAACACAAGTCCCCGGGCACCTTCTAACAATGACAGATCAAGGTCTTTAGTTATCGTCCTGCAGAGCAAAAAAAAATAAAAAAACGAGGAATAAAGCATTGATTGGTAAACACCTAGAGCTACATACGTGAAAGACACTTTTCAGTTTCCACGGTCAGGGCAAGAGAAGTGCAATGCTCTGCGCTTGAAAGAACATTACCAGGTTCAGGGGAAAAGGGTTAAACTTTCTGAAACTATGTCAATGCTGCAGGTTCTGAGTGGGCAAGGATCCAGGCTTTCTGAATGAATGTAGACTCAATTACTTTGAACTCTCTTGTTCTGTACATTCCTATTCGCTTAGTAGTGCTATGCCCATTAGGGGAGACAGGAGAAAACAAGAACAAATGTCAAGTCCCAGGCAGTTGGGAGCTTGGCTGTGGAAGAGCAGAGCACTGCCTTGTGGGAGTGGGGTTGGGAGCAAAGGAGTTCAGGAATGGGGCCAGGATGGAGACAGGCTCTCTGGTTTCCTATCTCATCGCTCCACAAGACATACCTCTTAGGAAAGGTACTTGTGTCCCACTGTCCTGCTAGGAGGAGTTATGGGGACCTGTATGTGTTGTTTGGAGGCATAGGGAAGGACTGGAAAGGCATGGTCAAGTTGTTTCATAATGATTAGGTGAGGGAAAACCAAGGACCTCAGCTGAGCTAAGCCAGGCTTGAAAGCCACAGGAAGATGTCTGATTATAATTTCAGGAGCTTTTAGCACATAGAACACAACCTGTTCTGATTCAGCAAATACCCACCTCATTTTTTCATGTAAATTTACTAGAGAAGTGGGCATGAACTTTCTTCTTGCAAAATAGTAGCTGTCTGTACTTTTGGCCACTCATTAGACTCCATCTCCCTAAAGGAAGAAACAGTTTCTCTTTTTACTTCTAACTTTCAAAAGATAACCAGCACAATCCTTTTACTTTAAGAAAGTCATTACTTTTCTCGTGCTAACTTTCCTCTGAAGACAGGATTGCAGCAGCCGTGAGGTACCATCTTAACTCATGACAGGCTTTGTGAATGCCACTCGCACTATATAATCCAGCACCACCACACCGAGGAATGTAGCTGGGTGACTTTGTGTTAAAGCAAATGTGGGAAATTATGAAATGAGTCTATTCCTGTGTACCTTTATCTCTTGCTGTTTCGGGATTAGCTTACAGAGGTGTTCCCTTTGCTTATGAAAGGCAAGCCCAGTTCCCATTTTTATTTCACTTTACCAGAAAGACTGTGATTGACCATATGGAGAGAAGGATATTCTGAATGCTGAAATAACAAATGGCACTCCTTAATTACTTCAGCCTGGCATTTGAGTAAAAACACATTTCATCTTGACTTCTTTCCCCTCTTGACATTTCAGTAGTCATCCTGTTCCACCTCTAGTCTAGTGTGCAAAGCCTTACAATCAGGAAAATACCTCTAGTCCCCCTCAGACAAGGCTTTGTTTTGAAGAATGTACGGAAAGTGAGATTTTGTTTTGCCAACCCCCCCAGTATACTCTAGAGGACAGTTGTGCCAAACCTTCCCATTTCCAGTGGAGTTCCTCAGGCTTTCTTTGCTACTCTGCTGGGAGTGAAGTGTGTACCTTCCTGAACTAGCTTAGCATTTTTGTTAACGGAATTGAATTGACACATCATATCAGGTAGAAAGCTTCTCAACAGAGTGACTCCAGAACTGGATTTGACAGTTTTATAGGGTATAAAGACTATAACAAATCTGCAAAAAGAAATTACTCCTTTATTCTACAGGCTAAAACTTGGTATAGACTTATAAAATGAGAGGTGTACGCAAGGTTTTATTTTGCACAGTTAAAAATTAAGCAAACTTTAAAGTTATGATTGAAGTTTGCTGAGATTACTAAAAGCACGCAGATACAGTTGTACTTATGGTTTGTTTTTATCCTTTAGCTAAACATATTTTTCTTCCACTGTAAGATGAGTAAGTTAAAATAGCAGCTAAGGTTTGTGACAACTAAATAAAGGTATGTAAACTTACCCACTAACAACCTTTGAAAACACTTTTTTGCAGCAACAGGTAAAGATCCTACCATGTCTGCAATTTCTGTGTTTTGACCTGAGTCAGTCTGTACTGTACAAAGCCTAATTACAGATTAATTATATAAATCTGTCTATGCAGAGGTCTGTTCAAGTATTTTCCCTTAAGTTTAACTTGAGTATGTGTGTATACACTTGCATGCATCAGTCTGATTTGCTATTTATCAAGGCCAGTGCTGACTTGGCGGAACAGATGTTTCAAGATGGAAACTTCAACTGCTCATTACTTGAATTCTTGGATTAAGAATCATCAACCTGTCTGGAGAAACAAGACATCTTACTCAGTAGATAAACCCAATCTTTAGTTGGATTTTAAGAAGTCTTCAGGTAAACAGCCTCATATTACTTAGGTTTCAGGTAAAGTTCAAATATTTTCAGGCTATCTGACAAAGAAAAAATACTGAAAAATAATATATTGTTACAATTTTTTTTTTGACCCCTGTATGTTCAGTGTATGTCTGAACTGGAGGCTGTTTATTACAAGAGGTCTTTTTGAGAACAGCAGGTCACTGACTCAGCTTTAGGAGATGAGTCTTTCCTGTATTTTCATCTGTTGTCATACAGCTGCTCATCTCCGACTTGTTGCATGGAAGGGCCAGAAATGACAATGACATGCTCCTTCAGCATGTCATTTAATTATTTACGTGCTACTAGAGTAGATGGAAATCTGTACATGTAGAATAATTAGACAAGATTAATTAAAATGCTAATGTACTTTAAAAATAACATTCACAGGTTTCGGAAAGGTGGTTTGCCCATTGCTTGGAAGTTTAATGGGAGCCATCACCATTCTTTACTTCCACCTTCCCTGTCCAATGTGGAGGCTGCCTGCTTTAAAAGAGCAAGCAATATTGGCAATGCTTGTTAGCAATTGGTAGTCTTATGTGGTGTTTTAACTGCTTGAATATATGAGATAAACCCATGTTTTTTACTACTAAAGGAAGCACTTTTTGGCTCCAGAATGTTTATGCTGAGGATCTGTTAACAAACGCTAACTGTAAAGCTGCCATAATTGTGTATTTTGGCTGAAATCTCCTGATTAGAGAAATAACGTAGTAGAGAGTGGTTTGGATCTTGTGAAATACTGGTCTGCCAGGTAGGAGATGGAGCCTACAGAGGCTTGGACATAGCAGAGGGGATGGTCTGGCTGGACAAGCTAGGAGGGCCTTGAAGCAATGAGCTTCTAGGTTAACAATCCCTAGGAGCTTAAAGAGGTCAGGCAATGAATGCTCATTTGAAACTAAAATGTGATGTTGAGAGAAAAAATAATTAAGGGATGTGGTCAGAAAAAAATCCTTCACTTCTTACACTGTGTCCTTTCAAGTAGGGGAAGAAAGATTAAGCTCCTTAATCAACTGCCTATGAGGTGCTCAAAGAAGATTCTGGGGCCCTTAGAGGCCAATATCTGCAGGGTGCAATGTGCTGCTAACTGTGATCCTGGAGAAGTGCAGAGGCCCTGAGTGACAGCTTTGGCTCTCCAGAGGAGCTAACGAGCCTGTGTGATCATGTTCCCTGTAGGACCTTAGCTTCAGAGAAGTGTAGAAACCTAAATTTCAGTGTGCCGTGGAGCTCTACCCTTAGGGCTGAGGACGAAGAGTTCATGCTAATAGTGCCAATGTCTGCATAATTACTAAAACTAAGCCGTATCTGTACTCAAACAGTCTTGCATCTAGAGTAGGCAAGTTTTGCATTAGACAAACCTGAAATAAGCTGTAGACTGAGTGAGGTGAGTGCAGTCCTGAAAGTCTGCAATGCCATGGAAGTCAAAACACCTCTTCCTCAAAAGAACAACCCTTTGCCTTCTGTCTCTTTAGAGGGCATTTTGTAAAGCAGTTATAATTATAGACATTCAACAGCTGGGAAAAGAACTAGTAACAGCAAATATAATTTTGATGGCAGTTATTATGGAAAAATAATGGAGAAAGATGCCTAAGAAGTCAATGACCTGCATTGAAAAAAGGATTTTAAAAAGGTCCATGAAATGTATTAAGAACTCTAACAATTGTCAGTGTTTAGATAAATAATGTAGAATTGTTGATAAGCAAAGGGATAAAAGCCATGCTAGATATTTCTGTGCTGCATCTGGGGAAAGAGAAGGAAATATATTTGTAGCATATAATGACAAAATACTTTAAATTTCAACAGTAATTCAAGAGCATATTAAACCAGCTACTATTTATGGTCTTAGATGAGCATGTCTGGAAAACTTCACACCAGGAATTTTAAAAGAGATGGTCAGTGAGCTTTCAGGATTGATATTCAGTAATTGTTTTATCAGACATGTTCCAGAATTCTGTTAAGAAAACTAGAGTTAGAACCAATACTTAGAAAATGTAAATTAAATGATGTAGCTAATTATGAACTTTCACTGTGACATTAATTTGAGCAGCTTAATGTGTACAGTCAGTATGTGAATCTATTAAAATAGATAGTATTACTTATGTCACTCAATATATGCTAATGAAAAACAAGATTTTGTTGAATTATCTTTAAATAAAGTTGTCACAAAATATAACAGAGCTTATGAAAAACACATTCTTGGAAAGTATATCACTGATTCATTTTTGACTGGAATTCCTAACTTGCAAATCTCAACTTTTTTTCAAATGGAATATTGCCAGGCTGGTGTATAAAGTCTCATGTGGGGGCACTGATTGTTTTTAACAAGCTGCTTGCCTTTCTAAAAGAAACATAATAGTTGATCAATTTTATTGAAAATAAGTGCAGGGGAAAAACAGATATTGAAAATGGGAAATCTGTCTACTGAAACAACAAGTCCCTAGATTCCTTGGTATGTAGAATACTGCTAAACTATACATCTTTCAGTAGAGATATAAATGAAGACATGAAAAAGTTCATGGCTTAGTTGTGGCTGGTTAGCTAGATTCCTCAGATGGCCAAGATGTGAATCTCAGGTGTCTAAACATCTAAGGTGAAACTCATGGAGCTGTTATACTGTAACTTGCAGGGTTCTTTCACTGAAGTGCTCAATCTTTTTCAGCATCCACAGCTCGAGCTGGGGTGCAACCAGTCCCTCACACTTCAGCTGCTGAGCCTGCATGCACTTGCCATGTCTATTGGAATATTCATTGTGGAGCCAGAGGAGAGAGCTGCACCTCAAGATGGAGGCAGACACTGCTCCCTTTGGAGCACCTGAATTTTGGATGGACCATGCAGCAAACCGAGGTGTTCATTTTAAGAGCGCAGTTTTTGGTCTTTCCTATTTATGACCCTCTCCTTATGCATCCTTTTATTTTCATGTTAAAAAATAATAAAAGAAATATTAATAATAATAAACTGAGACAAAAACTTGTATAATAAATTTAAACTTGGCACCAGCAAACTTGTTTTTCTTGGTTACGTTTTGAGGAGTCCTAGTAGTTCAAGAGCACAAGCTCACAGGCTGATAGCCATTTAGAAGGACTTTTACAGCACACACTTAAAACTCATGTGCAGTATGGATGCCTACACAGAGCAGAAACTGAAAATGGATTCTTTGAGCTATTGTATAAAGATCTACTGAGGCTGGAGGTTAGGTGACTGTAGTTAAATCTAGACAATTTCAATCTTGATCAGACTCCCATGGTGAGATTGCTTCACTATCATTGTTTGTGGTCCGATGGAATCTTGTTAGTATTTGTGAATCATTCAAGTGCAGCTTACAGAGCACTGATGGCATGTGCAACATGGCTCAGGAATTCCCAATTAAAGTAACCAGGTAATGCAGTTTTGTTGCTCTATTTCCATGATCTGTGCAGAGAAGTCACTCTAGCTCAAAGGAGCAGAAAGAATTAGGTAGCATCTCCTGCCTATTTAAACAGTCTGCCCTTGGGGAGGAAAACCCACAAAAACTGGAAGGAACCAACCATTCTGCAATCAGAAACAGCTGCTGCATTAGCAAAAGCAGGAATTTCAGTCAGTCAGAGGATGTTCGTATTTCCACAGGATTCTCACTTGCTTAATAATAAAAGTAATAACTCAGGTGGCCATTACCATTTTTCAAAATACCCTGGTAATTCAATTGATGTGTTTTGAATAGAAGTTTAGGAATGAACAAGTAATTTCAGAAACTGTCAATAGCAAGGACTGTTTTTCTATGCATCTGCCTCAAGACTAAGTGAGGTTTGACCTCACTTAATGTGTGAAGATACATTAAACATCTTTCCATAAGTGAGCTGGCTAATTGGATGTCACTTGTCGGAAGGGATAACAGCAAAGTAGAGATCACAGAAACATACCTCAGGTGGCAGTAGAAGGGTGAGTCAGGAGTTGGAAAGGTGCTTCCCAAGAAAACTTATGAAGGTGTGCTTGACTTTTCATCCCAATCACTCCATAGAAGAGGATTTACAGTACACACTTAACATTTTGCGATGAAAAATGTTTAAAATTATGATCATTAAAACACCAGAAATCAGAGAATGTATCTGAGCTCACTACTGAAGCTAAAAACTCATCAGAATATCTGTTGTGTTTAGCGGCAATCACAAGCTCACCAATAAGAAAGATGAATGAACCAAAGGCTGCCAACCTCAGAGACTTCAGTCCTCCCCTACGAGGAAGCTGATCAGCCTTGATAAAATGTGGCTGCACGAGTCCTATCTCCTGTTCACTTGGGGGCTTACAGAATTGGTGATAACATTCACCTTGCTGGATGAGGAAAAGTCTGCATTTCTAACTGCATAGTGTAATGAAAAGGCACACCTGCGTCCCCCTTCGACGTTTCCATTTGCCTCATGAGGAACTCATTTCTTCAAGGAAGCAACTGCCTCCACACACTTTGTTTAGTTTCATGTACTCTAGGTAAGGCATAGCCAGAAAATGACAGATTTGCCAACATGGCAACAATCCAGAAATAAGATGATAGGTGAAAAATGACAGTGACTATCGGTGATGGCTCAAATATCTGCTTGCAGTAGGGACTTAGAAATGACATACATCTATCAGAATGCTGGCACACAGAAATATCTCTCTTCTCAAATAAGTCACATAAGATGTCCATTAAAAAAGTCAAATCAAATGTTACAGAAGAGGAAATATCTAATGACATAGGACAGTATTACATATCTTACCCTAGTTTTGCTAACTGTACTATTCCCAGGAGCTGCAGATGCATTCAAAGTCCTTTAGAATGTTTTTACTTTCTCAGACATATATTAAGGATTAGATTATGGTAAATAATATTCAACATAGTTAAACAATTAGGTAACAAATTTCCTCCCCTTGTTTCTTGCCTTTTTGAAAATATTTAGAACCTGATTATCAGAAAGAAATAATTTTTCAGTGTGAAAGATGTGAAACACTTTGTTAACATATTGGTACTCATAGCTTCACGTGTCAGATTATTTTCTACAAAACATGCTGGAAAAGCATGCAACAAAATATTCAGTACAATATTCAATACAGTTTTATTCTGTACCTAGTCTAAGGATATGAATTTATTTAGGTAATAAAGGATACTGTTTTTTAAAATGAGACATTTAATTTACAATCATATTTTACAACTGGCTGAGCTAGTTTCCACTAATATTTTTCTAAGTTTTTTTTCATAATTTTTTTTAAAATGCTTTTTTAATTATTAAAAAAGAAAATAAATAAAAAATAAATATTTTCAGAACAAGAGAAAAACATAAAAACCTTTCTTCATTTTAATGATGCTTTCCTTTTTTTTTTTTTTTAATAGAACAGCTCTAGATTAAAAAAAAAAAAATGTTTTAGGATGTTCACATTTGACCTGTAAGTAGTATTCTTACTGGGTGACTTAATGGAAGTTTGGTGTGTGCCTGTTGTGTTGTGGTGTGGAAAAGTGCTGTTCATGAACGTACAGCTCATTTCAAACGCGTTTACCGGACTGGTTCACAACATGCTTAGTTAAGCTACAGAGCCCGCTTACGCACGAACTCAGAGGTAATGTGGCAAGTGGGATGAGGCAAGACTTTAACAACGTCTTAATCCCTGTGCTGCCTGAAAGATATAAGTAAGATAAAGGAGAGGAAAAGTTGATTCAATCTTTTAACAAAACAAGGCTTCTTTCTCTCTAGATTGCATACTGATAAATTGTAGAGTAACAAAATACAAAGCTTCTTTTAATGATTGGAAAACCTTGTTTCTGTGCACTTCAAGACTAGGGCCTAATGATCATAAATCTGGCACATGGTATTGGGTACAAATCACCATAAGATACAATATAACTACATATAATATGGAAAAAAAATCTGCATTTTAGTGCACAGGAGAAACAAACTAGTATTAAAACAAGCATTTAGTCGGGATCAGGATAAACATCTTGTTCTACATATTTTAATGTGTTTTACCATGTAGTATTACAGTTTTTCAAATTTTAAGTTGTGCATTCAGATATGACTTCACTGACAAATGAAAGAAGTAAAAGTGGAAGGGACAAAGAAATTACTTTTCCTTTTGCTTCATGTTCATGGTTTCCTTTTACTTCACATGCCAGACCATGTGAGTAGAACAGGTTGCAAATGCACAAACTGTCTTTCATCAATTCCATCTGCATCCATCACAGCTGTTTTAAATCTTATGTTAAAACAACTATTTGAAGATAGTGAAATTCACCTATGAGCTAATTAATCATAGTAGGTTAGACCAGCTTGGTCCACTGTGTTCTATCAACAGAAGCATTTTGCAATGATCCATTGCAGCACTTTGAATCCAGGTGACATTATTTATAGTACGAAGCAGTGGCAATAGACTTTCCTGGTATCTAATTTAAGAATATCAAAACCAGTTCTATGTTCTTTATCCCAAGGACATTGTGATACTATTAAACTAGTCTCATGTCAGTGTTTTCTCAAAAATATCACACTGAGACACAAGATGATGCAATGCCCACTTCCCTCTACTCTGAATGCAGGAGCAAAAATAGTGCTCACAGAAAGCTAAGTAATATACAAACAGCCAAAGAAGTTGTATGTTCACACTGAATTATGTAACTTAAGGAATTCCCCTGTATAATTATTTGAACATTAAAACATTGTATTTTTTAAATATCCACCCTCCATCAAATGCTGCGGTCCTAATTTTTATTGGATTAAATGCACCTGGCAACATACAACTGAAAAGTTCTAATCTTGGCAAAGTCAAGTAGTCAGAGTATTCATGCTCTCTAATATTTGCCAAAGGTTTCTTACTATTTCATAGAGTCCAGTGCTTAAGAAAAGGATAAATAAAAACTAGAAAACTGTTATTTTCTAAATAGACATCAGAAAATGATGTGTATATTAATGAGGTGTATATTAAGTTCAGTATTGTAACTGTGCTGAGGAGCTTTATGCAGCCTGTAGAAGGTACCTCAAGCCAATAGTCTGGAAACTCTGAATGTCATCCCAGAAGTTTCTTTCCAAAGCTGAAGGTCACTCTTCTTCAGAAATGTCCCTGTTATCATCTTACCCAAAGGGAACTTCTGTGAATACTCAGCTGGGATGAACACATTAAATCCTATCCATCACCTGAGGAAAATGGTAAAAAAAAAACCATATTCAGTTTCTTATGGAAGCAGTATAACAGCTATAAAGCTGTTAAACCAGTAGGCTTGCCAGATTTGTTCAGATGGAGTTCCAGTTTTTGCTCCAAATTGATCCGTGTTCAGGATCACACTTGTTCTTGCTCCAAACCCAGCAAGTGGTATTTCATAAGAGTGAAGCAATGTTAGAACTGTCATCTGTCTGTGTAGAATAGGACTTTGTGGTGTCATGACTCGGACAAGACAAAGTGATTCCTGAGAATGCCAGCGTAGCTCTGCTTTTGGTACCTCCATGGCTGAGGGGCACCCAAGCAGCAGAACCTTACAGCTACATCTTTATGTTTTCAGAAATTATACAGAACTGATAAGAATACAGAAAAACTTGAAAGAATAACAGCGAACAAAGCTGAGAAGGTCGATCAGGTAACCAAAAACATCCAGTGAAACTGGAAGCTTGCTTATCAAAGTTACTATATATTTTTATGAAAATCAGGACTGTCATTTAAATCAGTAAATGTTGACCCATGGGGAGTTTGCACCTTTCTGTCATGAATCTGACAATTCTTGGAGCCAGTACAGTAGATCAGACAAGTCCATGAAGATGATGTAATAGAGTAATATATTTAAAAATAAAATTAATTTCAATATACTTTATTCGCATCTAACTCATTACCAGAAGCACCTTAAAACATGGATGTTAACAGAAAAATATTTTGCTTTGTATTAAAAATAATCAAACCCAATTTTTTTTAATATTAAAAATGTATATGTATTTATATAGAATATTTTTACAGCTACATAATAATAGTACCATATTATGAGAATTTCTTGATATTGCTGCAGTTGGAAACATAAGAACTTTATATAGTTTGTTTCTTTGTAATTTCACATAGTCTAATGGACTTAAAATATTCTGTATGGATTGAAAATACTCTGCACTTGTTTCTAAATCACTCAGCTATCTCAGAATTACTATCATGGTGTAAATCTATTCGACAGTGGTTTCAGCCTGCCCAGATGTGACATGGTGTGTCAGAATGAAAACCCGCTATATTTCATAGGATTGGTTATTTGGCTTTCTTGGACAAGAGATCTAATCAGCTCACTCACGTTTCCCCAAGGGAGGTTTCAGACAGTCTTCATTGTGTAGGAGGGCACCCTGGCTGTGCATTGAGATTAGCCTGCAGAGATTTAATGGGGTTGAGAAAGAAAGGTAAGCTCCCTCCTGCTGCTGGTAAACACTGTTATTGTTCTCCATTCCCTGCTGAATGGCACAAATGCAATTCTGCAACGTTAATTACTGCAATAATGAAAGAAATGACACAAAACAACCAGGAATGTGCTAATTCAGTAAGACTCAAGTCATTGACATATTAGTCCCTTTATTGCTTGTTGTTACTTTCAGGCACGTACTCTTTTACTCATAAATACTGAGTGGATTCTGGGGACTTAGTATTCAAATAATAAATTAGTAAAACAAAGATTAATGTGAAAGAAGTGGTGCCCAATGATCTTTTAGAAGCTGTCTGGTCAGTACCTGAACACAGAACATGTCTGATGAAGTATATTAAAAAAAGAACTTATCCATCCTTGCAGGAGTTGCAAACTGCTTCCTTTTCAGTGTCCAAAAATGAAGACTTGCTTAATGTTATTTATATACTAACCAGGAAGGAAGAGGTGGCAAGTTATTAGGCTGCACCAAAATACTGTATTTTTCCCCTGCTTAGACTTCCCACAGTACCATGAAGGAGATGAGTGATACTAATTTTTTTGTGAACGTCTTACATGTAGCTGTGGATGACAACGTGTGAATCTGTGTTTACACTGCTTGGAAACCACAGGCCTGTGAAACAGAGTGACAGGTCTCCTGTATCTGTAGCCTTGTACCAGCAATGGGGAGTGAGAGAAAGCTTGAGCACAGAATCAACCCTTTCTCAAGGTCTCAGGGAGAACTCAGTGGGAATATTCTCAACTCTTTTTCCTAAAAAGGACCACTGCACTTAGGTAACAATCCTATTTAAAACCCACATATACACTGCAAATGTAAATTCCGTGGTAGAAGTCAAGCATTACCTAACAATAATGCACAAAGAAACAAATTCTTCTAAAGAACTGAATAAGAAAGCAAGTCTTGCATGCCACAATATGTATCTCTAAAATCATGAAAAACAGTACCACTGGGAACTGCTAACAGTTTCAGCTGCAACATGAATAATCTAAGTAATCCTTTTTCTACTGAACCAAAAGGAAAAATGAAAAGACTTTCATTGAAATACAGTCATAAATTCCATCCATAAGACTTTTCCTGCAATTAAGTTACATTTACTGGTCCACTACTCCCTTAAAAGGAGCATTAAACACAAAGACTTCAATTATTCATGGTCAAACAAAGTTGATTCTATTGCTACAGTCAAAGCAGCATTCTGTTACTGTGGTTATTTCTGTAGTATCTTCAAAAAGGGCACATAGTCTGTGAAAACATGTAAGTTTTTGGGTAAAAGCTATTTCCATGATCAATCCTAACTTCTTACATTTAATACTTCTGCCATTTGCTCCTTTCATGAGGATGAAATTTGCTGGGAGCTTTTGTCCCCTTCATCCCTTAAAGGGTAAGCTGACTGAAATACACTATTTTTTTTTTTAACCTAGTTCAAACATCCTGAGAAAAAGAAGCCTTTCTCTCTCTAAAAGTAAAATCAAGAAACAAAAACCACAGGTAATTACTGTTATGGAAAACTTATCAGCAAGAAAGAAAAACACAGGGAACTCCACAAAATTAACTCTGTGGAAGAAAGTTTGTGGTTCTTGTGCCGTCAGCAGAGGGCTTAAAAGAGCTGCAGAGGGTGTAATATCTATGAAGAGCCGTACCTACTTCTTCTACTGCTAAAAGCTTCTGTAGTACTCGCCACTCACTTGTCCACAATTCCCAAGTGCTGTCCATTTCCACTCATGATGCCATCTCCCAAGAGTTGGCACCCTCTGCTGCTGCCAATTGCTGCCCAGCTTCAGTCTGAAATACCCTAAGTGTAACTGCCTTAATTAAGCTGAGGAAGTATGTGTTTTAAAGGTCAAGAGTTCCCAATGAATCCTAGGAATTTAAGAAGGGATAATATTGCCCAAAGACACTAAGCAAAACTTGATCTTCTAGAGATACTTGTTTCATTTTCAAAGGTTGAGAATGAATACAGATTCTCAATATTCTTTGGTATAAGAAAATACCAGGGATACATTTCTTTGACTCAGTAAGAAGTCTGGCATGTGATCTATTAAATGTAATGTTAACAGGGAGAGAAATGCTTTCCTCAGTAGACCTCCCTAATAAGCATGACCCTGAAAGATGACAGGATGTTACAGACTCAAAGTGTTGCGTATAAATCTGTTTTCATGTAAATGTGCTACACACTGACAATTGATTGAGATGCGTATACAGAATAACATAAATACTTCTTCAAAAGGTAGTAATTTGTTTCTTCAATGTCATGCTCTCTGAATCATGTCTTTCAAAGACATGGAAGTTAATGAATGCCTACCAGGACTAAAATAATTCTGTCTGACCATCTTGCAGATGTCAGAGGTTTAATAGATTTAAGTGTTCCTCTTTTTTTGCTGGAATTTGGTATCATAAAAAAGTGTAACTGAAACAGAAAATAACAGCTAATGTATAAGAGGTAGGAAATTGTATCCCAGTGATACTGACAAATTCTCAATTGATATCTGAATTCAGAGATGTTCCTCTTTTTAAAGGTTTCATTGCTGTTTTGTACAGAAAGTCTTGAAGGGAAGGAAGACTACAAATCCAAAAGGCATATTGTTTCTTTATACAGGATTTAGAAATTACAGTGCCAGTGATTTATGACCACAAGATTCAGCAGAAGACATTAAAAGTTTAGGTTCTTATTAAAAAAAGCAATAATGTTTTCAATTTTTTCCTCAAACAAGAGATTACCTTGATGCACTACAGCTTCTTGGCTTCAAACAAGGGACAGAAAGGTGAGAAAGCAATTACAGTGTTAAACCCCCCCTAAAATCCTAACCTCTTCTAAAGCATTGTCTTTCTTTCTTTCCTGTTCAACCCATGTATTTATGAAACTTATCACTTAAGTAACACCTACTTAATGTACCAAGAAATGTAATAGCGGATAGAGAATTTTTTCTGGCTTTGTTCCCTTTGGTTTGAAGAAGAGGAACTGAAGATGATTATGTGGGTTGGGCACTTCAGTCACAAGTTGCTTACATGCATGACTACCCTTCAAAATTTCTCTTTACTTCATCATTTTTGACTCACACATCATTGACACAAGGCCTATGACAATAGGAGACTGCAAAAACCATGAAGACGACTTTTGGAATAATTCACTTGACAACTATGTTTGTGGGAAAGAACATCAGTAAAAGTGCTGTACAGGTACTGCAACTGAGCCTTTTCATTACATGAAGAGCAAAAAGCTTCATTAATTTTTGCTGTAGGGCATCTCACATTTGAATAGTTATATTTAAGTGACATTCTAGCTTTCTCATGAGACACTTAGAAGGTCTCCTCCTAGATAATTAATTATAACCTTGCAGTCTAGTGAAGAATCACAGGAAAAATACAGTCTTCAACTAAAAATACCCCAACGTATTGAGGAAATTTAGACAAGGACCACATGTATTACAAGAATATTCCAAATGCATTGTGTTATCAGTATATTCTAATAAATTACTTTTATTTTTGCACATTTAAAGATGGACTTTGTTAATAATTAAAAAAAAAAACCAACCTAAAACCCACAACCCTTTGACAGAATAAGTCACATTGTCATCAGAGGAATTGTTAAAATATCAATAAAATTTCTCCACAAAATCAGCCTAATTTTCTGTCAGTCTGCCTGGAAAGCACAGGAATTTATAATGCACAATTATTCTCTAAGAGTAAATATGCTCCTGTGTATTGCATTTGCATGGAAGAATTAAACAGAATTTTGCCTTTTGGATGTACAAATTATTGTCACTATCTGATATCAGATTATTTTAGAATAACACCACAGAGTAATTTAATTGGAATTCTGAAAATCAGTCACCTAGTCCATTTCAAAGTCAGGTCCAATTATACCAGTTTGCTCAGGAGTTTGTTGAGTTCTGAACCTCTCTGAGGATGAAGATTCCACAACCTCTCTAGGCAACCTGCTCCAGCATTTGACCATCCTTACAGTAAAAGCATTTTTCATAACAGCCATTTGAGTTTTCTAGTGCTCCATCTGGTGTCCATTGTCTCTTATGCTATTATTGCACCTCTGAGCTCAGAGTCAGGCTCTGTTGTCTCCATACCATTCCATTTGGTAGTTGGAGACTACAAGTTCCTCCTGTAACTAACTCCTCTAATATTAATGCTGTACAAGTCCAGTTCTTTCCAACTCCTCTTCTATATCAGGTGCTTCAGCCCCTGAATATCTTGGTGCAACTCTGCTGGACTCACTGCCGTATGTCAATGCCTTTCTTGAACGAGCCTTAAACTGGATGCAAGACTCCAGATGTGACCTCCCATGTGTCAAACAGAAGGTAAGGATCACTTCCCAGCATCTGCTGGTTATCCTGTTGGTAATAACCACCCAGGATGTGGCTGGATGGCACATTACTGACTCATATGCCATTTATTGTCCACTGGGACCTTAAGGTCTGTTTCTGTCAAACTGCTTTGCAACAGTACTGGCATATGGGGTTATTACATCCTGGGTGTGGGGCTGCAATTGCTTTTGTTGAATTTCATACAGTTCTTGTTGACCCAATTTCCAGCTTGTGGAGATACTGAGACCTGTCCTTCCAGCGTACAGACTACCCCCTCAAATATGGTATTGCCTGTGAACTTGCCAAGGGATGGCACCATTCCAGCAGGACATGGCATTGTTGATCAGGTTTTGTTCAGGTGGGTGTGTCACCCTCCTTACAGTCTGTATCCCACCAATTTGTCTATAAAGATAGCATAGGAAAACAAATTGTAAATACTTAAGATTCCAACTAGTATCCTACCTGAAACAGCTCACAGTCCTTCTAGATAATACAATTTATTAATTATTCATTGATTACAGACAAACAGAATAGTATGGGAAGTTCAGTTAGGGGCTGAATCATATAAAGAATCTAATTACTATCTACAAAATCAGTATCTGCAGGTGAGAGCTGTTTCATAGGAAATAAAAGTTAAGGATATTAGTAACATAAAAATATATATATTAGATAAAACCTAGACTTCAGGAAACCTTATTCAGAAATGACTGTACTGAAGGTTTGTGAGTCCAAAAGTTAAAAAGTTTGTGTGATTTTTTCCCTGATGAACAGCACTTAGTCTAACTGTTAGACCTCTGTCTACACACACTTGGCCTCCCTCACTCACAGAATGATAATTTTAAACCTGTGATATGCAATTGCCAGCATTTTTACCTTGGTCTCTCAGAACAAGAAAAGGAAGGAAAAGGAAACTGAAACTTTCCTGGAGCAGAGGAAGTATTACTGTGCTTCAACTGTTTGAAAAATGAAGAAAAGTGTATCTGGGAATCATAAGCTTGATAGAGCTAAGTATTATATAGTAAATAATTATTGTTCTTGCTCAGGTTAGAAAAAATAATTTAAGAGATGTCAAGGAAAAAGGTGCTAAGAAGAAGGAGCTTTCTCTTAAATGAAATCTGAGCAATATTTTCAGTATGCAGTACTTACAAGATCTATATTTATGTTGTACATAGAAATGTACCATATACAGTCAAGAATGCTTTGAAAAGTTAGAGAACTTTTGTATCGTCAGAATAGATGGTAGAGTGGAATAAACAAGCAGAATGTGTTCTTGGACTTTGGTATTTTCATGCAATTAAATATGGTGAGTTACCCATTTCCCCATTACACACTAGAGTCCTCAATCTTCATGCTTCTATTATTACATTGATGTAACTTCACTAGTGTCTAGCTCATTAAGTATGAGTGCTGATAATTAAGATGTACTTTATTGCTTCTTTAAAGTATTTTTAATACCTGTTTGGTTATACAAATGACATCAAGTGATAAACTATAAATCAAGGCCAGTAAGATTTTTTTCCAGCTGACATGAATTTCCTTCATAGAAAATACAATATAGTTTGGTACTAATGCATGTATATTTTGAAAATTTCTATTAGCCAGAATAGTGGCAAGGAATGTGGCATGAAACACAGGGTCCAGAAAAAACAGTATAAAAAGGTTGAAACATGCATTAATTTGAACGCTCTGAATAACACGTCCTCTAACTGCCCAGATGTGTACAACACACTAGTGTTTATTTATCTTTTAAAATTCAAATAAATGTTAGTAAAATTATTGTATGCATAATTTTCACACATTTAATTCACATGACAGATCTAGAAATTATTTTATGAATCATAAGATTATTTGACAGTTAAAACCAAAACAATTGTTTGCTTTTATAGTAAAATGGCTATCATTATGGTGAAAATAACTTTCTTTAATGAAAAGCTCCCCAAAGGATTATTTTGAATAATTTTGGAAAAATACTATGGTGATGGTTTCTTCTGCAGTTTCTTGTACCATATAGGTGCCTCTTTATTTGTCTGTAAAAGAAAGAGGATTTAGTTGTGAGACAGTGAACAGAAGAAAAACATGCAATCTACGCAATTTATACGATCTATACAAGTCTCCCTCCTTCCTGTGTAGTTCACAGTTCAGTTCTTTGCTTAAATGCAAATATCAAAAACAACACTACGCATTAAAAGTTACTATTACAACATACCATAATTAACCTCTCCCTATTTCCAGGTTATAGAAAGCAGGTTATACAGTGAAATGAAATAATTTAAAAAAAAATACCTGTCAAAACTAAAACAAGCATCAGATGTGCCATAAATAGGTTTCATTTGAAATATAAGCTGTGTTTTCCAGCTGAGAAAGGAGTGGATCTTGGTAAAGAGATCTTAGGTGTGCCAAAACTGACCAACACTTTATGCAGAAATATAGTTCTTAAAATTTTTAATTGAAAATAAAAGAATACAGTAGTTTTCTAACTCTGTAGAAGGTATTTTAATTGCAGAGAATTATCTGTGAGCAACTTTTCCTTGCCTTCATAATCCTATGGGCTGCTAAACAGTCAGGATTTCTTGTGGAAAAATCAGTGATGGTTTGTATAAAATAAAATAGTTTAAGTTTTAATAGAAATAAAACTAATCAAGTTGAGGTGGAAAAAGATAAAGACTATTCTGCTTCCAGGGTTGGGTATAATCTCTTTAGTGAGCACTGTCTCAGTCTGTTGTCCCTAAACTTGTTCCTTTCTTGTTCCCTTTTCTAACTGTTCTCTATTCATTCTTTCCTCCAAGACTTAAAGCATTCAATTTCAAAATCTACTTTATTAATTTTGAAGATTTCAGTTACAAAAACAAATTTGTCTTATTTTTGCAAGCTTTTAGAATTCTAGAAATTAACCTAAATTGGCAGGATTTTCACAGGACTACTGATTTCTTTTCCTATCTAAGAAGAAAACCTGTGTCGTCTGCTCATTTTCAGTTCCCTACTCTGCAAAGGCTGCAAAGGCTAGAGTTTTTCACAGAGAAATTCGTTACAATTTCTTAATGTAAATGCAGTTTTTCTGGATTGCTACAGAGTTCCTATATTCCTAAGTAAAACAGGACAGATTATGCACTGAAACCCGGATCATCTACACAAACTGTTTCCTTATGTTCTGGATCACTGAATAGCTCCATCAAAAACAAAGTTTGGGCAGTATGATTTAGAACTACCAAAAGGACTATGGATGAGACAGCACTCATAAGCCTGTGTTTAGTCTAATAATGCTATTCAAGCAAAATCTGAACTCCTAAAATCCCCCAATGTCCACACATCATGTCCCAGAGATGCTACTGTTTCCTCCTTTTTGTGTTATAAACCCAGTATGTGGTGTGTTTACACTACAAACCTCGTATCGTTTAAGACACTGTATGTTAAAGTCTCCATCAGGAAAAAAATTAAAAAGACAAAAAAGAAAAAAAAAAAAGAGTTCTCTTTGGACCAAATCAGCACATATGCTATGCAGTGTGAATATACCCACTCCACCCCAGAGAAAAGTGGTATAGTGAAGTTTGTAAATAAGAGTAATTATTTCTTTTGTGATTCAGCATTGCAACTTGAATCTATCAGCTCAGACACAGTCATCGTCAGAAACTTCTAAACCATTTTCATGAAGCTTTCCAGTACCAGAAGCATTAAATCTGAAGTGCCTCTGGTACTTGGATTAAAATCCAAGCTTTTAGTTTCTGAAGGAATAAACCAGGTTTCTATAATTTAAACCCTTGTAACAGGGCTTTTTAACATCAGACTTCCTTAGCAACAGAAGTGATACCAATACCGGTGTTCTTTTTTTTGTATATAGATACATACACACATACACATTAATATACATCAATTTAAGTATGCAGAAATGCACCTATTTCCTCACTCCTTCTTCTCAATATAGATATGCACAAACTGCACTTATACACAATCATGGTAAATTTAAATTAGTATACATGGTCTGTGAATCCCTACAACTTTTAAAATCTTGCTAGCCACTCAGTATTGTAATACGAGGTATTTTTTCTAAAGAAAGACCTGGTTTGCTGTGAACTTAAGATACAGAAAGTCACCAAAAAGTTGAAAAGCATCACAAACTCTTAATTTTTCTCCTTAACATTGACTGTTTCCATAAAGATTTGAATTAATTATACATCTCCCTGAGGGATGAATTCACATTTGTCTTTTTAAAAAGTAAGGAGAACCAATAGAAGTTTTGGCACTTACTCTTATCACAGTACTTACAAATAATGTTGGCTTAGGTGTAAATATATTTTCTTCTTCATGTTCTGGCAACAGTTTTACCAAAGGGTTTGATTTTTTTTCAGCGGCACTTTTTACACCCGTATGAGATTGAGGTAGATTTTGTTCATAGTGTTTACCATGTAGAGTAATAATAATTTGCTTCATTGTGGCTAGTTCCTATAAAATCACAAAAGAAGAATGCTAAGTTATTCAGTTAAATTACATTTTAATCTATAAATATTTACTCATTAATAATAAATTGATATTCACCAAACACGGATCAGTAAATGTAAAAAAAGAATACATACTTGCTATAATTAATAAGATTATTACTTAAACCCTAGCAAAGTAAGAAAATAAAATAGGCACAGAGGATTTATACAACTCAAATTTTGTCTTGAGCAAAGGCTGTAAAAGACAACATTTACTGTGTAGTAAGAACATTATCTCTTTTAACTTAGACGTCCATTCCATTTAAAAGAATTCTTTTGCATTTATTTTTTCAGGCTAACATACAAATCTAATTTGAATGACTGTGACAACTTGTACTTTTGAGCACTAGGTCTTGCACAAAAATTTTATAAATACATTACTAGAAATATTTCTTTATATCCCGATTAGAAAAAAAAAATCAAAGAAGAACCTTTAGAGGATGCACAGCAAAAAAAGGATCAGAATGGAAAAGAAGTTTTGTGAGAAATTAAATTTCCAGTGTGGAAAAAGGAATGAGAACATATAGAAATGCAGCCTTTTTTTGGACATACTAGTAATTTGCTTTGAAAACAATTTGAATTAAAAATGTAATCTTTCCTTAATACTTGGCTGAACAAAACAGATCACTCAAAATGTACAGGAGAGTGAGAAAGGAAAAACCATAGCATTTCCTGACATTAACTGGACATCTTCTTTTGTCATCTTTCACCACACCTACCTCCTAATGTTCCCCCTCCAGCCCATGTAATATGCAAGATGACTATAAAATAAGTTACAGAATTTAAAGCATTATTATTATTACTACTATTAGTAGTAATGTTTAGTTTAGTTTATTATTTATTTTAGTAATGTTTAGTTATTTAGAGCATTTACTCTTGTAGAATTAGAACAGCTAGATCAGTAGAAAAGCCTTACAATGTTAATTTTAAGAGGATTTTACATGTTTTAAAATATTAATTTTTTTGTTTACTTGCTTTTTACAAATGGTGTTGTCTTCAATAAGCAACACTGTTACTGTATTAACCTTATATATAATCAACATTCTGTCTCATCTCTGAACCAGAAAAGGGTAATTTGTTTTTATAGCTGAATGACAAATATTTGTTAAATCTTACCTATTTAATACCTGCTGGAAAATTACATTGATGCAAATTCCATTTTCATTGAATTATTAGTAATGAGTTAAAAAACCCTCAGCTTTTTAAAATACTCCTGCCATATACCTTCTCTCTGTCCACTGCTGCTTTTAATACAAGACACAAAGTCAAAAGAAACATGCTGAAGCCTTTAAATTGTCGAACACTAACTCAGTTACATGAATGAAAGTTACACTCCACGGACCTGCTTTATCAAGTGCACAAATTGTTCTTGTATCTCAGTCATTTAATATTAACTATTTGCATAATTCAGCCATGTGTGGTGGCATGTTGAAATAGCATGACTGCAGAGCAGCTGTTTAAAAGGACTGCATAGCTGATGCCAGCATGTTTTTCAAAGTTGTAAACTCTGCAAAGATGTTGCCAAAGCAACACATAGACAGAATTTCTTGATGAAAATAACTCAAGCAAGTATACAGCAAATAAATACACCATCACAGGAGATTAAATTGTACATAAACAATGTTCTGACATTAGCAAATGGTGTTCCTATACTTAAACTGTGTTGTTCTGTGGACCAAATAGTTGCACGTTTGAACAAGGCAAAACCCAAAAAGTGTCACACAGATTTATTTCAGAAACAGAGTTGAAACTTGTATGTGTAGGGTCAAATTCTCTTGTGTCAAGATCCACCTGGCAGTTTAAAGTCTTCTCTACTTAATAAAATTTGTCCTGTACTTGACAGCACTGTCTGTTTTCAGACTTGGAATAAGTTCTGGAGAGTCAGCTCTCACATAAGCTTCCCTTCTCTAATGTGAAGCTTTAGGAAGGAATGACAGGGAGTGGGGATGAAAAATTAGTCCACAACAAAGAAGCTATTTTGACATCACAGCCAAATTTATCATGAGGATTTAGCTAAGGTCGCCTTAATATTTGTTCTAAACCCCCTCCACATTTAGCAAGGAAGACCTTAAGAAACTTGGCAAAATAAATAGCACAAGAAACACTGAATCCAGTAGAATTACTGGTATGTGTACTGCTAAACATGGAAAGAAAATTTCCCCAACATATTTGAAAGAGATTTGCTGTTTTCAACAAAGGAAATACTGAAAAAAAAGCTGTCTTGAACTGCAGTAAGGTTAACTATCTCTTTATATTTCTCTGCTCCTGAACATAATCTTAATGCTTACCTTCATTTATAAGTTCCAAACAAAGTACCTGCCATTGCTGGCATGCTACCTTGATTCTATGAATATTATTTTCCAATCCTAAAATCCAGCAAGTTGGTCTAGAAAGGAAGGAAAGAAATCTAGAAAGTTGGTCTAGCAAGGAAAAAGCAGCAGTGGAGATTGTACTTAGCAGAAAGATGTGAACTTGTTCCATTGGGAACAAGACCTTATGAAAGAAGGGAAAAGTAGGTAGAGGCTTCAAAGGAGATGGGAAGAATCTTTTGTGGAGAAGGACATGTATTACTTTCAGGATAAGCTTAGTAGAGGAAGATGTGAAGAGAAATGGATGATTAAAATTCTTCTATTTTTTACAGTGTCGAGTCCATGTTTCTATGTCCAGGCAGAGCTGTGCAAATTGTTTGCTTACAATACTCCCTTCAGTTATTCAGTACTGTAGAAAAAGAGTGTTGCTAAAGCTCTGCATTTCCCAGTTTCTCTCGGCAAGTATTTGGTCTTTTCCACGCTGGCTCCTGGACATAAAAACCCTGCTACACAAGCTGTGTGTCACTGTGTTGAGGCTTCCAGGTCTGAGGCTTTGACTTTGGAGAGCCAGACAACAATCCTTGGGAGGATTATGAGTACCAACACCTCTGAGTGGATTCACCCAGCTCCTCCCTGGGCTGGCTTTACACCTTTGGTCTCAAAAACTACAGGAACACAAAGACCCACTCACTGCTTATGCAACATTCTGTGGGGACGTGGCAGTGTGGATACATGGAAAACAATGCAGTTGGCAAAAAAAGGTGGGTTAAGATGCCACAAGGAAAAAAGTAACCTATGCAGCTGGCATAAAAATAGTGCTTATATACAATTAGTGTCACCCATACAAACAAGTAGCAAGACTATATTAAGTATTTTGAAAGTCTGTCCACAGCTACCTGATAAATTTTTGTTAAGGATATTGCTCTGTGTCCCAAAAATCAAAGTAATGAGCTATGTGACACATTAAGTGGTATTTCACTCAAACTTAGAACACCTAAATTGCTGTATTTAAACATCAGAATCTAACCACAAGCTAAGAATCTAATTTTCCATTACAATGTAGCTTGGAAAGTGACTCCATTCAGAAGTGGGACACTATTGGCGTTGTAATATTAGCCTCGCTGATTAGGCTGCTGTTAACTATAAA
This sequence comes from Sitta carolinensis, assembly GCA_032173965.1. Taxonomy (NCBI): domain Eukaryota; kingdom Metazoa; phylum Chordata; class Aves; order Passeriformes; family Sittidae; genus Sitta; species Sitta carolinensis. Next base: position 36,497,844 of record CM063283.1, read on the forward strand.
GCACTAGAAAGATACCTCACCACAGACACCTTCATTTTAATACCTAAATTTAGTTGTGATAAGCTGAATCCACTTCTCAAACCTCACTCTCCTTCTCATTTACTTTTCTCAGGCTCTATTTTGCCTAAAACAACTTTCATCCTGATAGCCAGTGTGGAATCATAATTCCCCTTGCACACAGATTTGACGTATCAAATTATTTTCTTAAAAAGAACTGTGTTTTTTGAACAAGCTTTCACACCAGATTATCTTGGCAAGATTTCCAAAACATACAGAAAATCAGACTTTAGGACAATCTAACATCTTGCATTACACTTACGAATATTAATTCATATTTAGTAAAGATTACTTGAACTATAAAAGAATACTTGAAAATTCTGCATACATAACAAGAAAGGAGTTGGAATTCAAAGTGAGTGATTAGAATGAATGGACTGAGAACACTAGGAGTGATGTAGCAGGAGGTGAAGTAAGGTAACATGTATTGCATTGTAAATAGCATCAGGAGAAACTAGTTGCTTATTTCCATTTATTTTTGGTAAGTTATGTCCAACAACCTTAGTTAAAAATAGCAGAAGCAATTTTGTGTGCCAATATACAACCAGAGAAGGAGATATAAAGGTTGGACTCGATCTTAGTGGTCTTTTCCAACTTTAGTGTTTCTGTGACTCTTTATTTAGGTACGGACAAAAGATAGACAGCAGTCTTTTCCACTGTCCATTAATTAAAATGTTTTCTGGTTTGGCATATTTCCCAAATTATACCTTGCTAATTTATTAGGCTAAATGCTGGTGTTGTGGAACTTAACTGAAAATCATCAAGCTTTAAAACAGTGTTAAAAGAATCAAACCAAAAAAGTACAAGTAATTTTTAAAAGGTAAAGTAAAAAAGGGTATTACCTGCTCATATTACTCATACTTCATAAAATTGAGATTTTTTTATGATGTTTGAGCTTAAAGTAAAAATAAGCTGTAGTTTATTTAAAATAGATTTTACCTGTCTATTATGGATAATTGAAATAGTACCGTTTAGTTTTTTATAACAGTACATGGAGAACGGTTTTGGAATAGAAAGGAAGAAATTTGATTCCTTCAAATACCAATGCAACTAGAAGATAAGCAAATGCAAAAATAAGGCATGCAGCCATATAAAATATAAATGTATTTTGAGTTACAGATATTATAAAGGGAACTCTATTAACATTGGTTTTGATGTCCTTGATATATGCTCAAACATACATATACCAAAAGAAGAGCTTACATCTTCCTAATTCAAAATTAATAGAATATTAAGTATTATAACAAAAACATAACTTACATCGTCAAAGCAAACCAAAAAAGAACTGTCTCGTGGGAAATGACTGAGGCATAAAAAGGTGCTCTTTTATCATGTAATTAATGAATTATGTGAAAGAAATGCCTACATGAATCATTGTAATCAAGTATAGTATCAAGGTAGTAATTTAATTCTTTTTTTCAGTGAATTGTCAATAGTACAAATTTTTTTTCTTTCTGTCTCTGTCATGTAACTGTAATTAAAGAAAGAATCCTCTCTGCACACTCAAAAGCTTGAGATTGCACTTAACACTATATATGTGTATATATAGTTATAATTACTATATAAATTTATATAAGCAGTTAATGAGACATCTATATATCATGCTCTGGAAGCAGATGCAAAATAACAGTCCCAAGAAAAAGTAACTGGCTAAGAGGAATCAATCACATACATGTCAATTCTTAGGTTCTTACGGCAGGGAAGTCTTGCACCTCAAATAATCTCCATACAATGGTCTTGAAAAGAAGCTTTACGTAGATCAAACCAAACAGTTGGAACTCCTCAGTAGGAAGAGATATATACCCTATGTCGTCTCAAGATAGCTCATTCTAATGGTAAATTTAATGGCTCTTTTCTATCACTAAAATCATAGAAGAAGTCAATGGGCGTCAGATCCCTCTGACTCTTTCCTCATGCAGTAAAGCTCATGTTTACTGTACTCAGGTAAATGTCCTCTAAAGCAAAAGTGACCCTGATAATAATATGTCCAGTTAATTGAACCTTTATCATGGCAAGTCGCATTCTACTTTTAACTCTGCATATAGAATTTAGGAATTCTATATACAATTCACAACTGCATATATTTATGAATTTACAACTGGAAACTTCACCTCAGATTATAACTCCACTTTGAAGGACAGAACTCATATTGTGGAAACTGAACAAGAGATTTCTGCCCTAGAAAATGAATCAGATTCTGGCAGAACCACTGAAATTTGATGACTGACAAGTGTTCCCAAAGAACAGAGCATAAAAGAATAGCACAGAAAACCAATTTCACTGTCAAAATCAGATAAATCAGATGAAAGAGGGATAAAACTAGAGGTTCTCCTTCCTCAGGGATGATGATCAAAAGTTAAGGTTTCTCAAAATTTGTGAGTCAAGCATTAACGTGATGATTTTAGACGTGTATTCTCACTCCCAATCTGTAAGTCCCCCATACTGTGAGAGCAAAGCGTGTATGGTCAGGACCTCCTTTGGGAAGCTGGTATTCTTCTCTTGAACTGCCATATGGTCCCCATGTGGTTAAACTATAACTCAAAATAAAATATGTACCCAGTCTGGAGTTTGACTGTACATCCCCATGCATGGAAGGGATTGAACAAAAAACTGCTTCACAAAAAGACTTTTAGTGCACCACAACTTGAGTCCAGAGACTGGACTCTTCTCAATGTGGAAGCCAAATAGTAGCTTTGAATGTAGCAGCCTGGTGACTCTTATGGCTGCATTAACTTCTTAAATAACACTAACAATAAAACAAATTAATATATTAGAACATACAACTGAGGGAAGATAGCCATACTGGCATGAAAAACATGTTCATGGCAAGTCAGTGCAATCTGTTTTCACAGGCATGTTTTCTCTTAGTTATTCAGCTATTGTAGTCTTCAAACAAGTCTGCACACGGTAAAAACAGAGTTCAGAAATTGAAGCTACAGATTTGTTAAAGAATACCGATTTGAGAAACTTAAACCAGCATTTAAGAATGTTCAACCCATTTGGTAATGTTCTGTAAAGAGCATATTCTGGAAAGATTTCTCAGTCTCTGAAGAATTAAAAGTTCATGTTCAATATACAAATGTTCAAGAGAGGATTCAGAGAAAAAAAAAAAATGTACTTCCTATATCTCATTCTTGAGGGAAATCTGGAAAAAGGCAGGGCAGGGTGGTTCAGAAGAAACCATCTTCACAGCTGTCTCAAGGTGTTCACTAGGATCAAGCTTAATGGGCATATCAGGTGATGGTAGAGAAAATACTAAGGATATTGCCCTCTTTGAAGTCCTGTGCAGTTCCTTACTTGGATCCCTCTTAGACTCCTACTGTAACTTTTGTGAAAGTAAAGGTATATTAAAAATAAAGTTGTATCATTTAATTGCTAATACTAAGGTGGTGAGGGATCTTTGTGAGAACTCTAATTGCAGTTTGGCTTTGGAACATGCGACTGGATACTTGGTTGGATTTCCTCACATGCATCTTTAGATATCTTCAGTAATAACAGTTAAATCTAGGCAAACTAGCTTGTCTGATTCCTCTATATTGCTGTTGGTGAGAAATTAAAAAGTAATATTAATTTTGCTTATTTTAAATGAGGTTATGGTAAATCAGACCATAATAGTGCCTATTTATTTTTTCTGACTGCAAATCCCTAGATGATTTTCAGATGTAGATAGCTACACAATATGTTTTTAAAATTAGGGAAGATCCATCTCTGCTACTTTGGCACTTGACAAGCGACTTCTCAGATGATCTTTACACTTGCAGTACTCTTGACAGCACTGGAGTTCACCAGTTAAAATGGAGGTAAACAAACGAAGCTCACTGTATGGATTCTTGGCATAAACATATTTCTGCACAACAACAGACTAGATGACTGAAACAGAACCTGGTTCCACCTTTCAACATATGCAGTGACTTGCATACAGCACTTTGAAGTTTAAGTATGGTACTCAAACTTTGAAGTGCACTAGAGAAAGGAGACATATGTGTCATTATCAAGGAATGAGACTCTCAAGCAAAAGTAGTACCTACAATGTCTCCTCTTCAGAAGTGCTGACAATTCACACAAAGAACTGTTTTAGAACTGTCCTTCAAGGGTTTTATTTCTCCTAGAGACATACTACAAAGACAGCTTATAGCCTGGAATGAATTATCTGTTCCCTTTTTTGGATGGAAGTGGAAAAAAGATGAACACCTTTAGCATGAATTCACAACACTGGACAGTAACATTAATGATGACAAGTTGTGAAATAGGAGAAAGACACTGCAGACGTGCCATTTTGACATGACAGGAAAATGAAGCAAATGGTCAGTCAGACCATGCCCTTGTTTAAGACTGCAGATGGATAGGAAGCAGTGTGCAACTGGTGCAAACTCAGCTTCAACAGTGGAACTCCTTGAGTTTGTGCCTATCAGGAGTAGAATCTACATCCAGAACAGAGCTCAAAGATTTTAAGAACCACCTATAAAATCAAGAAAACATCACAAGTCATTGTTTAATCCTTCAAGTAAGGCAGAGTGTATTTAACACAGTTACATCCTAATTGCAGCTGTGCTGGAAATACAAGAAGTCAGCAAGAATTCCAGTGTGAGAATTGCACATATGGTCATTGAAGGCACATGGATACACACTGTATAGCAGTAAACTGGAAGACAGTATGAAATGTCCCGCTCAAACAATTGAACCTGATAACTGGGTGGTGGAAAGATGCCAGACCATATGCAGGATGTTGATAGCTTCTCTGCACTACACTTAATTCACTAGTTCTCCATATCCCAGTACATATAAAAACCTTAAAATAAACTGACAGATCTGTGACTATATGGATCTAGAAACTACTTCTAGTTTTATAAGGTGAACATGTTAGAACTGTGGCAACAATAAAATGTCCCAGTCATTGCAGAGAGCAGCTTCTGTCTTTTTCGATACATAAAAATCTCTGCCTATTTCAGCTGTATCTTAAATTTGTTCTTAACAGTTTATTCTAACTTCTTAACAAAAATAGGAAATAACTAGTATGTCAAACTCTTAAGGCTTTTTCACTTTTTTATTGTAGGTCAGAAATATATTTGTAATTGACTAATTCACCAAATACTGTTTTTTTATCTGAGCCATTGTGACATTCATTTACTCAACATTTAATAAAATGTATGCTTTCTTAAGTAAATTCACCTAACAGGAAATGGATGCCAATATTCTAATGTGTTAAAACAGCCTTATTTTCATAAATTATTATGTAGAAGTTACTGTACTTTTTGAGATCGTAATATTCTAGTTTAATTCTCCTGTCTTTGCTTTTTCTTACAGAGTATTTAAATTCACTTTCCACTTGGTAATAGTCAAATGCTACCATGAAATGAACAAAAGCAAAATTTTTACACAGATGGATATGCAGTGGAATGAGACAGAAATATACATAGCCAATATAGAAAAAAAAAGAATGTAACATGGAATACATGATGAGAAAATCTAAACAAGTTCAGGTTAATCAACAATTAACAATTTCTTGTTTAAATGTTTATCCCTTTAATTGATTCTAGCTCTCTCAAAACCATATAATTTAAAATACACATACCAATTCCATCCCATAATAAGTTGCATTTTGCCTATGATTACTGTATACCACTGTGAATAGAAAGATAATTCTTGCAAGAATGTATATGAAAAATAGTAACACATTCTGAATAATACAGCTCAACGAAAAGAATCAGTGCTGTTAAATCCTTCCTCTTCCTAAATTCAGTAGTATTTGGAATTCAATTTTTATTAAATATTGACAGCAACAAAATAGATAACAAAAAGATGAGAAATACTGCTTTAGGAGCATATTTTTCTTTGTAAAAAAGGAGCCAGAAGCTTCTCTACACTTGTTTAGCAATGTAAATGTCACTTTGTTTCTCCAAGCTTAAAGCTGAGAATAGCTCCAGGGCTTACTTGTGATGCAGAAATGTTCCTGTAATCTACTTAGAAAACATGCAGAACATTAATAGAAACTAGAATCTTGGAACATAAACGTAGCATAAGAAAAATGATAATTACTCTGTGGCTTAACATTTAAAAAGAGAGCTAAGCATTGTACATCAGCATTTTTTTAATATAAAACAAGTTGCAGCACATAGATGAGCAGGAAGTCATTCACTTTAGAAACACAAATAATTTTGACATTATCATGTACAATCTTTTTAGACAGAGAAGAGGGGGAAGAGGCTAAGATAGAGATTGTTTGAAGGCACCTGTTACCAATCACATCTTTTCATTCGTGTCTTCCCAACCCCTGCAGATAGCCCTTCCTTCCCCTCTCCCCAACAAAGCAGTTTTCTCCTTTTATCCACTAAGCTTCCATCCCTGATTAAACACGTACTGCCCTCCCCCTTACGACTCCAAAGCTTTTTATGAGCGTCTGAACTTCTCTCCACCTCTGTTTTTTTGCAGATGGCAGCTGTTGCTACTCTCCAGGTTCCTAAAGCCAACATATTGGCGTTCTGTCCTAGGTTATTCCTAGTCAATCTTCTTCAGTATAACTTAATTACAGCTAAGGATAGCATTAGCCAGACTTTAAAGTATGACTAATAACGAAATGCTGAAAACTCATCTGGAATTCTCAAGGTCATTGCTGAGATGGAATTAAAATCTGGGCACAGAGAATTTAGCAGTGAGGGGCAGTCCCCAAAAGCAATATAAAAATAAGAAGGACAAGCCTGATAATACAGAGAGGAATGGTCAAAGTAAGGTAAAGCAGAGATACTTCAGGACACCTTGCATTTCCACTAAAGAGGAAAAAAAGAATAAAAACATCTGACTTTTCTTTCACTCTTGAGGGCAAAAAACCAGGATAACTACTGAGAAGTACCAGGATTTTGTGCAGGATACTGACATGAATGCAAGCACAGAGACTACTAGATTCTCAAACACTGTGAACATTAAAATTTAGGAACAATGTAATGGAATTCTGAAATTCATATGGCCACGTTTCAAATCTAACATTCATAAAAATTTATCTAAATCCTTGGAAACCTTATATAAGCCTGATAATTTATAGAAGCTCTGAAAAAATGCTTAGAGCCCTTCAGGATCTATGCATATGCTAATATGACTAATTAGTAACCGTTTCTCTTCTTGATCATGTGGACTCTCTCCAATCTTATACACACTTGGAAAATGCATTTGGCAACCATTTATGAAAAACTAAAAAAATAAGATTTTTTACATTTTAAAGCTAATGAAATAACTATTTTCTGGTTTTAACTTCATCTTTCTCACCTATTCTGTCTTTTTCTCTATGTTTACTTATTACCTACACAATATTGCAATATGCTTATCTCCTCTTCTTGCATCCCACATCCTCTGTTTGCTAGGACAAAATAAGCTAGACCTTCAATCTCACCCACATAAGACCCGAAGCCTGTTGTGAAATTTATCTATTTTTTCCCCCCAGAAAATATAAAATATAAAAAATATAAAATATCCATACTACAGATTAAATAAAAGCTTTTTTTTTTAAATTTAAGTTTTAAAGATTTAATCTTTAAGAGACTGACAGGACATTGGAAAGTGGCCTTTTTCAGTAGACATTGATTAAAAGTGAAGGTAAATTCTCAGAACAATACAAAGTGAAAATGCAATTGTTTGTGGAACTGCTTCCAAAATTCAATCAGTTCCTATATAAGAAGATGACTTAGAGAAATGAGTTAATTTGTGTCTAGTTTGGAAAAATAAACACTAAGGAAACTTTCTTTTCAAGCTTTTGAACTGAAACATGTAAGAAACGAAAAATGGATGTGAGTAAGATGCTGCATTAGGACACATGAACTCCTAATCTCCTCCACAAACAGCGGAGTTTTGGACAAGGCACCATTTCTTTTATTTTGATTATTGCTTCTGCAAAACAGGGATAGTAATAGTCTTCTGCTTAACTTGTAGGTATAATATTTGTGAGACAGGAGTTCAGTTACAGTGGTTAAAGCCACAGAAATATTCAGTTAATAAATAGGACTGTTTTGACATATTGATAAGAAACTGTGAAAACCTGGGAAGGGTAGAGTTACATGATTTTAAAGGAAAAGCATTAGGTTTACTCATAAATGGTGAGTTATACATCACATGTGGAATGATTCTCACCCACCAACTGGAAAATAAGTTCAACATAATAGTCACTCAGGCAATTAGCATTTTAATATTAACCCGGTAGACTATTTTCAGCAGGAACAGCTCATTAAGAATTTTTTATACTTTAATATGTCTTAAACAGAATAGGAGCTTGCAATGGCTAACCAAAATAAATTTTAACCCAATCTAGTTGAAGATTCCTACCAATTCAGGTACACATATTTAGACAGATTTAACACTCAATTTGAGTGACACAACAATTTACTGACATAAGCTAACTGGATTTAAGTAAACAAATAGCAATCAAACTCCATGTGTTTGTAGCCATTTAATTGATTGATATCAACCAGGTTTATTTAAACTATTACTACATGTTTTCTACTTTGTCCCCTAGCAGACGGCCAGAGCCTGGTTTCGGGTTGCTAACTTCAAGTGAAGAGCTTTGGCACAGTAACACATGAATGTGTCAATAAGGCGGGTGACTAGTTCAGCAAGTTTACATTCTAACACTTGTATGCACAGCTGCTAATGTACGGAGAGTGCACAGATGTGTAAAGCAGACAAAATATCAGCAGGCTGTCATATCTTTTTACCTGGTGTATAATATTCATGGGCTGATACTGAATCATGTCTGCATAAACAATAGCATCGCAGGAAATTAATGGCTATCGTAAACAGCCTGAATTTGCAGCATTTATGTCATAAATGTTACCATTCTATTTCTTATGACAATGATTTCATAGTATTAGTTTTACTTTTTTAGGTTAAAAATTACTGTATTGCCAGACTGCAATCACGTGGTGATTTCAAGCGGTTAAAAAATTGTGCAGATGAAGTCCTTTATATTCACACAAACAGAAACTGATCTTAGGACTTGAAGGAACAACTATAAAAGTCTTCTATTGATGTATCTTATAGCACTGTCTCATTTTTTGTTTTAAGGTCTCCTATAGTATTTCTATTTGAAACATAAAAAGAACACCATTTGTTCTACTTGCTCTTTTTTTGTTTTCCAAAACCCAGTGGATTATGAACTTCACATTAAAAATGTAAACCCCAGCTAGTTAATTTTCAAGATTTTAAAACTCAGCTTCTACACTGTTTGAATTGAAAAAGCTAAAATAGATTTAATTGTGCACATTATTAGTTTTCTTTATTATGACACATCTGCATCTTAAATTTCTGAAGAAATAGTACAATGCTATACATCAAAGCATAGCAAATTTATAACCTCTTAAATGTAACCTCAGGAAATTATTACTACAACTTCTTGCCAAACATCTGAGTGCTGACAGACTGCCCTTCCAAGTTTTCATCTGAAGTTTGAAAGCCAATGGATAAAGTCTAGAATTACACTTCTGATGTTACAAAATTCTAACAACTGCATCAAGCATGAAAGGCAATGGAATTGCCAGGATCACAGAGCCCATGGTAAATATTTCTTTTAGTCAAAAGCTGACTGTTGGAAAGAAAAAAAAAACCAAACCAACTAACTAGATAAAAGGAATCATGTATCAAGAGTTTCACCAGAAAGATTTAGTGGATTCATCCCACTTAACTTTAACACTTAACAGAGAACTGCATTTCAGTTGCCTTTAAGTTATAGATGCCCGTTATATGCACAAAAGGGTAACGTCTGGATGCAGATAAAGGATGGCACAGAAGCTGCTGTTCTATACAGTTTTGGACACAAAAGCCCTCTTTATAACAGGTAAGTAATATTGACATATAAGTATTTTTACTTGTTTTTTTTCTTTGCTGGACTCTTTCCAAAGATCAGTGCTAACTTAACAGACAGCAATATACTTTTGTAGGGTTTTTTTTTTGGCCAGGTTAGGTTTCTGTTTATGTGATTTGAATGGTCCTACTGCAGCATTAGAAGTGTGTCATAGCTGGTGCAACAGGAGGAGGGAGGAGGAGAATCAAGAGTAAAGAGGTAAGGCAGTATTACATCTATTGGGTCAACTCAGGCATGATGCTGGATTTATGCTCTGAAGAAACATCTTTCTTACTTGTTCTTCCCTGAGTAGGAAGACACATGGGCAAAAAGTTCCAAAGATGGTGACAGGTCATGCAGTTAATTAGTTAGTGGGAAGAAACAAAACTACAGGTTGGGGTTGGTGTGGTTTGGTTATTTGAGTTAAGAGTGTCAACAGTATAAAGTTCAGCTGCTTTAAATGAGAATGGAGACTAAAAATAATAATGTAAAAAAAAAATAATCTGGAGATCTGAAATATCTCTTTTTAAAAAATCCCACACTATTTACTGGAAGGTTATTAATAGGAGACCCCTCTTTTCCTCCAAACAATGTTTTATGCTTTTCTGATGGAGTTAGAAAACAAATTAATTAATGATACCTTGACAAAACATTTAAAATATTTTAGTGTAAAATCAACTGAAAAATCTGACTGCATTAACTTCTCTCTTGCACTAAGGGGTGTACAAATAGCACCAGAATACTATGCACCCCAGACCCTTCTGAGAGCTCTAAGAGGAAAAGGGGCACTGGGAAGGCTTTATTATGAACCTCCAACATGATCTCAGCATCATCGTAGATACATTCTCAATAATGCCACTGAACTCCCTCTAATAGGAAAGTTTGCATTTAACCACATGAAGAATGCAAGAAATTTATCTTACCAGCTGATTCTCAGTAATCGAAATTAAAAACTAGATTAAATTTTTTTCACATTCATTTACTAATTAATTCAGACAAAAAGGAAACAGCAGGCCAAGAAACAATTCAGAATTTGGGCCAAGGATATAGCCTGAAAAAACCCCCCAACATTCCTTTTTTCTCCTTCATGGGTGGACAGAAGCTTCTAAGGCTTTGCATAATCAAATAACTAGTTTTCACTTTGATTTCCCATAGCAAAATATAATATCATCAAACTGATATTTATATAATTTGAAATAATGAACTATTTTATGACATTAACATTTAGTGTAATTTTTCCTGTAATACAAGAGCTTATGTAAGAGTCCTACATAAATTCTTCCAAGATTCAAAGTATAGCTTTCAACTTTCTTCTTCTAAAATTAAAATCTGTGAAAAGAGAAGATTAATCATGAATGTAAGTTCTTTATTTAAAAAGTGTGTAAAATGCTATAATTGTCTCCAAAGCAGCATTATGAATGTAGCTGATATCACAAAGAGATAAAAATAAAAAAACCTTCCAAACCCTCAAATTCTTAACGTTCCATTAAAAAGAGTTAATATAGTCTGAGACCACACAGGCTGGAATACCTTAAGTCAAAACTGTACACCTATTGAAACACGTCGCTGGAAGACAGCATTAACATTGTTTTGGCATTTTGCTTGTACTTTTAGCACTTACTTTTAATGTACCTAAACTTCATTTTATCTTAACTATGAATATCTTTGGTTTATCTACTCAAGAATTCTAATGTTTCTACTTGCAAACATTAGAGCAACAAGGTAATTCCTAACAAGACATTACAGTTTAGTATGTGTAATGACTGAAGAAGGTTGGTAATAACCCTATTATATGATAGCATGTACCAAACACATAAACCCATAATTAATATTTTTTTTTTTTTTTTAATTGTATGAATCTGAATTTACAGGTTGCATGTCAATTTTATTTAAAATTGCAAACTCTTTAAATGCAGTTAACTCTAGACTAACCCAAAGTGATAAAATTTGTATTCTTTACTTCTGTCAGCAAGGATAATTACTGGAAAACTGTGATGCTACTGTAAATTTAAATCTTTTTTTAAGATGGAAAAGAAGTATAGTCAAAGACTAACTCAATATCCTGTACAAAGATTTCAACACATGAGAAAATTGCCTTTTAGAGAAATTAATTGTAAAAGTACTGTAAGAAGTTTGCATTAGAAGTAAAAAATAAAAGGCTGCATTAGGAATAAACAGAAGTGACAAAAGTTAAACCTACACAAAAACACAAAAGCTACCTGTTCCTTTCAAACATTTTACTGAAACGATTTTAGCTTATATTTTGTTTCTCAGGAGATTATTTTGTGCATTGTACTGGCATATCATAGTTTTCTTCCCTCAAACATATAACTTCTAATGTTTCTTTTTCAGTGTTTATATACTTTTCTGCAGAGATATCTTTAAAAAACATTATCACTGTTTGACAAAACCAGTATAACTAATATGTCCTACTTTTAACAAATGTAAAAAGAAATTTGAGAAAACAATACTAATTTTGGAAATATTGGCTCAATTTCTTAACATTCAGGGTATGAGGAACATCGAAGATGTTCCAGACTTGAGCATTTGCTTTACTTTTTCAATCAAGCCTTCCTTCCTTGATTGTTTGACAGCTTAAAATTTGAAATGGTGAAATGAGACCAAGAAGCAAAATGCTGCATATAAGGAATAGTTTATGAGGGTACTTAGATGGGCTAATGTAGTTTGGATGTAAACAAAGTTGCATAGATTTAGGTTAGAAGTGCTACAGTTTTCTTAGAAAACATGGCAAATTTTTTTTTTATCACTTTCTACTGTATTTAATCAGCTTAATGAGTTTAATGAGCTGCAATGCAAGCGCAATGATATGACACTACTAAAACTAGGCACCCAAGGAGTGACTGCTTTGCAAGCATAACTAGTTGGCAGCACCCCTGGTTGGGATAAAAAGTATGAACAGGAAATTTTGAAAGAAATTAATCTGAAATTAGGCCAAGGGCCTATCATATTGGAAAAAAACCTACATGTTTATACAATTACATCATGTTTCCTCAGAGCATTTTTCATATAATTAATATAAGGATATGATAAAGCATGAATATAATGGTAAGGTTTACAGACTATCTAGAAATGTTTAAATCATAAATTAGTTTGGTTTGTAAGTCAGTGAACAGAATTAGTAGTTTTCATTTAAGCTGAGGCTCGCTTGGACTCAGCTGTCAGTGAAACTGTTTTGTTTTAGTTCTAACAAAAAGGAGTGGTTTAAGTGCTAGGGAGAGACAAACTAGTTTGGACCAATTAATGACATGGATTTTGGTTTTCTGATCTATGAAGGGAATGTGATGAACTGCATGAAAAGGGAAAACAATTTTGGAGGTGGAATGAAACAATTCAGGAGGTGGATAGTCAGTTTTCCATGAAAATAATGTACTAAAGTGAGTGATAATCCAATCTCTGACAAGATAATTTAGGGGGGTTGTAGATTCCTTGAAAGGAATCTCCATCTTTTCTCTTACCAGTAAGAGAAAAGAAAGATGTTGTCAGAAAACTATTGATATATCTCTACGATCACTTTCTGAACAGGTAAGTGGGTGGCTCGGTCCCATCACTCTGTATCTATAACTTGCACTGTTTTTCCTTATATTCATAATTCCTGATTTGTTAATGTTGTATTTTCTCTGCAAATCCTTGCCAAATCACTCAGCAGCTCTGGGAGAAGATTTAATAGCTGCTTAGGTAAGCTTTTGGTTTTATATCTTCAGTACATTTTAACTTCAGAAAATTCTGTGATATTATTCACATGCTCAGATTCCTGCCGTAAACTTAATTTATTTTCATCCTTTGTTTCAGACATTTAATCTGCAGATTTTCTCTTATACGCCATGACATATTAGTGTCTTAAGATTGTTTAGAAAAAAATCTTGACAAGAGCCTTTAGGGTTCCCTAAATGGCACAACTTTGCATACTTTTAGATCTAAGAGTGTATTCCAGTCCTGTAGCACCCTGATTCTTGCTCAGATGAAACTCAGGTACATAAAAAAGTACCCCAATCTTCTGAGAAACCTGTGTAAATATCATCTTGTTTCCTCTCCCTAACCCCTATTTTGGAGTTGAAAAGGAATTCAAAAGAGTGTATGGGAAATAAATTGAACAATGCTTTGGTCCAATGTTTGGGTGAAAGGATTGGGGAGCACAGAGAGATCCTGAGGTATACTGTGGCACATGTAGACCTTGCAGATAATATGTATATCAATTTCATTGCCTTTTTCTAGATCCTTATTAAATGCTTGCAATCACCAAACACTGTTCAAGGCAAAAGAAAAGAAAGAACAGAGACAATAAATGATCAGAGAGAATTTAACAACTGAGAGTATAGCAGCGACAGTCCCTAGTACCCGAGAGACATGGTCACTTGTGAAAACGACACAGACAAGAAAACCAACAAATCAAACCAAAGTAAACTGTTTTTTTCTCCAAGGTTTAAGGGCCAGTAGCAAAAAAAGTGCACTTATGGTAGTAATGCTAAAAGAGGAAGATTACCTCACGGTCATTTAGAAGTCTCTCCAAATCTGCGGCCATTTGATTCTTGACACGCAGCAAAGCTGTCTTTTCTTTATTTAAAAGACTGGTAAAAAGAGGATAGGAAATGCAGTAATAGCAACAGATAATCTCTTTTAATCTTGTGTTCTGGCTGAAACATGCATTTTCTAAAGCTAAATACTGGCAACAATAAAAATCTGCTCAAGTAATTGTATCAAATGATCCTTCTCTATATTCAAGCATTGATATTTTTATAAATGAGCCCAAATGTAGTGATACACACAGCATCTTATTTTAGTCAAACAGAAAAACTATTCAAAGCCTTCATAAAATGCTTTTGTTTTTATTTTATTTTCCTGAGGATAATTTTAAATGATCAGAATCTTCTATTATCATTTCCTGGTTTCTTCTAGGCAAAAAGATTATTTTGTAAGCAAAGTAAGTCTCCTTATACCTACACTTCTGTATCAAAATGTGGATTTCTTTGTTGTATTAGTCATTAGTAGTAGCACGCTGCATGAACTCTTTTTATACTACTATATTTAGATTCTGAAAATAGCAAATATAAGGAAGAAAAACATCCAGCTCCTCCCCCTTTAGCTCTGTAGTTTCTGCAAAAATTGTAAATATATTTTTGTTATTTTTAATGTTTTTACTCCAGGATAATGCATGGGATCAAGTTTGTCCTATGAACCACGTATGAAACAAGTATGAAAACTGATTTAACATGAAGCCATGCCTTTATAGCAGAATGTAAAGTTTAACTCTAATAATTCTTTTTTTTCATAGTTATAGAACATGAACATTTGAAATGTTTAGCATACACATTGTGATTCCAGGCAGCGGTTCTATTATAAATAATTATATTTTCCTATTTAGCCCCATCATCATTTTCTATCATTAAATATTAGACTAATGCATACATAATAACAGTATATAATCTATTTTGTTAAAACAGCCATACAGATTTTCTTGGAAGACATGTTATACATGCCATTAGCATGACTTAACTAAGTAGGTTGTACAATATAAACTGTAACATAAATCAACAACTATGAAAAATGCAATTCCGCCTATGGAATGCAAATATGTAATACTGCAAACAGGTCAGGAGTTCAAAAGCAAATATATTAAAATTTTATAAATGGAGCAATTACCTATGTTGCAAACACAAATTATTTAATATTTCCAATATTTGATCCAGAAATGATCAACAAAATAAATCAATCTTTAATTGGTCATGTATCATCCGCTTGTTTCAAATAAGCAACATCATCCTTTGCCCCAGAGATTTTCTGGCAGTTCCTTACAAACTCTGTATTGTAAATTATGACTGTCAATTCCTTCTAGGCATTCATTAATTCTCAGAAAAAAATGCATCCTTTTGCCAAATTGCTCAGTTGTTTAAACTATTTAAAAGAAAAGGAGAAACATTAAAAAAAACTATAAAAATATTTTAGTATTTTTAAGAGTTTTATTTTCCGTCACATTTTTAATCATGATGAAATTGCTGTACCTTCTTTTTCTTGGATTCATGTGTTTTAAATTACATGTCACTTTTTCTTGGATTTCTGTATTTCCTAAGAATATAAACTAATCCTTCTAGAGGCTCACAAACTCACTAGAGAAGCAATAATACAAGTTTCTCTATGACTTAAGTAGTGTACTGAATAAGCATTAGCATCAGTGTTCCTGACTGAACCAGTTCACGTTTGAGGTTCAGTTTCATCGACAGAACAGAACCTATTCTTACACTGCTTATACCTTCTGAAATAGTAATACATGAGTGATCTAGGTAGAGAAGTTCTAATTTTCTTTGTTTATAGTCAAATATAGGGCATAGACTACTACATCGTTCTGAAGTCCTTGATGTGTTTTCTGTCATACACATTGATATAGAATTACCAAAGCATGAAAGCATGTGCAGACTTTAGATTTTGTAGTTTTGCAATACATGTGCTTTTTCATCACTGCAGATAGAAGGGAGTAATTCATATACTCATGAATGAATATTGCAAGAGGCATATAGAGATTTAACAGAGTGAGAAAGCAGTTACCAGACAGAATAATATATGACAAGGTTAAACAGAAATACGTTCAAAAGTTCCATCTTGGGAAGAATGACTGTTTCAATCCCTGGTTTTAAAATGCTCTGAACCAGAATCTTGGATAGCAGTAAAGAGGTTCTAGCTTTAACCTACCTTAAACTCCCATTGAAGAGTAGTTTAACCTAATCCAAGTTTAATCAGCAATGTGACAAATCAGAGAGTAGCTTTACAATTTGTTTTAGCTGACCTAAGTGAGAACTGTTGAGGGATTATCCTTCCCTCACCACAACCTGGTAATTACTCTTTCTGTTGGTACTAGACAATTTGTCACCACCTAAGAAGGTCCCTTCACTGATCCGAATGGATACTAGAGTCTCTTTAAGGGTTATCTTTCACTTGGGTCACCAAAATAACTTAATTTACCATGAAGAGTGGAGACCTAAAGCTGAAGGCAAGGATGACATTCTCCATTTGATGATGGAGTGTCTCAAGTGTCTTGCTATGATTCTGAAACCACCATCTATGAGTCTAGGCAAACCAGCTTCTCACACTGGAGCTCACGGGTTGTAACCCTTGTCTAAAAAGATGGGACCATGATGTGCTCCACAGTCCTGGTCACTGATGGCCTCACCCTGATTGTGCCTGTATGTGGTGCCAAATAAAACTGGCCACAAAAGTCCAGGTTAGAAAACTAACTGAAAAGCAGTGCAGGTCCTGCTTTTTCTCTGTGCTTTTCCAGAAGAAACCAAATTGTCTGGGAGGACACTCGGTTTCATTCCATTATGCTTTTAAAGCCTAGCCAGGTATGAATCCAGGTAGCAGGTATGCAGGCTTACCATAAAATATACTTGTCATATGCATACACATTGCTCATAGCAACCACTGGCTTGTTTTGTCTTGCTTCACTCGGGATCTAAAGCCAAGGTAGCTTGGATATCTACCTATGTAAGACATCTAGCAATGTAAGATATTTATCTATCTAAGATATTTTTAGGTAACACGATTTTTCTGGATAATGGATATTAACATTTCCCAGTTTCAGCCTTAAAAACTCTTTCCAATTTGGGCAACTAAACCATTTTAATGCTTAAGTGTAAATATACTAGTTACTATCCTGTTCAGAAGCTTCTATAATTAAATATTCTGAATAATATGTTTATGCTGGACACACAAAATCAAAATAAGCATAGATTTATATAGTACTGGATTTTATTATTACTTCTATTCAGTTTGGAAAAAAAAAAGTATGTTTCTTTTTCGGTGAAGAGTGTACTCTAGATGCTGTAAGAAATGGATTGTGCCTTTCTGTCAATTTGCCCTTACAGCATGAAGATGACTTGTCTAATATTGGTTTTTTTTTTTTTTTCATTTTATATGAAAGTAGATACAGTAGTACCATTGAAAAACAAATACAAATAGTATATACAAAAGTTTTGTACATATAAGTAAATATATTATATAGCCATATAGTGAAGCTATCCCTTGTCTGCAAATTACAGATGAATAGCTCAAAGTAGGCAGTTAATTATTAGTCTACGTCAAATTTTGTTCTTAAGTCACATAGTTAGAAAGGGAGGTATAAGATGTTTTGCAAACAAAGGTTCCTTACAAGAGAGAATATATGACAAATGAGTGATCTCTCATTGTGCAGCTAAATAACCACTGGTCAGATTTTAGAACAGATTTAGGAGAGTATTGCTTAATGATTTTAACTGGAGGCTTAAAAACCTATCTGTGAAGTTAGGTTAAAAACTGTGTAAAATTTTTCAAACTGTTAAAAACCCCCAAACCAAACAACTTTTTAAAAGCTGTATTACAGGTCAGAAAATGTGTAAAAAAGGACGTATTTCTATGGATTTTGCTTGGAGCATTTCTCTGGTAAAGTGCAGTACTATTGGAATAGATGGTGCATATTTCACAGAATGGTAATGTTCTCATAAAAAGCTCATTGCCCATTCTTTGATGGGAAAAACTCATCTAACACTATACTCTGAGCTTTATGTTTGGATGGCAATTAGAGAACCCAAAATGTTTAGGTAAGGAACATTTCAGTACAAAGCTTCTTAGTGAGAAAAATACTTATATAGCTTCTGGATTTGCCACACAGTTAATGCTTTTGAGCAGTGCTTTTGGGTAAGTGAACCTCTTTTAAAACCAGCCATTGGTACTGAGAAATTTGAGTATCTGCATTTAAAATAAATATCCTCTATGAATGAAGTCCTTTTAACATGTCCAGTTATTTATATACCTAGATGTTTTTAGCAGAAAATTATATACTAAAACTACAATGACTTCACTACACATATAAGAATGAAACTCAGAGATTTGTTTTCCCATAGCATGACACAGTTACAAGCATTTCTTTCAAAAGGAAGTGCCAAATGTTATGTTTTCAGTTCTGGCTAAAGAACTTTCTGTTAGAGATATTTTTTTATAGCAGCAAGGAGTCATCCTCACACACAGCACTGCTCGTATTAACCATCACTATTTACTTTTATTAACAAGAGTGCTATGTGGTCTAGTATAAATAAGAAGTTACTTAACAGAGTATTTTGATATATGCAGACCACCTATAAATTCATCCTGCAGATGCCCTGTCAGTCAAGACCAAGGTTTTGTATCCAAAACATATCTGCAGGTGCATGGCTCAGTTCAGAAGCACACAAAGTGTTCTGCTTCCAGGGCCAAGTTCTGTTTGAGGCCAAGTGCCAGCACAACCCATGGCCTGCCTTGGAGAATCCTAAAGGGATGGGAATGAGAGTGGGAGTGAACACTGTATGGGGGCAACACCTGACAGAGCCTCCTTTACTCCTAAACAACTTTTCCTTCTCTTTGAGTGGTAATATGCCTGTGCCTTCACACTTGAACATCAGCAGTGGTATCAGCACACCTTTAATAATCTGGCAGTGGGTCCCTGAGTTGTCCACACACATCACAGCAATGGCAGCAGCCCAGCTAAGCATTTAACCCAACCCCAACAGCTCTTGCCGTTCTTATTAAGGGACGGCTAAAAACCCACAGAGAGAGCTGTGTGAAATATGTCCAACTTGACATGACTTCTCAGCAAACCACCAAAGTATCTCCAGCTCTGTTGGCTATACTACTTTAAGACTTTAATTCTGTCTGGTAAGTATTCTGACTGTTTCTCTCCTTTGAGTGAGAAGTTGAATGGGGCTTTGAGCAACCTGATGTAGTGGAAGATGTCTTTAACCATGGCAGGGAGGTGGAACTAGATGATCTTTAAAGGTTCCTTCCAATCCAAACCACTCTGTGATTCAGTCTGACAGCTACTGACACAGACAACCTTCAGCACCACTTGAACAGTCCTTCCAAGTGAGAAAGACATTTTGATATGAAGGCTCTGAAAGACAACCTTAGCTCTATGGTGTGACACCTAAGGATGAAGGCAGGTAAGGTGCTCTAGTTAAAGTGAACTTTGAAGACCATGCTGGAAAGAGACTTAGATGGGTCTGCAGGATTTGTCAAAAATATATCAAAATAATCTGCCTAAATCTTTCCCATTCCTCTTGCAGAAATAACTGCTGTCAGAAATGACACTTCAATAGAATTATGAGTATGGAGAATCCTGAACACATCAGTTGCCTGTTAAGGGAACTTTAAGTGACTTTAGGCTATTTTGTGAAAAACTGATAAAGATATGGGCCAAGAAAATCCAAAATGAGATTTCTGTCACAGATAGCCTTCCTCGTGCTTGTTTTTCTCTTGTGCTGATTCAACAACAGTTTGTTTCATCACAGAATCAAACTCACATCCAGTACAACCAACAAATTTCTCAAGAGACATGGAAATATAAAGTGCTGCAGGTTGCTGCAAAACATTTATAGGTTGCAAGAAAGTACTGACTCATCATCCTGGGAAACCTGCTGGAACCTAATCACCCCAGGAGTATGTTCTAAAAAGACTATTGGTCATGATCACTGTGAACAGAAGGCAATTATAGATTAAGACTAAAAAAGTAAATTTATTTTCAAATAAGTCCTTGCTGATCCCTCCACACTCCAGTTAAGTGGGAAGTGACAAGAGACTACTGGCACCGATTAACACAGATGTGCCTGTTCTGCTTGGGGAATCCATGATTTACATAATACAGAACCATCTCTCTTGACAAGCAGATGAGATAAAAACACTACATGAAAAGAACACCCCTCCACCATTGAATCTGCAGGGAGGAAGGAAAATCACGATCGAGCATGGAGCAGCTTAAGTATAAATTAAGTATTTAGCCTTGATTCTCAGGGTTCAGGGATATCAACACTACATTAATTTGCCTCCAATCTGGTACTCAAATATGAGTTATAAAAAAAAAAATATCCAAAAAATCACTAGTATTTTTGAAGGTCTATCTGAAAACAAGAATTCAAGCACTATTTTTCCTTTAGCTGGTTCTTGTGAAATTGCGGTTTAGAAATAAAAATAATGCATTATTGTAGTTAAAATTTTAAAAAATAATGTACCTTGTGTAACTGTAGCACAAATTAAGCCTCAGTTTAGAGGCTGCTGCAGAACTGCAGTATTAACTATTAATCATAGGTAATGGTTGAATGAACAATTTCATTTTGAAATGGTTTTACAAGTATTAAAATCTTCCGTCAGCTCTGAGATACAGAGAAACCAGGCTTCATAAACCATGTTTAATGTTTTCACTAATAGTTTTCTAATAGCACCAACATTATCTGCAGAATTTAAGGCTCTCCTTGAGGAGCATTAATTCTCTGAACTCATCCTCTCCAAAATATTCCATGCACAAACCAACAAAACGCTGTTTAATAAACTAAGAGGGATAGGAAGAGTGGGCTAAATCTTTTGATCCAGCAGAGCTTCACTTGGCATATATTTGCTAGGGATTATCATTAATTTACTTAAATCCCATTCTGATTCAGTTTTGGAATAGCTGAGAGTAATCTGAAATCACCTAAGGGATATTTTAATTTAAAACTGTCATCAGCAGATTCCAAAAGGTTATCCTCATGACAAAAAATTTATTGAATGTAATGGTTCTCTGGTTAGCAATCCCTACCTCTGAACTTCCTCTCACTTATGGGAAAGCAAAGAACCAACATTATCAATTTTATCCCAGATTATGATTTCTCATGCGTGCCAGGGAATACCAGCTAACAATTTAGGACCTTTGTTTTAAATGTGGAGTTATGAATAGCAAAATTAGGGACTACTAATATGCAACAAAAGTCCTAAGACATTAGACTGTTCCCAAGAATTTCTCTTGCCTATGAAACTAGGCAAACTTGTGATAGTTGAGTAAAAGCTATTTTCAGTTTACAAGGAACACTGGAAACTACAGTAAAAGATATCTTACTTTGGAAAGTGTTACTTTTTTTGTTATTTTTTGTGAGGCCGTACTTTCATTTACAAAAACACAGATTAATGGTGAGCACACCCCAGCTCCCCATAGTAGAGTACTGCTGGTATGTTTACAATGAATGCTCATACTGTGGGGCAGATCCGTTTTCTTTCTTAACCTGAGGCCCTCTAAGATGAAAAAAATTTCCTTTACAGTTAATGGAGAGTAATAGGCACCTCTAGGAAATAACTTGCTCCACCCAAAATCTGAATTACTGTTTAGAGACGTCACTTCCTCCATGAACTACTAAGGAAAGTTGACCTAAGTCTCTAATTTAGGTACCTTAATTTGTAGGGTAAATTTAAGAAGAATATCTAAACATACAGATTATTGGCAACAGGCCATTTAACTCAAGAAAATCAATGTTAATAACATATTTAAGTTATTTTAGTTTTTAAAGCATGAAACATACACTATCAGAAATGATCTTGTCTATTTACTCCCCTTCTATCTTCCTTTTGAGAGACTTTCGGACTACTTTGTGAATAATGAAACTATTCCATTATTATTACCATAATCTAAAAATATAATGTAACAAGTTTAGGAAAATACTAAAAACACTTGATTCTGGAATTAAGAAAAGATCTTACTGCATCAAAGTTAAGCCCAGTGAAAGATATCTTGTCAGGAAGTATCAATGAGTATTTCAGTTTACTTATAAACTTGGCGATTCATATATAGATTTACTTGGATAATAAGCATTTTTAGGTATTCCTCAAGGTTTAAGAAATACTATCCCAAACCATCAAAACACACTGAATAGATACATATGTAAGACAGTAGGTAAGATTAAGTATTAGCTAGGATGAACCCTGTTTTTTTTTTTATTTTAATTGCTTCAGTAGATTAGTGGAAACCCCTGTATTTTTCATGAAATTGCTTCATAATAGAATTACATTAATGTCTCCTAATAGTTAACTGTTTGCTTTTCCTAAACCAAGACACCACATAAACACCTAAAACTCAAAATGCTAATTCTTCTGTGGAGCAGTGGGACTCGGCTATCAACTTCCTTGAAAATCAAGGGACGTACTGTTTTTAACAGCTTACTTGGGAATCAGAAGTTAGGCAAGTTGCTGGCAAGTTGATGTTAGAAAATTACTCAGTTGCTCAGAGAGCTCTGACAGATGGATATAGCAGCAAATCAAAGAGTCTCCACGAGAGCATATACTCTAATTAGGGCTGAAATACTCTATACTGGTGGACTATTCTATTATTTTTCTCTGACTTTTCTTCTTTATGCTTACACTGTACAACTGGTGTGTCACCTTTCACTCTTCTGAACTCTTCTCAACTTCATGAGAGCTCTTCTCAACTCCAAACTCACTTTAAACCTGTCACAGCTACTCTTCCAAACCTAAAGTACCCTTTTCTAACATTGTGAGAGAAATAACAAGTGCTACAGTTCCAGCACAAAGACTGGAGCTGGTCAATGATGGAGTGTTAACATCTCAATTTAGTGGACAATAGAACATTTTTTTCTAATGATGGAAATATAAGTGATTTTACCTTCAGTTTAAGAGAAAGTAAAACTAGAAGCAGTGATTTTAATTACCTGACATCTTTTTCAAGTTGTGTAATATGTTCCTTCTGTAGACTTATTTGAGAATCTCTCTGTTGCACAGTTTCAATGAGGTATTTGTATGGCTGTTGTGCTTGGTTCAACAAAGAATTTGCTCTGTCAAGCTGAAAAAAAAAAAAGAGGCATAATGGCTATAAATTTTTTAAGTTATAAGGCACTTACTTGATTATTACTGAATTATTATTGGATATTTTTGATTTTTACCAATTGCATATTAATATAAACTCCAAACGTGTTATTACACACAAAAAAAAGGGGAACACCCTACCTTCAGATTGATGACTAGTAAATTATCTTCTCACTTTTTCTGTTCTAATTGTGTGCTATTTTCACTGCAGTAACAGAACCACTCTCTACACTTCCCTAATCTGTATTTTCAAGGGTCTTAATGTAACAGCTTCCATTGATCAAAAAAAATAAATAGAGTCAATGCCTCTCTTTATGGTCTTAGTGACTTACAGTGGTCTTTTCCTCCCTCCTTTAAAAAGCTGAAAATGTTGTATCATAAATACTGCACTTAAGTATTTGAGCCAAGTTCAACCTAAAAGCTGATAAAATCACTTTTGCATCAGGTTTTTATCCATGTTCTAGACTTCATCTAGATGACTGAACAAATAGTCAGCCAAAAGAATAATAATGGACTATCTAAGCATGCTGTAGTCTACAGGATCTCTGGTTGGTTCTTAAATAAAAAAATCAAGAAAGAAAATAGCTCAGAGTAAAAATTATGTAAAGACAGCAAACAGAAGTTTTAGAACTTTACACAAAAAAACCAATGTTTAACTTTCTACTTGATTGTATTGTGAATTAAACTACACAATTATATGGTAAAAAACCAAAAATTTAATGGCAGGATAAAAATGAAGTAAAGATGTTCTTATGCAAAGTTTCAGGAATTTGAACTAAGGCCACTGATACTGAATCTTTCATCAGTGATCTAGAAGCAAGTATAAAACTACTGTGGGTAAGGAATGTATTGAAGTGTAACACAGAAAAATTTATGACAGCGAATGGTGATATAGAATACAAAGCATAACAATGGATTCACCAATTTCCTGATGTCTTTTAAGTAAGAACCTGACAGAATATGTTTTAGTCAAATATAAATTGCTATGATATATCTAACAATACATAACAAATTACAGTATTGGTTAAAACATCACCAAACTTCACTGAAATAATCTATACAATCATATATATACATACATATAAAATTTATGAAATTAATGTAATTTAAAAATATGTAGAAATTCAAGTATTTGCACTCTGTGAAGTACTTGGGTATAGTAATTCTAATTTGGAATTACTGTAGCTATAAAAATCAAACTGTTAACTACATTCCTAGTGGTGTTAACCACATTCCTAGATAGTAAGCCTACAAATTACATATGGTAGCATCATCTAATAGCAAACCTAATTGTCCTTTTGTTCCTATGAGAAAAATTAAAAGACAATCGTAAAGATTTTTTTTACAAATTAGTTTGCCCTGATTCTGGGACATTTCAAGCTGAGGTTTGTTAAATATCTTCAAAAATGATTTAACAGAAGAGCTGTGTAAGAAGTAGCGATGCATTCATTGAACAATTAAATATCATACAGAACAAACTAGCTTGGCTGGCTGTTCTATTCAGAAATCAAAACCTTGTCTGTCTGGCTCACATTCTTGTTTAGCCTGTAAAGTAATCCTCCTTTCAATATTAATTGCAAAACACAATATAAACTTCTTTGAAAACTTCTATCATGGAGTTTTGGTTAATTATGAGGCCATTTTTTTAACATCAAAAAGACAGAAAACACTGTTTAGAAAAGACTCAATTTCATGAACAGTGATTCTACAGCGTTTCTACATATTTGAATTTTTGTCTAATAATGATTTACCTCTTGTGAAATCTGTGTTACTTGTTCCTTCTGATGTTCCAGATCTTTTACAAGCAATGAGTTTTGCCTTTCTAGCTGCAGTAATCTTCTTGCCAAGTGAACACTGTGCCAATAAAAAGCAAGCTCAACTTGATTTTCTTCCAAAATAGGCAAAATAAATTCTCACATTTATGCTTCAGGACTTGATCACCTTAATTTTTCACCAATGCCTATATATTAATACATACAAACTACATAGTTAAACATGCTGCATGGTCAAAGTTCGAAAAACAGCGAAAATATTACAAAATTTAACAGCACTAAAATAACATCCCCGCAGTTATGTCACTGTAATATTTTATGCAAAGTAATTACCTATTCAATTTGTCCAATCCTACACAACTGTAGAAATATTGTCAAAAACCTTCATCTAATTATGATTATTTACTTTTTAGCAACTTTAAACTCACTTTAATTCTAACTTAAATAATTGTTTTAAACTGCTGATTAATATATGCTTTGCAGTAAAACACTGAAAAGTGTAGTATTTTATCACTTTCAAAAGAGAGGCAAGATTGTTTTGTCTGACATTTAATATGCTAAATAATTAAACGTTATTGCTGATTTTGTTTTAAATAAACTCTTATGTAGAGTCAAAGATTAACTCTGAGCTACTTAAACAACTTAGTTAAAAAAATTAGATCCTCAACCTCTTGCAAGCTTCATGTCCAGAATCAAAGAGTATATTATCCATTGAAGAACACAGGACCATAGGCAGCTATGGGAAGATTCAATATGCACTGCAGAGCCTACCAGCACACTTCTAACCTCATCTTCCAAACTCTTATGAATCACAGAATGGGCAAAGTTGGAAGGGACCACAGTGGTCACCTGGTCCAACCTCCAGAGCAGGTTGTGCAGGACTGCATCCAGGTGGTTTGTGAGTAACTCCACAAGCAGTTCCTGACTATGATACAGAATCTATGAAGAGGGTAGGTGGTCTAAAGCAGACTGAGATGGAGAGTATATTTACCTTGAAGCTCAGGCTTAAGAGTGCTTAAATCTAGATGAGTGTACAAAGTTTATCTAAAAATTTGACCAGTCCATCTCTTCCACAGTAAAATGGAATAGACTTTCAGATTTAGCAGAAGTCTTAATATTCTTCATCTCTGTAATAAACATACTCTTTCATGCAATAATCTCATCTAGTACAAAAGAGAAAGGAACCACTTCTTTGACTAGTGTCAAAGTGTAAGGGTGTAAGGGAAAACTTGGGATACCTTCCCTCGAAAAATTTAGGAATGCAGCCCATTGTAATTGTCCCAGCTACTACTATTCAGTGAACTTCACCTGAATTCGCAAATATTTAAGGATAATACAAGCACATCTTCCAAGTATACTTGTCAGTATGTTTTTTGACTAGTTTAAATTGAAAGGAAAGAGACAAGGGGACTGATGTGCAAAGACATCTTATGCTGGAAACATTTGATTCTAACTATACTAGAAAATTATGCAGTGCTCAAGAATGTGATAATTCCTTGTTAGCAAACCACCAAAATCATCCTGGTAGTGTTCTGCATTCTCTCATTAACACCTCCCGAGAAGTTCCGAGGCATAACTGAGAAGCCAGCATGGGCAAGCAAATAATTGCCAACATGTTGTTCACATGTATCTTAACCTACAGTGAGAATTGTTTTATGGCAACGGGCTACTATTTGGTCTTGATGCTTCAGAGCATTCACAGGCAAGCTTAATTTAGTTCTATGGGTGTACATGCCTATGCCTGAAATAATGAAAGAGTTGTTTCTGGCAAGTGGGTAAAGAGGTACAGATCCCACACTGCTTGAAAAGGCCCATTTTGTACAAACTTCCAGAGACTGAAGTGCATGATGTGAACATCAAAAAAGAGTTCTTCATTTAGGATCCCATATGTCTGGGATTAATGAGCAGGTAGTGGACTCCGGAAAGAAGATTACTCACATTTGTAATGGACTGTCTTTCCTTAAGCAATCCTAGAGAGCAGAAAATTTATCTGTGTTTCTTTAATGGTGCTAAACATAGAAGATGGTGTCAGAGTCTTTGCTTTTAAAAACTTTGGCAGCCAAAGGCATCACACACATTATCTGCATGGCAGTTTTCCTTGAATCAAAACAGCAGGTAAACCACACACAGTCTTTTATGGCTTTTTTAATATTTTTAATTCTAAAAGATAAAAAAGGTCTATGAAGTATCCAACACTATCATGAAGGACTGAGTCAGTTTATTAGTCGATGCCTTTTGGAATAAAAGTGGAGTACATGAGTCATTCTGATAGACCCTCTTCAAAGCTCAAAAAGTATCTTCCAAGCACATCTAAAATCCTGGCCTGTTTACTGGATTAATCATTCAAAGTAAATGTAACAGAGCTTTTATATATGTAAATAATCTAAACTGAATCTAATAAGGTGAGGAAAAAGAAGGATCGAAGCAGAAACTTAGGAAACTGCCCAAACTATTGAAAAAAGAGGAATAAACTGAAGCTTTAGGACATAGTGCTATAGAACTCTCAACAGTTTTCTAAACCAGATGTGCAACAGGGTTACGGAGGTTTTTTGCACACTCTCACCTTCCAGGGATGGTGACTCCACCACCTTCCTGGGCAGCCTATTCCAATGCTTGACAACCACTTTTGTGAAGAAATTGTCCAACCTGAACCTCCCCTGGCAAGCCTGAGGTCATTTCCTTTTACCCCATTACATGGGAGAAGTGAGTCATAGCCACAACACACAGGCTCACAATGAGCCATTCAAATGTCACTATTATTTCTTAAAGACAATGCATAACATAAATTTATTAGTTCAAAGTGACTATGATCAAGAAGTATGTTTTTCACGTATGCATCATTCTAGTCTATTGATCAAATTTTCAAATTGGACAAAGCACAGCAAATTAAAAAAATGCAAGTGGAATCAGATCCTGAATTAGTGAAGTCAAAATAGTGATGCTCTGAACTGTCGTCCTTCTTATTATCCTGACAGTTATGTTTTTCTTACTATTAAATACTATGATATTTAGGGTATTAATAATGCATATCCTATTATATAAATGTAAATGTAAACAATGTAACTAATCTGTTTTTACAGCTGCTTAGTTCTATACAATTAAAATTAATCTTTCTGAAAGTCAATGAGAAGGGATTTTAAAATGACCTAGAAAAATATGAATATGCTCATTCATACGCATCAACCACATTAACAGGTCCTAGTCCTCAATCTATTCCTGTATACTTAAGTCATTAAAAAAACTCTTTATGTTAATCAAACTGAATGGATTCTAAGACAAAACATAATGCATGTAATCATCATTTAATTTACCTTGAGCAAGTAAATTCATGAGGTACACTTTTTTTACCTTTGCTTTAGTCGTCTTTTGGCTGTTGTAGGAACATTAGCGCCATATCCATATGAGAAGAGAACCCTTTCAGCTTCAACTTCATCTTCCACTGCAAAAAATTGCAGAAAGGTGCTTTGAAGAACAGTGCCAGAACTTACAAACTTCTAAGCAATTCTATTTACAACTCAACATGAAAAAACATTTTTCTAGAAGCTAAATTTTCAGTTGGTGTAACCTTCTGGACTTGACTGCAACAGGTTTTTTCATTATTAGCATTAAATTTAGTGCCACACTTTACTTACAACACTTTTTATTTTTATGATTAACAAAAGAATTATGCAATATGAAAGTAAAGGAAAATAGCTGCCTTGAATATCCATACTGTTGGTATGGTCACAAAATACATGCTACTTGTACAAGTTAAATTCGGCAGTAGAAGGTTAGGTTGCTTAAGTTTTTAATCTAAAGAATTAATTTGCTGTGCATACATGAGAAAGTAGAGGAAGATAAAATTAGGGAGTGTTTAAGGTGACAGGACATAGCCAATTCCATGGGACCAGAAGAGACACATCTGATGTTGCTACAGGAGCTGATGTCATGGTGAGGCTGCTCACTATGGTTTTGGAAAGGCTGTGATCAGAAATTTCACCACATTTTATGCAAACAAATGCCATTCATTTCTTCAGAGAAGGGCAAAAAAGAAATTCTTATGTATATGCAAAATAGAAACATTAAAAATAATCTCTGCCTTCATATGTAATTGATTTCTAAAAATGCATTTCTAAGGGTTTTCAAAATATTATAATTGCTTTGAAAAGAAATCCCAATAGCAGAAAGATTAAAATGTGTACATTCATATTTCAAGTTCTGAAATTCAGGTTTCCTCTCTCCTCCTGTAAGATAAAGTGGGCCAGAAAAAAAAAAAAAAAAAAAAAGTAAGATAAAGAAGTGTATGTGTGAAGTAGACCGGCAGAGAGAGGGAAAGAAAAAGGAGGGGTAAAGAGGGACAATGAGAAAAATGGGAGCGGCAGGGGTGTGAGACAAGGAGGGAGAACAAGTAAACACCAGCCCAGGCACCACACAAAAGCTTTGATGAATCAAATAGTTGGGAACAGGAGAAACAAATGTAGGAAATTATGAGTCGTATCTGACTCATCTTTCTTAATGCTCAAGTGCCTCAAAATCAGAAATACCTTCATTTCTCAACAACTTGCAAAATGCTACAACTTCTGCTCTCACTTGTTTATAATAATCTTGTAACGCTATTTTAAACAAGGATTCTTAAAACACATTTAGAAAGAGAAAAGCCTCCAGAAGAGCACCTGTGGTAAGTCACATAACTAGTTACATTAAAAACAATATATAAATTTCAGTAAGTATGACAGAAGAAGTTCACTAATGTGGCATTACAAAGACACCAGCACTTCAGAGCTGTCTTAAATATGACAGGGAATTTTTCAGTGCTGTAAACACCTCTGGTTCAGAAAAACATAAAAAAAAAACTTAACCTGCCTTTGTTAATACCCTTCTTTTTGGTTACATATTCAGTGTCACATGTCCCAGAAAACCACCAGTAGGATCCTGTCCTGTAAATTCAGATCTGTCTATAGTGTCCAGTAAATGTCACATCATGAAGACAAACACAAAAGAAATTGGAAACGTTGTAGGCATCAAAATAATATTATGTATCAGAGTGTGCTTCTCTTCTCTTACAATATTCAATCTTCACCTGACTTTTTGGTGTAAAATATACGTTTTACAAGCTAGGGGACACTTATTAATGACAGTTTCTTATCCTACTCAGAAAGGACATGCCATTGTGAGGATAGAGATAGGTTCAATCTTTTCCTTAGAAAGATACTAACAAATGGAAAAAAAAAAAAATCAAACAACTAGTCTTCAACAAAAATAGCCTAATGTGAAGATTGTACCCTGAAAATGAAGAATAGACAAATGCTAAGGAAATTTACCACTGTTATTCATCTGGAAACCTAACAGGCGCTGTAAGAAGTGGCTATATAAATTCTTGATAGCTTCCTGAATAGGCTGTTTCATGTAATTTCAATATTAATAAAGTGAGGCATAATGATCAGTGAGTAACAGTAAAAATTCAGTAATCTCTTACACATGCATATTTTCCAAAGGAGAAAAAAAAAGAGTTTATATATATAAATATATACATATGTATATATGTAATTTATATATTATATGACAATAGCCATCTCACATGTGTAAATAAATACATAGTTTATTAAAAAGTCCAGAGAACCCATCCCCCACTGGCATCCCCGAATACTGTAAAACAGCAGAGGCTTTATGACTCAGGATGAAGAAAAAAACATTATATGCTATTTAAATATAAAGAGGTGACCACAGAAATGAAGATTAATCTTTATTATCACTAAAGTTTGTAGAAAACTCTAATTGTCTGCCACAAAATGCTTCAGTCTAAATTATATTCCCTGAAAGATAGACTGAAGTATTTCCATAACACATTTGATTTGAAAAAAAAGTTTTATTTACTTTCAGTTATTTTTCTACCTTTAGCTATTTATGAAATATAATTATCAGGGCATAATTTGAGACACAGGAAGTATATCTGCCTTCTTCTTCAAAGTGGTTTTCAAAAAAAATACTAAATTCTGTTTTCCCTAAAATACTAAATTAGATTAATACTAACTAGTATTAATCTTCACTTTCTGCATAAAATACACTGAAATAACTAATTCGTTATTAAATAGAAAGTATATTGAAATTATATTAAGCTCTAACTCCTTTTTTTCCTCCAAGGAAATCAGAAAATAAAGTCATATTTTAAAAGAACAGCTCATTTGGAAACTTCCCTTTTTTAAGCATTCTGTAGTATCGAATGTAAATTCTAATTAAAATACGTATTTTTAAGAAGAGGTTTGAGAATGATCTGGTAAAAAACTTTACTGCTGTCCCAAAATGAGTAAGAAAATGTAAACCGGTGTAAACAAAATCCAGTGTTATAAAGTCTACCTTCTCCTTGGAGAAAATAAAGGTAAGGTCCAAAAATTCTGTGTTAATACATAAATACTCCTTAGGCAAGTTTATATATATACACACTTCAAAAAACATGTTACTGACTAAAACAGAAGCGTGTATACAGCAAATATGCTTATGGTCAGACTGGAACCTTTGGGTAGTCAGGCCATTCTAAGTACAGACTGCAGTGCATAAAATTAATAAAGCATGTGCAGTCTGGTTACTAAAGATGCCCTAACATCACTGCATCTTGGTAATGCACACTTGGCTAGACACTTCTGTTTATATATAAAGCTTATGCATCTTCTATTCTTCAACCTTCTATACAGAATACTTTATAAATTGTGACTGTTTTTTGAAGGAGGAAAGAAAAGGAAAAGACAGTTGAATTAGTCCGAAATTTTAGAATATCCTACTCTGTTTACACACTGGCTAGAAGATTTCAAGATTAGAGTCAGAGTTTCAAAATTGAAATTAATTGCTTTGTGGATTGATTTAGGTTGAGAACCAAATGAACAGAGATTTTACACAAATTTTGCTTTGTTTGGGAATATTTTAATTTTTGTGAATGAGAGACAAAAAATTTCAAGAGTAATCAAGTATGAATTTAATGCATGGTTTAGTACTTGGAACAGACTGAGCTGCCACAAGCAACTACTTAATGTCTAATTATAATTAATCTGACAAAAGGAAGAGTTTTTTTCCTCCTTACAATTAGTTTAAAAAATTCACATTAAACACTGTACTGAAATATAAAACCTGTATTTGCCTGTCAACAAAGAGGGCTTCCTGACATTTAAAATGTACTTGAATAATGGAAGAATCCTACAGACTGTATCTAATTATAATGGATAATTAGAATAAGGAAAAGAGAAATGACTGAATACCAAGATGATTTTCAATAAGCACAAACTTAGACATATGGATGTTTGATACACATTTAGAAACCTGCCATTAATATTTTCTATCAAAATAATTACTGCTTTTTACTTGTCAGGCATAATGAAGAAGAATGACAGGTACTGTAATACTTTCCAAGCGTCATGAGAAAAAAGGTATCATAATGCCAGAAACACCTACAGATAAAACAACTTGTGACAGAACTTACTTTCTGCTGTCTGCAGTATTATCTCATCAAGCTCTTTTTCAAGTTTTTCATAAGTATCTAGTCTTGCTTGAAACTCAGAATTCTGTGTTTGAAGCTCAATAATGCGGGTTTCACTAGAAGACTGAAGACTATAAAATTCCTTTGTAAGCACCTGTGAGAATGAATTACAGAAAGATAAGGGATTCAGCATTACAGTGATTTTTGAAAGAAGCAAAATATAATACATGTGAATGTGTACCAGGATGATATTAAATAGTTGATGTAATTTTGCACAGCAAAGATTAAAATACTTTAAAAAGCAGTTATTCTTTCAATAATATTATCTTGGACATATTAAACTCTCAGGTCTTAGGCCTATCTGCTGAGGCCTTAGTAATTCTAAGAAGTTGTCTGAAAAAGCTACAGGAAATTGAAGGAAACTTAGGAAAAAACAGGTAACAACTAAGAAAAATCCACACAGCAGTCAAAATAGCGTAAATGAAGTAATTTTTGTTGCTTTAACTGGATTCTGATTTCAGTCATCAGTTTATGAAGATTCCTTTGTAGAATGCAAATATAAAAATTTGCCATTAAAGCTATACCAGTCTTATTACTTACTTATTAATAAAAGGTAATATGCCATCAACATTCAAGACTTATGTAAATACTTAATCCACTAAGCTTAAACAAAAAATTCTCATATTCAAAAGTTAAAGCTATGAAGCTGTGTGTAATAAATAAAGTTTGATAAAGTGCTAGATAATAGGAAACAACATTGATCAAGTACACACCAAAGTGGAATAAGAAAATCCTTGGTATGTAAATTAGCATTCCTCATACTCTGCATAAAAAAATCCCACCAAAACAGGGAAAGTAATAACTAAGTGGTATTGCTGTTAAATTTCATACTAACTTCCTAAATAAAAATCACAAACATTCAGAATGACAGGTGAATATAGATTTGGAAATACAGAAATATACACAGAGTGTGCAGAGCAGTAATACTAGAGTCACTGTCAAAACCACAAAAGAATACACAATTCTTAGAGAAACAAGCCACTTGAATATAAAAAGTTCACTCTAGTGTCACAGAAGAAATAAATGTATATGTTAAAACTGGGCACCATATAAACCATCTGTTTCCTAGCTTAGCAAGAGAATCTACTCTATGCCCTAAATAAAAGACAGCGTTAGTCCAGAAAGCTGTAACTGAGCCACAAGATACCAGTGCCTACACTATTAATAAAGACCAACGTCCTGTAACAGTAAGGAAAAAACCTGAGTACATTAATATTATATATAAGAAAGAAAATTTAAAAACCCCAAGAATTCAGTCAAAAGAAAGAAAAATAAAAACTTCAAACATCAAATATTTAAATTCTGCAAGAATATTTCTTAATGAAAGAGCACTTAAGTGCATATTTCTTAATGAAGGAATTTAGAAGTGTCTCTCTAAAGAGAAAAAGAAGTGCCAAAAGTGTTAGTAGAACTGAATGCCAAATATTTGAGTTATTGTCAGATCAAAGAATTTCCAAAAAGAAAATGAAAATATAACTCAAATTGAACTACATTCTCCAAGTTTAGACATGTCTGTGCAATTAAAAATCTGTTTAGCAACCTCTAAGTTTAGCAAAACTGGCACTCCCAGTGCTTGTGACCATAATTAACCTCATCAGCCAGGATCTGAATGTCCCAATACGGACAAAACAAGAAATTACAGTCTATCTGAAACTCTAATTCTGTTTCCACTCTATAGCTCCTTTTCATAAACAACTTAGGCAAGTTCAGCACCAGAAATGTTGGGACCTGAAGATTGGCATCCTTCCCCCAAAACACAAAGGCTGCAATACATGTCACTTTTTTCTGTCCTGTCCAGTTTGTAACTTGATATTTCTTTGAAACATATACTACCGATCTTCTTTAAATCTTACAAATAGGATGCTGATATGTTTCTGGGACTAACTTTGGACAGGTGAAGATATTTTGTTTTAAAGTAAATTTTCTCTGTGAAATACTCACATTTCCAAGATTAAAATAAGTGAACAGGATATGATACATATGTTTTAAAGAGAATAAATTCTCAGCTTGAAGAGATAAACAGGCCCAAGTGGTTACAGCCCACATAAACAAGTGCGTTTCCTGCAATGCCCAGGCTGTGTTCCTCAGCCAAAGGGGCTGCAAAAAAATGCTGCATGGCAGTGAGGAGTGAGGGCAAGAGTGTGAGAGAGCCATGGTGCTGACACTGAGGTGAGAGGAGGGGAGAAGGTGCTCCAGCTGCCGGAACAGAGGTCTCCTCTGCAGTCCATGGTTGCCTGCAGCCCATGAAGGACCACACCAAAGCAGATGTCCACAGTGCAGCCCATAGACGACCCCATGCTTGAGCAGGTGGACATCCCCAGAAGGCACTGCAACCTGTGGAGTGCCCAAATAGGAGAGTTTCTCCTGAAGGATCCACATGGGAGCAGGATAAAAAAGTGTGAGGAGGAAACACCATCAGAGAGGAGCTGTTATGGACTGACTTGACTCCCTATTTCCCATTCCTGCCTGCACTGCTCTAGAATGGGGAGGTACAAGAGTCAGAAACGAAGGAAGGAAGTTACAATAAAAGAGAACAGGGTGGGGAAAGATGTTTTATTTTTTGTCTTTGTTTCTCACCATCCAACCTACACCAATGGGTATTAAGTGAAATTAGTTTTCCTCAGGTCAAATCTGTTTCGTCCATGATGATAAGTGGCAAGTGATCTCCCTATCTTTAGATCAACCCATGCTCTTTATAAGCTTATTTACCCCACCCCCATCCTCCTTCAGAGGAGGAATGAGTTACTGGGTGGGTGTTTAGCACCCCACCAAGGTAACCCATCATGCTAGGACTAGCAAGGTTAGGTCTTTTCAATGCTGTATACACCATGCTCAGCTTGACTTTTTTAGCTGTGAAAAATTTATTCCAGAATTGTACATCAATAAAAAGTATTTTATTACATAACAATGCTATTACAGATCCTAGCTGCAAATAATGATACTGAATTCACCATACTTGTTTTGGTGAAACTGTCTTCTCTCCCTAAAATTCTCACCCAGACTGACATAGGCAGCTTTGTGACACAAGCAGATAAATACACCCCACATGAATGACTTTAACATCTTCCATGAGAGACTGTTTTGCTTTTTCCTCTCCCCATGGTCTTGTGTTCCATTAAACTGATCAAATATAGTAAGCTTTGTCATTTGACCCTACTTTTGCAGAATTTGGTGGAGATACTAATTCAGCCATGCCATGTTGTTACTTTTTCCCCAAGCTTTTCCACTTCACATTCTAATTGAAAACAACTACGTAATACCCTGTAAAGTGTCTCTTTATATAACATACCTCCAGCTTTCTCTGGTATTTTTCACATTCCATTTGGCACTGTGAAAGATTCTTAGCTGTTTCTTGTTGCATGAGTTGAACATGTTCAGTTTCAAAGGACTTTAACTTACTTTGGTGAAGAAGTTCAGCTACTTTGCTTTCTGTGCCAAGCTGCATTTGTCTATACCTAAAAGAAAAATGAAAAAAAAAATTTTGATGGTTCAAAAATAAGCAAAGTTCGAATATACCCTAGTTCTGTTCATTACAGGTATAAATTTCAAAAATCAATACAGTATTTTGAAGAACTTAATAGGTATTAGTACGGTTAGCTATGTAACTATTGTAACCTGTATTTTGAAACATCATTAGGAAAATTCAATATTATAATGACAATACAACAAGTAGGTGGAATACTCTGTCAATGGCTTTTCTAAATATGTTGTTAATGCCGAATCAAATGACAATGACCTTACAGTACACCTTATTTTCCTTATTTTTCAAGTGTTAGATAAACGTGAATCTCTTTCAGATATCATGGGTATCAGCTACACAGCTTTTTTCCACACCCAAAGATATTAAGTCAGACCACAACGGTGTAATAATTTCCATGGCCACTCAGAATCACAGATCCTTCTCAAAAAGCAGAAATGAAGTATAATTTTCAGAAAATTGCTATAAGGTAGTTATAGTGACAAATAATATTCCACTTAGAAGTGAACTTCGACTATTTTATTCATTCATTATACTTAACAGGCAAATTCAAAAATGAAATGTAAAAAAGTTTACTGATGGAATATTATAATATTAAATAGTTGAAAATTTAGGTGATGTGAAGAACAAGAGAAAAGCTAATGAAACTTTGCATTAAATAACATATGAAATTAAAAAGAGATATATGCAAAGTAAATCACAGGTTTTAAAAATGCTTCTGACTATATACATAAAATGATGAATTCCTAGCTGACTGTTTTCATTATAAGTGAGATACTGAGATTTATTATACTTGATAAAACCATTAAAACTTTGGTTCCATTTAAAAAATGGTCAAAACAAACATTTTGGGAATTACTGTGAAACAAATAAATAATACAGAACTCACTGTGTCACTTTGCAATTCCATTTTGTTGCCTGTATTACTGAATGCTGACAGCCATTCTAGTACCTCAACTCGCAAGGACCAGAAGTGTCAGAGCAACAAAGAAAGATAGGAAGGGCTACCTTTGACATCCAGCAACATCCCACACTCACAATTGCACTGAATGTAATAAATCACTTAAGCAAGCTAGGACTCCACAGCTTGGAAAAGAGATGGTATAAGGAAAAAGAAGAAATAAGGGGCCTGTCACATAATGAGAATGGAGATTGGAATCAAACGCATTTTCCAATAGATAAATGAGAAGTCATCTAATGATGCAGAATGAGAACAAATATAAATCGCTCTTCATGCATGAAAGCTGTGGAATTCCTTACCATAAGATGCTGTGGATGCTAGAAATTAACACTTATTTGAGAGAATACTCAAATATTTAAGTGTTACCAACTTGCAGCACAGAAGTTCTTTGAGAACCATTAAATGCAAGATGGTGCTTCTCACACTGAAGACACTTCACAACAAATTGCAAGATTACCAGATAAACCTTTACTCTAACCCCACATGGCTGTTGTGTTTGCTGTGAAATCACAGTCGCAACACAATTCCACCTTATTTAGCACTTAATCTTCATGTAGGATGGAAAGTGCTTAACAAAAACAAGGGGATTAATTGAAATATTTTCCCTGAGGATTTCAGATGTTGGAATGTTTCTAAGGCACAAAGAAGGAGCAATTTTCACTGGAATTAATTTGAACGGAACAAACAGGTGTCATTATGATGTCCCCAGTAATCACTCTGTAGATATCCATCTATGTGTAAATAGTCTAATGCATGAACAAGATTGTTTTCTCACTGCATGAGCAGAGCTTGGAACTTCTGCTTACTGAGCTCATGAAAAGTTTTTCTATAAAACCCAATTTTTTTAATAGCATGATGTTTGTTCTCAAACAGAGTTACTGCACTCAAGCTGCTAAATGCCAGTTACCTATCGACTACTCCAGTTGTTTTTACTTAGGGATGCTTTTCAAGTGCTGATACTTTCATCACTGTTTCCTGACTGTATGTTCCTGTTTTCATTTTACCACACAAAAAAAATTTCAGCACTCTTGAATTCTCCACCCTTTGCACATGATTGGCTGCAGACATGATACTAGATCTGTTCTGGTACACACATTGTTTACAATGACGGGAAGAATACTTTGTTCCAAAATGAGTTAAGTCTTCATGAACATACATGTCATTCGGCCAACAATGCAATGAAACGCACACATTTAATTTAATTAGTAGTTATAATTATTATCTCTCAACAACAAATTTGCACCTTCCGCCTCAACACAAAACAACCAGCAATGTCTTCCTGTACACAGCCTCAGATCTTCAACCATTCTGAGTTTCAATGATCTGTACTGTGTACTGAGCTGACACACTGGAAACACATATTGAACAGAGGCAATCCATACTTCCCTGTACTTACTTTCTATACTTGGTGGAGAAGTCTCTATTTCTCTGATGATTCTACTCAATCAACTGTGTGCTTTCCAAGCATGCTTCTCAACTCAACTGAGTATGAGCAGTAACTTCAGAAAGAAATTTTATCCTTTGTTTTGGAAATCTGAAGTAGCTTACATGAGCGCAATCTGTTTTGCACTGGCAAGGTTATGACGGGTCAGTTCTCTTTTAACCTTACTGCACTGTTGATCTCACTAGTAATTCCTTCAGCATAGCACCATTCAGAGTTTCTTTGTCATATTTGCTTTTATTTGTCCAGATAGTATATCTGTTTTCTTGGCTACTATTTCAGCACAAGTGTGTGTGCATGCGTGTACAGAGTCATGTAACACAATGTGCTGAAATACATTCCTTTATCTGCCTAGATGGTCTCTGAGGGAAAACAAAAAAAACTAAAACCACCCTATGCCTTAATACTACTGTTATGGAAAAAACCAAAAAAACAGTGGAATGTGGGTCTGCAGGATTTTTCTGTGGAGAAATTTTAGCAAGCTTGATATAATGAGAGAGTAGAGTTTTCAGTCTCACAGAAGAATGAGGGTTGGGAATCAAAGAGAAATTACAGACTAAGCCAATGAAAAAAATCCCACATGTAAGAATCCTCTAGAATGAGGTCGCAATTCCTTTTTGTCTCTCTCCCATTAAGCTGACCAGTCAATGATGCCTGAAGTTTGCTGAAGTGCTGACATAAAGGCTATAAAAAAAAATTATTTCTAGAGTAAAGGAGAAAAGGGAATACTCAGAGAGGGACTTGAACTCTCTTTCGTAAGGTTTGAAATTTTTTAATCACAGGATTTTTTTTCAAGCAGTGGATAATGATATAATAACGTGTCAAAATATGCATACCAGAGAGCAAACAGAAGGATTTAATGGTAAAATCATGTAGTCTGGATACTAAAGAAAATACAAAAACCAACTGGTTTTTTGAATGGAGGAACTACAAACTGCCCATCTACAAAACTGAGATGTACAGCAATACTCCTTAAAAGGTAATTGGACAATGAAGTACATTAGAAGACAATAAATTTGTAAAACTACCCTTTCAAGAAGGAGCAAATTCTAGTATTAAGCTTGATAATAAGAAAGAATGCCAAGCAAGTAAATAAAAAAAATGTATCGTACAAAGAAAGTCCCACCAAAATTATACAAAATGAAAGCATCTAATTTTGTAATTTTAAAACTTTGTAAACCAGATTAGACCAACCTAAAGCTTTGTGGGATATATTTTGGAAGTTATTTTCAAATTTAAAAATGGGAAAAAAACCCTGCCCTGTAAGTTGTGAAATCACCCAAAGTCCACAGCTGGATCAGTTCCAGATCTATGATCTTTAAAACAATTAGAATATACTCTCATATTTGTACAAATGTCTGTGCTTTGGTTCAGTGCCAAATTTGCAAAGAAACCTAAATGCTACACAAATTTCCTCCCTAACCTGTCCTGTTGCAAACCTCCTACTTCCAGCCCCAACATGTCCCCTAATGTTGCTGACCTTCTCCCTCTCCATCACAGCACCAGCCCAGATGTCTCCTGAATTCTAATTCTATTTTCATTATTTATTCCCAGGACATCTGTTTTTCTTCTTATCTATGTTCATAGCCTATTCAGCCTCCATTCCTATCTTATAGCCCTACTCTCTGCATTCTACATTTCTCTCTACTCCTCTACCACCCTCAGAGTCTGGCATCCTTCCTCAAATCTTGCCCATCCATACCTCTTGCAATTTGAGGTTCAAATCCCAGTTTAACATTCTCACCTTCGGCAACTCAGTCTGCCTTTAAAGGCTTCCCCACATCCAAAGAGCCCCAACCTATGCATAAAAACCCCACAAATTATTTTTCTTTACTCTCCTTTGTGCCAACTGGAGTCATTGAAGGAGTAACAGTGGTCTCGATAGACCTCAGTTAAATTCACTCTGTCACAGACTGCACAAATCCTGTCCATACATGCAGCAAACTGACAGACTCCAGATCAGACATGGATACTCAAAGGATCTTGTTTCCACTGGCTCTCTTTTTGATCCTTGGTACTAAAAACTGGTTGGCTTATTTCTGAGCAATCAAAAATGCCCCATGACTTGTGTTCACATGCTACTCACCAAATAACTAAAAATGTAAGCACTCAGATCTTTAGTTTTCAAATGCCTTCATTGTTCACCTTTTTATCTGGCTGTTTTCACAAAATTAAAGTATGTTTCAATATTTACTAGAAAATGGGTAAGAAATCTGTCATTCATTTAAAAATACATATTTTACAAAGTTTTTATACCAGCTTTTAAGGCATTTTTAGTTTTTTGTAGTATTTATTACTTCATTCACATCTATCAAATACATTAAACTATTTCTAAACGGGTCTAAAATAGCAATGCACTTTGTAACAACAAATTTAAATACCTCCAACAACAACAACAAAATCTCAGAGTACAATGATTAAACATGAGATGAAGCACGTCATCTACAAATTGTTTAAGCAATTAAAAATTTGCCTGTTGAAATAATTTTCACTTAAAATTTGCTTTTTCCAAACAACATGCTGAGATTCTTTTTTACAGCACAATATTCCTGGTTCAGGTTGTAAAAATACCCAGAAACATATAGCTTAGACGCTAAAGGGTAAACTTGATTTAACATTCAAGTTCTTACCAGATGTTACATTTGCTTCGTACCAAGTAATTAAACATACAGTACTTTTGCATGCGGTTCAGTAAAATCTGAGAGAGAAAGCTTAGAAGCTTTGTTTAAAGCTGCTTGCTTCAAAGCAGATTTTTGTGTTTTGCAGCATCCTAAGCATTTATTTTGTATCATCCTCTGATCCTCATTCTGTTGAAAAAAACTTCCATGTACTATTTTGCAGTTTGTAGGAAGTATTAGTTCCAAATATCTACACTCAGCAAGATAAACAGTTGGTTTGCGCTCCTTGTAGCTTCAGGACACCTAAACCCAAAATCACTTATGCAATAAATAGGAGCTGTTCAGAATGTAGGACCCATGTATCCTTTCTACCCCACCTAGACTAGTGTCCAGTGTACACTAGACTACAAGAATGAACAACATGAAAGATGTGTCTGCCTCAAATATATCTGCTGAATCATGCTGATGAACAGGGTCAGAAATCCATCTTTGTCTCTGGGCTACACAATTGTGCTTTCTTTTATTTGACTCTGACTCTGTGAAACATAAGATTCTCTCCTGCACCAAGACACAGCTTCAAGACTACTGGGTAGAGACTGCTTCTGCCAAGCCTGTGCTTGGGAGTCATACTTCAGTCACGAGAATTTCCTAATAAAACTTCAATAGAGAGTTTTCTCTCAATCCTGGAGCTCTGATGGGCATCAAATCTAGCCGTTCACTTACTGAAAGTGCATTCTTTATTTCGGGCAACTGTAAAAAAAGGAAGAGCAACTCCTGTCATGCCTATGTTACAAAAAATGAAGCAGGGTGCAATTGCTACTCTGCAATAGTGCAGTGCTGCCGATGCATATTTAGTCTGCTCAATTACCTAGTCAGTTATTATTTGGTTTAAGTAATCAGCATATTTATTGACTCTTTTTGTTTCAATGAAATAAACACAAAAG
The DNA here is from genome assembly GCA_032173965.1 of Sitta carolinensis. NCBI lineage: Eukaryota > Metazoa > Chordata > Aves > Passeriformes > Sittidae > Sitta > Sitta carolinensis. The sequence continues at coordinate 36,540,077 of CM063283.1, forward strand.
ATGTTCATATAAACTAAGTGAACTTTACCAGTGTACAGACATTTATTAAGGATGTGACAGAATCCTTAACAAAAAGAAAGAACCTGAAAGAAACGAGTGAGCATATAATAAAGGATGAGATAGAATTTCACTGTTTCCTCTTCAAAACTTGTTTTTTAGATACACAAATAGGAGAACAGAGTCACCTCAGTAATTTTTAGGAATCTAATTGTAGTTGCTTTTCTCTTTGCCTATACAAATTAGTCAAGACGTATAACTTTGTGTTCTCATTTATGTTTCTGGTGATAAAAAATATAGAAGCATGAAACACATGGCTGGTCTGAGAATACCTACCAGATCAGGTATTTCAGGAGATGTAGGCACAGAGATATCTATTTTGGGAATCCGGAAATTTTCATTTGGAAATGACCACCTCACAAGATGCCTTGAATGAAGCTTCAAAATAAGCCCAAAGAAAGATTAGACTCCTCTTTTTCAAACAGGAAGGCTATGACATGAGTTATCTGAAGCTAGTGAAGAGATACCAGAGGAAACAGCTTCATAAAAGTCTCCTGAGTTCAGGACAACAATCTAAAAGGAAAACACAGGCAAGCTAAAAGGCGCAGACACCAGCATCTCAAGCCAAAATAAGTCAGAAGAAGCTAAACAGTTCTATTGTTTCTGGCACAGCCTCAATACACTGCACAAAGTTATCTTCTGCATCTGTGTGTACTATCACTTAAAATGGCAAAAGTCACCTATCTTGGAAGTATGAGAAACATGCTGAACTGAGGTGGACCATACATCTGGATGAGCAGCAGAATAAGCATGATTAAATTTCTCATTGCCTAATGAACATCTTTGTTCAAACAAATATATACTTCATTTAAAAAATCCCCACCACTTTGAAGCGACAGATTGAAAAGGATCCCTGCAATGCACTATGGTTTTGTCTATTGTACATATTTTAACCCAATAGCAAAGAACCCAAAGTACATTTACTGAAACCTCATTAAATCTTTAGTCATATTTTCTATATATACTTCTCTCTCTTTGATTTCTCATGGCATTCCAAACTACTAACTTTATTAAACCAGTATTTCCATCTCATGGTTTACTTCATTCCTTGCAAAAAATGCCATGCTAACAAAGATGAATTTTGAACAAAATCAACAAAAAGTCAAGGAATAGTACAGAGACTTATCCCCTAATAATGCATATTGATTAATGAAGAAATAATTAATAGAAGTTGTAATTCTGAGAGGTTTTGATAATAGAAATATAAAACAGATCTGAATGAAAAAAAGGCCAGCAATTTTCTTGATATTTAACATAAAAAAATTAAAGCATCAACTTTTAATATTCCTCTACATTAAGTTTGAAGTTTGTAGCATATATTCAGAATTGTCTGACTTGATAATTTTTTGTGCTGTTCATGATTTTTTCAAGATACTGTACAATTTCTATAATGATTCTACAATTTACCCCCTTAAACCAAGTATTACCTCTTCCAGAGATTCTACTACTTTATTAAAATATTCTCTAATAGTAATAGTATTTGTATTTCTGGAAAATAGTTATAATAAATTCCTCTTGCAGCAGATAAAATAAACCTGCAAGGTCTGATATTGGAAGTGACAGAAATTGTTCATTACATTATCATTATTGCACTACAAACATTACAAATATTGTTTTTCAGTACTCGAGAAAATTAAGAGACTGAAGTCAACAGTTAGAGAAAGACTCTGAGTCTTTCGTCTGAATTGTTTTTTCCTCTTGGATAAAACATATTAAAATTTGTCTCTTTAAACTCTCCTCCCACTAGTCAGAGAGGTTATATTTAATCAAATATATAGTTACATCAATATAAATATTTTCAGGTATTTCTTGTGATTCCACATGAAGTGATTATTACTTGCTAGACTAAATAGTGTTCATTATTTGTGGATGTATATGCTCCTGTTCCTCTGATTTAATAGAAAATTCATGAAGACACTTTAAAATGTATATATATACTTAAGGAAAGATAATTACTGAATGATTTCTAATACCAGTAATGCAAAGAGGGAAAACGTCAATGTGAAATAATTGACAGAACAGCAGTTACATAAATGACAAGAGCAGTAACAAAATGTCTCTCTAACAAAATCTAAAGCTCATTACAACTACAGACTACAAGAAAAAGAAAAATGTTTGGAATGCCATATATCTCCTTAAAAAATAAACATACAAATACCTAAGTTCTGATTCTGTAAATGTAACTTTTATGAATTCAATAATATAAAAACTAAAATTCTGTAGAAAATAGATAATCAGCAAAGGAAAAATAAGAAAAGGAAGGGTTATCACTGAAGCTTCCTGGAAAAGGACAGGGAGAGAAATGAGAAGGTAAGGACAAATCTTTTGAGACAGGGCTAACTGTGAGACCATAGGACAGAGCTAGTAACTACTGTGCCACCAGAGAGACTGCTTACTCCCCCTCCACCTTCCCCACTGAGTCTGACAGAATAGGTCAGAAGGATAGGGTTCAAACTGCCATAATTTAGCAAAGGATTGGTATGTCCTTTTTATATCACACATAACAGGCTTGATTTCCTGATAAGCAGAGTTCAAGGTACAGGCATACCTTGTTATCTTTCAAGGACACGTTCCTGAAAGTGCTACAGTTAGCAATGAGGGATTGCAAACTACCTTTTCCCTAATAATTAATGTATTGGATGGGCTTAGTATTTGCAATTACTTATGAGAGGCCAACATATTGCTGCATAATATTCCATTTACTCTTCACTGAAAGTATTCAGTGAAAACTTCCTTAAAAATAAGATCTTAATGATACGAATACAAATCAATTATTAAATAATTGAGGTTGGATGGGATTTCAGGGGATATCAGTCCAACATCCTGTTCAGAGTCAGGTCACCTATGAAATCAGACCAGGTTTTCCAAAGCTTTAGCCACCTGAGTCTTGAAATCTCAAGGATGGAGACTGCTCACAGTAATGCTTGTAGTAAAAAAAGGTTTTCTTTAGACCAAGTCAGAATCTTCTGTTTCAACTGACACTCTCTGATCCCTTTCTCATGCCCTGCTGTCAAGGGCCTGGCTCCATCTTCCCAGTGACCTGGCAGAAGCACTGGGGATACTGCTGTTAGGAACCCCAAAGACCAGGCTGAACACACCCCCCCAGCACATTCTCCTGGGGCAAGTGCTCTAGCCCTGACCATTCTGGAGGTTCTCCATGCACTCCAGTTTATCACTATGTTGCTTGTATTGGATATCCCAAAACTAGACTTTTCTTGATGTCTTGACTATTCTCCTGATAATACAGTCCAGGATTTTGTAAGAGTATACTGTTGGCTAATACTGAGCTTACTGTTTACAAAAAACATTTGTTCCCTCAAAAACAAGAAGGATATTCCCACACAAGATAATCTTATTAGCAATTGAATACTACATAAAAACTATTAATATATTAAAATTCACATACAAGAGACTGCTGTACTTCCAGCAGCTCTTTTAAACTAAGTGTGATAATAGAAAAATACATGGATATTCATCCGTTTTTCAGAACTCAAAGGAACTTCCATTAAGCTGCCTGCAGGCCATCAGGCATGCTTCAGTGCAACTGGGCAACTCAGGGGAGCTTTTGTTAGAAGAGCAAACGATGGAAAGACACAGTAATGGCAATAGCAGAGATGGTCATCAAAGGATACTAGAAGGACTGACAGACAAGTGGTGGGTAGGGGAGCATAAACTGGATCTGTCTTCTTTCAAATCTAAGATATGTAAAATGTCCTTTCCCAAGCAGTCACAGTAATTGGAACCACATTACCATTAACAGAAATACAAAGCAGTCAGTGAGTGTGAAGACTTCTCTTCATAAGCATGACTTAGAAATTACGAAAGCGCATCAACTGCATTTCAGCTCCAGAGACAACTATCAAATAACAGTGTTGTATACTGGCCGGTTTATTACAAGTCCTAAATGTAGATATTTCTGTGTGTCATTATCCAAAAATGAAACGTATACTGGTTCTAAAAGTTATTTTCCTAAACTGTACAAGTCTTTCAAATCAGAGAGTCAGTAGGAACAACAAACACACAAACAATGGTATCAATAACACAAGAGAATATGGAAGATACTTTTACAGCCCAAAACAAAAGAAACGAGCTAGTCATCTTATTCATGCTTATAAAAGCTTAGAGTCATAAATGAATCCTGAACAGAAACATCACCAAGCTGCTTGTGACACTAATGAAACAATCCCATTTCTCTTCATCTGCAAACATGAAAAAAGTCAAGTGAATCTAAGCTTTCTATAAAGCAGTCTATCCAAATAAATTCTTCAGTTATCAAATTATCCTATATTACTTGCTGAGGCATGTGAGAAATGAAAATACTTTAAAAATGCAGTAACTACTGTGAAAAACAACCAGTTAACTCCAAGCTGTCTCCATTCTTGAGCATATTTGCTTTCACAACATACTTTTCTGTATTTTATCAGTCATCTGACAAGTTTAACATAATTTTTATAGAAAGACTCAACTTTGCCTTTACAACGTAAGTTATTCATTTGAGAAGAGCAGTATTGTGAAAAGCAGTTGAAAACAAAGAAAACAAAATACAATTTTGAAAAGAAGAAAAGGAAGTCAGGATTCATGTATTTTTGGGATACTAACAGGCTTTGCAATACAAGTTTCATGCATGCATCCTAAGAAGAGTCTTAGATGTGATAGAACCATCCCTTTTCTCCTGAGGCACAAAAGCAAAAAACACTGAAATTCATTTATTTTAGTGCATATCATTCTCAGACTAATCAAATTTTCTATTTCTCTGCTTCCTTTAATTATGTCCAGCTCTATTCTCTCTTCCTATGTATCTTTGTCTTAATTTTTCTGTCTTCCTCCCATTTGCTCTCTCTCACCATTTCAACAATTCCATCTTTAGCTGAACTATCACAATCCCTGCAATAACCACACCTAAGAAATGTAATTTTCCTTCTTCATGTAGAGTTTGTTCTTTTGGGTCTTTTCCCCCAGCAGAGCTTGTGCATAAAGACACTCCTGACCTCCAAACATTCCCAGTCCCATCTTTGAGTAGCATATCAAAGTCAGCATCTTTTTATTGTGGAAGAAAGAGAAAACTCCTCCTTACTCTGCATGTCCAGTGCTTTTAACATTTCATCCCTGTCATTATCAATTCTTTCTAGGAGCCCTAGAATATGGCTCTGTCTATCAAGCAACTAAGGAAGCAACTGCAGATGCAATTCTTGTACTCACTGAAGAGCAAATGGAAAGTTTCTTCTGATATCTCGCATTCTTAGCATTAACTTCTTTGATAAAGGAAACCATTCACTAACCACTATGTTGAAACACGGCTTTAACCCTTCATATTCTTATGTTTTACAAGACTTCCACTGAATGGGAACCTAAATACTGATAGCAAAAGTTAATTTCCTTTTAAAACTGGAAGAATGAACTGTTGAACTTCAGTCTGGCAATGCCATTTACCAGTTCTGCATGACCATTTAAGTCATGACTGAAAAACAGTCTAGTTACCACTGCACTTCAGTTTACCTTATTTTGTGTGATCTGCAATACTTTTGCTTTGCTTATTACAAGAAGGTTTCAGTAGGTGAAGGTGTTTAATATTTTTCTGAAGTAATTTAAAGTCTATTCCACTTTGAGCTCTCTCCATTCTTAGCATTCCATTCTTCTGCTGTTAAAGTCTGAACCAGGTTAGAACTAGGCTTTAGGCTTAATCTGAAACCCCTTAATACGGTAATACCTCAATTTGCCTTAATACAAAATGGAGTCAACGTCTCAGAAAACAAGAAAATCTGGACACTGTCAGCTGTTCTTGGAGATACAGTTTATAATGCATGCTTGTCTTAGCAATACTAATGGGATACACAGTCCAATACTTTGACTACTGTCATATATATGGGCTGGAGTTTGGCCCATATTTTCACTTCTTCCCCATCTCAAAATTCCTGGTAATCATAAACAGACATCCAAAGGCAAGCAATAAACAGTGCACACTGCAAGTGTGCATATAGAATTCATACTTTAAAGAACAGTCACAGGTAAACTGCTTCATGACATCCAGAGTGTTAATTACTCCAAGATGTATTCCCCACAAAAACACCACGAGTATGGGCTAGGAAACTTCAATAAAAACTGCAGAATTACCATCTTGACAGCAATGTAAAGCATAAGGGTTTCATGAGTTAAAGCTTGTGATTTGCAGTGCAAATCTCAGAGGTGATCTTGTGCTGGGAACCATCACAGTGACACAGGTTCTACTACATTATGATAACAAATATTATAGCTTTTTCATCCAGTGAAAAAGCTCTCGAGGCATTGAGATTCCCTAGGATCACTCTGACACATGCTAAAATGTATTTAAAGGTTTGAAGTCTATTAGTATCAAATGAAAGCACATCAGCTATAAAAGCAGTGCAGAACTTCCCTGTAGAAGAATAGGAAAAAAATCTTGCTGTCTGACAGAGTTAAAGGGCCAAACATTTCAAACTGCAATATGTAATGAAGCAGTAGCCACATTACCTCAAAAAATGTCAATGACCTAACCATAAGGTAAGTCAATAATCTGATTGACTCAGACAGACATACACACACACTGAAAAACACTTCCTTGTATCAGACTATCCAGTGACTATGCTGAGTAGGAAAACTAACAATCCAGCATTACTCTTCATAGGGAGAACACTACCAAGAACTTTATTAGTTATATTTCCATTTGCTGAATCCCCATTGTTACAGGATGTTGGGGATTTACTGTACAGATGATTCTGGTTGGCAAAAGCAACACAGAAAAAAAATTCTGCAGCTTTCTCAGCTAAAAAGTTAAAAAAAACTTTTCAAATTCATCTTTGATTACTTAGAATTTGAAGAGAAAACATTACACTTATTTCCTGTTGCTGTCTAATCTTGTGTTATCTCCAAATTCTTTAAAAAAAGGTCATAAATCATCACTCCTCACTTCAGTAATTTTTCAGCTGGAAACAAACCATCCTAGTTACTGATTCATTCAACGCTCCTATCAGATGATGAATCAATTCAATTGGATCAATTATTCCTAAGTGAGGAGATCTCATTTTGCCTATTTTTAGCAAATTATATGAGAATAATGTTACCCCATCATTATTCACATAATGATTCTGAACTTACAGTCAGAGGACAGAATACATTTTCTTTTTCTTAAGTACCAGGGATATGGAAGTGTAAACTGTCCTCCAGAGTGAAGCTTAAGCCTTACATCAGCAGATTACTGGAATTAAGTCCTTAGATGAGGTAAAAGGTCTCTGTAATGGGACTGAAGGTTTTAGCAAGTAAGATCAAAAACACCGTTACTCAAAATAGGACCTCCACCCAAGCTTCCTGTTTTTGTCAAGGAATTCACAGATTAGACGAGAGTCTTTCTGGAATTTTTAATAGCTTTTCTTGTCAATGTTTTGGACCTTGCATGAAATATTCCTCTTTAAAGTGGAGTAAATAAAAAACTTTAGTGTCACATTTGAGAACTGCCATCAGTGAGAAAGCTACCAGTGGAGGTGACACCCTGGAGAAGTGAAGATAAAGCAGAAATCACAGTACAGTTCTGGACCTTGTGCTTGATTCTCTGCTTCATGTTGAAAAAGACTAAGTATGATAATGTAGGACTGTGGATTGTAGGTGACATGCATGAATATTGGTAAAAAAGGGCAACTGTCCTAAGACTTGAGTGTACGAATGTTCAGATGTGGAGACAAATACCTTAGAGAATTCATATTTAATCAAAAAGATGTTACTTCTAGACGAAAAGTGTGAAGATTTGAAATCCAAGTGGCCACAGAAGGTTTTCTAACAGATGTCTGGGCTTTCAACAATGAAAGGCATTTTCCAAGACTTCACTCAATATGCAAGGTAAGGAGATCAGTAAATTAGTCTTCACTTAGCTTTGTGATCAAGTTAATAACGCTTATGTGTAGACTAGTATAAAGCCAGATCAGATTGATGCAAAAATACAATAAACTGTATACATACTCTTAGATGTAGACAAAAGTAACCAGAGAGATTAGTTTATTTCACCCACACATTGTAAATGACTATCCTGAATTTTTGTTTGAATTCAAGTATGTTGGTAAGAGTAATGAATATTCACTTTGAGAGAACAGTATTTCAGATACATGTCAAATTCTAACCAGGGATCATTCTGATGAGGCCTGTGGCTTAAACTGTTTAAATAATTTTCTTTGAACTCTCAAGGGATATTCTCCCTCTCAGGCTGGGGTCAGTTTAAACAATGAAGGAAGCTTCAATCTGAAGCCATGGTAGAACCCTTTATGAGTTAGGCAGAATCTATTACCCAGGGTTCTCCACTTCTGTCATTCAAAAATGGTTACTGGAAAGTTCCATGTTCTCTGTACTCCCATTGGATAGTTTATACTGCTGTAACTGTAATATTTCAAATCACCCGTTCCTATTTGATCCATTGTTCAAATCCTGCCTTATCCCCTCCCCTCCCTGGAGTTTATATATACCTCGATAGACCCCAGACCTGGGGCTTTTTCTGGTTTGTTCCCCATACAGTGTACGCAGTTTAGCTTGTTGTTTTATTATTGCATTGAACTTGGTTTTCGGGACAACCGGATCAAGTGGTCTCCCTCATCAAAGTTGTCACACTTGGTTCCCGGGGAAGCCTCTGGCATCCCGTCCGGGCTAAAACCGAGGGGCTTTGCTCTCAGAATAATAAAAAGTTTCAAGCTAATTCAACTCTGCCTGTAACACCAACACTGGGAAGATGCACAATATTTAGCATTTTATGCCACCTTAAAATTGCTTCTTCGAAATAGGAGAAAACATTCCTTATGAATCTGTTACCTAGCCACAGAATGTAACACAACTCAACAGAACTTGTTTGTTCATATAATCTTTTTCTGAAAGCAAATGAAGTATTGGTTATTTGCCATTTACCGTGACACACATCATTATAAATTAATGAAGGAATAAAAATGTTTACAACTGCAGATATCCTTCCCACCTACTACAGCTATTTTTTATTTTTGGTAAGTGACAAGAAATACCTTTTCCGAGTTTCCTTGCTGCACTGCAAAGAATTACTTGTAGCTTTGTGAAGTCAATGACAGAACCCAAAAGTTATTACTTCTAGGCCATCATTAGGGGCTTAAAAAATTTGAAATATTATTTTTCATATTCAGGTAAAGTCACGTGCATTTTTAGCATTGTAGGAAGCAAAACTGTCACCACACAAGTGCAAGAGTGCATGTCAGGACTTTTAGTCCATCAAGTGTTACACTGTTGTATCTGTGCCATTACCACTCTCGTGTTTCTAGAACTGTGGCATCTTTATATAGACTGCTATATAATTTGATACTTCTGTTTTATTGATACTTTTCTGTTATACTTTCCAAATTTCCATTTTTTCTATTATCTTATATTCTTGCTAAACATGACAACTGATCTCTCATGTGAATTATTCTCTGCAGCACATGGAATGAATTTAAAGACTCTGGCTGATCATGTCAACATTAAAATAGGATAAATATGTTGCTTTGGCACAGCAAAGTAAAATACAGGCCACAAAAGTTTGGATTATGCACAGACAACTCCCTCTTCACCATTCCTTGGTATGCTATCATTTACACACACTCTACAACATAAAATAAAAACAATTAAAAAATTCTTGCAAATATTTTTACTCAAAATGAGAAACACAATAATTAGGTACAAGTGAAATTATTAAAGGCAGAGAACAAAAAAAACCTATTTTGTTCATTCAAATATTTCAGATTTACTGAAACGGAACATAATCCTTGACAGTTTGTACAACCAACATCTACACTGCAAGTACCTTTAACTCCAGTTTAGTTTAAGGCATTTTAAATTAATTTTTGCTTTACTTTGGTCTAAGATAACTACTGTTTGAGTGTTTTGCTAAAACACTACATTTCTCAGCTGTAACAGCATCTGTCATTCTTGGCGTGGAAGCAATCTCTTCTACGAATGTGAGCAATCTTTTTATGCTTCTTCAGAAATGCAGGGTATGTTCAACAACTGTACTATGGATCTATAGGAATCTAAAGCATGTGTTTAAAGTAATTCAATGCATCTCTCAGATCATGATCAAATACAGCATGCAATACAATTAATAAAATAAACAGCAGACTGAAGTACTTGTACTCTTACAAAGACATAAAATAGGACCATAAACTTTGTGGATAGGAAAGTAATTAAAATATACACTAGAAGGAGAATTATAAGCTGCTTATTCACTTATTTTTATGTATTTAAGAAAGCATAATCTATTGCCACTGCAATATTTTGGTCAGATTTTGTACTTTGAATTTCAATAACAAAAGCAACAGTACTTAGTGCTTTGGTATTATTCTCCTATGAATTTCAATTTCTCCATCTCTAGTGGCATTTACAGTCCTCATTTTGCATTTCTCACTGACTTCAAGTTAGATTATGCAGCTTCAAAAAAAAAAAAAAAAAAGAAAGAAATCCACAGCTTGGGACTGTTCAAAAGAATACTAAACAGCAAAATAAAAGAAATAATAAAAGAAAGAAAATAATAATAATAATAATAATAACAATAAAAGAATTAATAAAAGAAATAAAAAAGGGAGAGACCATTTGACATTGAAGTGGCTCAAGAAAAGAAACCTTTCTACAGTACTATTTGAAATGCTTATTTTGTGTTTGAGAGTTTTGCTACAGAGTTTCAATAGAAAAATTTTCTATGTGTGCCAAATAGACTGTTTAAAAATATATTTTTTTCAAATATTGTTGGTTCTGTAAGTATTATTAGATCTCAAAGCATTATCATTATTAGCATTCAATTTCTGAAAATGTAATTTGAAAAACAATTGTGAAAATGACAAAAAGAAGAGGTCTGGAGCACAATCAAGTTGGTAGGGGCAGAACTTAAATTTTCGTGAAGACCTAGAAAACTGTTTATAAACAACAGTGCTGTATTGGTAAAACCTATTCTTCTTTCATTTCTTCAGAACTACATTTTGGTATTTTTTTTATCTTCTTATTTTAGGAGATTCTCCTTCATTATATTCCCTCCACAAACTTAAGTTTTAATTTTTGAAAATATGGTTCTAGTTTTCAGAAACAAATTCAGTTTAGAAGATTGTTTTAAAGTGGTTCATTTCCTATTTTAGCATTAAAATGGGAGTAACAGAAAATTACCACTTTCTAACCATCCTTAAGATCACTGAATTGACATGAAATGTGCACACATGCAAGCTCAACAAAAAATCTCTTCAGTGATCACACATTCACATATATAAAGTTATCTGACTGTCGTTTTGTAGGAATGTACTCACACATGAGTAAATGCTCTGAGAGTCTGCATTAAGAATCGTGTGTTATAGTTTGTACTGCTGGCATCTTGGCATCAATTTGAATATACAGGGATTTATTTTGTAGACTGGTAACTGGAATAGGAAGGCCAGTACAAGTAAGCATAAAAGCTGCTTGAATTGCAAACATTATGGAAAAATGACAAGTACTAATATGATGAGAGAATTTCAGTATTTAAGTGATGCTTAAGCATGTCTATTCACTTCACATATGAGCTATAATACATAAATAAAATCTTAAAGTGTGGCAGGCAAGTTAAAGCTAAGTATGTTGTTTGAACTGTAACATAATTTATACTACTCTCTTCCTTAAACCCAAAGTGTAGTAAAAAGGCATTCTTACAGATCAAATATCTTTTGTTTACCAGGACACAAAAAAAAGGTCTCTATGACTAGTAAATAGCGAAACAAACATGACTAAAATCTATGTATTTCTAAATGACAAAAAAAGGAATATTACTTTTCCACAACATTTTGACCTGCTAAATAATGTGTACAGAAAAGTTAAAACTCACAGAAGTAAAAATATTACAGAGAAATCAGTGTAATTTGTTTTATGATTTTTCTCAATGAAGACAGGAAAAAATAAATTGCCCTGACAGGTTTGTATGGTTAAACTGTTAAAGGATAAGAACTAAGAAACAACGTGCAAAATTGATTACAATCATACATCAGAGCTAAAATTACAACTTTTGAAACCTACTCCCTTTCTTTTTTTAGCGATTCCATTTTTGTATCCTATTGACACAACACTGAATAGCTGAAGATCTGAAATGTAGATCAAAAAACATATTTGAGGAAAGATGATAAAACAGACACTTCCAGCTTCTTTGTAAGTGTGCTCAGCACAGGTTCATTTAGGTGACTTGTTGAGTATTTGAAGCAAGAATGACTGCACATCTTCTAGCGATGTGCTCTTCTGAAATCACAGAACAATAATAATGTAGCATAATCATAAAACTAGTAAGAATGTACGTATGGATGGAAGACTTAGTGCAGGGCTAGGAAACTTACAGGGATGTTTCCATTCATCCAGGCTCCTATAAGGCAGAGTGGACTGAGGAGAAGGATCTAGATTTGTTACATGAGATTAGGATAACTAAACTGTTAACATGACCCAGCTATGCAAAAGACACAAAGTTCCAGAAACCACTAAGGTACATCTAGTGGAAATTACGGTATCATATGAGATAGAGCAGGAAATTATCTGAAATATTATTCAGAACTCGAGTTATCTGTGTTAAAGTGAGGTCAGCATTAAAAGAAATGGTACTCAGATGTCCAAGAGAACAAGGAATCTATCCCATGAGAAATCAAATAAGCTACAATCTAGAAAAACAAAGTCTGACTAAGATTTTAAGAGGACAAAACAATAGATAAATTTGACTAATGTTATCACTGGAATGCTGTGAAATAAACCAGAAGAAAATAATCTTGAAACAGAAATTAAAACCCCATTTGAACATAACTAGAATGTCTTCCACTAGGAATAGTACAGTTCAGAGTTTAATTTCTGAAAAGATGGTTATATGAAATGACAAATAATCAATGATTCAAAAGGCCTACTCAAAAAATGATGTTTATAAACCTTATAGCTAACTACTATATTGCCAATATCCACATTTGTAGGGTTTTCAGTTTTATCTTCATTTAATAACAGAAACAGAAGTACAAAAAAGACAACTACACAGCTAAAAAATTCTGAAAGTTATATTCTAATTGCATTTTTATAATTTTTGAGAATTTGTTTGATTGACTTTCACAAAAAAAATCCCCAAATTTGTTAATTTTTCCCCTTTTGTGGCATTTTGCTAAACTCATGCATCATGTACATCAAGGTTTGGTGCCAATAATTCTGGACAAATCTACATAACTTCCAGGCAACACTAAAACCTGTTTAAATAATTAGGGAGACTAAGAGGGAAAGGACAACAGACTTAAACTTTCTGGGCGAGTGCTCAAATCATGTTACAAAAGAGGCAAAGCTTAGCTATTACCCCTTCTTTTAACAGTGTTCTGGAGTGAACTCAGTGATTTTGAATGAGTTAGCCATGTTCTTATAAAAACAGGCCCTTCGGGGACTTGAACAGAGTTCAAGCACCTCCTACCCATATCAAAATAAGCACTCAGCTTTCCAAACCAGGAGACTTCCGAGCACACCCAAGAACCTCTACCTAAATGTGCTCCAACTTGGAATGATTTTAAGTGCCTCTGAGGTTAGGTGGTGCTTGAGAATAGGAGGTATTGGTAAGACTTCACTGGAATCTAGTCAGAGAAAATCTACCCCCAGATATCACTATGACAACCTGTTGGACAGCCATTAATATGTGCAAAACCTGTACTTATCAACCATACATTATTACATTTTGAGTACACTGTGATGGACTGTCCCTGATTGGACCCCAGATGCCCACCTAAGCCACTCTATTTCCCCCCCTCTCCATGTGGACAGGGCAGAAGAAATATAACAAAAGACTCATGGGTCAAGATAAGGACAGGGAGAGATGAGTCCCCACTTATTGTCACGGGCAAAACAGACTCGACTTGGGTAACAATTAATTTATTACCAATCAAATCAGAAAAGAGTAATGAGAAACAAAACCAAATCTTAAAATAAACCACATTCCCCCGATCCCTCCCTTCTTCTTGAATTTAACTTTACTCCCAGTTTTCTCTACATCCATCCTCCCACTAGTGCAGAAGGACAGGGAATAGGGCTGTGGTCAGTTCATCCCACATTCTTGCCAACCCTTCCTCCTCAGCGGAGGACTCTTCACACTCTTCCCCTGCTCCGGCATGGGAGTCCCTCCCATGGGAGACAGCCCTCCACAAACTACTCCAGTGTGGGTCCTTCCCACAGGTGAAGTCCTTCAGGAATAGTCTGCTCCAGTGTGGGTTCCTGTGAGGTCACAAGTCCTGACAGCAAACCTGTTCCATCATGGGCTTCCCACAGGGTCACAGCTTCCTTAGGGCAATCACCACCCCTCCCATGGGCAACAGTTGGATCTTTGCTACACCACAGATCTTTTCTGTCCTTTCTACTCTTTTATCTGCAAAAAATAAATGCAAAGTTTCCCCTTCATTTGGGTTTGGCAACTCTTTTTGAATTACTGCAAGGTAGCTAAGACTGAAAATTTTGAACGAGTATGGTATCTTCCTACCTTCTGTAGTTTCATTAACCAGGTCCAATTCTTTGTATAATCACATATCTAGACCTACATTGATTGAATTTCTGCCAATCAAAATACTTCCAATCATGGAAGACAGTAGAGTTCATTAAAAAAAAGGCCAAAAAAGCACCATATAAGGCATACATAGCACTTCATAATGAAAACATGCCATTTTATGACCTGCCTTTGAGAAATTCTTAAAGGCTTGACAATTCTGCATTGGAGGAGAACTGAGTAAGACTCACTGCAAAACAAAAAAGCTCCAAAACTCATTACTTTCTGAAAAGAGTCTGTGCTGAACTCCTTTTACTCAGAAAAGCAACGTGGGACTTTAGTCATGCAGCTTCTGCTGTTTATGATGTGGTTACGTACACCTGAGTCTGTTGTGCAGACTCCCCTTATAAGTCAATGGAAAGAAACAGGTACTTTACTGACATGACTCCATCCCGGCACAGGCATTTAAAATTAGATAAGACTGATGACAGCCACAGTAAACACTGCACTGAAATCCATGCTGTATTTTACTTATTTTGCTCAGAAACTAATGATTGAACTCATCCAAAGTCTAACAGTATATTACACTTTAAAAATGCTTCCAAAACGTTACAAAATTCCGAAACAGTGGTATGAACAAAACTGAGATCTCTAATATGATGTTAAAGATTTCCAGTTTTATAACTGGAAGATGTTCGTCTTGTACTGAACAAAATTAATATCCAAGTTACCATCAATCAGATTCACAGTTTTCATCTCTACAAACAGCTGTACAAAGGCAACTGGATGGGCAGAAACAAAGAAATGGACTCCGCCATCAATCCCAACACACTGACTCTCATTTACCCAATCCCTCCTGTCACAACTGTTTTGTCTTTGCCTGGTTTAGACTACTCTTCCAAAGAGAAAGATTGGGAAACTGCACCATATATTTTACACTCAGATGAATCATACTTACTGAAGCTTTCATGACTGCTATTTTTTTATCTCTTCTTTTATTTATACTATTCCCTTCCTCAGCTCTCATCTTTATTTCCTTTACTCTTTTCCCTATCATCAATCCTCTGCAAGTTTCACCATGTAGACATAATGAAAGGAGAAAAATGCTTTTGTCTAACAAAACAACTAAGATTCTCAATCCCCTGAACAAACTTCTTCCCCTCCTTTTTCTCATTTTGTCCTTGATGAAAATTTACCATATTTAGGATTAGTCAGGGGAGGCTGGCAGAGATGGGTTTTGAAAGAGGATTCCTTTATATTTTATACCACATAACTAAGAGAAAATGGATCCAGGAAATCTTTTAATGAAGAACTTACTGATACAAGTTTTACATGTTTTTCCCATCTTTGGAGACTAATAAAAAGCTACAGAAATTTTTAAGGGTGACAATTACAGTAAGACCTTACTGATAACATGGTGTTGCATCACGAACAACACAGAGATGGTTAAAGTTGGAACAGAATAATCAGAGAGTTGCAAAGTTATCTGTACCATAAATGACAATACAAATGTTGCCAACAACTGGAAAATATTTAGGGTAGTATTAAAATCCAGACTGCAGAAAGGAGTGTGTATCTAAGCATAGGTCTCACATGTGAGCAAAGTATTTAGGGTCCCCTTATATAAAATGTTTCAGATGACAGGAAACCAGGACATGAAGGTAAAATATAAAATATTTTTTAAACAATAGATACAGCTTTCTCAGAAATGGAACAATGGTTGTTTTGCATTGGGGATTGTGTTTGTTTGGGGTGGTTTTTTTTGTTTTTTTTTTTTTTCCCTTTTGAATCTAAACATGGTTGGTCTCCCCCATTTTCCTCCCACTCGCGCTCCACCCTCATAACTCCTCAGTCCCTTTTAATCATACAAACTACTTAGTCTTGAGTGTTTTTCTAATAGTTGAACTGTCAAGGTAGCATCAGGAAATACATTTAAGCAGGGCATGGCATATATAATCTTAAACACATTAAGTCACATTAAAGCAGAGGTGGCACTACATTTATTTCAAAAAAATTATAAAATTGAAAAATTTTAAAATAAAATAGCATGAAAATTTGCAAAATTCAGTTAATGTACTGAAGAAAGGTATTACTTGCCAGGCTAAAATATTCAATTAAAGACACATTGTGTGTAAACTCTAAGGCTTTTTCGCCAAAGTATTCTCCCTATTTTACAGGATGGTTAAAGCAAAACCTGCTAAAGGTGAGGAAAAAATCCCCAATCACAAACAACCCAAACCAAAAGACCTGTACAAATGATTTCAGGCTTATCACAAAAGACGCTTCTACATTCTGAAAGGTCTATTTCATTTTAGTAAAATACTCTTTGGAAGCAGTTTCTAAAGCTGGATGCAACATTCATTTACATGAATCTGCCAAGTTTTTAAATGTTTTAGAAGCTAAACTAAAACATGTTGAAAATGACTCACTGTGGTACCAGAATACATACTGTAGGAAATAAGAACTCATTTACAAGTGGGAGAAATACACTCACACTTCATCTGTGGGAATTCACTAGACTTCCCTTCCAGTAAACATTATACTCTAAAATAATCACGGAAAATATGTTCTTTTAACTGAAGTTTATGAAAAGACTTAGACAGCTGGCATAACAAAAGAGACTTACAAAGATAAATGTAAAACTGTCTTCAAAAATAATTAGTAATTCTGCCAAAATATATCAATTTAGCAATAAAAAAGTTCCAATTTTTTTTCTTACGCTAACGGTTAAACAAAAACTGTTTAATACAGTTGTTCAGTATAAATAGTTTACCATTTGAGACAAAAGACAAAAGAAAGATTTGATTATTTTGCAAAGTAAAAAAAATGCAGGGTGGGGGGACAGCCCCTGCAGGCAAACAAATTACCACAAGGTAATTTGAGTAACTCTTTTCTAACTTGGAGCATGCCAACTACTTTTGTAGATCTGTACATTTCAGTAATACAATGACCTTGCAGCAAACGCTCTACTTTAAAAAGTTTCTTTTCTTTGAAAAGAAGAATTCATCTGGCAGGGAGAAAATAAACCTGAAATGTACCCCATTTATCTATGCATATAGAGTACATAGAAAACAGAAAAAAGAACTCTGACACAGAAAATTAGACCCAGATTTCAGAACTTGTGACTGGGAACAGTGTCATAAAGAACAAAGCTAAAATAAAAAAACCCAGCCTCACTAGCTTCTATAATGTAACTGTCTGTAAAAACAAAACTGTTATAGAAGAACACGCAACAGACAAGAAAGACGCAATATTTCCTCACCTGGTTTTAGGCCTAAAAATCTTCGAAATGAGTTATCAATAAAGGCTTCATGCCCCCTAATTCTGGGCATTTCACAGGTCATGGGATTTTCATTAATCACACTTTGGTTACCCTTTACCATTCAGAGAAACCTCTATCACTAGTGCACTCAGAGATTCAGGAGTCAGTTAATTACCTGAAGTGAGCAGCTTATAAAGACAAGAGGAGGACTATGGTTTTTAATATTCTTCTACTTACTGTACCATTTTGCACAAATAAAACCTTTTCCCCTTCCGATAGAATTTTGAGTGGGACAAATTCTTCCACTCATTGTAACCCAAAACCAATTCTAGTGACCCCAGCAATGTATTCAAGGTAAAATGGGAAGATTTAGCTTTTTGAAGCATTTTGAAACTTATGATTTATATTATATTTCTGGAATGGAAATGCTAAAGATCTTAGGAAAATCAGAGCAAACATTAAGCAAAATTTCAGAAGGGATGAATCAGTGCACTTCTGTATCTGTTTATCCATGGCAACACTTTCCACAAAACAATTAAAATATCTATGAATACAATTCCAGATGACAAATTCCACATCAAAGGTTATACTAGATTATATACATACACATGCAGTAGTATTTATATTAAAATGTTAGCCAAGAGCTGCAGCATTTTGACAACATATCCAATGTTTAAATTTTACAAGAGATGTACAAATGGGCTTAGAAGTACAAGTATGTACACTTTACATGCCTATTATGAAATCCAACATTTCATATAAAGACTAAGTGCCTGACAGGTATAACCATTTTATGTAGTGCCCAATCTTCATCTCAAAGAAACCTATTTCTAGTTACATTTATGCCTACAACTATACTGCCACTTGACAAAAAAATTTTACTTCCTCTCAATAGAAAGTTTCTCAATTTTGTTTATTCCATGGGTACAAAGTTGCATAAACTATGGCAATTTTTTTACTGCTGGAGTACCTTAAAGGGACACACGCACACAGAGTCTGTTCTGTACCTTCTCCATGCTTGAAGAGCCATCAGGGCGGTCTGTGCAGCAATGTCTTGACTTGGCAACATTCGTTTCTTTGCTAATACAAAAGCTTACTATTAAATAGGGCTCACAAGAAAGGGTTGGCAGTACAGACATATAAACAGGATCTTTACGGATTCTGCCCAGTGGTAAGAACTAGAAAGGCTCTTTACTACTAGTTGTAAAGACCCTTGATTTAGTGTTTCATATGTACCACTCCATTCCATCTTGGTTGGGTTTGTTCACTCCCCAGGTTCTGTGTCCTTACTGCCTTCTCACCACACTCCCCCCACAGAATTACAAATCCTCCTCCTGATCGCTAGCAGCCACCCTCTGGAGCAGACCAGCATTATCTGCTTTCACACTGTGTTCCCCTTGGTGGCCCATCCAGAATAAACGTTCCTATTTCCTACTGGATAGCCTATTGGGTTCTAAGCTATTTCTTGTTTTTTTTAAAAAAATCTAAACCAGCTCACTGAGATCATAAATAGCTCAAAGTAGTAAGACCCTCCTGGAACCCCTACGATTCAAATGCCATGTTGTCGCTGCTTTAGACAACACACGACATGGACTCTGTGATTAGAAGGTTAAAAAAATTACTCTTTTATTAGGGATCATTTTCCTTTATATACAATTTTACACAGACCAATGTGATTGGTGAAAGAAAGGCAAACTTTTTCAATCAAATTGGTCAAACTAGAGGAACATCAAGAAAAAGTCCCTCCTTCCAGTAGGAATGAATAGCATAAATATTACTATAAAAACATTCTATCATGTTTATCACACTTTCCTGGGAAAGAACATCAGAAAACTAAAATATCAGGCCTAAAACCAGACTACATCACGTCACAGCTAAGTGTCACTATGGCTAAATGACGTTTGGTTAAAAATGTTGATATCTCACACTGCCACCCTACAAGTACCCAGATCTATTATTCCTTAGGAAGCCCTTGAACTCTGGCTAACTGTGCCTTGAACATTAATTGCACATTCATTTTGCTGGTTTCACAGAATATACTCACAATTACCCATATAGTCATAGCAGTAGATACAACTGTGCCTTTAGATCATTCAGCTAGAAACACGAATAGCTGTAAAAATTACTTAAATAGCTTTTGCACTGAGTAAACTGAAGGATATGGTCTTCCCACTATCCAATACGTGACATAATACTTCAGCACTGAACACATACAGTTTCAAAAAAAAAATTTTACTGGTGTCCCTGAATGTAAACAACTCTCTGAGTCAACCCTGACAAAGTCTGGGATACATTCTTGAGGCAATCTTATCTAGAAACAAGAACATAAGAAAGGGAAATCAGCCCTCCAATCCTGGTTCTTTCCATTCTTTTGTCATCAAGGCACTGGTTACCAGACATGCCAATCTTATGAAGAGAGAAAGCAACAAAACAGCTGCCAAGGACTTGCACGGTTGTTCCATCAGCTGTGAACAATGGACTCACCAGCAGTGAGCACTACACATAAATATCATACATCACTCTCTTTTGGGAAGTCCTTGATGTGATTAATTAGGCATACTCAATGCTGTAAGGAGTAATGTCCAAGGCAAACAGCTCCTTGTCATTTATGGCAAGAAAGTACTTTGGCTCACAGATGTACACTGTTCTGGGTGCCTGTGCATGAACATACTATGATAATCCTTCATTTACTCACAGTTCTTCATTCATTCATTTACAAATTAACTAGCTATGCTTTATTCAAGAACCACGTATCACCATTTTTCCTATTTGTAAGAGTTACATGAAATGGGTATAACCACCATGGAAATGAGGTCCAGGTGAATGCTTTCTTCAGTTATATCTAGCATTTTCCCAACAATTCCAATGTGATTCTGCAGAAGACAAGCTCTAGCCAACACTCAAAGCTCTCACTCATCAATGTTAAGTCTTCATGTTCAACATTTCAGAATTTATGATGAGGTTTTAACATCACAAAGCTGAAACTGCCTTCTCACACCACACGAGCACCTATTTGGATGCTGTTCTTCCAAAGTTTGCTATCCGGAAATGAGTATAGCATCACATCCTTCTCCAGGAGGTAATCAGAATGATTTCAACTCCTTTTCCAGGGTATAACCACAGACTGAGACAGTAACTATGGAAGACAACTACTATTAAAAGAAAACTTTGGTAGTTTTATTAGTCTTAAATATAATATTACACAAATAGCCATAATTTGAAAATCATAATTTTTGAACAGATACAGAAAACACAATATTCCTGTTTTGAAGAATTTAGCCTTTGAACTGGCACTATAATCCACTGTTTTGGTAAACATATTCAATTAACATTCCCTGGCTGTATTTACGGTCATGTTGTTATCTGTGACCTGTTTCTCTTCTGCATTCTAAAAAACATATACTTCTGAATTTCCTATAAACAGGTTCTTTTCTCGCATACCATTGAAGCGTTAATGCTTTGGGTTACTTAATGCTGGTAGGGCCTTCACACACACATTCAGTCCTTCAAGCCCAGATGGTTAGAAACACTCCAGAAACAAACATTATTTCCAAAGATAACCTGATGTATGTAACAATCTTTAAAAAAAAACCCCGAAAAATCCCAGATTAACAATTTCTTCAGAAAAAAAGTTTTCATTTGTATCTTGTCATTACATCCAGTGTAATGTCCTCTTTTCAAAGGGACCCAAAGCACATGTGGTAAAAAAGGCAAGGAAGTTCTCCTGTGTTTCACAGCTCCTGATCTAGACAGAAAGGTTGCAGTGTATCACATGAAAGGCATATATAGCCTGATAAAGCTGCCTCCAACTTCACACAAAAGGATGTTTTGAGAAAAGCAAGAAAAACTTCCGCATATTCTGTATTTCTCCTTAATCCCCTGCCACCAGTGTTCAACTACTTCCCACTCGATCATTTTCTGAAAGGCAATGTTTATTCTACTTGTAAAGGGATTCTCAAATTTGTTTTGAGCTTTTCCAGTCTTGTTTTGAACCCATGTAAAATTTAGTACCTGAAACATCGTTTGGTAAGGAGTTACAAAGGACCCCTACTTGTTCATCCTGGCAGTGCTCACCATTATTGAGAAGCTGGGTGCAGTGAGTCACAAAAATGGGTGTGTACCTGAGGAATACTAACAACCACAGCAAAATCATGGACTGCAAATTGCAACCCAATAACTTAAGAAATATATATAAGCAGCAGCAGCAGCACCCTTATAATGCAGAATCCCTCTTTGAAGCAATTTGCAACTACTTTTGAATTTGTTCTCAAAGGACATGATATATTTCAGCTTTCCAGGCTAGCAAAAATACCCCAAAGACTTAAAAGTATAAATAGTTTTTTACGTACTCAGAACAGCCATAGCACCATTTTAACAGTTTGCCTCAATTAATCGTAATGCTTTAAGATTAAAACATTTTGGCTATCAGGAAATAAAAGGTAAAATGAGAATGACAAGGCTCATGGAAAATCTTTATGATATGATATGCTGATATTACAACTTTTCCAAAGCATCCTTCAGAGGCTGAAAATATTTTGTGAGAACTATTTCTTATGAGCTGGGGCAAGAACAACTGAAATAAAAGACTTTTACAGCTATTAATATAATCATTAAACATTCCTTGCACAGTAAGAGAAAAAACTTCAAAGCCTGTGTTCCAGATGTAATGAAGCTCAGAAAGGTCAGACATCAGACTAACTTAGCATTCCTATGAGTCTTGATGTAGATAATTCTTCAACATCAAGACAGTTACAGTTATGAAGTGACTTGTTACAAGGCTCAAAACATTCATCCTGCAAAAATATTATCTTAGTTAAAATCTAAAATTTTAATATCCTGATTAGGAATCTAAGAACCAAAAACAACTAGGCATGCCTTAGCAAGTGTGCAGTCTTCCCAACACTATTATTCATCTATTTCATCAAACCAGTGTAGTAGGTTTTCTCATTCTGTTTATTAAAATGCATCCAAGAGTTATCCATTAAGATGTAAAGTTCAAATAAACATATCTTCAGAAAAAAAGGAAGAGAGTAGTAGCTTCCCTAGTCACTTCAGTCATTTCAGAAATATAGGAAATACAGAAATATTCTGTTATGGATTTCAGTGCTGTTTCTACAGCTTGGAAACAAACTAGACTTAGACTTAAACTTTGACTTTCCACCTAGGAAATGGACTTTTTCCTTTGCTTCTCCATCATATTATTGCTCTTGGTTCTTTGACCAACTTCTCTCCATTGATTCAGAATTTCCAAGAGGGTGTCTTTCAGCAATTTACAAGACATTCATGAATTTTACCCTTTCAGTTGTACCTCTTATTTAAGTTTCTCATCAGGAAAACAAGATGAAGGTAGTTTTGTGGGAAATGTGCAATAGTTACTTTGGCTAGGGCTGAAATCTAAACAAGGTCTAATAATGCTATTGAAGGTCTTGGCTTTATTCTGATAGAAATTCTAGGTGTTAAAAAACTACACATACGCCATACGATTGAAGTAATAAATGAATACAGCAGCAGCAAATTACTATTATCAAAAATGTGATCTGGAAAGCACTAACAAAGTTAATTGAAACTGAAGATTTAAAGTGCTAGTGATTTTCAAGACCTACATAGCTCTTCAATTCAAGGGATTACAAAGCACTTCACATACAAACATAGCAGCCATGTGTAAAGAGTAAGAAGTATTGACAGTAGTTTTCATCATAGAGTGATGACAGCTTTGCCCAAGAACTCTTTTGGCAAATATAAAGACTTTTGGCAAGTCTTCAGTATGTTTTTTTAAAAAATTGGTATTGAAATATTCATTTGATACAAAAATTCATGAAGAGATAATATGCCCCTTTTTAAACATTAGTAGTAACTCCAGCACATATATACATTGAGTTAATAATTTTAATATTAGAATCCTCTCACTGCAGTCAGCAACATCCAGATTATAAAAACATGTTAACAGAGGGGAAAATAATTTGTTTTAATGTTTCTGTTAACAATGAAAGTATAATGCAATAAATGAAAATCTAATTATGAGATTCCTGCATGTTCCACAGAGATTCAAAATGTATACTAACATTTATTAATTCAGTAAATTTATCCAATTATCTTCTCACCTACGATAGTCCTCTAGGCTTGTGTGCAATTAATAAAAAGATTTAGGGATCCTAACCATCTAATTTAAAAACCCATCTGAGAAACAGAATTGATCCCCTCCCTCCATCACCTAAAAAGTTAAGGCAGATGACTAATACCAGCTAGCATCAATCTTACTCCAGATGGATTCTGAAATATACCACAATTACGAAGAACAAAAAAAACCAAAACACGGATAAGAGATTCAAATTAAAAAGACTGTGGAGTGACTAAAATACATCTCTAAGTTGTAGAGGCAGGTTGCAGCTGACTGGAAAGAAAAGCAATAAATTTGTAAACACAAACATGCAGACAATTTTTGCATACTTCTCTTAACCTAGGAAGCAGAGACAAATATTATAAAGAAATGTCGATGACCTTTATTCTAATTTGAGAAAAGCATTTC
This sequence comes from Sitta carolinensis, assembly GCA_032173965.1. Classification (NCBI taxonomy): domain Eukaryota; kingdom Metazoa; phylum Chordata; class Aves; order Passeriformes; family Sittidae; genus Sitta; species Sitta carolinensis. The sequence continues at coordinate 36,564,401 of CM063283.1, forward strand.
TAAATAGAAACAAGAGAAATACTCCTAAAGGTATTTTTACCTGTAGCAGATTATCCATAATAAATTTAGTAATTTTTAAAAAGTGAGTTATGTACATCAACCCAGAAATGTTTAAATAATAATAATACAAAATACTTTGAAATCTTTATAGAACAAACCTAAGGGTCTAAATAATCTCTGTAGTCATCAACCTGACTTAACACAACTATGGAAACATGGTTTTTATAACTCATCATCTGTGCATATTCAAGCAAGAAAAAAGAATTACATACTTAAAAATATCCTATTACCTAACAGAGAGAGGCAGGAACTTAAATCTCTCAGAAGCTTTTACAAAACCAAGGGTTTTTATGAATAGTGTCCACTGCAAAGTTGAAGGAATAGCACTGCCATAACACACATGCCTTGAATATTAGCTTTCTGTTTATTGCATTCTTATTTTGCTTCTATTCATTATTCTGCACTTCTCACTTTATCATTACAAAGACAGGAAAAGAAAAATCGCCCCAAGTATATTATGTGAGCAGCAATAGGTGAGCAGTTAAAGAGTAGAATTTTTTTTTTTTGGCACTAAAAAAAAAAAGGGTTTGTATGAATTTCCCTCATGTTTCAAATAATTCTAGAATTTTTAAACCAATTTCCACTGATATAGCCAAGTCCTGTAAAAAGATATTATAGTCCTTTTAGCAGAAATTTAAACAAAGTCAACAATGAAAGGCGAGAGATGGTTCTTGTAGGAGAAGTGCTCTAGTATGAGTTCACTCCATATTAGACTTCTGAGTCCACTTTAAGGAAAGGAACTGTTCAAGTATGAAGCTGCACCTTATAGGAAACTAGAAAATTTAACCATCAGGAAAAAACAATAGCAAACCACAGTGTACTTCTACTTTTTGGCTGCCGTGGGGTTTTTTGTTATTGATTGTTTGTTTTTTGGTTTTGTGGGGGGTTTTTTTGTTTTGTTTTGTGGTGGTGTTTTGATGGGTTGAATGTTTTTACTTTTGACAAGAAGTAACAGATTAACAGTCAATAGCTGAAAGTAACACTCCAGGAATATTCAAAAGAAGGAAAAGCTGGAACATACTTAGCATCTACAGTTACCTGTGTAGATGATGGGGCTTTTACAGAAATACTCTCCTCATTCTACCCCCAGACAATTTCAACTGAGGTAATACAGCTTTGAAATTAGAAAAAAGTTCTAAAGTCGTATTACCAACAAGTGAGAATGTTTGCCTTTAGTCACATTTTTTCAGAACATGTGTGACATTGACAATACTTTAATCCAACAATATAAAATAATTTATGTTTTTTGTCATTGTCATAGGTACATGAAATATGGACTCTCAGACTGAAATTAAAACTGCATAATGGCGAAGAGATCAACAAAACTTACATCCTGACATTACAGTGATCTACTTTAAGGTTGAAACAGCAGATCCTTTCTCAATATAATTCCTTCATGAATATTATAACTTTGCTATTTTCTTGGCATTTGTAAATAGCTGTTCACAGGCAACTATCACAAACATGAGTAAAAAAAATGAAAATAACTGCACTTGACTAGAAAATTGGGTATTAGTTACACTTCTGATCACAAGATTTTCCACGGGGTTTATTTAACCACCATTCAGGCCAGTCAACATTCCACATACTTCTGAAGCTTTCAAACGTGTTTGTTTATACAGATTATGATACCAGTGGTAACTATGATGAGTCACCTTGTCTTTAATAAAGTAGAACAAGCTGTTATAATCACTTAAATACAGAACTAGACAACACGGGTATTATTTTTTCATCTCATAGGTTTCTGATGATATTAAAAAATTTCTTTGTTCCACAGAACTGTCACATGTGAGACCACAGTAAATTCAGAATATGGGGTCTTTCAGGTTAAGGCATTTATACCATCTCAACATGCCAGTTAGTTACTTTGCAGTTCACTTAGGTAGATGATTTGGAATGCAGAGAAAGTCACGGTCTTGACACCTGTTATGTGGTTAGAAGTGAGGTACTTTTAAAGAGAGACACCTACATTTCAAAAAAGAATAGCATGGGTTTTCCATGTTCCAAAGCAGAAAATAATCTTCTGAGGAACAATCTACTTCTTAGAACTCCAAACCCCAGCATTAATCAACTTATTCATTTATTTAACAAGAAGAAATGAGAGTTTTACTTAATTGGAGGACTTATCACTAGAAAAAGCTATAAGAGCACAGAAGCGTAAGTGAATCAAATAAGATTCCTGGGTTTCTAACTGCAGCAGAACATCCCTCCTCAAAATAAAGCAACAACATGAAAAAAGGGCACATTATATGAGTGCAAATGCAGCTGGAGAGGAAAGTGCTTTCTCCACAGTTCTTATGTTTAAAAATAAATATAGAAGAAATGCAAAGTTAGTATTTTTATTAAGTAACAGTGCAAACTCAAATTATGATATACCAGACTGATCTTCAAGAGCAGTTTCCAGTTATACGTGAAATCCCCATGTCTTAGTAAATCCTGCCACAATGAAGGTAAGAGTCTCACTAGAAAGAAACCCATGTTGACTCATATGAGCATTTTATTTTAACTCAGGAGATCAGTTTTGAACTGAGTTTCCTGGTCCTCCCTACTCAAACAGCTTTAATTTCTGCATTGTGGAGTCATCATCTCAGAGTTTGTGAACTGAATTCCTTTTGAAAACCCAACAACCCTTCCAATGTGCTTTAACCACTAAAAGGCATTCAGCACCCTTGGGCCCATTCAGCCGAACTAAAATTAATCTGGTCAGGCCCCTTAAACTCATCATGGATATCAAATCCTCTGATGCATCTCATTTACTCTAGATCTACCCCTATTGTTTCACATCATCAGTTAGAAATCACATTTTTTCAATCCTTAGGCAATGCTATTTCTTCAGTAGTATCACCACTGCAATTTAGGAGTTATACATAAAAATTAAAAGCTTTAATAAATTTGTTCCTATGCTTAAGTCAACATTTTAACTGTAATTAAAAATTATTTAGAGCAAAGAGGCTCATCTAGTACTTCCTTTGAGTAGACAGACTAGGTAGCATAGTCGCGGAATGAACTGAGCTCTTCATTTTAGAAAAAAAAATTGTATTAAACAATGAATTAAATCCAAATTTAAAGACACATGTCAAACTTAACCTGAACAACTTTGATTACTGTCCATAGTTTTACATTACCTCAAAGTTTACCAGTGTATTTTCTAAATTTACAAAAAGTAAGGAAAAAGGTGTTACAGAATATAAAGTCAGACTGCTTGTAAACAGGCAGAAAATCAGCCATAGTTTCCTTCTCCATTGAATGGAACTGTACATTGGTATAGACAATATATTTTACAAATGGAGTATGAAAGATTAAGAGACAGTAGTAAGAAGTGAAACATTTAGCAAACATAACTGTTCATGATTACTGCTCTCTATCCAAACTTCATAAAAACTATTAATTGAAGTCACCTTACAAGACGATTTTCTACTTTCAACTAAAGAAAAAAAACACAAACAGGTTCAGAGTTTGACCACTGCTACTGTACAGTATAAAATCCACATTCTTGCTATGAAATGAATAATTATGTTTGCTTGTCTCTACAGTATCATAGGAGAAATACCAAACTTTCATCTTATTAGTGCACTGATAATGGAAAGAATTTACTACCAGAATGAAGTCTGCAACTTCATTGAAACATAGAGTTTGCAATTCAATTTTTTTTGTAAGCAGAAAGCTAGTAATTCCTCCTACTTACACCTCCTAGATATAAACACTGCTCTACCTTTAGATTTTTATATGCCATTTAAAAATACTTACTGTTCTAAGAGTTGATCGTATTTTCTTAAAGAATCCTTTTCAGCAATAACCGCTCTCTCTTTCTCAGCAACAGCATTATCTCTTGCTTCTCTCAAATTTCTGAAGGTAACAAAAAATATTCTGTTAAGAATCTGTTCATTAATTACTGCTCTCTGATCTGAACTTCAATCCTACCTTTTACAACTCTCATAGAATGACAGAAGGGTCTGTCTATCTATTCACCTATTTATTACAGAAGCTTTACTGCAGGTTATTTTCATATATATCAGCAAAGCTTCCAGTTCGGAAATTGTAAAAAACAATTATTGAATCACCTATCTACACGTGGAAACATATAACATTAATTCTTCTAGAATACTAGAACTAAAACCTATTTATTTTTCACAGGAATTAAATAAATTCCAATGATTTTCCTTGGAGCTTTGGGAATAACTGCAGGAATGCTGTCTCCTAGCTGAGATGATTCACAACTTTTGACAGAGCAGGAAAAATTTAGGTAAACATAGAAATCCTGCTTCCACATACAACTAATTATCTAGTTACTGTGTTGTGTAGGTTATTGCATATCACTGGCATCTCCTTCTGAGTTTTACTGATAACACTATTTCTGCAAAGAACCATAAAATAACATTTTATTACAATCAATTGATACTCTTTTTTTTTTATAACCAAGGATCAGTCAAGATGTTCAAACTACCTCAATTATTATTTCACCAACACAAATGAGAACAGCATGATACTAAGAATAAAACATACAGTATTTGTGTTTAAAAATTGGAATTAGTTATTAATAGTCTGTTATGCTACAAGCAGGCTACTGATTAACACTGCAGTAGACTGTACTGAAGGGAAGCACTGCTTAGATACTATATATAAAGTCAATGTCCAATATTTAGTGTAACACAGCACCAGCCAATTTGCCAGAGCTAACACTGGTTGTTGACCATGTGTTCACGACCGTTTTTAAGGATTTTACTCTACTGACGGTTTGCTTCTATGAACATTCATCAGCATTTGGAACATATTAGATGATCTTAAAGATTCCTTTCTATTTTTTTAATCTAAAAGAAATCCTATTCATATGCTACAAATGTGAGCAAATCCAAGCACAGCTGCAAGGCAAGCTAAAACCATGGCTAGCAGCAATGACTAGGGGGTTTCACTTCAACACCACATTCTTCATCTGAACTGAACTGCTAATCTGGATGCAACCAAGATCTTCCTATTCAAGTTTTTTTTTCTTCCCTCTCCCCTGCAGCAACCTTCTGACTTAAGGCAAAGTGAAATTCAAGTTTCAGGCAAGTTTTGAAGAAAAGTGAAAAGTCAGAATACAAAGGAAAATAGAAAATTATTATGCTCATGTAAATGTTAACCTAGGTCATTGTATCACATTAAAGATACATAATTTTTGGTTTAAAGACTCTTTTTAGAAAAAACCGTTATCACAGGCACTTTTCTATATTCAAAGTAATTCATATGAACAACAAACAGTTACTTAGAAAAAATTACATCAGAATTATTAGCAGTTAATTGGCTATTAGAAAAAGAACAAAATTTTCTTTAAAAATTGACTTACTGGGCTACAGAATTCAGCACAGAAATTCAGGGACTGACTTTAAGATTAGATTCTTTAAAAGTGACTCACACCGAAATATGGGAACGTGGCAATACTTTCATTAACAGCATTAAGATCAAGCATAGAGTAGGAGTCCAGAGCTGTATCCTTAAGACCAGAGTAGTGGAAGTGGGATAAAAATGAAACAGTAGGAGAGATATAGAGCCTCATTTAGAGAATAGACTATTTTACTTAGCTGAACAACTAATCAACTGAAAATGCAAATGCAAGAAAAAGAACCCAAGTGAGGTATTATTCAATCAATTAGACCACAATCACAAATGTGATGCAACTTTTTGCTGGAATATTCTCTTTCTAGAGAGCCAGGAGACACACTAGTGCCACTGCCAGTTGTCAGTTGTTTGATTGCCGTTTCAAAGGAGGTGAAGCAGCTACTCAAATGGCTGCACACTGGGGCCTTAGAGGCATCTAGCCAGCCTTATCCCCAAGTGGAAGTAACCTTCTGAAATGGGACAGAAACACTATCTAGAGGAACAAGGATGTGCATAGGGGGAAAAAAAAGGTGGGGTGAGGATAGGGGAGGCAGCAGCTCATGGATATCTTTACTAGGTTTTCAAACAAACCTCTTGGCAATTGCCATTTATTGCACTCTATCACATCCCTACACTGTTCTAGAATGCACAAACTGGATTCCAGTCAGATTTGACCACGTCAGAAAAGGTGCTCAGGGAAAGCATCTCACATGCTCAGCTACTAAATTGTGTTTGATCTATGGGAACAGACTACAGTGTCAAACCTTTTGGAGAGGTTTCATTCATACAAATTAAACTGATGCCAAAAAAATTAGGCATGAAAGCATTACCTTTTTATTAGTGACCCCTTCTCATTTTTGTTTCTTGAACTGATTCATCCAAGTGTAAAATAAGCACCAATAAATTCAAAGGAACTATTAGGCACATCAAGCTTGGCAAAGTGGCAAATAATAAGAGCAACTCAATATTGGATTAGCTTAACTGTAATACCATTCCATGCTTTGAGCAGAAGGATGAAATCAGCATCTTAACTTCATTTCCAGCCACAAACAGCATCTCATCACATTACACAAATTCACTGCAAATTGTTTTGCTTATGATTTGAGGTTCCATTTGTCTTACCATTGAGGCAGACTGCCTTACAGTGGACTTTTTAGTATTTCATAGAAAGAACATATGCTAGAAAGCCTTTCTAAATTTTTTTTTTTGCCAAACATGTAGGTAAACCTAAGGGATTTGCATTTCAGAAGTAATTATTTCAAAATGAGGAACAAAACTTATGTAAAGCAGTTCCAGATACAAATGAAATATCTTTCAGTAGCTTTCTCAATGATATACAGACGCTTGTCAAATCTCCGCAAGGAGTGCATGTTTAAATTCATACTTTGTTATTCAAAATAGACTTGCATACAGGAAGTGGTGTGAATGCATATGTGTGTGCATGTATTTTACTCACTTTTGCAAAACTACGCAATGATGTAATTGTTTTTTAATTAGAACCTTTCCATTGACTGAAAGACAGCAGAAGTCTTATTCTTTTTCTACTCTTCCCAGCAGTAACAAAACTACCTATTAGAGGAACAGATGCTGATGCCACAAATATCTTTTTACTATTGTCGTTTCCTTCTCCACATGACATTTTCAGGACATCTACAGTGAAGTTAAGTTATTAAGCACTCCTCCCACTTTAAGGCAATAAAATGGGTAAAAAACAAGCTAAAAAAGAAATGTGGTGCCAAAGGTCCAAATCTCTAAGTCCCTAAAAGGCTTTTGTATGTGCATGCAATTCCACGGTATTCAACTAGATGGCACACATAGACTCATCATGAAAATCCTTGCAGGACTAGAATCTTCTTCAAAAGAGAATTTTACAATAATTTACAGGAAGTCAATGTCTTTTTTGACTCACAATGCTCTAAAAAATCTCAATTAGATATATTTCATACAGGCCTAAGTCTTATCTCTTTTGGGCTTTTCCTGCCTTATTTTCTCCAACATCAACACCCTCTCTTCTGGATTCCCAGCACAGTTTCAAGATTGCCCCTACAGCATGACAGGTAAACTGTCATCCCATATTAATTAACTAATACTATACATCTGAGCAATATTCAAACCAAAGTTTATGCAGAACATGACTTTTAATAATTCTTTTCTCTGGGAGGATGGATTGTAAGAGAACAGACAGTACTGACGTCAGTCTCCCCCAATGAATTGCAGCTGTACTAATTACCAAAGAGTGGCAACAGCCTTGTCCTTAATGGGTCACAGTTATGTCCAATGAGGATAGGTGTTATAAAGGAGTGGGTTAGGTGGCTGACAGTGAGTTGGAGGCTGCTGTCTGTGATGTGAGGAAGAAGGGTCAGGTGGTCGTGCAAAGGATGGGCAATTGAGTAAGGGATAGGAAGCAGTTAGCTGGTCATACAGTAGGTAGAAGGAAAAGAGAAGGAGTCTCTGTTGTGTGGAGCTGCCCGTAGGAAATTCACAGAGAAAAGGTATGAAGGTTTTTACTACAGGATAACTGAGTGCAGGTAGCAGTCAGTTTGAATCCACCAGCGACTGGTGCCCCGTGTGAGGAATGGGTGATAATACTTTTCAAGTTATAATGTTGGCTGTCCATCATTTAATAATAAATATAACAATGTACACTTACTGTATAAATATAATTTCATTTTAGTTTTTAGAGGACTCCCATCAGTTTTACAAATGAACTTAAATTCTTAAATTTTCAACACCTTTAAAAGAGTCAAGTCAGCTAGGATTATACCTAAGTACAAAAAGTGCTTAGTCATTTCTGCCCCAATTAGGTTATTGCCTACACCTTACCTACCTGTTTTCACGTTCATACATCTCTTTTGAGGTGCTTCTTAGTTGCTCAATTTCTTGATTTGTTTTTAATCTTATTTGTTCCAATTCTTCATGGAGTCTCTTTTCATATTCTGCTTTACAGTGGTCTCTGTAAATAAACAAATATATTGCATTAGTCAAAATACCAAAACTTCAGGTACAGCTTTACAAGAGCAGAGTTTTTCTTGATTTTACATTTTATTTCAATTTTTATTCATTTACCTCTCAATGACTTAAAATACTTAGCAGCCTAAGTTGCTACATAATTTAAATAAATTACATAAATTAAATGAAAATTAACCAAGAACAAATAATATTTAACTGTGAATAAACAGAAGTTTTTTGCAGAGATATAATTTTTTAAAATTTAATATTAATTTATCACATAACATTAACATTTTTCCATAACTTCTTTGTCAGCTTTCAAGTGCTTATATTAAGCAACCACTTAACTCCTCACTTTCTCCATCATTGGGTAAGGATTGATTAACTTCCTGACTTGTAATGTTGCCATGCCACTGCAAGACTTCTTTGTGTACTCTCTGCACCTCATATGAGGGAAAAAATATCACAAGAAACATTGAAGAATAAATGCAGTGGATATTTGTGAAAGTCAAAAAACCCAAGACTTGGGAATTTATCCTGTCAGTGTAACATATAAATTATTTAAAACACAAAGCTTTTAAGCAATGGATATCAGAAGATATCAGGATAAAAGAATTTAATTTCAGAGAAACATTGACGTTTTTGTAACTTTGGAAGCTCATGACAGATTGTAAGGAATCTCATAAAGAATCTCTCCTACAAAAATAGGGTTATGCTGTAAGCACTTAACAGGTAAGGAATGTCAAAATATTATAGCACGTAGTTAATGTTCAAGAATAATCAATCAGCAATGAAACAAATGGTAAAAATCACAGGTTTGGAAACAAAAGCATATTATGAAGATATGTGCATTAACAACTGTAAAAGGTTTTAGATTTCATTTGATTTCCAATCACATGATAGCCCATAATTCTTAGAAATCAGTACTTGAGCTGTTCAAAAACTCCCTCGCATTAACTAAAAGCCCCAAAATATTAAAATGGAGAATGCTTGCTGTCCAGGTTTTCCTTTTATTTTATTTCCTTTTCCTTTTATAAAAGAAAACTTCCCAGGTTTTCTTTTTATTAAGACACTGTATTTCAGTTGACCCTTCAAGATAAAAGAAAACTTATTTCTTCTCCTTCCTCAACTGTGCCACAGTATAACAAACACTGTATGAAGACCTTTTACACAATACAGAGGTTTATGATAAAAAACCCCAAAATAACATGATCTCTTAAAACACCATTTCAAAGTACGACTTAAAACAACAGAAGTGCTGGGTGAACGTAGTTCTGAGATATAAACACGGAAAACAAATTTAAAAAAAATTGAGTGACTGCATTGAAAGGAAAAATAATATTTAAAACTCTTCTGATATGGGCTAGAGCTCCATAACTGATCATTTCAAGAATGCCCTTCTATTCTCATTTAGGTAACAATTTTTGCTTTAGTTGTCTATCAGGAGAGTCATATTAGCACACTTCTTCTTAGTTATACAGGACACAAGATTTATGGATATACACTGAAAACAAAATGTTTTATGACAAACTGAGTAAACTTACAAGAGTAATTGCCATAAACTCCCAATGCTGAAAGTTTACTTCCACTACTATGGTCTTATAAAGGTTAAAAAAAAATGTTTGTGGTACATATTGTGTCCCAAGAAAAGTGTTCTGCTTCTAGTTACATAAATATAGATTAGCTATCTGAAAAATTAAATTAATTAAATGGGATTTGTGCAAGAAATAAGAGAAAACAATTAAATAACCTGTCTACTGATAGAAATGACAGACAGTAACTTGCCTGGATGCAACGTATTTTTCATACATTTCTTCCCTAGCTTTTTTGGCATCCTCTAGCTGAATCTGTAGTCTTTCAAGACGATCTTCTTCATGTGCACAGCGAACACTAAGCTCCATGTTCTGGCGATTAAGATACTCTTTATCTTTTTGCAACAAGTTGAGGGATTGTTGTATGCCTGCCAACTATAAGAAGTATTAAAAAGAACACTTTAACACGAATTTCAAGGAAAGTACTTAACCTATTTACATATTTGTAAACAAGTATGTATGTAAACAAATACGTAACATATTTGCAATTTAACTTTAACTCTCTTCTGTGAAATCACCTGAACCGAGACTCTATTTACACTTTAGTTGAAGTAAGTTGATGAAGCTTTAAGCTGAAAAGAAGACTTTAATAACATTGCAATTTTATGAGTTTTCATTATTTATTTCCAGCAGTTGGCACCTGAAAAAAGAGGTCCTTTCATCTAGATCAGTATCTAAATAGTGCTGAAGTACTGAATAGTGCTATGTCAGAAATACTGTCAGAAATACAGGTGCCAACCTGTCATATTGACTACAACACTCTCAGGAACAGCATTTAAACCTTAAATGTTTAAGGGCACCAGGGTAATTACTGCTCCATAAAGCAATGGTAAAACTGATAGTTCTGGGTCTGATGTAAGGCATGATTGTTGTGGACAAGGCAATGCTCCAGGCCCACCTCAAGGGCAAAGAGCTGGTGTTGCTACAGAAGGCTGAACTGATGCCAAAGTAGGAACAAGAATATGTTGAGAACAGCTGCCTTTGTCATCAGATCAGCCATGTTGCCTACAACAAGTGTGATAGAGAGCAGTCTCTATCCACTCAAGGTGAACACAGAGAACAGCCAAAGAGCATAAGGGCAATGGTGCAAGGTAGCCCAACTCCATAACCACAACAATGCACAGTTTCATCCCCTTAAAGGATTTTGCCATTTAAGCTCCTGAGGATTTCACATACCAAGTTCAAAGAATGATAAATTAATAACTTATCAGAAACATGCCTCCTACAGCTATAAAGACATCATGTACAAGGTTTAGACAGAATTCACCTTTTCTAAGTCATAGAAGGTTACTTAAGGAAGATACTGGAGACAAAGACATAGAGCAAGTAGTTAAACAGATGACAATTTGTGCAAACAAATACAAACAGTGCTCTTAAGAGGCATGCTCCTCTCCATCAGCCCACCTGCCGAGCACCACACTCAGGGTGAGGTATAAACATGTATTCCATACTTGATTTAAGAAAAAAAAGTAAACATGGTTTCTCTCCAAGTAACATGCTATACGTACATCCACAGAAAACAGACATCATAGACTACTACACAAAGAAAGCAAGCAGTTACTGCTCCTATGAATACTACTCTTCTGGAACAAGTACTGTGCAAAAACTTCCTATTGGATGCTCTTCCAAGCCAGGACTTGATACTCTATCAGTATACACAAAACCCTGCACAAACCTCCCAGGAGATTTAAGTGATACAGAGTTTGAAGCAGTATTTTAGTTTTAAAAAAGTAGTGCTACTTTTATTCACTCTGATTAATTTAGTATAAAGTTAATGAAAAAAGCCATTGTTGCTGCTATTCTGCAGTACTTCATATGTATGTACAAACTTGATGTACAGGACAGTACTTTTCTGGCCATTGTTTGCTGAGAATAAACCTGACTTTTGCTGTCCTCTTATGATGCTAGACTGAGAAAGTAATAGACTAAGAAAGCCTTCAGATTGATACCAAAGAGGTATTTATTATTAGAAACTGTTTTTTCCCTAATGTTTCTCACAATCTCTACAGCTACCTGTAAAGTTAGGCAGAGCAATGCTATTTTAAATGGCAATTTTAGCCACTATTTTATCTGTAACATTGTTATTTACAGAGACACGAAGGAACACCATCTGCCCTGAATACTCTCAGGAGTATTCTATCTCATTTATTCAGCTGCTAAAGTGTTAGCACACAAAGATCTTACATAACTATTCTTGCAGGGCACTGCTTCCCTGCTGCAGGGCTGAACCCTTGCCCACCCATAGGAAGTGGGGAATGAATTCCTTTACTTGCTTTGCCTGGGTGCACAGCTTCTGCTTTACCTATTAAATTGTCTTTATCTCAACACGTTTTCTTGACTTTTACTCTTCCAATTCTCTCTCCCATCTCACTTTGATGGGTGAACAGATACATGAGGCTTAGTTGATTAGCTGGGGTTAAACCATATCAAACATACTCACAGCATTCATCTTCCACTGGTAAATTTTCCCCTGGGGCCTCCCAGGTTCCTGAGCTTACTGGCAGAGTTCAGTCTGCCTTTGCTTCAGCCTTCTAAGACACCTACTTAGGAAAATGGCATGCATATAATGCCTAGGAAAAATGGGAAGCACTTGACCAGTGTTGAGGGAGATAGCCTATGTTGCTGTGAGGCTGACCAGGCATTTGAAGGATCATAGCAAGTGATCAAGGCTTCTGACTACTAGAATCCTCCTTCAAGGAGGAGTGCTCAGTTGGTTTGGTAAGTCTAATGTCAGTCCCTGCAAGGATCACGAAGTAAATTCCCCTGGAAGCTATATCCATGCATACAAAAGAGAAGGTGAGGGAAAAAACTATCAGGAATTTACCAAGGCCAAATCTGACAAAAATGTTAGCTCTGTGGATGGGGGGACCATTGTCCATGTCATTTACTTGACCTTTTGCATGGCTTTCAGCCACCTCCTGTAACAGCTCTATGGAAAAACTGGAAAAAACAGATCAGACAGACAAACATCAGCTGAACAAACTGAACATAGGATAGAAATGTGCCCTGACAGCAAAGAAGGCCACGTGGCTACAAGGCTGTATTAGCAACACTGCAGACACTAGGTTAAAGAAAATTACTATCCTGTGTTCCCCACTTGTGAGACTGCATTTGGAGTGTTAAATCCCATGACATTCACTAACACACTGAAGTAGGACCAGAAAAGCTCTATCAAGATGGTCATGAACCACAGCATATGATGTACAAGGGGTTAAGAGAAATACTTTCAACTTTTTTCAGCCTTCAGAAGAGAAATCTGGTTGGGGAAAATACTATTGTTATCTTCATCTATCCAAGTGGAACCCATAAAAATAGCCAGATTCTTGGCCGTACATAGTGACAGGACAAGATGCAACAGAAAAAAGCTGTAACAACTGGTTAGTTTTTACAAATGTATTTTCAAAAGGGCAGACAAACTCTGGAACAGATTGTCCAAAAGGCTGTGCAGTCTCCATTGCTGAAGACACTAAAAACTTGACAAAGCCCTAAGCAACCTGACCTAGTCTTGCTCTGTACTGCATGGGTGGGTTGGAGCAGCTGGTTTCTTGAAACTATTCTAATTAAATTATTCCATGATCCCGATAAACTTGATTAGACAAATAATCAAATTACTGAGATGAAGAAATACACAATTACTAAGGTAAGAACTTTACCTCTTTTGCTAAGTCATTTCTTTCTTTAGTTTGTGTTTTGTATGACACCTCTAGTATTTCATAATTTCTTCTGATTTCTGACAATTCATGCTCAAATACATCACGTTCACTGTGAAAGCAAAGTTAAACTATTAGATGCATAAAGTGTAATGCACAAAATTCTTGTGCCTTTTTATTTTCTCAGCCTTCTTCCAGTTCACAACACTTACCTCTTCCAACATTTACAGAACAATTGATGATAATCTTAACCTTTTATATTTATTAACACCTGCAACTTTTTCATTTTGTATGAAACAATTAAGGATTATTTAAATACTCAGGAACAAAGAAAATTCTACAATACACAAACTCCCATCCTAAATTATTTCATTCTCCTCTTTGATTCTTCTTCTTTAGTGTAACTTTGGGTTATACATTTCTTCTCTTAGCAATGATCTGTAAGTACCCTTATCCATCATTTTAGCTTTATCAAGCTTCTGATGCTATATCCCATGACATTCTCTTGAATCTCTTGCAGACATGGAAGTCCAATGAAAAAGTGAAGCAACTTCATTCCCATGTTCCTAACAGAGCAGAAAGCAATGTATGCTTGTTCTCAGTAGGTACTCTCCCCTGAGTACAGCCCTGATACCAGAGTGGGTTGTCATGTTTAAAATAGACATGACACAGCTGCAAAAACTGTGCTGGTGTCCTGAGCAAAAGCGCTCTCTGCATGCATAAAGAAGCACTGCTGTGTCTCCACTCTCACCCTGTCAGAACAGTAAAATGAATGAGCCAGTATGAGCTTGCAGTTTAGAAAAAAATTAACCAATATTATATTAAGCATAGCTTCGCTTTAAAACTGAGATAACTTGTAGTACAGCACAACTAGATTTGACATAGTGTTTTTTCAGGGCAGAAACAAGTCTGGAAGTGATTTACTCCTGCAGTGCTCCCAAATATCCTCATGCAGTTATGCCAACAGAGCTCTCTCCCCTCCCCTTCATCTGTGCCTACCCAGCTGAATACAACCTACTCTCTCAAATACAGTTTTGGCACATTCATTCATGCTTTTCTCAACTCAAGACTATTTTAAACACTCACTGTTAAACACTGGGGCCATTCACATGAAAGTTATTACAATCCACTTATTAAGATGCAGTTGCACATAGGAAGCAAACCATAGCACCAATCCATCCTATTTGCAATAAGATGCCAGATAGATTCCAAGGTCGTTTTTGTACATATAGCTGTGAACCAAAAATGCTGTGAATCCAGCAGACAGATTGACAGATTCCCCTTAAAATGACTTAGTGGGCAAAGTCATTTTTGTCAGTAACTACGCTTGAGTTCATTCCATATGAACAACTAAGGAGCTGACAGGGTCTTTTGTATTCATAATCCCCAATTTTGAACCCATTTCTCAACAAATGTGCCAAAGACCAGATTTCTTGTACTTGCAAGCACACTGAAAAAGCTATTTGGAAGCTGGACTGTGAAGTACTCATCTATAAGTATATTTACAAGAAGTCTATTTTCACATGTTTTGCAATTGCTTTTTGCAAGAGGGATATTCAAAACATTGGCTATAATAGTACAATCTGTATTTTAAAAAAGCTAGACACTGGAACTTCCTGCGGTTAAACCAATTCACTAAGGTAATCCTAAGATTATCTGCCAGAGTTCTCATAACAGCCCTTCCAAATTTATGGTTTCAATGATATCTTAAGTCGTAAATATTAATTCCCAAGGTCCTGCACTCCTAACTCACTCTGTAAGCAGCACAGAGTAGAGCACAGGCGCTTTTGTTAGATCATTGCTTTTAAACTACAAATAAAAAAAGAGTACTTGTTCCAAGATGCTTGCTATCAACAGCTCCCACTTCCTTAGTTGCAATGAGACTGCTAGGCTCTCTTGAAAACACAGTATATCTGAAAATAAAAACTTTTACCAAGTTAATTTGATGCATTGGTTTTCAGAATGTCAAAAATAAAACTAAGAACTCTGGTCAATCAAGGCTGATCTTTATTAACATTTGTATGTTAGTTAGACGCTTGAATTATAGAGATACTTACCATTTTATTTTGTCATAGTTCTGTTGTCTGTAATCACCTTGCTGAATCAGCTGCTTGGTATCAGCCAGTTCCAGTGTTAAACGCTGGCACCTGACCTCAAGCTCTGACCGACTCCTCCTCTCATCTTCATAGCTCTAGAAGTGAGATGTTTTGAAATGGTCACAGCTGCACTGATATTTACTTAAAGCAATCACCAACTAAGTTTCGTGAAAACCTCTTATGAATATTCAGGTGGTAATACTTTCATTTGTCTCAGTATTTGGAAATTAAGCACATCACAAAGTAACCAGCTATATCGATACTCGACTTATTTTTATCTTTTTACAAATACTTTATCAAATCTACCTACTTTTTCCAATGCATTTGTCCATTAGCACAACTTCCAAGACCGGTAACCCTCATAATATACAGCTGGTGGTCTGCAAACCTATACTAGGAGCATGAAAGTCACACTACCTTTACAACTGTTTCAAATAAGTGAAGATACTTGCTAGTTAATTTGAAAAAAAAAAGGAAAGAGGATGGTTTAGCAACATCTGTCATTATCTGAAAGATATCAGCCAGTTACTCACAAATTGTAGCTATTGTATGTGGTAACCTATGTTTGCTGAAGCATATAATGGAAAGCTTTGGTGGAAGAAAAGGTAAAATAAAAAAGTTTTCTTAATGGTCCATCAGCATTAATTTCCATTTCCCTTCTTCTTCCTCCTCACATACCTTTACGAATTATTCTGGAAACCAAACAAAAGCAAAACAAGAAGACACACAGAGAATATTCATCTTTTAAAATACTAGTTATTCCTTTTGAAGATCAACAGATTTACTAACCACACTCGTTCCCTCCAACTCTCCACAGGAATAGCAGACTTTTACACCTTAACCCCCAATCTAAACTCCATTTTTCAGTTTTCTACTATGCAGGTAGTTTTTTCACAAATTTATCTTACATGTCCTAAATGCTGTACTACTTAGCAATTTATTCACAAGAATGCCCAAAATAAAAATGCTTATTCACTTATACAAGGTAAAGCTAATGGACAAAAAGAGTTGCTTGTTAAAAATTTGAGAATACCCCCAGGCATCTAGATTTTTTCCATATCCTACTTCCCAGAATACTGCTGAGTTCAGTTATTTGCTGCTGTGATTGATAGCAGGCTCAATAATAGATGCTTGATAAACAATTACTCTATCTGGTTCTTATGAACAGACATCACAATATTATTAACTGAAGGTATGCACAGCCTTAAGTTGTCATTACTAAACCAAGCATTTAGCAACTGCAAATTATGTTTATTTTGGAGTAAAAGACACTGTATGAGTGCCTAATTTTTCAACACTGCTGAAAGCTATGCTTTATACTGTTACAGGTGGACAACTGTCTAGCTAGGTTTTAAAAGACAAGGAAAGTTTAGGGCAACAGCCTATATTGAGTATATGACAGAAGGACACTGATAAACTTCACAGACATCACCAGCTGAAAGACTGAAAAAATGTCTTCTTGAAAAAACACACCTGAATACTTGCAAGACACTACAGAAAAGCTCCCTAATCTACTAGCCATATTATAACTATACTGTTGATAAAGCATTTTTTGTTTTATATTACACATACCGACTTATCGTTACTTTTACTAAAATCACTTCAGGTCACAAATTACAAAAATCACAACATCCAGAAAGTTTTTATGAGGATCCTGCATGGTCTACCATTAAAAATACATCATGTAAAGAGGTGATTGTTATTCATCCTAACACATACTGGTATATAGGGTTTAAGTTTACCCTAATTAATGGAGATACATTAAGCAAACTAACACTATAAAACACTCTCTTTTTTAGTTAGTTTACATGTCATTATTTATAAAGATGGCATTAGTATAATGGCAGTCTCTGTCAGGTATTTTTAAAAGGTGTTATGAACAAATTAACTACTTTCAAATATGTAACATACTGGTGCAAGTACCCTGTCATGCAGTGCAAACATGACTCATCTTGCAACAAGAAATGTTGGTAAGGGCATGTATCTTTTAAGTGAAAATTGAAAGATTAAGTTTAGAATACAATTCTTCTGTGGATATCCAATGCCATTCTGCTGCTAATGCCATGCTGGAATTCACACACCCTTCGCTGAATTGGCTACTGAAGCTCCTACAGTATTATCTATCTGCAAGTTAGAAGACAACTACCAAAAGCATAAAATTAAATTGGTTAACCTCTGGAAAAAGTTGCCATAGACAGCTTTAAAGCAATAATTAACAAAATAGCTAAATAACTGCAAAATCAGTTCCTTCTAATATCTGAGACCTAAACTTACTTTTGAATTGTATTAATAAATCAGTTATTAATGTCATGTTAATGTCATGTAACAATATGGTAAATCCAGGGCAGAAAAGTTAAATTCTGCTTTGGTAAAGTGATACTAAGACCTACCTTAATTAGAGGGGTTTGTCATGTTTGTTTTTTTAAGATTTAATATAATTCCTGAAGAAACACTAATTATACTACACAGGTCACTGCTTTTCATTTACCTAATCTTGAGGTGTCGAAGTAGTATTTTAAATACATGAAGAAACATGACAAATCAAGCAGATTCCCAGTCTAGGCTGTAAGCAGGCTAACACAAAAAACCCCCTATGTGGTTTGCACATCTCCAGGCAGCACATACACAAGCTTCTGGACTTCCATAGCAATACATCTTAAAGACAGACAACCTGTGCTTAGGCAGTAGCCTTGCTTTGCATGTGATGAAATTAATTTAGTTTCTAACAATGTCTATATATGCTGGACTGATTTTAAGGTCTCTGCAATGGAACAGCACTGTCTTTACAATTTTCTTCAAAAGATAGCTTGAACATCTTGATGAACAGCTTTGTCTTGCTGCAGCAAAAAAGGTGCTTTTAGAAAAAAAATTTCTGTCCTCTTACAAGGACAGAAATAAGGTTCTGGAAATAATACTAATAAATAATATTAGCTTAAGTAAGCCCACAAACATTAAAATAATTAAAGAACAAACAGAACTTCCTTACACTGAATATGATGGCTGTAATTCTCTTAACACCTCATGGCTTTTCTTCAGCTTCTTACTAAGTATTTGCTTCTGCAGAGAGCAGAAACTCAGACTGATGAGACAGTTAAATGAAAAACCAAATTTATCCTATGTGAGACAGATAGACAACCATTGCCTAAATAAATTTTTGACAGAGCTGCCTAAGAAACCCAGTATTAACCAGTTAGATGGTTTCTACAGGGCCTGAGTCAGCTAAGAAGTGCTTTCGTTTGGTTTACAAACACTGTCCACAGATGGTATTTCAAGCAAGAAGATTCTCAGCTTGCCTGATGTGCACCACTTCAGTTTAATGATATTAATCTTCACTGCATCCTCAATCTGGAATGAGCAGCAGTTTACAGTAGTCACTGAAATAAACACTTATGTGAATTTCAAGTGCAAAATCCAGGTAGACATACTTTTAGAACTAAGTTAGTGACACATAATACATGATAGGGATTAGCTGACATTTCAAAAAGCCTTTGGAGATGATAAACAGTAAATGCAGGGAATAGATTAATCAGCCAATCAAGCAGAAGCAGCATGACTTCTTTACACCATCTACAGATAAGACCATGAAAGGAAGTGATCCTGCTTTTAAAAAGCGCTTTTTTCCAAAGATCTTCATCTTTGAAGAATCACTTAGAAAAGCCAGCACTTTGTTCATATCCTAAAGGCCTAGACAAATGTAAAGCTACTGCACTATTGTGATGTGAAAACAATTCCCTCCAGTTGTCTGGATGAGGTGCTGCTTCTTTGTAAAGATGACATTTTGCTTCAATTGTTTATATACTCTGCATTCAAAAATTACTGGTCAATACATTATTTATTGGAATGCAACTGCTCAAATGTCAGGAAAAAGCTATACATAATTGGATAAATAAGACATCTCTTTAGTAACTTGCTATGAAATTGGTACTCTGCTTGTAGATTGAAAATTGTTAATCTGATTGTAGATAGGTCACTATTTGCTATTAAAAATTATAAACAAAAATGTTGAGCTACTTCAAAGTAGAGTATATGCAAGGAACATATGAAAGAAAGGCTTTGGAATAAGTGCTTCTATAGAAAAGTGGACGAATAAAACATTTTTTTCCTCTGGATCTGAGCTAACTCGAATTTTCAGTGAAATACTCTCAGGAGAAAAGGATCCTTGAGATCGTTACAGAGCAGTATAATTAAACCACCTCATACTTCTGAACCACAGCTAGCAGTCAATGCAAACCATAGCTATGTATCGAAAGAGTAGAAAGGTATTGGACAGAAAAGGGAACTTTCATAGATATGAAATTTCCTTAAGCCTTGGAAATATTAAACTGCTGCCTCAAAGTTACAGTTCCTGGCAGAATATCATCCTTGCAGCTGTTCTCCTGAATAATATTAACAATAGCAAAAAAAAAAAATTAGGCACGTATTTCACCTAAGACCAAGACCTCATGTGTCTCAAGCAAGTTGTCAAGACCAAACTATCAAGGCACTGCTTGAAAGAAGTGGTGTCAGGGGGCTCAGGAAGGATTCTAGAGTACAGTCTTTACAGATATACAAACTTTAGGAGAAACCTTAGAGATCCCAGTCCTTTTGGAGTAGTAACAACAGACTCAGTTTTCTAATATTCAGACACATCTAGTGCCAAGTGATCCTTTAACTACAAAAGCTTAGTTTATTCTTTGAAGACTATAGATATGTTCCCTCCAGCTGGAAAACATTTTCACAGAGAAAATTGTTAGTTATGACTCGCAAAACCTGACAGCTACTAATCCTGACTCAGAGATGAAGGCTTAGAAAAGATCTTTGTACTACACATAATCAGCTTTGTCTTTAGGATAACCACAGCTTTCAGATACTCTCATGCTATAAATTTTATTGCAAATACTGAAGACAACTTTATATAAAAAATAGCTGAAGGAAAGGGAGCCTGGATAAAACTGTATCAATACCAAATACCAGGAAAACATTGCCAAGAAATTCCCAGCCAGAAGAAAGCAATACTTAATCTTCTGGAGGTACAAAGAAAAGCAAGACTTCCTTCCCAGACACTCTCCCAGCCTTGAGAGAAACACGCTAGTAGTAAATTACATCTGTTTGAGGGAAGATTCTAACCACTTTGGAAACAAACAGCTCTGAAAATACTAAACTGATATTCAGCATAGGAATGCACACATCAGAAACTGGTTTTATTTCTGGGAAGCTCCTGATAATACACCACTATAGTTGGACTTCCTCCTCTTTGGAGGTGGTGCCAACATTATTTATACCTGAAGTACTGAGCACTGTAAAAGGAGGACTAAACCAAGCCTGTACCATACATTTAGTAACCAGTCAGTCAGCAGTACAAGAACATGGCTTTCATCAGTTCCACCACCTCCTCCTGGGCTGTGGCTTCTGTACCTGGAACCAGAGGAACTGCACTGATCTAAATCACAGATTTAACAACTGTGTACAAAGAGCCACTAATTTAGCTGTACAGCACAACCACTTACACTGACCACTTTAAAAACAGAAAACAGCAAAACAAATATCTTTTACTGGACCATGTTGCAGTGATAGGAATCAGTCTTCATGAGCCATTTTCTGCTACCAGTTGTCAGAAACAGCTCCCTGCCCTACTGGGTTTGTGTTACAGATTCAGCAGCCTTTAAGAGCTAAGAGCAGCAGCACACCAAGAGAAGTTTAACAAGTTTTAGAGTTTTGTCTTATTTGATGAATTCATTTCACACTTAAATTTTCCTAAAGTTGACTTAACATATTAAGACATGTTCAAATTTTCCTTCAAACTTTTTCAATTCTTGGTTGGACATGTAATCTTTCCTATGAGTCTAGAACAAATTGTCTCACATTTCTTATTATTTTATTTTGGGATTAATACATACAGGTACAAAACCTACTCAAACATAGCTTGTCAGCTGCAAGCAACCAGAAAAACCAACAAAATCCTCCTCCCCCATGATCTGGCCGAGCATATTTTTTTGTTCCTTTCTATGGCCCAAAAAGAAGGAAGAAACCCGTGTTGAAACTCATTAAGAAGAGCCTTAATTATCTGCAAAAGTAGAAAAAAGAAGGAATGCTTACTATAGGAAATAGCTTTTTCTCACAAAAGAAAAAAACCTAAAAACCAATTTTCTTAACTT
Organism: Sitta carolinensis; assembly: GCA_032173965.1. NCBI lineage: Eukaryota > Metazoa > Chordata > Aves > Passeriformes > Sittidae > Sitta > Sitta carolinensis. Next base: position 36,586,237 of record CM063283.1, read on the forward strand.
CAGCGATGACTGTATTTCAAACTTCCGTACTATTAGTTTCCTAAAGAAGTTTATAAAACTCTGAACAGATTTATTGATGAATCACTCAAAGAGCCAAAATATTGCAATGATTAGAGAAAATTTAAAATTTACAGAATACTAGATGGAAACCAAGAAGGATTTGCATAGTATAAATTATTGAACAACACGCAAGAAACTTCAGCAACTATATTTCCTGTACCTGGAAAAACAAGAACTACTGGAATAAAAAAAAAGAATTCCAGTAAAAGAGTAAGAGCTTGGGTAAGGCTCTGATCAAAACTTTATTTCCTACTGATAAATTTCATTGCATAAAAGCTTGACTTTAGCGAAGAACTCAAAAAAATTACCCCAGCAGTACACCTTGAAACCAGTTTTTCTTAGACTGCAAGAGACGCGTACATATGTCAGCTCCTGTGCACCAAGCACATTAGAGATTCTAAAGTGCCCTCACATCCTGATGATGCTCCTCTTACCTTATTTTCTGAGGTACCTTGTAACAATGGCACTTGGCAAGTCACAAAGTTAAACTTGAACTTGCCAGAATCAAAACACCAGACTCTTAAGCCTCTCCATAAAAGAAAATCACAGCGCCCTTCGAACTTTGAGAAATACATCAGCGGGAAAGGTCGATACTGCCACCATGTGGTGCAAAAAGAACAAAATTAGAAGTCTATATCAAAGAAAGGTCAATGCCCCAAGAAAACTGTTTCTAGCACAACTTTAATTATTGTTATCAACTATCTTGTTAATTTGCTCCAGCAGAAGTTAATAGATGTCAGTCAAATCTCAAAGGTTGCAATCCCCCTGTAAAATTTTATTAAATCAAAGCACACTAAATGTACAATGAAGGAAAATGCTTATGCAAGACAAAAATTAACAGAATTAGTTTAATCTCAATTTTGACCCGAGATGGTGACAAAGAATAAAGCTAAAGCACATAAATGCATAAACTGTATTGACTACTTTCTCTAATTCAATCAGAATAAGAAATGAAAGCACATGACTTTCACAAGACAAACTTATATAAAGAATTTCCCCTTACACCTGATTATTCTGTAAGCAAATTTCACAGGGAAAAAAAGGCAGTAACTAAAACATACTCTAAGAAGTAGTTAAATGACAGTGTGATTTAAATATCTACTAGCCATGACATGGATAAATATACTTTGAGTATCTGAAACTGTTGTACCAACTCCAGATTTATGCAGAACTAAGCTAAATTACAAATCACCCTAGCTATATACATACCATGAATAATATAAATATTTATAAATACATTAGAGAAAACATGCCTCTTACACTGTTTCAATTCCTTAGCTGTTTAAAAATAAAAATTAATAATATTTATATAATTTGTTTCTCTACTTCTGGTGTTTATACCTTACCCGAAATCAAATTATCTTTCTCTTTAGTATAGAAACAAATAGGAAAATTAAAATACAAAGAATTGAAAAGCATAAAAGAGAAGATGCAACTCCAAAGAACTTTTAAAAATACATTTTTATAACATCAAAACAAAAGGTGAAGCAAACTACTGCCAAGACATCCCCATCTCAAAAACTATACACTGAACCATCATGGTGTCTTCAGCTGCTGCTGAGCGGATCTCCTGTCTGGCTCCCCCACCTTGAAATCTTGCCCTCAGAAAGCACAACACAGCTGCTAAGAGACTACCCTGAATAGACCCATGAGCAAATCTTGCAGGGTAGCCATAGCATAAAGTTAGCTGTTATACAAGGATGCATACAGCTTATTTCCTCTGTCTCTCCCTCCCCACCCTCTTCTCCCTGCAGTAATTTTGATACAACAAAAAAGGTTTTACACATCTTTTACATGAAAAATGATTTGGAGAATGAGATTTTTGCAATGTATGTATTCACAGTTTCTGAACTGAAATAACTAAAGAGCACAGACCTCTGTCAGACACTTCAGTTGGGATCTGTACCCACTTAGTTCTTCTGTTAGACTCTCCTTTTTCATCTGTAGATCACTTAGCTCTCTTCTTAAGGAATGGACTACTTCATAGAATCGGACCTAGAAGAACAAGACAGATATTCCAAGCTGAAACTAGAAAACTACAACTGCAAAACTACAAACATAAAAACACATTAGCTTAACATTTTATGACAATAATTTACCAAATTATTTCTAGGGTATGCCATAAAGATTATATTGCTGTACAACTAAGGTAGCTTCCACTCAGGCTAACCAAAATACGGTCGCTAATGGACACATGGCCCCACGCACTTCCTTGTGCCAAACCTAAAGCCTATTTGATTAACAGTGTAAAAAGAGAAAAAAAAATGCCAAAACCAAACAAAACCCCATACAAATCAAAAATCTATTTAGTAATAGCCAACTTAACTTACTAACCACCCCCAAGCCAATATAAATTTTTTGGGGAACTCTAGAAATGGAGAGATTTGTTTTGTTTTGTGCCAGCTCAGTGTACTAAATTTGCACCAAGAAAAATGCAAGAGCAAGCACAGGGAGCAGGGACAGCACATAACCAGGAAGAACCACGACACTCCCTCCACACACACCTTCAGCAGTAACATGCTGATGTATGGATTTAACTGCATCAGGAAACTAAGGCTCTGCAAGACCTGACTCTGCCAAACACCAAAAAAATCCAACCTTTGGATTTAAAAAAATTGAAAAACTGTAATGCATACTCCTCCCCCATGCTAGTCAGGAATTGTCTCAGGCAAGTCTCACATCCATAAAACTTTTTCAGGACTTTTCTTCTTATCAAGAAAAAAAGATGAGAAAATACAGTAGTAAAACCACAAAGTCAGTATTAAAAAACAGAAAGAACAAAACAAAGAAGAAAGAGCTTTTTTGATATACACCCACATACACATACACAAAGGTTATTATTCCCAGATTAACTTGATACCTTAAAATGTTGCATTTGGGGGTGTGTGTGGAAAGAATAAATATGTAGGCACTGTTTTCATGCAAAAGCTATTGCATACCCTCCATCCCTAATGTTTTCTTTGATATCTGATTAAAGAAGAAATACAGGTAAGAAAGCACAGATTAAATATGCACTCAAGAGCAAGCTGTACTGCACTTCCATGCAGAAGGAAGACAGATCTCTGTTTTGCTACCTGTAAACAGCAAAAGACAAAAAAAAGTTCCAGGTATATTTTATGTATTTTATAATTGACAGCATAAAACCCTTAAAAACAGAGAAGCCAAAGAAATTTGCAATGTAAACACAGGTGTAGTAACACAGGCATTTGATGATTCGATTGGTCATTTCTAAAGAAAAAAGTAACCTTCATTATCACTAAATGATGATTTAAAGCACTGTCAGGTCTTTTTTTTTTTAAACCACACCTGCTTTTCCAGTAAGTTCTTGTATTTTTACTGCAATATCCCTAGAAAACCTAGGAAACTCGTGTTATCACACCACAATTTTTTCATAAAACATAACAACCTTAAAACATTTTTCCCAGTAGAAAACAAGATTACATGGGATACAGGTATCAAGGATAAATGCATTTACACAGCCTTACCAAGAAAAGATCATTACATGGTAATAAGAAAGTGCAAATGAATGCAGCAGATGAGGGGGAGGTTATAGCAATTCAACTGTTGTTGCTATTTAGCTGGTTTGATACCCAGCGAACATTAATGTAATTCAGCAGTCAAAGCACACACTGCCTCTTGCCATTTCAATATATAATATAGCAGAAACAAAACTTACTCTAAAAGGGATTTTGGAAACAACAGCATATCTTAAAAATCACAAATTTATATTCATGTGCTGTAAACAGTTACCACTTTCTATGTAATTTTTTAAAAAACTCTTAGCTTGCGCCCACCACTTTTTACGGAAAACTATAATTAAGAAAAAATGGGAGGGTGCAGAGGCTGAAAAAGTTGGCTTCTGTTAAATGAAGTTCTATGAAAGTATTTGCATCAGTTAAACAAAGAGCAGCTGAGCTTCAGTTAGCAAAATAATACACCTGAAAGACCCAACAATTAAAACCAGTTCAAACAGAACTTGCAGAAACCAATTTTTTAAAAATTGCTGAATTTTTTTTTACAGTGGAGTACACAAGAGTTTTACCTTAGTGAATAAACTGAACTGGTGCTTGGCAGCTGAACCATTTAACAGCCTGAAGTACTTTCAAATTTCATATATACTGTTTCTAAAAACATCTTAGAAATGACTGAACAAAAATCTGAATTTTTACAAATAAGTTCAAAACAGAAAAGTGTGATTTTAAGGGAAAGACTTGTAAAATACAATTTTTCAGTTGTCATCATTAGCATTAAACATTAACTAGGCTTTTTTCCAACATGTCACTATTGCACCCCTTTGTGGAAGAACAGTGAAAAACATCTCACATTTGCTTTAATTCTAGTGTTTTAAACTTACAGTATCTTTATATACAAAACTGCATTTAAGTCCTTCCTGATGTTTGTCCAGTACACCAGGTTTCAAATAAAGTCAAGCATTATATACATGTCTATTTTCATCCTGAAGAATTGTAAGACAGTATTTTAACACTGATAAATAGAAAAAAAGAGCCTGATAATTTCTTGCTCAAGTTGTCTAAAGCGGGACCCTTTCTCGACAAGGAAAATTTTACCCTAATATCAACGGGCTATATTTTTAGTCTGCACATAGATCTGGAGTCAGAAATTTTAACTGCCTAGAAATGCATGATTTCTCCTTAGGCAAGCAAAGCAGAAAACAGCACTCCCTTCAAAGTCCTTTCCTCAGCCTTTGGGAGCTTACTGGACGCATAGAGAGGATGAAAACAGTCTATGTACACTGCACAGCACAGAACACTGCAAAACAGTTCTGTAGCCTCCCAGCATCTGTATCAGCTGCATAACTCGAAGTAATCATAAACATCCACCAAGCTTAACTGATACCTTTAGGTTCACATTAATCCTCTGCTAAAAGAAGTTGAAAAAAGCAGAAAATAGCACTTTACTACAATACATCTTTAGAATGCCTTATCCAGAAAACAACAAGTCTAAAAATGATTTCTTCAAAAGAAAAAGTAATGCGTGAAGAAGAAAGGAGCTTCACTGAACATTTAAGTAGAGGAGATTTTCATCACAGATAAAAATAACATTTACTGGTTGAACACAAGAGTAAAAGAATAGAAGGTTAAGGGTAGAAGGTGGCTGCTACTTGTCTTTCCTACTTCACATCTTTTTGACAGCCATTTTCTACTCACAAATTAAATCTAAATTGTGTTGTGACAACTTCACTTAAAGCAGCTGACAAGGTTACTACCTCCTGGTATCTATCCTGTCTGGCTACAGAGTCTTTTGTACTGACTGTCAATCAATTCCTGAAGTCCTGAACTTCCTGCACACCAATTTCAATAGATCTGCTGACATGGATTTCAGTTTCTGTTAAAAATCTGGGGTTTTTTACCATGGTGATGCAGGAATCAACAAAACCCTGTCAAATACATTTGCAGAGAGCAGTGAGTACAGGAGACAGCTAGGAGCTGATAACCTAACAGTAACCAAGCTACATTTTCTTGTTTATCCCACAGAGCCTTATGACTTTCTCAGCACTTTCAAATGCCCAGCTTTTAAAAAGATGTTCACAAGAACATCCTTTAGATAAGGGTGACAATTTTTCCTTCTCTGTACATATCTAGAGCAGAGTAAAGCATGACTTCGATCCACAGAATTCATTCATGTAGCACTTATACCTCAACGAATGTTGAATGAGGTTCTTAACACTGTATTATTTACAGCTTCTTTAATAACAAGCTCTATAGGTAAGTACAAGGCTAACATTTTGATGAATTAAGGTTCATATATCTAAATCTTCTTCATTCTCGTAAGTCAGCTGGGATGGTCTGGACACGTCCCACAGACTTCTTATTGCAAAAAAGAGTACACTGTGGCCTCTCCACATACCCACAAGCCATAATTAACAAACATTTTAAATCACGAAAATTAAACTTAAATTATACTTTAAGGTACACTTTGTCTCCTGTGATTAGTCAAATAGGAAAGGGGCATATGGAAAGCATGTGAGAAAAGTAAGGGATGCTTGCAAGAGCAATCCCAGCTTGTGGTTCTGGCAAATCCAGTTTCAAATTCCTTTTTTCAGCCTGCAATATTTCATATCATCGATGTGTGCTCAAATTTTAATTGTAACATCCCATCTGCTTAACCTCCTTAAAATACGTCAGCAGTTCTACTCTCAAGACATCAGAATCAGGGATTAGAAAGTTCCTCTCTTTACTGGAACCCAGTCATAACAGACTGATCCAGAAACACATCTGCCTCTGAAGGTCCTTTATTTCTAGTTGGAGACAAAAAACCCCAGAATCCACCATAATTTACAGCTCATGGTGGGTTGAGCATGCCCAGCAGCCTATATGGCTGCTCATCTACTCGCTGCCTCCCCTGGGGAGCAGGAGAGAGGAGAAAGTGAGAGGAAACTTAGGTATCAACTTTCCTAAGCAATTACTGAGGGAAAGAGAGGTGAACTTAAGAAGTAAAAAAGAGAAAAAGCAGAGAACTCATGACCTCCCAGAATCTAGGAAAACTGATCATAACTGATACTCAGCCAGTCCCAGAATAATAAGCACCTTGAGAAGCCATCACCCCCCAGTCTCCTCTTTCTTTCTCTACCTCCTATTTTTACTGCTGAGTATGACATTTTATGGTATGGAATATTCCTTTGGTCAATTCAGGTCAGCTGTGTCCCCTATCAATCTCATGATCATTCATAGCTTGCTGGGGCAGGGGAGGCAGACTGGGGAAAAAAGAAAGCCTTGATATTGTGCAAGCACTGTCCAGCAATAACCAAAGCACTGTCTTAGCCCCCAGTGTGAAGCACAGCAAGATTCAGACTGGTATATAGAAAGACAACTCTGTCCCTGCCAGACACAAGATACAGTTATATTTTAAAGCAGTACAAAAACTCAATACTTACTGAAACATATTCAGGGATAGAAAGCTGATCTTCAGGAAGAGACTTTAGCTTCTCATAGCATTCTTCTGTTAATTCCAAGTCTCGCAAGCTACGACGGATATCTCCAGCCCTCTCTCTCAACTGATGATTTGTTTCCTCCAGTTGCTTCTGTCTCAGTAAAATAGTTTCCATTTCTTGCTTCATTAGAGCCTGATGTTTCCTTCAGGACAGATTTGTAAACAGAAGATATCAGGGAGTGAGTAACACAAGTGACAAAGCTTCACAATACCCCGGCAAAGAAGTGAGTTCTGCTCATTTTGTAGAGGGAAAAATCTACAAAGATTAGGTAATTAGTGCTTGAATGCATACCACTATGGCTAAACAGTCATATAAGATACAGTATATATAAAAAGCCAGGTACTTTATAGTCATTGACAATACAAAACTGAATCTGAGAATAGACAATCTCCACATATGCTGACTTGAACTTATGAACTAAACTTAATTTACCAATTAAAAGGTTAAAAACATGAAAAAGCAACATCTATTTCCACACACACACTGAGGAGCTGGTAAATCACTTGAACTTGGGTCTTACCAAGTTTCAGCACAGGCACAGTCATACCAACCCTTAATATTCTAAACGCTGTAACATACAAAGTTGCGGTCCTTTATTAAAAAAAAAAACAAACCAAACAGCAACAAACCAACCACTACTACAACAGAACAAGCAGCCTTACTTCCAGCCTTTAAACACCATCACTACTATTATCATTAGTGATAAGGTTTTATACAGCAAAACTGCACATCAGTGGATGACGTTTAGAAGTGTTTATTTAAATCAAAGACAACTATCCTACTTTTAAAAAAAATTTTAGCTGCAATTCTTGAAGCATTCAAATCACTCTTTAAAACATGGTAATTTCTGCATTGCTTAAAAAGGAATAAAAAAATACTAACTAGTACTACAAGGCAACATCTACCCCACTGGTAGGGTACAGGTAAGAGGAAGTCTGAGGTCAGCAAAGCAGTCACAAAAGGACACACTCCACGGTGTGTACAATTCTATCACATGAGAATGAAAAGTGAAGTAAAAGGCTGACAAGAAAACTAATGAAAAGATTGGGAAAAGTAGTTTTTTACGCCTAAAAACAGTTAACACCTATTAACTTAATCAACAGTATGCACATCAGTACTTTTTTACTGAGCATTCCTCAGATAACTCAAGTATGACAAGCATAGAAATGTTCCACTCTGGGGCATCTAAGTATACAGAGTGACAAATGTTTTTCTGACAATAAGCTGCTCTCAGTTGAAAGAGTTTGCTGGAACTAATAACAGGTCTGACTCCACTTCCTTAAATCTGTTTTAGCCTTACTACAGAACAGGACTTGGAAGTAGTCACATCCAATAAGCTCTACTTTAACATGAGACTATGCAAGTAATGATCTTCATACACAGGTGTGGATATACTCAATTGACAAAGTGGTTGGGAGAAGCTTGCTAGCCAGTCTGTATTTCAGGTTAACGCCAAATATTTCAGAAAAACAACATGGAAAGTGAGTTTCTACATCATCTAACCTGACAAATAAGAAGTACTAATTGGAAAAGTTATACATTATGCACTTACCTTTCCCAAGTCTTCTATGCTGCAGTTATTAAAAATTCTGTTTAAATTGATGGAAATTCTGTCCCATCTTCCTAGTCCTTTTGCTCTTTATTGGCTTTATGAACACTTTTACTACCTCTTCCTACTAAATTCTGAATACAGATAACATAAACCCAAACTCACAAACTTCAGCCAGTGAGAGCTGAATTCAAATTTACTTATATGCAAATTAAATGTGTAAACTCAATTTTTAGAATGAAAACACTAATATAAACTGCAAAAGAAATCATACTCCTGCAACTAATAATTATCTTTTTTTGTTAGTAACTTATTTACACAAATTCAAATTAATTCACGAATTTGTAAGAGATGAAGTTCTTTTAATTTTAAAGTAATTTTACTTCCATCATACCTGGCATCTTCTTGCTGTAATGCCAACTGACTATCCAGTCGTAAAGACAACAGCTGCTTTTGATGGATTGCATCATTAAGCTTCTCTTCTAGCTCCTCAATCTAAATATAAAGAATGTGAGTATAAAACAATAAGTTACCATATTAATTTTTTTAAAATATTTCACAAAAAAGAACACGTTGAAACAAAAATACGAAGAACCCAATGCTGTGCGCAGTGCAATAATGGCTGTCTAACAAGACCTCTAAATACACTAGGGCTTCACAGAATATGATATGGACTTTGTCCCAATGAGCTAGAAATAAAAAGAAGGCTTAGTTCTTAAATGGGTCTTTTTCAGCCAAATAGCTGTTTGTTCAACTAATTTCAAGTTAGGCTTAAACTCAGAGCAGAAAGCCAATAAAAACCAGTTAGCACACAGTAAGCTGTAAAAATGAACTGCACACAAATATGTTAATATTTTTACACACTTCTTAATTTCATGCATCTTCGTGCAAGCTGTACACAACAAATTCTACTGTTAGCATTTTGGTATATTCTCTCCCTATCTTCATTAACAAAGCACTGAAGAGTATTCAGATCACCTTTTCTAGCACTCCACAAATTCAGGTTCAAAGCCCTGTTATGCTACTAACATGAGTGCAAAATTATTCATCATTTCTGAAAGAAAAGAGGAAACGTAAAACTAATTAGCTCCTTCCCTACTTATTTATAAGTAAAATGACTTAAACAAATCAGCTAAGTTTTCCATATCTGTTCCCCCTTCTTCTCATTACAGAACACAAACAAAACTCACCAATAAAACCTCCAAACCAGCTAATCACAAGTCCATTATGTAATTCAAAGAAATTAATTTCGAACAGAAGTTTCTATCATACTCTAAAAGCACCAAAACCAAGAAAAGATTATATGATGAAAAGAGAAACAGTACCTACCTTGGTCAAATATTCAACTTTCAAGTTGTCAATCATCAAGTTTTTTTGCGATAATTCTATTTTAAGCAGCTGAATATTATGGATCAACTCCTTCCGTTCAATCAGCTGCTTGGTGATTTTTACAGTACCTTCTCTCTCTTCAGAGGAAGAAACATCATCGGTTGGTACTGTGGTTTCCAAGCTGATATCCTCAGACTCCAAGGAGCTAGAAACGTTTACTTTCTTGGTTACCTTAGAGCTCTTATGTGACATTTTCTTTCACTATTCACAAAGCTTTTTTAAGCTATACTTTGAGATGAGGCCCCTGAAGGTCAACTGCAAGAATCAAAACAATTAAATGAAATGTCATTATGAAAAACTAACCACTACATTAGACCACCAAGCAAGCCATGCTTCTCAGTATTCTCAGTATTACAAGAACTTTTTTTTTTTTTTTTCACCCAAGAAAAACACTTCAAAAAATTGCGGAGGACTGCTGCCTGAAAACCCTCTTCCTGAACAATCATTACCAGGCGTTTTAATTACAATAAGCTAAATACCAGTGTGAACACCAGTATGAATTCTGCTTATTAGTATGATACTACAGTTAAATAAAGATATGCACGTTGTCAAAAGCACATGCATCGAAAACTCCCAGGGCCCACAAGGTCTATACTGCGACCTGTAAGAGACATAACACGACTTAGTGGAGAAAACGGTAAAAGAATACTTTGATCACAGAATCACATAGATTGGAAAAGACCTCCGAAATCATCGTGTACAACCTACGAATGAATATCCCTTTGTCAACTACACGACGGCACTCAGTGCCATGTTCAGTCTTCCCTTAAGCACTTCTAGCGATGGTGACTCCATCACCCCCTCGGCAGCGCATTCCAAAGACTCATCACCTTTTCTGTTTAGAAAATCCACCTAATGTCCAACCTTAAACTCCCCTGGTGCAGCTTGAGGCTCTATCCTTTTATCCTATGGCTGGCTGCCTGGGAGGAGAGCGCGGCCCCGACCCGGCTACAAGTTCCTTTCAAACCTTGCTGGCCTTTGCCTTCTCAGCAGCAGCTGCAGCTGCACTGCTCTTGCCAGGCTGGTTAACCCAGCGGCCACAGGGACTTCTACAATTACCTGGCGCAGACCACGTCTGCTACTTACAGACGGCGCTGCTCAGAGCCCAGCAGGGAGGAGACGCAGCGCTCCCAGCCCGGGCCACCGACCGCCGGGCTGCCCTCCGCGGCCACCACCGCCGCCTGCCTTCCCCACAGCAGCCGGGAACAGCTCGGGAAAAGGGAGACTGTTCGTCCCGCAGGATGCCCGCAGGATGCCCAAGCGGTAACTCGGCAGCGGCGGGGTTTGGGGGGCAGCGGCTCGGGCCCGGTCTCTCCTGGGCTCTGCCCCACACACCTCGGTCGGCGGCGGTAACGCGCGCGCTTCCGCCTCCCCTCCGCGCGGCGGGGGCGGGGCCGCGCGCGCACGCCATCACCGGGGCGACCGTGGCGCCGGAAGTTCCGGGCCCTTCCCGCTTCCCGCGGCCGCCGCGCGCCATGCTGACCTCGCGGACGTTCGTGAAGCGCACGCGGGCGGGCGCGGTGGTGAAGGTGGTGCGCGAGCATTACCTGCGCGACGACATCGCGTGCGGCGCCGCCGCGTGCCGCCTCTGCCTGCCCGCCGCGCCCGGCACCGGCAGCGCGCCCGGGCTGGAGGCGCGGCCCAGCGGCCCCGCCAGCAGCCTCTGCACCGGGCCGCACTTCCTCCTGCCCGACACCAACCTGCTCCTGCACCAGGTGAGCGCCTCCGGGAGGATGGGACAGATGGTGTGTTCGCCTCAGCCCTGGGGAGGGCCCGCTGCTGCCGTCCTCCGGGCCCGACCGAGTTCCATGTGGAGGCTCAAGCCTTCCCTGCGCCGGCCTTGGTAAATCCCTGGGGTGTAAATTTCCCTATGGGTTCCGGCGTTGCTCTGGAGCGGCACGTTTGGCAGCGCGCTGCAGGCTCGGCTCCTCCCGCGTTTCCTGTGGCTGCTTAATCCCTGCCTGGGTACTCTTGTCTTTCACTGCCAGCTCCTGAGGAGAAGGCTGTAGCATCAGCGAGCCTGGTCTGGTCTTAGACTATGTTCCAGTTTTAGGGGAGGGAGTGTATGGGGGGTTTGGTTTTTTGGTTGTTTTTGTTTGTTTGTTTTTGTTTTTTGTTTTCTTTTTTTTTCTGTTTTTTTTTTTGTTTCTTTTTTTTTGTCTTGTTTGTTTTGTGGTTTTCTTTGTTGTTGTTTTTAGTTTTTGTGGGTTTTTTTCTCTGCTTGAATCTTAGGAATAAAGGACTGTATGTACGTATTTATTTAGTTAGTTCGGTATGATCTGATACGGGTATGAAAATTCAAGCAGAGAAGATTGGTGGACTCTGAAGTAGTCATTGAGATCTTCATGTTGTCACTGAATTTTTAGATCTTCTGTGGTCGCTGAATTTTTCTACATGCCTTTTGCTGTTTTTCAGGGTGTAGGTTTAGGTTCTTTATACTGTGATGTTGATTTCATGTAAGGAATAGAACGTGCTAAATCATGCCGTGTACAACTCTGGAGGTACAGGAGCAGCTTTACTCTGCAGCACATCAATACCTGTGCAAGGGTTTGAGTCTGACCAGGGCAGACAGTAGACTTTGAGGCTGGGAGGAATTCCCAGGCTTGATATTTAACTTTTTTCTTTCATTGTTTTTGAATACCTGTGTAGAAGGTAGAACAGCCCTGTGGACACACTGGAGACTGCAACTAATTCACAAATCCTAATATGGAGTACCCTGGAGAGGGGCACAACACTAGTTTGTTATAGCAGAGATCTCAGAAGTTGTAAGGATTTTCGTCCAAAACAGAAGGTCAAGGGATGTTTTCAGCCTCTTACAAAAGGACTTCATGGTGTCTGTTGGTAAAATTTTTATGTGTGTCCTACAGAATGCTCTGAGAATGTGCCAGGGTGTGCTGACATGAAGTGGAGATTAGGAAGCCTTGGTATTGGTGGGGAAAGGTTTTGCCTAGAAACTGAAACAGTTTTGCCAGGATAAGACTTGGCCTGGTGCTTTAGCTCGTACGTAGAATAATGCTGGATTTCTTCTCCTATGAACATGGCTCTAAATCTTTCATGTCGTGTAAACATCAGGTTCACAGGAGCTTGTTCTGGTATTGCTTTTAATTCTTTTAGCTGTGCCCTTCAGAACCTTACTGCTGTCTCATTTATTTTGCAGGTGGGTTTCCACAGTTTCTTGCCACAAGGTTAGGAAGTGAACCTCTGTTCTGGTTTGATTTTTGCCAATTTCAAAGTTTCCAATCAAGAGCAAAGCAGGCTTAAGCTTAAAAGTAATAAGACTTCATTAACTAACACTGAAAAAAACCCCAAAAAACCCCAAGAATGAGGATGAAACCTTCAAAACACTCTTCCTCCTTCTTCACACCTTCTTTTCTTTTAACCGACAATGTAAAGACAACAACACTCAGAAATCTCAAGTCAGTTTTCCACCTTTAAAACAGTCTTTCTTTTTCAGTTCATTTAGGGAGGGAAGCACCTCTCGTTTGCTATGGTCAATTTCCCCACAAGAAAACAGTGCTCTTGTAGATCCATTCTTCATGAACATGTAACCACCCAGATCTTTTCGTTCATGAAATTCCTCCCAAGTTCACCGTTGTGTCTCTGGGCCACATCGATGTATGGGGTCTTGTTTTAAAAATAATTGTTCAAAACAAAGGTTCTCTTTGGTTTTGGGACCACCTGCACCTCCAAGGAACAGAGATTCACTTCTTCTACAAGGGCAAAGAGTCTTTATCACTTCATCTCTCTGTTCATCTTCTCATGAAATCAACAGTTCCCTCAACATTTCACTGTTTTGCTCAGGTCTACAATTTGAACTCTTTTATCTCCCCCGTACTTCTTTGTGGTTTAAAGGAAACATTTCAATATGTTATAACCAACCACCATAGCTTGCAAGAGTCTTTTATAGCTCAAAAGCAACTTCCCACACTCCTTCCACCTGGACTTGCAGTCTTTCTTGACTGACTTTGATACTTTATGTGGTCTTTAAACATCTACATTCTAATTTCTCTCACTGGAGAGAGGATGGAGGCTTTCTAACTTCCGTCTGTGCACTGATGCACTGAAGAGAGTTTAAAAAGCGACAGTGTCCGGCCACAACAGTCCATGGTGTCATATTTCAAATCCGTGCTGGGGTGGTTCTCAGAGGGTTCAAGCCCAAAAGGCAGCTGTGGGAAAGTTGGGCAGATTCCCAAAATTCCTTTTCCACCCCTCGGTCTCATCAGGTTTTCTGGCCTGCCTCATCGTGCCTCCCCCCCTCTCTCCTCAGGCACAGCCAAGGCAGGTTCAGCTCGGGCCAGCAGCAGAGCAAATTTCATACTGGCAGATGTTTCCCAAATCAGCTGGGCCTGCCTGGCCCCCGTGGCCTTCCCCCTACCCATCCACTCGGCCCAGGGCAGAGAGGAGAGAGATGTGCGGTCTCTGACAGCCGGGAGGAAAGAGACCTGCCTGGGCTGCTTTCAGAGGTAATAAGAACTAGAAAATGCTTTCCCATTGGTCCAATAAAATGCCAATCTCAAACCCAGCCAGCTCATTTCCATGGGCTGGTCAAACCAGGACAACCTCCCATCTTTTTCTTCCAACAGATTACATGGACTTCTAGTGTATAGTTCTCTGTCTTGATGTCAGGAGTTGGCAAAGAACAGTGCTGAAAAATTCCTTAAAAAAGAAAAAAGTCTTTCAAAGGCAAAGAGCATCTCACAGAATGCCCATTGATTTGACTCTGTGGAAATTAAAATTACAGTTTTACAGTGCTATTGTTTCTGGAGGACTCAAGCCTACACGTGCATAGGCACATCAGCTGTGTAAGTCTAGACAGCATTTTATGGCATGCGTTCCTCACAAAGGCAGATGGCCTGTAAATTATGTCAGATTTCTGTCAGATTGCGCATGGTTGCATTTTGTTTACTAAGGGTAAATATTATAGGAACCCGTTTAATGTAAGCAAAATTGTAGTGTGCGCTCAGCCTTACATTTGTTTGGAATCATGCACACACTGGGGGTGAATTTGTTTGCAGTCAGATTGAGTCCTTATCTTCAGGTTGCAGAGAGGCTGGAAAATCCTATTTGACTTTCTTCCCACAAGGAGGAGAAAGCAACTTAATACACCACTGTTCAGTTTCCTTGTGGTGGGAGAAAAAGGCAAAAGTGACACTCGTTATTCTTGTTAGCTTTTTGTGTATTAGCCAAGGTAATATTTCAAGTCCTGTTATTGGATAGAATAAAACAACAATTTTGATTCATTTCCGTTTTGTTCCTCAGATTGATATCCTTGAAGACCCTGTTATTAAGAATGTCATTGTGCTGCAGACAGTCCTTCAAGAAGTCAGGAATCGGAGTGCGCCAGTGTACAAGCGAATTAGGGACGTGATTCAAAACCCAGAAAAACATTTCTATTCTTTCACCAATGAGCATCACAGGTAAGGGGTGGAATGAGGTATAACAAAGTTATGCTGATATCCAGTAAAAGAAAGTGGGAAACAAAACTGGAACATGTGGACTGGAAGAAAAATTAGACTGATGTCATGGAACATATTTCTAAGGAATCCAGTTGGAAAGTAGTTGGTATTCCAGGAGATTTTTTGTTTATAGTTAGTATAAATCTGTATATGTTACGGGAAGAGGCTTAGAATATTTAATGAGCTTTATAGACAGCGCTGTTATCTTGAGCAATGGAGTACTGATTTTCTATTTTAGTGTCCCTTTTAAACGTATTCCAGTGCTTTATCAATATCTTCAGCTTAGTCTGTAGCAGAATTAAAAAAAGCATTGTTAGTGACAGAAAGCTCTAGGGAATGGTGATGCAATTAATTTGTCTTTATTTGTGCTCACAGTTAGTTTCCAGTATTGCAGTATCATAGTTCTAGGAATCTTGAATCCACAGTTCTGACAGCTTGAATGCCAATCTCTTCAATTGTCTATGAGAAAGTTGTATTAGAAATTAACCCTTCCTATTTTCCTTTACCATGTCTTCTGGCCCTTCAGTGGCCAGTGGCCGTTACACATTATAAAAATGGGTACAGTAATGATTCTTTTGGCCTAACAGCCTTGATCTTGTTTATTGGAAAATTTTAAGCATAGACAGATGTTGGGATTTGGTTTAGTTTGTTAAACATCCCCCTTTGTTTTTAACATTTATTTAGAGAAACGTACATAGAGCAAAAGCGGGGAGAAACTTCTAACGACCGCAATGACAGAGCCATTCGGGTAGCAGTGAAATGGTACAATGAACACTTGAAGAAAATAGAGGATGAGGAAAAGATTCAGGTTATCTTTTTAACAAACGACAGAACTAATAAAGAGAAAGCTCTGGAGGAAGGAATAGCTGCTTATACATGTAAGTGAAGTAGTATGTATGTTTAATTTATTGCTCAAATAAGCTGAGCAGTCGCTTCATACCTAAATCCCATGCATCTCCTGCATAAATATTTATGTGTGTGCTTTTTGTAGGTGAGGAGTATATAAAAAGTTTGACAGCTAATCCTGAGCTTGTAGATCGTCTTGCTTGTGTATCTGATGAAGGGGTATGTTTTTATTTTCTTTTTATAAAATAAATTGATCACAAATGGCTTGCAGTATAATATTGCATACTGTATGAAAGGGTACTAGCATCAGTTTAGAATACAAGGAGTCTGGACTTTATTACCATTTTGGTGATTTAACTTTTTGACAACTTAAAAGTAAAAAAGAAATATTGCAGACATTTTCAGTTCTGCTTATATGCCTATTAGTATGTATCTTGTTATCTGTAAAAAGCCAGTAGCTTTAGATAACTGTTGTGAATATGAGAATAACAACAGTTGGTTAAATACAGTGTTTAAATGAGAAACAATTGGAAAAAACTGAAAACAGAATATATTGCAAACCACTCAGATCTTTGTTTTGTGTCTGCTGTAGAATCTATGTGAAATTATTGATCAAAAGCATTTTTATTTGGTGATTAGTTAAGTTGACATAAACACAGGCTGCAGCTCAAAGATGAGCTACATCCTCTTCTATTTTCTTGTGCTTTGTGTTTATCAGAATCCTGATATATATGTTAACATATAGCTAATATAGCTGAACACTCACCACAAAAATGTGAAAGTTAATTTCATCAGAGTTAGTTTTAACAGAGTAAAGCTCTTTGAAAGAATGGGAAGAAAGTGGAGGGCTCAGGTATTCTCAGCAGTCAACTGTAGGTCATTCAGGTGTAAGCACTTGTCTGACTGCTCCAGTTTGGTCACAGTAAAGTATTTTCATAATGTTCCCTACTGCTTACAGTGTGTGCCATACCCTTTTTACTATGCTAATGTTTTCTCTGTTAAGTATCTGCATAGTTACTATATCCAAATCAATGTAAAATTTTGCAGTATGTTTTTAAGTTACTGCAGGAAGACAGGAAAAGTTCCCAGAATTGCCACATTTTTATGCTTTTGATGCTTCTTTAAAAAAAGTACTGCTTAATAATAGTTTTTTCATTATTGTGCATATTCATACCTACACACAGTTACAATTAGGGAGTGAGTTAGCTTGAGCGTCATGTTCCTGAGCTCAGTTTTGAAATTAACATGAATATAAAATACTGAAAATTTTCTCTCCTATTTTTCTTTTTTCCTAAAGAAAGAAATAGAAGGTGGAAAAATAATATTCCCAGAACATATTCCTCTTAGCAAATTGCAGCAAGGAATAAAATCTGGTATTTACCTCCAAGGAACTTACAGAGCAAACAGAGAGAATTATCTTGAAGCTACTGTCTGGGTTCATGGAGATGCTGAAGAAAACAAAGAGGTGTGTTTTAATTTTACCTCCATGCTGTAAATTTTAACTAGCCTTAGTAATGACTTAAAATTTAATTCTTTCATGGTGATGTATGATGGTTAAAATGGAGCATATTAGTAATTTTTTACTCTTACGGGTTTTTTCTGATGTTTGTGCTGATGTTTTTATTTTTCATTTACATGGTTGTAGAGTGCTGAAATGCTGTCTATGCTCTTTTCAGAAAAAGAATAACGTCTCTAAAATTACAGTTTGATAAAGTAATTGGTAAAATAAAGATGAATCTTGGTTGTTAATAGTTTTTCAATTGACTTTTCAACAGTTTTTAAAATTAATTTGAAATATATGATGAAAGACAAAGGAACAAGTGTGTAGGAGCATTTTCAGGAAAAAACAGTCATAAGCCCTCGTTGTGTTCTGCATTGTTTCCCCCTGCTATTTTCCTGCCTGGTGATGAGTAGATGGGCAGTTTCCCACCCAGCTGTTAATGCATCCATCTGTCTGCCTGCTGGATTCTCAGGTGGTGCGGTTGTACAGACACTTATTTCCAAGCAGTGGCAGTTGTCTCCTCCCTCCCTGTTTGTGGCAGCTGGAGGCTCCTGTATTATCTCTCGTTTATTCCTCTTTCTCACTAGTATGTGGAATCCCCTATCCTGCAAAAATAAGATTGTCAGATTTAAAAAAAAAACAGAGAGGGAAAACATTTTTTTTTTTTGAAGCAATTGGAATCTTGAAATATGATCATCTGTACTGTAAGAAGCATCAGCAAAGAAAAAAAAAAGCATCACAAACACACTTTAAAATGTCCTTTGGAATGTAGAGTCTGTCATACATGTTTACTCTGCTGTTACTCTGCTCAAGATTTGGGTCTTCTGTTTTCATCTTCATGAATATTTGCATTTTCATTTTGTTTTCTAAAAAATCCAGATAATTGTACAGGGACTGAAACATTTAAACCGAGCAATTCATGAAGATGTTGTAGCTGTGGAGCTGTTGTCAAAAGATAAATGGGTGGCACCATCCTCAGTGGTCTTGCAAGACGATGTCCAGAATGAAGAGGACATTGAAAATGAAGAGGAGAAAGAAAACATTGTATGAAAGAATAATTTTACTTAACTGTGGTGTTAACAAGAGATGAAATCTGTGGTACCCTGACAGTGTTAAGCTTTAGATTTATATATTCTCTTTATAAAATGTGAATACAGAAATTATAAAACTTAATTGTAGTTGTGCAGTTGTGTTAAATACGTGATGGTGGACAAAATGGATCATTTTAATTAGTCTCTGCTAGAAATTCCCACATTACTTTATTAAACGTAATGAATCCGAAAGTTACTGAATGGTAGTTGTCTAATAATGTAAATCTTTATTTACTGATGCGCAGATTAAGATTTGTTAGAGTCGGTGTTGTATCATGCTGAGAGTCACCTTTTATAGGCAATACATACATTAGGAACCTGTTGTAAAATATTTTTGGGTCTTGCAGTAATTCCACTTAATGGGCATACAGTGCACACACATGTATGCCCTGTACAAGAAAAAAAATTCTTCAAAAATTATCTTTCCACTGAATTTCATGGGGATGCTTTTTAATAATTATGTGGGGAATTACTGGAGAATTTACAGGCAGCATAAAAGGACTCAAAAAAATTTAAAAATAGATCATAGAATAACATGGAAAATTTTATTTTTCTGTGTTTTCTTAATGGTCTTGCTTTCAGAAAAATGAAGAACAGCAGAAAAAGACTGGAGAACGCTGTCTTCTTCCACTGTCTCTGCTAAGTTGCATCACATACTGATGTGACTTCAGTTGTGTCACATTCCGAAAATATTGAAAGTCATGCAAAGCGCAGGGAGGTACAGGAGCTTCTATTTATGCAGTCATAAGAGAATTTGTCCTTCTTACGAGTTACAAAATGTTGCTACTAAGTTTTAAGTTACCAACTGTAGTCCATCATGTGTTGAAACAGTTTTGTATTTTTAACCTGTCTTCTACCAGCTGAAGACTTCCGTTAACAAGGACATGCTGAGGCCTACGGGAAGAGTAGTGGGCATTATAAAACGAAACTGGCGGCCATATTGTGGGATGCTTTCCAAGTCACAGATCAAAGAGGTGAGGAAATAATCCACTTATTCTAAATGCAAGGTTGGGCTTTTTCCTTTATTTGGAAATCAATTGTTCTTGTTTCTGTTTGTTCATAGGCAAGACGTCATTTGTTTACACCAGCTGATCGCAGAATTCCTCGCATTCGAATAGAAACCAGACAAGCAGATACATTGGAAGGGCAAAGAATAATTGTTGCTATTGACGGTTGGCCCAGGAATTCCAGGTATCCTAATGTAAGTTTAGGCATTTTCTTCTGAACTTTTAACTATCTGATTTTTTGTGTTTCTTAGGTAAAATATTTATTTTCTGCAACACTGAGTAACTGCAAACAGTGTTGAGATGAGGTTTAAATTCTTTGAGCACCATTTGATGGTGCAAATTAAGGAAGTCCCTAAATGATTTAATTTGTACTTACCACCAGCTATTGGTTTATCATACTTAAAACCTTACTCATCCAATTCTGCAGTGAACATATATGTGCGACTTCAGGTGCTTTGTATAGATTAACCTGGAACTTCAGTCTGGGTTCCTAGAAACGTGAATCTTCCACACAGATTTTGCTCATTCACACATACCAGTCACTGTTCTAGCAGATATTTGACAAACCCACCTAATGGAATCAGATTGCCGATAGGGTAAAAATAGTTAAAAGTTCAGCATAAATAATGGAGGCTGTGTGAGAAACTGAGGACACTGCCTTCCATTTGTGTTGAACCCTAGCCAGGTTTTGAAATGTCTTCCAGTGGCTCATGTGGGAGTGCACAGCTTGTATTGAAGGAGAGCACAGGTGTCTCCCACTAGTTTAGAGAAATGAAGGGAACATGGAATATGTGTAAGAAGCATTGAGACAAAGACAGCATTACTGCAAAGAAGTGAGGAAGAAGGCAGAGTTCATGTGGTGTTATGTTGTGAGATGTGTGGCACAAAGCAAACCCACAGAGAAATGGGAGTGTATTAGTTCTGCTGCTTTTGCAACTGGTTTTTCCTTCCTGCAAAAATGATTTCACGTTTATAAGTTTTGGAGTCTGTGGAGAATTTAGAGCCATTCTAAGAAAAGAGTCTGGATGGACTCAGTTCGGACTTACTGAATAAAATAAATGTTTAAAATTAAATCTCTCTTAAAAATGAGAAAGTCGACCAAGTTAAAAAAGATTGCTTCTACTGTGTAGTTTAATACAAGAATAAACTAAGGGTTAATGTTCTTAAATAATTACTTTTGGACAAATGGTATGGTATTGCTTGATGTGTGTGTGTTTGTACCTATATTGTTCCTCAGGGTCATTTTGTAAAGAATTTGGGAAACGCTGGAGATAAAGAGACAGAGACAGAAGTTCTTCTGCTTGAGCATGATGTCCCTCACCAGGCTTTTTCCCAAGCTGTCCTTAGTTTCCTACCAAAAATGCCATGGAGCATTACAGAAGAGGTAATAATTGGTAAATTATTGTAGTAATTACTTTGCTTTCCCCTTCAGTGCAAATTGTGACGTTCTTGAATATCCCAATGCACCAGAAATAGATGAGAAAGTTGTCCAAGACCGTTCTGTCTTTATGAGAACTTGCAGCTGGATTTCCTATGGAAGCAAGACCTCTTCAAGTTTTTACATTTTGGCTAAAATTGCACTGGTTGGGGATAAATATTTTAAGATAAATATGATACTACAGGTTTTGTTAAAGAATAAAAAGATAAAAGAAGTTTTTTCGCAAAGGAGAGAGAGAGCTATTTTGCAAGGATAAATACTTCCAAAGTGTGCAGCTCCTTTCAATTATCTAGACATCTAAGCCTTAGAAAGCTAGACTTGAGAGCAGTCATATCCAAGACAAGTCATTCAGCTGGACATCGGTCAAAATTTCACTTAAAAAAATCTCAATTCCTCATCCTGCTAATTCTAAGATTGTGATGAAGCTATGGTTGTGTTCTGATTCTCTTCCTCACGTCTGAAACAAAAAAAAAATTTAGTACTTAACCTTCTGTGTTGTTTTTTCTATTGTTGTAGTTTCTGCATATGTTTTGATCTTGTCATAAAACAAACAAACCACCAAAACAAAATAAACAATTTGAAAATAATTGTTTGCTGTGGAAAATCTTATGTAGTGGGCCTTTCTTAAATGGTAATTTTTACTTGGAAAAGGAAAGTGTTCTTGAAAACAATTTTTTGTTTCTTTCAAATTTCAGGATATGAAACACAGGGAGGACTTAAGGCATCTGGATGTTTGCAGTGTCGATCCTCCTGGTTGTACAGATATTGATGATGCATTACATTGTAGAGAAATAGGAAATGGAAATCTAGAGGTATTGTATCAATCTAGTCATTTATTTACTTCTTCCTTTATTTTACAAACAGTGCAGTAGTGGTAAATGACACGTGCAAAGCTCTAGATCTGTTATAAATGAATTAATGGTGTTTGCACAGCTGCAAGATGTAATATAAAAAGGGAGTTGATTTGCGTCAGATCAGTGGGAATTTAGTGTCTTCTAAATTCACCCTGCTTTATCTTCATTTGGCATGAGAATTTCACATAAAATTTATTTACTGCTTTAGCTAAGTATTATAAACAAGGGTATTTACAGCTAGGATAAGGAACTGTGGGAAAAAAAAAGCTAAGCTACTGCTGTACTGCTGTAATGCCTGCGGACTTATTTTATTTAAAAAAAGGTAGTAAAAAGCTTCAGGCTTAATACCAACTCTCTGCTCCCTTATATCTGATTCAGTCAGATTGTCTTTAGAAATTAATTTGGAATTGTAATAGCAGGGTGTGCCAGAATGGAAGAACCAGCAAACAGAAAAGCAAAACCAAATTTGCAGTGAGTCTTGAAGAACATGAAAGAGGTTATTTGTGACCTCAAAGAAAAGTCGCATTTGTTGTGAATATAACTTACCCCTAAATGTACAAATGCCCTTTTTGAATAACTGCTGCAGCTGTTCACTTTTTTAATATCACTGTGATAGGTTTAAACTGTTTTTATTATGAAATATGGGAGCTGCTGAAAGGAACTGGTGATGGATAAATTGGTTTGTAAAAATGTGAGAAAGTTTCTTTCACTCTGAGAACTGTTTGTTTCATGAGGTGTATAATGTTCTGCTTGTTTTTTAGATCGGTGTGCATATTGCAGATGTCAGTCATTTTATTCGCCCAGGAAATGCTTTGGATGAGGAGTCAGTAAAAAGAGGAACAACAGTGTATCTGTGTGAAAAAGTAATTGCTTTCTACAGCTTCTTGTACAATTAAGTGGTTGGATTTTCGTGGCTTTCCTCTTTTAATTCTTGGGAGCGGAGACATTCTCTCTGAACTAAGGAGAAAAAAAAGATCATTTGTCTAAGACAGTTTTATTTTCTGTTTTAAAAGCCACTATCTGGACAATATCCCATTCAACTCTGGTTTAAGGCATTATTAGCATGTGGTTCTGAAACTGGAATACTGTTTTAATTCCAATCTGAAATTGAAGAAGTGGCCTGGTTTTGCCTTTTCCATTGATTTTTGCATTTTTTGTGATTGCTGCATCTCTGAAGGTTCCTATGATTTGCATTCATTAACACTGTATACTTAGTCCTGGTTATTTCTTGCAGACCATGATTTCTTTTCAGAAATCACTGTTACTAAAAAGACATTAACTAAAAGGAATCTTGGAATGAACTTTCTTAAAGTGGCTTACTTTTCTTTCAGTAATCTGAGCTTTCTTGGCCAAAAAAAATTATCTCCAAGCTTTTATTATTCTAAAAATCAGGAAGTTAAAATACTAACTTATAAAGTACTGATTTTTATTCTTTACTTTGCAGAGGATTGATATGGTTCCAGAGCTACTTAGTTCCAACTTATGCTCTCTGAGATCTAATGTGGACAGGTATATATATTTTGATCCATACTTTCATCCTGGCAAGAAACTACAGTTGTTTATGCAGGAATTTTAACAGATTTTTCCCCTCCTTCTCTCTCTCATAGGCTTGCATTTTCATGCATATGGGAAATGAACCATAAGGCTGAAATTCTAAAAACCAGATTTACAAAGAGTATTATTAATTCCAAGGTAAGTCATGTAAATATTGCTATAATTCTGAAATAAAAAGTGGCAAACTGTATTATAAAAACAATTATCAACAGACATGATAATAAAGTTTTCTTTCTGATTAATGATTTATATTTTACTAGAATTAGAAAATGGTGCTGAAATACTAAAAATAAAGAAAACGTGTTCTGTTCTTTTCAGCCTCTAAGGCTGCAGTGTTTATGCATGCCATTTCTGTGTGTATGATGCATATAGGATATGGCTGATACGTACCACCTAATCAGTTAAATTCAGTAGATTCTGTAGAAGTTCCATATATTTCTGAAAATTATACTTCCAGTGTATAAAACACAGGATCAGCAAAAACCAAACCCAAAAAAAACAAAGCCATTGAAATGGCAGGTGTATCTTAATATCTTGCATAGATGTTCTCATTTGTCCATTATTCTTTGTGAATAACAGGCATTTAGGTATTGAATGTAGAACTTTGTATTATTGTGAACTGAGTTAGGACAGCAAGCTGCACCTACTGCAAGACAGAAAGAACTATGGCTTTTTTTGAGTGTTCAGTTATCTTTCATGATGTCTGTTCTTTTAACCTCTTCAAGGCTTCACTTACATATGCTGAAGCACAGATGAGAATCGATTCAGCAACTATGAATGATGCTATTACTACCAGCCTACGTGGACTAAACAAATTAGCAAAAATTCTGAGGAAGAAAAGAATTGATAACGGGTAAGCCATGCAGTGTTTCCCCCACCTTTTTTTCTGACTGTTCTTGCAGTCAAAAACTATTATGGTTCTGTGTCCATTTTTCTAATGAAAGAGAAGTATTTTGCCATTCAAATTTGGATAAGAATGCTTATCCTTATTTCCCAAAATACATAAACTTGGGATATTAACTTTTTCTTCACAAGATAATCAGTATGGACCTCACAGAGTCATAAAAGCACAACTTGAGGAGAAGCATTTGGAATTTTAGGAGCTTCTATGATGTGTGTTCCCATGACATTTCCTGCAAATTTGAACATTAATTCCACAATTCTGTTTTTAATTTCTGCTAATTTAAATTATAATGATGTTACAGACTTGCAGCTCAGTTGCTCTGTCTGCTTTAGTGTAATTTTTTAATACCACTTACTGTCTTGCAGAGCCTTGACACTTGCATCACCAGAAGTTCGTTTCCACATGGACAGTGAAACTCATGATCCTATTGATCTGCAGACTAAGGAGCTCAAGTATGCATTTTATTTATTAGTTAATTCAGGGTAGGGATGGAATTAAAGATATGTAAATAGCAGCATTTAGTTAATAGTGTCCAAAGTTCCTCTAATAGAGCAGGACAGTCAGAGAATTAGAAAGTGGTTTGAGGTGGAAGGGACCTTGAAAGCCTACCTAGTTCCAAACCCCCTGCCATGGCATAGGCCCAGACACTTCCCAGTAGACCACGTTGCTTAAAGCCCCACCAAGCCTGGGCTTGAACACTTCAATTTCAGAGCATCCACAACTTCTTTGGTCAAGCTGATCCTCAGAAAGATAATTTCTCTGTTTTACTGCAGTATTTATTTAGCGAGTCTTGATCTCTGTGCTTCAATATGTGAACTTCTTAGGACGAAGAGGTTTATCTGTTGGTCTTTTGAGGCATTTTAATGATAATTTTTCTTTAATTTTATGTTTCAGAATATTTCAGGGTTTTTTTTTTTCTTCTGACTCAGTATTTGAAGCTTAATAAACTTTGGTTTTAGTCTTAAAATTGCTTGCCTACTTGTATAAATGTTCAAAACCACCAGTTAATATTATATAACATTGTTAGGCTGGTGGAATGCTTCATTAGGCACTCAAATGTCTAATGCTTCTTTAACAATATAAAATATTTATCTTGACAGAGAGACAAATTCCATGGTTGAAGAGTTCATGTTGCTTGCAAATATTTCTGTAGCACAAAAAATTTATGATGAGTTCCCAGAGTTTGCCTTGCTTCGGAAACATCCCGCTCCTCCCCCATCAAATTATGACATCCTCGTGAAGGCTGCAAAGTCCAAGGCAAGTTTTTACCATGCTAATTAAATGACTTCATTATAAAAAGCTGTATTTTCTTTCTGGTTGGCCACTTACCTAGGAATAAGGGCTGGAAAGCAGTATTTTAAAAGTGTATCAGCTACACTTTGAATCCCTGGTATTTTTAGTGTGATAATTGTACCTCTAGGTGAAAGGAAGAATCTCGTGCTTTTTAAAAAATTTCTTGAGTAAAGAAAACATACCACTCTCTTAAGTCTGGCAATGTAGCACTTGTGAGTTGTGAATGTTTCTCCTCTCCAAGTCACATGAGATTTTTGAGACAGTTTTTGGCTTTGGATCACATACATTATTGATGTACTTAAAAATTTATCAGTCACATCAAATAACAAGTTTCTGTTAAAGTCAGGAAGTAAGAAAATATGTTTAGAGTTTCCAACTTCTCCCCAGATCAGCTAGATGTTTATTTAGCGTGAAACAAGTCTAATTTAATTAAGGAGTCTGAACAGAAAAAATTACTTTTCCAGTTTCAGGATCTTTTATTTGAGCTGAACTCGTAATTTTGTAGTTATTATGACATACATTCACATTTTATTTCCCTTCATCTCTTTCCCACCCCCTTTTTTTTTCTTAAGGTCAAGAGAGAAACTCACAGACTCTCTCAGTGTGACATAAAAAGACAAGCCTAAACCTAGCCCATTTAATTTTCCACTGCTATAAAACTGGAATAATGATAGCGATTTCATTTGTATTCTGAAAATTATTTTTAAAGTACTGTTTTATTTGGAAAGCTGTGCATAGGTAAACATTCTTTTAAATAAACCAAAGTGGCTTTTTTACTACTTTTGACACAACCATCTCAATTAGGTATTAATATGCTATATTTATACTTTTTTAATAAAAATTAAATTATCATACCATAATACAGGCTTAATTTGATCTCTGGATCATACTTTATTGTCAGTGCTATATGTGGTGGTAAGAGCAATCTCCTGATTATGTGATGAAATTTACCTTGTGTTTCTGGAAATTAAAAATGCATTATGTATTTTTACATAATTACACTACCTGAATTTTTATCAGAGAGCACTGGCAAACAGGGAAAAAATGTCATATGCAGTACTAGTTTTACATTTCACTGTTCCAAGTGTACATTATAATAATTTTGCAGAGGAAGTACCATAAAGTCAATTACTTAACCTTGTGCTTGGATGAGAATCTTTGTGTGGCATAAATACATGGGGGTTTTTTTCCATTCTTTCTGATTTAATAAAGGGATAGAAAAATCAAACCAAAGGAAATAAGACCTTGTTAATATTGGCAAAAAAGTATTTCTTAGTTCAGAATGGATGTTTTTTCTGAATTCCTAGGCTTCTGACTCACTATGTCATTTTTTGCAGAGCACTGGTAATAATGAGGGAGGAACCTGCACATGGATTGATTTTGTTTGTTTTTGTAGTAGTAGCATTCCATCATGTTATTAGGTGTTATACCTGTGCCAGTTGCTAAGATTATCCTAGATGTAGCTGTTACATTTCTGCATATATTCTTAATATTTGCTAGTGATACCTGACCTTTTTTGTTTCTTCTCTCCTTTCAGAATTTGGAAATTAAGACAGATTCAGCAAAGGCTTTAGCTGAATCATTAGACAAAGCTGAATCTCCTGCATTTCCCTACCTAAATACACTGCTGCGAATTTTGACCACTCGATGCATGATGCAAGCTGTTTATTTCTGCTCGGGAATGGATAATGATTTTCATCACTATGGTTTAGCCTCACCTATTTATACTCACTTTACCTCACCCATTAGAAGGTACTTGTATTTTATGAAAGTTTCAGAGAAGAGAAGTGATTTATTTGTGAAGAAATTGTGGTGTTGTCCATTTAAAAAAAATCCTGTTCAGCATTTGATTTCAGTTGAAACAACAGTGGCTTACATGGTGGTCCATCTTCATGTCTACTCCCAGGTTTACTGTCCACTGTTCCTAGGGTTTAGTAACATTTAAAAAAAAATACAAAAACAATAGGAATATATCTCTAATGCCCATGTCTGGCATAGAAATGCACTTTGGGGTCAGTCAGCATTAGTCTTAGCCAGAGACTGAGGCAGAGTTTGCTCAGTCATTTTTGAGATGGAAACTGTGTTTAAATCTTGAGGAGACTGTATTTTCCATCTGAAAACACTGGTAATTGGGAACTTGCTATTGGCAGCTGTTCCGTGCAATAAAATCATACTTGGAAAAGTATGTTAGCTTTTTCTTCTGACCAAGAAGTACACTGAGTTTGAAGAAAATAATTGTTATCATGCTCCTTAGAAACATTTCAAGTGAAATCTCTTAGATATGGATTAAAATTCCTATGCATTTATATGGATAATTTGTGGAACTTCTAGGACTCCAAATGGTAAATTTTAATTCTTACCACATGTATTAAAAAGTTCCCTACTGACGTCCTAATAAGTTATGTAACAAGACGTTCAAATGTGATTCTGCTTTGCAGATCTATGACATTGAAATACTATTCTACACTAAATTTGTCTAGTTCCTTGGGAAAGGGAAGCAGGATTCTGGTTCTGCAGTGCATCTTTGGTCAGCAAAGAGGTGGATGCTAGAAATAGAGGGAGTTGCCACCAGACCGTCACTATTACAAAAACTTAAATCTGTAAGATTCACAAAAACAGACCTATGTTCAGAAACTTTTTTATTAATTTTGAAAAATTGTCAAAAAAATGGATGTCTTACTATGTCATTGATGATTTTCACTTCATCTTTGCAGGTATGCTGATATCATGGTCCATCGGCTTTTGGCAGTGGCCATAGGAGCAGACAGTACTTACCCAGAACTCACAGATAAACACAAACTGGCAGAGATGTGTAAAAATCTCAATTACCGACATAAAATGGCACAATATGCACAAAGAGCCTCTGTGGCATTCCATACACAGGTATGTTGTTCTGAGATGTTATGTTAAACTGTGGATGCTGCTAGGGCAAAACCAAGCAGGAGTTCAGAAATTATAAAGGTCGAGGGATGCTTCTGACAAAAAGCTTAAAACATTACTACACTTGTTCTGAAAAATTTTTTAGTTTTTTGCTTTTATAAATATGAATGCTTAATCCTACAGTAATGTTACAAATGG
Organism: Sitta carolinensis; assembly: GCA_032173965.1. NCBI lineage: Eukaryota > Metazoa > Chordata > Aves > Passeriformes > Sittidae > Sitta > Sitta carolinensis. The sequence continues at coordinate 36,615,209 of CM063283.1, forward strand.
TTTATGTGATTTTTTTTTTTTTTAAATCTGCTTCCAGGATATGCTATGTAATTACCATTAAGTATAGATGTGTATTTGAATGTTTTATTATTCTGAGATAGTGTATTTGTAATGCAGAATAGAATGTTCTAGTGCTCTTTTTTTCTTACTTTTGTGTTTTATTTTTGTTACAGCTGTTCTTCAAAACCAAGGGAATGGTAAATGAAGATGCATATATATTATTTGTAAGAAAAAATGCAATTGTGGTTCTGATTCCCAAGTATGGGTTAGAAGGAACAGTCTTCTTTGAAGAAAAAGACAAACCAACACCAAAACTGGAGTACAACAGTGAGGTATGTCCTTACTACTATTCTTAAGGTTTGTTCTTAAACACCTTTTTTTTAAAAATTTGGTAAACAAGCAGAATGACTGAAATCTATTCTAGTTGGATTTAGAAGGGTAAAAGGGCTTTTCTAAATGCAAATTCATTAATCTCTAGTAGTACTGCTACTATGGTCTTCGTAAGTCTAAATAAGTAGGTTCTGACAGGAATTTGTTTCTGTAATAGTACTGACATCTAATTATCTGATAAATTACTGCAAAAAATGTATGTACCACATATTACAACACTTAATATTCACTACAGTAATTTGGGGGGTTTTTTTACATGTAACAGTGATATTTTCATACAAAAATATTTTCTTGTATAAAAACATAAGCTGTTGCAAACAGTGAGTATTTATACAAAATCTGAACTTTCAGGTGCCATCACTTACTGTGGAAGACACAACATTACATGTATTTGATAAGGTTAAAGTGAACATTATGTTAGATGATTCCAACATCCAACATCAGAAAATGCGGATGGTCTTGGTAGAACCCAAGGTAAGGCACAAAATTCTTAGAACCATATTATCCTTCAGTAATGTTAAAAAAATCATCATGTGGTAAATTGAAATTTAACCCAGAAGAACAAACAATTTTAGCAGCAGCTTGTAATGACTGCTTCATATCCACTCTCAATAAAACACGGGTCTGCCTTCACTGGCTGTTAGAAAGAATAAAGCTCTCTAAATTAAATTTCCATTCTGGGCCCATCAGGATATTTCCAGTGTTGGGAATAATGATAATTTGCTGAAGTAATGTACTGAATTTCACAGTTCTGTAATCAAATGTCCCTCTGAAAATCTGCCAAAATTCTGTAGGATCTTCTCTTTACTCCGGTCAATTACAGTGTAACTGTGATGGGTGGCTTGGTTTGTATAGTTGGTGGGTGTCAATGGTAGTTCTGTCTTACAACTCCCACAGTATAAAAATTCTCTCTTGATAATGTTGTAAGATCTGTAATGTCCTAATAACTTTTTCTAGTCTCAAGACTTTTCAGTTCCAGCTTCTTTGTGCAGTTGAAACACTGCGGTTTTCACTTGCTCTCACACTTCAGGCCTGATAAGTATTTTACATGGCATTACAAAATCCTGCTCTTAGAGTAAAGTACATGTAACTTTCTTGGTAAACAGATGGTTGCCGCAATTTAGTATCCCTTATCACAGAGGAAAAAGACAACCAAAAATAAGAAGACCTCCTTTCTGTTTATACAGTCAAACATGGTTACTTTTTTCCTTGAGAAATCATACTTCCAAACCCATGTAAATACATTTTGATCTTTGAGCTGTTGTATGAGCTTGAGCCATAGAATGGTTTGGGCCACTAGGACCTTTCAAGATTATCTCCTTCCAACTCCCCTGCCATAGGCAGGGACAACTTTCATGAGATCAGGTCAAAACCCTATCCAACCTGGCCTTTAACACTTCCAGGGATGGAGAATTCACATCTTCTCTGGGAAACCTGTTCCAGTGCCTCATCACTCAGACTAAAGCATTTTTTCCCTAATACCTAAAACTAAACCTACCCTCTTTCAGGTGGGGGCAGGGGAAAGCAATTCCCCCTTTTCCTGTCACTGGATGCCCTTGTGAAAAGCCCCTCTTCAGCCTTCCTGTAGGCTCCCCTTTCAGCTCCTGGAAGGGTGCTCAAAAGTCTCCCTAGAATCTCTCCTCCAGGCTGAACAACCCCAACTCTATCAGTCCTTCGTCACAGGACAGCTGCTTCATTCAGCGCTCTGATCATTTCTGTGGCCCTCCTGTGGTCACGGGTCCAACAGGTCTATGCCCTTCCTCCACTGGGACCCCAGAGCTGGATGCAGCACGGCAGGTGGGTTCAGAGCAGAGGGGCAGAATCCCCTCCCTCCCCTGCTGCTCTGGATGCAGCCCAGGACACACACATTTGGCTTTCTGGGCTGGGAGTGCACATGGCTGGGTCATGTCCAGCCTCTCATCCACCAGCACCCCTACGCCCTTCTCCGCAGGGCTGCTCTTCATCTGTTCATCCTCAGCCTGTGTTGAGGTGAAACCCTGTGATTTCAAAAACTGGGAGTAGACAATAAAAATTGTAGCAGAGAGGAGCCCTTGTATTCCATTGTGCCTTCACATGCTGAGCTGTCCTCTGCTTGTGCTCACCCACTAGCTTATCAAGAGCTTCTGTTACGGGCATGACTCCAGTCCGAGGGACACTTTGAAAACAGATATAAAGTAATGCTAATGCAAGCTGATGGTTGAGATACTAACACCCTGCTGGCACTGTCAGGAGGGGTGCTGCTGCTTTTCTGTGCCTTTTTCAGCTTTTATTTCAGGTAAGTGTTCTACCTGTGATTGTTTTAAGATGATAGACCCTTCTCTTAGGTGATTATCTTTAATCAGAAGTTTCTGATGTTGAGACAGTGTTTGTAAAAGGTCTGTACAAGTAAACTCAAGTTTTATCAGGATAGCAAAAATTGAATAAAGATGTTCTAACTTCTGTTCTTTTCTTAATGTAGATATTAGGAAATGATGTGCCTGCAAGTCTCTCTGCAGAGGCAAGCAGCAAGGACGAACCAGAGAAAAAGAAAAAGAAGTTACAAAAATAAACTGGATATAAAAGTTAAGAAGAAATCACAAGTACTTGCATCTACATATTTTTCCCTATGGGCAAAAAAAGTGTTAGAAGCAGGTTTTGTTTACTTTTTAAATGCACATTTTAATAATCTGTAAAGAATTTTTTTAAAGCTACTTTTTTATGACTACGAATGCAGAATAAGTTTTAAAATCATGTATATCTACACCTTTGTCCTGTAGGTGAAAATAAATATTTGTACAAAATGAAGAAATGATTGTAGAGTTTCTTGTTAATAGCCGTAAGGAAGGTTTGAGAGTCTGGTAAAAGTCAGCATTTCTGTGCATCTCTTTAGCACCTCAGAACTGAAAGAAGTAATTGAACAATACCGATATTAAAGAAATGTCTTTATTCTGTTTCACTACTCAATTTACAATTAGACATGTTAAAGGACTCTCATTAAAACTACTGATATTAATTTAATGTAAACAATGACCATTTTGTGCAATGTGTGCCAACCAATGCATTAAGAACAACTACAGAAACATAATGGTCAAGTGATTTCCATGGTAACTTGCACGGCAGGTTTCTTCCACAAATCAGTTGTACAAACATAATTAAAAAATAGGCATGTTTTCATAAAATAAATATTTTCTATCTAACTAAAGACTACAAAATAGGACAAAAAAAACCAGGCAATCCAGGTGGGGGCATCCTTAATCTCTTCTGACATTCACCCATTTCTGCTCTTACTTTTTTGTTACCTTTAAGAAAATACTAATACAGGATGAAATTAAAAACTTTAGTGATTGCTTTTTTACTTCTGAATACTTCAAAAGCCTCTGATCATTAAACATATTATAAAAATAATCAAAAATTTAGTTAAAAAGTAAAACCAAATCTTAATTATACATGTAACTCAGAAAAATTCATAAACAGATCATAATTTGGGCCACCCTGCTTAACACTCATTAAATTTAAATTACTATTTTAATAATCACAATTGCAGAAATAAATCTTTTGTATAATCCTTTCATTTATACAGTAGATAATGTGAAAATTATAATGAGAAACAGAAATGACACAAGGTCATAAATAATTTTTAAATCTCAGACAAGCTGTATCCTGCTTTTGAGGGACAAAACTTAAAAGCTAAAGCTTCTTGAAGGACCTATTCTATAAAATTAGTTTTCCAGAAGTTCATTTCCTATTTTTAACAAAATTCAACTCTTAACAGTTACCAATTCAGTGTATTTCCAGCTGCTAATAGGGCACTGTTTGAAGACCATAAAACAGCCAATATATGACACTAGATTCCATTGCTGTCAATCCCATGCGTATTACAGAAATAGTGATTGAATTGCTACCGAAGTAAAAATGATGCACATCATGTTTGCTCATTAGATTTCTAAAAATTTTCTATATTTATTTTTGCAATGCGAGAACTATAATCAAGTGATGCAGACAGACATTTCCCTTTTTCTTAAACAGGCTTTTCAGAAAACCTTCACTAGGAAATTATTAATGGAAGTATTTCAAGAATTCTTCTATTCAAACAACACATAACTCTCAAGCCTAACATATTGATTTTAATGCCAAGTGATTCTGTTCATACCTCCACTTTTGAAATTTTATTTAAATGCTGTCTTGTCTTCACATTTAGATCTGACCAATATGAGCAGTATATTTCAGGCCTAGTGTGCCAATAGCTGCTCATCAGCCACTGTCTGTCACTTTGGTACAAGCTTATCTATGGGTTGTGGAATAGAACAGAAAGCTGAACTACCATCCAGTATCCTGGGACATCTTTACTATGAAAAGAGAGGAAGACTGTTTCACCTGGAACGCTTGTTAGAACGGACTTTTTCATTAATCCAGGGAAGTTTACCAGAGCTCTACATAAACACAGCCCAGAAATAACAGTGTATCCCATATCCTCTTTCCCTCTTGGTCACTAGGGCCACAAGATTACCATATGGACTTTTTTCCCCCATTCGCATTTATAAATCAGAGAAGGTTCTTTTAGGCAAATACAAGCAAATTCAACCAAATCTGATTTGATTACACAAAAGAATTTCTGGGCTTCTAATCCATCCTTTTTAATTCATTGATGGTTTTCTTGAAAGCATCCAAAGGTTTGCTTGTATTAATACTTTCGGTAATAAATGACATGCTATATATATTTCTAAGGATTTTTCTAAATGTTTTGGTAATTTCTGTAAGCAACATAATAATACTAGGAATTAAACATAAGAGTGAAGTAAAAGTGTAATGGTTTATGTTTATAAAAAAAAGGCTGCACCATTTTCTTAGTGATTTATTGAGACCAATGAATCTTATTGCACCTTCTTAGGTTCCTTCTAAAGAGTACCAGAACATCAATTTGGACAGAAGTGTTCTTCAGAGACACTAGTAGTGTCAGGTGATCAACGCCAAGTGTAGTACAAATACAACTACCAAAACAACAACACTGTCTTTTAAGGTAACCAATAATACATTTTACTTAAATACCTGGAAAACCTGACATTACAGATTTCTGTCAAACCAAGGAAAAAGCTGTTCAGAGAATTGCTAAACAGCTTCTTTTGACATAAAGATCATTTTGTATTTCTAAGAGAACTAAGCTTGGCATTTGCTCTCATCACACATCAGCAGTTCACTGCTGTCCAGTGACTTACTCTTGGTACTAGCGGTAGTATTTATGAAGCCACACCATATATCTGGTTGGAGAAAAGCAGTTTAAAATCAGACTAATACCCCTTTCACTTTTTCCAGCCCACAAAGAGGAACATCCCTCATGCCTTTAGCGGAAACAAATATTAAAATACAGGTGATTTTGCAGTTTTACTGGTTCCTATGCAAGTTAGCCTAGGCTGCTCATGGAATCCACCCTAGTCAAAGAAGGAATACAATTTTGAAAGAAAACCTATTGTTTCTCTGTACCAAATCTAGACATCTTAATTTTCAAAAAGGATCACTTAATGACAATAAATTTCTTAGTAAGACCTGAAAAATCTCACATTATTTAAAAACTCCCTTACTATATACCAAACAGTTTATTACAATTTCATTAGAAAAGCAAAATAGTATGTATAATCCAGGTAATTGAGGTCATATGTATAAAAATTTATTAGAAAACACAGCTTTAAGTTCTCCATCAGAAAACTACATACCACTTCTGTGAAATCCCTGAACTTGGTTTTCATGTTTCCAAGCAGAAATGTTGCAAGTTGCATTTTGACCAAATACTGTGCTATGTGTTTTGGTTTTTTGAAAACAGGATTGCTTCACTGGAGATTTTGTTCTCAGCAATTGATTATCCTTATGGCTTAAAACAGAACACTCCTAGATGAATAAGACAAACTTAGTTTTAAAACCGTTTTCAACAGAAATTCTCCAAAAGAAAGAAGATCCAAGCTCACTATCTACAAATTTCAAGTATAGTAAGTACCTTAAGTACTAACTCTGCCCTTCTGGAATGAGAAATAAATGAAGTAACACGTTTTCTCTATGATCTTTGAAACGTGCTGTCTGCAAGAACTGCCTTATTTCAAAGGCTCACGTGAATGACTTGAATGAGCAAGACTTGACTATTTCACCCAGCAATGTCTATGCTTTTTTCTATTCATTCCCTGGGGGTTTTCATTTGTAAGATCTGAATGAAGCACTTAATGCCTTCACACTTTACTCCTAATCTAAAATGCAGAATTTGGTTTAGTCAGGACTCAGCAGTTCAAAGACCAACAGCAGGAAAAGGAAGCTGCATGACATTGGCAAGTCCCTCTAGGATAGGGTTGATACCAGACAACTAATTCTGGTAAGTACATGCACACATAAAATCCATGTCCAACAGGGTGACCAGGGCAGGATCTTAGATGAGTGTTTTTAGAAGTTAATGACAAAATCTCTATCTGTTGTTTTTGTAAGAGTACATTTGTTCTAGTCTTAAATTGAAGAGAGTTTAAAATTTGATGTCAGTGGTCTGTAAGACCATCAGTCTGCACTTCCCCTTGGCAGAGAAGTGGCTTTTAGCATGTCACATTCAGAAGTGAGGTCAGGACTGAATGGGTTCACTTGCATTTTTTTTAATAATCTGATACTAATGGTCAGTACTGTCTCCCCTTGAAGGACTTTCAAGACATACAAACCATAAACTATTAAGTTTGTAGCACCATGTGACCATAATTATTGAGATGAGATTATCTTTCCTCTCTTCTCCAAAGAAACTAGCCTTGCTTCCAATTCTCTGGAAGAAGTTGAACTCTTTCCTATCAGTCAGAAGACTGAAGGGGTTAGGAGCTTTGCTAGATATGTATTATCTTTTGTAATGTGTTTTTCAGATAGGTCCTCAAAGGGCTAGTAATCAAAAGACTGTACCCACACAGAACGTTCCCCATAAAGTCAGCATGCCAGGTATGGTCTAGGATTTGATGCTAAGTTTATAAAAATTAGCAGCACAATTTTTCCCCAGAAGTGTCCTTTTCCACAGACATATGTTGAAAACTTGCAATAAATGAAGCAGCAAGAACAAAAGAAAAATTGAGACAGACTACAATAGTTATGAGCAGCCTCACTACTACTATTCATGCCTATATACCTCAGTTTCCTCCAAAACACAACCTTTGCTTTTACCATATAACATATTAATTGTATTGCCCAGTTTAAGATATGTCCTGCATTTATTCAACATAGTCTCTGAAACAATGCTACATTAACATCTTATTATCGCCTGACAGTCCCTCCCCTCAGGCTCCCTGAGACCAAATAAAATGGGGAATGTATGCTTTAGATAGGAAGCCTATCACTTTTTTACCACAATTCCTACCTTTGTTCTAAGCAGCTGAGATTTATTCTGAAACACAGCAGTGTTCACATCATTCTCTCTGCAACTGTTTTCAGCCCCCACAGTATCCATAATGCTGTTTCCACAAGTCTGTGTATTATAACCACTGTCCACCTGAAATCAAAGAGCAGGGCTTGAAAACTGTACCATCATTTAACACAAATAAATCTCTCAGATACCTCATATGGTTTGCATTTGATTAACAGAACTTAATCCAACAAACCAACTATGACCAGTTAATAACAAAAGCAAATTGTAAGCAGGTCTGTCAGCATTAGTTTTGATTAAGTTAAATATACTAATGTACATAGCAACCAAAAAAAACTGTAATTGCTATGCTAACTTCACTGAAAGAGGGAATGGAGGGAAGGGATAAAAGTCATGATACCCCCTGCATGCCATATCCAGTAAGAGAAAAGAACAATTACTCCCACATTAGTATTGCAAGACACATTAAGCTCAGTTTTACAGAGTAACAAATATATTTTTACCTGAATACTACTGTTTTCACAAGGAATTGCGCTGCTTTCTGCAAGAGGTGACATGCACATGCGAGAGCTTTCAATACTGAAAGTAAAGCCTGTCATAAAGCTGGTCATTGCTGTATTGCTACTGCCAATGGTTTCTTTTATCCAAGCATTTTCCTCTGACACATCAGCTGCATCAGCCATGTCTACAGTATTATTTTCCTTTAAGCCTTCTATATCCCGAAATGATGACAACCTTTGATGACAGCCTTCTGAGTGATCTGGTGCAATAGACACAGTTGTCACCACGAGATGTGTGCCACGTGCAAATGTATCATTGTCTTCCTGATGTAAGTTTATTCCATTATCCATTTCTGGGAAGCGAGCTTCTGCTGGAGAAGTGTTTTCCTTGTCTTCCTCATCCTTATCATGATTCTCAACTGCAATTGGAATTCTAATGACAGAAGTCTGATATTGGGCAGTTCCTCTACAGGCTCCAAGCCTCATAGGTGAGCAATTTTTAATTGGAGAACAACCATCTATGTAAGGACTTCTTGTACTTGGGGGTGTCATTCTATTTGAGGAAGGAATATCTGGAGAACGAAACGTAAACTTTCTTTGGTCTGAAAAAAAGAGAGCAAAGTTTATGTCCACCTGAATCTGATCAGAAAAAACCATCGTTCTCAAGGCCCTACAGTCCACTGAATAATTTATAGCCAACTACAGAGTATTTCACTGACTGTTGCCTCCCAACCCAACCAAACAAGCAACCCCACTACATTTCAGCTGCCATGGTAAAGGCAAGTTTTTATCCCACCAGATTTCTATGACATGATTTTCCTGTATTGGAGACCTTGTACTTCCACATGTCATTCCTATATGGTATTCAAAGGAAAATGGGTGAAGGCTGGTTCTATGTTTTTTTCCTAAACAAATGTCAATATACAATCTATAGGCATTTAAATTTTTGGCAGCAATGAAGTTTAAGACCAAACAAGTGAGAAAACTTCTATGCAATCTCCATATATAATGTTGTAAAATACCATTAATTAAAATGTGTAAAAGTAATGTATAAATATGTATAATCATGCCAAACCTGTATAATCAAGGTATTAAGCCTACCAGGTATGGACCCAGCATGAAATGGTGACATTTTGTAGTACAATGAGGACACAAAATGTTTGTGATTTCTTCATTAGTCATTTCATTTCAAATAATTTCCATGATGGCATGATTTGAAAGCTCAAGCTAAACATTCTTTGCATTCTTTGCCCATTGACATTAAAATTTGGCTGAAATAAATCAGAATTGTAACCTGACTCAGTTCAGGCATGTGCCTTTAAAAACTCTCCCATGCTAAATTAAATTAACCCTTTAAACTTTTCTTCATTCTTATTGGGTCTCAATGCCTTCTTCCAAAATATATTTTCCCTAGTTGATCAGTTGCAAGCATATACATTTCATTGTTTCACATATTTCACTGCTGAACAGCAGATAGGTCATATAGGAGACTGCTGGTCTGCCAAGCACAGGAACTCATCTCCAAACAGAAAGAGGTTCCACTAACAATTTAGAGGTTTTTGTAATAAAAATATCGTATTCAATATAGAGTAATATGTATACACTGAAACCATACCTGAGAGTGGTGTTTTTCTTATGTGAAAAGCAATTGGTGAAAAAGCAGGAGAACCATTATGTGCAGGAGACCCCTCTGAAAACGGGGGACTGGTTATACTTCCCAGACTATAAGCTCTTGTTCCTCCCTGAATAGGACTTGATGAAAACTGACCCTTCAGAATAAAAAAAAAAAAAAAAATCCGCAGAGAATTATTTTCATAATGTAAACTCTGGCTAATATGTATATATAAAATTGTTCTAACTAAAATGCTTAATATGGCAGCACTGGGAAAGACTAATCCTTTACAAAGACAATCTCTAGTTCAGCTTGAATGATTCCATTGCAGTTTTTCACCTGAACCTTACACCTCCACACAGGGGAAAAGAGCAATGGACACAAACTGTCACATAATAATAGCTAGGACTGTTTTATCCACTATATTGAAGAACTATGAGAAACCTAAAGTGTATCTAGTCAGGTGTTTAATCTAAATTTCTTATAAGACTGCAGATAAATCAGCCACTATTTATATTTTAATGCAATCCAATCTACTTAATTCATCAACAGATACAAGTATTTCTCTTTAAGAAAAGAGAAACCTTGCTTAAGACTATCATGCAAACAAACCAAAACAACCAACCAAAAAAAAAAACCAAAAACAGAGCAACAAAAAATCCCCAGACCAAAACCCACTCCCTCACCCCCATCACTTCTGGCACTGTTATTTATATTGTAGGAATTCTTTACTAGGTTACCTTTTTCTTTAAAGCTACACTACCCTAGTATAGGTAGGTTTTTCCATGCACTTCACCAAACAGATGAAAATGCATCACCTAAACTACTTTAGCTGTACTACGTCCACATGGGGATAAAGTTCATCTTGATTAATTTAAAAAAAAAATGGACATTACATTTGGTATTCTAATAAATGTCTATTCATCTGAAAACTATAGCCAATGGGAAAGAGAAAGGCATATTTAGCACTTCACTTCAAAGATGCACAAGTAACTTCTTTCACCATAAATGAATTAATGAGATTTAAAGGAAATATAATTATACCACATGTTCATATCAACTGGTATTGTAGGCAGCAATTCATGGATTTAAACAGGATTTTTTTTGTAGACACATTTTATGAAAAAAAAAGTTTTAACATGTTTTCAGCAAGTCTTTTGTATGTTTGAATTCCTACTTCCTTTTCATAACAAAATTAAAACATAATACCTAATACGAAAGAATAGCAGCATAACAAAATAACTTGAAACAACAGAAAGTCATTAATATACTCTTGCAAGACTTTTGTTCACGTTTTTTCAGAATTTTGAATTAAAAAAACAAACAAGCCAAAAAAAAAAAAAAAAAGCCACAAAGTTTTAGTCTAACACTTACTCTCTCAAAGTACATCCCACCCAGCCCACAAAACAGGCTACTTACTGAATTAGATGTGTCCAGGGGGCTTCTGCACCGGACTGGAGATAATTCTATTGAACAAAGCACTCCAAGTGGCTGACTACCACATGGACTATGCAGAGAAGGGGACAAACATGCAGATACGTTCCCATTTTCTTCTAAAAACAGCTTTCTTCTGAGTGATGAAGAGCTCAGATTTTCCTGAGACTGATCTTCAAATTCATCAGTTCTAAAATACTCACCTAGAAATGTGGGGAAAAAATTGTTTTCCAATACAAATGCAGAAAAAGATTACATTCTATTACAGAGACATATAAAATTAAATTAAAACATTTAATCTAATTTACCAATACAGCAACTAATTAATCTGTTTAGGCACCTATCCCAAAGGATTGCTTGTCATCCCTACAAAAAGTCACTTCTGTCTACTAAGGTTCGTTCTACTTCTGCCTATCATCCCTTAATACTAAAGTCTGAATTTAAAAAAATTAAAAATATTGGCTTCTTTCTATTCATCGATCTTTCCCCAGATTTGTATTGTTCCTCATACCTGAGCTGTCAAACAGGGATTATTTTACTACTCAAGCAAACCTAGACTTTTTTTTCAGATCTTCCATATACTTTGATGGTCTTCATGATACATCCAGAGGCAAACCAGACTAGACTTGACTAAAGTCCAAGTAGTTAGCTGTTTACAGTAGGAAAGCACAATTAAAATATGCTCAGATTGACCAGATTATTTTAGGGTTTTTTCTCTTGCTTTATTCTAGCTGGATATTCCCTGTAGGAGAAATTTTTCATGAACTCCCAAACTACGTATTGATGGAAGTATTTGTTAAGACAAAAAACAAAGCAAAGGCAATAAATATGGTTCTTTTTTGTTGGCCCACAGTCAGGGTTCTGAATATCAGTATTGATATATGTTGATTTATATTGAGTATAAATATATGGCTTTACCCACTGTTCCCACCTATGACCTGCAAGATCAGGCACTTGCCTGAGAAGGTGGCAGCAATTGTTTGATATAGCACTTGTAATCAAACAGTTCATTTGGACTCCTGCCACCTCACTCAGCAGTCATGGCTTTTTTGTCACCACACAACTTCTAGTCCCCACCATGGTTTCAGGTACACTATAGCCAGTTACAGGTTAGCTTTCCTCAAGGAAAGGTTGGGCTTTGAAATTTCTGGCTGGCATCTGTAAACCAAACAGCTCTGCCAAGACAAATTACTGCTCTGTTTGGGAGAGGCACAAGCTATCTTCTGCTTATTACCTTTCAGACATTCAGAACTGTTAACCAATTTCATACAATGAGCATCCCGAGTTGGAAGGGACACACAGGGATCATCGAAGTCAAACTCCTGACCCTGCGCAGGACATCCTAAGAGTCACACCATGTTCCTGAGAGCATTGTCCAAATGCTCTTGTGAGCTCTGTCAGGCTGATACTATGACCACTTCCCTGGGGAGCCTCTTCCAATGCCCAAACACCCTCTGGGTGAAGAATCTTCTCCAACCTAAACCGCCCCTGACACAACTTCAGGCCATTTCCTCAAGTCCTGTCACTGGTCACCAGAGAAGAGGTAAGTGCCTGCCCCTTCTCTTCCCCTCAATGAGGAAATTGTTTAAGGCTATGATGTCTGCCCTCAATCACCTGCAGACAGAACAATTTCCAGTTGTCATCCATATCCCTCCTTTTTTATCTTTACATCCACACTCAAATCATATCATTTAGGTCACACGTCCCATGCAACATGCAGTAACTGTCTATTTAGAATACATAAAAAGCTTTCATTCATACATTTAGTATTCAGTATTTCACAACACAAATCCAGCCAACAATACAAAACCAAGCTTTCTATTTAGACATTCATAATTAAATTTAGATATTGCATGACATACCTAGTATTTTCTCTAAATTAAAATCCACTGGCAAAGACAGTACTGTCTGACAAGCAGCTGCAATGAATAAAACCAACAAAATTAGCTTACAGTGACCTTTTACTAAAGCTGTAGAAACAAAAATTCGCTTTCAAATTGCATTACAATTGAGCTATTTAAATTACAGTTGCAATGAGGAAAAGTGTTAATTAAAGTATGATTCTGATTTGACAACACTACACACAGCACCAATAGGCTTAGAGATAAAAACCCAAGAGTTTTAAGAATGCCTCTCTAGAGGCTTTTATGTTAACTGAGAAGAAAGGTCTCTGAAGAAAGGAAGTGGCAAAAAAATCAAAATGCCTTGTGGAAAAGCAGTTAACTATATCTAAAATGATGCAGTTTAAAAGACGTATTAAGATTTCTAATATTTATTTAGCATAGAAAATAATCATGATTTTCTAATCCAAAATAATCCAACATATTAAAGATGTTTTTAAACTGTAATTTACTTATAAATCTGATGCTCACATTCACTTATTAATCCAGAAAAAAGAACAGACATTGAGCTGGAAAAAATGCACTCCACAGTCTACCTGGGGCTTATTTTTTTACTTGAAAAAATACAACAGAGTATAATAGAATTAAATTCCTATGAGAAATGGTTATTAAAATTAATAGTACCATACAGTTCAAGAAAAACTATTTCTACAGAACACTAACAAGCAAATAATTTCCTTTTGAAATTAAATAGACATTAAAAATGTGTTCTTTTCCTTCAAAGAAAGCCTGTAATTTTAGGCATTGCCTTTTACTCACCATTGTTTTTCCCAGGCTGCAAGCTCAGCTGCCTCCCAATTGGAGAAATATTATTTATATCTATGGCTGGAAAATAGAACTTAAATTTAAACATGCACTGCATACAGTTTTGAAATGTAGCAACATAAAGTTAGAATACTTAATACAACAAAAAAAAAACTTCTGCATCAATGTTTGGAAGAGATTAGAAAGGAGTACCAAGAAAAGGTTACCATTATAACTATCAAGAGAATTTCAGCATGTTTCTATTAAAAAAAGCTTAGTGAAGTAGCATTAACATTGCCCAAAACTTTGTCTCCTCCTGTCTAACATGACAGAGATTTAAAACAAACTAGTTCATGCTTACCTAAACTAAGCATGAATAATAATATAATAATTATTTATTTACTAATTTTATAACATTAATAATTTATAAATAATAAAAAATAATCAAGGCTGTATTCAAGTAAAACACATTTCCAGAGTATCATTCAGTCTGGACTGGAGAAAGGTGAAGACAGACTTCAACTTTTTTTAAGCAGATGAATAACACATTAGACCATTTTCTTTCACCATTCACTTTACCAGATTTCAGATTATGCCTTATGTTCTCTGCCCTTAAAGTGACCATCTTACAAGTGACAAGTAAAAATACACTATCCACAAGTTGCATCTCCTCAGTAAAAAAAATTGACAGCTCAGCTTTTTCCAAATCTTGCAAAAATCCTCACTTATTTAAGACTTTCATACCAAACAACAGGGCATGCAAACAATACTTCATAGCTCACATTTTCCATCCTATAATCCATTTGTTCTGTATTCTGCTGGTTATACATAAACTTCAATAAAAGCATTAAGAACAAAATCTAACAGTGGCATAAATGAAACAAACTTGGAAAATCCGTGACTAGTAGCAGTGAGCTAGCAGAATTCCAACAGGAATTTATGCTGCTAGGAAGGATAAAAGAATACAGAATGCTATTTCCAATATGTTTATATAGTGAGGAATGCAGTTGAAATAAGGATGTGAAGATTTGGCTATTACCAATATCAACATAGTTGATAGTTGTAGATACAAAGTTATGTGTGTAAATTAAAACAGTTGCAGACAAACTATTGAAGAAAAAAACAAAGACAAAGAGTAACAGAAAGGAAAAATTATATAAGACTTTTAATTAATAAATAATTTTTTAAAAAAGAAAGCACTTGGAGACAACAGCTAAAAATCAATTAGTTGTGCCATATTTTATCATTGGCTCTTAAAATTTAAATTGACTTTGAAAACAAAATTATGCTTGATAATTTCTCCAAAAGCTATATTATTTTGAGTGGACACACAAAAGCAACTTACATTTAGTTGAATTAAATTGAGAAACTTGCTTGCCATCATGTTCAGTCCAAGGAGAAGGAACTATGAGTTTTTTTGTGAAAAACTGGAGTAGAATAAAAACAAACCATCTCAGCACTTTTTAAAATTTTCAATTTAAATTTAGACTAGTACCCTGAACAAGAAAAAAAATGTAGAACATTTCATTATTTTAAGCCCAAAGAGGTTAAAGAAAAGAAACAATTTGTTTTGAAGACCCCTATGTTCTTTGACACATAGCACCTCAGATCTTTCAAGTCTGTAGAGTTAAAACTACACAAGTGTACACTCATTTAACAGTAATTAGTCATTTTTAAAACTGAATTGTCATACCATGCTTCTTGCACAGCGTTTAAAAGTAATTATTCTTAAATTTTCAGTTTGTTAAGTTTAATTTTAACAACTGAGCTATTTCACAGAAGTGACAGACACTGCAGTAACAGTAATAAACCAAGGCTTTTCAGCAACTTTACTAGTGCTAGTGTATTTGGCTAAACTGACTAGTGGAAAAACACTTCTGAGTACTGGCACTTCAGTAAACCAGAAACTCTATCATCACAGCTGCACTGAGAAACACCCTGATGCTGAGGAGCTGAACACTATTACAAAGCTTCAAGAAACACACAGCAAATCCTGTTCTCAAATAAATGCAAGCTTCAAAGTATATGAAAAAACTCAGCTTGAAACATGCAAATATTAAAGTTCTAATTTTTATCAGAGACAGGGTTTCAAGCTGTTCAGCTGCATAATCCATTAGGTTACACCTCACAAAGAGAAAATACCCCTTTTAATGCAAATTTAGAGCAAGAGAGCATCTTAACTGCAGGTCAACTACACAGCTCGGTTTATGGAATCATAAAACATTTTTTGTTGTAGAGGCAGAAACTGATAGACCTGCCTATCTTATTTATTTTTTAAATTGAAATAACACTTAAGATTTCTGCAGTGAATATTTTACACACTTCACTTTTTTTTCTCTGCTAGCCAAATGAATAGTGAAAAATAAAATGAAAAACGGATGGAAAAATACAAGCTACCAGAATAAAGTCTTCCGTCCAACTAAGCAAACTTTGGAAGAAATAAAAAAAAAAAAAAATTAAAATCACACAAATTCACCAATATTTAAAAAAAAAGCAGTGTCACTCCAACAATTACTGTAAACCCCCAAATCCTCAATCACTGTTTTTAACCTGAAGTTAACTATAAGATCTATATAACAGCTACATTACCACTAGCCAAGAAAAATGAAAGAAAAAAAAAAATCTGTTGTTTTGACCTACATGCATCTAAAAGAAGAGGGGAAGAAAAGGAGTGCGTGGATTCCAACTACAACTGCAAAATTACTTTCTTACTGAAATATAATAGGCTTCTGGGTTTTGAAATCCTGAAAAGGACAAGGATCTTTTCTGCAAACAAATCAGTATTTGATAGCACAATCAACAGTTTTATTACCTCCTCAATAGCTTTTTGCCTTCTGTCTTCTGTCTCCTTATCAATTCTAAGTAACAAAGGAAACACAACTTAATTATCAAAACCATCACATAAGTAGGAAAAGATGTAAAGTCCAGCCATATAATAACTTATAGATGCTCAAAGGAACCTTTATAAATTAAATTGCACTAAACCCTAAATCTTATAATGTTTTTACTCTTACATGCAATAATCTCATACTAAAAATTTAGAAATACAAATGCACTTCTCAATTCAGTTGATTTGAAAAAGATTTGTACTATTTAAAAGTACATAACAGCAAATATTCTGTTTACTCAGCATGTCTGGATAAAAACTCAATCATAACTGATCTTTCAAACTAATGTCATACAAATATATTTTACTATTAAAGTTAACATGAGATTAGACTTGCACTATAAAACCAAGCACACTAACAAATTGAGCTGTAAGGAATTAAAGGGCAACTGAAAACACTCCTGGAATTTGCACACTCAAATTCCCAACACAGCCCACTTTCCCAGCAGAGATCTTCCTAGTCAAATACCCAGACTGCCAGTTTCTTCAGTATCATATTTCAGTTTCTAACAATGAATGTTTCCTTATGCAGCTTTTAACTTCATTTGTAAAAAAAAAAAATTGCAGTTACTTCATGATGTGTGAGATTCTATATTTATGTTTCCTCTAACACTCATCTTCAAGCCTGACTTTCAGTTACTACAATGTTATTGTAACATTTTTTGAAGCCTATAAATGTTCATCATTGTCATAGCTGAACCACCCAGTACTTTCATTCACAGTTCATATACCTGAATTACCCTTGAATAATTTTAGAAATCAGTCAGACAACAAGATAGTGTTAGATACACAAGCACGCATAGATGTGCCAAACACAAACTCACAGCTCTCTCTTTTATGCTTATCAGACTTCGAATACATCTGCAATGTTTAGATGTGCGACCTTCAATTACATATGCCTAGATGATGCTCAAGAGGCAGTTATTGTACCAAAAAAAAACAGGCATACAATCACTGTATATGTATGCACTGAAACATGCAAGCATAGACACAGCAAATTTACACAGTCAAATTAGCCTCCTTCTAGTCACAGCAGATGATTAAAAAAAAAAATGAACCTCAGTGATTATGAAACAGTGGACAGACTAAGAGGACCCAATGAACCAATCCATGTTTATACCTATGGGCCATATCACTCATCATCACTGGAATTGTCACCCAAGTCATCTCCATTAAAGCTAGATTGTCTGAATAAAGTTCCAGAAACAATGGAATTAACTCCCTAAAAACATAAGGCTTAAGAATTATAAAAAACATTAGTCTGAAACCTACTGACTGCTATAGGAAGGACAGGAAACACTGAGATCTGGGGATTCAGACACATGTGGGGACAGTTATAGTCCTACAACTTTTATTATTAAAAAAGTGAGATGTAGGTTCAGCCAGACACTAAAAACAATAAGTTACTTCAAAACAGTTTTTATGATGAGAGTGTTGAAGCACTGGAACAGGTTGTCAGGAGAGATGGTAGATGCCCCATCCCTGGAAACATTCAAGATCAAGATGGATAGGACTGAGCAACCTGATCTAAAGACAGGACTGGTTTATTATTCTATTCTTGCAGTGCTTTGTGACATGAGGAGCAGTTCTTTGTGCAAGTTTGCATCTGAGAAACGTACAGGAGAGTCTACAGGATTCACAACTAAGGCCTCTCCTTGGCTAATTTAACTTGGCATGTCATTCTCTACCACGCAAGTGTAAAATCGTCCCTCAAGATGAGTTCCACATGCCAAGACTGTTTTACCCACCCATTTTCCTCAGGCAAGCTATTTTCAGAGAAAGGAAAAAAGCTGAGATAGGGTCCCCAAAGTACTTCCAGTAACTAGATCTGGTGGTACCTCCTTCATATTAAGTCTAAACTATACCTTTGAAAGAGAGTACTGGGGCTTCCCCAGCTAGTTTTCCCACCTCTACCTTTCTGCAGCAGCCCTAGAGACCAAAGCCTCACTATGGAGCATTCTGAGAAGATAAACTGTGTTGTAACAAGGAGCAGAAGAGATAGCCTGGCAAGACTACCTGATCACTGGCAAGACATTTTCTTGCTTCCAATAACTGCTTTTATCTGGCTGTCTTCCAAACTGCAATCAGAGTGGATCAGCAGTTCTTAACATTAAAAGGAAGCAGCACAGAGGTAGCCTTGTCTAAATATTATATCTGCATCATGTAAAAAATTGTTAAAAGATTCGAATAAAAAGTCTTTGATGCTATGCTGAAACGTTAATAAAGCAAAAGAACAACTGTTCTAGTATTAAAGCTAAGTTAGCTGCGTAAAAATAGATTGCAAGTTACCTAGCATGGCTCAAATACATTCCTTGGCGTTGAATGTCTTCTGAGTCTATTTCCACAGGATTTATCAGAGCAAGCTGATCAATAGACCATCTGAATTTTCCTGGTGTCTAAAAAAAGAAATGGGCATCTTAATGCTTGCTATTTTAAAAAGATAAAAATAAAATCACAGGACGAATCTCAATAGAACAATACAATCACAGCTTCCATATAGTTTCTGTCAAAAACAATCAAAAGTGTTTCCATTTAAATGATCTACTTTAAAAAATAGTAAGTCTGTCAGGCTCTTTGTCCTGTAATACCTGTAGTGGTATTACAATGATTCACAACATAACACAAAGTGGAAGGTTACAGCTGGTATTTACAAACTGAGGTGCCAGTTTCTTCTCAATTTCTAAGGACAGGTCAACTAAAGATGCATAACTTGGGATGAACTTAAATTGCTTCTTGGTTGCCACAATCCAAACTGTGGTTCCACAAAAACCCAGTTTCCTAACCCAAGTTATCCAAATAATAGAGCAGTCTTCCTTTCACTTCCCATTTCTAAGAAGACCAGAGAGCACGTGCTGCAATATCTCCCTCATAAATGCCATATATAGGACACAACAAAATCCAATTCAGAAATACAGCAGCTTCACCCCCTTATTTAACAGTTGCAAAGTACTGTTCAAAGTGAGTCTTTTTAGCTTCATTTGCAGTTTCATCTCTATTGCTTATCAGAAAATAATTTCAACTAAAATAATTTGCAACTAAAAAAAAGTTAGATGCACAAAATCATTGACTTGAATACACAAACAGCTCACAACAAAAGTGTGATTAAGCTTTATTTGCAATC
Organism: Sitta carolinensis; assembly: GCA_032173965.1. Classification (NCBI taxonomy): domain Eukaryota; kingdom Metazoa; phylum Chordata; class Aves; order Passeriformes; family Sittidae; genus Sitta; species Sitta carolinensis. The sequence continues at coordinate 36,635,143 of CM063283.1, forward strand.
AGCCTACTTAACACCTAAGTAGAAGCTGGTTTTCTCCACTTTAAGTAGGACCAGAGTACCACATCCAACAACTGGTCTGTATCTACTTTCTACTGATTTTAGCACTCTTTATAATTGCTAATATCCAGACAAAATAAATTTCAGAAAGAAGAAAGACTAAGCGGAAATATTAGTATTTAAAAGCAGCATAGTTCTGTAAAGAGAAGAAACTCCAAATGCCACCTAAGTTCTTTAGCTTGGCACATATTTTGAAGTACACTAAATATTATTTTTAATGCATTTAAAAATATTGGCACTATATCTGTACAGTTACACAACTAACAACTAGATCTTACAGAGGAGGATTTTGTTGACTTAAAGACTGAAGGACTGGAAACAATCTGTTCCTGAAGAGTATAATAATCACTGGGACTTTCAAAAGGATTCAGGATTGTGACTCGTCCTGGAGTTTCTGGTGTTATTTGCATTTTAGCTTCTTCTGTATCACCCATAACACTAAGCTATACCTGAAAAAGAGGGAGAGCAAAATTAAGGAAAACAATTAAAACACACTTTTGACATTTTAGGGTCACCCTGAAGGCTTTGGGAAGAGAGAATTAATCGTTTTAAGGCACCAGCAATATATCAAAAATGAAGTGAGCGATGGGTTGGACCTAATGACATAAAGCTGATGAGTAAGGCTGGTATGAACAACTACAAACAAACAGAAACTGTGAAAAGGAGTTAAGAAAAAACATGAAGAGGGGGATTAAGAAAAACCAAACAAACACCCGAACAAAGGCAAAACAACAAGTAAACAAGACAGAAATCCAACAAGCAAACAAAAACCCCAATTAAGCACCAGAAGAGACCAAACGGCCGTGCTGCCTGCACACGGGGACAGCCAGGCTGCGGGACGCGTGGGGCTGCCCCAGCAATAAGGCCCCGGGCGGGTCCCGCTCCGCCCGGGCGCTAAAACCGCCCGCCCTCCGCCTCAACGGGCCGGGGGCAGCCCCAGCCCTCGCGGAGCCTCGGCCGTAAACGGGAGGGGAGCCCCGGGGGAAGCGGCCCCGCTGAGCCCCTTCTCACGCTTCTCCCTGCGACGGTGCCACGGCGCCGAGCCGCTCGCCGCTCTCCCCTCGCCCCCCAGCCCGCCGCCTCCCCAGCCCCGCCGCCGAGGAGGCGATGCCGGGAGCGCGGGGTGCGCCGGGACCGCCAAGGATGCGCACAGTCACCTGCCGCCGTTATCCGGCCGCCGCCGCGTCGCTCCCGCCGCGCCGGGCGGCCCTTTAATCAGCCCCGCTCCCTGTGCGGACTCTGGCCAATCACGGGGCGCGGTGTGCGCAGCCGGGCCAATGGCAGTGCTGCACAGCTCTCGAACGGGCCAATCGCCAGCGGCGCCTCCGCACGAATTCAAAGCAAGCCCGCCCCCGCCGCGCTCGCGCTGCGCCGGGCCGCGACGTGAGGCCGGGCATGTGTGTGCGCGCGCGGCGTTCCGGTTCCGGGCGCGGCGGGGTCGGCATGGCGAGCAACGCCGCCAGCCTGAACGCCGTGAGGGAGACCATGGACGGTGCGTGAGAGCCGCGGGGCAGGGGCGCAGGCTGCGAGGGACAGGGAATGGCTGGCCCCGCCGTGGGCCCGCACACGGGCGCCTCTCTCGGGATGAGGGGCGCGGGTTGCGTCGGCCGAAAGAAGACACAGCGTGTAACAGTTTTTGTTTTACTTCGTCTAAAACGGTTCATCCTCTGCAGAGCGAGTGTCTTTGGACCTGACGTGGCTTTTCCTTTTTTTTTTTTTTTTTTTTTTTTTTTTTTTTTTTTTTTTTTGTTTTGATTTTTATTTTTTAATTTAGCCGAGTATTTAACATAGAGTACTAGGGGGTTTTGTGTGTGTATGTATATATATATATATTTGTTTGCTCCTGTTTCTCGTTATTTGTAATGGTTAATGTAAATGACGTGTCCTGGCTGAGCGCATCTTGGATTTGAGCCGGGGTGCTGGAGGTGCGCGGGAGAGAGAGGCAGCACCTGAGCTGATCTGAACCCCGATACTTTTGATCTTGGCTCATGTCAGAAAATCAAAGTAAACTGCAAAAAAAAAAAAAAAAAAAAAACCAAACCAAAACGAAAAACTCTAAACGACCCAAACGACAATATAGTGAAAAAGCTTTGAGGACAGCAATCAGTGCTGCAGAACTAAGATAGAATCTGATATGGAAAAAAAAACCAAAACCCAGGTACTGTGGTGGGATGGGGAATGTGAGAGAAGGGGTACTGGGAGCACTGGGAAATACTTTGGATATTAATAAGCCATGAGAAATGTGAGCAGGTGAGTGAAGTTCAGGTACTCACTTTCAGCCTGACTAAGGAATCAAAGCTAGCTAGCATGTTTTGGTGTTGTTTCTCAGTATAGAGATAAACTCTGGAATTCCACAGAATGCTTATACCAAAAAAAAAAAAGGTGGAAAGCAGCCAGGCAGTCTGTTGAGAGTTGTTAAATGTGAAACCTTTCTCTGAAAATGCCCTAATGAGGGAGTAGAGGCTAGGGAGAATGTTCAAGGGATAGTGCTATGAATTTGGTATTTTCTCAGCGTCTTCCCTTCTCTTGAAGTTATATGGCTGCTGTTACAAAAGGTTTTTCTAGTACAGACCTTCACAAGTTGAGCTGGTGTGAAAACTAGTATTTCAGCCACTGATCTCCATGCTGTGACCTGCTGCTGGAGGCAAGGCGGGACTAGCAGGATCATTATGGTTCCTCAGATGCTGAAAGAGGGTAAAACCACTTTGTGCAGATAGAGAGAGACTTTGGGAAGGACAAAGTTCTGGTAACTGTACTTGACAACTTCCCTCTTTCCACTTCTGCAAGAATGATTAAGACAGGAGGGACAACAGGCAATTGAAAGACAAAGTAAGGCTTTTGAGAAGAGATATGGAAAGTGCACTAATCTTCAGATTTAGGTTCCCTGTGTAATTATGTGTATATTTTATTTAGGCTAGATACAGACATTTAGCAGTTGTTGTCTGCAAAGTTGTTAAGAGCTCAGAATTGTTGTGGGAAAACTGCTACATCACTCTGCCAATGACACTGCTTCAACATCTAAAGGTTAGAAAGGAATTCATCAGTATCTGGAGTCCAAAACCACAGAGTATTCTTATAGCCTACCTTTTAACTAATTGGCAGGCATGTTAATGGTTGAATTCTTAACTTTTTTTTTTTTCTTTTATGAAACCCATTATCCAATATTAAGTTTCCTGAACCAGGAAAGCATGGTGTTTATGTTAGAAGCTGTAGCTTTTAGATTATGCTGGAAAGTTGAACATAAATATTGTTGAAGTTTGAACAGCAAGGGACATCTGTCCATCTCCTACTGTAGAAGTACTGTAGAACTTAAATGTTGATGGAGAACAATCTTGATCATCGAAATTTCATAGTCTGTAGGGACTAAAGTGCTTTCATTTTTTCTGTTGCAGTTCTGTTTGAGATTTCAAGAATATTGAACACTGGCTTGGATATGGAGACGTTGTCTATTTGTGTGCGGCTTTGTGAACAAGGGATAAATCCAGAAGCATTATCTTCTGTTATTAAAGAACTGCGTAAAGCTACAGAAGCTCTAAAGGTAATGCTCTAGTTTAAAAGCTTATAAATTTGTCTCTAAGAGTCATGTCTCTTGCATGTACATTGCAAGATATACATGCAACTTGCTGTACTTCAGTTTGCAAATTGAACTTTGATATGACTCATTTTTAAATCAGGGAAATTAACTGTCCAATAGAGGAGGCAATGAATACAACTGAATTCAAGATGAAACAGGAAATTGTACAAATAAAATGTTTTGTAGACATAAAATAATTAGACTAACTCTTCTGAAGAAAAGAACCACATCCAAAACTCAAAAATTTTTATTATAGTTACCATTTGTCCACTTACCTGCATAATATCACGAATAGATTTTCCTTTAACCAATATCACCTAATTTTTACAACCTCAGATCAAACAGTATGCAGCAGTACTTGTAAACAGATTTATGCAGCTTGTTAACACCATCCTAACCTATTGCTTTTACCCCTGTGCTTTGAACTTTTCTGAAGACCAGAAAGAGAGGACTTCATGATGTGTGTAGATACATATATATGTGTGTTTACCTGCTTAAGTAGTGAAGGGTAACCATGGTTTATAAAAAAAAAAGTATCACTTGCCTTCTAAAGGATTTTCATTCTTTACTGTCTACCTAAACGTCCCAGTCATGTTTTTTTTCACTACTGCATCTTATATTCAATTATTTTTGAGAGATAAAACAGGAAACCTATATCTTGCTTCTATTCTGGAAGACTGCATACTTTATTTTTAACTTAACATTTTTCTATGCTCATGCATATTTTCTATTTGTATCTATGCTTAAGTGAGTGTTTACATATGCATTTCACTATATATATCAAAGTAGTTGAGGGCTGTTTTACTTCTTCCATTGCTTTCACTGATTTCCCATTCCTGTTGTTCTATTTTGTCTGTCCAATATCTGGTTTAAAATCTACCAATGTCAGTCTTCAACAACTGTGCCTTGTTGACTGGAGTTATTCAGTAATAAAAATACTAATATTCTTAATCAAATAATTGGTTTTTATGCATTTCTGAGTTTTGTGTCAATAACTTATCTGTATGTATGGGGTAATAGTTACCATAAATTATATAAAGTAAACTCCAAATGTTACTATATTTATGCATTTGAGCCTTTCTTGAAAGTATTAGGGTAAAATGTACAAGATAAAAGCTGTTCAGGTACAGGACATAACATAAGCAAACAGCAGTGTCTCTTTTAGCAAAGGGTAATGGTAGCTGACAGCATTTTTTTTTTTTTTTTAAATAATGGCGTTCATTAGAAAAAAAATCCTAAGTAGCTTCTTTTTAAAAAGCCCTTAAGTTCTCTAGGTAAATTAAAAAAATTACAAGAAAAGATTAATCTACATGATGTCTCTTTTGGCGACTTGGAATAATTTTTTTTTCTGTTTCTAGGCTGCTGAAAATATGACAGGCTGACATGGGAGAAATCTCTGCATGAGAAGAATGCCAAGTTAAACTTACCAGGAGCTGTGAAGATTGCCACTATTAAGAAAAGGAAAATGCAAAGTGTTTGTGAAGGTTTCAGAGTACTTCTGTAATACTCTTCAAAAGAATGGTGTATATAAGAGCTTTGAAAAGTTTTTAAAACGTTCATCAGTAATATTATTACTTGGTATTTTTGTGAACTGTTTGTGAGTGCAGTGTGGTTGTTCTTCTTTGGCATCCTGTAAATCTAAAATCATGCCAGGTATTGTACATTTGTTGAATTTACTAACGTGTACCAACAAATCTTGTTATAATAAGTGTAGCTTTGTTAATGCATCCTTTAGAAGTGGTAGTATATCATGGGTTTTATATTTTACTTTGATGAAAAACTACATCTGCAGTTTTAGTCTTGCTTTATGGTCCAGATAGGAATGAAGCCCATTATGACTTTATTTTAGAGCAAGGGCACTAATTGAAATCTCAAGCTGAAAGTAATAAATAAAGCATTTTTTTAATAATGTAAGTAATGAATTGTGCTTTTGATTTTGATTCAAATTGCTGGAAAACTGTTGAACTTAGATAACAAAGGCTCTTCAGCTATCCATGTAGATAGGTAAGTAAATTTAAATTCTAGATGACATGGAATGTTTCATGGAGAGCAGATGCTACATTTGTCACACCTGTTCTGACTGCAGGATCTAAAAATATTAAGGCTGTATTGTTACTGCAATACAATAGTCGGTGCGTACTTGAGAAGCTTTTGATTTGGTTTTTGGTTTGCTTTTGGTTACCAAGCAGCTGTTTAAGACTTTCTGATACAGGAATGTCTTCTCTTTTAGCACTGGAAACCTTCACTGATTCCAAAACAAGTGTTAATGTCCAGTAAGTGTCTGTGCACCCAGGAATTCTGCTTTGTAAGAAAATGGTTTCTTGTGTGTTCTTCATCTGCTGCTGTGTAAGTTTTGGGTTTTTTTAACAGATTTTTTATTTTTTGTTAGGCTTTTTTCAAAGTGTAGCGCTAGTGGGACCTAAAGCAACCTGCAGGGTTAACAGGGCAATGCACATTTGGAAATGAACCTGGACTCCTAGTTAAGCCAAAATTATGTTTGTGCAGAGATAAAAAGTTCTTTTTACTTAAAGAGTTTACATCATATACGTCCGGAACATAGCACTACAAAAGCAATAAAGGAAGCTAAATACTTCATACTGCTGACAAAGAGAATAGAAAAATATTTATATTGCACTGAATCACTTACCTTTATTTCCAGTTAGCCTAGCCAAAATGTCATTCTGGGAAGATGCTGTAAATATCCAAACTGGGAAATTTTAAAATAGTTTAATTTTGCACACTCATAGCATCAATTTACAAAGGATTAAATGTTCATAACCTGAATACGGACTGTACAAAAAGATAGCAACAATGAAATTTATCTTAGGAAATCTGAAAATTCAGTAAAGTATCATGAGAAGTCCTGGTCAGATCCGCATAAATGAGCAATTAGCTCTCTTACTTAATTTTCTCTAGACTTAGTACTACATGCCAAAAATGAGAAAAGACTTGGGGAGCGGTCTTGCTGGTCTCAGGAGTCCCATCTCAGTCTGAGATTTCACTTGTGGAACTTAAACTCCATAGTTTTTCTGTAAACTATAGCAAATGTACCTAAAATAATAATGAAACTTTATTAGAATATATGTTTCTGCTGCTGCATTTCCTTTTCCTCCACTGCCAAATCTTTGGGTAATGCAGGAAGTCCGATGACTTTCCTTGAATGTCACTCTATTGATTACTTTTATGTATTTCCAGGCTTTTTACTAACATGGTAGCTTCATTTTGGTTTGGGTTCAATGTCCTTAAAATGCTTAAAACGAGCTTGCAACTGCAATATGACAATTTATACATAATTTATAAAATTATAGGTAATTCTGGAACTGTCCAGTAAATTGCATCTACCATTTTACCATTGGTAAGCTTACAGCTTTTATGCATTTAGACATTTTCTGGTAGACCATTTGTCTTGCAGAATTACAGAAGAAGGTCATGTCTTTGACACTCAAAACCCCAATTTGGTGTCTATAAAACTGAAAGTGCATTTTTTTTCATTATTCCATGAAACTAAATGGTAACATTGGTTCCTTAATGTACTAAAGGGAGAGCATGTTTCTTAAAGTGATGTAAGAGAACTCCTGACTGCTTTTGGTTTGGAGTACCATCCATAATGAATACAATAAGTATTTTTTTTTCTTCTTCCTGGTGAGAAATAAAAAAGAAAATCCCTCTAGTAGGAAGTTTCATACTGGAAATATTTGTGCTGCAAGGTAAGTCTATCACTTTAATAGCATCCCCACTATGTGAACATGAGTGCTGAGGCTTGGCACAGATGACCGAGAAGTCTTGGCTGCAATTTTAACACACATCACCTTCTACTACATTTAATCAAGAAGCTGAGCAAACAACACGTGCTTTTCCTCTGTGCTCCTTACATATGTTCTGGAACTCCAGAGAAGATAAACATAGGAATATCTACAGGTCCTGACCAAAGTTGTTTTTTCTAACACAATAGCTTGTTTTGTAGTCAAAGGCAGCTGCTTGAGGAAGGATAAGAACAATGCAATCGCATTTGGTTGCTTTTCTTCTGTGTTCTGGCTTCTAAATGTCTTCTATTCCAGGCTTTCCTGAACATCATATGGTTTGCCTATTTAGTAATTTTCAATGCTATTTTTTCCAGTAGTTGTCTAGTTTCCTTTGGACTATATATGCTTCCTCAATAATGGCAGCCTTTATCAGTTGATGTCTGTTGCATAAAGAAATGCCACTTCTTGTTCATTTTGAGCCTGATTTTCGCTAGTTTAATTTAATGTGCCTTGCATAGTTAACTTTAATCTACCATGCCAAGTTCTGCAGATATGTGAGCCACCTTTAAATTTGGTCTTCTAAACTGAAATGCATAGCATTTGAGTGACCAAAAGCATAGAATAGCTTCTGTATTTACTGTCTTTTGAAACTTTCCTGGATGTCATATATTATTTTCTGAGAAGGGAACCAAAAGTGCACACACCATCAGCCATGCAGCTAAGTACTGGCCTGTTTGATCACTTTCTTGTTCTTTATTCCTTTTCTAGTGCTTTGTAATATTTGATTTGCTTTTTTAATTTGATCTGAATGTTGAGCTGTTTTCATGGCATTATCTATGGTAACTGCAGGATTTCACTATTTGGTAGAGTGATAAGCTCAGGGGTGTTTTTTTTCATATGTGGAAACTGGTTATTTATATCCAAGTGTATAATTTATTTGTTTGTGCTGAATTGCATCTGCCACTTTTTCCTAATCAATCTTCCATGTGTTTCTCCAGTTCAACACAGTTTGCTAGTAGTCTTGCTGCCATTACTGATTTTATCACTGGGAAATTTTGTTGCTTTATCCCTTTTTTGAGCTTAATTATAAGCAAGTCATGCAGCACAGATTGTATCAAAGATTGCAAAGGACAACTGGTGACCTAGGGCAGGAGCTGACCATTTATCTTCATTCCTTTTCAGTGTTTGTGAATAAAACTCATCATTCTTACACCAGGTGTCTTCAGCATCACATACAGCAACTCTCACTGTGAGAGAAGCACAGTTGTGAATCTAGCCCTGCAGAGAGCATGGCATGCTTGATAACTGTCAGGATCCCCAGTGTTCTTTCCCACCTCCTGCTCTCTAGGTGAGCAAATAACTGGTTCAATCCTAAATTTGCTTTTTGATTCAATCAACTAATTCCTTCTAAGTTTAACTTGTGCCCTGTTGTAGGCACACAGTATTCCAGGGACTGCTCCCAGCAGGCTGCATACCAGAGCCTTCTGTTCTTCCCCAACACTTTCCACAATCAAACATCTCATCTGTTGTTTCGTGCTGTAGAAACACTGCAGTCCTTATTATTTGAATATACTGTAAATTAAAAGGAACAAAAAATGACAATAACCTAAGACTCAGCAGTGATGCATGATGTAGTATGGCTGTAGACAACCTGCTTTAAAGAGATCTAATGCTGAACAGAGGGCTTTACATTAGTATGTGTGATCTGAGCTAGGGACTTTGGTAGGTTATTTTACTTTGAAGATGCAACTCTAAGTTACAAATATTATTTTTTTAATAAAGTTTGAAAACGGAGTTTCAAAGAATGAAAGATAGGTCAAAGTAATTTCATTCTTGAAAAAGAGTGAGGGCAAGGGCTTTGTAGTAGAGAGTTGTAGACCAGTCACCTCACATAGCAGCAAACATCCAACTGGTAAATTTGTGATTTTATCAGCAAAGAATGAAAGATAAAAGTCAAGCAACAAGAGACAGAATGAAAGGAAATGACTATTACAGAATGGTTATTTACTGAAAATAGCTTCATCAAGTAGAAATAGTGAAGTAAAACCATAGTCCTGTCTATTTACTGCTTCCAGACCCAATATTTATACTTCAGGAAAGCTTGAGGATAATTTAAATGAAGCCATAAAATTCTTTTGAGATAGGAGAGTGAGCCTGAAGAGGTTTCAAAGCACTCAGTGGGTGGTCTACAGGTTCTCAAAGAGAAGTTGAGAAGAGACATAATGACCCTAGTTATGCCCTTGAACATAAAGGAAGTCTTGTGGGTGCATCTTTTAACCTTACAGAGAAAATCAGATTAATAGGTGTTGTTGGAGAAATCAAACCTTAAAAGCAAGGCACAGCTTCCCAGGAGTGAAAGTAAGCAAACTTTGACGTGGCATATTATGGAAATGACAACTAGCTAGTGCTTGATGTTGTTAAAATAAAATTAAAAGTACTTCTGAAAGACATACTTTAGTCCAGTTTCTGGGGCGAAGACTACAATTCCTCTCTACAGGGTGTCAGAGAGGCTGGCTGTAGCAGTTCCTTTTGACTGCAGAGTCTGTGAAGGGCAATGTAAAACAGCTCTAAGTAATGTGAAGAAAATTAGGAATACTTAGGATGCCTATCAGTAATGTTTCTGTCAGTAAGATAAATGGAAGCCTGGGTTCCAAGATATTTAAATGTTCTTTGATCAAAAAAAAAAAAACAAACACCACAACTATTAATTATCTGCACTGGAAATCTGGAATATATTGAGTCTAGGCACTTTTATTATCACTTTATAAATATTCTTATTTTTTCACCTCCAATTTTTACATGTAAGAAGAGACCAGACCATGAAAATGGATCTCTGAAAGAGCTCAGTGGCATCACTATGTAGGCAACTGGGAGTTTAATGCTCAAATTTAACTTCGAGTGAAGGAGACAGAATGAAGGAGTGAAGAAGAGGATGCCAGGCTGTATTGTAGTTAGCTCAAGCAGCCAGGAGGACCCCTTAGTAGGGAAGGAGGCCTCAGGAGGGTGAAGAGTCTGAGGGACAGCCCTTGAATTTATTTATGATTATTTTATTTGTACACCAGATCCAAAATTAGTGTATTTGAAGATACCAAGGGTTATTTTCCTATTTAATGGACGTAGGAGATAAAGAGAGACTTAGGTGGTCACATTGCCTTGGCATTTGGCCTGGAAGCTGGTAAGACAATAAGACTGCCAACCTCTACTGCATTGCTGCCTGTTGTAGCTGGTGAGGGTGTGACTGGAAGGAGCTGAGTTACCAGCTCTCACTCTATCCCACTTTCCTGAGCTGCTGGAAAAGCTCCTTGTGACATTTCATCTTGCATTCTTAGAAGGCTGCTTGGTACACACCCTGGTTTTGCTCCCAAGCCAGTTTATAGGGGTATATGATTGTGAACAGGAATAATTATGATTTCATGAGGGGGCAGCTAATCAAAGACAGAGAAATAGCCTCATTCCTGTGACCAGCGAACTTGTATTGAATTCAAAGGCTATAGTTAGCAGCAGGTAGTCATTTACTGCTTGTGATTCACATCTGTGAAACCCCCAGGATGTTAAAAGAATATGCACATAAATACTGAGACTTCATGGTACATAAGTGCTGCGAGATCAGTGGTAAGAAAAATATTAAAAATTAGCAAATCCAATGCTCTGGCATATATAAGATTCAATGAGGGATTTTAAGAAGAATCATACACTGGTCTTGCATGTTTTGAAGCAGATACAAAAACATCTGGACAGTCATTTCCTAGGACATGTAAAAAGAGGGCCTTCCTATCCCCTTAGTCAGAATTCAGGATACAGAATTGTGTAAGATATTGGATACACAGAGATACAGACTGAAGAAAAACTCAGGCATTTTTCAGAGCAAGCACTTTTCTAATTCAAAAAGGATTGTTTTGTTTGGCTTCTCTTCAGGTAAAACCTGGAGAAACAGCCACAGAAACAGCTCAAGATACATGCACAGCTGTTTATTCCTACATGCCATGATGACTACACTCATTGAGGGCAGAAAAATAACTGGTGCATGCACAGACTGATAATCTGGCCTGCATTTTTAGCACGGTATTTCAGGCTATGCATTTCACTGGTAAGCATGATATCAGGAATAAAGCCACCAGTCTTTGTCCATCAGTGGCTGACTGCTCTCATTATATGACTTCACGGCAGCTGTTCCATTTTTAGACATGTTGGGCCAGATTAGGCATTGACCCTGTGAAGTTTTATGAAAGTTAGTGAAAATAGCAATAGAGCACATGAATCATGTGAAGGGAATATGGACTTTGTTCATCCTTAACTGTGGCTGGATGGGGGAAACAAAGACATGATTTTTTTTGGGAAAATCCTTTGGTTTTCACATGGGAGGACACTCTAGTTAAAATGGATTGTTTTCCTTCACCCAAATATTAAAAAATAACAATAATTAAAATAAAAAAGAAAATTAATTTAGTAAAAGTCCAAAGATTTCCTTCAGTGTAGTTTCATAGTTTGTTGTTCTGTCTTGTGCTTCTGTTTATCTTCTGTGAGTTGGGTTTTCTGACAACTACATCTGCCATAATTTATTATTTTCCTTTCTCCTCTCCCCTCAATTTTAATTCTCCCATTAGAGTGGGTCAGGCTTCAATGTTTTCCAATTTCTCAGTAATCATTTCTACAATATTTCCTCAAGATAATCAGACACTATACAATAATAGTTTTCTTGGAGTCTGTCTTTTCTGTTGGAAGTGGTTTTGATAGAACAGTTTTGATTGGTCATCATACATGCACAACTATCACAGAAATGGATACTATCAAAGAAATGGAGTTGTGGAATATCCTGCATGCTCAAATCTGCTCTGTGTCCTGGTGCACAAACTTCTTTATTTAGGTATCTTTAAAGTACTTTTAGAATGTTATATTATGCAGTGTAGGTATCCAGTGCATTGGTATATGTATGCTAGTGTTGTTTGTAGAGAGATCACATAAATATCAGAGATATCCTTCATTCTTCTAAAATACGTCTTTTATTTGCGTTTTGCTATTACTGTCCTGTAATATGTCCAAGTCACATTTGGTGTCTGGTTTTAGTTTTAACAAAAAAATCTCTAGGGAAAAAAACACAGGCGGTGTTTTGCCCTAATTTAAATTTACTTGTCTGTCCCAACTTCTGGGATGATCGACAGACAAAACCTGATTGTGTTACATACCTTGGTATCCGCAAAAATGACTATTTTTTCTGTGCAACAATTAAAGTTTGCTGCTTAATAATTTTATTGAGAAGGTACTTTTATCATACATGTTCTTTGTGTTTATGTCAGTAGGGTTTTTTTTTAAGCCCTTCCTATATTTGTAGATCACAAAGTAGGAGAATAAATAGAAGTACTACTGGAAACTGTTGTATATTCCACTAGATGGCAGGCAAACATTTGCAACCACTGCTGCAGCGTTGTAAAATATCCCTCCATTAGTTTTGTATGGATTCTAATAAATAGTATTTTAGGATCAATTTCCAGTTTAATGAATGGCTGGTGCAATTTAACCTTTTGATTTATTTTAAAAAACATTTTAAATAGTAGAAGGAAGAATAAAAAAGTGTGCTATTGATTGCATGACCTTGGCTCATAAAAGAGAGAATTGAGGTTTAAGAACTTAACGTTTTGTATTTTTGTATTTAAATTGTACTAAGAAGGGATATAGCAGTAGTAAAATGGCCACAGAAGAGTTTTCAGCATGGCAAATGGGTAGTGGCATCTTTTCCCTTTCATTCAGAGTAATAGAATTTACACAAACTGTTTTAGAAACTGCACTGAAGGAAGTTCTGTCACCCACTGTAGTTCATAGCCACTTTAGCTATTCTTCTTTTGTGTGTGTTTAAGTATTTTCTGGTAGTTACTCAGTAATCTGCAGTGTTAAAAACAAAAAGGCACAGTCAAGGTAAGGGTGCCTCTTACACTAACTAACGTAGGAAGATATAAGTCGCTTGCTGAGGATATATCAGTGGATGTACACATACCATAACAGCATCACAGTTTAAATAAACACCAAATAAATAGTCAATTTTATTAGATGTAGTAGATTACATAAGAATTAAGACAACTCCTCTCATTTCCAGCAGTGAAAATAGAAGGTAGAAGAAGGATGAATACCCCCACCTGCCCTCTGGTGAGGAGGTCGTTTCTGTCCACCAAATATATTTCTGAATCTTTCTTCTCTTTGTTCTCCAAAATGAGAGGGAAATGGAGGTAGGATGGAGATTTCCTAAAGCAGGATATTTAAGGGGGTAGGATAGAAGTACCATATTAATCTTCAGCCTCTCTCCATAGATGATAATCTTTCAGGAACAAGGTGTAGCTCCTGGTATAATCGGATTAGTTTATCAAGGGTTAATGAGTGAAAAGAGAGCTGTCCCCATCTCCGTCCCAGGACTCCCCACACCCACTAAGCCCTTTTCTAAATATTTAATAAAATTTCGATTTTATACTTTATGGTGCTGGTATTTTTGTAGAAAAACAAACCTATAATTATTTCAACTATCCTTTAACCTCTGTTTTTTCCCTGCAATCAGCAGTGTGAGGGAAGCTCTCAGTGGAGAGGGGCAAAGAGAGCACTAAAGTTATTCTGAATTGCTCTCTAAAGGAAATTCTCTGTTGACTGAAAAGGTAACCCAAGGAGACTAGTATCCTGAGGCTAAGATTAGTCTTTGCAAATATTCCCATTAGATCACCTACTCTGACTTCCTGTATTTCACAAGCCTTTGAATTCACCCAACAACCTCTCTATTGAGTTCAATAACTTGTGTTTAGATAAAGCATATCCAACAAGACATTTATTCTTTAGTTGAAGACATTAATAGAGATAGTGTATCCACTGATTCCTTTGTTGGTTTGTTCCGCAGTTAATCATCTCCTCTGTTAAACTTTGTGTGCCTTAGTTCTTGTTTTAATTTATCTGGCTCGAGCTCAATACACAGTTACTTGTTATGCTTTTTCCTTCTTAACTAAAGAACCCTCTAGTGTGTGGGATTTTCTCCTGAGGTGGCTATTATAATCAAGTCACCACTCTATCTTCCTTTTGATAAATTGAAAGGATTTTTTTTCTTTCTGTAAAACGTTTTTCTTTTCTCTCCAGTACTCTTTCTAGTCTTCTTTGCAACCTGTGGGGTTTTCCCCTTCCCTTCAGTCTGATAGCAATCTCACCTCTGGTGTGTGGAGATAAGATCAATCTGATTTACTTCAATATCACACTCACAATTCCTTTTGCTTAATGCTTCTTCAGTAACCCCCTAAGTCCTTTCTAGAGTTACTGTTTCACGGAAGTTGATCCTACACTTTTCAAGGATGGCCCAACTTGTTGCCAGTTCCTTAGTTTTTCATACATCTGTATTAAAATGTCTCTTATTCTAATTGTCCCACCTTACTGAACAGTTCAAAATCCTCTTTCTGTCTGCCTTCTCTTTACATTTACCACTATGCCAGCTCTTTTGTAAACTACAAATCATATCAGCCAAAATTTTGTCATTTATTTCCAGGTTATCCATGACAAAGCATCAGGTCTGCTACAGAACCTCATACCACCTTGCAAAAATCAGGATGGTTGCTCCTGCTTGCATGTTATCTAGAATTATATAGTATGTCCACTATTGGACACATATATACACGCTATATTGTTTATATGACCTTTCCTTATTAAAATCAAGACTCACATTGTCTTTGCTTTTGAATACTGATTTTTGGAAGATTTATCCAATCCCGAAGCCCATTAAATGAGTTTGTATTGAGTCTGTGTAAGCCATTTAAAAAATAAAAGGCTGTCATGTTTTCTAAAGTCAGAATTCCCACGAAAGTCAAAAAGCATGCAATTACAGATAGAGTTGTGACTTGATTATAAACCAAATTAATAATCGCATCAAAGAATTAAGTAAGTTTTATTTAACAAGACCTATTTTCTACAAAACCATGTTGACCATCGTTAATTACATTCATTCCTTCAATTTTGTATTAATTGAATCCCACATCAGCTTATTAACTTTTCCATTAATTTTCCCTGGCTTTTTTGTGATGCTTACTGGTTTTAAGTTACCTAGGTCATCACGGTTTCCCTTTCAAAAGAATGGTACAATGTAAGTGCTAATTCAAGAATTACCTAATTTCTCCAGAGTTTTAAATACAGAGCACTAATTCAAGATCTTTTGCTTCTTTCCTTAATTCCACTATTTTCCTTAACAGTGCATAACTAGCTACTCTGTGGCTCTAAAAATGAGTAGATTAATGTATGATGTATTATTTTAATATTTCTGTGTTCTACAGTTTCATATATCTTACTTTTTTAGTTGCTGTTTGTAAATATAGAAAGTAGTCAGTTCACGTCTCTGATCACAGACAGTGTCCAAGTATGGAAACTCAATTGTTTTTAACTGGTTAAAATGAAAATTAAGGCATTCCTGATTACTGTGGGTATCTTTTTGCTGCAAACTTGTAGCTGTTGCAAATGAATCCTGTTTTAGGGCTAACTGTATGGGAGTCACCAGATGGCACTGTTGCAAGAGTATTGTTGATTCTTTTGTCTTAGAAGAGACTACGTACAAATAGGCCTTGAAAGATATACTTAGTTGTTTGTTTATTTTTCCCTTACAGTAGCCCAGCTGAAATCTAGCACAAGCTAAATATTTTTTCACAGCTTTGTGATAGTCCAAAGGTTTTGCCTACAAACAAGCTAAACATATACAGACTATAAACCTCACAAGTGGCCTAAGTGGTGGCCAAGACTATGACATTCTTCCATTGTCAAAAATGGTTTTTGAAAGTAGGAGTCATCCTTTGGAGAGTGGAAATCTTAGGCAGCTCCTACACAGCCTAGTAACATTTAAAGTCCCAGGTCACAAAAATGTGAGGGAAAACATTCTTTGCTTCTCTGAGTCAGACAGAATGTAGGGGCATTTATAATATTTCATTATCAAAATCAAGAAGAAACAGGGGAGTTATAAACTTATTTAAATGAAATGCAGCTTCTGATGAAGTTCGGAAAAACTCCATAACCCACTTTCAAATCTGATACGCAGAGAAGAGTCGGAAGACAGAGGACTGACAATGACAGTGACAAAAAAATTATGAGGCTGTGTAATGAATGAAGCTCATACATTTCTTACGCTTGTTTGCTTATCAAAGTACTAATTGTAGTAAATTCATCAAAAGCAAAACTTGCAAGAAAATATTGAATACCATTGCAGATATAGATGCTACTTTGATGGGTTTGGATTGCATGTTTCCTATAAAATAATTTTTATCTGTTAGTAAGGCTCTGAATCTAGCTCACTTTTTTAGTCCTACTCAAGCTTTATATGTCTGTTTGCTTCTCAGTACAAGGATTATGCCTGGTTATGTACATGTGAATGTACATGTACATGCTTAATCTTTAATTTGCAACATACATATTCCAAGCGTGAAGCCTCGTATTTGGCACTTATTTAGCATCTGGTTAAACACCACTGAACTACATGACACTGAATGTGCAATAATTTTCTCAATTAAAATACCTGATTGCATTCAATAGAATAAGGATGACCAGTTTCATGGAGAATGTCCCCATAAAACACTTGTTCAGGTGCAACCTATCCCAGCTAAACAAAAAGAAATTATATCCGTAGCATGGACGGTAATTCACTGGGGAAATACAATTTGATTTATCTATGCTCAGTAAATCCTTGTTCATACAAAGTGAAACACAGGAATATCAGTATATACATTTAAAATAAGCTTTGTGTTTTAAAGTCATGCCCAAGATAAATGCTCTTTAAGCAGCATAGAGTACCATTTCTCTCACTGGACGGTGGGAGTCCTAGCCAGAGCTGCCAGTCTTGTACAAGTGTTTCCTCGAGTGCAAACATTTAAGGTGGAATGTTAAACAAATATTTCAGTCACTTCTATATGGTTATTCAGAGGCACTTCAATCCGAGTTCACTGGCTTACCATACTCACTGTGACTTTCCATTTCTAAGTAGGCAGACATGTTGCACTCCAGTGATTTTGCTACATCTCCTTTAGTTTATGGTAATCTTTCTGCAAAGAAGTAAGAACTGCTATTAGAACACTGTATTAAATCATATATGAAACAGAATATTCCTCTCAGGAGCATTTCAGGAGCTAACACCTTTTGCAGCCCTGTGCTGCATATAACAGGAGTCGTCCTCTCTCTTGCTAGCACTGGCTGGAGTTTTCCAGCTCTCCTGGATGTATCTCAAATTGCCAGTTTAAATGCATTGATGAGTAAGTGCCTTCAGATAAAGGTACAAAGGTGTTTCACATATTATGGAGATAAAAGACACATCTAAGTACTACAATGGATTCCTAGAGTTGTCTGTAGACACACTTTTATAATTTTCCCTTTGCCAAAGATAATCATAGTCACATTACTCTTTGTGTTCTTCAGTGACCATTTACATGCCATCCTCACTACACTTTTTACTCACTTATGTACCTGCTGTTGCAGGGTTGATGATAATATTTTCTCAGGCCACAATTGAAATGTTAATCCATGCAGTACTTCTGTCACCTCCACATGGATTATTGTAATTCCTCTCTGGTGTCTACCTGATTGCAAAACTTCACAAGTTCTGGTTTACATAAAATGCTGCGGCTGACATGCTTATTCATCTTAAAGCAAATTAGCATATCACTCTGGTCTTTTGATCCATGCTATGGCTGCCAGTCAGAGCTTCCTTCCTACCCGACCTGGCATGCATTGATGCGTGATGATGGATTCTGACCACAAGTATTAATGCAAGCATATAATTTAGGCAGCAAAATATTGCCTTGCTCCTTTTGCACACTATAAACCACCTTTTTCTTTGCTTTATATTGATGTGCTAATGCTTCTAATAGCCGTACTTAAGAATAATTAATATATTCCTAGGTATTAGGAATGGGAATGAACTCCTCAGGCCTTCTAGTTGAAATAAAGTGTCCTTCAGCTGCAAAAAGTCGCGTTGTAATGTTCTTTTCTAAATTAGGCTTTTACTGAACAAACAGGACTCCACTCTGCTGGTTTTAATTTCAATATGGAAGAGGGAACTGGTCAAACCTTTGTCTGCATGACTTTGTAGGGAATAACATGGTAAGGAAAGGAATTCACAAGCAGCTTTTCCCAGACTCTCTCCAGGATTTGGAAGTCTTTAGTATTATAGGAAATGAAGACTAGATGTCTTTTTTCCTGACACTTTTCCATGGGGAATAATAACATTAAGGCACAACTCTGTTCTATTTTAGATCTAGGAACACAGTATGAATTTTGCAGTTGAGACCATAATTAAAAAAACTACAATTATTTGAAGTGCACCTATTTAAGAAAAGTTGGTGACAAAGAACAAATGTCTCAGAGTGTTACTGTACTCTTTCATACCTATTTAGCCCATGAAAACATTCATCTTGTTTCTGCTTTGGGTTGCAATCATGTATTGTATATATTTAATTTTCCTTTACAAGCCACAATAGAATTCATATGCACTTGAATAGTTGTTGGTGGAGACCTGCTTCCCACATGCTATAACCTGACTTTGCCGATATTTAGCTTGAAGATTCACTTTGTCTAACTTCACATTTGCCATAATAAGGTCTACTGCTGAGCTGGTTGCCTTAGGCATGTTGTTTGTTGATGGAGAGATGCAATTTTGGGGCACAGTCTGACTTGTTTTGTGGATAAATCAAATTATATTAATTTGCTAATTATCTAGATTAAATTAGACACAGCCTTTTATTATCGATCAGATGAATTTCATTCTTGGAGACACAGCTACCATTAGTCATATAGTATTTTAGCTGAGTGCTGTGCAACTGGTTGTATGAATAAGTGTTCACATGCTGAGGGCCTTATCCTACAATTATAAGCTGGCTTATTTGAAATGAAAAGCTGGCTTATTTGAAAAGTCTCAGTAAATCACATTGTAACTAAAAGACACCAGGGGAAATTCAAAACTATTGTTATAATCTGATATTATAACAGATTTCTCCCTCCTTACTAGTGAGTTGTACCTGTATTAGGCAGGCAAAAGAATGAAGCCCTTGCACATATGTACAGATGCTTAGACAAAATGAAAGATATGTTACCTGCGTACATACTACTATGCATTTTTTTATCCTAACCTATAGATTGAAAACATCTGCAGCACAGAGGGGTGTAGTACCTTGGTGTACAACCTAGGTCACACTCTCCTTGCCTTACATGAATATGCACATGAACAATGAGACCCATTTTTTTTGTCTTCTCTAGTAGCAAAGCTGAAATTAAATGATCTTCCTTGATTTCTTCTATTATAATGCTGCTCATCTCAACAAAGTTAGGAACTTGCGTGGTACAAATACCAGCCTTTTTATAGGCATTTTAGATATACAGGCATTTTAAGTATAATTATTTGTAAATAAAAACCCAAAATACTGGGAAGATAGTAAAATAGATTTGCTATTTAGTAAAACGGTTTCAATTATTTTAGCTAGATTGTCCATGCCTCAAAAATTGCTGAAATGTAATATTTATTTTTTGCAAAGAAAATTAAGAAATTGCATTTGCCAAGCAAATAGAACTTTTTGTGTTACTTGGCTATTAAGTTTTTTCATGTACAGTGCTATTTAATGATGAAAAAAGAGAAAGAAAAAAAAAGTAAGAATTCTACATGTGTTATATCATAGATTGTCATTCCTCAAATGCCGGGCATAAACAAGTATCTCTGGGAAGTTACTGTGTGTTTTTTTTTCTCAAAGAAGTACACACACACACACACATATATATATATATATATTTTACATCTACACCAGATAATTAGGTGTCTCCACACTATTGCATAAACACTGTAGTGCATTGAAACATCTAATATTTAGCCAGTTTGCCATATATTAAATCTTGATTTATTCATAGAGCTGCAATGAAATACAAACATATATGCACACATATGTACCACCAATTATAAAAACTGATATACACAGTGGAATATTCTAATGGATTGGTCCTCTGTTTACTCTCAAAATTGTTTCCCTCAGGCTCCATTTCTGTTACTGTACCATCTCAAGTGGATTTGAATTTGAAAGTCTTCTCTACTTTTGAATGTTAATGGATGTCATTGCACTATGGCTCTACAAGAATGAAGAATATTACTATCAAATAAAAACACTGGAAGTTTTGAAGATGTTTTTTAGGCCACAGCTCTGACAAAAATAAGGATGCTTTCATTTTTTGCCATGAAAACAAATTAATCTTGCTGTATAAATAAAGGAAATTTATTTATTTATGCAGAAAACGTACTAAAGCTTGTTTAAATGTGCAAAGTAAAGTAATCATATGAAATTAATACAGATAAGAAATGATAATTCCTATTATATTAACATTGTGCACAAGGTCAAGACCTATTCTGGGTTCTTAGGTAATTGAAAGAAAATCATTCTGATATTTCTAAAAATTTGACTTATGCTAGCAATGAATATTTTAAAAAGTGAATACCTAACCGATAATCCATCCTCGGTTAAGATTCAGCTAAACCTTGAAACAGAAATTGCCTTTTGGTTCAGCTTATTTAGTTTAAATTTAGGGCTCTCTTATTTGGGATTTCAGAAGAAAGCTATTTTTTATGGAAATTGCACTATAACAGATGAAATAGTAGCAGGATTTTTTTTTTACATAAGATTTGGCAGGAGGAAGATATCTGAGCTCATACCAAAAACATCAGCAATCTGTATGTTAAACTGTAAATCATGCTGCACACATTAGAACTTCTCACATATACAAACGAAATTTGTCTAAAGTCATTACTTTCAGAAGCTAGACAGTCTGGGACAATAGTAGGTCCTTAATTTGTTTTTACTTCTCTTTCAACCAGTCTTTCCATATTAGCACCTTTTTTTTTTTTTTTTTTTTCTTTTCCTTTTTCTTCTAAATGATATGAAAAGAGAACATAAGTTATTTACCACATTGCATTTCCAGAGCCTGGGGTCTGGATATTTTAGCCCTTACTTTAATGAACACTTTCTATTCCCACAAAGAGTCCTACTGGTGTCTATGAAATTATGCATATTGGTATTACACATTTAGAGAAGATGGAAGAATTTTGCCTTTGGACCTCACAAATATGAAAAGTAAGCTGTAACAGAAACTAGTGTAAATCATGTGTTCTGGAAATCTTTTGAAAGTATAGCAGGGAAAAACTGATAAAATTCACTGTGGTGCTCACAGAGATGAGAGAACAACAACACAAAAACTTTGTATGCGCCTTAGCATTCACATATAGTGTATTGATGCTTGGATGCATAAAATATTTTGTTCTGGTTATTGTTTAGGAAAAGCTCAGGCAGCCAATGGTTCAGTTAATCAGTATATTAAATAAGAAGTTACGTAAGTACGATTTTTCAGCTCTCTCTCTCCTTGATCTTTGAAGTGTGTCACTCTTTCATTTTGCCATTCAACAGCCTGACATGCAAAAGCTTTGTTCAGACAGTTTAATTTAATCACTGCCACTGGTTCAACAAGATGATAAAATCCCCTGTGCTGTACAACATCCAACATCCAGCTCACTGTTATCTGATACTGTTTGAAGCTCCTCTCATGAATGTGTGCTGATAACACAAGAACTCCAAACATGTCATAAACAATATATTAATACCCTTGATTGAATTCCATTAGAATAAGAACGAGATGAAGTTTAGGCTGGCCGAGAAGGCCAATGTAATAAAATGTAATTTGGACTAATCTTTCCAAAGAATGCCTCGTGTTTGAAGATGACAGTCTCCCATCAGAAGCAGAAGTAATTGCTTGTTGAATACACTGGGAACTCCTTTGAATTCTGGCCTTTGTACTTTGTGTGCTTTCCAGGTGTCTCCTGCAGCAGACAATCTACCCTTTTGTTTCAGCAGAGAGATGGCAGGACTGCAAATAATAAAATAAGCAATGTTTGTTTTAGGGAATGGTGGGGGGCCGGATGGAATTTCTGGGAGCTTAGGGCTTGAAGTGGGGCTGTTTAAGGCAAAAACAAAGCAGAGGACTTAATAGCTAATGTAATTCAAGTAATCTGTTTCCTTAAATTGAATCAGGAAGAGGTAGGAAGGTATTTCAGCCAATGCATACCTACAGATAGCAGAAAGCATAAAAGTTAAGCTGTCTCTGGAGTAGATCTTTAGACGACAGAGTAGCAACACTGAAAACTTGTTTAGCCAGAGAATTTAATTGGTTTCAACTGGAATTTTCAGGATATGTAATTTGTTAAATTGATATGGTTTACATATAATTTGTTTTTCTTTTGTTTTGTTGACAAGGAAGAATTTCTTAGATCATAAGCAATAAACTAAAATAAATGGCAATACTCTGATTTTGTAATAAATTTATTGTTTATTTGCAGCAATTCCTGATTTTTTTTAAAGAAAATTACCAGGCATTGACAATATCTTTTCTGGTCCAGAAAATCTATAAAGACAAAATTTTTCATAGAATTAAATAAAACCTCAAAAAAAAGAGCAACAACAAAAAAAAAAAAAAAAAAAAAAACCAACAAAAAAAAACAACCAAAAACAAAACCAACCAATCAAAAAAAAAAAAAAAAAAAAAAAACTCCAGGAGGCTCTGTTTAAAAGATGAAACAGTTCAGCTTAGTTTAGCTTGTTCTCATTTCAGTGCTGTTGAGTCACACCTGAATCTTTGTAACTGGGGAGTAAAGACAGCCCAAATATACAGTGATAGGAAACTAAATGTCTGGAGTTTTTAGTGCTAAAGGGCAGCAAGTTTATCCATAGATTGGATCTGTGAACATTTCTACTGGACCAAACAGCACTATGCATTCTGGTCCAGTGAACACTTCCAAATCCACCTCCACTCTGAAAAGATAGGTTGGTGGCATTTCCCCATTCAGGTTTTATTTTTCTGCCATATAGTGAGCTCTTAGCTCTGATATGTGAACATCAGAATATCAGCTGAGACGACTAAGATTTCTCCTGTGAAAATATTTGCCCATACCTACAAAATTAAAAGCATCACAACACCTTGAAACCCTGCTTCCTTTTAGCAGTTTGCACAGGTAGTGTAAATTAGCTTATTTCTCTCTCTCTCCCCAGTAACTGAGGAGATGGAATATTGTCTTTGGCAGAAGAATAGTTTCACATTTGCTCGTTTTGTCTCAGTGAATACATGTACTTCTTAACACTATTGTGACAGCACTTTCACCATTTCCTATTCTCTTTCCAAGAAGCTGCAAAGTACAGATTCTTGAGGAATGGTAATAGCTGCAATTTTAATTTGGAGTAATTTGAAATAAATACAGCTGGCATTGCAGACAGATAAACTCTGATTATGACAGAATTGTTTTCTGTGACATCTCAGCTTCTTTTATGCTAGAATCTGCAAACACATATGCTTAACTTGAAATCTGTGAAATCAGCTGTGCCTCGCTGGAGCTCCTTGTCTGTTTGGAGAAATCAAATGCTTGGGGGAGGCAAGTGTAAAGTGTTCTCTGGATTAAGACAGCTTCAGCACAGCATTTTTGGTGTTTGTGATATGCATAACATACATCAACAGCTATTAAAATATATTCAGGAAAGAATTCTTGAGATTGATTGTTTCTTCAAAAATTACTCAAAAAATCAATCAGAACTGTTTTAGAAATATGCCTACTATGCACCAAGATCTAGTTGTTTGTTTTTTTAACAAAATTTATCAATCCATTAAAGAGGAGACAAGTAAACAAAAACAAATTGTCATTTGTGTTATTTTATTACTGTCACATGAGATTACAGCATATTATTGACTTTAAGAATATTTTACCCAAGGAGATTTGTTTTAACATGCACAAATCAAGATCAATACTAGATATGCGTTAATTTTCATAAAAAGTTACAAGGCAATTTTTTTTGTTTACAAATCCCCTGATTATACTTATAGCCTATGAAAAAAAATCATCATTGTGACCTAGCTAAGATTTAATTATTAAAAATTGGATTATTATTTGCATTGTTTCTTACTTTCCCAGGTGCATTATTTAGTGACCAAATGTAATTTCTGTGCTCACCCGGTTATAGAGTGAAGTTAGATCGCCTGCACAATTTTTGCTGACTTTGCTGCCTTAGCTTGCTTTATCAATTCCTTTTTTTCCCCTTTTTTCATTAGAGATCACATATAGTTTAAGAGCTGTAATCTGAAACCTTACAGCTCTAGTGGATACTTAAAAGACTCATTGATGCACTTTGAAACCTAGTCAATTGAACAGCATTAGCAACAGCAGCATCTAGCCATTAGGCTATTAGGATCATTTGCCGAGGCACTAAAATTAAATATAGGGACACTAGCAATTCCCCAATTATATTGTGTTAGTATAATGGCAGTGAAAAGGATATTATTTTAGTCAGCTCAGTGCCACTATTGCAAGAATCAAGATGCTTTCCATTTTGTGGATGTATATATGTATTGGCCAGGAGACTCTGACATTAATTTAATTCCCTCTGCAGGCAGAATAGATCAACACCATGGACAAGATTCAAATCCTACCAGCCAAGGGCAGCTTTTCACAGGCTCCATATTTAAAAAGATATTTGAGGGGGGTTTTAAAACATTTAAAATGATACGTGTAAGTTAAAATACCATCTAGGAAAATATCCATATTGAGGAGTCAGAGTGAATGGTACACAGTCCAGTCAAAGAAATTATTAGTTGCTGCTAGCTGGCTGCCACAGTTGTGACCCTCCTGGTCCAGCCTCCCACATGAAGCATATGTCTTTGTAGATCCCTGGAGAGAGTGCTCCCAGGGAAAAGAAAGAATCTGACCGAGAATCATAAAAAAACAAAGATAAAGGGAGTCCTGGTCTAGAGCTAGGAGTCAGCTATAAATGTGTTTCTTCTGTTTTGAGTTGTGTGCAGTCCTCTATTTCAGTAAGAGAGAAGGAAACTCTTAGAAGTTCAGTCAATATGAGTTGGTTTTTGTCTCAGTGTGGAGGAAACCCAGGCTCTACTAGATTTAGTGGTGCTAATATCAATGTAATTATGACTTTATCACATTCAAACAGAATTCCCATTAGCCCCATCCCAAATGAGACAACAGCGAGTGCCTAAACATCTACTTGCCATGATAAATGCTCAGCACACCTGAACTAAGAGACAGTGCTAGTTTAGACTTTCTTTCAAATAAAAATAGAAGAACTGGTCTGGGATCACAAAATCACAACTTAACTCGAATTCAATGGAAAGAAGAGCTGAAGTATATCTGTAGCAGGGTATCTTAATAATAATAATAATAATTTAAAAAATGAATTAATAATTTCAGGTAAAGTAATCTACATGTGGATTTAGATAGTCAAATCTACAGGAGACTTGGAATTTCCTTTAGTTAAAAATATATAAACTAGAGTTTCTATACAAAGAATGTGAGGAGACATCTGAAAAACCAACCCAATGTAACAGAAAATATGATATATCTTGAAAAGAATTTTAGGGACAAGCAGAAAATGTAAATGAGAGGTAAAAGAAATTTTCAAGGAAAGAAACACAAAATGAAAGTGAATTCTGAAAGCATGGGAGCCAGTAGCAAGTGCCTACACCTGGTACAGCAGAAAACTGTACTTAACATCTCATGTAATTCCTTCTAGCTTTGCTTTCCTTACTACTGCTGTTATTGCTGCTTTATTGTTGTTTCTTTCTTGCTCTGCTTTACATCCATGTGGCACTCCTGTGTTTGTTATCAGCATTCATCCAGGTTAGGTACCTTTACTGAATTTTGACAAGGAGTTAACTCACCTTTCTTTAAAATAAATTTCTTTGTTATCTTGTAATTCTTCTTCATTTCACTTGACCTCCTATCCCTTATCATTACCTTAATTCAATAGCTTAAGAAAATATCATCTTTTGTCCCACTCCAGCCTCTCTCATATAGTCTAGTTAGTTTCAATTGCTTTCAACATTTTTAACTGTAGTTAACAATTATTTTGATTCCGATATTTTTTTTTGTTGAAAAAAATGCCTTGTATCTTTTGTAAAAACATTTGCCCAAAAGATGGGCTTGTCTAGATGCTATTTTAATTTCTAACCTCCCCTCCCTCAAAATATTTGAGAAAATATATTTTCTCACCTCAGAAGTCGTGTATTAGAGCAACCTTGAGAACAAGGAAAAAGGCAGCTTTGAGTATGGGTTCATTCTGACTGAATGGGAATTTTACAGAGAGAATCTCCAAAAGGCTGTATTGAAATGGGGAAGTCCTGAAGAAAGAGCAAGGAGAAGAGGGAGACCTGAGACTGTTAGATGACCCACTGTAAGAAAATTACCCTCTTCCCCATTATACTTCCCCAGTATACTTGAAATTGGGCGCGGAACTTTTATCCAAGCATTGACCAAAGGAACCCTAAAAAAGAATCCAGATTTTGACCTCGGTTCTTTCAGCACAATTTCATCACTTTTTGTGATATATCATGAAAAAGGACTCTTCTAATTACTGGATTGCTTTTACAGATATTTGAGAGCAAGAACTTTCTTCTAATTTGTATTTGTTACATTACAAATCAACATAGCTTGATACTTTACTCTGTTCTGAGACTGAACGGAAATGGTGGGTGGGGAAGCTATAAGGAAAGTGAAAATGCCATCCTACTGCAGTGTGGATAAGTGGTATGCTTTCTCTTGTTCGAAAATTTACAGCAGCTCTGAGTTTTTGTGAGGTATGTAATCAACCTGTGGAGCAAGGAAGCAATAGAAATGTCTGGATCAATGTTTCTGAGTTTAGTGAGGGTTTTTGAAAAAAAAAAACATGGAGCTTTTCTGTCAGGAGAGAAATACTGCTTTTGTAGCAGACAGCTTTTCATGGCATTTTGCAGCTTTATTTTATTTTTCTTCTTCACACTGTAAAGATAATATGTCTTCCAACAAACGCAACTCAAATGTTCTCTAGATGAAATATAAATAAAAACCTTAAAAAAGTAAAAAGAAAACAAAGTTTGTATGCAAATGTCTATGTACAATACACAATTTTTTTCCGTCTGCCTATAATATGCTTGTTGAATCTACAAGAGCAACCAGTACAAATCCTGGAATTATGAAATTAGTTCAGAATAGATCAATGTACTGTGGTAACAGCATCTAATTTTTCTTCATCAGCAACTGAATCACACTGTTCACAACCTTTGCTGGACAGAAAGCTCACAAACTAGACTGTTGCTTCACAATCACGTACTATTAACTTTTGCTGTAAATGCGTTTTGCCATTTGGTAATTTGATTTACAAAGAAAAAAGAAAACTTTTATTGAGGTTTTTGAACCCTGTAGACAACAGTGAGGTTCCCTTTCAATAATTTATAATATGGCATATGCTGAAATTTGTTAAGTGTGCATACTACAGCTATAATAATTTTATAATGAAATACAAAGCAAACATGAACAAGAATCTACAGCAAATGTTTTGATTCCATCAAGCCCTAAAGTCAATTGGTACTTAGTTCTTGCCAATCATTTAATTTACTGATAATATTACATTTACACCACCTAGCTAAAGATTCTCTTCACCTGCAGCTTTTGACTGTACCTGTACAAGTAAAATAAACAGGTTTGGGGCCTGGCCTTAAGCACAGTTCAGAATCACCTATCTTGTCCAAATAAGTTGTGACAAATAAGGATCCACAATAACTTGGGCTCTTATGTGTTTCTTTAATGATAGCTGGGCAGAATTCTGCATGAGTTGAGGGCTCTTCTCAGTAAGAAGTAGATACAGGGCTATTGTGTTTGGAGATGAAGGAATTTTAGTTGTATAGTTTAGTTGCATACATATTATTGTATGCAAATAATTGGGAATAATTGCAAGACACAGCCCTTGCATGGCACAGTTGGCTACTGCAGTGTTCTCTCGACTGGCTGTTGTCAGTGATTCGAATGCCAAGATCCAATATATAAATCCACACCTAACTTAGTCATCCTAACTGCTTTTGTGGAGAGAAATAGGCATTTCTAATGGTGTAAGATACTTATTTCAAGATGGGGTTAGTCACACCCTTTTTCTTTCTGTTGATTGTATAGAAAACTTGTTCGGAAAACTTGTTCAGATAAACCTGTTGAAGCAGACAGCTGCAAATGTTCAGGTCAAAGAAAACCTGGGTTCAGTCATTCTCAGGCCTCCCAAAATCCTTGGGCCAATGGAGCCAGTCTGCTTTTCAGGCAAAATGGGATTATCCAAGGTGCAGAGCTGGGTCCTAGGAGAGCAAGACGACTGCATTTCTTTCCCCCATGAGTAATCCCAGATATGGTGTATGTATTGCAGATCACTTGGTGTGCTGGGGAAGGCCTCCAGCTATGCCATGGCTACATTTGGCTTAGGACATATCACATGCAATTGTCTTCTAAAGACAGATCCCCCCACAGAAGGGCCCAGAAAATGTGTGACACTACTCCTTTGGAGAGTCCTTGAAATCTGCTGAGCTGGGAGAGTGGTCCATTTGCAAATATTTGGCTTCCTTCAGCTTTTAGAAGGGGTAGGAACCTGTTCCTCCACTGGTCCCAATAGCACGAGCTTCATCACCCCTATGCAAATAATGCAGACACTGTCTTTGTCTTTATTTGAGTATATATCAGTGCTGGTCCTGTGTTCAGTCAATTAAATCACATGCCCAATTGTTGTAGCACACTATTAAATATTAAGAGAAAGGGAAATTAAGTAACACTTCACCCTTCTTAACAATTTATAATCCCACCTAACCTAAATGACAAATTTGAGTAGGATGTGTTGTGTTAGGCAGATTTAATGCAGTGCAGGATTTACACTTGGCTGCTGCTATAGCAAGTTAGTGTTAACCAGACGTGGGCAGGGTGGGGCAGATTATGTGAACCCTTCATGGCTAGGAGAAACTCATCTAGAGAGAAAGCTAAGGCAGTTCCAGCCTGATTCTTTTTAATGTCACAGTTCATTTGCAGAACCATAACTGGAATCAAGAATTAAAAAGCCTTGTATAAAAGTCAGTAACATTAAACCTTTAAGACTCATGTTTCATGTGTCATAAAAAGTCTATGAAAGGATTTTATATTCTGTACAGTGTTTTAGCACTTTCAATCATTTTTTTTCCAACATAACTTTTGTGAACACTTTTATAGCCTCTAAATGAAAAACTAAACTATGTGTCATTCAAAAAAAGGTTTTATGGATCACAGAATTTAATATAAGTTCTGCACCATAACAAGGAACTGATAAACCTATATTAGAATTAATTTAAAATGTAGGAAACAGTTTTAGAAGATTGTGCATCACACATTGTGGTAAATAACACTAGTAAGTAAAAAATACGTTGTATAGATACACTCTTTGACTGAACTGCAATGTCTTAACAGAAGTGGTTTAAGCGGTTAAAAATTATGTTTATGTCATGTATAGTCAAATCTAAAATTTTCATGTAAGTGAAAGCATTTTACATAATGGAATAAACTCAAAAAATTCATCAAATGCATGCAACAATAAAATCTAAGTTGAAACTCTGCCCAATAATATACATTATGATATAAGGTCTAATCTTTCTCCAGGGAAAAGACTGTTACTCCCCAGTGTCATTAACATTTATGAATTAAGGCTTCTTTATGAAATGGCAAAAATAAAATTATATTCTTCAGGTGCTAATCCTATAATATACATCTTTTTTACACTAGTGGGGAAATATCTTATTTCTTTAATGCATGATGGTTATGTGCAGGTATCAAAGGAAGAATGTATCTTAGGAAATACATACAAAAGTCACAATTTGCACATTTCATCCCCTGTAAAATGCTACACAGGCTTAAGCAGTAATTTTCCAAAGACTTTTGCAAAGTAGGTAAGCATAATCTGTGAAATATACAGACTGAAATCTCATTGACCATTCAGTTTCTCATGCTGTTTCTATTCAGGTCTATCTGTCCCTGCTGCAACAGGGCAGAAGCGAACCTCCCTCCTACACTTCCTCTTCAGAGGGGCTTTCTCTTCTGGGTTTTTTTTTTTTTTTTTCTTCCATTGATCATGCCTATAACTACATAGAACCAGAGAAATAATATGAACTATAATGATACATTATGAGTGACAACAAAGAAATGCATAAAAACAGCACCACGTTCATTCCTCCTAGGTTTAGTTGTTAAAGAGCTTCTTGTTGAGGCTTCATTTTATGATTAATGAGAAAGCAGTTGTTCCTTAGGGCTGAAATGAAGCCTATTCATTCACCACTTCTGAATGGCATTCAGAGCTCTAGATGTTCCCAGCAACAGACAATCTCTCTGGAGCCCATTATTTATAAATGGTGGACAGTTTGATCTTGGCTAAGTAGGTCTTATCAAAGAAAAACAGCAAGTGTGGGAGCACCTCAAAGCTCTCTTATCTAAATGTCTAGGTCTACATTGCAGACATCTGTTCACAAGCTGGGTGTTTAAGTTCACAGAGCAGTCAGCTGCACCATTCCTGCTCCGTGCACACCTGCCCAGTTCTGTGTCGGGTGAGACCTTTGGAAGCAGCAGCATGAGGTTCTCTGGGATACTTCTGAGTGACTCAGGCAGTACCTGAAGCTGCCACACTTGCAGAGGAATCCAGGCCTTGATCTTTCTGTTGATTTTAACTGGAACTTGGACACCTAACTCTCAAGTAGCTACTATATGGGATGTGGCTATATCTAAGTGAGTGAATGTGATGCAGAATCTCAATCCTACCCTCTGTCTGTTGAGAAAAAGCAGCCATCTGAGGAGGAGCACACTGGAAGACCAGGATCGAGTCCCATATTGTTAGAACTGCACGATGGGAAACATAGTAGAACAACAAACCATTTATTGACTTAGATGGAAGTTCCCTTTAGTTAAGCATTAAAATTTTATCAGTGGCATTTCTTATGGTTGGACACATCTTTTCTTGTGCTGACATGATCCTTGAGTTTCCTTTTGCTATCTTTTAGCAGGTCAGGAACACTTCATATTTTTTATTAATTCTGTAAAGTACAGTTTGGTGATTTGGCCACTCACATAGTTTGTAACCAGTTCACCATCTTCACATTTCAAAGACAGGAACAGTAGGCACAAATTGAGCCAGAGAAGGCGGTGAGTATGTGTACTGCTTGTCCTTGGCTTTGCTGCTTACCTGTGCAGACTGTGAAGAAGCAGTAAATCAACTCACATATTATCTTTGTCAAAGTTTATCAGAGAGCTACATACTTTTTTTTTTTTTTGTGCTTGCTCTATCCTTGTTATGCTCTGGTGTGCCCAAGGAATCTGGGGTACAGTCATCACAGTAAGGAAAATCTGTGTATATTTTACATTTTTGTCTATCTCTCCTCCTGTTATCATCAGGATTGCCAGGAGATATTCTGCTAAGGAAATGCCTATTGAACTTCACTGCTAGGTACCTCTTATATTAAACATTTAAGGATGTGCTTAAATTGAAATATATGTCTATGATTTTCCTGTTCAACGAAGTATTTCAACATGTTTAACTTTTGGGCCTAAAGAGTGTTCTTATAGGCTTTACTGAATTTGTTACAAAATAAACTTCTTTTTAAGTTAAAAACAAAACTGGTATTTTGCTAACTCTACATCAACAGCAATAATTTCAATTTGACATGTGTCTTGCTAGCTAATTTTAATTCACAGACATTTCGTTAAATGTGAATTTGCTGTAAAAGAAACAGCCTTGTGGCGTTATGAATCTTCTAGGGAATTTAAGCAACAGGCTTGTTGACAATGTGCTACTTCCCTGAAAAGTCAACCTTGTAACTTGTATAACTATGCCTAACCTTAGCAATACTTTTAAAATTACTTGTACACACATCACCTTCCCTACATGTTTTGACAAATGACACATTTCCTTTGGTGCTTCTTTGTGGGTAACAGCGTGTGAGGATATGGTACTGGCAAAATTTATTACGGTTATTTTGTAGTTGATATTAAAGAACATGATGTATTATATCAGGTGTCTGACCTTTAAAGATGTTAGGACCCAATTCATTACAACATAAAATTTACATATTATTCAACATTCTTCTGTCCTTTTATGAAGAAGTCATGATGCATACGTACATGAGATTTAGGGCTGACAACTATCCCTGCACATTGAAGACTAGAGATTGAAGACAATGTGAAATAAAAAATATTGCAGTTTGTAAAAGATTCACTTTTTTAATCCATGAAATGGATGACTCTGGCTGCACCTTTTTGAACAATGCCTTAGAAAAAATAAATGGAGCACACAAAGACAATGCTGTATTGGATATTAGCTGTATTCCTGTGTCTTTTGTAAATCCTGACAAGACCTACCTGTCTCTTTTCCTGCATTTGATGAAGTTTTGCACTGATATGATATATGAAGACTCAGGCTAGGGGATTTCATCAGTGAGAAATTGATGAGCTTTTCTGTGCATTGTGTTTGCACATATTCAGGTGGAACCTACTCTGAACACTGTACCAGCAGTCCTACTTTTTTTTTCTCTGCTTAATTATTCTTGTTTTGGGGGATGAACATGCATTCTTTGCCACAGCAGATAGCAGCAGCTGCAGTCTACCACTTCCTATAACTGATGCAACTCAGGTGTGCAGCTGATATTGTGCACCTCGTTGTTGTACAGTCAGTTGTGTCAGTCATCTGGAGATGTACCAGGTGTTCACACCAGCAGCTGTTCTGCTGCATTTGTGCCACTGCTCCAAGACCTTGTTGTTGGAGAGCACCCTATCATCTCATACCAGTAGATGTACAAAGGAAATACATGGGGTTGGCTAAAACACTTGATACAGCAGTTGTAAATTGTCCAAACTTCAAAATCTGTGTCAAGAAGTGGTAATGACAAATAAGAAGTACACATTGACTTTTGCTGGAAGATGGATAGCTCTTTAATTCTAAACATTAACTGTAACCTCTTATAAAGGCTGTGCTGGCTTCTCTATCAATTTGTGTGACTTTGTTGGCATTCCATGGCATCTTGAGGCAGCCTTTTCCAAAACATTAGAATTTATTGACAGACTGTAGTGTTGTGTCAAGACCATAGGCTTAACATGATTTTCACTTGGAGAAGAGTGGATCAAGACTGGCTCACTTTGCTTTTTGTTGTTCTAGGAGTCAGACTCCAGGGGTAAAATCCAGATGCCTAGATTTAGGTAGGCAAAGTCACTTTGTGAAGGTCTTTAAAACCATCTATTTCTCTCCATTAATTAGACAGAGAACATAGTCACATGATCGAATTGATTTGCTAGACCCTCTGAAATTTGGCTTCGAGCTCAGTTACCCTGTTTTATCTAAGGGTTGTTGATCACATAGCCTTCAGCAAAGACTTGGACCTGGGCTTTGAATTTGAACTGATTCTCTGTGGACTGAAAATTCCACCCTCTGTTAGGATACGGAGAACGGCCTCTTTATTGTTAGCACAAAATGTAATAATACAGACAGTAATGAATAAAAGAGGCATAAGAGATAATAAGGAGGACTGAGACAAGGACATGTCCGGCCTGAGTTAAGCAGGGTTTTACTTGCAAAGTCAATTTTGTAAGAATGTGACTAAACTACCTTCAAAAGCTGTACAGACTGATACAAGGTTGGCTAATTAAGGCTGGTAATAATTATGGTTTAATTTACCCTGACTAGACATATGAATTATGAAACTATTTTTATTTATATGCTCCACCTGAATAAATTTTCCTGTATTTATTTTTGCAAGTGAACCTGAGCACTGAGCGTTTATCAGGTTTTTGTGAAGAATGATGCTGTCTTCTTATTTTCTTACATATAATAAAGTAATCCTGAGAAGGATTTATTTTACCATAACATAGCCTTCTAGCTGTTGGGTGTTAATTATTAAGCTAGTCTGGAATCTTTCTGTAGCCAGTGGGTGAGGACAGACACCTACTCTCCCGACAGTTTATGCCTACAGAGGTTTAGTGGTTCAACCAATCTCAATTTTGTCAAGAGAGAGGCATGATGACCAGCTTGGGGCTAACTTCTAGGTGGCTCAGATTTGATGAAATAATCCCATGCACAGTGGCCAACATAAGAGATTTCAAAAAAAGGAGAGAAGGTGTCATGGTTAAGGGAGCTGAATGCAACCATGGGGAATTTTACTCTATCTGTGCATCTGTCAGGGAATTCCTGTGGGATTCTTGGAAAGTCACTGAACAGGTGGTCAATAATTGTGTGTTTCTTGTGTTATGGGTGTCTGGAGTCTGATTTACAGAAGCAATAAGCATTCACAACTGAAATTGAAGTAAATTGTAATTTTATCATAGAATGCTACATGCTCATAAATACTTGGTTTTGTTGTTCTTAAACTGAACATTGCAAACTGGTGAATACTTTGGGGCCCAAATTCTTTGTACCATTATTCCCAACTGTAAAATGGGAATAATGACACTCATTTCCCAGAGGTGTTAGGAAAGTTTTACAAAGAAGCCCTTGGGGAAACAAAGAATTCTGTGTTCAGAGCAGGATTTGAATTGTGTGCAGCAAGATGCTGGTTCATATGCTGAACAGTGAGGAGGCAAAAATATTGAAAAGCTGTTTGTTAGCTAAGCATTAGCCTTAACATGAATTGAATGAAGCAAGGGGAAAAGATAGAATGTGATGATGCAAATTTAAGAATGCAAGTGAAGGAGCAAATTAAAGTTCTCAGAGGTAACCTTAATTTTGATGTTTTGCAGTTTTTGACTGACAGAATCTCATGGAGTTCTTCTACCATGTTTTGGTTTATTTCTAAGACAATCCCACCCAGAACTGTCACTGTATGTCATATGAACAACCATCAGTAGCACTTTCTGGATGCTGGACATCAATCACAAAAACATTAGCCACTTGACTTAATGGGTAGGAATACCAGATTACTGTGTTTGTCTTGTTAGCACAGCAGGTTCATCCTCTTCACTGAATACATCATGAGTTATGTGGGGCATACAAATAAAGAGAATTTCACAGTGCAGATGCCTTGTGTGGACAAATGTGGTGGTTTTCGTAGACACTGGCTCTCATCGGACCGAGGAGTTTCGGGTTTCCTGCCGTTCTCTGGGAGAACAGCACATCTGGGCACAAATTATGCATGGCTTAACACTTTGGACTTAGGTCACCCTCTTCCTCCAAGTTGCACTTTCTACAAAATTTTAACGCCAGCTCTCCATTTTCTTCATAAATCATGCTCAGTCTCTTTCCCTCAGGGTTTTCAACAACAGATGCACAAACCCCATTTTTCCACCATAGAGCTTCTTCTCCAAACTCTTCTCCCAAAGTGCCTGCCTGGCATCCCTATTCTGAGATCTACTCAGTCCCCCTCCAAATATTTTTTCACATAATCCATATCCCATTTGTCTCAATGTTTCCTTTTCCAACACATTTACTTACACAAGCATAGCTATAGAATAGATACCTACATTTGGATAACATGAATTTCAGTTCCAGTTGCAAAAAAAGCCATTTGGCAGTTGTGATAGGGCATGCCTGACATGGATAGAATCTCTCAGGAATTAATCTGGTAACTCTAAGTCACTTATAAACACGTTTACATAGTTTCAGATATTTGAAATACAATCAAATTTGAGGTAGGCTTACTGAGGGTGAAAATCCTCACTGCAATGGTAAACTGGACTTTAATTGCTCTGTAAATGCTCCCAGAAATGTCTGGTTGGGAGTGTGTTTGAAACAGTTCTCCCTTCACCCCGCCTCAAGACTGCTGTACCATGTACCTGCAGGCTGTGTCTTACAGTTCCAAACAAGAGTCTCAGTCTGCAAGAGATAAGTTTCACATAGCTCCCCTATCCAGCACAGAAATAAATTTCTGACATTCTTTGGCAACATCTGTGTCATGTCCCAAAGACATAAGAGAATTTCCTTACAGTCTCCAGAGCTGTGCTGCTATATGTGGAAGATGTGAGCTGAAAGGCAAGGGATAAAACACATCGAGGGTAAGAAGAAGATGCTTGGCACCAAAATTGTGACCATAAAATTTCTTGTGAGCAAAACAGTATCTTGATTGGAGAAGTTCTGGGTAGCTTTCTAAATACATTGTACCGCTATGCCATATCCAAAATCCTCGTCTCCTCAGGAAGCTGTGCTCATTGAATGGTTTCAAAATTGTTTCAGATCCTTCAACGAAAGATACCACGCAGTCCCAATGCAAATGACTGAATCTTCATTAAAACTATGAATGCTATTGCCATGAAAATGACCCCAAACACCAAAGACATGCCCTCTATACTTTTGCTGATCTTTGCAACTGGAGCATTCAACGTGCTTTTTTTTCCACCAGCTTGTAAGTTTGAGAGAAATAAAGTGAACACCTAAGCAACAAGAAAATTAAATGAATAAACATTTGTACACAGGAAAACACAAACTAAAATAACAGGGTTTATTGAAATAATATAAACTGATAGTAAAGCTCACACTACAAGCTGGCATGACATCTTAATAGAACACGTAAGTACTACAGAAAATCTACTGATATTACAAGACATTATTTTCTGTAACCAGGGAAATAAATTGTCACATAGAACCCATTTCAGATTTTGATGCATTAGCTATGGTGTGAGGACAGTGTATGAGCAGGTATTTTATAGATGAAATGTCCATTTATGTCCTATTACAGGCT
This sequence comes from Sitta carolinensis, assembly GCA_032173965.1. Taxonomy (NCBI): domain Eukaryota; kingdom Metazoa; phylum Chordata; class Aves; order Passeriformes; family Sittidae; genus Sitta; species Sitta carolinensis. Next base: position 36,672,037 of record CM063283.1, read on the forward strand.
CTCATGATCCAAAGAACTTTGCTTTTAAAACCCATGCACAACTTGCAGTTCAGTAACCTTCATCCAAGCCAGCAAGGTGTTTCGCAGCACGGTAGCCATGTTGTGAGCACAAAGACTGCTTCAACTCTGTTCCTAGAAAATGTTGGCCATTATTCTGATTTCACTTCTGTCAGATTAGCACTGGCATAACTGTAATATTCCAGAGCATTGGCTCTAACTCGATAGTGACAGAAAGGAAATCATGCCCATGAAATCAAGGCAGGGAAAATGAGTGAAACTGCAATGAAAAACAAAAAAATGGGAAAAAAGAGTTATTTTTTTCAAAAGAAAATTGAAGAAATTACATGAGCGTGAACACCTCATTCAGCCACTGACTACACTTGCTTTGGACAGAGATATGGAAATTCATGTCCTTTGGTAAGTAAAATATTTCTTGTCTTCTTAGTACTCCATCAGTTTAGGACACTAAATGGATTTCTAAGGACATCCTTTAAATTGTATTCTCCTCTCCAGCCAGCTGGTCACCTGTGAGCCACCAAGAAGATCTCTCTCTCCTTGATCAAGTTATATTTATTTGGTGCCTGCCCTGGAATCTGAGTCCTAGTGCCAGTGGAAGATTCTTGCTGCCATGGACTTAACTGTGGGATCTGGCCTGGACGATCATGCACAAAATTCACAAAACTTCACTAAACTTCAGCCGAACCTGACACCTTGGCTATGAGCAGGCTTATCTAATGAGTCCTAAAAGGAAGCAAATAAATAAATAAATAAATAAATAAATAAATAAATAAATAAATAAATAAATAATAGTAGAAACTGCTGTGAAAAACTAACAAAAGATAGAAAAATTTAAAACTTGTTTCTGAGCAGTGACATTTGCTGGGATATTTAATCGTTATTATAGTCGTTTTTAAGGAAAACTTTTTTTCATAGAATTAATTTTCAACTCAGCATGTATAGAGTAAATAAACTAGCCCTTCCAAGTCTATTTCCCTTTTTAATCCATTTCTAGGAAAAAACAAAGGCAATCTGGGTGTTATGTATGCATGCATGTGTATATGAAAAGTGGAGTTCTCCAAAAGAAAATTACTTTAATCATTATTTAAGCCTTAATTAAAAGAATAAAAATTAAAAGTATCTACAATTGCTGTTTCACCTGATAATTGCAGCAAAAATCATATCTCCACAAACAAAAGATGGACCTTAGACTGTACTACTCAGTGCAGAAATATCGGTCCCACAAACTTGGTTCAAAAAAGGTCATTTTGAATGTCCCTTCCAAGCCAGAATATTCTGGAAATCTGTTAATCTGTGAAAGAAAACTGATCAAAATTTAATCTTAACAAAAAAAGATGTGAAAAGAATTTCGAAGAGGCAAAATTGGTCGAGAAAGCAATTTGTTCTGCAGCCCTCTTTGAAAGCCTCTAATAATCGTTATTAGGTACCAATAATCACAGGTGCCATGCATCGTCTGGCTGCAGGTGCCGTGGGCTCCGTGAGCGGCGGCGGCGCTGGGCTGGGGCTGCCGTGCCCGACCCGCGCCGCTCCCCGGCTGCCTGGGGCAGCGAGGGGACAGCGAGGGACAGCCCCAGCACAGGCCGGCCTGCCAATAGCTCAGGAGCCCCGCTAGCACCAGCTGCCACTGGGATAGCCGGTGAGAGCAGTGAGATGCTCCTGAGCCGGTGCGCTGGGTGGAGAGAGAACCCGGTACTGGCAGAGTATGGCGTGGAACACCCCGAGCGCTCCTTTAGCCACAGAAGTTCAACAAAGCAGTGTGGCTGCGTGGCAGCCAGTTCTTCATTGCGTGACAATATCTGCAAGCTGTAAAACGGGGCGCTTTGGAACAGACGCGAGTAACGCGGGAATTACGCGGTGCGAGAAATCCACGGCGTTTCAAACCCGCGTCACAAAGGGGCCTCGTCTGGCAGCCGCCGCCTTCCCCGTCCCATTGTCTCAGTGCAGCAAGTTTGTTTTGCCCGAACAGTAGCGACTGATTCTCTTGGTACTTTCCCTTTTGTTAGAAGAAAGCCTGGAAATACGTAGTGCAGTTTATAGCACTCCTTTCTTTCTATTTTCTTTTACATTCACAGCTAAGGTTTCGAGATTTGATAAAAACAAAGCAAAGGCAGAAAAATTAAGAAGAAAAAAAAAAAAAAAAAGAACAGAAAATAGAAAAAGGGGGAAAAAGAAGGAAAAGAGGAGAAAAGGCGACTGCTGTTTGGGATCCCCGTTCCCGCTGGGAAGCGGAGCCGGCCCGCAGCAGAGGGTGCTGTCTGCCCGCGGTAGCGCCGGCTGCACGGGAAGGTCACTCAGCCTATTGATAAATCACTGTGCCGTGATTCCTAACTGACAGCTCAAACTAACATCAAGCTGGATGAGAGAGAACAAAAGGCCATCAAGCAGCCATTTTCTTGACACTTTTATTCAATCACCAGCAGATTGCTTACGACAGCAATAGCAGCTGTTTTGTCTTCATCTTTCCACATTTGATAAAAGGTGTCAACTCAAATTTTTGTAAATAATTCACTTACCCCTACTGCACACACCAGCACTGTTCAGCATATGTATTCTGCACGAGCAGATCACTGAGGCAGGTCAGGGCTCAATGATATCAGCTGAAGGTCATCTGTGATCTAAACGGAAGCACTGATAAAGCTACAGTCCCTCAAGGTCAAAGATAAGAACTACACTGAGATATTTGTAATGTGGATGAAAGGTTAAACAATGGAGAGAAAAGTATGGTATTGTTTCAGTTAACACACTAATGGTTTTTCTATTGTTCCGTAGGAGACACTGTTCCAGAGTATTCAGATGCTTAACCCTTTTTGAGTGCCACATCCATGTTAAGTGCTGGATGTGAGCAATTAGAGGATATCACTTCCCAAAGTTGGTGATATTAGGCAGTAGCCTCAGACCCGTTATATGCTGCTGCTAATACGGCTGAACTGCAGAAGGGAGCAGCAGCAGTTTTATTGCAGGCTTTGAAAATAAAAAAATCCCCACAACTATTGTATCAAACAATAACAGTTAAAAAGATTAATGCATTTAAGTAAAATACAGTTTACCTTGATTTTCTCCTTAAAATAAATTTAAGTCCCAGACCTGAGGAGAATTAGCGAGTGCGCCTAACATTTCCCACTGTAACATCTTCCCTTACTTTAAAGGCTTAGAAAAACTAATAGAGAGATCCTTGAATTATTGCAATACGACACTCTATCTGATGTTGGCAGTAGCCAAAGCACTGAGATTAAAAATGATACATCCTTCAATACTAGGTTGTTTTTTCTATTTTTTTTTTCACCCAGTTATATTACTCAGAAAATAAATCTAAACAACAAATAGTCACAGTTTATCACTATTTGGTTTATACTTTCTAATAGCAAAAGTATATGTGCATTTGAGATTCTGTTTGTGCTCAAACAGCAGGGGATTTATTGCATGCAATTGATGTACATGAAGATCAGAGAACAGTTGCCTTACATTTTTCCATTCTTTCTGCCTCAGCGCTGTTCTAAAAACAACTTTCCTTTCTCCAGTGTATTCTCGTGGAGAAATAACAATAACTAAACAAAAGAAGGTCTCTTTATTTTTAGCTAAGCAAGACGGTACAGGAGTACTTTCTTACTGAAAGCAGGACTCCTGTCTGCATCAATATTACTCCCTCCTTGTCCAGCTGTATATGAGCTAGCAGAAACAGTGTTAATTAGAATAAAGCAAATGATTTCTTGAAAACTCATTTTATTTGTGGACATTTCCTCATTTTCTTCTGGAATATTGTGGTGGTTCCAGTTCAACAAATATTTACACTGCCATTTCTTCAAATATATATTTTTCAACTTGTTTAATATTCTTTGTGACTTGAATGGTCTTACTGAATTAACTAGGAAAGGTTTTTGGCAAGCTCATGCCAAAAATCAAGTTGTTTTTTATGGCACAGACTGATCATGCAGATCACATGGCAAAATTTCCCTCTGCTGGTCCCCATGTCCTAGATACAAAAGGGTGGCTTGAAAATAACACAAGGATTTTGAATCTGTCATGAAGTATGCTAGACTAAAAACTTCAGAAACTCTTTATTTTTGGTATTGCTACTATCTTGTTCAAAGTGTCATTCTTACAGGAAAGCAGACCACTAAAAATTAGTGTCTGTGTGAAGAATTAAAATGTGATGTTCTTTCATCACAAAGGCATTGCTCGTGACTGCAGGCTTGTAGCAGTGAAGGGTGCTGTTATATTATTTAATTGTCTTTGTGAAAAAGCACTAACAAAGATTTAGGAGGACACTGACCATTTATTTCAACTTGTATTATGTTATGTAAAAGCAATCAGTGTATTGCATTTGCTAATTTTGCATTTACCAGCCTACAGCTCCTGACACAGTAACTGTAGAGAATAATCTGTGTCTTTTAGATGTTTGCATCCTTAGTATGGGCTTAAACCTCTTCTTCCTCAAGCATTAACACAAGAAAACTGGCTTTAGTCTTCTTAACTCATGTTTACTTTCCATGAACATATAAGAAATATATGTGCCTATTAAGTCTATTTATGCTATATGTAATTTTGGAAATGGTCACAGAATTAGTTTTCTGACATTAGCTTCTGGACCCAGCTATGTATCATGAAACTGCAGTCAGTATGGGTAATTATATCAGAAATTATCCTCTGTTCCGAGACCAGTTTCACTGCCTATACCTCATGTTGACCAGTACCTGCCACACTCTGGAATTTTACATGCTGTGTGTTATGCATAATTTCAGAGAAAAAAAATTACAGGAACAATTTTAAAGTTCTTAGCCTAGTTTCTTGGCTTTATAAATCAATGCACATTGTTTCAAGGTAAAAGAAGGAAGATGATGAAGATCTGTTGTTGAATCTTCAACTTAAGTATGGGGAGGGTTGACAGAAAAGAGCATGTAAAGAAATGGCAAGCGAAAACAGGAGTGCTGAAGAGTGAAGGAAAGAAACAAAATGGGCATGGAGGGTGCTATGAGACATGGACACAGCAGGCTGAGGCTCTGACTGGAAGAAAGTAGGGCACAGCAGGGGCCATAATAAGATGGAATCTTCCTTCCTTGTATTGAACTTGAACTCTTTTTTTTTTTTTTTTTCCTCTATCTAAAACTATAGGCACTTAAAATGAATCACCAGGTATTTTTAATTTATTGTGAGTAATGTGATTTTGGCCATGACTGTGGGATCATTTGTGATAATTGATTCTGGATGAAAATGCCTCTTTCTCATCCCTTAATTTGCACACAAGGTTGACTTGCACTGAGCTTCAGGCCAAGAGCATTTTACTCAATTCTATGTCCTCCATAATCTTTATTATTATATATCTTTCTAGGCAACTATCGCTCACACATTTGAAAAATAAGAAAAATAAGAGTTTGACAATGTCACTGAATTAAATCTATAAATAGAATATGCCTTTTAGTATAGAAGACCCCAATGCCATTAACTGTACTTCAATTAATATAAAATGGAATAATCCAAATAATGTGCTTTTGCAGCCCACAGATCTTCAGATCTTCACCCTGTTCCATCCTTTACTTTGAAATGTCTGTTGATTTAGACAAGCTGAGAAACTAAGCTGTTTGCATAGCTTTTTGTTAATAGTGTAGACCGTTGTGTATAGCAAAAAAGCACTTTTGAGCACTTATGGTTTTAAATCCAAAGCTTCAGGTTTTATTTTTAGACATGATCATACTTGCCTGTTAAGTCTTCAATTCCTACTCCTCAATTTGCTTCCAAAATAAAACAGAAATGTCTTTGCCTCTTAAATTAATTTTTCTGCCTTTTAAGTACTCTAGCAACCTTAAAAGACAGGTTTTCACAAGACCAGATCTAAAATGGTAAATTTTAATTATTTTTAGGACTTCTCTCTGGCACCAAGACTAATTGACATGGAATGGCTGACAATCTCTGTTGTTAAAATACTTACCCTCAGGGGTAGCCACACGTAAATTGCTACCACTTAATCATCGTCCTTGGTCTTTGCTGGCTTCTAAAAAATGCCTGGGAATGTCTGGAAGAAGGTTTTTTGGCCTGGGCCAAAACCACAGAAAAATTTGTTCTGATGGTTCAGCAACATCAGGAACCAAGATCCAGAGTCTGAGAATATTTCTAAGAAGCAATGGTTCCTGAGAAACTGTAGCAAACTGCTGCTCTCCTTCCTAGGTCTCCATGCAGTTACAGTGCCTCTGAAGTTTGAAAAAGTAAAATCTTCTATGACTGACAGAATATTTTGGTGTGCCTGTGTACAACCACCCCATAAATTAATAGAAATTCCTTGCAAAATTGATTGAATTTTTAATGTGCAATACACTTCAGAAAGCAATCTAGGGTAATATTGTTTTGCAATGCTTGTTTACTACTTAATGGAAGTGGATTCTTAAGGAAGAGGTTGAAATATTTAATTGTAGAACGTGTATGGCATTGAGAGTAATGTATGCAACAGATATTACCTTTGTGTCCAGCGGGTGGACAACCTTGCCTGAGTGCTCAATAAAGGTCAAAAAATGAATTAATAAGCTTATCTTTCCAGAAAACAAGCTTCATTCTAGAAGGCATAACATTAGTGTTTACCAGGCTGCCCTGGGGAATCACTAATGATGTACAAAGCTTTCTACCTATAGGTCACTGATTTTAATCCAAACCAGCTCAGCAAAGACCAATTTTTCTTAGGAGTACCATTGGTTTATGTGTAAATTGAGTGGGTTTTCCAGACAGTGAGACATACTTGCGTAAGCATAAACTTCTAATTTGAATCATGTTTGTCTGACACAATAGATGTTTTAAATTTTTTCCAAGTGGCTTTTACATCAGACTTACAAGTTTTTGATAGCTAATGATTTTTTCAGGTAGTATCTAATTTAAATGTAAAACTTTCAAATGATAGCGTGTCAGCAACATCTCTGAAGAAATGGTGCTATTAATTAATCTCATTTTGAAAAGTACCATTTCTAATTAGAATTGGTTTTAGAAGAAGGGTTATAAGTGCAAGTCCCAAATCACAAACTCACCTCCTTTGGTCTGTACTGTTCGTCTGGGACACTCCAGTGTGTCTATAAAATGCCTACTGGAAAATCTTGTATCAGAAATCCTAATCACTTCTCTTCTTGAAACTTACAAGTGGGAAAGAGGCAACACAGAACATTTCTGGAAACAACATGAATGCTAAGTGAGGTGCTGCCCTTCTGGACAAACTGTTGGGGATTGTGACAGTCAATGGTAGTTTTGAGTGTAGCTACTGTTAAACACTGCTCTACAACATCCTAAAGAGAGCGAGGAAGGCAAGTAGCAGAGCACAGCCCACAGGCTCAGAATGGCCAGGCTTAGGTTTCCTCGGAAAGTGATAGGTGAGATCTTCTGGGAAGCAGCATTTAAGGAAAAAGGAGATTAGGAAAGCTGGCAGATCTTTCTGACAAACCGTCTTCAAGCTCAAGATTGGGCCACTCTAATGCTCAGGTAAGCTGGTGGATGTATCAGGAGACCAGCTTGGCTGAACTCATAACTGAATTTCAGTGCAAAAGGCAGTATAAAGGCAAGGTTCGTGAGGACAGGGTGTAAATAAGAACATAGAAACATTGTGAAGAAATGGTATGGATTTGAAACTGGCAAAGGACATCGAGTAGACTTTCTGTCACCTCCTGCCCCATCGCTGAGCTTTCTGCTGAGCAACGGGGCTAAATTTGAGCCAGAATTGTACCCTGGCAGTGATGGAGGCTAACAGCATCCTGAGCAGTAGCAGCAGGAGTGGAGACAGCTGTTAAAAGGAAATTATTAATCTCTGACTTCTCAGTAATCATTAACCTGTATCCAGAATGATGCAGCCAGGTTTGGCTGCCCAGTACAGAAAAGACATTGATACACTAAAGTGAATTCCATTGGAGGGCCACCAAGGTTGTTTGGCCTTGCAAAGGTGAGCCTGATGGACCAGGATTTATTCAACCTGAGAAAGAGGTAGTTGCAGGGGCACCAAAAGCACACCAGTGCCTGTGGGTGGTTTTGGAAGGGATGGAGTCAGACCCTTCACAGAGGAATATGGTGGGAAAAGGGCATAAACTGAAACAGAGGAAATTCCATCCAGGTATGAGGAAAGAAATTGCACTCTGAGGAGAGCCAAGCATTTGATCAGGTTGCTCAGAAAAGCCATCCAGTCTCTAACCTTGGAAATTTTTGAGACTTGACTGCATAAAGTCCTGAGAAACCTGGTCAAAGCTACCTCTGCTCTGAGCAGTTGCTTGGACTAGAGACCTGCTGTAGTGTCTTCATGCCTGAATGATCCTGTGGTAAGGCTGGCATCAATTTAGGTGCCAGTTGTGAGAAAGTTCAAAGCTTTCATGAGAGAAGTAAACCCCACAGTCCCGTTTCTTAATAATATTACTGAGTTTTGATGCATTTGACATACAATCCTTTTAATTCTGAGCAAAAATCTAGCCTGCTAAAATGGGCTGGACAACGTACAAAAGTGGTGATGAATCATTCTCAGTCTGTAGTTTGAATAAGAAATAGTATTTGTCATCAGCTATTATTACCAACTCTCATGGAACAAGCTCCTCCTTGTATGTAGTTCAATAAACTCTACCGAGAAACCTGAGAGCTGAATGGGCAGGATGCAAAAGAGCAGCCCATAGTCTCCAAACAAGTGCAGTTGATGCTTATTATTGAAGCAGTGTGGGAAAGATGTGCTCAGCCAGTGCTAGTGATGTACCTGTCCTGTGGTTTAACTGAGCACTTTGGTCTTTGAAACTGTCAGTTTCATAAGGACTAAATTTACTTAAAAAAATAACTGACAGTTGAATTTAGAGAGCATTTTGTTGCTCCAGCCCTGGAGTGGGGACCAGGAGACCTGGGTTCTATTCCCACGTCTGTCACAGGCTTCCTGGACCATCATCTTACATCTTTGTTTCTCAGTTTCCCCTTGGGCATAATATGGATAATACTTACCCACTTTACAGGGCTTAATTCATTAACGTCTGTAAGGTGCCTTGAGATCTATGTGCACAAGGCACATTAGCACTGCAAAGCATTTAGTATATTATTTTATTATTTAAGACATCTGGGACCATTTCCACTGATGTGCTCTATCCATTTTGCACTGCTTTGGTGTTGCAAAGCAGCCATATTCCTCTTTAACAAGCCAGTGAGGCTGAGTTTATGACTAACTTAAAATACCAGCCATTGAAAGCATCTGAAGGCTGCTATCAAATATGGCTATTCTTTTCCTGACCATTTGCTGAAAGGATGACTGCTAGTTTTTCTCTTCAGAGGGCGGGATCTCTGTGGAGTTTTGCATGTTTAATGATAGGCATTATCAAATAGTGGATGAATATTTTGTCAAAGTGAAAGATAGGAATGACATTTGTGCAAAAATATATAGGTGTGTATGCTAGGAAACTGATGTGGACAAGAATGTTACATCTTCTGGCAAATTGAGGTTGGTCTGAAAAAACAGAGGGGACGTACTGGGCCAAACTCTGTTACATTCAATGTACCATTACTTAATTTTTTTTCCACTTTTTTCTTTAAATGTTGGGGGTTTTCTACATTGCTTTCATAAATATGGTCACAGAAATGTCTTCAAAAAACTAGTAAACAGCAGTTGGCTTTTTGGTAGAATAGCAATTGGGCACCATGGGGAATTTTCTCATGAAACAATAAATGCTAGTTCAACTTCATGCACGTTTATTCATACACACAAACATGCACTTGTGCACACACTTATGTGTTCAGTGTGCGATACAAAAGGAGAGACCTAAATATCAGTTAGCTACTCCTAGGGCCTCTGAATGATAAAATTGTCATTCATTTATTTAAAGTGACAATAAAAAGGAATGGTTTAGAAGGGGTTTTACCCTTTTGTGGGACACATGGAATGGAGCCCAAGTCACAGCACAATCTTGATATTGATCTCTCAGTGAGAGAGTTAATTTGTCAATGACTGTAATTTGCCAAGCTTTATGAATCCATTCTTCTTCTTTTGGAGGAATATTTCTCTTCTAGATCTCTGCTATTACTTTTTTTTTTTTTTATGCAGTAAAGATAAAAAATGACATACATCTCTGAAGCCTTTCACATACATAGAAACAAATATGGGACTAGTAAAAGAACATGGGACTGAAAGGCACAACAGCAGTCCTCTGTCCATCTCCTTGCTTTAAAGGGTGCTGTGCCATGTAGTATTAACTGATATCCTACCACAGCTGCCTTGAAAACTGGCAAAAATTTTGCCCCACTCCTTCTATAAGAAGGCAACTCCAAAAGCTCAGTACTCAGAGGGACAGGAGAGATCTTTCAATTTCCCCCCAATTTAAATCATGTACAGATTTAATGTTAGACTTCCTAACACTGTTCTTTTCCCTGGCTGAATCCCAAGGAGATAAGCTGGTAGGACTGGGGTTCCAAGTTCTCTGGCAGGAGTGGGCAGAGATATCCAAGCGACCCAATGACTGGGTTGCTGCTGGCAGAAGTGACAAGTGACCACAGCTTTAGGCTCCTTTCTGCTCTCTCCTTCTCATTCCCCTGACTATTCTATTGACCTTCTTCTAGACTTTTCTTCCCCTATCTGAATTAATCTTTCCTGACTAAACAGAGCCACACACAATATTCCAATTGACATGTGAATCGTGTGAGGTGACATTAATATTTTCCTGTATTTGATGGATATACCTTCCCTGGTATTTATCTAATTCCCAAATTTTAGAAGTGAAGCAGGTGAGGCAGAAGTCAGGCTTGGTTGAACAGGAATCTTCTGTTGGAGTTAAGGCAAAAAAAGGAAGGTGTATGCCCAGTAGAAGAGAGGTTAGGAGAAAAATACAGAGATGCTGCTTGCCACTGTAGGCAGAAAATTTGTGTGGCCAAAGCTCAACTGGAATTGAAGTTGCCAGGACATACTGATGGCAAAGGGCAGTGTACAAATAACATCAATAACCCATTATGGGATGAGGATGGTCACCTCACAAACAGGGAGAGACACAAGGCAGAGGTGTTAAACACATGCCTTGCCCCTGTCTTCAACACGGATGACAGACCAAGGGGGTCCCAGTGCCCTGAGCTGGAGGACCCCATGATCAGCTCATGGTCGACCCTGAAATTTAGCTGGATCTGCTTGTCTGGCTGGATTCCTAAATTTCTATGGGGCCTGATGAGATTCATCCAAGAATCCTCAAAGACTGGCTAATGTCATTGCAAAACTTCTCTCAATGATTTTTGAGCAGTCTTGAGAATCTGGAGATGTCCCAACTGAAATCTGAACATGACGGTTTTCAAGAAGGGCAAGAAGGAGGACCCCAGAAACTACAGACCTTTCAGTCTCACTTCAGTGCCTGGTAAATGAAAATGTTAAGTTATGTATTGAAAATGTTATTCTGGGAGGTACTGAAAAATACCTGAAAGACAGGGCAGTCATTGGTCACAGCCAGCATGGTTTCATGAGAGGAAAATCCTGCTTATCAAACCTGATTTCATTTCATGACAGGGCAACCCACCTTGGTTGAGGGAAGATAGTTGATGTAATCTTTATGGATTTCAGTAAAACTTTTGATACTCTCTCTCAAAGGATCCTCCTGGACAAAATGTCCAGCGCACAGCTGAATAAACACATCGTGGGTGGATGAGCAACTGGCTCACAGGTTGTGCACAAAGGGTTACAGTGAATGGGATAACATCAGACTGGGACCTGTCATTGGTGGAGTTCCACAGGGCTCCACCCTCAGCCCTGTCCTCTTCAACAGCTTCATAAATGCTCTGATTCTCTGATGTGCTCCAGAGCTGGCTTTTTGCAGATAGAAGACACAGGCACACATAAGTATTCTGTGACTGACTGACACAGCCTGTTCTTTCTCCTCTGTCATTTCTAATTTGTAAACTCCCCGCTCAGAATCCACGTTCTTGTTACTAGTTCTTAGTTTTGTGACCTTCCATTTTTTACAGTAATCCATTTCAGCCCATTTCTTGTATTCCAGCAGTGAAGGTCACCCAGTCCCTCCTGTAGGATATTTCAGTCTAATAAAAATCTGCCTGATTTTATCTTATGGCAGGAGCAGAGATGTTGAGCCATGTGGGAAAGCTGAGCTCCAGTGATGTCCACACATTCCTTCTCAGAAACATGAGACTTAGTCTTGGCCCTACAACTCAGAGAGGACAAGAATGACTACAGCTACACCCAGTGATCTACACAATGACAGTGCTCTGCTAGGTTCCTAAAGAAACTCATAAAGGGCCTGTAGTCATTACAGTTTGGACAGCTAGATAATCTAAATTTAAAGAAATTATCTTCATCCTGTGTTTTGACTAAAATATAGTTAATTTTTCAGTTATTAAAATTGATGACTAAACACTTGCATAGAAAACGTTCCCCTAAGCCAACAATAAGAAAGATCATGAAATGGTGTTTGAAGTTATATTTGAAACATAATTTCTGATAACCAAACCATTAAAAAGATTAAACTTTTCCTGAGTTGGGCTAAAGCCAGCCAGGGAGTAATCTCTGGCTGTAAAACCAAATTGATTCCAGCCATGCAATATGGTCACAAATTCTCATCTGGTGTGTACCTAAGTGGTTTTTACATGGATAACCTTCTCAGGCAACATTCAGGGATCCTAGAAGTAGTTTTTCATTGACTTATCTATGCAACTGAATCTCCTACACTATTTTTAACTATATTTGAGTATGATTGGATAGGTAAGTATTACTGAATTTTTGTTGTTTTATTTTCTGACCAGATTGGTTCCTTTTGATCTTGTTACAAAATCATAGATTTAATTATATATCTTTAGTTCTGACTGCTGCTTTTACGGTTTCACTCCAGGCACTCCCTTTTCTTTCATTCTCAAAGGCCCTGAGAGTACTAATCTTTAAAAGTACATACAATTCATATGTTTATTGTCATATCTGTAAAAACTGAGATAAACTTCAACCCTGATATGCTGGTCTACATTTATTTATTTTTTCAAAGGTAGGTATTTGTAAAGAAAGGTACAAAAATCTACATTATTAAAACCTTACTGTAACTATAATATTTTTCAGACCTTTGAATGAAGATGAAGCTGATACATTTGATAGCTGTACATTATTTATTTATGTTATGAGTAGCAACAATCTAATCTCATCTCACAGCTTCCATAACAAAAAAGGCTGAACTGTAGAGTGGTCAAAAGGCAAATGTGGCTGACTTTGACTAGTGAGTCAGCTCATGTCTTGATATATACTATCACAGTGGAAAGAACAAGGATACTCGGCAACCACAATCATTAGGCACAAACTTCTGAGTCACACATTAGCACTGACTGTTATTCCCTGAAGCCCATGTATTACTGGGTTTAGAATGAAGACATTTTAGATTACTGGTGATCTCATAAAATATCACTTTATTCTTTATTTTTGAGACCTTTCACAATATATTATTCAAAGAAATGCATGGAACTTTTAATACTAGTTTAATGCAGCACCACAATTAGAAGCGCTCTTTTGTGACATGGTATTGATGTTTAGCTGACATCAAGTAACTCTATCCCTTGCCTGAAAGTGCATATTGATAAGGACAATAAACAGACATGAGACTAGGTGCCTTCCTCCAAGTAATGATTTATCAGTTACACAGTGTTTGAGAAAACATCCTTTTACAAAACAGAAGGGGATGCAAAAGAGATCAGGCGGTAGCCTCGAATCTGCCTGTTTGTCCTTAGGATAACATAGACTGCAGTAACATAATTACATGCAGGTACATTATATATTTGGTAACCATAACTGTAATGCTGCTAATGACCACAAACTGAGGATCAGGTTGGAAATCATGCCAGTTTTAGGGGCAGAGCTGATGATAGCACTGTATGCAAATTCATTTGGTCCATACCTTTAAGTACTTTTATGCATGGTGCAGTTTTTCACTGAGGTGTGATGATGCTGTGTTGGAACCACAGCACAATTCATGTTAGACCATCATCCAAATCAGATTTGCAGGGTTTTGTGCAGCTCCCATGGTTGAACTGGACTACGTACCCATGTGAATACTAATTGCTGCCTAGGATGAACACAAAAAATAAAGCAGATGCTTGAGGCTGAAGTTTTAAAATGGGTAGGTGCACTTACAGTAATTTTCAAATTCACTGAATGTGCAGCAGTTCATATCTCTTCACCTCCACATCTGAGAGGAAGAGGTTGTCTTGAACTCCCTCTACACAGCCTGTCTACTCCCTAGCACATAATCAGTATTCAGAGTGATTCTTGTTACTAAAATTCAGTTCCCCTACTCTTGCCCTGATTTTATGCTCGCAGATAGTAAAAAAAAATAACTAATACCAACAAATAAACAAACACACAAACCCCCAGACCTCTCCTCTAGAAGCCCTTAACAGCCTGCAGAGATTTAGGACCAGGATCAGATGCCCACACATGGGTGTGCATTTACATGAGATATCCCAGAATGTACCTGAGTACTTGGACTCAAGCGGCTTTAGCAGAAGGATTTAGGTTTCCTATAGGATCTGTGTAATTTCTGTCACCCTATGTCAATGTTCAGCATGCCAAGGACACCTCAAAAGGGTGCCTATGAGCAAGTAGCTAAGCTATGCCTGTTGTGTCCATATGGCATGGTATGGTGTCTAGAGTGCCACTGACTCAAAGGCTTACGATGAGATTCATGCCTAAAAGTAGGTCCATACTGTTGTATCAGATACCGTGAGGTATTTCATCAAATTCTAGTTGCTGCCCCAGGAGGCTACAGGTCTCCCAAAAGTTGTGTGTAATATCTAGCAGCCCTGTGAGGATATCTGTGATCCAAAAGAACCTCTGAAATGACCACAGGTGTCTTCCTTTAGTTAACTGAATTTCACCTAGCATGTCTATTTTAGAGCAAACCAAATAGCTCTTCAGTTTCTACAGGGGACACCTGTACTGATTCTACAGAGAGCTCGTCTCATGCCATTTAAGACATCCTTGGTATGGACACAGAGCTGGCAAATGTGACATGGACCCAAGGGAGACATGAGCACTTCTGGAAGAGCATGTGATTCTTCCAACACAGAGACAGTTCACATGGTACTGAATATTGACATTCAGACAGCTGAATCAAGCTACTTGGGAGGAGAACCTAAACATAGACACTGACATATGGAAGATCTTATCTCCAACTGAATCCGACCCTGCAAGCAAAACTTTAGCTGCTTGAGCATGAGACTGCTGTCACATGAGGAAGCCTGGGTTTTCTGCTTAGTCTCCAGCTGTAAATCCATCTTGGGCTTTCCATTTTATTTTTTAATTCTTTTTTCATGCCTATCATGCCTGTAAGCTTTCTAAGTGGCAACTCAGGTTACTCTTGGTGCCTACCTTGAATGACTAAATAGTGTTGGACCCTTGGTGTTAAACCTTTTTTTCCTTTAGTCTATAAAAATCACCACCTTTTTCCTTAATCCTACTTCCGCCTTCTTTGACTTCCTGACCTTTTTATATACCAACAACTAGCTGAAATGAAGTTCTACAGGTAATCTTTACAAATATTTTCACCTTTTAGGCACCAGTCTTAGACCTTTATATTTAAATCCCTACAATGTATCTAGAAACAAAAAAAGTACTAAATTAAACATCCCCCGGACTCTTTTACAAGATCAGAGAATCGTCGCAAAGAAAAAAATCTTTATTCCTTAAATTGCTAGCTCTCTCAGAAGAAAGAAGTAAAGAAATCTTTTCCTCCTGTGACTTTGACATGCAATCTTGATAAAGAAGGAGATGGCTTTTAAGGAAATGAGACAGGGTATCTTTTTCCTATTTCCTTAAGATCTCAGACAAAATATTCTGCTTTTCGATGCAAAAACCTCTTCCATTCACTGAGACAAGGCATAAGCATTTATTCTTACCAGCTAACTCCCTGCAAGAAACCAATCTGCAAAGACATCTGAAAAATATCCCTTAATTGATAAAAAAAAAAAAAAAAAAAAAAAAAAAAAAAAAAAAAAAAAGAGTAAATTGTAAAGATGGAGACATTTAAGATTGTGTATTAAGGACATGTCATCATTTTAGAGGTTCATAACTTAACTATAAAAATTTGCTCCAAGGCTGAAACTTGGCATGGAAAGCTGCCATATTTGTAAGTAGATTATTTCATTTCAGGCTACATTAGTAATGCACTAATGCAACGTGAGCTGTTATATTTATTAACTTGCATTGATTTCTTTTTTTAGAAAAGAATAAAAGTATTTCTTTTCTGAACAGGTGGAAAAGAGATGTAGCAAGCTAGAATTTGCCTTCCCATGTGCCAGCCTAAAAAGGAGGAAATAATAGTGAAAGATTTATTTCTTTCTTACAGAAATATAGGAAAAGCCAGCAGGAGCTTGTTTTCCACTCTAGTTTTGTGATATTGTAAATGCAAAATAACCTTTTGTTACTTTGTATTGTTGATAAATTTAGAGCTCTGTAGACAGAACTATCTGCATAAAAAACTCCTGAACTGTTGGAAACTTTGTTTTCCAATGGATTTTGTCTCAAACATTATTTTCAAATGCTGTGAGATAACTGGATCTCCTATCAATTTCTGCAAGACCTTTTATATTTGGAAAATAAAAATATATTTTTGAGAAGGTACCAAAACAAATATGAGGAGGTAGGGGATTCTAATGATTTTAAAGTGGTCTTTAAATCCTTAAAAATCTCAGATTTGGATGACTTACTGGGCAATATTGAAATACAATATCTATAGCAGATTTCCAAGGAAGGAAAAGAGAATACAGAAATAAATTTCCTGAGAGCTGTGTGGCGTTCTTTATATACTTAATCCCCTTACAACATGCAGGCCAACTGCCTCGCCTAAAGATTTGTCTAGTGTGGAAACCTTGCCAGAGTGTAATTTTGGTGAAATTTCTGTCACTGCTCCCTGTCATGAATATTTATTTACTTCCCAATGGAAATCATTGCTCATATGAAAGGGAGTTAACCGTTCTTAATAGTCCTTTCTGATTTGATTGATGTTTTTGTCACTTACTCCAGTAAATAGGTTTCTATTAGCATACCAAATATGCTATCTGTCCTCTTGCTTCTGCAGGCACTTACCTGACCACTTACTTAGGATTTAAATATCCCTCCTAGGAGTTTTCTTTTAGTTCAGGGACTCTTTTTCTGCACAAGTGGATAAAGGACTTTCTGCATTGAGTTTGGGTACCTTACACAGCAACCACACCAGATCTGTTCAGACTGGCTATTTGGAGGAGTTCAGTAAAAACAATAGCAATTTTTCATACTTTATACTAAGGACTTGAAAGGGTAACACTAGTAAGAGAACAATGTACAGAAATATTTAATCATGTACTTATATTTCAGTTCTCTAATTTTATAATGAAATTATGTTTCAAGGTAGAACAGAGGCTAGAATAAGTGTTGTTTTCATGGAAATGCACCCCAAAGTCATATATCATTTATATGCCATATGCTAACTTCGAAAAAAGTATTCAGAGCTAGCGATGTAGTATTGCTGTTAAGAAGTAAACTCTTTCCATTATTAACTACCTTTTCCAGGGCTGAAGGTTCCTAGTTCCAAAACAAATTCCTCAGTGTTGTTCAAGTGTTCTTAATAGTGCAAATAATGTAAATTTTGTGTATCATACATAATAGCTCTTGTGTTGGGTTACAGCCAACAGATGGCATAATGGAATGGACATTTTGGTCTTTTCCCTGTGCAACACTCATTTACATGTATGACCCATACATCTAAATTGTTGCTTATGTGTTAAGCAGAGGAAATTTCTGGGTGCCCTGGACAAACCAAAGTGAAAGCCTTGCCTTTTTTATTAATGTGAGTAGTTTGAGGTGAAGACTTACACCAACAAGAGGTTTAAAGCTCAGTTGCCTACTAGTTCATATAAATATTACTATTAAGCTGTAAATCTGTATTCTTGTGAAGATAAAAGAACAGGAGAAAATAATTTATGGAAACATAAAATAGGATCTATGACTGTAAGACGCACTAATTTCTGGATTGTCCTTATTGCTTAGTAATTTTCTGCCTCAGAAATTCATTTCTTGATTGCAAGCAGATGCCTCTTCTTTCCCTGTGAGGAACACACAGGGCAAGGTGCGAGATTAAAAAAAGAAATCTATTGCCTTTTGAAGGGCTCTGGTGGAAAGCAGGTGTTTAAATCCTAGATAAGGAGCCACAAGACCACTATCTACTGCTTGGAAGTTTATGTGTACATGCTACTAAAGTCATATAGGCACCCTTGTTTTTGAGGGCATCCATCATACTCCTTTAGCAGAAGGACAAACAATCTTCGGTAGTTTTCTGCTATGCTAGATTTCTGTGCGGTAGGAATTTGTTGGCCTAATATAAAACCAGAAAACACTGAATAGTCCTTCATTTCGCTAATGCTACAGCAGCAATTTTCTGCATTTTAGCTTTTTTCCAGAGGAAAAGCTAGCAAGCAGTACTTAGGCTAAAATATAGTCCTATCATTTTACATAAAATATTGATAAGGAATAAACACTTAGTATCCCTAGTGTGAATTCACTGGACTTCACGAAACCCTAATATATGGATTAAGAAATGTTAACATAATCCTTTTATGGGAACTAAAATCAATTACATGTCAGCTTTGTAGTATTATAAATGTATTTAGTCAGCATAGAATTTTTCCAGCAGCGCTCGTTGCAGATTGAAATTGACTAACCAGATGTTAAATATTAAATAGAACTAATCAAAGTATGGTTCAAGAGATTTTAAAAACAATGATCAAAGAGAGCTATTTATTACCTGATTCATGTTTCTATTCAAACACTACTCCTATGATGTTATATCTACCTGAATTTAGTTTGCTGCAAGCTCTTAATTTTTTTCGGTTAACATGAATGAGAAATATAATTCAATAAAAGTATGTTAATGCATTACCATAGGCAGAAAGGCACAAAGCTCAGGGAATTGCAAGCAAAATTTGCTGTAACAAAGTGTATGTTAGGAATAAAATGAACGTTATGAACGTTAGGCCTCACCTGAAGATGGCCAAATGTAGAGATATGCTTTCCATCAATTACACATTATATGAGCTATTAAAAAAAAATAAGTTATATATTGTTTTCATGATAAATTTCATGCATAACTTAAGCCATATTGTAACAATAGAAAGAATAGCTCCTGTCTGTGATGTGAAAGCAAGAGTGGCCCAGTCATTGTAAAAGAAAATCATGGATTATTCTTAATTGCAGAATTGTTTTAACATAGAATGGGTAAGTTTATGCTCCCAAATCCACAAGAAGTCATATAATTAGCCTTTTTGTTTTCAAGGGGGTTGAGCAATTCACACTGAATCCAGGAGAAGTTCAGGGGAGGGGCTGGGTGCTCCTCTACCTTGCACTGCACAAGGACAAAGCAGCTCTCCATGTAAAATTGAGTAAAATGGATCAAAGGAATGTTCTTTTGTACAAGGCATAATCAATATGTGAAACACATTATCTTAAAAGTAGGCAGGAGCCATGCACCTGGTATTTGTTGAAAGAATATAACTTAAAAGCATAGTTGTACAAAATGACTACATGCTCTGTTGAGTTTGATAAAATAATTTTAGAGTGTCTGTCACTATCCATTTTATAGTTTAAACACATACAAGTCATCAGAAATAGTGGAAAAATGTCTTTTCTAGAGGAAATTTGGTTACTTTTTTTTATTGAGTTTATGTCTTGATTTAACCAGTGGTAGATGTTATCAAAGGCAGATGATTCAAATGGATAGAATACTGTGCTGATTGTTTGTGGCTTCTCCTGTGGTTTCCTCACATCATCACTAACACCACATCAGGAAAAATCACAGCAAATACAAAACAATTGTCTGTGATTTTTTGTTCTTGGTGCCTCTTTCCCTCTTGAGACATATCCGTGAGGGACTTGGCATTGAGAATAAACTCCAGGTCCACAGCCAAAGGTGCTTTGTGTTGCTGAGTGGAGGAAAATGACTCACAGATCCCTGAAGTCTCTCTCTTCCTTCTTTTGTACTACAGAGAGACAGCTGGGCACCTAAATTGAGAAATCCATAGCACTGCCAGCAGTTGAGGGACAGATGCAGATCCCAGACCACAGCAAAATCTCCAGCTGTTGGATGTCAAAGTCAACAAGACCTGGATTAGCTGGATCCTTGTTGTGAGGCCGCAGCATAGCAAGTATGCCAGGATGCACCTTTGGGTTTCTAGTCAGTAAAGTTTGGTTTAGTTAAAATAGATAACAGCTCCCCCAAATAAATCTGTTCTTAGTAAGTATGTTCAGTGGCACCATTTAAAGTAAAAGAGATAACTATCACTCTCCATGTTATGTCTTTCTGGGTTGAGTCTTAGTTTTCTCCATCATGGCTTTCCAGAGTGGCAAGATTATTTTCCTCATAAAGCTGCAGACTCCATGCCACCCCTCTGGTCATGAAAAATGTCCTCCCCTCAAGTCTGGATCTGCCTTTCCTCACCCTTCCCACTGCAACCAGTTCCTTTGCTCCTTAGCATTCCACACCACTCTGCATATATCTCTGTCTTCCCATCTTTAACTATTTCCAAAACTTCACCTGGAAAGAAATCTCATTCTCAAGAAAGATGCAGCCCTCTCTTTTCAGAAGGTTCGCCTCTGCCAGAGTTGAGATGACAGAAAAAAATGGACAGGAAGCCTTCCTTTTCAGTGCTTAGGGAACAAGTTTTGTGGAAAAGAAACACACACACATATATAGATATTATTTGTATATGCATTTGCCTATACATATACATATGCATATATATAAATAATGTTGACTAAGATAAATATATATGTTTAAACACACACAAAATTAAGAAGAGACAGAGCAAATCAAACATTGTACCTGTTCTCACAAAGATACATTTTTTCACTCAACTCTTAGGAGTTATGATGGTAACCAAAATGCAGAATTAATGTCCAATGGTCGTTAGACAAATGGGAATATTTATGAAAGCTGTATGAAATCAAATGCAGTTTTCATGAATAAAAATCTTTCTCTAATCTTACTCAGAAAAATTCCTAAATTCCTTTGCTGAATTTCTGCTTCTCTCTGCCTCAGGCAGAGGCATAGAAAATTACAACTTCTTTATTCAGATTTTCCAAAATTTAGAGCAGCTGGAAACAGTGTCGCATTTATGGAAAGTGCTAAGCATCCTTAATTCTAGGTACTTTTGCCACCAGTTTAGCAAATTGTTTGTCTAGCCTTGCACTGAAAAGCATTTAGGATTTTCAGTTTTAATGAACAGCCAGAGAATAACACCACTTCTGCATAAAGGATCATTTTAGATCAAGTTTTATGTTTAAGTAGAACAAAAATTATTTTTCTGTGTGTTAGTCTCTCTTTTATGGTTAAGAAATATTAAATAATGGATTTTTTTCCCACAAATACTATGGTAAAACGACTTAGTCAAACCTGGGTAGTCCTTGGGAAGTAAAAAGCAAACTAACCACTGTACATAAAAGCTACAAAATGGTTTACTTTTATTACTCTTGTACAAAAAGGTCCCAAAGCCTCAGAGCTATGATTCTTCAAATCACTGCTTTCTAAGCTTGACTGATTGATTTAAAAGCTTGCAAGAGATTTATAA
This sequence comes from Sitta carolinensis, assembly GCA_032173965.1. NCBI lineage: Eukaryota > Metazoa > Chordata > Aves > Passeriformes > Sittidae > Sitta > Sitta carolinensis. The sequence goes on from CM063283.1 coordinate 36,693,592, forward strand.
TGATTCACTGTGTAAGCCACTGATTTTATATTTAAGTCAGAAGACTGCTTTTAAATGACAGAAAACTTTAGACCTAACATTGGACTCAGCAGGTGATCCACTGTTTGCTCAGAATTAAAATGGCATCATTTTGCTGGCACAAGTGTTTGAAGTGGGGTTTTAAAGCACAGGCAGAATGCAATTTATCTAAGATTATTGCAGAAAGCATTGAAATCTATGCCAGAATTTTCAAAGTTCCCCCTCTCTGTGTTTAATGTGGTAGGTATGCAAATAGCTGGATGATCAGTATTTTTCCACAGGTATTCTCAAAGATAATTTTAAGCACCTGTCTTTAAAGATTCTGTACAGATGGCCAGAATTTGAAACAAGATTAATTACTCTAGTAATTTTGTGTTGGTCTACAAGCAGAATTATCTTCACTGGCTGATTGATTGTGGGATAAAGGGACAAAAGGAGACTGCTGTACAGTGGAAGTAACAAATCATGTATACTCCAGTACTCCTGAGGAGTGAAAACAGAAACAGGAATAGAGGAGGAAGCAATGAGGAAAGAGAGGTGATTGCTTCTTCTGACTGACCTTGACTGTTCTGCAGTGTGAGATTGGTTAGACAAAACAGCAGATTTGGTGAGGTCACTGTGGTTTTTAGCCACAAGGAATAGCACACTTGGTAGGGATACCTTGTCAAATACACTTCTCCTGTGTGGTAGGGCCATACAGGGCAAGGTAATGTGCTAGTCAGCCTGCATTTGGGGGGATTCAGGCTTGCACCTCAGTGTTGCTGTGGTGAGTGACAAACGACACGAACCTCATTTAGGAAAAATCATCTGACTCCAATCCTTTATTCAAAAACTGACCCCCTTTATATATCTTCTAGAACAGGCCATCTCCTTGGTCAGAAGAGTGCCAGAACTCTTCATCCCATTGGCCAAAACCAAAAGACACAGAGAACATCCGTCCCACAGACAGGAATCCAAAAGATCACTCTTGTTACAACACTTCCAATGTTTATGTCAAACCTGTGAGAACCAGGTCTTCCTGAACCAAAACATCATGAAGAAACTGAGTCTAGAAACTCAGAAACTTCAGGCCCAGGAGCCTCAGACTACACCTCAGGTGTTCCCCATCTTTATCAGGATGGCAAGAAAGTATTTGATGTCAATACCCTGTTCAAACTGGTTTTACCAGCAGTAACCTCTATTAACTATCTACTTGAAACGTCTATATTTTTGGATGTGAGCACTGACATTGTTACTAGCTTGGCATGGAAAAACACTTTGGACCACATCAATATGATAAATCTGGCACCAAACCCACAAAATTATTTTGACAGGATATCCTTCCTATTCTTCCCCTTCACTCTTCAGGCAGTGAGGTTGCCTCTGAGGTCCCATTGCCTGAAATTCTGGATAAAGTAAGTTGCTCCAAGAACCTTTCTCTCTGTTTGGGGACACTGTCACAGGCATTTTCTTGATATTTCTTTCTCCAAGATACATAAAAGTGACGTAGAAATTGTCTTCCAGATATAGGGCTGTAAGTGCAGGATGGAAAACTAAGCGATACATTAATTTCTAAAGAAGATTGAAATAGCTTCAAACAGCATTTTGCCAAAAGTAACGTGATTTATGAGTAATTAGTGGATAAGGCCTTTCTCAGACGGTAAAAGTCTAGAGATTAGAGCTTCTTGAGATGCACATCTGTACATGGTATCATACACGACTGTCTCGGTATAGAGGAACATTTCAAAAACTTTTCTAAGAACAGCAAAACCCGAAATTCCTTTTTATGTGCTTCCCAACTCAACAGATCACACAGGCTTGGGAATGATAATACAGCGGAACAGATACATGTCCAACCCAGAAATATGTCCCTTGGTAAAGGTGACAAATAGAAAAACACTATTTTATTGCTCTACTTGTCAAAGTGCTACTTACTTTCTATTTTCCTGGTACAAATATTGAAGATCAGTGTTGTTGTTTTGATTTCTTTTTTCACATAAACTTACTGCAAGGCAGTAAGTCAGGCCACTTCTCTGTAGTCTAAGAGGTAGAGACCGACACATTACAAACAGATGTGGAAGAGAAGGGCCCAGTTGTGTGTGATTCCCTGTGCATCACTGAAAACGAGTCTTTAAATCAAAATTTGTGAAAAAAGTGATAAGAGCAAGCACCAGAGCTCTGGACCAAGCCATAGCTGTGAGTTGAATTACACCACAAGTAGGGAAAGCAAAACTTCTATGCTATTGGTTCCTTGTATTTAATTCCTCAGCAGATGGCAAAATCCTGCCTATAGCTACCTACTTACTCTTGATTACTCTTTCTTGATGGCTTAACATTTTATAGAATGTTTTTCCAACCGTTTCTGCAACCCAGCTCTTAAAACCTCATGGGAATATTTTGTCTTATGGCCATTTTGTGACTTGGTGTCACTGGTATCTCGTTCTAACCTGGTATTTTAAAGCTGGTACTTTCCAGCTTATAACTAAATGATAGATGTTTAGTTCTTAGTTTGTCTTATTCTGAGAATCTGATTGAATTGCACACACTATTTATCTCTCTACAAATTGGCTGCAAAATCTTTTTCTTTAGAAGGCAGATTTTAGTCACTTTATCTCTTTGGAACCCAGGGAGTAATATTTTATATTTGAAACTTTGAAGGTGAAAAATGTAAGCCTATATTAAATACTTCTGGAAAATCTGAAGAGAAAAGAATTATTTTTTTCCTAAATTCAAGAGCTTTTCATTTTCTGAAATGTTTATGAAATGTCTGCTGCCTGTGCCCCTACACCCCAAAAGTGAATAGATGCTAAAACTTGTTAGTTTTATATTATATATATTTATTTGGGAAAAAACCCAAACCACCAGGAAAATTATCTGTATTAACTATTTTATGTTGATGGTTTTTTCTTTTCCTTGTTTAATGATGCATGCCTGATAGAAGAGATGTTTGAAAAAATTCAGGACCTGTCATAGTTTCAATCAATTTGTTAATTTTTTTTTTTTTTGTTTATAATTAGAGATAGGAAGCCAATATGTGTTTGATGCAATTCTTTTGCAGTCACATCCTAACCCTCAGTGGTTTCTGAGCACTATGGAAATACAAACAATACAACGCATTTGTTTTTAATTATAAGTGAAGATTCAGGTTGCAAATGATTTGCATTATAGCTCTTAGCATAGGCTAGATTTACAGCAAACACATTAAAATAATTAACATTATTCTTAAATATGAGTCAGTAAAATTGAAAGTGACAGACACTAAGCTGATGAAGGTAATAAAAAAACCTTAATCTAGTTGAAGGTGGCTGAGCAATACAAAAATACACCTTTGCACAAAGCAAACATTTCATGCCTGTAAGTATTCAGAGAAACTCTCCTAGGTGCATTGGAGCAGACACTGCCACTCCTGCACCTGCCAGGCTAAGTCTAGGCTCAGTCTGAGCTGACCCAGCCTTTCTGTATTTTCAGATCCTCAGGAAAAATGATGGCACAGAGCTGCTCAAAAGGCTCTATCCTTGCAGCGCCTTGGATCAATACCTGTTTTCAGAGAGCTTTGAGGCACACGGTGAGCTACAGGACAGGAGAGGGAATAAAGCTGAATTGTCAGTTACTTGAGGGTAGGGAGACCTGTGATAGATGGCACCTGGTTGATGTGTTTTCTGGCTAGTTTTTCATCAATGTATGTCATCTTCCTTTTAAAGAGGTAGCCAAGAAAGGAAGCCTAAAAGAAGGTATTTCTTTCCTTTATTTTGGTGGATGAACAGGAGTTGTGGGCTACAAAGAACTCTGCTCATCCCTGGGAGCAAGTTCTGGGACAATTTTCACAGGTGTTGCTGTTGGCAGGGAGGGAATGAGAGGCACCACAGGCATGGAACCTGTGGGGTGCTTGGGATGGTGATTGCCCATGGAAAGCAGGAAGCTGACAAGCAGCCAGAGCACTGAAGTGGGGAAACTCTCCCAGCTTCTCCCAAGGATCTGGGAAGACACACAGAAATTGCTGCAATAGAAAAGCTGTTGGCCAAAGTACAAGCCAGAAGAAAATGACACATCTTGCCAGCGGGCAAGAAGGATAGTGGTTTATTAACCCTTTAATTTCTATTTGCTGTAATTTTCAGTGTTTTTATTTAAAAAAAAACCAGAGAGTTTGGGTTTGGAGGGGTTTGTTTTGTTTTTTTTGTTTTGTTTTGTTTTGTTTTTTTTAAGTGAAAGTGAAGGGCTTATGAAAATTCAGCTGAAAGACTCTGGGTGAGTTGGGGTCCTGTATCAGTACTGTATTAGTCAGGAGGGGCAGATGTCCATTACACAATGATATGTCAGCATCTTTCTTCTTTGATTGTAGACTTTTATTTATGTGAATGTTTATGTGCAGTCTTGTTGCACAGAGGCTTTACAAGGGCAGGACTTTGCACCTTGCAAATAGCATTATGTGTAAAACTCTGTTGACGGCACTGTATGGAAGCTGCACTGTCCTATCCTCTTTTTCCACCCAGACTGTCCTTTCTGGCTGCATGGATCCCCTTCCCTACCTGCCACCTGGAGATGTATACTACAAAGCATTGCAAACCATTGGTTCGTCACGCATAAAGTAAAAGTAGGAGGCACAAGTGACAGCCACATTTTAGTCAGCATGAAATAGAAAATTGAGGCAGAGTCTAGACATGTTTTTTGCCTGCTGGTTGTTTTGCTTTGACACACATAACAACAAACATAAAGAGCATGCCAGTGTTTCTGCTTTTGAACTGGGCTGCATTGAGGATTGCCCTCTTTGTTCTTTCTACATTTCTGTGACTTGAAAAAATGTCCAAATACCTTGGTATCCAACTGGTGTAAATACACCATGGCTGATGTAATTCAATCAAAGAGCTCAAGATCTAAACACCTGATAACAAGAATTGTTGTGTGAGTCTTTCATATCTGTGTAGATGCTAGAGGCTGATACCATGTGGCAAGAGCCAGGAACCGGTGTAGCTGCAAGGAAATGGACCCACAGAGACTGTGCCAGCTTATCTCACCTGTGCAGAGGTATGAGCCCTTGGAACAGATGAGTGTTGTGAGGTTTGAGAACTGCGTACCCTGTATGATCAAACAGAATAAAAGTCACTCATATATTTGCCGTGTTTTACACGTACCTAAAAAGTCTGGAAGGAATTCTGCTAAATGTAACTAAGTTTCAGCAATAAGGAAGAGTAACTATAGTTTTGTGATCAACTAAAAATATGCATCAAAGAGTGTGGAGGCAACCAAATAATTGTATTTACCACAATAGGTTATGGCTTCCTTCAATAGCTTGGAAATCCAGGGTGAGGGATATGAATAGTTAATGAAAACATACAAAGGAGCCAGATGGGTTTTGAGATCCATTTCAATGTATAGAAAATAAAAATTGGTGAATTTTGAAGATGAAATTTAATCTTAAATTCAGTTTTTTATTTTTGTTGCATGATGTCACCATAACCCCTAGGTGGTATTCAAACTTTATAAATCAGGTTTGTCTGTTATTTATTCTATTTGTCATACATTTGATGTGTAGCGCAATTTTCAGAGATTAAAATGATATATCCCTAATTCTTGGATGCTCTTTGATCATGTTTATTCCTTTGCTCCTTTAAACATTGCTGAATAATTGTATATGCATTCACAGGCTGACAAGTACATTCCCTGTTTGATGGACTAATTATGGAAGCACACTAGTGTCGTCGTAGTTTGTAACTAGCTCTGAGCTGTAAGGCCAGTTTTGATCTCTCGCCTAACTATACTGAAATAAATCCCTGCAAAAGAAACTTAAGTTATATGGTATGGTTGGAAAAAAAATTGTGAAGTTTTTTGGCTATTGCAACACTTAGTATTTTAGTGTTAGAGATTTTTTTTCTACCTTGTCGACATCTCAGAAATGTTGCTTATCTCTGTGCAGGGAGAGTATGTCACGTTGATGTTGTTACTCTTGGATAAGTTTAGCCAGTTCTGAATGAGTTTCAGAGAGCCTATTAAATCTATCAGTCATACAAGGGGGAATTTCAGCATTTCACTAGCAATATTTAGAGGATTTTGTACAAGTTTCTGCAAGACTCCAAGAACAAGCACCCAGACTCCAGAGGGTGGGTTATTCTCCTGCATGACCTACCTGTCTTTGTATAGAGTTATACTTCACATCTCTGTGGAACAGAAGTGCTAAATAAACCTTCCAGAAATGAGTTCAGAATAGCAGTGTCACAGATAAACCTTTGATATTCCTTGAAATTCCAAAAGAAATGTGTTATGAAGTTGTATTTGTGTGAGCAGAGCCGGCCCCGGACCTGTATCCGGTAAGAGACTTTGCTCTGGGCTAAATGATGATGCTATAGCTGTATTTAACAGCTGTTAATCTCCCTGGAGTAAAATCAGCTGATGTTGCTGGAAAAAGCTGGATTTCACTCAGGAATATGCTCTAATGTGGTATCTAGTAACAGCCATACTTCTGATCCATCACAAGGCACTGCAGGGGCAGAAGACACAGTGGGATGGGAATCAGCCAAGGTGCAGAAACACATTCATTGTCCTGATACACACCACACACACACACACACACACACACACCACACCCACACACACACACCCCGAGGCGCTCACCTGCCAGTGTCTTACTGGGATGCAGAGCCCTTTGGACCCTTCCAGCCTCCTCACACAGAAGAGCTACCCAAGGTTGCAGGAATGCTCATTTAAGTACCAAAAAAATCAGACTACTAGAACATTAAAAAAACCCACCAAAACAAAACCAAAATACACAGAGAAGTTTGTTGGTAAGGGAAAAATCCATCCCATCCCTCCTCACACCTGGCAATCACTCTTTCTATCTGCAACACAAGAAAGCAGGCAATTAGACGCAAAGAGAGGCTGCAGCAGGCAATTGTAAGCAGCAAACCTTCTGAGGATTGGGGTTTCTGTCAGGAAACTCACTGAAGGGGAACTAGTAACTGGCTCAATTAAAGGGAAAGATGTTTCTAGGAACTTTCATCTCTAACATTGTAATTCTGGTATAGTGTTAGACTCTGCTTGCACTCAGAATTTGACTTGTTCTGTTACCCGGTAGAGGGGTAATCTGTATTTTGTGTTAATACGCTTACACTGATGCAGTTTAACTATGGATACAGTTACATATCCACACATGGCAAATGTGTGTGTTTACATGTATATGTGTATGGAATAGTTAGACACAGGTATAGATTTGAAAGTTCTATATGAGAGTAATCTCTTTGCATTCTGTAAGAGTGAAGTTCTGCTGTGTATGTACACATACACATTCTGACGGTATTCACACCAGGGTGAGGGCCATACTAGCAGTTTTGGTTTATATTTTTTGCTGTCCAGAATGGAATTTTACTTTTCACATTTATTTTGATTTTGACAGAAGGTGAAGAGTAGAGGCAGTTACCAAAGGAAAAATCTCTGCATTCACTAATAGAGCTCCTGTTTGAAGACCTGGCTTAGGAAGTTTTAGCAAATAAAGTACTGTTTTGTCAGGGTAAGCTCTATTTATACTGGAAAGGCTTAGTAGAATAAAACAACAAACCATACATGATCTGGAAACCTCACCAGGGGTTGCACCACTTCTGCTAGTGTAGCTTTTCTGGGCAGAGAAAACCCCACTGTGGAATTCTTTCATGCCACTGGACAGGAAGGTTTAATGAAAAGGAGGCATGTATGGGTCTGCTAGTTTGGCACTGAATAAACATGTTCCTAATTATCCCTAATATAATTTCCCCTAATACTTTTGACCATTTTTGTGTCAAATTATGTGGCTTATTCCACAGACACTCTAGCTGATTTCTAAAACCCTGTTCACACACCCTACTGTTCTTTTCCTAGGAGATGAAATATGAAAAAAAACCAAACTGAATTTCAGTTTTCCAAGTTGCAATGTCATTCTGACACACTGTTCATTAATACAGAGTGTAGTGGTGTGGTAAGAGCTATTAATTCAATTTCTTTCTCCTGGTCTTTTTTTTTGTTTCCCAAGGAAGCTCATTCTGTTTCATCTTTTGAAAGTCTAATAAGTATTTTGAACAGGTTAGAACTATAAATCTAGTATTGCTAAATCCTACAGAAAAAAAATTGCTTATGAAATATATTGATTACAACTGATAATGATTTTTCCACCCTCTCTTCACTGGAAGCAAATAAATAACTATGGAAGTACAATGGCATTGTCATGGCTGGAGCTTTTGCTTTAGTACACTATAGAAGTCTGTGAATACCCTTAGCAATAAGTCTTATTTTCAGTGTGATAATGTTCATTGTCTGTGCTTCTAAGTTCTGACTGAATTTGATAGTGAATGCTAGTGATTAACAATTACATGTCCTCAGAATTTCTGATTTGTTTCCTGTGTCAGGACTGTGAGTCTATTAAGAAGCGATTAGGGAGGATCTCCTTCAAGTCTCCTTCACATCAAGATTCTCCCTTTTTTTGGTTCAGTTAACTTGAGGTGGGAGTTGACTGTGATATTTTCTACATTTCACCTTCCGAGGTTATGGGCACTATTCATATGCCAGATCTCCCTCTGAGATGAATAAGTACGACTTTTATGAATTTTTCTTCACTTGTAGAATTTAATTTACATGAATAATTAGAAAGGGATGAGTTAAATCTCCTATTAAAAGAGGTAGCATCCTTTTGGTAGCCTATTGTCTGGCTTTGGAACCAGTTGTTTTTAAAAGGATTTGGGCTCTTCTCCATTGGGATTTTCCTCTTTGTAGTTTTGCCTTGATCTAAATCAGCAGATTGTAAAGCAGATTTTGGGACAGAGTCTGACAAATACAAACTCTTATCTGGAGAATTAAAGGGACTTTCAATTTTCCCTCGGAAATGTTTGCTGGCTTCTTTTTCTGATGTGGCCAGGATTTGCTACTAGATTTATGACAATGTTGTTTAATTCATACATCAAAATAAATAAATTAAGTGCTTAACTTCATTTAGTTCTTTGTGCCATTTCCTGTGCTGTAAGGGCTTTAATGAGCCCAGCTGCTCTGTAGAATTGCTGAGGGTGGAAGCCGGCCTGGGAGGGGAAGGAACAGCTTCTCTTTGAAGTGCTGTCATGGCAGGATCACTAAAGCAAGGCTTCGAAGGGGAAATTCCTGTTTCCCTTCCTATTCTACTTCAGTGGTCTTGACGGCAGCAGTTAAACAGGAGCAGGGCTAAGGTTTTCAGACTTGACTTCTCAGCCATTTGATGCCAAGCTTACAGTGGGTACTGGCGGAGGGGGGGGGGGGCGGGGAGAGAGAAAAAAAAAAGAAAGGAAAGAGAGGAAATAAAATTAAAAAAAAAAAAAAAAAAGTGGGGGGGGGAAGAGCAAGATGTTTATAACTTCTCTGTATAGGCACCCATCCCAGAACAGTTCTCACCATCACTATTTCCTTCCAGCACTCACTACTAGAGCTGGAAATGCTAAGGTTGCCTGTTTTTCCAACAACTGGTCTTAGGCTATGAGAGGAGTTGAAGCACAGCTTTATCTGTGAGGGGTAGGGGAAGAAGAAGGCAACACCTCATGGTAGATGGTGCTTCATCGATATTCAGAGAGCTGCTCAGTGTTTCATTGGTGTTCAAAAGCCAGGTGGTATGACCATTTAAATTCAGTTGCAGCAGTTCTCCTTATCTCCCACCACTAATGTATTGCTGAACAATTATGGTCAAAGTAATTTGCAGTCTTGTGTTTGATGAGCACAATTAGCTACCCTGTGTTTTCATCTACATGTGTGTGTGTGTCTGAATAAAACAATATGACAGTCAGAGACACTGGATTACTCCCCTTCCCCACCACCCCTTCAAATTTGGAAATGCCCTGCAAGACCCTGGCATCCAGCACTGCTCAATAGATTGCCAAAAATTTTGTCCTCCTAAAGATTATTCTTAGAGACTCTCCCTTTATACCTACCCTATGCATTTATTTTAGGGTATCTTAGCCTATGAAAGTGCTGTTCTTCCTTATAGCTAATGAGAAGGTACTGGATAGCCACCTCCGGTGAGAGATTTAATTTTTTAATAGCTGAAGTGAGCTGAGATAAATCCTTTCAACAGTAACAAGTCTTAAGAAGCAATGTCGAATCAGCTGTTCTCAGCAAAGTATTTTCAAAAGGTTCCTTTTTATATTTCATGACAGAAAAAATGTCTTACTCTTGTGGAGGAAACAAAGGAAAGTACAGACAAAACCGAGACAGTAGTAACAGTGTAATGTGTCTGCTAAGAAACCTTAGCAGGATCTTTCCTCTTTCTCCTGAAGACAGTCATCATCTTTCACAGCTGAAAAGCAGGTGCTAAGCAATAACAATGTCTTACTACAGGAAGGGTATTATAAAATTTTAAACTTTAAAATGTAAGTTTTTATGCAATCTAAAACTCTATCACAGCTGTAGAGCAGAATTTGCTTATTATTATAAGGTGTTTAAAATATCTTCTGTACTTGGAATCTGTGCATCTTTAAAATATTTAGGGCCAAAACAATAGATTTTTTTTTCCTCCCAAGAAAAACATTCCAGGGAGAGATGGGTTATTTTTGTACTTCTCTGCACAAGTTTTGCAGCTTAGTATTTATGAGCATGTAGGTAGTTAAATTGGCCATGTCCCTGGTTTTTTGGAGAGGCCCAAGTACTCTGGGGAATCTCACCCTCTGTTTTGGACATATTATAGTTTTACAGTGTATGCCACAGGGAAGGGAATTGCTCTGTGCCCCCTTGGGTGGGGTGGTTTTGGAGTGGATGTCCAGCAGACCTCCTTGAACCCAACACCTGCTGCTCACAGCTGCTGGCACCTGGGACCAGGACCTGCCTGGTCCCTTCTAGTCCTGTGCTCCCAAAACCAGGTAGCTGCCTCGACACTACTGAGCTGCTGCCTCTTTCCTGATACACTATTGGTTATGCTTAAACACATACTAAGTGTGGATTGATTTGCAATCTTTGCATGACACCTCCGTTTATTAAAGAGGACTTAGTTTAAATAGCAGTGTTCAACAGTGTCATGAATATTTTTTGTTTGTTTGCATTCTGTAAAATTGTGGGGTAGCATTGGCAAACTTTCTGTTCTATACCTATGTCTATAGTAGTCAGACAAGCCCTTGGAGTGCTTGGTTGCATAGCCAAGATGGTTAGATAATGTAAGATAATTTGCATTATTTCAAATAAAACATACATGTATGCTTGACTTTGCAAAGCCAAGAGCTCTAAAATGCTTTTTTTTTTTTTTTTTTTTTTTTTTTTTTTTTTTTTTTTTTTTTTTTTAATCTTAAGCATTTTTGCATTAAATTTGTTCATCGGTACACTTTGGGGGTGTTTCTTAAAAGCCAGCTGTATTACAGATAACAAATTGCTCCCAATTGAATATTGTTTTCTGATCCTTCTAAGGAACTTCTTTCTTCTAATGGAAAGACCTAAAGGCATTCTGAAAGCTCAAAGGAGTGAATGGAAGATCTTTTCCTTTGATTTTTACACATCTGTAATATCAAGAACTACTCAGCTCATTCTTTATTCATCTAAGTTTGCCCAAGAATCATAGAAGATACCTTAAATGTGCTCTTTGGCCTGAATTATGATACAGATAATACTCTGAAATACAACATACTTCACCACAGAGTAACCAGGTAGCATCAATTCACATCAGCGCTTTTGCTATACATGAGTGTGCAAGTCTCTATCCTTTTTTCTCCACCTCTAATTTTTGGCTAGTCCATAAACAGAGAATCTGTTATTTTTGTATTCTCAAGTGATTTTGAAAAATTAATTCAGAATTTCATTCTGGCTCTTTTTGCTTTTGATATTTTTAAGGAAAAAGGAAAAATTAATACTTGTTTTGCCCCTCAACTTCAGAAAACAGTGTAAAGAAGCTGGCAGTGCCTCATAAATATTTTTCATTACTTGGGAAGGGAAATGTATCAAAGCAACCAGTTTTGATAATCATAGATTTGATGTTTCCTCCTTGAACCTTTGGTGCCACATCTGTCTTTTTCTACAGTAGCCTACCAAAAAAAAAAAAAAAAAAAAAAAAAAAAAAAAAAAAAAAGTAAAAAGAAAAAAGAAAAAGTGAATGCCAGGCTCTCCTTTCATTTTAGTTTTCCTTGTTTTCTTCTGGTGACATTTCTCATCTCTTCTCTGTCTTATTTTATGATCTGTTCAAATTCCCAGTTTATAAGGTCTTTGGTCTTGGCCTCACAGATTTGTCATCATCCATAGATTCTCAGCACCCTCTTGAAATCTCCAAGTGGTTTCTAATATCCATTTGTATTATTCTTTAATCTCCTCATCCTAGGGGAGAAGTAACATGTTCTGAAATCAACTACCTGTACACATCTCTCAGCAAACATTCATCTCCCCTTCCCCCATATAAACCCATGTGTTGAATGCCACATTTATGGCTGCTGTGACTCCTCATTCCTCTACTCACACTATCTCTCATTTATGTCCAGTGACATTGTTTATACCTACAAGAGTAACTTTTGTTCATCTCCACTTTTTTTGACTGTCTCCATAGATTTGGCATCTAAGTTGGTTCTACACCCCTAGATGTCCTTGTTGCTTCACTCTCTGTTAGACCCATCCTTAATTACAACTCTCTGGCCTTTTTTGACCCTTTTAACTGTTATTTCATTACTTATGCTGAGTCAAAACATTGACTTTCACATCTAAAACATGTTAACGTCTAAAAGATAAAATTCTTGCTTTACAAGAGCTAATTCTCTTTGGTATTTACACACTTTGAATGCCTGTCATTAGATGCCATTAGCACAAAGCCCTACGCATGTGTTGGGTCTTGGGTTGCTGGTTTTGTATACAACATTTATGTTCAAAAGTTCTAAACCGCTTTTCCCCCCATTTTTAAGTGTAATTTCTTTAAAATAAATTGCATTTTTATGTGGCTTTGTTTTGATGTGGCTTCTGAGTTGTATAATGTAGTTGTGTTTTGTGTAAAAGAACAGTTCCTTTTATGGTTGTTTTTTGTCCTGTTGTATAAAAAATAAAATAAAGCCCAGCACTTCAACAGTGATTAATCCTAGAAGAAAAAAACAACCCTTGTGAGATAATTATGAAAGACACATTTGGTTAAAAGTTCAGTAAATATTTTGTGTTATTTTGCTTCTTAAAATTCTGGGTAAAAATCAGATGAAGGTGATCATTTATGGTCAAGTTAAAAACTAATAAAAATAAGTCTGACAGAACATTGACTGCTTCAGGAACTGATATTTCATACCAGTTAACCACTGATTATCTTTAGATGAAAAAGAAAGAAAGAGATTAATCAGCCATCACACAATGACAATTAGACAGAGAGAGCAGAAAGGGAAATTCTTTGGAAAACTCTGTGGAGGTACGACAACAAGGGATAGAAACAGATTAATATTTTTAAACGTTATTTATGAAAAATGTATTTAAAGAGGGAAAAATAAGGACCACAGGTAAATGCAAAAAGCAGGGAAATGCTGGTAATAAAAAATACTTGTTTGTATAAATACCCTCCTGTTTTATGTTTTGTTTGTTGTTTGGTTTTATTTTTAAACAGATGTATGTTCTAGCATCTTTATATGTCAGCAGCAGAAGGGGATTCATTATGATTGCTAGTTTCCTGTGGTGGTGATACATCAGGTACATTTTCATCAGTACTGCTGCTAGTACCATCAGCTAAAGAGAAAATTAAGAAGAAAATTATTTCTTTCTGTAGTCAGTATGGGTCTTGATTTCAGAGTCAAATCCCAAGAGGGCCTAAGCACCTATACTTCCCATTGATTCATTCTTTTCAGACCCTCTCAGGATCTGGGTAGAGTAATAATGTCACTACACTGCTGTGCTGGCCTGAATGCAGTGTGCTAACATGCAGTGCGCTTTGTTCATCAACAAGGCATTGTGTTGGTTTTTTAGTTATTTCTAATTTAACATTTTTAGTCCTTCCAGTTCATTACTCAGTCAGGAACATCATTGTCTAGTGTACTTCCTCACTGTCTTCTATCTCTTCCTCTTGCATTTAAAGGAATAGTTACTGATTCACTATAATCAGTAACATTTCATCTGCTTTCATTTGTTCCTGTACCGCTAGCTGTTTCCTCAATTTCATTATTATCAAATAGCTCTTCAGTGATACACTGCTGTTCCTCATCTTCATATTGATAATTTTATTTTCACATGCATCATCCTGATTCTCAACATCTTCAGCGCAGTCCTCAGAAGATGAGTCATTTGCAGCAGACAGATTTTCATTACTGGAGTCATCTTTAGAGTCAGGATGTGTTGGTCTATTCTCAGGGATATTGTTTGCTCCTCTGTTCCTTTCATTATATCTTGGAAGAGGTGTGCTTGATGTACTTGCTTGGTCATTATCCAGATAATTAAAATCAAATGTACTTATTTTGTAGATTAAACAAGAACATTTTTTATTATGATTGTTTGTGTTTGAAGCTTTAAAAACATCTTAATATAAATGTTGAACTTAATTCCACCAGCTATTTAAACATTTAATGTAAGAAATATTTTCATTCAATAGATAAAACAATGTTAATTTTTAATAGGTTTGCTTCACTGAAATATATATGTTGACATAGCATAATTTTGTACAAAGTGGAGCAAGATACAGAAAAGTGGAGGTACTGGTAGCTTCTGGGTAAAGATTGTCATTTGCATGTGTTAGAGCAGTTACTGGTGGGGACCAGAACAGGTAGAAGGTAAGGGAGGTAAGTGTGGCTGCAAGGTGTGTGTGGGTAACCTTTGTAGCCAGAAGGCAGAGAGGAAAGGGCATATATGTTATAAAGCAAAGTTGTCAGAGTCTGAGACTGTCCCAGCTGACCTGCCCAGCCTAAGGAGGTTATGTTGACTCCCTCCACAGTCCTTGGAGAGAACTTCCTGGAGGGGTGTGTTCAATCACCAGTTTCTGGGAGGTCAGCCTGATCAACAGGTAACTGACCATTATTTTTTAATATCTAAGTCACACTGAACTTCGTCTGTAATTGGCATGAAACACATAATACTTTGACTTCCCTTGAAGATTTGCTTTTTTCAGTAACTCCACATTGTTGTTTTAATTGCCAATAATATGGAATAGTTTGAAATTCTCAAGTATTTAAAAATAATTTTAGTTAAAAGATCAGTTTCCTGCTAGATAAGTTTTACGATGTTCTTTGACTTCAAACACAATGAACTTTGCAGTGTACTAAAAAAAATGGCAAGCTCTTCAACTATGGCTTCTGGCAAATGGTAATATTTCTGTTAAATCCTACCTAAAATTTTCTGGGGTTTTTAATTTTTAATTTTTTTTTTTTTTTTAATTGAGTCGGAGGAACCTCAAGGATCATCTGGTTCAAACTTTCTTGGCAAAACCACATTCATGTTGACTCCACACCCCGTCCAGCTGATTCTTAGAAGTGCCCGGTGTTGGAGAATCCACCATATTATTCCATTCACATTGTGGAAAATTTTTCTCTTGTATCTAATTAGAATCTCCCCAGGAGTAGCTTGTATCCATTAAGCCTCATCTTTTCCTTGTATCTCCTTGTAAATACGGAGTCTCCATCTTTTTTTTTTAAGGGGTCAAGCTTCTATGATAGTTCACAAACCAACTCTTCATTCACTGAGGGTAGGTTTGTGTTTCCATCAATGTGAGTTTATGTTCTGAGCACCAAGGGTCCAACAGTGCTGGTAAAGACAGAGGTGAAGAAAGAAGTTGAGAACCTCTGTCCTTTCAGTATTACTGGTCACTAATTCTCCTCTCCTGGCTTTTTTTTTTTGTTGTTGTTGTTTTTGTTGTTGCTTTTGTAGGCATTTCCAAATCTGGGGGAGTAGATTTGACCTATGGAATTTTATTATGCATATCTGTAACACTGTTATGAAATTTGAATCAATATGTTCTGTAGTACTTAATTCTCATCAATGTCAGCTTCCCTAAAATCACTGCGCTTGTATTTTCTTGTACGTATTGTGTCCTCCTGACTTAATATTTCTAATACTGTTTGTACAAGATGTTCTGTAGATGCAGCCTTATGGTGCTAATCATGCTTGGCTCATTCCCTTGAACTGGATCCAGAATAACCTCATTTTGCATTATGGTTATCCTCTTTGAAGAGTCCTTATATCCAATACCGGGATTTAAAGTCTCAAAGAGTGTGATCTAGTTAGGGCCATTCCTTCTTCATATTTTTACATAAAGTAGGGAGGGAACTAAAACACTGTAAGGACTCAGTTAAGGGAAGTACACTGATAGATAGCAGTAAGTTTTTGCCAGCATTGGCCTATTATATTTGCTTTTGGACATCCTAGCAGTTTTTTGTCTTCTTTTTGTTCATAAAATTTCTTTTGTGCACTTTTTTGGGGCTTTCATTAAAAAAAAAAAAACAAACAGATGCCAAAAACAAATCAATCAATTAATCAACAAACAAACTATAACCCAACAAAAATCAGCAACTTTAGAATGTCTGGATTTAGAGTTAGAACCGGATAAAATATCATCCAGTGCCCTTTAATGTACATTACCATCCCGGAAATTTATTATGGATTGTGAAAACAAGCTCTTGCCTTGAAGTTCTTTGAAGAAGAATGGTCATTTCTGTGTTTAGATACCAAGGATTTTGCACATTTCTGAGCCTCTTGAGTTTTTGCACACAGTCTCGCTCTTCCGAAACACAGATATTTAATTTTTCATTCTCTATTTTGCTGTCTAAGTATTCTGTATTATTTGATTATTTGTGGGTTGTATATAAATGTAAAGATAGTGTCACAGAGAGTAGTAACATAAAGAAATCATGCTCATGGCATTAAGAGTGCCTGAGAATTACCAGCAGACCTTTTGTTTTTGATGTACCATCTTTTGTAATACAACACGCCCTCTTCTGAAAACAACGTAGAATTCAGGAAAATAAGGGAACCTTATATTTGAAAATATGCAAAATTCAAACAGAATAATTTTGGACAATAATAAATTCTCTGAGAAAATGCAAAAACTGTATTCTAATTTGGTGAATGGAACAACAAAAAAAATGCTATCTTTATTACTTCTCATTTTTACATCAAACCTTTAGGATAAGAATTGTTTCTATTCAAAAAAGAAAAGTGAAAGAAGATTTATTAAAAAAAAGAATTAAGAGGATTAAAAATTGGAGTTTGAACCTCTTGCACCAAAATCATTTGCATAGCTCTAGTTGCAAGTCAAAACTGAGTCTTATCTTGTAACAACGAGGAATTGTTTCCACATTGAAGTTGATCAAAAGATATCTGAAGGTCACTTTTTCCCAATCTGGACAGTATATACGTCTCCAAAACACTCTGTTGGCATTGTCATGCCAATCTGGCCAACCAATCTGGTCAAGGACTAAGCAACTACAAAGGCTTAGATTTGACTTGGCTTGACAGGTTGTTCTAGAGCAAGCCAGGGACATTTTGGCAGGTTAGCATGTCTAAGACATGCAAGATTCAGCTCCTAATTCTGTCATTTACTGCCGCATTTCAAATGTCCCAAAAGGCCAAAGTAATTTGGAATATTCTTTTTTTCTCTGCCTCTAAGAAAGTGTGGCTGCAGCCAAAATAAACTGGGGATGCTTCCTTGTAAATGCTATTCCTATGTGTTATCCTTGAGACCAATCCAGTCAGAGTCTGGAAGGAGCTAGACTATATGGCAACAGACAATCTGAAAAATCATGGGAAAATTTTCGTGCTTTTGTGTTGACCCCATTTTATTCACTAGCAGAGTAAATCCTCTCTCTCTGGGTCAAAGCTGAGTCTTGAAAGTGAACAGTATTGCCATCTTCAGCTTTTTCACTGGTTGGATACACAAGGAAAATTTTGCAAAAGATAGGGCCTTGTTCTCAGGGAAAATTTTGGGCTCCAAGCAGCCAATGCTTACAGACCTGAGATATTTTTCTATGCTGTGGAGAAAAGCAAAACTTTATTCTCACCTTCATGCTTAGTATTTATTGCTGTTTTGGGGACTAGAGACATAGCTCTAGGAAAGATTTTGTTCATCTGGAGAGAGAAGATGAAAAACAGTAGGAATTTGTGCCATGTGGTACTGCAAAAATTTTATCAGGTTGCTATTGATTATTTTGGTGCAAGACCCCACAGTTACCTGACCAAGAAGGAATGTCTGTATTCAGAAAGTTCCACTGGAGTGGGTGGGGGGGGAAGGGTTGGAGAGGGGGAGGTAAGGCATGAAGGGTGCTGCTCTTTTTAATGAATATTCCTTCCTTATTGTTCTGTTGCTGGCTTTGCTAAAGTAAAACATTTTTATGACTGTAAAGCACTTTGTAGTCCTTAGGTAAAGGCACTATGAGTGCAAGATATTCTGAGCAGATGACTTTGAGCATCTCCTTCATTATTCTGTGAATCCATACCTCACTTGGGAAGGGAGATGCTTTTTGTGTGATTGGTGAGATGATTGATTTTCACCTGAGTTTGAAAATTTCATACATTTTTGGGAAGTGAAAAATAAAATACTTTCATGATGGTCTGCTGTAAAACATTACAGCTATTTGCCACGATGTTGACTTTCAATAACTGAAAATTAAAGGTCTACTGAAATAATTTTGCTCCCCAGTGATTTAGAGAGACCCAGTCTCACCATAATTTAGAGTCAACTTTTAGTCCCTGCGTAGTTGCATGATTTGCAACGTATTTTTGGCAGCCATCGTTGTCAAATCAATGATATTTCTTCTTCTCCTCCTAACTTTTTGGCCCTTTTCCCTCATAATTAACTTCTCCATCAGTTTTACGTTATTTAGGTCTACCTTTCTAAGGGATACAAACTCCTGAATGAAAATACCGTGCTATGAGCAGGTTTTTAACCCATTTCTTTACCTGACATGATTGTATTTCTTATATACAACACTCATATAGAAAATGCCTGTCCTCACAAATGTTCCATTTTATCTCATATTCTTAGAATACGAAAAGTAAAGCTAACCCTTCACCTCCTCAAATTTCAGAGTAAATTGCATGTTAATAAGACTTAATATTACAATTAACTTTGCTAATGTACATAATAAAGTAGCAAAATGCTCTTAATTTTTAGGAAAAAAGGAGGAAAACAGTAAGTTAATGCTGCAGCTAGGATCAAAGTGGTTGGGAAACTGCAGTTAACTTTAATCTTGTTGAATCTCTGTAAAAAGGAATCAGGATGATGCACTTGTTAGAAATAACTGATATACTCTACTTGCTGCTCTCTCTTCTATCTCTCATGTAATACCTAAGGCTACCCACCTCTTCATGAGATTTTGGTTTTCAAATAGGCAAAAAGAAAGAAAATATCAAAACTTTAACTTTCATTTTGACCCACAAATGCTCATTTCCATTAAGAGAATGTGGTCTAATTTACTGTAAAATAAATCTGATAATTCCATTTTAGGTAGTTCTCTTGAATAACGCTTATCTCAGAGAAATCTTACTTCTACAGCATGTGTTTTGCCACCAAACTGCTGCTCAACAGTTTTATCATAGACATACTGCAAAATGTTAACAACTCTGCAGAGATGGAGACCTTTGAGACCATCCCTCAGTGACTGATACACTCCTTCATCTCAATCAGCACCGTTTGGTGCCTTACAACTTTCAGAAACAGTCCTGCAAATTTAACAGGTAGGATGGTTTATCGAGATACAAAGGTGGACTGAGAGCCAGAAGCTTTAGTCTGTTTTCCATACCAGGAGATGTTAGCATGTGTGTTCTGTAACCTGAAAATAGGATGCTTATAATCTCATAGGCAGTGTATGACACAGAACTTAAACTTGTTCTCAGAGATGTGAAAAATCTGTGTTCTGTCTCAGTTATTTGAATTGCTATGAACCACTGCCATAAACCATGTCCCAGCTGTCCTAGGTGCTGGAAAAAAATCAGAACAAAAAGTTGGTGATAGATATATCAAGTTTTGAATTTCAAGCTATAAAACCACAGCAGATTGATACAGACAGATGAGGGAGTAGCAGGAAACTGTAAGTCAGTGTGATGAGAAGTGTTGCCAGTACTACCAACCCAAGTGCTGCCAGGCCTTTCTGAGGCTTGCAGCAAACGGGTTTGAAGGTGGATGTTTATGGA
Source organism: Sitta carolinensis (assembly GCA_032173965.1). Taxonomy (NCBI): domain Eukaryota; kingdom Metazoa; phylum Chordata; class Aves; order Passeriformes; family Sittidae; genus Sitta; species Sitta carolinensis. The sequence goes on from CM063283.1 coordinate 36,713,608, forward strand.
GAGCTCCCAAGCATGAGGGGTAGCATGAAAGAAAGTGTTTGAGGATGCAATAAATGAGTCATGGGCATGGGCATTGTTTGCTGGCTGGTGTTGGGATCTGACACTCTGAAATAGGGAGGGAAAAATAGTGTGGGGCTAGACCATGAAGGGCCTGGGTGGTAAACACTGTAGTTACAGGAAAGTTACATTTAAGAAGATACACATAGAAAATCTAAAAAATTTAATTATAACTTCCACCAGAGTGATAAGCATGATATTCGGCATATATACTAAAGTACTGTCCGGAGAAACTGAAAAGGAATATCAAATTAAAAACAGGATGTCTTAGCCCTGCTGACTAGAAACTTAGGAAGTGGTGTTGAAAAGAAGAAAATCAGTTTTACTGGCCAGACTTACTTGCCAGATGCAATGGCTAGAACTTAACTGCATAAACCTCATCACTGAATTTGCACTTGTGTATGCAAGATTTTTCTTAAAGTTAGGGTAGCAGGGGCCCATATGTCTTCATAACTGTTCTCCACTCCCAAAGTTAGAGGCTGAATGAGAGTAAATGAGAGACTCTAAAAAAAAAAAAAACAAACAAAAAAACCAAACAACCCAAAAAAACCCCTCAACAAACAAACAAAAAACAACCCACAAGTCCCCCCAGACAAACAAACACTAAAAACCAACAAACAAACAAACAGAAAACCAGAAAGATAAGCAGAGAAATAAGAGGAGTGGAACAGAAAACTGGATGATCAAGGGAAGACTTGATTTGAAGATGTTTGAGGAGCAAAGATCGAATGTGAACTTTGCCAGTGAGGAAACTGAAGCTACAGGGAAAGGAGTTTCAGCAGAGGGTAGAGTTTTGAGATCTAACATGGATTTGAAAGAAAATTCTCAATACTGACTGTAAACACACTCTTTGGTGAGGTTAGAGATGAAGGGGAAGAGTGATGCCAAACAGGGATGAGTGGGAGGCAGAGGGTGTGAGAAGTTTCAGCAGTGGTGACTACAGAAGTTCAGTGGAAGCATTAGATGTGGTCATGTTTGGGTAGCAACACACAGTAGCTCTGGTCACAGCAGGCTGCAACAGGCTTTGCTCTGTTCAGACCCTGATCCCACAGCAAACCCAAGCTAAATTCATTTGTCTGAGGTGCATATGATGTTAGGCAAAATGGGTTTTCCAAACCAAATACTGAAATACTGGAATGTGCTAGCAATTCAGTAATAGTACATTATCCTTTCTCTTTATAGATTCAGTATAACTTTTTTTCAGATCTTTATTGATAAACTTAGGCTTAGTGGGATCGTCTGTTCTAGTCTTACTTATATTTCCCTATAGATACACTCAAAATTCCTACTTCCCTTACAACTTAAAAATAAAATCTGAAAACGGCTATAAACCAAGAAGCATTGTTTCTCTTGCATAAAAAAAAAAAAAAATCCCCCCCAACTTTATAAAACTCCACTATACTCAAATTACACAATTAGCAGCTTTCAGTTTGACATATTTAATACTTAGAGATGTTTCCTTGAATTATTTTTTTAAAAAGACATTTTATATAACAAGTTAAAAATAAACCTTCATGGTGCTTTAGTAGCATGAACTGAGATTAAAACTTCAAAGACAATAGCAAATGTGTTGCAGTTACTGAGCATGTGACTCTTTGAAAACACTGGTCTGTAATATCAGAGTTAAATGTCAGAGCTCTGTATTTACCCCTGAATGGTATAGTTGGGCCCTGTTCAATGACATTGAGGGAACAATGCTTCATTTTATCAATTTAAATATATTTTCCTTGTGTTTTTATCCCCTCTGTTAAACAGACCTATTACAGTATGGTCAATGTGAAATGTACAACAAAGTAAAACTCCCATCTTCTTGCTGGGAACAAAATAGTGAATAAGAAGTTGAGGCTGTTCAAGATAAGGGATTTGCTTGCTGAGTAACTGGCTTTATAAACTATTGCCAAATATACACTGCAAAATAAAACTTAAGAGCTCTATACATAAATTAAAACAAAAGCTATTTTTTTCCATTTTTTTTGAATATTCAAGAATGAAATATGTGAGTGCATACTTTATTATCTAAGTGTCTCTGTTTTCTTCACTCCCTTTCCCCCTCCCCTTTATTATGGTCCTGGATTGCTACTTTTTATCTGGGAACAGAGTGTAGTATCTACAGTGAACATAGATGAGGAATAGATATGGAAATATTTTCTCAAAATCAGCTCTTGGGAAATCAAATTCATGTAAATTACTGCTTGTCATGCTAAGGATTTCTGTCTCCTTTATAACATCCAAGTTTGATGTGCCGATCTCAGGAGCTGTAGGGTAAGGGTAAAAGCTGAGGAGCTTCTTTTCCTTCCTCCTTTTGAAAGAATTCACCAATTTCTCTTGGCACCCAAGTATTGTTTATTTTCTTTCATTTGCCATTCCATCCCACAAATTACTTCAGAGTAATGTTTCAGCAGAGGTGATTTAAGATCTTGACATTTCTGCTTTGTTCAGCCAAAGGAATCCCACTGCAGATGTTCCCAGGTAAGCCACTTCTCTGCTTTAAAATTGCTGCTCAACCTTCTTCTGCATTGTGTCACCAGGGGGATCTGGACTCCAGGGCTGGGCAGGGCCACAGGCTGTGCAGCCCAATCATTCCATTTAGCACAGGCCCCACTCCAGGTGTTGGACAGTGGGCACAAGTCGGTAGCCACGGCACCTGTACTCATGTATCCCATTTTCTCAGACCTCTTTCCTCAGTATCCATGACACTTTTGAAAGCTCACTTTTTATTGCAACTTAGAACGTAAGACCTTTTGTTTAAATATTATTCTGCTCTTTTATAAGTCCCTTAAAATGTGACTCTACATTGGTAAAAATGATGGCAATGAGATGTAAGACTTGCTGTTAAATGTCTAATTTCCATCCATTCCAACTGCATCTCACCTCCTTTCTCATTACTGACCTAAATACTTATCATACTAGCCAACACAGGAGAGGAAGGATGACATTGGTTCTTTGCCTTCCTGTGTAAATGCATGACCCATGCAGCAAGGGTCAGGTGCTCATTACTAATTTGTTCTCTTTTTTTTACATATATTATTATTTCTATTATTTTCTATTTAAACTGATATTTGTGCACTGAACATTAAAGAGCTTGTTTGCTGGAAATACAAATGCTGTTTCTGTATTATATTTGCATTTTTTTTCTCATAAGCGGAAGTTCTGGAACTATAATTCTCTTAAGAACTAATAACTACATTGGCCACAGACAGTAAAGCACTTTGTACTGCTGGTGCAACTTATGTTTTTGGTCAGTGTCTGCTCCATTTCCCAAAACAGTGACTACAATGCCTCCTTGCCATCTCTGCACAGACTGACTTCTGTGTAAGATTTCTAACCTCATGTTTGACTGAAGAGTGTGAAATTCTGCTTATTCTTCTTTCTGTGGATGCAGTTTTATGATTCTGGAACTGCCCAAAATCTTCTGAAAAATGAAGTTCTACTTATGTGTAAGAAAGTTTGAAAGTTCAATTGTGCCAAAGAAGAAAACCATCATGATCCTTCTGTTTACTTGGTATTTTAACGTACCTAAATCTGAACAATAAAATAAGGAGAGGCAGAAAAATAAAATGTGTTTTCGGTTATGTGTGTAATGTAAGTAATATGCAATGTGTGGTTACACCTTTTGGATTTAGGTTTTGAAGTCTTTATGCACAAATATCATGTTGCTTTAAAGCAACATGATGGCAAAATATGAGAAATGTGAAAAATTGAGGCCAAGCTACAATTTTCTAGGATAAAATGGAGTCATTGAGCCAGCTGGAGAGGGAAGAAAGCATTTTCTGTGAGTTTTGCCAGATAGGCTCTAAGGAAGCTTTCCTCAGGCTGCACTAGGAGCTATCAATGAATTTGTTAGAATATAAGATTTTTAGTATCTTCCATCAACCCTTTTCAATAATCATCTACAGTGCCAACGATGGGCATTTAAAAAATCATGAATCATACCCCAAAACAACCTGGAATGGACTTAAAAATTATAATACATGGCGGGGGGTGGGGGGGGAGGTTGTGAATGGAGTTTATGGAATCTTACTGAGCTTCTAGCTTGTTTCACAATTCCCCTTCAATTTGCTTTTTTTAAGGGCGTTGGATTTCATCAGAAGAAAATGAAGAATTGGGTTATTTTATAATAAAATGTGTTTATGAGAAAACCACAGAGTTCTGGAGGCTGCAGTGAAAAATGTGGGGTTCACTGGCACTACAAAGGGTCCTGCATGTTTGACTCCTCTGTGGTAAAATTAGCTAATCCTCGAGTGGACAGCCCAGAAAAGAGAAGGAATAAAACTAAAAATAACAGGTAGGGAATGGCTGCTCATTTGGAGGGCATAAAATTTTCTATCATTCTTCATTCACAAATTTTATAACTAGGTGAACAAGGGTTGAAGAGCTGGATGATCATGCTACTGCGTCTCCAATGAATTCAGATTTCTGCTGCAGAGTTTGAAGCAATCTAGCAGACAGTGAGTTATGTGAAAACTTATTGTCATGACAAAGACCATAAAAAATGGAAAATGAGACAATTAAAGAACCCGTGACAAATTTTATAACAAGTATAGAAAATAACACAAAGGTAATCCATTGTATTATCTTTTCAAGGTTCTTCTCACATGTTGTAAATAGGGTTTATAGTACTAGCTATTTTTTTGCTACTTTGCCATCAATCACCCTGAGGCATTACTAAACTATTACTTATCTGCTGACAGGTAAAACGAAACTTTAGTGCTGATATTACTGAAGTTTTATTAGTAAGCATCAAGAGCTCAATAGTAACCAAAAGACAAAAAAGTAAACTTTGTTAAAATATTATGCTGAAATTTTTAGGTTGCTCACTTGTCTTTTGCTCTCATGGCAGTTTTTCTGCTTGAATCATTTGAACTGACTGGAAATGGAAGACAATGGACTCATGGCTGAAAAAATTTCTTTTGTTGTAGCTTAGCTTTTGAGTAAGAATTTTGTTGTACTGCTACCTGGTATTAGAGAAACTTCAGGATTTGGACAACCACCCTTTTATAAGAGGTATATAATTATTGTGGTTTTCTTTTAGCTTTCCAGTGTGCCCGAATTCTGGGTGCAGGAAAATGGTACAGAACTGGACAATTAATGAGCTGAAATTGAAGTATCTTTATGCAATTTTTCTTACTAAACCATCAGATTTCTGCATGAATCCTGTTTCCTGTTTCATGTCAACTTTGAAACCAATTACAAAGAACATAGCATTATCTCAAAGGTGAGTATTGCAGAGAACATCAGCAGTTTAAATGACACCACCAAGTCAAAAAGAACCCTGAAACTGTGAATTGTAGTAAACATGTTGTACTAAATAGTTGGAACGTCTAAATTGTTAATTATAACCATCTAGGTTATCTGTCAGTAAAGGTCCTCTCAAAATGTGTCTTGTCCAATCTTCTCATCTTGTTCAGCACAAAATGAAGCTGGATGAATTTCGCCAGAGTCTGTCTCTGCAAGCATAAATTTTAAATATATTGAAGCTTTATTTTTGCTTCGTATTTTTCTTTGAATAGAGAAGACCAAAAATCAATCATATATCTGGGATTTAGCTGCTTCAAATAGAGGTCAACTGAAGAAAAGCTGGCTTGGTATTAAAGATAATCTACAATGTCAAGGTAAATGTTTAAAGCAAGCAGTTTTTAAAATACTGATTTTAATAAGATGCGTGACCCTGTTATTTAGTCTTGCACATCTTGCTAACATGAGCTTTTCTAGACTTGGCCTGCAGAGAAGCCACGGTTATTTGCTTGAGCTGCAGATGTATGTATTAAACTTCTTCATACAGCAATTTCTCAGCTTACCAAAATTCTGTTTGCCTGCTTAGTCCAGTTACCAGCTCAGTCTGCTATCACATCTAACTGAAAATTTAAATTATTTTACTGTGGACTAGAATGGACTTCATTCTAGAAGTCTAGTTTTTAAAAAGTCTATTTGTTCCTTTGTATATTTACTACTGATATGATAGATTATAATATTATATTATCACAACAATGTCGTTTTTTATCTTGGACATCTGATGCTTCTAAAGGCATGAAAACACATAGATTTCACAGATAATACTGAATTGAGATGGCATGTGAAAATCAGAATGATACAGATGATAAAGAATGTTACAGTGGTTCACGTATCAGCAAGAAATTAAATTAATCTTTGAAAAATATTTTGAAATATAAAAAGAAATAGTCTAGAATGCATGTATAAGAAGACAGTTTAGATAAAATTCTAAGAATGTTGAATTCTGTGGGAGCTTTTCCATTTAATCAACTCAAACGATACTTAGCCCTTGGCAAATAATATGCAAGGAAATCAGGGGATGCTAGATGACAATAAATTTAGTATGAAATTGTTTGAAAATTTTACTTTTATACTGTAAGTTGGTATGGTGGATGTGTAAACATCAGTGTTAAAGAATCCAATCCAAAAAATCATATTCTGGAGTTGGTATCTCATTGCTTTAGCTTCTGTTCAGCCACATTGTTAATTTTGAACTTGCACTTACTTCTGAGTCACAGAGTCAAGGGTGACAGTGGAGTTACTTTGGAGATGCTGAGCACAGCAGCATGAGGAGGACTGCACTGTGATCAGTGCTTCCTATCAAACACTTGCAGTGCATTTGGAGCCGATACCAGCCTGCTATGTGGTTCTCCTTGTGTGCTTTTCCTGATGGAGGGCTGTGGTTTCTATCTGCAGATCAGCACTCCCACCCAACCTGGTGTTGCCCATAAACTGACTAAAGGCACACTCTATTCCCTCATCCAGATAGTGGATAAAGTTATTAAACAGGACTGGCCCCAATACTAAGCCTTGGGGAACACCACTAGCCAGCTGGATGTGACTACATTCACAGCACCCTGGGCCTGGCCATCCAGTTTTTACTATCCATAGTGCCATGAAAGAAGCACAGCATCAAAGGTACACTTGTAGGATTCTCGTAGCAGAAACTGCATCCATGAATAAAGAGGACTGGAAATTTTTGGTTTTGCTTTTCCTAGAAACTTAAAGGGGGATGAAGGCCAGGTATGATTGTAAGACAGGAAATGTGTTTTCACCTTATTTTGCTGGGCAGAGATAAAACTAGAAAGGTGTAATGGGGAGATCTAAATAACCTTTATATTCACCTGTGTCTTAAATTATTTTGTATGTATTATATTAAAAATAACTAGTATATAGGCACAGAAACACAGTGAGATTTGCAGTCATGCTGGAAAGAACACAGTTAACCAGGGTTGCCTGTCATGATTAGAACATATATTAACAGGTTGCTTACATCCTCAGGCTGAGGAAGAATTGAGTAAACATTATTTTTTTTGCAATTGTTTTCTGTAAAAGAAAAAAGAAATAGTTGTTTATAGCAAAACCATTTTTACATCATAGTCCCCATACCAAAAGTACTGAAGGGGCCTAGCAACCTGCAGCAGATGTAATCTAGAATAGTTGCGTTGAGCTCAGCAAACAAGAATAGCTGCTAATGATCATGTGCAGTGGAAATAACTATTTAAAATGGCCTAGATATTTAACAAAGTTACAGAACTCACTGAAATGTATTCTCTGACCGCTTGTTTTTGTAACAGGGCTTGAGCCAGCATCGTTTTTAAACAGCGTCCATTCTGACCCTTAAACAGAAACTGCAGAACTGACTGCAGAAAACTTTTGTGAAAGAGAATCACAGCTAATGACAGCAGGTAGAATAGGTAGGATTTTCCTCTGTGAAAGAAGGTCACTGGGTTAAGGTGCAGACTAGAATTTCAGTTCCTTGAAAATTACATAGCCACCAAGCTGTTGGCTTGTTTTCTGTGATTAGTGATTTTCTTTGAGAAAAAGGAGAGCTTCCAATATGGTGAATATATTGAATGCTTAACAGCTAAATAGATCATTTTGTATCTTCTTTTACCTGAATAGAATAAGGATTTAATTCCTTAGATCTAAAAAAAAAAATATAAATGTTTGGACAACTTTTATCATAAATCATTTGATACAGCAAAGTAATTGGCAAGAAATGCCTTAGCACAGTAGTTCAAATATCTACTTCATATTGAAGGTCCAAATAAGAAATATCCATAGGAATTAAAGATCACAGTCTACAAGGAGAAATTAAGTTTTTTAAGTGAAAATTGAATGTGTTGCTTGGGACATAACACCCTGAAATAACTATTGGATTCACATGCAGCTCAAACTTAATGTCTCATGCTAGGGCCATGAAGAGATTTAAGTGTGTCTTGTGCATTTTTTTGACAAGTCAGAAGTATATCAACTGCGTGCCACAGCAGGACTATATTAGAGATACCAGGAGCCTTACCCATGGAATGATTTGAGGTCCCCACCTGTAGAAATTAAAATGCATAAATGTCATAACTCTTCCTGTGCTTGGCAGTGAAGGCAGCTCCACTGCGGTACCTCACTCTGCCATTTGCTGTCTGATGTATCTAATCTGCCTCAACTGTCCAGTCTTTTGTTATGATTCATTTCCTCAATATGTTTGTCCTCATACACAATTTTGCTACTTTACATGTAGAAGAAGCTCTTTCCCTACTGAGATACAAATACTGGAAAATGTGAAGTGCAAAAGTTATAATCTGAAATACTGAAATTAATCAGTATATTCTGTACTTGTGAGAGCAGTTAGGATTTTACACATTATAAATGCATAGAGGGCTTCTGTTTATTTCATCCTGTTTGGATAGCTATGATTTTCATTTTTCCTTCCAGTTTTATATCATGTCTCAATATTGGCTTCAGTCACGTATTAAGTTTTCTTTGCCTTCAGATTCTACTTGCATGTGCTTGTTTTCCTTCTGTTTCCCTCATTATCCACTTTTGCTGTTCCAAATATTATTTCCTTTATAGGTCTGAAAAATGTTTATTTTCTTTTTAGCACAACTTTTGTTGTTATCAAGACTTCTTAACCATCAGATTCCTATATTCAAGCTCTTACGAGCAAAACTACATTATAATTCCTGTTACTTAACAAGAAAAATTAAGAAAGTTAAAGAGTAAGATTTCAGCACTTATGAATCTGGATTAAAACTGAAATTTTCAACTTAAAGAAGGTTAATTACTGAAGTTTGTAAAGAAAGCTGAGAGATAAGGTGTCCTTGTTCCTGATCATCTAGAATGGAATCAGAACATATTGCAATGCCTTCCATCAAAGCTGCCTAGGACTTCTTCCATCAGAAACCTAAGTCCACTGGAAAAGAATGGAGAAAAACATATACACTCATGTCTTGCCTTCATATACGTTTGGAATATGGCTAGGAGGTAAATTTCTCACAGATTCCACTTTGTACTTAGCCAAATATGAACACCTATTCTCTCAAATAGAATTCTTGCTGTCATCCTCATGGCCGCTGTCACTGTGTAACCCATGCCTCCCAACCTTCCAATTACCCCCACACTAGCACTTGTCCTAAACATCTTCATCCACATCTCCTGACTTTGAAATCTCCTTTACTTCAAATGAGTTTAAAATTCAAATGGCTTCTTAATAGATGCTAGTGAAATGCAATATTGCCACCATTTGTCTTTGATAAAACACCATTTGTCATTATTGCTAAAGCCTCTGTTCCTCCTCCCCAAAGTCTGCTGACAGGAAGGAGGTGCTACTGCTGTCTTTGATTCTGTCACAAGTGTTTTGTTTTGCCTTTTGGGTTTTTTAGTTTTCCCATCTTTAGGGCTTGCTTACATGGTATTTGAGAGTGTCATTTCTTCAAGAGTGGAAGTTCTATCCTTCTGCTTCATCCATCCTTAAAGGTGTTGAGAGAGAGAAAAGTAGAACCTATCCCTTCTCTGATAATGCTTTGTCCTTCACAAAACAGAGCAGGAGCAGCACAATGCATTTAATATTCTTTGGCATTTTAATGCTGCCTCAGATGTGAGAAATTCAGTTCTTCTATTACCTTTTCTCCCAAGGGCTGATCACTACAAAATCCAGACACTGCAAGAAGAAGGAAGGAGTTCATTGACTTGCTTTGTCTCCCCAACTGCCAGAGCTGTTTGTGTTTGTTGTTAGTGTATTTTACGCAGGAAAGCATATGATCACTAACAAATAGTAGCTTAGGCTAGAGCCCCTAAACGTTAAGTCCCCACCAAATTTAAGAAAATCTTCTTAATTTGGCATTAGCAAATGGATTTTCTAAGGCAGTTGCTACTTCAGTGTCTTTTCTTCTTCTCAAGGGAAGCAGCCCATAGAACCATTTTGTGTACTTATCTTGAGATTCTTGGCTGAAGGAATTTTAGCAAAGATTTAATGTTTTATATACAAAGATTTTAGAATTAATTACTTTGAATAGAAAAATAAAGCATTCCTGAACACGTGTAAAGGAAACGTAGGAGATTGGGAGTTTAAAAGAACAATTTTTCAGTACTCTCAGATACCATTTTCAGCAGAAACCACTTCTGAAAGATGAGAATCCAGGCAGTGTTTGGGAGAGCTCAGAAAAGCCAGATGAGGACCTACATATGTATTCTGTATTTACTACGAGCACATGTCTGGAGAATGTGGAATTTGGTCCTTTATTCAAGTATGTCTGTTACAGTGATCTGCCAACTGACGTTAAGAAAATACTCCCACCAGTTCCACTGAGTGATGGATTGAGCCCTGAGGGCTCTGCGTGGTTGTGCAGGCTGGTACTGACTCGTTGCGTGTCTGTTAATTTTTTTTTTTTACCCATCCAACCTTGCCACACAAAGAGTGTTGGTAAGCCACATAATGGAAAGCATGTAAAACTAGTTTTTAGGTAGAATATAGCCCTTGTGGGTAAATAATTGTACTTTCCTTCCTCAAGTACTGCATTAGAAACAATATTCAGTACAAAGTGATTGCATAGATAGCCTGATTGTAAAGCAAGATTAATTTGAAAGGCAAGAAGTCTGCAATAAAACCTCCTAACTTAAATCATCTGCATTTGTGTACAAGCATTCATATTTAGCAACAGTCCCAAGGCTGAGATTAAAGCTGTTTGGTAGGTTACTTCAAGGCCTTTTTATTGCTAAATCTTATTATGTCTCTAAAATGTAGAAATTAATCACCTGTCATCAAAGCTACAGTGGATTATTGACTTCTAAATGTCTCTACGAAGTGATTCATGACAGAATGAAACAGGAGACTGAACTAGCACTGAAATTCTTTTTGCATGTGATAAAAAGGGTCTATTAAAAGTGTTTGAGCAAATGCTGGCTATTAGGTAATCATCACAAAGGATTTTGTTATCAAAATGTGGTGCTCCTTGAATAACCTTATTCAGTTACATAGATTTGCAACACCAATCCCCTAATGGGGAAGATATCTGGAGAATTTAGATTGTTCATCTGAGAAGCCTGACATTAGCTAAATTGCAGCAGGATATTCTGATCTACCTGCAAGACAATGATGGTGGAGTATTGTTTGCACGTACTCCCAGGTATTTTAACCCAAAATCATGTAGGTATTCAATTAAGAATCATTGGGTTGTGACAGAAAAATTTCTTGCGATTTGGATATTTTGCTGTATTTTCAATGTCAGTTTTTCTTTGAAACATGTCAAAAAATGCCATGAGGATGTACTGCTGAGGGGAAGAGAAATCTGGCTTTTAATTAAGTGGAAGAGAATTTCTTAAGGATTTATGATGGCTCCCATTCAGTTATAGCTATCATGCAGCTGGAAAGTGACTGTGGGTAGTGGTCTGGGGATGCAAGCTGCATTGGCTGGGACTTCTGGGAGAAGTCTGTATATTCCTGAATGCCCCTGAAAAGTCTGTGTTTGTCCTGCTAGGAGATCCTGCTGAAAATGAAAAGGAATGTCTTAATTAAATATGTGTCGATATGCATTTCTTCTCTGAAGAGGGAAATATTTAAGTTATTTTCTAAGAAAATCAAGATGGAGAGCATAGAGACTCTGAAAAGATACCTTAGATGTTTTCCTTAAGTTGGAAGGCCAGGTTTACAACAAACACCTTTGGAAAGGTAATTTTTAATGTATTTTCATAGTTTCCATCAGTCATACTCTGAGTCTGCAGAGTGTGCAGGCAAGGGCAGTTTTCTCCTTTTAACAGGCAGGGGTACAGATTGAAGGGTACTTCCCCTCTAGAATTTCAGAGCATGTGCTCTCACAGTAACTCTGCACACTGGCACCAAGTGTATTCCCATTTATCTGTGGCTTAATGCATTATATGACAGACACTCACTGAATTTTCACTTAGAGTCATTTTTTGTCTAATACAAATAGGGGAATATGAAGGAAAGATGTTCAGAAGACTGACTGTTATGCTTTCAGGTATGAGATTGGGGGAAAGAGATTATAATTGCAAAAATAATGAAACACCAGCTTTTCTAGTGCATGTGCCAATCCAGAATTTCTCTCTAGCTGTTTAGTACTCCTCATCAGAAGTTGCTGGACATGCCTTAGCTGCTAAAGCCAGCCGTCTTGAGTTCCTGCAGTCATCCTGCCATGTGACAGTTTCCACTGCACTCAGAAACTGCATATTCCTCTATCTCTTCTTCTATTTTCCACATTGATTTTTACAGAAAAATGGTGACAATTATTTGGATAAAAACAGAAATGCTTATGTTAGCACCATGTGGTGTCAGGCAATTTGGCTGCTTAAAATGATTATTCTCATTCAATCTAACCTGCTCAGAAGGGAATTTGTGTGTGCATGTGTCTGTATTTGCCTGCTTCCTATGTGCTGTGAAAGGGTCTTTTTTTAAGCCTTGCAGTGTGTACAGGGTTTTCTGCCGTTGCTCTTTGTCAGTTTGCTGCTTCTGTCCTCACTGTTGTAGCTGGGTTGTTAATTTTGAACTCCTATGGCTTTGTTGTGACTAAGGGTATTACATGAGACCTCAGATGCTGTACATGTGAACTTGTGTGCTCGTGGACCCTGCAGAGATGCCAGATTATTGACAGAGAGGACAGAAACAAGTTGCTCCACAAGTCATGTGGACAAGCCAGTGTGAGTGAAAGTTTTCTGTTCTTGTTCCTGTCCCCCTCAATTGTATCTGACATTCCTCTGTTGGTAGTTAAACAGTGCAGGGCATGCTCCTCCTCACACCCCTTACTCGTGCTGAGCCAGGCTGCTCCTTGTGTTAGTGGGGTCTACTGGAAAAAAGCTCAGCATTACACTGTGGAGCTGTGCACTCCACAGTGGAGGGTTGCTGCACTCCAGCATGCACAAGCACATGGGGTTACTCACCTGGACACACAGCTTTGCAGTTTCCTTGATGAGCTTCATGAGCTTTTTGTTGGTCCGGTCCTCAGATTTCTCAAAGTGCCTCTGGATCAGAGCTCAGCTATTCATTTGTGTCAGCCAGCCTCTTTAAAATCTGTGTTGTCTGCAGATTTGCTGAGGATGCAATCTGTGTCATCATCCATGTTGTTAATGAAGATGTTAAAAAATATGAGCCCCAGTACTGACCCCTGGGGTACAGTGCTTGTTACTGGACAGCAGCCATATGTTGAATTATTGATCACTACCCTTTGGGTATGGCAGCACAGCTGATTTTCAACACACCTGACAGTCCAGTCCACCCAACATTGCTATTAACATAGAAAAAACTATGCTTTGGGGATGTGATTATTTTTTTTTTTTTTTTCATTTTAGAATAGATAACAATAGAGATATATCAACTATTTAAAATACGGCAGGTGTGGCCAGTGATGAAATCAGAGTCCATGTGGGCTTCATACTGTATTCAGTATATTTTGGGTTAATTTTTCAGCTAAGTAACACTGTCACATCAAAATGACTATGAATTATCTCCTTTGAGTTTTAATTTTATTTTGAAAAATATGTATTAGCTGTCAATACAGTACCATTGTTTGTTTATATATTTTTTACTAGAACCTGTGGTCCAGTTAAGGTCAATAGAATCTTTCCTAGGGGTGTTCCTAGGTAGTCCTAACATCTTTATCATTGTTATTGGCAAACACCCTGTGGCAATGCTGTAGAAATGTAGGTGAAAACAAGCGTTAATAAGATTCAGATGTGACTGATGCATCCTACTAATATCTGTAGCAAATCTGAGAAATTAATTTTCTAGAAATACAGCCCTTTACCTTTTGAAATAAAACACTCTACTGCACTCTGAAAAGCCTCACAGCAATGTTTCCAACTTCTTGTGTACTTTTAGGCAGGAAAACAGAAGGATTCTTTTCTTATTTTGAATTGTATTCTATTCCTTCTCTTAGAAATATTTTACCGCTTATAAATTTTTATTTTCACTTGACCTTAACTTTTAATCAAAACATTGTTGAAGAAATTTTTCAGCATTAAAGTGGAGGTGGGAATTCAATACTGGCCTGTTATTGAAGAACACTGTTTTTGTCTTTCTGCCAGAGACTGGCTAGAGAACTTGGCCTCAGATGAGCATGTAGCGTAGAAAATTCAGAGATGCAGAGACCGTATTATTATCCCCAGGTCTCTTAAGGCCTTTTAGGGTCTTCTGTAGGTTTTCCATTCTGATAGACACTAGCTTTCCTAGCTATTTAATCCTCTTTCCTGAATATGCCAAAAAAATTGAAGGAAGAAGTAGAAAATAAGAATGCATAAACTCCTTGCTAGTGTTCTCTCAGATTGTCTTCAGTGGTACACCTATGAGAGAGGAAATAAACCCCAGCTGTTGGAGGAAGGACTTAGGAAGAGAGAGTGAGGATGATAACAACTGAGTGCGTGACTCCTTGCTGATGTATTCATCTTTGGATAGAGGTATGCATGTGTATGTTTGTTTGTCAGGGAAATGGGACATGCCTGCTTCCCCAAAACACTTGTATACCAGGAGTATGATTATACTTACAACTGCTAATGCTGAGAATAACAGGAAATCTCTTTTTAGTGTTTCATGTGAAAATGAGGAGAGAAAGCTTTTTGTGCTCCAGTCTTTAGCACAAATATTATTGTTAATGAGTGTATGAAAAATTGGGACAGGCAATAATATTTTTTGAAATTATATGTTTGGAACTAATTGGTTTTAAGAAGATTCTTGTAAAGCACTTTCTTTGTGGAAAGTACTTGCAGTATTTTCAGATTCACAGACACACTTTGAGCAAAATCAGTAGCAGGGCTTCACTAAATTCTAAACCTTGTTCAGAAACCAGATTCCTTACTATCGGTGAAAGAAGGTAGGCACAGAAGAGTCTTTCACTACTTTCCATGGCCAAAGTAGCTACACTCCTGTGTAACATAACAAAACCTCTCAGACGCTGTCTATTTGAAAGAAGCATCATCTTTGTATCATGAGGAATATTGAAAGTACACCTTTTCCCTCTAATCTTAAAATGGTAGCCAGGAAAAGACTTTAGATGAAAGCCTCTAAATCACAGTGATCCCTCCCTAATTATAGTGTACCTCAGTCTGGTTACAGCACCTTCAAAAAGGGAATCTACTGGCAAGTGCAGCACAAAGGTGCAGTTCATGAATGGCTTTCCTGAATGGATCAAATGGTCTTAGGCTGGTGTAAAATATGTACAAGTGAGATCATAATTAGGTTCATTAAATTAACTAATAGCTACCCTAACATCTCATAGTCTCATGGCATCTGGCACTTAGATACATGTTTTATTAGATAAGTCAAGAATGGGGAAGTGTTTTTGTTTACTCACAGTTCAGGAGTTCAAAGAAGAATTTCTGGGAATGTGTTGTATATGTTTGTGTCCCTTGAGACACATTCTCTTTTGTTTCCCCTACACTGATCCATTGTAACATCTCTGATGTCAGATGACTCTCTTGTACAGACAGCAGTGTTCTCTGATGAACACTGGATTTATGGAGAGCAAAATGTGGGGCACTCATTCTCACATTTTCTGCTTTACTTGTTTTCAAGTGAACTTCTTGATTCACTTTTGACAGCACAGTTGGCGATCCCCGAATCCTTCTGCAGAGCTCCATTTTCTCTAGTAGCATATGGCTATCTAACAGGTGGAGCAGACACAGTACAAATGAGAATTTGCCTTTGGGTCTTTTCATACTTTAGCTTCTGTGAATCTGGCTGTTGCATTTTTTACTAATTTGCTATTTAAAACTTGGATTGTTTTGGGCTTTTTTAACTCTAATCCAGCACATTTCTGATGTGTCTGAACAAGTTTAAAAGATTGTTACAAACTGAAACCCCCCTATGCACAACTTTATGACTCTTTCTCCTCTTCCTACTCCTCCATCTCTACTATCATGTTATTCTGGTTCATGAAACCCTTTCAGCTGTGAACTTTTCCTTGTCTCCTGTGAAGCTCATCTCCTGTCTAGGCTCCTTCCTTGATGCCTTTCATCACTGATTTGTCTAAGCTACCTGCATCTCCTTGGGGTTTGATCTCTATTTGGATGCCACACCCTGTCTCCTGCTTCCCTAGAGCAGGAAGGGTGGGCAAGATGCTGAGCATCTCACTGCTGGCTTAGAGCAGCATTAACCTTGCTGGAAAGGATAAAGAGGGCGGGTTAAGGAGTATTTTGCATCGCTTGACTGGTGCCAAGGAACCAGTGAATCTGACTCACACATGGTCAGCATCAGACACCCTACTGAGAATTAACAGACAATAATATAATGGATGCGTTAAAAATACCTATGACAAATTCAATACAGGAATTGAAATACAGAGTAAGGGGAAAGGTGAAGTGTTGGTGAAAGTCTTAAATCTCAAGCTGACCTTTTTTTTCACCCACAGGACTTGCTGTTGCAACTTCTGTGCTGTTCTATGTTTGGTTTAATTTATACGACTAATGACACGAAAGATGTAAAACCTGTAAAAATACAGTGTTTGGCTGCTTAAATTAAGTTTATGAGTTTTTCTTAAGCCTGCCAAACAACTTAAATATTTCATGGCTTTCACAGGCTACAGTTCTAATATTTATAACTCTTGTGTGCAGATTTCAAAAATTATAATTACAACTCCCAGGATCCCAGATATAGCAGATGTTCAATATTTTGTACGATGTTGGCAGAAATGCTTTTCATGCTCTTTTTGATCTCAGTACCCCATGTATTGTATCTGCTACAACAAGCTGTTGATAAGAGAGTTTATTATTTCCCTGTAAAAGACTCTGTAGGGCAGATTCAGGATGGCATATAAAAGAGAATGAATGAGGATTTGGCCCTAATGAATAATGAGGAACCCTGTGCAGTGCATTCTTTCAAATGGCACCCTAGTAAATGGCATATGTCTCTCATCTCATAGATCCAGGCAGGACTTTTGGAGTTATTGTGACCCTTTTGTTTTGGGCTACACATCCTTGCCCCATTCACCTGTATTGATGCATCATGTCATTTCTCATTCTCTCTTGTATATTCACCCCCATGGTGCCTGTGTTCCCCCTATGAGTGCAAGAATAGCCTTATTTGAGTCAGAGGCCAAAGCCCATATATGTTTTAATCAGAGAGTTGATGTGAAAGAGAAAATTGTGGCACTGACTAGGACTTCTCTAATAATCCACTTGCATGAGAAGAGAAATGAGCTTTAAGGTGCTGGGCTTGTCTCAGCTCTTACCATGTTATAGTTATATTGTATGCCCTATTACTGTAATTGGTCTTTTTTTCTTACAGTGATATTGGGTGCTCAGTTAAACAGTTAAACTTCACTGTCACTCAAACAATTGTCCCAAATTTACAGCACCATAACTGTAATCACACTCTACCCTTTAACAGACAGATTTTAATGCAGTCCACAAAGGTAAAAAAAAAAAAGAAAAAAAAAAGAAAAAAAAAGAATATCACATTAGTAGGTCAATACAATATCCTACTGTATTACTGTAAATGCTTTACAGTAGAAAATAGTAGAGGTCATTATATAAATCAAATTATGTAAATTTAATTTTACAATTATTCATTTAGGTCACAATTAGAAATGTGCAGAAGACATTAAATTTCACACCATTTTTAAGGAATTGCTTATGAAAAATTCAAATTAGTACCTGACATCTGATTTTCAGTATTAACTTAAAAAATACCCCATACAAATATAAAAGTTAGATTGAAAATATAATTCTGGAAAAAACATAATTTATGGATGTACAGACCTCTTGTATTTTCCTCTATAGTACAACTGTAAGAAGGTTAATATGAAATGTTTTCAGGAATTATTTGTGTTGAAGCTTGTTTGTTTGTTGTTTCTTCTAGTTGTGCACAAAATTAAATACTCAATGTGAAGTGTTGCCAATTTCTATTTATAAAAAAGGAATCCACCAAAATAAAAATATACAAAGCATCTGATATGAAAACCCTTGAAACTTGCTGAGATCGTCTGG
Source organism: Sitta carolinensis (assembly GCA_032173965.1). Lineage (NCBI taxonomy): Eukaryota > Metazoa > Chordata > Aves > Passeriformes > Sittidae > Sitta > Sitta carolinensis. The sequence continues at coordinate 36,731,863 of CM063283.1, forward strand.
AGAAGAAGATGGTAAATAAAACGATGTGTTCAAATTGTTGATTTCAGGTCTGATTAAACTACTCTGGACAACAATCAACTGTAGGAGATTGTTTGGTAGTTTTAACATAGAGATCATTCTATGTATTTGAAAAGCACTATCCAGGTAGTGCTAATAGATTAAAAGTTGTATTATTTTGGGAATATTTTATGACAATATTTTATCTACTAAATGCAAGTTGAGCTTAAAAGAGTGGTTCCAGATATCCGAGGAAGTTAACTCACATCTGTTGTACTTTTCTGTTTATGGAGCAGTATAAAAAAATCAACACTGAATTATGGAACTGGATGTTTGGAACCATAACAACAGGTTTTAGCATGCTGGTCAAACACCCTTTCACTGGTTTTCCTTTCTCATAACCATCTCTTTAATTCTCTTGGAAATTAAGTCCGTTTGCCACCTTTCACATTTGAAATACGTGCTCCTTTTGCATCTCTGAGGTACAAAAGCGTCTTAAACACAGACCTAAACATCAGTGTTTGCTTTGGCACAGTTTCAGAAATTTTAGTTCTGTGTTTTTTGTATCCAGTATTTGTAAACTGAAAAGGTAAATTGCTTTCTGAGCTGGGTTCTTCTGTGAACTCTAGGTTAAAAAAGCATTCTTGACTCTGTCTCTCCAGGAGATACATTACCACCCAGAACTGATGCAGAGGAGTTATTCAAAAGCCTGTAAAATTAACAACATAGCCATGGGCAGTGGACTGAAAATGCTAATTAATGTCTCATCGTGGACTGTGGGATGAGGCAAGATTCATTATGTCCTGGCTCTGCCACTTTGTTCAGTTCTGGAGATTTTGTATTTTATTGTAACTGGACCGACATTTCTGACTGAATTAAGTCAAATAGTCTGTTCAGAGAATATTTTCACATACTTCTGAGGAGAGTAAATGCCTTGCAGAAGCCTCTAATTTTCCCTGGACAAAGTTGTTATTTATGGGCATCATTAAACCCATGCTTCACCCTAGCAAATCCTATTGTTTCTACTTTTCATCTTTGTCCAATTCTAAATTACAATTTTCAGTTGATTATTATACCAGGCCTGAGTTTGCTGGGCTGCTCTTTGCCCACAAGTGAGTTTTTCTGGGAGGCCAAACAGAAAAAGTTCAGATATCTTAAATAAAACCCATATAGTGTGTGTGGGGGGTTATTTTTAATACTTTAACAATTCATCCAAGAGAAAGTCTTACAATATATGAAGACTGATGTCTTGTGGTAGTAAGTGATTACAAGGAGCTGATATTTGAAAAGGAACAAGTCACGCTCTGTGGCTTTTTAGTATCTTCAAAATCTATTTCTGTTTTTTTACTATGAATGCTTCATTGATAAACACGTGCAGTGTCTGGGGAAGTTTGTAAGTTTTGCTGCTTCTCTGACTACTGAAAAATGAGCAGACATGAAGAATGCAGCTGCAGCATTATGAGGGAAGGCTCTTCCTTGCACTTGCTCTTGAAAGGACCACCTGAAATAAAGCAGACATTTTTGATGGCACAAACAACTGAAAATGCAGATTGCATTCCTGACTCCCAAAGTGTTGTAAACACACATGCATTTATTAATGCTTGTGAGGTTTTCTGACACCTTTTAGATGTGTCATGAAAACAAATCCTATAAGGAAAAAGACACTTATTTTTTCAAATGGGCTTGGACATTGCTTGTTAAGTGAGGTATAGAAGAATATGCTGAATCATGATGCTAGCAGAAAACACATTCACAGAACCTTGCCCATCTTGTAGACAATATGTGGGGATTTTTTCCTATGGATATATATTGTGCAGTTGTATAACAAATGACTAATTAAAACAGGGATGCCAAAAGAAACAATGACTTTTTCATTATTAATTCCTTGACTTTTGATGATTTCTCTTTATAACTCTGAAGTAAAATTTATGACAAGAAAAACATCCCTCTAATCATTACCTCCAAAGTAGGTGAAGCTGGTATAACCAGTTAAGCTGGATTCTTGGAGAGGTATTCAGCCCTTTACAGAACATACTCAGTTGTTGTGGGGATTTAACATTCCTTTGCTCTAGATAGTAATTAATCATGATTCTTCAGCTCCTTTTTAATTATGTGATTGATGATTTCTGATACATCAAAAGAAAATGAAACAAATGGAGATCAATTGGGAAATGAGACTGGAAAAAAACCCCAAACAGCAAAACTACCTCTGTGAGCATCCAGTATGCTGCATAGAATCAGAAGGTGTGGAGGAAGAGATACAATTTTATAACAGATAGGTAGAATTCTTCTATTATTATAAGGGCAATAGTTAGAAGTGCAGCTAATTGAAGTCCTTGTCATCTCATGACTGCAATCCCAATATGTGTAGATGAGCGTGTTCCTCACACATGTGATTGCAACATTATCAGTGACAAAGCTATGGCATGAAGGACTTGTCTGGAACCTTTATTTATTAATATCTGGAGTTTTATAACATTCTTCCTTCCTATTCTCCCTTTCCATCCCCACTCTGAGACCTTAACGAGCCATCGAGCACTAGTTGACTCTGCTCTTAAGATATTTTCATTGTCAGTTTTAACAGAAATGTTGAGAATATTTATCTATTGCACCCTGGAGAGGGAATACATTATATGGTAATGGGTGAACTCTTACTCTGTGAAACAAGATTAATATATCTCCCAGAGTGTGAATAGGAAGAGTTTAGTATGTGATGAACTCTGTAGAGCAAGGAATAGGATGCAAGAAATAAATGTAAGAAATTCAAATGGGCCTGTATCCCAGGGAGTAAAAGAGACCAACAGAGACATTGTTGGCTTGACAATGTGATCCTTAAAGGTAGAGAAGCAGAAGTAGTTCAGGATGTCAGACTTGTGTTCTCTGTTTCGCATAACATCTTTGAGAGAGAGGTAAAGGAAAACGAATAAAAAGAATAGGGGTCACAAAGACCACAGCAAGAAGACAAGCAAAGGCAGAAGTGCAAAAGGCCATTGGCAGGGCACATTTTTCTATTTCTAAATAGGAGGGTAGAAGAGATGAGCAGCAGGAGTCTCAGTTGTGAGGCAGTGATCAGCAGGAGGAAGGGAACCAGCTCTGGATGAAACGGAAATCATCAACTGGACAGTCAAGCTATTTCACAGTCTGGAGGGAGGTCTGGCCTTCTCTCTCATCTTGAGGACTTTCTAAAAATAGTTCTGAAAAAAAAAAGACAACTGGACAAAGAGTTTTTCCTCACTTCTGCTGGGACTGCTTTAGCTTGTGTTTTTGGGGTGTTTTGTTTTGTTTTGTTTTGGTTTGTTTTTTTTTTTGAAAATTTTGATTGGCTTGCTTTTTTGTGTGTATCTGGATGTGGTGTTGGTGTTACTTTACCCTCTCGCTTCTCCAAGGTAACATGAAAACTTGATAGGAGGTTTGAATCATTCTTTATAAAAAGACAGGTTTAATATGCCTATATTTATCTTCATTTCTATAAGCCAGCATATTTTGAAAGTTCCTGCCGACACATAAAACTTACTTGGAAGAAATTTGATTCAAACCATTCAATTTACTATTGAGATGATATTATCAGTGATTTCATGAGACAAATTTCTTTAAATGGCTGTATAAATCTCATAAATGGGAAAACAGTTGCTCTGATTTGTACTTGGTGTAATAGTATATATTCTGTGAATGAAGAGATGGCTCTGCTACAGGACAGATACCAGATCATTGACATTTAACCCAGTGACTCTTGAGCCTAATAGAAGGTCATTGATGAAAACACATTTAGTAATTTCAGCTCATCTTTTTTCTGATGGAATCTTATATCATCCAAAACAATTACACGTACACTCTGTGTATGTACATGCATAGCTGGCATAAAGCTACACAGGAGGATGACTCTGCGAAAACTCAAAATTGGGAAAGTCTACAACAGCAATAAAAGTGTATCCTTGTGTGTCATTGGCCTAGTGTTAATGTTGGACATTATTCCAAGGACTGAGAAACTCTGGGGATCTGTAATAGACAGCAAAGTCTCTCATCCATAACTCATAGCTTCAATCAGCTCAGGTCAGCTGCGGCAAAAATCATCGCTTGACACAAGTCTGTGATAGCATACAATGAGTTGATGATGTTTTTTTGGTCACACAAAATAACCCCATTACCAATGAGACCCTGCTGATCTCACCCATTCAGGATGTGGATAATCTCAACAGAGTCAGAGGGACACACAAATAAAGCAGCTGAGGTGTGGCATCCCCAGCTGCAGTCAGGACAAATCCTGTGAAGCCAACCTTCTGTAAACCTATGGCTCCAGCCTAGATACTTTGGGATCCAGCAGCTTACGAGCTGCTTTACTTTTGGCTGGAGCAGTCATTGCAGGTGTCTTCAGTGTGTGGTCTCTAGTTTTTAATAGAAATAAATTTCTTTCATGAAATTATCTCCAATGCAGACACTCATGCTGATTCTTTTCCACCTGAATATAAACTTGAGGATCTTACCAGATTATATTTGACTGAAACTTTCAGTGGCTTCAAACACCAAGGTTCCAGATAGTAAAGACTCATGTTGGCACACAGATTAAATAGACTGTCTTTTTTGACATTGGAATGAAAACTGCCCATTTTGCAAGGCTGGATATGTACTGGCAAAGCACCGTGGGAGGGATTGAACTTCTCTTGATTTTGTAAAGGCTTTCTGCGGTCTGTAAGTGTGGTTTTTCCTGTCATTTAATTCAAAGGGAAATGTATGAAGGGAATTGGCTAGTCTCAGGGGGAAGTAGTGGTGAGGTTCAGTGGCTTCAACTCATGTCATTTTAAACCGGAGTAAGAAAATGTACAACTCAAGCTGATAAATGGGTCTGTAAGCTGATGAGGTAGCTCCTTTAAGCCCTCCAAAGATTGCTGGTATTTACACTCCAGATTTAATTCTGGGGAGATAAGGTGAACAGACAGGGGAGATCAGTGTATTAGACTACCTGGTTTTGAGGGAACCAGGTCAGTTTCTTGTATGTCAATTTGACTCTTCAGTACAGCAGGTTTTCTGCTTATGAAAATAAAATAAACAGAGCTAAATACTATCTGTTGAAATTCTCTTGACTGGATAACAATTGTGAAAGGCAAAAATATTTAATAGTTGGTTTGATGACAGAAGCCAGGGGTAGTACTCTAGCTAAAGATGGTGAGAAACAACAGAACAGAACAAGCAGTAACTTGTAAGACCCTATGGTGTAAATTATAAAACTTGAACTAGATGGCATCAGCATTATATAACTTGCTTACACCATGCTAACCTGATGTTTTGATTAGAGAAGAGGACACAGAAGGAGCTTGGAGAAAAGCTTTTGTTGAAATTTACCAGTTTAGAGCTGACAAAGTCAGGTTGATTTCAGCTCACAACTTGATACCTAAATTTAGTCAAACAAGGAATGAGTATGTTAGGAGTGAGATGTTTAAGCTCCTATTACAATAGGCAAAATTATCACTACAATCAGTGACCTCTACAGGCTTATCTAATGCTTTTTGACACACCTCAAGGTATTTCACCAGGCCTTGGCTGTCTCACCACAAGTGTGTAAGTCTCCCATAAGTCCTATTCCATATCTGCCAATCCCAACAGTTGTCTTGAGCTTTGCATGGTGTCCCCAAACACCTTTGTTAGAAGAAATGAGTAAAGCCTTCTTCTCCACTGAATATATTTGGAGTTTTTACAACTAGTTTACATATAGATACGTAATTTTAGTGGCTTCAGGTGGGACCTGATTTCCACCTCAGGTATCTCTTTATGGAAAACTGGTTTTCTTAGAGCTAGGAGCAGTGCTGGAAATTTCCCAGTTACAGAGTCCAAAGCAGAATGTAAGTATAGTATGGCTGTCAAAGAAACATCACTCAGTGATATTTACATGGCAAAATTTACAGTAAAACTGAGGATGTGATCTGCTGTGAGTAATGTAATGTCAAGCTGCCTCTGAGAGGGGCAGTCCTTGTTCTCTTGCCCTCATTGTGCCATGGACTTCTCCTTTTTCATTTCAGTGAATCAAATGTCTGTATCAGCAAGATGAATTAGTTCAGCAGGCTGAGAGGACAAAACCCTGCATTTAAAAAAAAAAAAATTGTACTTTTCAGAGTTAGTTTTGCACTTGAACACTATGTAGTGAATCAACTCATCCTGCAGCCCTTTCCTTATCCAGGTGAACAAAAAGAAGGAAAAGGAAACCGAAGATTTTTTCTTTAGCTTTTTGGACATATTTGACATAATTGTAATGCTAGCATTGGCCTAAAGGCATTGGAACAGAGGGAAAGCAACATATAACACCTGAGTAAATCTGTTGCTTATATGTATATTTTACCAGATTGTTCTTTGTTTTACACACTGTCAATATGTTTCATGATGCAAGCACTACCTCCCAGGGATGACAAGGAAAATATCTATTTTTCCACAGGTTGTCGAGTAAACTAGAGTGTGTGTGTGTGTGTGTGTGTGTGTGTTTGTGTGTGAATGTGCACACACTTCAGAATCAACGTAAGAATGCTTGAGTCCACTGCTTTCGCCTGATGATCATTCCACCAGAAATGTGTATATGAAAAGAAATGATTTAAAGCAAATGTATTCTTTAAAAATTAACCATTTTAAGCTTCATATAAATATTTAATATATCATAAAATAATTTTTAGTAGTTTAAGGGTGTTTTCAATCTGTTCTGTGAAGCTGTCTTTTCTGCATGTGATCTCATTCTCATTATGGCAAAACATTTAAGAATACAAACAACAGAACATATTTTTTCTCCATCTTCCTTCTGGGTCTTGGGGTAAGTCGCTTAGTTAGGTTAAGATGTGTGTTTTGTCTTTTAAACGTTTTGTGAATCTGTTTGAAGAAAATATCAAAGGAATCCTGAATAAATGAGAAGTGATTTGATGTAGTAAAAGGGATCTAATCATTGTGATCTATGTATCAAACCAAAGAAAGTAAAAAATCCAAAGGAAATAAAAGGAAGCAAATAGCTCTCTGCTAATGTCTTTGCTTATATATCAATACCTTCTTAAAAGAAAAATCAAAGCTTCTATTGCAGATGTAGTAATAGAGCTTTTGGGTTCTATACTGGTGTCAAAAAGAAACCAGTATTTTTGGAGATTTTAGGAAGAATAATCACAGATTTAAAAATTGGTACTATTGGAGACTATTACTACTACTTGGGGACATAAAAATTACCAGGGTAAGCATTTACCCTGATTCAGATAATTTTATTACTTACATGTCAATCAAAATTTGGAACCACACTGCTCAGTAAAGAATGCTTGTAAGGATAAATAAAGGTATAGTGTTTTTTTCCTCACAATCTGAAATGCAGAACATGCAATCCAAGCTTGAATGTCTAAGAAAAGACACCTTCAAATCTGTTGTAAAATAATTACTTTTATTGCAACTTATAACTCTCTTTTTTTTTTTACAGAACTAGATAGCCTACTGTTTTTACAATATGTTGGTCCCTTCATGTGCTAGAACATAGCTGAAGAATAGAGTTATGCATATTTTCATCACAGTGCTCTGAAGAACTCTTTTAATCATATTTTGTTCACTGGCTGGGGGAAAATTTCCATAATCTTTGTTGTTAAATTGGTATTTGATAAATTGGTAATCATGGCTATCTTGATTAAAACATGATTAAAATACTCTTCAAAGCAGGGAAAAATATATATACTTTCATGGCTTATATTGCTTTTACATTTTAAGATCATTTAACAGGAAATCGGTTTCACCTCCTGCAAAAATTCTTGGTAATGTTCTGCAAATTATTACACATCATTATACTCAGCTGTGTTCCCTAACGGCATGGGATTACAAGGACTTAAGATCCCCAATATGTACAAGTGTGTATGGGTCTCTCCATATGGAGAACTATATAAGTCTGGTCCATAAGAAATTACACTATCTTGTGAAGTCTAAGGAAATTACATAAATATGTTAATTGCAGGTTGTCCTTGTGTTTGTCTCTCCCTAGTCCTACAAATGCTTAATTATGTAAACTAGATGGGTTTCATAGGAGTTTGAGAGATCCAAACTTTGGAGTAGCCAATGAAATTGAGATGAGGAAGTGGAAGGCCTGGTTATGCATTGTTAGCTTTGTTATTCACTTATTTTGGGAGAGTTCATTGCACCACCCATAGCCACATCTAAATTAACAGATGAAGCTGATGTTGTATCATGATTACTATCCACCTGGAAATATTTGTCTCCTGCTTCCCCCTCTCCCATACCCAAAATCCCACAGTGACTACATGTGTACTGAAGTCCTTGGCCTCACAAAACAGATGCGATCATTGCTTGTGAGAACTCAGCTTGGGATAGACCAAACTTATCATTTGGATGATTCATTGTAGATAAGGCTGAGCCATGGACTCTGGCTCCACTCACTGTCATCCTTCTGCTTTTGCCCTGGACCGACTGGGTTCCCGGGTATTTTTGCTGAGCCAGCCGCACACTGCTCTTTGGCTGGCAAAACAGGGGAGAGACGGAGAGTTTTGGGAGGGAGAAGGTAAGAATCCCTTACATTGGGAAACTGAAGGAAGTCCCAGAAGGCAGAAGGGAAAATTTTCTATCAACTCAACTGAAAATGAGTTAGCAAACTAGACAACAAAGTTCCACTTGACCTAAACTTTGAGCAACAATGAAAGCTGTGTACTCACATTATAGACTATGCCCTTACACACAATATTCTGTATGGAAGATACTGTATCAGTCACATTGTAAAAGACCTAGATCAACTTAAAAAAATAAAACCCAATAGAATGATTACAGCCGCTGCATAGAATGACAAGTATTATCAACAAAAATTAATCAGGCGCATCTTTTAGTGAACTCAATTAATAATGTGCAACAACAGGGTCTCTTTTCTTAAGATGAAAATTAATTAGTGGAGGGAAGGTCACTTGGAGATGCTGACATCACTCATCAGAATGCTCTGGCAGCTCTAATTATTTGTCTTCCAGGCTTGGGTGATCAGAAATTATTGCAATACCTGAGCAACATTTTGAAAAAGCTTTGTGCATGGCTCTTTTAATTAGACCTGGTATTTGATTAATGCAGTGGAAGCATTTAGATCAGCCTCTTATCGTTGAGTGACTTAGAAGTTTTAGGATATTATAGCATGCAAGACAGGGTCACTACAGTAGATTTTTAATTCAGACTTTTTAAAAAAATCGGCTTTAACAATTTAAATTAACATATACATCTTTTCTCTTTTTCTTTATCATTACCTTGAATGAAATTATACATTTTTCAGCATCAACTGAGGTAAACAGCTTAGTGTGTGAAAATTTACTTTGTGTGTGCATAATAATACACAATTTACATTTAAGTATATAAATTTCAAAGCACCTGCTAAATTTGTGCAAGCTGGATTTATATAAGATTATAGCAAAGCAGAACATTGAGCTGTAATCTATATGTATTGACTTTTTATTTATTTTGTTTTTATTTATATGTAGAAACACACACACTTTTGTGCGTATAAATATATATGAATGATTTCCTGTTAGAACTATGTGAATAATTTAGAGCAATTTTTAATGCCTTTGAAGCCAGGCACTGGCTCTTGTTCTAATGAACCTACCTGGTGGTACAGGTTGTTCTGGCAACTGAATAGTAGGCAAACACAAAGAATATAAATATTATTAAATACAATAAACACCATAATGAATACAGAAAATACTACACATTCAGAAAAAGAGAAAAGTAGTTAAAAATATCCATCAAACATATCAATCAAACATTAAAAAGCCACCATGGACACTCAGGGATGCCAAATGCTCTTAGCAGATGGCAGCTTTCCACTTCCTTTACCTCTGAAATCTTGCTGGTTAGTCTGGAAACACAACTGGCTTTTTCTGTCCATGGCTCCTCTCTGGCCAAAAAATCTCATTATTCTAAAGGGTTCCTAAAACTAGTCTGAGCTTCTAATATAATGATTGTTACAAGTACACAAAATGCTTGAAATACATCATTTATTGTTATAACTTGCTAATTTTATTATTCAATTTTGATTAGGAATGACATTTAAATTTAGAGCATATATAGAATACCATTAAAAATACAGAATACTATTTCATAGGCAAACAAGAAGGCAAATCAGTGATATATTTCTCCCATGTTTTTAAATAAAAATAAACTGGAATCTGAAATGAGCACAATTCTATGGAAGTTAATGTAATTGTTCTGGCCGAACACTAGATTTGGCCCATTATGTTGTATTCTCTCTCTGATTTCCTCCCAGCATGGTTTTATTATGACACAGCTTTAAATCATAAACTTATTCAGTCTAAGAGACTATAAAACAGAGTAATCAATTTTTATTTTTGATGTATTTGGTTATTTACAGCTTCATTGTCCAACTAGGGAATATGCAGCACTGATATACCACCACTGACTTCAATAGAATTATATACCCTTTTATATTGAGGCTGAATTTGGCAATAACTGCTAAAAATGAGCATATCCAGAAAATTTAATAAATTGCAATTTCTCATAGAACTCTGTGAAACAAATTGCTTGGAATTTCCTATTACTTAAAATTCTAAAAAATTATGTTTTATTGCATCAGGTATAATTTGTTAGCATCACCCAGATGGTAAGGGGTCTAGAAATTACTTTCTGGGTGAAAGGGATCATATACTGGATCAAAAATACTCTTGCAGTATAACCTTAAGATCACTCAGGCCACAGAGGGTAGTTTTCTTCCAAGTTTATGTTGTGGTAAGTCAGCTTTTGTTTCACTGGCCAGTTGAGCTGACTTGCAGTAATGAAGGACTGGGCTTCTGTTGCCCAGACCAACAGAATTGTTCCAAACATTGATTTCTCATTGTCCACCAGATCTATTACCTTGAAGCAAGTATAATACTTCTCTGCAGCACTGTGATCCTAAGGACTAGATTTCAGTGATCTATTTCTTTTCTGGGGTCAAAATTTAGTAGTGAAATTAACTTCATGCTACTAAATGAAAATATATTGAAAATATCAAAGTTTTCAGATACAGCTTTGAAATTTACTTTCTATGAAGCAATAAGTGCTTCCTGGTAATTTTATTTAGGCTTAAATTGTATCCAAATTGGGAACAGCTGTTTGGCTTTTTAGACAATGCCCTGGAAATTTTCATAGACATTTGTGGAGGCAAATTCTGGAAGATGTCATATTAAATGAGGCGAAACATAAACATTCCGGTTTTTCACATCACATGGCCAGGTGCTTAAAAAGATGCTACTATGTGTTAAAAGTTACATTTGAAAGAATAGAGCAAAGCAAATAATAACGTGGTGAAAGAATACAAGGTAATTGACCTTCACTTATAATTTGGAGGAACTTAAGATTGATTTTTGACTAGTGAATGAGTACCTAGCTTACCGAAATTTCATTGCTTTGCTAGTAGAAAGAGTGCTTTTTACTCTCATACCAATTTTAATTAATGTAATTCTCCTGGTAGTATACTGTCCCACCTGTTTGCAGAAAACTTTTTTCAAAATTCTTGTGAAATGCACCACACCAGAGCAGGGGTATGAGTTAGTTGCTTATTCAGAAGAGCCTAACAACATGTGAGATTCCATGTGCTACCTTCTCCACCTCCAGGTGCCATTCCTAGAGTTCATCACATCAGTACCTCAACTTAGCCAGGAAGATGCAGACGTTTGGGACATCCTCCCATACGCATCTATCCATTATTTTACTGTATCTGAGATTTGAACTTGAAAAAAATGAAAACGTTCAAGCAAATGTTGGAAACACACCAAATTCCAATATGATTTGACACTTAAGAATAAATCAGTTGTCAAAATCTCCTTGAGCTGTGCACAAAACAATGTCAGGTTCTTGCAACTCAGATTTTATGGTGGCTTTATATAGCAGGTGTTTCCAGTCAGTTTTTTTAGAAATACACTGTATGTTTTTATTTATTTGTAGCTGCCATGTTAACTCCCTTTTTTAGCACTTATCACTAAAAAGACAAACTCCTAGAACTTTATGGTTGAATATTTTTGTCAGTTTACTTAGGGAATTTCTGGGGTAACATTAATTTACAACAGTAAACTGAGGAACAGAATGTAATCTCTGTAATGTGAAGAACTTTGTAGGCGCATGCCAGCAAAAAACCGAATGTATGGAAATGAACTGCACTTAGTCAAACACTTGGGTTAATTTTACAGTCTATTATTAGACTTAAACTTTGTTCATTGTTCTTCATTGTTTATTAATAGATACATTTTTATAGAAAGCCATACTTGCCGATCTTGTATGAAAGATTTGTTTATAGAATACTGTTGCTTCCAGATTTCAGTATGTCATAGCAGGATTTGGCACTTATTTATATAAATGTACATTTTGGATGCTTTCTTGAAACAGAAATCTATGAAGTTTTTTACAGACTGGCTTTGCTCATTGTTTAAAATGAGTTATTTTGTACCAGATGCCTGGTGTAATTTATGTTAATGTTAATTAACAATATTTGAAGCAAATAATGATAAATAGATGCCCCCAAACATTATGCATCTAGTTGTCTAGGTAATCAAATTAGCACAAGCTTTTCCAGTGTTTAGACATAGGTCTTTATTAGAAAAAGTATACATCATTCCAGCTGTGATATTTCTTACGCTTATTATTTTGATCAGACTTGAATCACAAAATTACTCGAAAGAAATTTACTGCCTTTGGAAACTATTTATCTCTGATTCTGGAGGCTAAGGTTCAGTTCTCCTTTCCTTCCTGCAAATACAAGATTAAAAGAACTCTACATTTTAAAAAATAATGCAAAGTACATTGTTTTATAAAATCCTTTGTTAAAAGGCCCTCAGCTTTCATAATGACAGTAAGATCAGGTATTTCCATCTGTTTACAGAACACATAGAAGTCTATCCTTGAACTGCTTTAATAGCATAACCATATCATGAAGAAAAGCTTTTATGTGTTTTGATTTTGACCTCCATACCAAATGCTAACTGATGGACAAAGGGAACATACGCACTTATAGATAGATTCAAGTTGGGGTTTGCATTTTATATCAATTAAATAAATATTAGACAAACTCCTACTACTCTTTGTTTAGCTGTGTGGGGCTCAGCTGTGTTGCTTCTAACCCCAACTACATCACTTCAAATTACCATAAATTAACAGAGTAACACTTTCAACCTCAGAGCAGATTTGATCCAAATAGTCTTTAAATGCCATTTCTGTTCCTATTAACCTAAAGATCGGCATAGCAGATATTTTCGTAAGGCTGCCCAGCAATACAGGGCATTAATGGCTAAGTTGTGACAGCACTTTTCATGATGATTTATGATTCAGTGTTTAACTTGATTACTCCACTGCTGACTCTGGATACTATTTCAATTAGTGCACAGAAGGTCACATCACAAATATTCCTCTATAATCTATTCCTATTAACACTAATACACAGAGTAACCAAATCTTTTCACCCTTGTTGATTCGAACCATCCATAGCACTAACTGCAGACTTGTTTACCAGTTTACTGCTCTGGACATATCTGAAATGGTAATTTTCAGTGCTTTGAGTATCATTAGTAGCTGTACCATGACATCATGAATAAGCATCCCTTTGCTCCTGTGTGTGCATTCATAATTATCAAGGTTTAGATATTTTAAATGGAGGGTACATTTTAAGAAAGAACTCACCTCTAAATTATTATTTCGCAGCTAATCACAAAGATAAAAATAATGAGAAGACATTTAAGAAGAATAACAGGAGCAGTGAGAAAGTTACACTCAAGATAATGTAAAAATCTAGGGGTAAGGGTCTTAGTAAAGCTGAAATCTGGGAGCCATGCTTTGCCTGATGGTTATTTACCACATTCCTGCACACTCCTCTAGTGTTACTGGCAGTAAATGAGGAACAGCTGAAGTTTGGAAAGTTAAAAAAGAGAGCATGAGAAAGCTAGTTAGCTCAACCAGAAATCTTGATTGTCCTGGTTCTACTCACATCTGTCTTCTGCCATCTCTGAGTCTTGAAGAAGTACTTTTGGGCCTCAGACTTGAGTAGGAGAGACATGCTAATGCTTCCAACTCAGATTTTGGCTGCCTCACTTTTGTCAGGATGAGTTGTCTTTTATCTGTTTCATATTTACGTTTTGTTTGGATCTATAAATTGAACCTCCCTCTCTCCATATTCTCCAAGGGGAGCTGTATCGGTGGACATTTTTAACAGGTGAAGGTCAATCTCTACCAAAACTACAGCAATTGCTGCTGTCCCTTTCTGTGCTACTCCTGCTAGTCCTGTATGCCTCTGAAAGACTTCAAATGCTGAATCCCAATAAAAATTTCTAGCTTTTGGTTGTTCATGATTGAGCGAGATGATTGGCTCTGTAGAGGTGACACCAGCTGTCTAGATGAAGTTCTGCATCAAATAAATGACGACTTTTTCACTGAGCAGAAGTGGGAACAAAATTCCCTGATGTCATGGGCAGGGCTTTAACCAGACAAAAGCATGGGATTTCTTCCCAGCCTCTGCTACACACACCATATACACATTTAAGGCATGCCAGTTTCATGTTAATATTAAGTAGGATTAGGTACCCTCATGGAAATAGCTTATATTTCTAGCCTTCCAGGACTTTTAAAAATGCAAATGTGAATATTATCAGTGTTTTTGGGAAGAATGCATTCACAGTCCTATTTTTTGAAGAAACTTTTTCTGAGTCACAGAATGGACTATGTATTGAATTGTCTGACTTTCAATTCAGATCAGGAATATGCTTTTAAATCAGCAACCAAATTGTTCCCACTTTCCATGTTGTGTTTGGTATTGCAGAGCAAATTTGAGATTGCATGAACTGGATTGCCTTTGGGATGAAATTAGAACAAAGAATGTCATCTAGGAGCCACCCAAAGGAGTTCCAGCTGCTAATTTATGTTCATGTTGTGGACCAGATTAGAAGTTCACTGTATATTTCCCCCTAAACATTTCTGTGTATGTCATCTCCATAGCAGCAGCCATTTAGCTCTGAAGACATTGTGTGCAGGTCAAAGAAAGAATGTCTATAGACAGTAAAACCCCAAGTATAAAACTTGAAGTTAGTAATTAACACTTTGATTTTTTTAACAATGTACGCACAGAAAACAGAAGAGTGTTTTGAAATCAAATTAAATCACATTATTATTACATTCATTATTTTATAGGAAAGTTTCTTCCTTTTTTTCCCCAAATACTGCATTCAAAGCTAGCTTACACAAATCTGTTGTTAATTTGCACACAGATGTCACTCTCTGCAGGACATAAAACCAAAGCAGAGATAGCCAACAGTACTATTTGTTGTGGCATCATATTTACAGAAGCAGCCTGGCTTTCATGGGTTTTTTTATAAAATAAAAGCAAGCTCTCCAGAGGGAAGATGGAGAAAGCTCTACTTTGCTGTTCACAATTATTTAGGTACATACCTATTTATTTGCTGTATAGCTTATATTCTTTTAGAGAAACATAAAATTGTTGAAAATTGAAGTGTTGGAATCATTTCTAGAACAATGCTATTGTTTCCCACCATGTTGCAAAATTTGTCTGACTGCAGTTTTGGACAATGTTTTTCAGGAGACAAAAATTATGACTTTTTCTTTTCCAAGTTTTATCATGTTGAAACTTCCAGCAAATATTTAAAAATTAACTGTGCCGGACAACCTCTTTTCTTACATTACTGGTAGGAACTGAATTGAGACCTAACACATATTGAACTGAATCAAGCATTTAACACAGATATCTGCAAGTTGTTGGAGAAAAAGTTACTTTTAGGAATTACAGCTTGGAAACAGATATGTAGTGCTATCTTGCAGGTGGAGGTTTATAACAGCCACCCACTGACTTATACCCCTGGCAAAATTCAAGTAAGCTTAGACAAATTTATTTAAGTCCATAAATCTTTAGGTAATCTATACAGATAGCCTGAACTTGCAGCATTTAAGGATGAAGAAACACAAAATTGTATTGATTACTCTGTAGAATAACTTTCCTTTATCTGTACTGTAAGAATTTTGTCTCTGCTGTAATTGGTGTGAAGAATCATATGACAACATAAACAATGTAATTTTCTTTTGGTATTTTATCTCTGATATTTGTGATTACAGCACAAATAGAAGCACTATTAAAGGAATAGTGTGCCTTAAGAACTGAAGAAACCATTAGTAAAACTTTGCCCTTTCATAAATGATTTCCCCTGAGTATAAGTACATAGAATTATGTGCAATGTTACATGAATAACTCAATTATCACATTATTCCATTCATTATTCCACTTTAGCTTTAAAAGACAGTTCACTAGGATTTTTGTAGAGAAGAGGGCCTGGATTTGGAAGGCAGCCACTTGTAGGTACACCAGTGTTCATGAACTGATATGCATACATTAAAGCATCTCTGGTAATAATGTCACTTATGAAGTGTCACTTACACAACATACTGTGTTGTAAGTTTAAATTGTATTTTGAGTTCCTGTCCAGATTGGTAAACTATGAATTCAAGGGCAAGAGAATTTGATTTATTCTTCTATATTAACCTTTCCTTCCAGCAATAAATATAAAGGGATGCCAGTAGCAAAAATTATTTTAAATCTTTGGTACCTTTGTTGAACTCCCTTACTGTTCAAATACTTTTGTGTTGTATGAGATGGCCAAGTGATTTGAAGAAGAGTAAAACTCTACCAAAAAGTCATGCATGATAATTGCAATAAAATGGCAGAACCTAATTTCCTAAAATAATCACTCCATTAGGTGTCACATGACAATGGAAAACTAAAGAAACCTATATTCCTCTATTTCCTGCTTGGTGTGAATTCTAAAAGATCTTCAGACAATTCAGTATATTCATGTGATATGTACACAAAAGCAGTACTTTGAAATACATCTATAGGAAAGAAACTGATGTTTCTTGCATTAAAATAAACATCATTACTTCTCATGCTTAAGTGAACGTGGGACCACTCCTGGTACATATAACAAAAAGTGCTGGTCTTTTAAACTTGTATTTAACATCCAAAGTTAATCTTCTGGGAGGTCATATCAGTTCTTTGGTAAATGCTCCAACATTTTCAAATTTTGGAAGTGATCTGAATCACTGCAGAAGAGAGGGAATGAGAACTAGAGAAAAGCAGGCTGGAGGGAACCTGCTCAGAGGTGGACAAAGGAAGAAGACATTAATAGCAATAAAGAGAAAATGGACTGGCATGGGCAAAGCCATGACACAAAGCAGGACACAAGCTGTACCTGAGCATTACAGAGGATGGGAAAGGAAAGCTTGCAAGCGCTAACAGCCACTTCTCTCCAGAGCCTTAAACGGAGTAGCTAAGTTGCAACACCCTTCAGTTGTATGGGACACGGCTGGAAAAAAAGCATCTTACTCCCTCTGGAGTCTAGGTCACAAGAAAATAGAATTTCTTTTCACTTTCATGGCTTTTATAGTGTGTTTTCTGACATTGCTCAATAGTTATTCCTTCTTCTTCCTTTTTTTTCTTGTTTCATTTTTTGTTTAATTGGGAAATTGCATACCTAGGCAATAAGTATAAGTAATAAATTTGTGATAAATTTCTTTAGTGTATAATCTATGCAGAAAGAAATACATAATAGGGTTTTCTCAGATGTAGTAACATCTAAAATTAACACTCTTCGGTTCCAGAGATTTTCAAGTGACATCAACAGCTGCTTAGAAATTTGCTTTCCTTTAATATTTGATGTTGCAAAAGTTCATGGATTGGTGGGTAGCATTAGGAGGAGAACTTAGGGAATTGCTAATGTTCAAACTATTTTAATGGCCCTCACTAAGGTGCTGAATTAAGGTTATGCAGGTACTTTGCCATTCCTTAAATTTGACATGAATCTTCAGAATTAATTTTTTCTGTGACCTAATTTCTGCAGGTAATTATCCTTTCTGTTGTTTTTTTCTAGTGCAGGGAATACCTCAGCTAAGATTTTCATCCTGAGATTTGGCATATCTCTTTCTAGCCATCACTACCAACAGGAAACATTGGGAACCATGAAAACTGGTTTATGAAATAATTGATTTTCTAAAGTGTTGCATATTCAATGGATTTAACTTTTAAATAAAGACCCACAATATTTTTAGTTATCTGGCTTCTGCTTATCTGGTTCTGTCCATAACTAAAAATAAATAAATGCATAAAGCAGCGAACAGCGAAAAACTTCCTTCTGCATCATGAAAATATCACCTTTGCCAACAATTTGATTGTGTCCTAGGGACATGCAGAGAAGGAATTAAAAGGAAAGATCCTCCAGCAGCTCCTTTTTGTTTGTGTATTGTTTGTCACTGGATCCGTTTATTAGCCTGGAGATAATGTGACAGTTGACTCGAGCAGTAACACAGCACTCATTAGTAAGCTTGACAGGGAGGTGCCAGTAGCTACTTGAGATTGTATTTTATCAATCTTCATGGCTCATTTGGGAGGCTCACTACACTCTGATCTACTCCCAGCGCACACCAGGACAGGGGCAAGTGACTGCGAGTGCTGCTAAGAATGGGGAGTTGTACAAGTTCTCTGTGATGAGGCAATCTCTTAGTGAAGAAACATAGTGCTGACCTAACAATTCTGCAACGTCTACCTGGCAAATCCAATATCAAATGTAGGACACTTGTATAGAGTTTTTAATGCAAATTTTTTATCATTGCTGTACCCCTTAGGATAGCTATTTGCAGAACTCTCTCTAGAAAGAAAATTGAAAAGATGGGTAAAAACATTAATGCCACTCTTGAAAATGTTGTCAATCAAAAGAAGCAATGACAATACTTTACAGATTTCAGTGTTTTCTTTGTCTTCCTTGACTTTTCCCATGATATTTTTGGTAGATTATGGTAATTTGGAAGTAATTTAATGCTTTTTTTTTAAGATCATATTGATTTGCAGCACTGTGATTCATCACAATGATGCCAATCCCCTTATGAAAAGATTTTGTATCATTTCTTCCACAGATATTAAACTGCAGTAAATAACATGAGATAATAAAAAATTAAAAAAAAAAAAAAAAAAAAAAAAAGGTTTTCTCTGTTCCTCTCTGCTTGTTGAGCTCTTCAGAGGCATTGGGAACGTGTTTTCAGTGCCTCCGGAAAAGATAGTGGCATGTTAATAAAATACACACAAGCTAAGATTCTAATTTATTTACACTGTTCAAGAATAAGTACTTTGGGTAAAAAATTAACTATTGCAAGATTCATGATAAAAACATGACTCTTGGCAAAACTGGTGCCTGTTGTGTGTATTGCTGAAATATCACGTGCTGCTGATAGAGTCCTACTGCTGTGTGTTGGTAATGTCCCCCAGATTACCAGCTGAGGAAACAGAATGCCAGCTTTTGTCATGCAAGAAGAAATGTTTTAATGTGTTTAGGAGGTTAGTGCAGTATGAATTACTGAGATACCATATGTCCTCCAAAACACATGGCAAATTTATCTTACCAGAAGAACTGCAAGTAAAAAGCACTTGGTTGTGTGATCTGATACCAGGCATATAAACAAACCCCAAACAACCCCAACCATGCTCACATCTTGCTATCTTTAGTAATAAATTTTATAGAATCAGTTAAGAATTACATTACAACAATAATGTAGAGAACAGTTTTAAGGTTGTGTATAAAACAGTCTGACTTAATTTATTCCAATCTTTTTTGTTTATTTATATAAAGATGAAATTCCTTTTTTCATAATTTTCATACTTTATCCGTACAGTTTGCTTATATCTACAAAAATAATACTTTCTTTTAAAGGATTGTATCATCCCTGTACCAGAAAATGGTTAGCCACAAATTCCTGTAATAAAAAATGCAAAATGCCTGTGCCCAGTCAGACTCGCTGAATAAAGACTGAAGATACCAATGGTGACAGAACTCAGGGACTTGAGTAAGAGAGGGAGAACTGAGGAACAAAGATGTGAGGCCGGATGCACATTTGGGGAGCATGTATATATGTAAAAGAAGATACTGAAAGAGGAAGCAAAGCCACTCCTTCACCAACGAATGCTGAGCTCTGACCACAATTTGAAGTATAAATGCAGCATTCACAATAGTGTCTAAAATTATACCTTTTGAAGGGATTATACATTTTTTATTGATCATTCACTTGTTGATACCAGTTACACATTTGGGGGTTTATAATCTGGAAGGAATTTCAGTTTATAAACCTAGAAGTCAACATGTCAATTAATTTCAACAATATTCAACAATATCATCACTGAAGTAATGTTATGCCTGTAGCAGAAAACAATCAAAACAAGAAAATTCACTGCTAAGTCTTCACCATGCCATATGTCCTCTAATATCTAATTACAACAGGGGCACAATAAGCAAGTCATTAAACTTGCACCCCATTGTGCATAGGTATTAAATGACATGTGGTGCATTTAAAATAAAAGAATGACATTCCACTCAATTCTTTTATTTGTGGCAACATTTTCTAACATAAGAAACTTTGGTCTCTCTTTTGGTCTCCTGGGAAAATTGCCAAAATTATAATTTTTGACAAAAATTATTTAAAAAACACCTGCAGACCTCTAGAATCTGCAATAGCTATTTGCATTAAATATAGATCAGTTTTGTTACAGAGGTCTTGGAAGTTTTCTTTATTCAAACATTTCAGATGAGTGTTTTTACCATTTAAAGAAACTGAGTTGACACAGGATAGGAAGAAAAGTTACTTTCTGAAAGCTGATTAAAGGAGACTAAACAAAGAACAGACCTTACTAGCCCCTTTTTGGAACAGACATAAATCCATGCTGAAGTACTACACAGAAAGTAGGTCAGATCAGTTTTGTTGAAATCTTCATTAACAACCCAGAGAAGGGACTAAAACAAGAAGTCTCAGTTTGTAGATGATTTCAGTAAAATGTTACACCGGTGACGAGGAACTCCAGAATGACCTTAAAAATCTGAGACAGCAGGCAAAACCATGGCAAATGATGTTTAATGTAGGTAAATGTTTAAATGTTTAAATGTTCAATGTTTAAAGCCTCTAAGAAAAAGTAATGTTTCAGTACAAACTTGGAAGTCACAACTGTGGAAAGGGTCCTTAAATCATCAGTTTGGTGGCTGGGGAAGTCCAAAGAAACTTTCAAAATGCTGGTCATTTCCAAGAAAGGAAGGAAGAGAAAAAGAGAAGGTCTCATTTTCTTACAGTCTAAGACATCATTAGCTTAACATCTTGAGTATTGTGGGTAGTTTGGGTCTCTCCATGAAGGGACATAAAGAATTTGAGGAGTATAGGGAATTAGGAGGCAGAGTAGCAGATTTATGAGGAGACATTCAGTTTTTAGAGGAGAAAGTTAAAGGTGATACAGTTGAAATTCACAAATTCATGAAGGTGGATAAAGTGCAAGTAGGTTAATTACGTTTATAAATAGTTGAACATTCCCCTTTCTTATACACAATTAGAATATATCAGAACTATTTTAAGATGACATTTCAAATTGTGATTTCAAGCTTTGCAGATCCCATGAAAAAGAAAAGCAGCTTAGAGCCCAGGCTTGAGTTTACCATTATTACAGTTGCTATTATAATTATTATTTTGCAGCATTTTTTCATATTTAAAAAATTTATTTCAGTTTCAAAAATCTCACTTTATTTCCACTAGATAGATTTTGGTTCATCATTTAGTTCTAACTGACTAGACAGTGTTAAACCATGGAAACCAATGTAGTCCTTTATGGACCAAAGTATGATAATGTAAACTAACCTAGGTCACACTATAGTTAACAGTGCACAAGATTCAACTGCAAGTCTCAAAAACATTTTGAACTGTGTAGAAATCAGAGTTCAACAGAAACTCCAGATACAGTCTGATATCATGCAGATATAAACCATCTCACACATTAAAACCATCACTGTTTTCTGTAATATTTCTACACTTGGTACTTTCACTTTTCTATGGTTTTTAACAGCTTGTTAGGCATAAGTCCACTTATCTTCCTGTTTTTTTAAGAATTATTTGGACACATATTACTCTTCTCTGCTGTTGCAACTCTTCCTATAGTTTCTGCCCATAGTACAAGAAAGGAGTTTACTTTCCATGGCAGAATATCCTTAGCACAGTGTGCTGGTTTCAGTTACGATAGAGTTAATTTTCTTCACAGTGGCTGGTATGAGGCTGTTTTAGATTTATGCTGAACACAGGGTTGATAATATAGAACTGTTTTAGTTATTGCTGAGAAGGGCTTACACTGAACCAAGACCTTTTCTGTTTTTTATACTGACACACTGGAGAAGGGACTAGGGATGCATGGGAGGCTGGGAGGAGACACTGCCAGGACAGGTGAACCAAACTGGCCAGAGGGATATTCCAGACCACATGGCATCATGCTTAGTGTATAAAGGTGAGGGAAAGAGGGGGGAAGGAGTGGATATTGGGAGTATTGGTGTTTGTCTTCCCAAGTCACTGTTACATACAATGAGGCCCTGCTCTCCTGGAGATGGCCGAACCCCTGCCTGCCCATGGGAAGTGGTGAATTGTTCTGTTTTCATAACTTTTGCTTTCCCTAATAAACTGTCTTTATCTCAATCCATGAGTTTTCTCACTTTTTTCCCCTTCTGATCCTCTCCCTTATCCCACTGGTGGGAGAGTGAATGGTTGTGTGGGGCTTGGCTCCTGGCTGCGGTTAAACTGTGATACAGACTATTAGTGTAAAAGAGGAGGAAAATGGAAAACAATTATGTTCAAAACACAATGCAATAAAGAAAAAAACTGTGGTATTAAAATGGTCTCACTCTTGAATTACTTTATCATCTCATTTCAGGCTTTGTTTTCAAAGTGTTTTCTTTCCTTGATACAGCCCCGATACAGACATTTGAGACGTACAGGTCAGCCGTATGAACTTTATGAAATGTCAGCAATTGCTGTGCATGCACATAAAGTCGTTATTTTAAACAAAAAAGCCTGCTTAGATTCTCCACTCCCCCTACAAAATAGGTGAAGAGATTAGCTCACATTAAGGTCCAGTGGCTTGCAAAATTAAAACTGTTGGAGCAGAAAAAATCCCTGATCAGATATTTTAAAATCTGAATGATAAGATCAACAATGGGCTACCAATAAACGTCAGAGTTTTTAAATAAATCATTTTGTATCTAAGGTTCCTTAAAGTTAAAAAGAATATTTTAGAACTAAGTATCATATTGAATAACTAGCAAAAATATACAAAGCAATTTTTTTCACTATATTATCTTGTCCATTAGGTTAAGTCTCTGTGAGGTTTTCATAAAAACTGGACTACCTCCAAAAGTTTTTCACCTTCACCATTTCAATATAATAGACTAAATGCAAGCACGTGTACATGTGTGCCAAAACCACACAAAGATGTTCATATTGCTACTTTTCATTAGTATCATGGAGGGTTGCACAGAGGAAGAAGGGAGCAGAAGTACCTGAACTAAAAGCTTTGAAAAAACCAAGTATCTGTAAATGGAAAATTATGAGGCCTTTAAGTACAGGAAATTAATTTAGTGCCTAAGAATTAATAAGGTTAATATGTCCTTTGCAGTCCACATGTTCTTATAAATAAGACTTACTTTAGCTAAACACCTCCATGGATTGTTAGGCTGATGGTGGTATCCTTTAGCAGGATCCTGCTTTTCATTGTCATTTTCATACAGGTGTCATGCCATTGTCAAAAAAATTTTTGCTTGTTATTTTTTTTTATATGATTAGTTGCTACCAAAACATAAAATTAAGATGGTGTTATAAGAGGGTAGCACTGTATGATGGGGGATTGGTGCAGTTGTGTATAGAAAAGAGAAACATGCTGAAAAAATAAAAGAGACCAAAAAGATGGAAATTCTTCCCATGGGAAAGTTTTCTTTGGTTTTATAATAAAGATTTTTTATTACACAGGAAGTAAATGTGCAATTAAAAATAAATAAATAAACCATATCTTGCCAAGCATATTATGATCTAGAAAAAAATACTGATGTTGGCTGCCCTCATATACAGATAATCCCAGATAACTATGCTGCAAAACATTGCACAGTGCTTTAAAAATGCAGCAGCATAATTAAATCTTAAAAAGAAAAATTACTTGCTATTGCAACAAATGACTGAATAAAAACTTAGACAAATACAAGTTTATCTAGTCATATTTCGTATGGGATGCCTAAAACAAGTTAGATGTATGTACTTGTTTTTTTTGAATGCTTGAAAATGCAGCTGACAAAACAATGTTATCTGAAAGAATACACAGATTTTAAAGTAATCAAATGCATTCTCTCCTCAGCTCATCTGCGACAACCCTTGGATGAGTGCGTATGTGTGTGTGTGTGTATGTGTAGGGAAGAGTGTCTTGTCTTTTTTTCTTTTTCAGGGTTAGCTTGGGTGCTTTTTTTGCAAACAACAGCCACAAAAATTATATTTTCACATTTAGAAACTGCATTTTTGAAACTTTTTAATGTTTATTTTACCCTTAAAATAAAGATGTACATGGCTGATCTATACTTCATATGAGAAATAATTCAAACTTGAGACAGATTCCAGCCAACATTTTAAAAAATTAGTGATTTATGATATGGATAATTCAAATTGTCTTTAAAATTTCTGTTTTACATAAAATATTTTGAAATATGCATTAACCTTGGAGATGTTTCAGGCTATTGGCCAAAATCTCAAGTCTTCTTTGTCAATAGTAGCAAGGGTTTTTTTCTAAACAGTGTTACCTTGTCATAGACCTATGCTACAAAAATATTTTTAAATTTTTCTCAATAGTGTCATCTGCCTCAAAGTTTTATTTGGTATGTGTTTAGATGTCTGACCTCTGTGTTGGATGAACTGTGTGTTTCATGTGAGTGGATACAAAGCTGTTTGGGAAACCAGCAAAAGGCTGTTGCACTTATTTGTCTGTTAGCTAACCTTTGCTCAGGAATGGCTCAAGGTGTTTTTTGTCAAGAATACTGCCCACTTGGGTCACACTGTTTGGGTGGTCCAGATGCTTTGGGTAGTCTGAATCACCTGAGAAAGTCATAAAAAAAACCCCTGCTGCTGCTGCTATCATTAGCTCCTGTTTTTCCAAAGGGTACACTGTAACTTATTTTCTAACTATGGAAAGGTAATTTGTTAAGACATCAGAAAAAGAGGAAATAAGTTTTCATTGAGTTGTGGAGATTTTTTGTCACCCGTGGATGCAAATCGTCCATCTTCTACATTAATAAAATAATTCAATTTGCTACTGCACCACCTTCAATTCTCTTTCACGCCTCCTCTAAGTTCCTTTTCTCTTCTCTTGTGCCCACAGTCACCTCCCATACACTTGAACTCCTGGCTGGGCAAGTGGCCACGGAGGACTCACTGATTCCAGGCTGCACAGGTGCCAGCAGGCCATCAGCACAAGCGAGTCAGGGTAGCAGGGTCATGGCTACTTACGGAGACCATTCGTGCCCGTCTGCTAATTATCAAAAGACTTGCTTCAATTAAATATCTTTGGCTCTTCTATTACTTTATCAAGCTTGGCTAAAATTGATCAGTTTTGTCAATGGCCAGGAGCTGATCAGGTCTGATGGATGAGTAGTCCTTCATTCGTTCACAAACCTTTTTTTTTTCATTAGGAAACCAGCACAAGCAGCTCATATGTGCAGAGTGTGTTAGGCAGAGATGAATTTTGGGCTGCTTTTGCCAACCCTTATAGTTTGTTCTTTCTCACTTGGTAAATTATTTTTTTTTTCTCTCTGAAAAGTTTTTTATTCTGTCTCACACTAATGAAAGCACCTGTTTGAGATTCCAAAGGCTTGCTTTGGTTTTGCTGTTCAGGTCAATTCATTTGAATGCTCTGACTGTGGTGAGTTCATACATCATGTTAAAAATCTTATAAAGTTTTGAGATCATGTCAAGAGTAAATTAAAATATTCCATCTAATTTAAGCAAAAGGCAGCCTTTGTGAAAGTGCTAACCTAGCTTTCTGGTTTATTGCTTCTTTTTAATTTTGATTAAAGAGGAAAAATATCTGCATTTGTACTATCTTGGCCTAGGTCTGTTCAGTTATTTGACTCAACCCCTCCTCTCAATACCCTTCAGTTAGTTTTGACCAAATTTCACAGAAGACTATAGGTTTCGTGGATCACAGATCAGAGGAAATGTGTGATGTAGATTGCAAACTTGGAGAGAGGGACCCCATTAAAGAAAATATTGTAAGCACTGTTCAACCATCACTAGACATCAGAAAATCTGCACAAAGCAGATGTGCTTTCTCTGAGCAGGAAATGTTCACTGGAAATGTAGCATCTGTAGGGGGAGAGGTATCAGCTGTGCCATACAAATCCACAGGAAACTCATCTTGTTTAGCTGTAGTACTCACTAACCTGTGAATGAGAATGCTATTGAATCTGTCATATGTGAGAGAGTGCACATGCATATTTCTTCAGATAGATGAAAGCAAGTCTTGTTATTTCCTAAACACTGTTACAAATATGGATTCAATTGTAAAGTTTTTAAAATGTGCATTTCATTTGCTAGAGATCTTATGTTGCATTTCATCGACTATTCTTTCAACATCACAACTCAATAGAGCAAGATTTACTGTTGCTCAAGTCAGATTACTGGATGTTCCTGGTTTCATAAAATATTATGCCTACAACTGCACCGTGGATAAGAAAGGTAAAAGTCTGAGACGAGCTTCTCTCTCTGGTATATTACTCTCTTTTAAAAAATGCACAGCTAAGTATTATCACATACTTCTTAGCCACTGATGTTATTTAACAGAAAATTTCTAAGTTTTATGTCTAGCTCTGGGCATCTGAGTTGGACAGGCATGAAGAAAGGTGGTTGCATCATTTTAGGAGGTTTTGTAGCACAAGATTTTCTAAGAATTTCTTAGAATCATTGTGCTACTTTTCTTATTTGCCTCTTAAATGCATTTGATTTGCTGCAATTCTTTGATTTTTCCTTTCAAGGGAAAAACTTCAGTCTCATCCAACTCATTTCTTCTCTTACACTTGGCATCTCAAAAATACTTAGAGTCTGACCTGTCATGGGCTGTTGAACTAGCAATTCAACTAATGCAAATATTTTAGTATAACCCCATTGTTTAACACCACCCCAAAAATACTGCAGGGCTTCAGTGACTTAATTGATTAAAACACAAATTACATAAATGCATATAATCTGGACCAGAAGAACTGAAAAACCATAATTCTTTTCAAGAACTCTGTTTGCTTCCCATTAAAGTTCTTTTTTTAAGACTCTGGACCAACCAGATTAGTTAATACTACCAAGAGAGTAGGTGAAATGGACTTAGACACTATGACCCAATTATTATCTTTTAATGTTTTAGATTGCTTTTTGATTTAAACTGACTTGAGAAAAAAACTTTACTGAAAACAATGTATAAAATTTATACTTTGCAAATGGAAAACTTTCTATAGGAGCTGCTAGCTGTCCTAACAGTACATTAGCACCATTGTACCTTGCACAGTTTCTACAGTGCAAAACTCCTCAAAATGAGGAATCTGTATTTGGGTTGGTTACATACAACTAGTTAGTCCTTCAGAATTTTAGAGAAGCAATTCAACATTAAAAGTCTTTGATTTGAGAAATAGGGTTTATAAATAAAAAGGTAATGGGATGACCTATTAGTAGGGAATGTTTGCCTCTGTGCTGGTGGAACCTCTTGGGCAACAGAGAAGGGTTTGGGAGCCCTTTGAAAAATCATTTCTCCGAGTGCTCAGCCACATCTGTAATGCCACAGTCTAATTCAACATACTCTAATAACCACATCTGAGCCCTCTAGAGGTTTTTGGTTTAGAATAGATTTCTACAAAAATACCACTCTGAAAGTATATATTTTTCAGTGGTGCGAGGACGGTAAAAAATTATTTTCGTAATGAGGTAGCATTTTCTTTCCCCATGTGAAACACTGATGGAAATCACAATAAATAAATGCAATGTCAGGTTAAAAAAAATGTTGTAGTTTCATGTTGTTGGTTTGCAAATTGAATTTTTACATAAAATTTACACTAAATGGAACCTCATTATACAGTGATGAGGTCCAGTATGATCCAAATCGTTAAAATCACTGTACTGCTTAATGATTCACTAAGTGGTACTGCAGTGCCATAAATTTAGAACTAGTTTCATGATTCAAAACACCAGACTGAGACACCAGCAAATCGTATGTGGATCATTAAATTTACAATGAATGTCAGAGATGAAATAAGGGGGAAAAAACACTTTGAGAGATAGGGATAATATGTGCTCTAAGGTGACATCCATCAAGATAAATGATCTTATACCACTTCTGCTTGGATAATAATGGGGGGTTGTTTTTTTGTTATTCTTCATTTCATAATTTCTAAAGGAGTTGAAAGTCTAAGCCTTTTAAGAATTAAAGTATCTGTCATTTTCTGAGTACCTTGTGATTTATTTTATTTGTATTTATACAATATACATATGCTGCTACATTGTCCTCTGACCCCATTGGGTCAGATTCTCCTCTTGGTATGATCAAAATAGTTCAGCTTTGTACATTCTACAATAGTGGATTAAAACAGTGTAGCTAGTACACTCAAAATGCTACCAGAACCCTTGAAAATAATGTTTTGAAGCTTTGTACACATATAATGTGTGATCAGTTAAAGAAGTTCATTTCTGATAACAACAACAACAGCTACAAAATAATAATATTTCATATTTCATTAGTATGCACATTCTAACTTCTAAAAAATGCTAGCCAAAGAAGCAATTTTGTCATATTCAAGATACAAGCATGGGATACTTAATTTTATCCATTTTAGGAGACTGAATGATTTGCTTTTCCTTTGATTGACTATTTAATAGTTTTAATTCTCCACAAATATATGTTCCCCATCATGAATTTGGCATCATCAAAACAGTAGACAACATGTGGGCTGTATTTTTCAGAACAAACATATCCTAAATGAGGGGTAGTGCATAGAGTTGAAAATAAAAAATATTCATGGAAATTTAAATAAATAAATGAATAAATGTCAACCATGAGTGTGACTGGATGGGAGAATTTAATTTTTTATCCAGAAATATATAAATTGAATAGAATTATATATTGTTTAAGGTATTTTACTGTCTCAGAGATCTAATGACACTATATGGAATAGTAAGAATTCTGAAATTGTGTATCTGTAGGCAGGAGGCAGGTTTTCCAAATTTTTGCCCTATTTAAAATTTTTTTGTATTTCAATACACTGGGATGTTAAATGAAGCAAAATTTAGGACATAAATGCTGTGAAATATAACACATCACAAAAAGAAAAAGAAAAAAAAGGTAAAAATTACAGAATATAAAAACATAAACCTTAACTGTCATTTCAGAAACTTTATATACTGGTTGCTTTTTAATGTTGACTTAGCTAGCATAAAGCATATGAAAAAAAAAGGGATTTATTTCTGCGTTTTATTTCCTTCTGAAATGAAATAAAGTTAAGATAATTTCCATGCAGTCAGAAATGCAAAATATAAATATTCTTTTACAAAAATTTGACTATGAAATTTGTGTGACCTTGAACCCACCTACCTTTTCAATTGCTGTTATGTTCAATTATTAGTAAGAACAATTTAGGAAACTATAGGAAACATCCATATTATCAGTCTCTGACTCTTTTTGTATCCTTCAGTAATGTCCTGGTCCGTGCTTCTCTCCATAATTTTTCCTGTTTTGGCTTCACTAGCAAAGAGTTTCTCTGTTGCCTTCCCTAACTCTCTCTTTTTCCATTGAAAATGTAAGGTTTTTCACTATTCGTGCTGACTTCTCAGTTCTTTCCTTAACCCCACTCAGGAATTTTCATCAAAACACGGGACTGATACCAAACACAGTCCACATTTTGCATGATGGACAAAGTGATTCATGTTGTTACAACAATGCAAGTTTGGGCTGATTGCAGTAATTCCTTTTGGATCAAGTATCAAAGTGGAGAAGAAGCAAATCTTTGTTTTTGGACATCCAAGAGCTTAAGCTGTAGAAAAGTCTTCAAGGTCTATGCAGCTCTTGAATTGGTTTGAAATTATATTTTACACACTCATTTTAAATCATTGCCAACCATAGGATTTTTTCCTAAAAAGACTGAAGACTGTTTAAAAATACAGTGTCTGTTGTAAGGAGGTTGCAGGCTGTTTGCACTGTGAAATTGTACTTTAAAACAATTTATGCCAGCTAACCTGGATTTATTTTTTTCTTCACACTAGTCCTGTAAAAGTGGAAAGTGAGATGAAAGGAAAATGAATTCATTTACTTTCAGACACAGGAAATGCTACTAAATTTGGATATGTGAAAATCTTGAACTTTCACTGGGGAAAAAAATAAATGATTTGAGGCCCTAGTGATCACACAGAGGATCCAGACAATTTGACAGGTATGAATTTATCTCACTTCTGAATGAATAACCTTTGGTAACTCACTTGAGACTTAAATATTCTGAACACATTTTCTCTAGAACACTTCAAAAGACACAGTTCATTTTGTCTCTACCAAACAGCCCCTTTGGTTACCTTCAGTTTACTGAGTTTTTTGCTTTGTGAGTTTGGAAAATTAACATCAAAAAAGCCTACCAGTGAGTTTTACTCATGAAGGAATGAAACTAGGTTAACTCTTTGGTTGTTCTAAGGTCTAAATAATCTGGTTTTGTATCAGTTGGGGGAGGCTTCATTGATCTCTTCTTCAAAACTTTCTTCAGCTGTAAACAAAAATTCACCTCACTTTAAAAGACAGGCATACATTTTCAAAGCAACACTAGAATATATTCAGTATGTAACTTCAGTGTAAACTGTCTTGTGCAAGGTGGACCAAGGAGCACCTCCAAGAAATGTTGCATACCCTCAAAGGAAGCAGAGAGATGAAGATATAAATGAAAGTAGAGAAGGATAGCACTCCATCTGAGAGTGGTGTATCATAGGTTAAAAGCGATCTCAGTTTTTTGAGCTTTGTAGATGGGTGAAGCACACTAAATTAGCAGTTTAAGATTAATGGCTATGTCCCTTCACCAGTCACTATGAAGTGGCAACTATGATACATACAAGAGGATCCAGTTACTCACCTTGAATATGCTTTTTTAATTTAATGATAAAATAAATATGAAAGAACTTGGAAATTAAAGATTGAAGGGAGAAGCAAAAAAGTCACTTTTGAAAGTCACTTTTTATGAAAGTCACTGTTGCTTTAAACTTTGATTTATGTTTGTCAAGGCTAAAGGTTTCTGTGCTTATGCTAAGCCTCTGTTGCAATACTAATCCATAGTCTTCTGTAATATGTGGAAATTATTATGATTTCAAAGTTTTCAGAAGGTTGAGTTATTCAAAATGTTCTATTGTTTCATGATTTTCTGTTGAATAGGCATATGAAACTGAGAAACCATGAGATTTCAAAATGGCCAAGGTTGGGAGGTACCTGTAGAGATCACCAGCTTTGGGGTCTAAAATCTAAATTTAGGTTTCTAAATGCAAGCACCAACATGTGAGTTAGGTACCTGAGCTTTCATCTAGTCAATAAAATTAATAGAAGATGAGAGTTCTTAAAATCACCCCAGAGCAGCTAATGATATTTAGTCAGATGTACAGCCTTGTTTGTTTTGACTAACATTCAGCTGATCATAATGTGAACTGTGTTGGGTCTGACTGGGATGGAGCTTGTTTCCCCAGAGCAGCCCTCCCAGTGCTGAGGTTTGCATTTGTTTTTTTTTCCTTTTCTTGTGCGCATGTAGCCTTTCATTTTTGCTTTAGTAAACTTCCTTATCTCAACCTAATCTCAACAAGATTTTTTTCATCTTATTTTTTTCTCGCCATCTGACAAGGGTCAGGATAGAGCAGCTTGGTGGGCACGTCCTGTCCCACAAAAGTTAACTGACCACAGGAGCTTAGACTCTTAATTTACTTACAGGTACTCACATTTTGACAATTAAATTGGAGTTTGCACCCTGCACTGAATAGTCTTGGGAATGCTTATCCACTGTGGTTGTCATTGTCACATTCATGCTTTGGAAATTCACCAGCCTTGTAGGCTCCTTCTCATATGGTACCACCAACCTGGAGAATACATATGTGTTCTTCCCCCCTCTCTCTGCAAAAGTCCTCTTTTGTCTACATCTGAGGAGATCTGTTCTGCAAGCCTGAAGGAAGTACACTGATGGCAGTTCTTTTTATATACATTTATGAGACTCAATATAACAATTTTCTCATTGCAATGGTGTCCTGATAGGGCAGCAATGGCCCAAGCAGAAGGGTTTTACTTCTGTGAGTGATATGCATCAGTGCTGATGTTCCTGTTGTCACCTGAGTAATACATCTGCTACAGGTCTGACCTTCTGAAACCACATTAAGGAGACAAGTATGAGCTAGGTGACTGATAATAGCTGTTGTACGTGTTTCCTAGATCTGATTCCTCTGCTTCATCTTTTCTTCTATAAAGCACTAAAGCTAAAAAGAAAACATGTCACTCATCTAAAAAGGATTATAAGCTTTCCTTGAAAACAATAGTGTAATTTAAACAGGCTAGATCAATAATAGAAATATATATATGTCTTCAAGCAGCATAGTGATACACTTTTTTGTATCTAGAGTGTATTATAAAGTAGTTAGCATACAATATCTTAAGTAATACAAAAAATGACATATCAATCACTTTTATTGTGCTCCATCTTCATATGACATTTCAGCTCTTTGTTTAGATAATAATAATTGTACACAACTCTGTAGAGCTTTGTTTCTTTAGTCTACTCATGTATAAAGCATTGTTATGGTTAATAGGAGGATTTCTACTTACAATATAATTACACTGTATGTAAAATTACATTGTATATATCTAATTAGTCTAACACTGTATTAGGTATTGATTGACAAGATGGGCTGAAACATAACATGAAGAGACTTCAGGGTAAATATTAATGTTTGTTTTATAGCTATAAAGAAATTTTAAAACGTTCCTTGGTTAAAAATTATAGTTATGAATTATAGCAGTTATAGTTTCACACTATAACTGAATTACCAGCTGGACTGCATCCACAGTGTGAAACTACTGTATCAAGATATGGAATTACATAGCTTTCACAGGATAAGGTATTCTTCTATATATTAAAGTGTTTTCCATATAAGCACTCATGTTCTAAATGCAAAACACAATTTTAAAACTATGTCTTACAGAAATATGCATAAAAGTATTGAAAAGAGGAATTCTTGTGAATACTTCTAATGTCAAAGGAATGTTTTTTACTTCCTGTAAAACCCTCACAGCTCCATGAGCAATATGTTTAAAAAAGCCTGGAAGAATAAATGGTTGAAGATAACAATATCCTGTGTAATCAAGAGAGAAAGGAACTCTTAGAGCAAAGTAGATCTCAAGGCACATCTACATTAGCACTTTTAAGTGAAGGAATTACAAATTTTGCCTAAAAGAGTTTTTTTCTGATGGTGTTAAAGTCTGGGTTGTGGCCTAATGCTGAATAGACTGAGGAACTAAAGTTTCTGTTTTCAATATTCTATTAATTAGAATTGGTAACTGATAATATAGCTACAGTTTTGAAAAATCAAATATATATGAACTCTTGTGAGAAAATGTTCTGTTCTTAATGGCACAGCAGTGTAAGTGCAAACACTGGTGATTAGATTTGCCACAGTGATATCAAAGAGTGAGAGACAAGGTATCTCTCAGAAGTATGTCTGTTTGGGATTTTATACTTCCTAGTGACTGCTGCAAAAATTTGCTCTGGTCATTTTACAGTGAGTGCAGCCAAGGGTCATGTATTCTTTCACGTAGATTACTTAATAAGGAGGGTCATCAAATTCTCCCTGTTTGGGTAGTTCTGAGTAGTGTCACATACTGTGATTAAACCTGGAAGTGATAAAGCCCTAAGTTCCTACAGGAAGTCTTTAGTTTTAAAGAATGAAGATGTGAATATGTTGAGTAAGAAAAGATCTCTTTGGCTGAAAGTGATGCTGAATAATCATTGAAGCAACCAAGAATCTAACTGGAAACTATCTTGGGCTGGAAACTTTAGTCTCTGTAAGTAGCAGTGACAGTTAACTAATTCTTCATAATTCTTTGATTTTTAAATATTTTTAAGTAATTTAAAATTATTTCTCTTAATTTCTGTCACCTGTATTCCATCAAGTCATCAATGCACACATTGCTCTGCTTCTTGCTTAAATGAACTTGAAATATATTAAAAAAAGGAAAGGAAAAAAAGGGGAAAAAGAAAAAAAAAAAAGAAACAAAGGAAAATTAGGGAGTTGAACACAGTCAATATCTTGGATATGCCATGCCACCAGTTTACTAGTTTTCCTGGAGTTTCCCTATGTTGCCACTAAACAAAGGAAAACTGGTGCCAGTTCATTTAGGAATAAACAAATACATAAACTCATGTCGACCTTGTCTTTTAAGGTTAAGGTGTGCCTCATAAGATACTTTCACTCATGAAATTATATGCTTGCAGATGACCTTGTAAATGTTTATGCATTTCCCTCCATTTTTTCATTTTAGAGGTGTCCTGATTAAGTGCACTAGAGTCACTATATATTAATGTGACAGCTCAAATTACGGGTAGCTTGTAGAATAAAAAAGTAGCTAAATTGGATAAATGGGGTTATACTGGGGTAGCTAAATTAATTAATTTTCTTGGGAAAAACAGAGTCTCTCTAATACTTAAATATCTAGAAGGTGATTATTTGTAAATAAATAATGCATAGAGAATACTTTTAATAAATGTAGTTGGTCAGATTTATTATTCTCTGCCAGCAAGTATTTTGCAATAATTTCAGCAAAATGTTCCAATCTGACATCTAACCTAAATCTTCACCATTTTGCTCATCCTACCTCTCCATTTTCTGAATTCTCATATTTGTGAGTCGGCACCTAATAGCAATAACGGTTATAGAACCTTTTGCATTTTCAAAATTATTAAACATGGAAATAGAACCTTACTGACAATAGTGCCAGAATGCCTCAGTCTTGTCTTAGGATGGCTGCCTTGAAGGTGAAAGAGAAGGTTAATTTTATAAGCTCCTCAGTTCTTCTCACTTTAGACCTTAAAGGCTACAGGATTATACTACTTGTATTTATGACTTTGTGATGTGGACTTCTGTCCACCATGACTGAAGCTCCTGCAGTAGCGTCTGCCCTCTCCTGAAACTCCTGCAGCAGCCTCTGCTGTCAGTGATAATGATTTTCATTGATAACAGATATAGATGGATTTATTTTAACTTTTAGCTTACTCGTTCAATTCCAGTTAAGGGTTTCATATTGTCAGACTTGTTTAGCATATCAGACAGTCCTAACAAAAATCGGAATTTACAGCTAGTCTGGCAAAATACCGAAGAACTACACTGAGATCTGATGTAGAACGAATGTCAAAATGCCATATGAGAAAGGATCAATCCCTAACTGTGACAATTAAAATGGTAGGTACCTAAATAAATGATGTTTCTCTTAGTACAGTTGTGTCTGCTTAATGATATATCTTCACAAATGGTGAAATTAATGTCAATAAAGATGGCTCTCTTTACTAAACTAGCATACAATTCTCACAAAGATTTAGTAATTTCTACACTTGGAATATTCTGAAACAAAGACCATGTTCCTGTCATGGCAAATTAGGTCAATATGGAGAAACATGGAGTCATGGGATGATGAAACTTTAAAGAATATGTTATGAACTGATGTCTTTTTAGTTTAATTTTTATTTTGTGACATTTAACAAATTGAATGTTAAATGTTGAGAGACACAGAAATGCTTTGTTTGATTACTAATAAACAGGGAAAAAGAGTTCCCTCAGCTGGTTTGTAACATAGCAATATAAAGCCGAATGTAATGATAGATTTTGGAGATGCTGTTTGAAGTCCCTTATCCCCCAGGTATGTTAGAGTTTGGCGTGCCATAATACAGTCCACGTGATTTATTAAGCTTTTTGTGTACTTTTATGGAGCTACTTCAGGAACCTTCAATTTTGTCTTTGTTATATCCCATGAGGAATTTTTAGAATCTCAAGCCTTTGCAAACACAAATGCAGCAATTTTGCAATCCACATTCCTCAGTAGGTACCCCTCTGTCATCAGCACATATCAATGTCTTGAGTGAACAACTGTTTTCTCATGTTAAAAAAGGTAAAAGATTTGGTAAAGTTACACAGAGTTGAACACTGAATTAATCCCCTTCCCTACTGGCTAGGGTGGAAGTCACATTCCAGACGCAATGAGAGCAAGAAAAGTAAACCTTTTACATCTTAACATTTTTTTTCCTTAAGTACAAAACAGAAAGGGCAACGTAAGTTTCTGCATCCAACAGCAAAGGTCTATGAGGTGACAATGAAATTTGTGTAAAAACTTCTAGGTCTCCACCCAGGGGACTAACAGAGCAGCCTGCAAACTCATGATTCAAGAGCACACATATTATATTTTAGACCAGCATTATATAAGATATGTATTATTCAGCAGGTCCTAAACTGCAGCCATGAATGTTGTAATGCACTCTGAATGTTTCTTTGTTAAACACTCTGTGCAATGAAGTCATCGAAAGGATTATCACAAAATGTAAATCATCAAGTCAGGATACATCTTGGTTTCCTTCTAATACCAACAATATTTATAATTAGTAAATTATTGACCATGTAACATCTCATTTTTTAATAAATAAAAATAGATATACATAATTCTATTCCTGAGACAAACTTGTTTTGGGATTTGCTCACTTGGAAAGAAATTATGGAATGTGAAATAGCAAATAGGTCTCCTAATTTCTGCCCTGGCTGCTCCTAACTAGATCACACTTTTGAATTATAGTGGAACTGTATGACTAATATTATATATGTAATAATAAATGAGACACTTGGGGCATGGGACAAGGATCTTAAAACTCTGTCCCTGTCTCAGGACTGTAATTGTTTATTTATCTCTGTGTGATTCAAACCTGAAAGTATCCTCTTATACCCCAGTGTTTATATTATAAATTTGGGTATGATCACTCTTTTTTCTTGCTCTTTTTGTAAGTGGCAATTGTGGTGAAAGGAGTGAACATAATTTTGATTCCAGTGATGACCATTGCTTCAGGGGTGTTTGATTTTTTTAAGACAAAAAAAAAAATACAATTCTGTAATACATAAATAAATTGAAATATTTTTTTTTAAATTCTTTTTTATAGAATAATCTGGCTTTAAATTTGATGGTAAATGGAGGAATTAAAATAGAATAGAACTGTGGCACTTATTGGTGAGGTATTTTGCATAAGAGCATGAAATTACTTGCAGTGCTGGTGACTTATTACTTGAAGTGCTAAGTTGTGTCTCCCTGTCCAACAGTCCAGCTGAACATGGTAGATCATTACTCTTGGATTCTTCTCTTTACCTCTGCCCATTTCTTCTCCCACTTCCTCTCATCTCATCAGAACAGGAGGTCATAGTTCTGAGATGTTATGGTACTGCTGTTGCTTCCTGTAACATATACGGTTCAAAAGTAAGGCCTCAGGCAATGAGGATCAGAAACATCTTACTTGTGTGTGATGCAGGAGTTTGAGAAATGGGAAGTATGGAAATAGCAGAGTTGCAATGCACTGATACACACGGGGGACTGCCCACCTGGAAAGCTGCTTTGCAGAATAGTACCTGGGAGTCCTGGTGGACACTAAGCCAAAAGTGAAGCAGCCAGTGCCCTTGCCACAGTGCACAATGGCATCCTGGATTGATTCTTGTGGTTGCTGCTGGGGCAAAGGAGATGATCCCTTTCCTCTGCTCAGCAGTGGTGAGGTCATTCCTGAAGTACAGTCTTGAATTCTGAACTTCTTAGTCCTGGAGAGTAGCAGACCGTACCGGGCAGTTCTCCAGATACACTGGAGAGAGTCCAGCAAAGGGCCATGAAGATGACAAAGGGGTTGTATCTCTCCTATAAGGAGAGGCTGAGGGAGCTGGGGCTATTTGGCTTGGAGAAGAGAAGGCTCAGGGGAAAGTTGTCAATGTATATAAATATCTACAGGGAGTGTGAAAAAAGCATGGAGCCAGGCTCTTTTTCAGTGGTACCCAGTTGTGGGAACCAGGACATCCTTCTGACTGTCCTGGAAAGATTTGTAAGTTATAAGAATTTAGACAGAATGATAATTAGCATATCACAGGGTGAAAAAGTAAAATTTTGGGGTTTCATAGTGTGCGATTGAGAGGCAAAAATGAAGGAAACAGGGTGTGTCCCTGTTCTTTTTCATCTCTTGTTCTCCATCTTCTGCAGTAGTACGGCACATTTTGGTTGGTCTAGAATAAAAGTACTCTGTTCAATTTAGTTAATAGGTATTGGAGAATTGTTGTAAATAAAGTATATGTAATTTTTAATATAAAAGATAGCACTGTCCCAAAATGCGGGGAATCTGACACAATCTGGCCTGCAGGAAAGAACTTGGCGAGCCAGATCCAATATATGAGATAACAAAGAATAAACAAATCTGTGAACAAGAGAACACAATGGTCTCAGCCTCTTCTTCAGACGCTGGGCTGGGGGAAAGCAGAAAGCTTTCACAGAGATAGAGACAGAGACAGAGACAGAGACAGAGACAGAGACAGAGACAGAGACAGAGACAGAGGCAAAGTAAAGTCAGGTGAAAGCCAAGCTCAGAAGCCCTAGGGAAACAAAAGAAACACAACAACACACAAAAAAACCACTTTTTAAATATTTTTACATTTATAAACCTGACACCCAGTGACAGGACCAGAGGCAACAGGCTCAAGCTGAAACATAGGATGTTTCCTCTGAATATCTGGAAACACTCTTTCACTGTGAGGGTAACTGACCACTGGCACAGGTTGCCCAGAGAGGCTAAGGAATCTCCCTCCTCAAAAACCAGGTCCTAGGCAACCAGTCCTGGGTGGCCCTGTTTATGCAATGGAAGTTAAACCAGGCAACTTCCAGAGCGCCTCAATCATTTAGTGATCCTGTGAAAGGCTGAGAGGCAGGTGGTATGTAGTATTTAAATCTTTATTTGGGAATGCCGGGTTAGAGAATGGTGATGTCAGGAACATCATGCTGGTGATCTAGCTTAGGAAATGAATTCTAAGGCTGATTATATGCAGCTTTGTAGTGCAATTCAGAGAAGAGTTGGATGATATCTGCTGTGCTTAGATTCAGGTGGTGGGGATATAATTATTATTGGTGTAGGAAGCAGATGATTTCTAATTTCACACATGCTGCAAAGGAAGCTTCACTTAGTCCCCCTGCTAAAAGAGCTGTCACTCTTAATGCCTTCTCTTGAATTGTTTCTTTTGCCTCATCCCCTCACACAGAAGGAAATAAGTATATTTACTGCTTGGACACGTGATCTGGAAGAGCAGAAGGTATCTTCAATGCCTTTTATTTGCAGAGTAAGCTGCTAAACCACGGCCAGAAATGGTATTTAATATGTATTTCTCCTTAGCAACAGCTGAAGCTTTTTCATGGATAGAATTAAGAGGCTTCCTACAGAACTTGCTGGCTACTGAGAGGCATCTCTGTGCTCCCACTGATTTATGGTGTTATTCCCATTGAGTCTTGGCCATCTAATCTGGGACCTTGATAGCAGAAAGGAAGTCAAGCTGCTTAAAAGTTTAGGCATTACAAATCTCAGCACAGCAGCACCCAATTCCTTTCATATATCTTGCCCTCAGTGTCTAACACATGCATTTTATCAGCAGCTTGTAGGGCATGCAGTCAGACAATTTCCATTATGGTCAGTGAAATAGCATGGTTAAAATCCTGTGCAATGCTTTATAAATTTAAATTTAAGCATAAATGTTCTGTAACAAGATTATTGTATCTGATCTGATGGTTGGAGAAAGCTCACTCATTTTGTATTGTCAGCACTTGGAGCAGTCATTGATGTATTAAGCTCTTACACAAGTCATGGCATCTTACTTGAACCAACGTGCAGCCGCAAGGGATTTCAGTTGAAAGAGTAGATGCAAGATACACATTTATAACAGTGAGGGCAATCAGCTTTGCAATGGATTACTGAAGAATATGGTAAATTCCTCATCACTTGGAGTCCTTTTATCAATGTCAGGTGTCTTTCTAAAAGAAACAATCTATTTCAATAACACTTTATTAGGTTATATGCACAAATAAGGAGAAGAAATCTACAGTTTTCATGCAGAAAATTGGTTTAGATTAGCACAGTTTCCACTTCTGTTCTTAGCAATTTATGGTAAGTAAGGTTATGAGAAAAAAAAAATAATTGAGACAAACTGCCAGATTGTTTCCCTCAAAACCACTAAAACAGGAAGTGAGCTGTGACAGTATTGTCCTGAAATTGCTGCTTTAACAATCAAAGAATCATAAAATTGTTTAGATTGGAGAAGACCTCTAAGATCATTGAGACCAACTGTTAACCCACTAGTGCCAAGTACATCACTAAACCATGTCCCTAAGCATCACATCTGCACACCTTATCAATATCTCCAGGGATGCTGATTCCAGCACTGTCCTAGACAACCTGTTTTGATGTTAAGCAAATCTTACAATTAAGAAATTTTCCCTATTATTCAATCTAAATCTTCTCTGGGGCAAGTTGAGGACATTCGATGTCATTCTCTCACTTGCTGCTTGGGAGAAGAGACCAACCCCCACCTGGCTACAGCCTCCTTTCAAGTAGCCAGAAAGAATAAGATTCCCCCTGCTTCCCTTCCTTCAGGCTAAACAACTCCAGCTCCCTCAATTCCTCCTCAGGGGACTTGTGCTCCTGACCCTTCCTCAGTTCTGTTGTCCTTCTCTGGACTTTCTCCAGCAACCTCAACACTTTTCTTGCAGTGAGGGGACAAAAACTGAACACATGATTTGAGGTGTGGCCTCATCAGTGCCAAGTACAGGGGAAAAATCCCTGTCCTGATCCTGCTGATACAGGCCAGGATGCCACTGGCCTTCTCACCCACCTGGGCACAGCTGGCTCATGTTCAGTAGATGTTGATCAGCAACCCAAGACCCTTTTCCACTGGGCAGCATTCCATCCTCTCTGCCCCTTACCTGTAGTGCCACTTGGGGTTTTTGTGACCCAGGTGCAGGACTCAGCTCTTTGCCTTGTTGAATCTCATACTTGTGTCTGGATGCCAGCTGGATGTAGTTTCATTCGCATTCATTTGGGCTCAACCATCCAGACAGTTCTTTACCCAGTGAACAATACATCCATCCAAGCCATAGGAAGTCAATTCCTCCAGGAGCGTGTGCTCCTTCCAGAACAAATCCACTCTAAATTTAAGCCAAATTCTGAAACTCCTGACTCCATGGATATATTGAAAACTTTTTTCTCTTTGCATTTATATTTTAAAACATTGTAATCTCTGCCTGCATGTGATGGATCTAGCACTTACCTACATATGGGATAGAATTTTCTGAAGCAAATCCCTTTTTTCAAAATGAGTTTTGCAAGTATAAACTCCATTACTTACATGTATGAATGCTTATGACTACATATTTGAAAGCCTCTTTCAAAATTTATTCTGTTAAATATACACTCAAATTAGCAAGACTAGTACGGTTCTTCAGATGAAATCTTTCCTTTAAAATAAATGTGATATTTCACCAGAAGTAAATGGAACCACTTACAGAACTGGGTTGATGAACAATATTGAGTTTGGGTAGATTTGCAGCAGTTGATGTTTTAACAAAATTGGAGATGCATTTTAACAAGCATTTTAGCATGACTTGTCTAAAATAATAAATTTCAGTAGCCCAACCTAGACATGAAAAAGGTATGAATCAACTTTTCCACTTTCTTCCACAGGCACGTATTGTACATGTGACTGTGAAAAGAGGTTTGGATATTACACGAAGATGTCAAAAGGTTGCTCTTAATACCACATTGAGGGTTTTCATGCTGACAGAGAATATGAGATTGTTGGTCCCAGAAAAACGTCATAGATACA
Organism: Sitta carolinensis; assembly: GCA_032173965.1. Taxonomy (NCBI): domain Eukaryota; kingdom Metazoa; phylum Chordata; class Aves; order Passeriformes; family Sittidae; genus Sitta; species Sitta carolinensis. Next base: position 36,773,659 of record CM063283.1, read on the forward strand.
TAAGTCTGCTATTTGTGTTCTTTGCAACAATTAGCAAAATGCTGAGTTAATTTATATTGTGGTTTGTTAAAAAAAAAAACAACAAAACAACAAACAAAATGGAAATACCCAAGTCTATTCTTAAGCAAATTATTCAGATGTAGAACATATGCCTACATCCTATTTTTTTTGAATGAATATTTTCCATTCACAGAAGACTGAAGAATCTGCCTGTTAAGAACTTTACTGCAAAATTCATGTTTCAAATACTGGAGTGCAATGCACTACGTTCCACAAAAATACGCAACATTCTTTTTGTTTGTTTTGCTCATTTTAGATAGGATTCATGACTTCTGTTAAACAAACTGAAAATGAATGGGCATAGCATTCCTGGCTACATTAACTACTGCTAGTTTTTGCAACACAGCTTTTTATTTTGGCAAGCATAAATCTTGGATGACCTTTAGCTATTAGAAAAGGTATAGTAAATACCTTAATGCACCCCATCTGCAAAAGGCTGAGAAAGTTCTGTGCCAGTTTTTAGATCTTGCATTTGCTGTTGTTCAGACAAGATGCACATTAAAAACTACCTGAAAGTTGCAACTGCTTTGCGTAAAATTTGTTCTTCCCCCATTCTCCACTTGTTCTGATTCTCTAGATTGCAGCCTAATGCCTCTACATCCCTTTCTGTGGCTTAGCAGTCATTTGCCTCTCCTTTCATTGCAATATTTAAGCCATATTTGCATGATGTTTGGGATGTTGTAGACCTCCAGAAGATTACCTGATGACAGCTCTGCTGAAAAAATATTTCATTAGGGAAAAAGTTGGGTGCTTGGGATGTTTGTTTCTTTAAGAATGGCTATATGAGTGGCTATATCTATCATTGTTTGCCAATATATAAGAATACTGTAAACAGTTCTTGAGGTGAACTTTGGTATAAGGAAAAGTTTTCCAACCCTCGAAGATAGCAAATCTCTGAAACAAACTAGACATGGGTGTTCTAGGATCCCTTTACCTGGATATTTTAAAGAATAAATTAAATATACCTCTGGCAAGTATGGTCTTGACCAAGTCTCAGAGGAAAAGAAAGGTCTGTATTAAATCCTAACTCATTCCTGTTCTGTATTAAATTACACTTGCCAGTCAAGATAAGTTTATTTTGTCAGCATGATTTGGTTAGAAAGCATATGCTTTGTGACTTTTTGGTAATTTTTAATAACATTGTGTAGGAATTGTTGCCAAATACCTTGCTGAAGATATTTAGCTAATGATGCCATCTTTATTACTTCACTATTTGGGACATAGAGGAGCTTTGACAATAATGTGTAAGATACATATTTGATAATGGCCGTTATCATATATAACCCATATAATGGGTTATCGTATATAGAGAACAGGCCACTCAGTGAGATACACTGCTCCTTTCTGATTTTTTATGTGGTTTGGTTCTTATTCACATCTTTGGAAATCAGGGAAAATCATGAATAAACAGACTCCGTTTTATACCACAGAATCAAAGAATGGCCGAGGTTGGAAGACAGCTCTGAAGATCATCTAGTCCAGCCTACCCAGGAAGGGTGGGTTAGAGCAGATGTCCAGGATTGTGTATAGCCAGGTTTTAATTTTTTCTAGGGATGAAGACTCCATAACTTATTTGGGCAGCCTCTTGCAGTGCTTGACCACCACTTCAGAAAAATAAACATTTTTCTTGTTCCCATCACCTTCTGCACTTCAGTAAGTTCATGCTCTAGCTTAGGAGAGACCAGTGCTGGTTCCATCGCTCCAGATGTTCCTCAGTGTAAGACTTTGTATTACCTTTTGTTGAATTTCCTGAGATTCCTTTTAGCAAAGTTTATTATACTTTTCTAATGATTAAGCTTAAGCACCTAATCCAACTCTTGATAGGTCACATTTTACTCGTATACTGCTGAGTGTTGTATCAGTCAACACAAGGCAAATAGCACTTCATTTATTTTCTCTACATATTTATGTAATTAGAAATGAACTAGTAAAAGTTGAGTTATTTCTCACTAAAATTAATCAATTCATTTTTTTCTATACAGTCCACTTTTCAAGCTTAATTATAAATTTTGGTAAGTCTACCTGAGGAAGGATTAGAGAAAAGGAAGTTCTCCAAAGCAGGTTTCATTCTATCCATAGAAATACATCTAAAACACATATGTTGACTCATCTGGAAATCCTATTGTTCTCAACTGACTACAGATGGAATTTACATGAACAGTATTTGTCAACTACAGAGAAATGAGAAGTGATCACTCTAAATGAGAGGATCTGGGGGTATTGTCATTCTTACCTAACACGGATGAAATACACATGGATTTACCCGTTAGATAACAGTCCTGTGTATAAGTTTAAATACAGTTAAATACAGTTTAAATAAGTTAAATACAAGTTTAAATTCCCAGTCCTCAGACCACAAAGTGTTTTAAAAGCATTAAAGAAATAAAAATGTTGTTAAAATTTATTTTACAAGTATTGATGAAATGTCCCTATATTTTAGGTGCGGCAGCGCTTTTCACTAAGTTTTAAATGCTCTAAAGCAAAATTTCCTGATTTTGTCTGGCCTTACACTCTCAAATATGCTTTCTTCAAGTTATCATCTAAATTATTGTCCATACTAGTTTCCAAAGATTGATCTATTTCTGCCCTACAAGAAAGTAATAAAGAATCAAGTTACATCTGGTTTGATTTCCCTGTAATGAAACAGCCAATTGCCCCATGTCAGAAAAGATCTACTGTAGGTATTCTTCTGGGATTTACCTGGCTTTTGCCAGTCAATAAAGAAATAAGATCTAACATTTCATTTATAAAACATGAATTCCTCTGGGTTAGAAGCATCAAGAATGATAATAGGTTTTTACTCTTACATACAGAATATTTTAGCAAGATTTTTTTGATATCTACCATTAAGAATACAAAAATTACCATTCTTTGTGTTTTTAGGACTGGTATACTTATTTTACTATGCAACAAGACAGTTTTCTGCAGTGCTTATAAATGCTCAACTGAATTAATGAGGAAAAAACTAAATAAAATTACTGTAACAAGGCTCAAAAGTGAGATGAAGGGTGTAGCAGTTTGCAGTAGGGGTTTTTCAATGTACAAATTACCATATTGTAGCAAATTCCTCAAGGTACAATTTTTATTCTTCATTTATTTATCTTCCATGAATACTTCAACATTTGACTCTTCTTTTCCCTTGTCTGTTGCCTCAGTTGCATCAGTTCTTTTTCAATTTGACTGCACCATTCCTCATTCAGATGATGCTTCTGACCAGAGGTAGTTCCATTCAGCATTTGGGTTTAGAAAATAAGAAGAAATTAATTACTCAGCTTGGAAAGAATAACAGCCACTTTCCCAGAAATAATACTTTTGTCTGCAGATAAGATTTTTGACCCAAAATTCATATCATAAATGTTAAAATTGTATTAGTCATAGAAGCAGCACATGCTTTAAAACGAGCCGTTAAAGGGTTCAGTTTGTCTATCCCTCTACACCAGCTGCTCAACGTAGAGTTTTGCTTTTATTTCCTGGTTCCCTCCAAACTTTTGTCTCTTTTATCTTAACACCCTGAGTCTCCCAATGCCAACAAAATATCTCCCAGATATCCCTGTCTTCTTCCACTTCAATGCTAGTTACCTTCTTTGCTCTTGCTGTACTCCAGAGGCACTATTCTCCTCCTTTCTCCAGTTTCCTCTCTAATCTGCAAACTGGGAGGAACATGGACTCTTCTGCCAGATGAACTGAGTTTTGTAAATGCTGATTGATTGGGAGATCCATCTGGCCCTTCCCCCTGCCTCTCTCTTGGCCCCAAACTGCCAGGTGGACCAAAAAACTGTTCTCCCCTTGCCAGGCCGGAAGAAAAAGATAGTGCTGTGAGACAGTTACAGTCCATTTGCAGAAATGTGATGCTGTGCATGCCAGAGCCCTGATCGCCCCCACTCATCTTGACATGTTTTTCTTTCTCTGTGAGATCAATGAATTCCCTTTCTGTGTTCACGGGGTCCAAAAAGCAGAAAGGTGTTAGTATGTCTTGAACAGAAAACAGCCTGGGGTACTTGCTTCTGAATTTCCTTGGTTTAATATAGTCTGTGTCACTCACTGGCTGTATATTAAAGCCTTGGCTCTAGCTGAGAGGAATTCAGGTAGGTTAATTAATTAAGCATTTTCATACTGGGAGTTACAAGACCTTTCAGGTCCACAGGGAACATACAAATGATGCCATCCTCTGGGCTAATATATCATGCTTCTTTACCTTTGTGGCTGCCTTTATACATAGCCCCAGAGTAGATTTTCAATATTTCTGGAACTTGTTGCTGATCAAACAATATTCATGAAGTACTTAAACAATTTTTATCTTCGCCTTTGAAAAAAAGCTTGTATTTTTTACATAGTTTCATCTCTGACCTACCTTCCATATCTTTACACATGGCATGAAAAGCCATCACCATCCAAGTAACATCAGTTGAGAATAAATCCCCTAGCAGTTAAGAAGAAAATCCTTTCTAAGTGCTCTTCTGCATGCAATATTCTTTCTTTGACAACTTTTTTTTTTTTTAATAAAAACAGATGATGTCTAAATAAGCAAATATATCTGCATCTAAATGACATTCATGATCGCAGCACCCTTATTAGCGGTTTTCAAGAAGTTTTGAAGTGGCAAGTTTCAAAAATTACCAAGAACAATGCTCCAGAAATTCATGTCAGTGACGAGCTCTGAACTAGTACACTGGCATTGCAAATCTCCTCACTTCATGTGTTTCTTCTTGCTCAGTGTGACATCACACTCACTGAGAAATAAACTCTTCTTCTTTTTTTCAAATTCTGACACAATCACAGTGCTGAGGTTGGAAGGTGAAGCTTTTGAGGAGTGCCATAATTTACCATTGTGCCACTTCTGTGCTCTAAATTAGGGGTTACAGTGACAGTAACTATTGAGAAAATTAGGATGGCAAGTCTTTTTTCTACTCTGGCAGAGTATTAAAATTTCTCACTACGAGTGTTCAGCATTAATAGATAAGTTCCTAGCATAAAAGTGGATACAGAATGTGAAGGAGCTTGTTAGAACATGAATTAATCTTCATACAGCAATGAACAAAGGTAGCACTACATTATGAGTTTGGGTGGAAATTCTCAAGTCTCTTTTCTTTCAGGTTCGAAGTTATATACTACAGATTCATCAATGATGTGTGTTATATACTATAGTTTTTTTGAGTCACATATTAATCAGTGTAATATGATTTTAGAGGGGGCTTTTGTTTACATTTTGGCCAAATTTAGCCTTTTTCTCCCAAAGGAACTTTCTTCTTTATGTACTGTATGAAGGAAAAAAATTCTGTGAAGCACTGAGGTGTTGTAGTTGCATCTATATGCTTGTTGGTTGGTCATTTTTGTAATGCTGCTTTGAGTGGGGTGCCTTCTCTGAAGGGGAAGAACATCTCCCTGAGTAGGCCCATGCATTGATTTTGCTGGCAAGCCAAAATGAGGCAATGTCAGACAGATATTTGGTAAGTGTAAAATAAAATTTAATTTCAGCCATTTTTCCTTTGATGAATCATTATAGTTCTGTTACTGAAATATATTACATTAGCATAAAAATCCACTTTTAAATGAGACAATCTGTATTAACAATCATATCTATTCTCCATAATATTTATTTACATGTTGCAGGTAACTGAGACAAAACCAGTTGTGAATAAATATTATTTTGTTACATTGCTAAATGTATATTTTTGTATTTCCAAATCATTTAGGCAGATTTTGAGCTTAGTATTCTTGAATGAAAGCAGCCAAGTTTTTCCCTTGGTTTTTAATTACTGAACTGCAACAGAATTCCTGGGCTGGCTAAATATTTGTGTGGCTCCTCCTAGACATCTAGGGCTCTAAACTCTGTAGAAAAATATGTGAAAATTTTGTTATGTGTGTTCATATATTTCCTTCTTTTAAAAAGATGGACTTTATTTTTAGCACCACCAGGAAGGGAAGATGGTCTCTGTCATAAGTAGATGTTTTCAAACATATATTGAACTCATGCATCCATAGCCATGGTACCAATATTTTTTAATCTTTTATTTCTGACCTTCTGTATCTCAGAAGTAGATTGTGGTCTTATGTAGGCAGCCAAACACGTAAGATCTAACCTTCGAAGTCTGAGCAGCTTTCTCCTGGCTTCCTTTTTTTCACTCATTAAGTGGAAAAAAACCTGCTTCCAGAGAAACCAGTTTTATCTTAAAAAAGGAAGGATGGAAACCACTCCAGTAAGAAACTGAAGTCTTACAGTGACTAGCTGTGAAGGTTTCAACAATAGCTCTCATAGGAATTGGGAAAATGGAGTTTTTCAATTCTACATCCTTTCCCGTGGCTCACAACTACGAATAGCAGCTTAGTTTTAAGGATTTAATGAAAAAAAAAACAAACAGGATTTCCTTTTACTGCAAGTAAAAGCCCCATTCTTGGGCACTTTTTTTTCCCAAAAGTTCAATACCAATATGTGGCCTCTCCTCATTGTTGTTTACACATTGGTTTGACTTGTTTTTTCATTACTAGAATCACTACTAATGTGATTTCACTAGTTTCAGAAATGTTGACATATTCCCAAAGCTATCAATAGCAAGATGAATATAAACTCTGCAACTGGGGTTTAGTTTTGCTTTATCTGCTGTATCTTTTCCTTCTGGTCCTTGTTTTGCATCCTTATTAAAGCTGAACATGTTACATTACTTAACCATACACAAAACACTTACCAGAACAGTAAAGTGTTCTTACAGACATTATAGTTTGCACCATAGTTTGTACTGCAGCCTCAGTTTGTACTTCTGCTGTAACAATTACTTATTTTCATGTTTTGCCATAACAGTGTTATACTGCTCCTGTACACACCATAATTGTAAAACATACTGTGCTTCTGTATTCATTTAAAGAGCGACTACTTGATAAGTACAAAGTAATTAAGCAATAAGACATGACAGGCGGTACATTTCTGGGGAGTTATTGCACTTCTCAGATGTCTTGAAAGATATGAGGCTAAAGGTTGAGTGACTTCAGCCACCTGAGAAGTGGAATAATCCCCCAGAAATGCATTGCTTACCACAGTTTATTGCTATTATGAAATGGAAATTATGAAACCAAAATAGTATGAAAAGATTAGATCTGTGCATTTATGGAGGATTACTTATACAGGTATGACATCATTGTCAGCTCTATATGTGTCCTGAGAGTTCTTAAAGACACTTTAGAATGAGAACGTGAGAAACACAACTCATCCAAAACTGCAGTTTCAGCACTCCTCATTACCAACTTTACTTAGACCAGCCCCCCAACATTTTCCTACAAAATCATATTTGTATTCTTGGTACTGGCTTTGTCTCTTATACTAATCACACAACCTCAGGGGGTGTGGTTATTCTGAAATAATCATACCCCCTGGAGGGTTAGAGGCATTTGGTTGCTTCCTTGCCTTGTAACACCCCAAGGTCATTATCTCATGATAATCACATCTCCTGGAGTTGCCTTATTGCTTAAGTGTAACACTAAATTTTAATTACAATGAAATAGAGCTCTTCTGGTAGTTTGTACAATATCCTGTGTGCTCAAAGCCAGATGGAAATAATACCTAGCTTTTACTGTAATAGCGTGTGGTGGGCTTGTGCTCCAGCAAAATAAATGGTTATGTTTTTGTTGGATTTTTAATGAGAAAATAATTTTTAACTAAGTTTGCAACACACCACCATCGAATTTAGTTTGGAGTCTTTTTGTTCTGATTTGTTGCAAAAAATTTTAAACTAAAAAAGTAATACAGTGTGAAGACATAAACTGATAACATTCCAAATTACCACTAACACTGAATACTGAGTTTTACATGAGTTTTCTGAAGGTAGGGAGAATAAAATTTAGTTCTTTAGACATTTAAATCAGTCTTCAGTAAAATATGACTTTTGCATTGAAAGTTAAAATACTTAATTTCAAATGTGATTTAAGATTTCAGATTCTTTCAATACACTCAAAAAATCATACAGCATTCAGATAAGGAATGCATTTCTCATATCTTAACTCTTCAATTCTGAAGCTGGAAATTAGAGATTTTCTGAGAAAGGTGAAACAATTTAAATTTTCAAGTTCATGAGGTTCTTCTCTTGTTAGTCAGAGATAACTATTATATAATGGTTTTGCTTGAGAACTTATATATGTACAAACTTGTTATTAATTTTCAATTGTTTACATATCAATCTCTTAAAATATTTTTAAAAAACTCTCAGCTTTAAATAGAGAAGTTATGGTATTGTGTATGTATCGGATCCCTGGTAAGGATACTTGAGGGTATAGAAAATACATTTTTTCAAATCAAATAGATGCAAATATATAAGATGCATTAAGTCCAATAAATCTAACAACAGAACAAGAAAACAGACAAAGTAAAAAATACAAGAACTCTTGGGCTACATGGTACTATCTGAATGCATTATGTTTATAGTTGGTTCTACACCATTTTGATCCCACTTAGAACTGCACGTCTATCTTGAGTCATTTAGAGATATGTTTGCTGTTCATTCTTCGTAACTCTTTTGATATAATACAGGGTTTTTTCAGAACACTTTAAAAACATAATTTTCATTCTCTTATTCTTTTTCAGATATCTACAACAAAGATAACAATATGAAATTCCTTATGAAAATGATCAAAATGTATGATACTAGTTTTGTCAGATTTTATTTTGTTGTGTTTTACCTTTCTGCTCAACAATTTTTCAATTAAATATTAATATTGAATTTATGTCTTCAAGGGGCATGTCCTGACATTTGTATTGTTGTTAGCATATATTTTATTTCCTGATTAACTCAGCAAGAAAATAAAAGTATTCTGCTCTAGTATGATCACAGATTAGGTGTGCTATTATGTGTTTGTATGAGAGAGAATTTTAGATAAATCACTCTGCCTCAACAAGTCTCCTTATTACCAATGCTTTTTCTCCCACTCACTGATGCCTTCTTGGAAACCAGTGACCATTTTCCACATGACTTATTAGGAATGGATGTCATGCAGATCTTAAGCTTCTACATGCTGCATGAAAAGAGTGTGTCTCAAACAAGGGAATTCTTAGTGCTCCTCCTCAGTATATGAGGAAAACTTTCCTAATGAGGAAAAAATATGTATCAAAACATCCTCTACTACACCTCATAGGACTGGTTATGTGACAGATGTTAGAAATTAAATTCCATTATATGTAATTCTAGTTCATCTGGTTTTTAGATTTTTTTTTTTAATGTCTTCTTTGAAAAGAGACAAATTCTTTCCTTATATGCCTTTTGAAATCAGTAAATCACTTGAGGAAGAATTAGTTCAAACCCGCAATGTCAGAGATCTGTTGGCTTCACTAGGATTATGGTGTGTGGAAAATAGTAAAATTTACCCAATCCTTCTGATACAAAACTAAATTGATTCTGTAGTATGGGACAACAAAATATAATTTCTACTCTGCTGAAGTTTGCTGTCACTAAGAAGCATTCATTATTTTTTAGCAGTATTGATGCTGAATTGCCTAACAGAGAAATAAATGTTTTATTTTTGTCACTTTGTTGAGGAATAACAACAACAAAAGCATATAAAAATAAATAATAATAATAATATAATAATAATAATAATAATAATAATAATAATAAAAATAATAATAATAATAATATAGTGTTCAGAAACCAAATTATTAACTGTTACACAAAGTAACCAACTGTGAATATTTCACCCTTACCAAAGCTTCTTATCTTGTTCTGCTTTTACACATAGGTCATATTATGCACTGCTTTGTGCTAGTTTGACAAGAACTAATGTGGATACTTAAATATTTTAAAGGCTGCACATTTCAGAATGATAAAATACTCAACTGATCTTCCTTTCCTGTTGAATTTGTGTCTAATGATAAAATAATCCAATTTCTTTTTTTTTTTTTTTTTTTTTTTTTTTTCTGTCTATAAGAGATTTTTAGCAACAAACACTAAAAATTCTTTTGAGGAAAAATCTTCATATAGAGCCATGCAATGACACTTTTTAACTACAGTTGTTTTTTATTCGGCCATAAAATCTATCTTTCATATAGAAACCCACTTACATGTCTTACTTCAGTGAAGGTTATTTGTAGACTGAAGGTCTTTTCTTGTCAAGATATGATGAATACCATGTGTGAAGACAGAAGAGCATCAGGACCTGTATTAGCCGGAAAACCCACTGATCTGTGAATAACCTAAAAAAGAAAACCTGAAGATTAGCAACGTCGCTTTTAAGAATGATCCATCAAATTCAACAAGCAGATTCACAGAGATGAATCATCTAGTTCCTTTTATTCCAACAATACAGTAAAGGTTATTTCCCTTCCTTACAAACAGAAGTTCTGAAATACAAGAAATAGAGACTTGTGAGTCCTTTTGCAGTCATAAGGCAATGAATCTACTTTCTTTTCATTCAGAGTGGGTTTTAAATTTTTTTTTTTTTTAATTTGTCAGTTAAAGTAGGTGTGGCTTAGTCCATCTAGTACACAGCTAAATTTTCTGATAACGGGCTGTTTTTAAATGAGGTTGTATTTTCTGCAAAGATTAGGTCCACAGCCAAAACTCTTTTAAAAAGCACAAAATAGATTTTATGCAATTTTTTAGCTATGTTTATTACTTTATCACAGCATACTGAACTGTTGCTTCCTCCTAGCTTGCAACCAGTGGGACCACTGTGATAACCTTCTGTGATGTCTGATAAAAAACTTGGAATTCTCCTCTCCTCTCCTCTCCTCTCCTCTCCTCCTCTCCTCTCCTCTCCTCTCCTCTCCTCTCCTCTCCTCTCCTCTCCTCTCCTCTCCTCTCCTCTCCTCTCCTCTCCTCTCCTCTCCTCTCCTCTCCTCTCCTCTCCTCTCCTCTCCTCTCCTCTCCTCTCCTCTCCTCTCCTCTCCTCTCCTCTCCTCTCCTCTCCTCTCCTCTCCTCTCCTCTCCTCTCCTCTCCTCTCCTCTCCTCTCCTCTCCTCCCCAAGCTGACTTTGGCGCCCAAGATCCAATAATGTGCATTAAAGGAGAATCCATTCAAACCATTGGTGGATTATTAACTACCCTTATCATGGAAATTTACTCAGAAATTCTTATTGTAGTTAGAACTTTCGTGTCAAGATTTCTGATTTCTAGCCATTGATTGTTTGAATACCAGACTGAAAAATTAGTGATAAATAACCCTTTCTTTACAAATACTTTATTTTCTGCTGTGATTCTCAATAAGATTAATCATTGTTTGGCATAAGAAATGATTAAAAAAAAGACACAATGTTACATGTGATTCAAACTGCTTTCTTTTCTGTTGACTTTGCATTCCCCTTTTTAACATTTGCCTAACATTTGTAAAGAAGGTTACTTTCACACACCTAAACAATTCAGAAACAGCTGGGATTCTCATAAGAATTTTGCATCTTGCTCCTATGTCTGGGAGGTCAGGGCCATGTACTACCTTTAATACTCAAATATTTTAAAAAGAGAATTTTTAATCTCCAAACCACAGTTCTTACATTCTAGGAAATAGGATAGCTGGTTTATCATTATGTACAAATGGAGAACAAATTAAATAAAGTGTTTGAAAGAAATTACAATAAAACATAATTTTTATTTCTTTAATGGGGGAGAACTGAACACTCAGTGAAAAGGTCATGGGAAGCAGTTACTTTTTACTAGGGTTATGAGCAAAAAACAAAATTTTATCAGTTAGCTGTCATTAGATAATATGAAGGTGTGATAAGCAAATTTGAATATGGATATATTGTGGATTTCTGTACACCCACAAGGGTCCTCTGCTTGTGCTTGTTGCAGATGCCCTCCACTATGCAAGAGAAACATTTTGTCCCTGTTAGTGCTGAAGCATCATTGCCATAGGTGTCTGTGCAGTAGGGAAGGGGGGAACAATGTGACACATGGCTCCTCTACCGGCCTGAAGGATGCCCAGCTCATGGATAGTCCTCTGCATTTCTGACAGGGATCCTCAATTCCTCAGTTTCTGGGCTTGCTGGCAGAAACAGAAGAGGATGTTTTATTCTGTTAATACCCCACACTTCAGCTCACAGCCAGAATTTGACTAGTCACACATTAGCATTCATTTTCTCCCTTAAATAATCTTCCTAATAAAATCCTGTGACAAACAACTTTTATGTACTTCCTCCTTTCCTTTCATCTATGTAACTCTAAATTTTACTGGACACAATAAACTTTTCAACTACGAACAAGGGAATTGCAGCTTTATTTTAGTGGCCATCAGGTGACAACATTCCATTTCTCTTCCCTTTAAATAGGTAGCAATTATTTATACTGTGATAAAAGCCTTTTTTGCAATGTTATTTATATAGTAATTTTCATTATGTAAATGAAATAATAAAATAGCTGCAATGTAACATAGGTAATGATTTATAGTTACAGGAATGAGAACCTTATGGCTTGAACCATCTCAGAATATCTGGAATAACCTTGAGGGCATTTCAACACTTAAGTATCATACATTTAGAGCTCTTAAAACTAATAAAGGATAAACACCAAGTGAATCTAGGGTATTTATAATAAATTCACCATTTAGAGGGGCTCTGGGATGTGTATTTAGAATTTCAGGTTTTGTGAGGGCCAGGCATATCTAAATATTTGCCTTTTTAACACCTGAAATTAATAATGAAACTCAGCATGGCAGCATATCCAAAAGAACTGCAGAAGAGAGAAATTCCACAGATTACAGAACGCTTAAACAGTGAAAAGGCCTTGAAACATTTGTCCCACCAAAAGAACAGTCATAAATCACATGTGAACACAGGACTGCAGTATAAAGTGAAAGGCCCTAAGTTAGATTTTGGCAGCAAAAGTCTACCTGTATTATTGATTTGAACTTGGATTTAAACAGCCACCCCTTCAATTTAATATCCTATTCTGAGGACATTAAAGCAATCTCACTGCTAAATAAAACAGAGAGTTAAAGAGACGTGTTGCTAGATATAGCAAAACAATGAAACAATTTAATTAGGCGATAATGTTTCTGGCACTGGAGTATACACAGCAATAAAGTTTTTGTGGTTGATTAAATGCTGAAGCGAAGCAGAGCATGAAATCTTTCTCAGAGTAAGGAGCTGCTTCTGGCTCTTCCCATTACCCATGTATTTGCACCTTTCAGTAAGGCAGCAGATCTCACTCTGTTCTCCTGTGACAGCTGCGGCTGTTGGGAGTGCAGACCTTAGAGGACCCAGCACCGACTTTGCTTCCATTCATTTTCTTCATCAATGTGTGCTCCTGAAGGCAGTAAATTGGCTTCCTTCACTTTCACAATTAGGATACAAATGCAGAGTACCTCCCCATTGCTCTCAAAAGAAGAAAAGCAGTTGAATATTTTTAGGAGTCAAAAGCAAGTGCTGCTCCAGCTCCTTATTCATGCTGCCTCTGGGGCAGTAAAACATGTCTTGCTGAAAATTTTCTGCATTATTGTCAGGTCTACATCAAGGATTTTGATGATCACTATTCTTAATGACTATATAAGACTGTGTTGGATCATCTTGTATTTCCTCTGTGAAAATCCCAAGTTATGTTATTCCCATAAGGTAAGTTATAATAGACGATGCCATCACTTCAAACTGTTTTGGTGAAAGAAGATTTGGAATAACATTTTTATTGGACAGCACTCAATTTCTTTCCCCAGCTGTTCTGTCCTTTTCCAGATGCATTTTGCTTTTTGTGGGTATACTTCAATTGAGTAGAAGCATTTTCTCTGGAAACATGGTAGAAGACATCAATTAATTTAAGAAAAATAATTTCCTAACACTTCCATTTTAATTCTATAAATGGAATAAAACTTCCATTCAAACTCCTTAAGATCATTTCAGAATTCTGACACTTTCCGTTGCAGTACTTTGCAGATAACCTAACTTTCAAGGAATGTCCTTGATTTGGCCATTACATAATTCAGTACTTTGGAATACTTCTGGGATGATCTGAAGTTATATTTTTATATTTAAAAGTCTAATTGCTATGTTCCTAGGTGAGCTTTTTAAATGCAAATTTTGCACATCTACCACCTCCGTTCCTCTTCTGCTCCCATGATCATCAAATCAAGCACCCCTCTGTCAGTCTAGGCTTCCCTCAGATTTGTAACCTGAACTGAAATCTTAATGGGTCTTCCAACAATTAAATCTGTGACAAAAGCTGGTATTTCTTTACCACAGAATGGCGTGTTCAGCAAAATGGCTTCCCTGGGGCCCAATCTCCATCTTTAAACAAAAACAGTTCTGGTTCTCTGGAGACATTATATTTATTGAATGTAAACGTCATAATAGCTTGACAGGTGTTGAGCCTTGTCTGAATTTTGTGATCTGAAGCTGTAGTATCCTACTGCCTGCCCCACAATTAATCTTATTGTCTTTGTAGGGTCCCAGGGCCTATCTGCCCAGATAACAAGGGGCAAAGTGACCTGTCATTTAAGCTTAGAAAAGTGTTAAATCCTGAAAGGACACTTAAATCCAACACTTAAAAGGACCTCCTGTACAGAATTGCCTTTCCTACCTTTCAACACTCTTCCTAGATAAGATGATGGAGGAAGGGCAAAAGAAAATAAAAAAACAAACTTAATAACACCTTCCTTTCCAAAGACCATGATTTATAACAAGATTGTAAGAACATTCTGAAGCTATTTCATGTTGAATTACAGTATACCTTTACAAGTGGCTGCTAAACTAGGAGTTCATGACAGGACTACTTGTGTTACTCTCATACTGTTCCTTGTGCTGCCACTAAAATTTAAAATGCGGTACATACAAAATAGATCTATAAATTTATGTAGTAACTATCCCAACAAATGCAAACTCATTCTTAGTAACCATAAAATTACCTTCTGTTATCTATCACCCAGAGAATTATAGTTTCATCACTTAGAACAGCCAGCAAAACTGAATAACACTGCCTGTTTACCCACTATTTCACTGTTATATTCTGTGCAAGTGCTGCAAAGTGCTGTGGCTTGCAGAGAAAAAGGATAAACAACAAAAAATTAAAGCTGTATATATGGTGTGGTAAATAAGGGTTGTGTTATCAGCTCTGCACTGAATATAATTTTTTTTAAGTCAGCATCTACTTCTTTAGCTTTTAGTTTGAGCCACAAATAAATCAATATAATTTTGGTCCCTAGATATGCCAGCCAGGTTACATTTATGGAACATTCCACTGTCAAATTACTTTCATTAAACATGGCAACAAAATAACATACACAAAGTGCATAGGTTTTAATAGCATACAAATTGATATAACTGTCTCTTTGACAGAGTGCTGGGCCCAGTAAATTCCAGATTGTTAATAAAACTTTTCCTTAGTTCCTCCTCCCTGTTCTAAGTTGAAGGTGGCTCCTCTGCCGCTGTCACTGAAAGTGGCGGTTGGGTGTTGGCATGAGGGCATAACTCCTTGCCATCACAGGTGAATGCCCAACCCACATGTGCAGAAGAGCCACAGAAAGCACACTTTCCATACCCTGGAATAGTATTTTTGGCCATGAAGCATCTGAAGCAGTGATCAATGTAGAGACAAACACTGCTGTGTGTTTTGTTTCACCCATCACAGGTGCAGAGATATAAGCAATGAAAACTCAGAGAAAGATGTGACTAAAAGTTACAGATGAAAGCTATTTGGGAATTTGGAGTATGTTTCAAATAATTGTTGCCTGATCACATATATTATAGCATACTCAGCATAAAAGGTTGAATTCATCTGTTGAGTTGTTTTTCACTAATTATTTGCTCAGTCTGGGTAGCACCACTAATGCTCTATATGAAGCTAGGATCTGAATCCCCACACAAAGAGGCACTGCTTTTGAGGAGGCCTTCAATGGAACTTTTAAAATCCTGTTTTCAAATAGTTTTGCATTAAGAAAAAAATTAAAATGTATTGTCTTTTGGCTCTCACAGTATGGATTCCCAACATACATATTACCTAGATTCTGTTCCCCAGTATAAAATCTGGATGGCATTTGTTGTGGTCTTGTTCTTCTCAAATATATGATACAGAAACATTTCAAGCTGTATTTCACTTTTTATCTAGAACTTATTAATTCAAAGTGTGATAAGAAACTTTTTTTTTTCTTTTCAAAATGTGTAAATAAAGCTTGACATCAGTCAGAAATCTAGGTCTTTTAACATTAACATTTGAAAATTGTGAATTGTCTGTCACAGAACTTTGATGATAATGGTCTTATAAAGGAATAAACAGGAAGGTCAAGCTGCCAGTGCCTCGTATACAAAGAAGAACTAGAACGTGCTGTCTGAATAAAGCTAAAAGTAATGTTAACTGATCTGCTACAAAGCACCAGGAATAATTTAGCATTTTAACCAAGCAATTGAAAGAGCAGATGAATACTTTTGCTTCACAATAGAGGGCTTAGACATTTGGGCAGTGAACTTCCATAAACCATCCTTTTTTTTTTGTTTTAATATTCATGTTTATTATCCAAATAGCCTTTTTTTTTTTTTTTAAATTTGATAAATTAGAAAAGCTCATTAAAAAAGCTCCAGCAAAGCTCAAAGGATGGAAAAATTATCTCTGACATTAAGATAAAATGCACATTACCAACTCTAGTATGATTGTTTGCTCTAATGTAGAAGCTTTGGGTTTGCTGCATAACATCTGATTTGTCCTTTCAAAACTCTGCATATCTCTGCCTTATTATGGTCACTTCCTCTTCATTTCAACTGACTTTGTTAACACAAGTCTCCCTGCCCATTTTCTTTTTTTATCTTTGCATTATCCCTGCCTTAGTGCCCTTCCTCAAACATTGTGTTAGAGGACATGAGAACTGTTAATTTTCAGTCATTCAGATGTCTTTATATTTTTAGGAATATTTCAAATAATTTTTTAAAAAGTGCAAAATGAAAGGGAGAAAAATAATCGAAAAGCAACTTGGTGTTTTCATTAAGTTCTTGAAACACCTCTTCATCCCTTTGGTTTACATGAGGCTTTTGTTTCTTTACCCAATTGCATTGCAAATGAGTGACTCCGTGGTGGTTTAGCATGAAAGTTGTTTGGGACAAGGACTGGACTTTTGTATAAATTTGTGTGCAATGCCTCCAACAGAAATGGAGCACTAACATACAATTATCCTAAACTGTAATTGATATAGTGCCAATGCAGCATTTTATAAAATGACACCCTAAGACACCTTCAGTATTAAAGAAAGCTACAAATTTAAATACACTATAAAAATTATAAAGTAAATTAGAACTAAGATCAGCAACATTTTGTTTTCTATGTCAATTCCAGCAATGCCTGATTACTTAGAAGTGGATTGAGAGCTCCCCTGAATTCAAAGACTGCACTTGGGAGCATAGAAACGGCCACTTTATATAACAAGTATGGTTTCTGCTCTTTAGTTTACTTTGGGTTTGGATTTTTTGGTCTTTTTTTTTTGTTTGTTTGTTTGTTTGTTTTTTTAATCAAACCAGCATATCTATGTATAACTTCCTGTTCTATTTCTTTCTAATAAGCCCTGGGGTTTATCTCACAAGATGAAAAGAACAGCAGATTTTCTCTCCTCTTTTGCCAGTATGCTGACACTGCTCTGTATCAGTGCAAGCAGACAACATGCTTCCTCAGGTGGAGGTGAATTGTCCTTTTCTGAAGGGGTATTCAGCATCCAGCAAGAGTGAAATATTCTTTTCAACAGACCTCTCTGCAGCTTTATTTACAGATTATTCTCACTCTGCAGATGGATGGCAGCTTTTCAGAGATAATCAATTTGCCAAGAGTCTTTAGCAAGGTCAGAGTTGTAATAATAGCACAACTGAAACAGTTTAAATCCTTTTTCTACCTCCAAAATGTTGATGCTTGTGGGAAGAAGCAAAGAAAGTATTATTGACATCTAAAATATATCAGATTCATAACACAGTTAACTGATTCCACAGAGATGAAAGAATTCCAATGAAAACTAAACAGATAATTAGATGACCCTTTTTAATGATAACCTCCATTGCAGAAATGTACCAAAACCCCAGAATTTATTGTACCTCCAGATATCTAGAGTTGCTGAAAATTTCAATTTAGCAAGGTATTTAAGAAAATGACATACTGATTCACACGGTCCAGAGACTATCATCATAATTATAAGAATCCAGACTGAAAGGTCAAGGTCTTTTCCAATATTTTCTCAAAAATTGTTCTTCTATAACTAATAACCTTAACTTTTTTTTTTTTTTTTTTTTGACTGTTTATATTTTCTCCCCACTCTAAGTGTGACTGTACCCTGAAATGAATAACAGTAACTAACACTAGATAGAATTAATACTTTAAAAAGCAGCTACGGAAATGTGTGTTGGTGTTGAATGTAGGTGGGGTTGTTTGCTCTCCCTTGTTATGAGTTTGCACACTTCATTTTATGATGAAATCTTTCAAACTAAAGTTAAGCTCATTCAAAAGGGTACTCAGATTTCACCAGGAAATTTAAGAACTAAGCCTGCTGCATTATCTTCAGCTACTAAAATTTAAACAAGGAGTAATTGCTCACTCTAAAGAAAACTAAATGAAGACCTCAAGACATTCACTACATATGGGAAAGCAAAAGAGCTTTCTAGTAGTGTCTGCATATTTATGTATATTTTCATGTCAGCGTTTAGCAGTTCATTTGAACAATGAGCTGGACCTCCTTTTCAGGCTAATCCTTATAATTATTTTTAGTATTTTTGAGATATTTTTCACTGTTTTGTAATTGTTTTCTGAAACATCTTTCACAAAACTCTGTTACAGATAGAATGAACATTACTACCCAGCATTACACATGTATCTGTATTAATAAAAAAACCTTGCATGGCACAACCCATGTCTATACAGCCAAACTTTTTTCACCTTTCAGAACAGACAAGTCGCCTCTAAAGAATGTGCTGAAATACTCCTGGGTCCACAATAATCACAAAGCCATGCACAGGGACACTATGAAACAGCACAATTTGCCCCATTCTGAAGCTGTGATGTGCACTTCCCCAACAAGCAAATGAAATACATCCTCTTGTGTCTGTGCTCAGGCCTTTGCCCTGGCTTTTTTCAGTTTGCTGCTGCACACGTCACCAAAAGATTCAAACATGAAAACTACTCTGTGCTTTCTTTATAGATTGCAATACATTAGATGTCATAACAACTGTTTTTGTGCAAAATAAGACAGAGTTCATTTGTATTACACTGCATTCAAAATTAGTATGGATGTTTACATTATCAAGTACTCTGAGACCACATAGAGACCTGGAATACATCCGAAGTTTAGAAGCAATGCAGAAACTTTAGCTTAGACTACTATCAGGATAGAGCTGAAAGATACATCTTGTAAGGATTAAGGCATGTGAAAAGAATTTAGG
This sequence comes from Sitta carolinensis, assembly GCA_032173965.1. Taxonomy (NCBI): domain Eukaryota; kingdom Metazoa; phylum Chordata; class Aves; order Passeriformes; family Sittidae; genus Sitta; species Sitta carolinensis. The sequence continues at coordinate 36,793,019 of CM063283.1, forward strand.
ATACACAGGTGCACATTCTATTCTGTCTCTTGACTCATCTTTCTCACTCTACCTTAACCTGCTTTCCTGTCTCATCCACCACTTATGTTTTGACTCCTTAGAGCTTTTTGAGGGAATGACTGATATTTTACCCACTTCTGCATTACAGCTGTGCCAGTTTGGCCCATCTTGGATTTGACCTTTATAAACTAAAATAAGATTTAAACCAACATGAACATTCAGATGAATGAATAACACTCAACAGTGTCATTGAATATGGATGGCAAAAATCAGCACCCTTTTCCCACTTCCTTTGTTTTCCAGTTGAGAAGAAAAACTAAATTAAAGCTCTGCTTTATGGTGCATACAAATCTCTAGATAAATACAGACTGTTAAATTGGGTGTCATGTGTGTGTCAATAGTGTAACCCGTCACAGATACAGGTAATCTCCTTTAGGAGAAGACATGGTATTTAATGTGTCTGATAGATGCCCTTTTATACTACAACAATATTGAGGACTCCATGACAAACTCCTGACAGCATAAACAAATTTCAGGCATGCATGATAATGATGAAAAATCTTAAAGCATTCGTACACTTTACAGTGAGTGTCAAAGGTCTTTTATAAGTCAGTGTATCTCAGTAAAGCAGGAAAGTTTTCACCAGGAACTGCATCAAATAACCTGTCAATTACGTTATTTGATTTTTGTGGCTCAGCTTGTCCTTAAGGTTGTTTTTCTGGAACTATGTCAATACCCTTAAAGTTCCTACAATACAACATGCCAGTAGCTGCTGTTTTGGCACAATTTCTGATACATTGATGCTTATCAATCTAATCATGTAAGGCTCATCTTCCAAAGGGAAACAACAGAAAGATCGTAGTATCATATTTCACAGTGGAGTGGCTGTCATCACAATATATCATGCATGTATGCAAAGGTCATACTGTAAATCTGTTTCATTAGGACCAAACGCAGAAAAAAAGAAGGGAGCACACAAGGGAATTGCTGATGTTTAGAGATGATAAAGTCACTGCCTACATATAACACCCACAGCCATTGCTGCCTTTTGCTGTATATTTGTACTGTGAAAAAGAATTTTCTAATGCACTTTTTCATCTTCGCAGAAGATTTTCTTCTCTGAGATAGAAATTCTACATTCTAATATTTGTTATTGAAGACAAAAATTTCCTAAAATCCAGAAGTAGTAAAATAATAGCAGTTTGGGGGTTTTAATTCAGATCTATTTTAGTGTGTTTTTTCACTAGAGCTTACCTCTTTTTCTTATATCTATATTAGCTCTGGCCAGTAGCAAGCAAATGGTAAGTTAGGTATGTTTTTCTCTTCAAAGGAAGTTGCTCAAAATGAAAGAAAAATTATTTAAACATTAATTTTTCTGACTTTTCCCTCTCTATGGATGAATGTATAACTGCAAGATATATTTCCATATTTCCTTTTCCTCTGTTTTGCAGGGCATAGATCCACTAGCCATGTCTAAAATCATCTTAATAAGTGATCTTAATATTCTTCATCCTTCTGGTTCCCTCTGCTTACTCGAGTCAAATATGCAATTTCCAGAAGTATTTACAAGCATGTGAAGACTGACCTCTTCGTGCATTGAAGTGAGCTATAAAACCCTGGACTGAAGTGAGCTATGTGAGCTAGGCATTACTGGAAGTTTAAGAGGCAATTTCACAGAGTCCAGACCAGACATTATCAGAGATCACCATTTTAGTATTTCTGCCATTGTGTTCTCACCAGCCCACGTGACCACCAGGACACAGGCAGACTGTGATTCACACGGTGTTTTTTAGTACGGGGTGGTGGTGGGGGAGGCATTTGAATCATAGCCACTGATTTATTCGCATATCCATAATCTTTTATTCCCATTGGTCAAACTTTAAAAAGGTTGAGAGACCTTTGACTTACGTATTTCGGTAATGGCTGTTAAAATCAATTCTAGCATTAAAGTCTCTAAGAATGAACAATGCATTGAGTGGAAAATTGATTAAATGGTCAAAGAAGAGTCCTTTGTGGCCTCGTTTGCTTTTTCAATTAGTACAGATGTCACAGCTGGTCTGGGTGGCTCTCAAACTTTCACAAAAAATGTCCTTGAAGCTTTGTCTTTCTGTGAATCTTTTTCTTCTTAGAAAGAAGATTTTGCATTGAAGCTAGAACTTCTGTAATTTTTTGTACTCCATTTCCACAAGAAACCAAGCAGTCATGAAAATGAATTGTGCATTTGACTGATAAGTCACCAACAGGAAAAAAAAATTAAATCCTCTAGGTGAACTAGTGTCTTTTAATGAATTTGATTTCAATGTTCTGGTGGATTCCACTTGAATTTGTTTCCCTTCTTTAGAATTATGTGGGTCACCTCAAGCACATGTTTGGCAGATGAGAGGTGACAGGGGGATGACTCATAACTGCAGCTATGTCAGATTGCTTTTGACCAGAGTTCCTGGGTCTACAGGTGAAGAACTGATGGGAACATGTATGAATTCATTTAGGGGAGCTCCAGTAAGTCATGTGATGAAGACACTTAACTGGGATTTAGATGATCTGAGCACAAATCCAATCCCAGTTCTGCTACAGTCTTACTATTCGATGCTGAGAAAGTCATCCTGGGAATGATTTCTCATGAGCTTTTAACATTGGTCTAGTCCTGCTGTCATTGACTTCTACATAAAAATGTTCTCAGCATGTGCCATGACATGGAATATCATGTCTGTATTTGTAACCTATTGGTATGTTTTCTCTTAGAAACTATAAATATGGTAATAAACCCCTAATTTCATTGCTTTAAATAAAAATGTTAGGGATTAAATTATTTTCAGTGTTCAGCTATGTAGGAGAAATGGATAGGAGATGATAATCTTAACTGCACTGTTTTTCCCTTTTACCTACTGCCTGCCATGTAACATTCATAAATGCAAACACAGGGATTGTTTCTTTATTTTAGCTATGCAAACAATTTATTTATAAGAGGCAATAGGTTTCATTTTAGTGCCTTAATGTTTTATTAATTTAATTTTCTGCAGTCAAAATCTTTTTTCATTTTGCCTTATGCCCTAAATTTCCCTTGATATTTGTAATTATATTTGTTTGTGATTATACTGCAACATACTGTAATTCTCGACCAGCTGACAATGAACAAGAATTTTTATCTAATGTCTTATTAAAGATAAAGACTGACATAGAGATCCCTTAATTTATTTTTTTGCAAATTCAAAAATCAATTGCCTGATTAAACTTAATGCATTTAAAACTATACATTTCATCAGACATGTAAAGCACATGAGCAAAAACACATGAGGCAGGTCTCTTGTTGAGTGGCTTTAGCTACCACCTAAGTTGCTACAAGTTGTTTCAACCTGTGCATAGACCGAATTAGTCCCGCGATACTTGGAGTAATGGAGAACCATATAATGGATTAAATGGCTGGACTTTCAAAGTTAGTGATTTACTTACAAATGAAGCCACTGTCAAACATTTTATCTCCCAAAATAATTAGATAAATTTCCACTTTAGACATAATGAAACAACTACTTTGCAAATTAGGTAGCAATAATTTGGTGTACTAAATGATGAGAATTATTTGGCATTGCTTTTCATTGTGCAATATAAAAATTGTTTTCATCCAAATGCTTGCACTGACATGTAAAAAAGCATGGATTAGCACTGTACTTCAATAATAGCAGTTTTTTTGTCTGTCTACATTATTTCCTCTTGTTCCTTCAGTCACCTAATATCAGGATAAAATACTTTTTTTCTGCCAAGGTAGCAACAAGAGACAAAGTTATGGATAAATCTTCATATTCGTGTCTATGAGAAAAGCAGACTGCATTCTGAAGGGATATAATTTGTATGAAGGGATGGGACTTTTGATTGACCAGAGTTTGTTGTCTGGGTGATTTTTGTTACTTCTTCACATTTTAGGAAGAATCTGCGGAATATAACTTCTCCTCTTCTGTGTCACAAACTTTTAATTCCACTTCGGATAAATATATCCAGAATTTCACATTTCCTTGCAATGAAGCCTAACCTGTCTTTTTAAAATATGGCATCCTCTAGGAGACAAACCCATAACCATTCAAACATACCCATAACTGAGAAAGGAATAATACAAAGTTTCCGTTGGAAGGATTAACAGAATGTGGTTATTGCATGCTCTAGATATTATTTCAATTTTCTTCAATTATGCAGGAACATTATTGATTTTACTGAAGGTGATATACTGAAGGTATGTCTTACAAACATTTTTTAGAGGGAAGGCCAAGCGTACACTGTCTGTCTCAGTTCCTACCTTAGGTTTTCCAGAATGTAACCATTCACTGTGTCCATCTTGAGATAGAAATGAACAGGTAACATAAAGAAAAATTTGTTTCTTACTGGTATTCACAGGGATTCCTGATGTCAGTGATTTTCAGAGCAGTACGTGTAGATTTTGACTACTCTAATGAATAGGAGGTTATGCAAGTGGCTGTTCAATAGTACAAAGTCATCAGCATACTTTGCCACCTTGCAATCCTCTTACTTCAAATTATTAAAAAAATATATTAAACAACTTGATCATAGTACTGACCCCTGAGACAGGAGATTATTAATACATCTCTTCTTTGAGGTTATAACTATTTATTTCCTATCATTTAATCACTTTTTAATCCATGACAAGCCTTTGCCCCTTACTTCATTGTTATTTATTATCTTTAATATTCTTTTATGAGGGACCTTTTCTAAAGCTTTTTGAAATCCAAGTAAATTATGTCTATTGGGTCATGTTCATCTAGTGCCTTATTAATATTTTCAGAACCTTCTAACACATTAGAAAGACACAATTCTCAGTTACAGAAAGGTTGTTGGTTTTTCCATTGCCATATAGATTAAAATTCCCTAAATGTTGCACTACTATTTAATTTTCAGTCATTGTAACTGTAACTCTCAAGACAACCTAAATTCTTAAAAAAAAAAAAAAAAAAAATCATGCTAATGACTTTCCAGTTCTCAAAAGCATGGTGATGGGTAAGGGTATAGTGTAATTTGTTGTTAAGATACTCAGTCAGTCAGTCAAATAATTTGAAGGATGGCTTTAAAACTTTCTGTGAAGAAGATTCAGTTCGAAAGCAACCAGTTTATTTATTTTTAAAAATATCTCCTGAAAGAGGAGCTTTATCATCTTATTTCTTCAGTTGTGCTGAAATACATACATACCTTCTTAGACAGTCTATTCTTGCACCCGTTATCCCCACTTCTTTAATAATACACACCAAGAAACCAATAGAAAGAATAATTCTGAAAATCTTCCTTTCTTAAAATTACGTCAGAGAACTCATGAAATCTTCTCACTCATCACCAATTTAGTACTTTATCCCTTCCAAAGTTGCCATTGTATGCTGAGGGTCTTTTTCCCATGTGAGAGCTAAATGTCAGTCATCTTAGCCCTCCCCATGGTGGGAACTTGGTCAGGAAAACACTAATGAAAGAGAGAAAGAAACAGGAGAACTTATGATGGTTTGTTCACCCCAAGGAAAGTTATTTGGCTCTAGATCCAGAGCAGCCACTAGGACTGAGCAGCAATATCCAAGCAGTGTATCTGCAGGCAAGTCAAATGAGAAGCTCATGGGTAGAGTTGTAATGATTTCAAGAAGAACGTTCTGTCAAAGAGGAAACATGGAAAATGCAGAGTCCTTCCTCTCTTCTTATGCCTGAATGTAGAGATCAGGGAGTGAATTTGGGACAGAATGGCACAGAAATTAGAACTGTGCATAACCAGCAGAAAAAATTGTCCATTCCTTGAAAGATGAGAAGGACCTTAGAGCTGCAGGAATTCTCAGTCTGGCACAGAAACATGGACATGTAGACAAGCTGTTGCAGACAAGTAGTATCTGGTGAAAAGCTTGAGGAGACCTGGGTCTCAAATCACACCTACAGTGCGTAGCAGAATGCTTTGCCCTGGATGCTGTGCCCTGGAATGTGGCCAAGAAACTCAATGTTCTATTTCCAAATCTATTAGTGGTGGACTAAGAGGGGGCCCATATGCTGATTTTGGTGTTGAATTATATTAAAACCAGTATGGCATCTAATCCTGAATCAATGTCCTGATAGTGAGGAAAAGATTTGGCAGCTAAGCTGCTAAGCTGACCTGGAGACATATGACTGTCAATCTACTACTATACACTGTAAAATCATACAGTTGGGTTCCTCCAATATATTCGTTCTTGGAGTGTGCGTATGAAGTTTCCTTTCTTGGGTAAGGTTGAGTGAAAAAACTATTCCCATGAGCATTGGTGTAGTGAGTTACATCAATCTCTGCTTAATAATTGATTATTTTTGATAGCTTTATTATAATTGCTTTTAATATAATTGTTTTGATAAACTGCAGAATCATAACTTATCCTATACTATATACTACTAGTAGTTTTATCTTTTGTTGCAACTCCCCTTGACACTATTGTACTGGAACTGAGCATTAAAGACAGAAGCCAGAATATAGAGATTTCTTTATACAGAATATATTGCTCATATTTCAGATTTGAGTCTTCTTCTCAGCAATACTCGATTGACAGCATTATTGCAGCGGACTATGGGACTGAAGTTCTGACTGGGCTGTCAAAATTTGACAATGATTATATTTTTGGTCAGGCTGGAGTTTCTGTTCATGGAATTATAATTGCCAGGTTCAAATCTGATTGGGCTTTCAGGCTATAAATATTCAGACAAATAGACCTGAAGGACTTATACTGTGCCCATCGCATCCACCAAGTCAGGAGTTAAGGAACAGCTGTGGTTTCACTACAGGAAAAGTGGTGGTACCCAGTGAGTCCTGTGCCCTTGTACTTAAGATCTGGACACTCAGATAGTGGTGAAGGAGTATATGGTCAATATAAATGAGAAATTTAAACACAAACAAAAATACTTTTTCCTCAAAATATTACAGGAAGGACAGAACCGTAAAAAAATTCCATTTGACAGATAGGAATCTAGGAATTGCCTTGGATTTTTTCAGTTTATAATGGCACCTGGTCATTGTTTTTATTTCCTGGAAATTATAAAGTTGGCACACTATTGAGATCATATTCTTTATTTAATTTATTGTTTGACTTAATATAGTGTCTCTCCAGGGCTTGTATGGTTTGTCTAAACAATGTGGATGGAATTCTTCATAACTTGCTCAGCATTTGAATAAGCATTCACAAATCCACCCCCGTGATGGGATGGACTGGAAAGCAGAGTTGGTTCATATGGCCCAATATTTCAGTTCTTGTCTTTTATCATAGAGTGTTTGAGATCACGGTAAATTATTGCATTTTGGCTATTAGCTGAGTATGATTCCTAAATTACACACTTTTCTTAAAAACTGCGTATCTTACAGAGAAAAAAAAAATAGAGCTGTCTACTCAAGTCATCTTGCTGGCAGTATGATCATATGTCACTTAAACAATATCAAATTACTGGAGTCTGAGGAGATTAAAATAGTGCTGAACAGGAATTCAGCAATATTTACAGATCTTTAAGATGTGAAAATTATGATAGTAGGTTGGGTTTGTTGCCAGTGGAACAAGTCAGGTTCTGAAAACTAGGTCTCAAAATTAGTCAGATTTTTTCTAATGAAAAACTATGCAGAATTGTTTGTTGGAAGCATCTAAAAAAGTAGAAGTTTATACTTCAAATTGAAATATTTTTTAATTTAACCTTCTTTTGGCTCATTTCCAACATGTTCTACTTTTTCATTGCAGAAGCTTCTTATCAGCTTTTCCATTTTTAATACCTAATAAATCTCTAACTTAATTATAGTTAACATAGTGTTGTCAAATACTGAGAAATCATGAGTAAGGCTTCAAGAATTTATAGGTTTAGGTTAGTTTGTGGGCTTTTTTACTACCTGTTTGAGGTTCTCGTTGTTTAACTTCTATCTTTCACAGTTTTAGGAAATGGTTTGGGGTTTTTTTCTGCTTAGATATCAGCACTGGAAATATGATTTTTTAATGGAAGTTAATAGCCTCCTAATTAGTATAAATCTAGGAGCTAGGTCTTTAGGAGAAGCATCAAATATCATGAGGCTAATAATAAAATTGCAAGAGCTGGCAATATTGTTATCCAAAAATGAGTTAACGTTTCTTATTTTGCCAGAACAATAGTCATTTGTCTCAAATTTATCAGTAGCCTTTTAACTTTTACAGTTATGTCAGAGGTGTGGAAACATTTATTTTTATTTCTTACCTACAATTTACTTGTCTCTCTCTTAACAATGTTGTCTGGGTCTTCAGGCAAAATATTACACATCTACTTGTCATTAAGTCACAGTTTTGAAAGAGAGCTTTTTACTCTATCCTGTGTATCCACTGATAATTAAATGTGTGCCAAAGTACTTCCTTTGCAAAGATTTTTCCTTTTTTTTTTAACTTCTTCTCTTGCATTTTTTTGGGTTTAGGTTCTTTCTTTCATTTTCTTTTCCTCTGTTACCATTTTTTTCTATTAGTCCTTCACTTTTCACAGCCATTAATGTGCTCCTGCTTGAGAATAGAAAGAAAAAGTACAGTAAAAAATGATTAAATATTAGCTGAAATGTTAACAAATTTTTTGGCCACAGGACAAAGTGGTACTCTGCTATGCTGGCTCGTACAGGATATGTGAAAATGTCACAAAACAGCCTGGCACAGGTTGGTCAGATAAGGTGTGGGTGTATCATCCTTGAAAGTGTTCAAGCTCACATGGATGGGGCCCTGAAAAACCTGCTCTAGTGAAAGGTGTCCTCGCCCATGGAAGAAGTATTAGAACGAGATTATCTCTAGAGTCCCTTCCAACCCAAACCATTCTGTGGTTCTATGATGAGCAAAGAATGTGTTTTTTCCCCCACAGCAAGGAGAATGCAAGGAGAACTTTACACACAGGGTTTCAGAAGTAATCTCTGGTAACTTGTTATGCATACTGCTGCTGTGTGCCTCAGCAGAACACTAAAATTATTAGGTAAGCAGTTGAGTGTACTTGAAAAGATTAGAGATTATCAATTTTGTAAGAGATTAAGTGCATCCTCTCTCTGCAGAGCTGACAAGATTTGTCATATGCAGACAAAATGGAACCTGTCTGTGTCAGAAATTAGCAGCTGAACTTGTTCTGGTCTTGCTCAGAGAAACGAAGGGGTGGAGCACAATGAAGAAAGGACAGCAGTAGGGTGGAAATCCACAAAGAAAAAAAACCCAAAACATTAAATACTATCCCCAAAGTAAAACTGCTGCCACTGGGCGGATGGCAAAAATGGAAGGCTGAGGTGTACTGGAAGGCCCCAGTACAACCAGCCCAGAAGCTGCTAGTCACCATCCTCATGGGCCCCTGACCCTGTACCCACAACGGCTTTAAAATTTAAAATTATGTGCTATGTCATGTTAAGTGTCTCATCATTTAAAAAGTGTGCTTTTTTTTACTATTATTGCCATACCTTTCCTATGAGACCTCATCTCTACATCTTGGCAGCTCACTAGAGCACTGGGGAGGAACAGACATTCATGATCAGAAGTCTTAGATCTGTAGATATCCTTAGAACGTGTAATATTTTTCAGTCTTTTAAAGAACACAGATTATTTTATACTTCACTGTTAGTCCTGCTCTCAGAAGTAACCTTCATTTGCAGAAGATTATATGGAGGTCATGAGAAGCACTGAAATTAGAGTTACATGTACTTTGGAACTCACTCTGAAGCAGTGTCAAAATTCAGGAGACCTCTGAAGTTCATATGAAGCAGTTGCTATCCATTTGAAAGGAAAAACTGCTTAGGTGCTAGATATTAGAAGCCTAGATTATTACTGCTTGGTTTTAATTCTGTACATTTTTATAACACATCGGATCAATTACATTCTCTGTTTTATTGCACACTAAAAGACCATCAATTGTTATGACCACCAAATCTTAGTTCAAACACAGGAGTGCCAATCTGCTTTGGACTTTAGCTCTCATCTCTGGCAAATCTTGGGAGGACTTTACTTTAAAAATTGTTTCATTACAGGTTAATATGAAATAAAAAGATAAAAAAAACCCCAAGCACTTTCCCTTATTTTCTGAAGGGAAGTATCACCTCAGAAATTTTAAAATATTTTATCTCCTATATAATAGAATAGTTATATGTTTCAGTGTTTTCATATCTCGCCTGTACTGCTGTGGTGGGTCAAGCATATGCCAGATCATGCAGTATGATCTGGGACTCATCTGTTTTAGAAGACTATGCTTTCCATTTTCATGTTTAGCTAAAGTAGCAAGTTATGTATACAAAAAGTAACAGCAAAAAGCAGAACAAAGCTCAGGGTTTTTCTCACATCTTCACAGTCATGAGTTTATTATTTCTTCTTTTATCCTGCTATATTCCACTTGTTCAGACTTAAATTATTAAAGGCAGGTAAATATAAAAAAACTTTAATTTATTTTATACCTTGTCTAATATTATACATAAGAAATATTGCATACTATATTTTTTATACTTTTATGAATTTAGTACATGTGTTAGATAACTGAGAAGTGTCTTTGTATACTAGAAAAATAACAGCCTTTCCCTATAACTTGCCTGTTGCCATTCATATTCCTTCAAATTTTTTGCATTTAATTTCATGGAATCATATGACGCTTTTCCAGCCAAAGAATTGTGCAAGTGTGTGCAGGTTCATAACAATAAATGTTTCTCAACACCAATTAAGAAAACAAGACAAGTAAATCCAGTAAAAACGAGAGATCTTTCAGTAAAAATGAAAAAAATGAAATAGCATTGGGAATATTAAAAAGCGTAAAGCGGAGCTTCTGAGATGAGATATGCAGTGTAAAAATTTGATCCTTTTTCGTTTTAGCAGACTATCTAGGAAAAAGAGTTGCAACTCTTCTGAGCATCACCTTCCTTCACAGGTTTTGGGAGTCAGTCATTCAGATGGACAGAAATTCTGTGGATAGCTTGGCAGGTCCGTGGAGCCCAGGTCAACTAACTGACCTGGTTAATCTGTGAAGGAGGTGTAAGTCAGACTGTCTGGCCCACTGCTCCTGCCATCTGCCTCTCCAAGTAAAATCCATCTCAGATACTCGCAGACGATCTGCTTCCTCAGAAAACCTGCACTAGAAAAGGGCAAAATCCAAAAGCCTCCTCAAAAGAAGGTGGGTATGGAAGCAAGACTCTCAAAGTCTTGTGTGACAAGGTGAGAAGCCACCCTTCCTAGTCATCATTTAGCAATGGTGGTGGATCGCACACAGAGGGCCAAGGACCTGCTACCAGAGGGAATGAAAGCTAATGGCAGCCCTCCTACAAGTGAAAATAATTAATGAAAAATTTATTACCTGTAGTATAGAAATTGCTGCTGGATAGTCCCCAGATAAATTAAATTAATAAAGTTGCAGAGTAATTAAGCTATATCTTTCTGTTTTCTTGCATGGCTGGGGCTGATGCAAACTCAGCAGAACAGAGGAAAAGGAGGATACAGTTTTGAAGGGCTGAAGTTTGAAAAGCAGAAGGCTGAATATATTAAAAAAGAAAGTCAAAGTAAAGGGACCATAGACAATGTGAGCATAGGCTTTTGATTAGTTATTTTGCTTCATTTTAGGAATATTATGGTCTGTGGAAGTTTCAGAAATGTGCAGGAAAAAACCCCAATCTTTTTGCAAAGGAAAAAAATTGGTCCTGTGAGACGAACAATAGAATAGAGTTACAACAAATTTCTTCAGTGCAGTGACATATTATCTGTTATAAATAAAACTACATATTATGTGTACATTCTATGTAATTACTCTTTGAAGTGAAAAATTTGCAGATTGAACTTTCTCGAACTTTCTGACGCAAATTGCTTTACCACATATTGATTTAAAATTAGAAGCAAAACTTCTGAGAAAAATGAACATTTGTTACTTGTCTTGACAATGTACGAACAAATTCCTCACTTTCCTGAACTTCAGTTTTATTAAGTAACTTTCTATAAGACAAGTTTCAGCAGATCAGCACAAAATTTTCTTAATTTCATTACAGGCTGTAAATTAAAATTAATGAGGCTGACACCCACAATTAACAATGAAAAATGCAGATTGTTATAATTACTTAAGCAATAACATTGCTTTACATAGAAGACTTAAGGTGCTCCGCAAATTATTTACAAGTGTTACATAAAACACAAAAAATGACAATTTCAATTTATTTTGTCAGTATAAAAACAAAAATCCTTACTAAAACCTTTCTCAATTGGGAATCTCTCGCCATGCATAATTAAGCAAATTTGATTGCAATTAAGCCTGGCTTCTACAGTGGAGTTTTAATTAATGCAAATCTGGCATCTACATCTATAAGATTAATTTTTGTGAATTAAAAGAAAACAACAAAGCATATTTGAGAGTGCAGTTGTATTGTTGAAAGGATGGAATGCAAAATCTGATTATTTTTCAGTCTTCCATGTGGATAGCCTTTGACTTACACTTTAAGGAGGGATATTTTATTTGGATCTGTTGTTTTGTTTCTCAAAGCATTCATTATTAAGCAGGATCATAGCAATTACATGAGGCTTCATCTAAGGAACATCTTTAAATGTAATTATATACATTTAGAAGTAGAAATGAATTATAATATAGGCTAAGGAGTGAGGGCACCATTACACTACACAACATTTTTTCTGAAGTCACTATCCACCTCTTGAACATGGGGCATGGAATATCCTCTATCAACCATAGGAGTACTGGAGAGGTGTTCAGATATATTTTAATAAGATTTCCCATAAAAATCCCTGAAATTGGAATTACTTTAATAGGACAGGGGAAAATAAAAATTTCTATTTATTTAGCAATGTGTTTGAAATTAATTTTAAAATATTTTTCTGGCTTAAATTTGTTTGTGCTTAGCATCTTTAAACAAAAAATGCTTTATTTGGAATTCTGTTCATTTGAAAGTTTTCTATAAAAGTCACCTATTCTATCTATCTTTCTATATAAAATATTCAGCTTTAGAATCTACATGGCTTGTCTTCCTCTTAAATACAGTACTATGCAATTCTATTTTATCATTTGTGCAATAAAATGGTCATATAGAAATGGACCATTAGCAGGACAATCAGATATTGCATTAAATACTATTCTTCTCACTGGTAAGCCAGAAGGTAAATTTCATCCAGTCTCTTCCTTAGTCATTCCAAGGAGGCATTTGTCAGGTTGGCAGAAATGCTCTGACTGACGTAATTTTCTGTTGCTCTGTTTTCCTCCTGGTTTTGGTATGGACTCGGTATACAGAGAAGGTATCAATTCTTTTTCAGTCAAGGATGAAAAGGCTGAGACAACCTGTGTTGGAGCAAAGGTCAGTGCCAAGATCCAAGGGCCTCTGGGAGAAAATGAACCCCAAAACTTTCATGTAGATTATTGGATGTCTCTGACCCTGGCATGAGAAGTAAAATGAGAAGCTGTGTAGGTTTTTTTCCTATCTAATACAGCTTCTTTGTAATTCCTTTCCTTGTCTGCAAAATCAAAAAAATCTCCATTTGGACCGAAAATTTCCCAAAGATTTGTCAGAGAAACTGTTCTTTTATGGCTGCATCAGGGAAAGTACAAAATCAAGTCCTTAAGGGGCTGTAAATGCTTCCACACTTGATTCCCCCAGGACAATCATTATTACAGCTCCCAAAGACAGTCTCCAATGCACCACACTCAGGGTGCTCTCAGGGCACTGAAAACAGCAGGAGGTGAGCCTAGCCTTGCAATCACATGCACGACTTTTGCAGCACTGGGTTTAAAAACTTTAACAGTCTTTTCATTCTGCTATGTTTTCCAACACAAGTCTATTTACAGATTTTCTTTAATTACATTTAATTTCAGAATATTAAGTCTAGTATTTATTTTGGTTGAAGTCAAATAGTAGTATTGTGAAACATTAATAGCAGGTTTAGGCAGAAGATTTCTAACTCGATTTTCAAAATTATCAGCTCAAAAACCAAGGCAAAAGACAGAAGATGTTCTGCAAGTTGTGGATCAATGCCTGCCTTTGTAGATCTGGAAGAGCAGCAGTTTATGTGCTTTGTGACTTACATGATCTTCTTTTGCTGGAATAGCAGCATGTCCATCACTCTCTCCCCTCTCCAATCCAAACACAGTTGACACTAGAACCCTGATCTGTATGCTCCCCTAATGTTTGTATTTGCATGATTGTGTTTGCATGCTTGTTTCTAAAATTGTTTATCCTCAGTGTGCGCAAAAGAAAGATATTTGTAATTATATTGTCTGTCTGTATCCAGTGTTTGATAATTTGGACAATGATTGAAAATGGGCACTTAATTTATCTAAAGGTTACCCCTGCCCTTTTGTTAAAAGGACTGAAGAAGGATCAAAGGAGAGATATCAAAGGGCAAATTTGTTTCTAGAACACAATGCTCAAAACAGTCTTCTGTTTTTGCAGACCAGTGAAGTTTGGGGGTGTTTATTTGTTTGCTTTCCATACTTTTTTCCCAATATTTTTCAGCAACCTCCGCCATGTCATTTTTCAGTCTCAGTTGGGTGGACATTCTCACAACAAATTTAACATTCATGCCCACACACACGTCCTCTTAAAATAGAGAAGGAAAGCAGCAACCACTTTGGTTGAAATTGGGGTCAGAGAAAGAGATTGTGGTTTCCCTTTCTCTCATACAATTAGTTAATCAAGCTTTGCTTGAAAGTTTTATAGCATTGTGGGTAAAGAATGAATCAAGACATAAAAACTTCTGAGATCAGTGAGAGATTATCAACCTTAATGAGAATAAGGAAAATTAAGAGAACCATATTAGTAATGATACCAAAATGAGAACTAGAAAACCAGTCCAGGAAATCTATACACTCTTGTGCCAGTCATTATTCTGAAGACTGTGATTAAAATAAGAAGTTATTCCACCAGGTTGTTGTGCAAACCTGCTGAGAACATCTCTCTCCTGGCTTCTGTTTTTTGAAAAAAGCCTAGGGCCATTAGGCAACCAAATCCATTAATAAATCCTTGTCTTGGTCTACACCTTTTCAACATCTAAAAAATAATAAAGGTACATTGTGCTGGTATTTCCTGTCTAATGTTCATTATGCACTGAAGAGGAATTGAGAAATAGTTTTTCTCCTGCAGTTACAAAAGAATTATACTCTTTTCTGAGTGAATGAAATAAGAGCAGATTTCATGAGTCTATGCCAAAATCTATTTAATTAGGTCATCATTCTTAGGAAAATAATGCACCAGCAGCTTCAGAGAAAGTGCAAGGCATGACATATTTGAATTAACTCTATTTAATTAAAGGAACACCTTCTGAGGGTCTCAGATTTCATGGTACAATCCAGTTGTCACTGTGACTGCTATCTTGTGCATACTGGAGCTCAAGTTTTGTGCTGCACTTGTAGGTCTTGTTTTGTGCTAGAAGTACCTTGTTTTATATGAGCACTGATCACAGCAAGAAGAGACCAGCTACCAGAGACAAAACTGAAGGAATTTCCCTCCTGCAGTGGAGATCATGGAAATGGAAAAGGAGCAAAGAAGATGCATGACAGTTTGAACAGTTCAGGAAAGGAAAAAAATATGAAAGAAAAAGGTTTAAGTGGTGTGTAACACCCAAAAATTCAGGGCTTTCAAATGGAAAGTATTAACTACTTCTGCTGTGTTTCAACAGGTTTGACAACTTTCCCACTTCTTAGTCTGGAAGCAAAAGATTTCATGTGTTAAGAAGGTCTCAACCAAGGTTATGTTCACCAAGAATAAAACAACTGCAGCTGTTTTCATTTGTGTAGATGAAGTCAAACTGGTTTCGTTAAAACCATAGAAGTTCAATTTTAAAACATGTTTTCCAAATTTTTTTAAAATTTATACCTTGATTTCTGAAAATAGCATTTTTTGGCCTTGTTTCTTGGTAGAATTGAATATTTTTCTTTCTTTTACTATGAAAGAATACAACTTCTTCCTAAACTTTTTGGGAAAAAAATGTTGAGGTTATTCCTAATAATTTTGATCTGATGTCATACCACTGAAAGCAATTAGAGATTTTTAAAAGAGATGCCCTCTTTTGAGGGTTATTATTTGAGTTTTATTTTACATGCTTGTCTTGTTTGTTGGTAGGTTATTTGGTTTGTTTTGGATTTGGTTGTAAAATATAAACTGTAGTGAGGATATAAAAGAGGAATTTTGGAAGGGATTCTAAGTGTGAGGAAAGGAGAAACACAAGAAAAGGCAGGGAGAAGAAATTAAAAGAAACTGCTGGGTAGTGTATGGAGACAAGGATTTTCAAGGGATAGAAGAAAGAAAATTACTGGATATACGCACAAAATGGAGGATTCTGTAGGGAATGAAGACAAAAAATAAAAATTCACTGTATGCATTATCTAATTTCTTTTACGTCAAAGAAAAAAACCAGCTGGATTCAGCTTACCTGGCCAGTATAATATCACATTCTACACTTCTCTAGAACAGCATAAGCAAGGGAAAGGACACCAAAGATTTTGAAACTCTTTACAATCAACTACTTTTAAAATCTAAGGTATCTGTGTTATATGGCTGTTACTCTATAAATGCAATGTACTTATAAGATAATTTACCCTGGCTCTTTATCTAGAAAGAACATGGCCTCAAAGACAAATATAGATTTATTTTGTCCAAACATTTTAAGTGTTCTTTTTTTCTCTCTCCCATTAATTGATTTGTTGATTTAAAGTTACTGACATGGAAGCTTAATCAGTCTATGTATCTTTTCTCTCGCCTCCTCTCTGTGCTGCAATGATTTTAGTGAAAATACGAAAATGATAAATATTTCTTATACAATGAAGTTGAAAAATGAACAAAGATATGATCTAAAGGAGCAAATTTGATTAAAGTAACTTCTACATTAATCCATTACAACCCACAAAATTATTTTAGTCTCAGGGAGGGATTTCTTCACTTTCTTATTTGCAGAGGCATAGTATCATTAATGTAATTTGCAAGTGGCTTTTCCAAGTTATTGCTATATTATTTAAGAGGTATACCTGGAGAATTCTATATGACTCCTTGCAGTATTTCATTACTCCATGATCTTTTCAGATCATCTCATTCCTTTAATAACATTAATTTTTCTTGCTTATTCGTGCCACAGAAATTAAGGACATTATCATCTGTATCAGCATTTGATGGACACTGAGTTGAGAACAGGGTACTCTGGATTTCAACTTTCTAATAGCAATCTCCTTCCTTACAACAATTTCAGTGACCAGAATTTTGCAGTTAATACCATTAAAAAGTTTAAAACAGAAGGTCAAACACAATTTGCTCATGTAGATTGTAATCTGCCATCTTGAAAAATCTGGCACAGAAGCCTGAATTAGATTAATTAGCTTATGATTTTGATTCAGTGCTCATGGCTAAAGAACACAAGAGTTTAAGGTCTTGCAGATGAGTTCATGAAGTTATTTATAAGGTGAATCCATAATGACAAACTAGTTATAACACTACTATTAATAAACTTCCAAAAGGCTTCTGTAGAAAATTTGCTTCAACATTTATTGCTGCTCACAACAGACAAAAGCAAACACTTCAATAATTTGGACTGCGAATGGTCTCGTTGCTTATGAAATGCATTTAAGAAGCTTCTGTAACATTTTTTTAAGGAATTTCTCTGGAAAGCTGTAATTAATATGACTAGTGAAATCAGTATGTTTCAGTAATTAAATGTTCATGCTTCTTATACAGCGTGTCACTAGATGTCACTCTGGATTCCATTATTTGGTATTCTGGTGATTTCTAAATTTTTCTGCCTTTCTGTATCTACTTTCCCTACAACAAACCTGAACAGACAATGTAAAATGTGCATGAATAACACAGAATTGCTGACTGACTGTCAATTTTCTAGTGTGTGACTTCTATTGATCATTCATTATTGACATGAAGGTCTCTGGTGTCTCTCCTTTCCTCTTTAAACTCTTTCTCAGCTAAAATTTCCAAACAACAGAACCAGAAGGCCTTGAAGAATAGGATGATTCAGGTCTCTTAGGATGTTTTACAGAGTACTTTGACCTCAGGAAGGCATCAGAGGTACCTTTTTATAAAGACTCAACAACTGTTTGGAATAAAAATTTAAACACTGGGAAAAAAAGAACATTCTACTTAAATTGAACCACTTTCATTGACACTTTTTTGGTGTAAATATAACTGGCTGCTTTTGGCAAACATAACGACTTCTTGAAACAGTTTCCTAAATGTATGCATTTCCCTTTCTTGTAGCCAATAAAATATAAATAGCATTTTCATGGTGACGAATGACATGTAGTACAGTATTCTATGATCATGGTTGCAGGATTTTATTTCTTTTACCTTTGTATACATTAATTAAGTATACACAATCAGGGTTGAGTGCAGAGACAGCTAAATAAACAAATGACACTGTAGAAAGGTCTTTCTGCATACTAATCATATCCTACATCTGCAAGCAAAAGCTCTATAAATCGATTTGCTCTTTCACATCAAAAGACAAACAGTGAGGCAAGTCAGCAGTTCCTTTGTCAAAGTCACAGAGATTGCTGTTCTTCACAAATGCATTTCTACAGAGCTGAATTCAACCATTTGATGATTAGCATTATTGGCAACTCTTCAAAGAAGATTCATCAAGTAATTTGCAATTGGATTGGTTGCCATTTTTGTGATTCTACCCCATGAAATTGAACAAAAAATGATTGACATATGAATTCTTACTTGGAGGACAAAGTGAACTAGCATAAGAAAAAGAAGCAAGCAGATCCCCAAGAGGCTGAGAAGCTGCTATGATGTCTCTGGTGATTCCCACACAGACCAGATCAGATAGGTTTGAAAATAAAATAAGTAGGTAGGGCAGAGGCAAGCGGGAAGATGTAACTTATGAGTATAAGAAAAAATAAAAGTGCTAATTTTTTAAGATGTCAGTGTATATATCTGTGCTTATGTAACCCCTCTAAACACTAAATCCATTCATGTGAGAAAAATCTCATTGAGAAGAAGGGAAAATCAGTCTATCACTTAACATCCATTGCCTGCAAGAATTGAGTTCTCTGCTATCAATGCACATTAGATATGTATGACAAAATTAAAGAATAACACAACATATTTGTGTGTGCATGTAAATAAAATGCAGCTGTGTGAAAACTGCAAGTGATGTGGCTGAATACAGGAATTATTTAGACCTTGATAATGTTACTTGCTCACAGGTTTCCATTTTTTAAAACAAACCCACAAATCAAACAAAAAATACTTGCTGGAATTATTATACATTTTGTCTCCTGCTATCTCTGTTTCAGAAATTATGAATCAGAACCCTCTCTGCTCTGAAAAAATTATAAAGATGTTTGGATTCCTCCTTGAGTATGGTGTTTCCTATAATAGGAGAAGGGTGGAACTTAATACAGAAATGTATAGATAGAAAATTAAGTTTATATGAGTTCATTTGCTGACAGTTCCATAACGTTTTTCATCTGCAGGTTATTTATTTTATGGAGCTTTTTTTTGTTGTGATGAAGCTTATACCTCCACAGCCTCTTTTTTGAAATAGATTTTCTTTCCTAAGTTTTGACCTCTAATGACCACAGATATTTTTGGACAGATTGATCCATGTTACCTACTTACACTATATAAGCTCAGCTAAATCTTTAGCTAAATCTTTAAAAACCAAACCAGGTCCTTAATTCTGAATTTTAACTTCAGCAGATTTACATAATCTAAAATTAGGACCTACAGATAGCTAAAGGCTGAACTTAAAACCATATTTTTATGGCCAGTATATCCAAGCTGCCTTTTTAAATATACTTGTTGAACAATAGTAATGAAGAAATTGCTTCTCTAATCAAGACACAGATGAGAACACTGCTTTACAGAACATATATCACATAGAAAGTGAATTTTAGAAGGATTTGGGTTGCATAGTCCAGGATTAATTTGTCTAAGAATTGTCACTAACAGAAGGATGGATTTTGAAGATAGCTGGATCCCGACATGTAGGATCTGGTCTGGTCTGATCCTGAGTCTGGTGGAAGCAAACATTAAAATATGTTTCTTTTACAATCTCAGTGGCTGAGCTTAAGACCAAGGGTGCAATATCTCTCTGGAGTGTAGTGGCTACCTATCTATCCTGCAATACCTCTCAAACTACTTATCTTGCTCCATGCTTGGATTAATGCAACTGTCTGGTATTGTATGAAATCATGCAAACAACTAAGGGTGTTAAACACCTCCCCAAGCTTCGTGTGCCTGAGGCACTAAGGCTAGATATCCTGCCTGCCATCAGGATCTCCATTAAAGAATGACAGGGGATAATCAGTGTTTAAAGTCCTGTTAAAGGTGATAGGGTAAAGACATTCCAAATAATGTCGAGGAACACATGTCACTGCTTTTGCTGAAACCATCATACATAAAAATATAGATAGATCTGTATACCTATATGTGACAAGTTCAAAATAATCAAGTGGAGAATACTATCTGATATTTTCACGTTTTTTCTTAAAATTACTGTCCATGGCACAATGGCACACATATTTTAAAGAAGCAGATGTTTATTTTCTCTTAATCATATTTATTTCTAGCTTGCAAGTTATGTTCTAATGTCAATGGTGGTATTATCTCCCAAATCAAAATAACAAAGCTCTCATCTCTAGGAAGTACAATGACTTTTAATCAAATGGAATTAAAAAACACCAAAACCAAATCAAACCAAACTAAAACAAAACAAAGCAAAACAAAACCCACAAAAGAAAAGGAAATAAATTCAGGCTATGATTGTCCTTACTTTTAAGTTACATCAAATAAATAGTTTGAGGAAATTCAACAAATTTAAAACCAATGAATCTGCCTAGTGGTATGGGAATTTCTACTTTTTCCAGGGAAATCTTCCTTACTCTAAAGGTCAAGTAAACCGTGCTGATTGGTATTGATATTCAAATACCTTTGATCTCTGCCCCACTATGAGATCCCTCCCAATATAATTGGAAACTACGCAAAACTGACAATATAGTTAACAGGCATTCTAAAAGATCTATGACTATCATATCTAGGGCCTCAATTGAAATAACTATAATTTTATACCTTTGTTGACTGGATTAATTCAATATCATATTCACTTCTGGAATAAATAGATGTGACTCTCTCTGAAACGAATGTATCTGCCTTTTGAACAAATATTGTCCTCTGTAACAGACCATGCATAAAATATGATGGAAACATCTAGAGAAGCTGGAGATAGCTGCTATTACTTTCTTCTTGTGTCTGAAGAAAATAATTCACCCGATATTTTATCAGAAGCTGATTCTTGTATGTACTGAAAGTGTTTGTTACATAACTTGGGTGTGTGCTTTCAGTGTATGTCTTCAAAAAGAGCATTCATTGCCTTGGAGATCCAGTTTTTGTATAATGATATATGATCTCTTAGAGAGTACCATCCTCACTGTTCAGAAAGTTACTTCATTGAGTATTACATCTCCAAATTATACTAGCATTAGAGAGAGATTTTTTTTATGAGCAGAAATCAGGATATCACTCATATTAATTGGCTAGCTCATAAAGCCATGAATTGATGAAACTAACCACAGTTCCAAGGGGAATTCCATGGTAAAGGATTTTAAGAAGACATCTGATTCTGGGGCTAATATTAGCCAGACTGGCTATTCACCCAGTAGCTGCTTAGAGATTACTGCAGTGCTCTGTACTTTCCTAACTACAGCAGTGCTAGCCACTTTCAATGCAGTCTGTGTAGTCTACAAATTCTGGTCAATGTTTGCCAATCAGATGTAAAGAAACAGGCCAGTGAGTTACATATGCCAAACAACTAGCCCTGCCTTTGCTCTGGTGGCAGTTCACTTCTGAAAAGCTGTCCATTTTACTTGGTGCTCAGTGCACTAAATATAGAAATCGCTTCCTCCAGATCTCCGAGACAAGGCGTTCAGGTTTACCCTTCCCACACAGTGCAGGTAAAATGCAAGTCACCTTAAAAATACACTCACAAGGGGTGTAATGACAAGCTCCTAAAAAATATTGTTGGACTGGAGCAGGGAATCAAGACTAGTGGTTAAAGCTCTAAAAATTATTTCTGTGTGAGATAGTTGTGAAATAAAATACTTAAATATTCTAACAAGTGATTCAGTGCCTAATTATTAGATTAGACTGATGTTACCTCTTTCAGACATCTCAAACACATATTTGTGATGGTAACCTAATTTTCACTTTAAAAATATCATGTTTTCTTTTGGACATATATATCCAGTACGTAGGGAACTTCCTGACCCGATGAAAGATATCAGCCTAGTCTGCCTTGTGCCATAACAAAGATCTCTATTCCTCTGAGTAATTCCCTCTCTCAACAGTGGTGTGCAAAAAAAACTGTACAGCTTCTACAAGAAGAAAGAGTATCATCAGGATACTGTATAGGCTGGTAAATAAAACATACTCTTAGCTCAAGCTTGGACTGTGTTCTAGTTCTCAGCTAGTCCGTGGCAGGATGTTTTGCACTGGAACTGGAAGCTGAAATCCAAAGTTCCATGGATCATCTGTTGATCACCCACGGTACACCACAGTGTCCTGGTCTCCTACTCCTGACTGTAATATGCTGTGTTTCTTATCTTGCCATGGACACTGAGGAAAGGGAATAATTCTTTACTTTTCCCTTAGAGAATTCTTAGCACTTGATGATACAAATATGAATACAAGAGTTTGTAAGTGATTCATGGTCCTTTAATTAAAAAATAGCACTTGTTGAACAAGATTATATGTCCTGGGGAAAATTTAAAAGGAGCAGATGGAAAGGTTCTTTCTTTTGCTCTAGCTCTCTCTCCCTTCCTCCCTCTTTTCTTCATCCTCCTCCCCTTTTCCCCTGCTCTCTTTCTCTCTTTCTTACTAGAACTCTGCATTGTTGTTCAGTTTTTCCTTCAGACAGTCTTTCACCCCTGAGGCACAAGTAGATTTCAACCTAGGAATCCACAGTAATTTATTTCTGTTTGCTGTCTCCTGACTATTGCACTGATTCCTAATCAGGTGCAGTGTTAATCCATTTTCTAAAGAATAGGTGTCTTCCTTCATAAGGAGCCATTCATAATTGACACCATTGACTATAATAAAGATAATATTATTCTGAGTACTAGAATTAGATTTCTCTGTGGCTTGAACTATATCAGAAGTAGCAGCCCTATTCTGGATTAGGATAAGAAACAATGCATCCACTAAAATAAGCAAAAGGGCTTATCAAATTATCTCAAATTTGCTGTCTGTGTGCTAAGTTTGCTCCACTGCAGAGACCTGTATCTTCTTATAGTTGAGCATGTACAAAGGATGACTGTAAATCATCACTGGGACATACACTTGATTAATGAAGTGGATGGCATGATGCCTCTGGAGCCATGGAACAGAGTGCCATAATTTGTGTGCTTATACATTTTTACGTACTGGAGTTGACTCTGACTCTTTAACTTTTAACATGCCAATTAAGCATAAGGTTTAAACCTCTTAAATAGCTGTCTTCAACTTTAACACACTGTCTTCTACCGATAAATGGAACAATTTAGCAAAAATGCAAAAAAAAATAAAAGTTCAAAAAGTAACAAAATTAACTTTAATTTGTTTATAGAGCTACCATAATAGGTAAATGCAGTCTTTCCACCCACCTACAATAAAATATGTTGGACTTTCAGAAAATTCTATTCTTTTGTAGTATGACCAAAGCAAAAAAGAAAAAAAAAACAAAACAAAACAAAACAAAACAAAACAAAACCACAAAAACACACCAAAAAACCCCAACAAACCTAAACCACTAAACAAAATACTTAATAGAAGATCTGTAAAGTCACAAAACTTTAAACCCTTATTGCCACAAAAATACTCTGTGTAAAGATATTGACTTTCTAGGGCTTCTGCTGAAACGTGCCTAAGCATCCTAGCAGAACTTATGTTTTTAAGGAGGGTAG
This sequence comes from Sitta carolinensis, assembly GCA_032173965.1. Lineage (NCBI taxonomy): Eukaryota > Metazoa > Chordata > Aves > Passeriformes > Sittidae > Sitta > Sitta carolinensis. The sequence goes on from CM063283.1 coordinate 36,816,878, forward strand.
AAAACTCATTAAGAGGTACCTGTAAAGATGTGCTTCTCTCTCTCCACCCTTCTCCCACAACTCTTCTCCTCAAATATTTGTGAATTTACGTGTTTTGATAAAATAAGCATTGACATAAGTCCTTTATTAACTGTAAAATGACACTGGACTAGTTCTATGTCAATATCTAGGACCTGCAGCTTGCAAAAACCACAAGTAAATTTCTATCTCAATTCAAAATAGTATCCTAGTGTATTGGTCACAGATGTATCTAATGTGTTTTGGCTATCTAATCTTGGTAGTTTAATTTTTGTAGTTCCAAAGATTTTCTTATTTGCAATATTATATATTATTTGTTATTTAAATTCTGTTTGCATCTAATTTCTTGTAGAAACTAAGATCGGTATGGGAAATTTGAACTGAGAACCATAGGATCAGATTATTTTGGTTTGGAGACAGCCTTTAAAGGTCACCTAGCACAACCTTCCTGAAATAAACAGGGACCTCTTCAGTTTCATCAGATTTTTCAGTGCTCTGTCCAACCTGACCTTGAATATTTCCAGGGATGGTACATCTACTACGTTTCTGCTCAGCCTGTTCAATGCTTCACCACCTTCATCATAAAAAAAAAATGTTCTTCATCAGTCTAAATCTTTTAAACTAAATGCTTTTAGTTTAAAAGCATTGCTCTTTGTCCTCTTGCAAGAGGACCTGCTAAAATGTTTGTCCACATCTTTCCTATAGGTCCCCTCTGAGTATTGAAAGTGTGCAATAGAGATGTTCTGGAGCCTTCTTTTCTCCAGACTGAACAATCCCAGCTATCTCAGTCTGGCTTCATAGAAGAGGAGCTCCATTCCCCTGAATTTTTTTGGGGGGGCTCTTCTCTAGATCCAGTTCAACAGGTCTGTCTTCTCCTTATGCATCCAGAGCTGGATGCAGAACTCCAGGTGACATCTCACAAGGGCAGGATTACCTCCCTTGACCTGCTAGACATGCCTCTTTTGATGCAGCTCAGAATATAATTTGCTTTATGTACTCATGTCAGCTTTTCATCCACCAGTACTGCCAAGCCCTTCTCCCTTTATCTCCCAGCCTGTACTGGCACTGGGAGTTGCACCCATCCAGATGCAGAATATTGTATTTGGCCTTATTCAACCTCATGAGGTTCACACAGATACAACTCTGAAACTCCTCAAGCTCAATAAATACAACATGATACTCACACATTCTTTGTAAATGCAATTTTTTTATTTCACTATAACATTAATGATGTTTTATGCTATGTTTATTCTAAATTTCTTTTACAAATTTTATTTAGTTTACAGAGTACTATTTGATAACTGTTTGACTTCTTCATTTCAGTGATGGGATATATATATTCTGAGATGTTTTTTATTGATAGAACATATGCTTTTATCACCTAGTTAGTAGCAATAGCTTCTTTGCTAACTTTTGTGGTATACATTATATTCCATGAAGAATTTCCATTTCTTCTGCTCTTCATATAAATGAAAATGACTTTGGAATATTACAGTTGGAAGAAGATATTGCCAGATTTATATTTTCATTTTAAGGGTTTCCTCCATTCCTATTTTTAAAGTTTTGTGTTTGGGATTTTTCTTAATTTATATATAATAATTGAAATATCAGGAAAGACAACTTCACCTGCTATAGTAGCCTGTGTCTGACAGGGAACAATTCAAGATGTCTTTAAAGAAGTTTCAACATCACATAAGAGGCAACAGTAGAATTACATACATTTGAATGGTAAAGCCTCTGTCTGGCTTATGCCCTGAGAAACACCTTTCTATTTGCTTCTTTCTGTAGATGGTCTTCTGACTCTCAAAGAGTCAAAATTAAACTGCAAATATATAATCCTTTGTCCTCCGAGTGTATCTAGGAATTTTCTATGAAGATGGTTTTTGAAATCTCCTGTATCACAGAGACTAAGAAATACCTGCTGTATAATGGAAGGCAGTAGAAGGCTCATCTATCTCTTCATAGAAAATTCAATGGTTAGGAAAAGTCATTACAGTACAACACAGTGAGTTGTTTCTTCAAACAGTTAGTTGTATAAAATTGTCTGTCTCTTTAGCCATTTTATCTTTTCTGTCTTTTTACCCTTGTGTTGTTGTCTTCATTTATCATCACTTTCTTCATTCCCTGAGACTTTGGGATTTTTCTTTTCACTCAGAAAATGTCTTCATCATTCCTGTGTTAGTCTTTAACATCTAGCAATTGTTTTCTTACCCTCTTTCAGTCATTATAATGAACAGAAACATACTTTAGCTGCACATAGATCAAATCTATTAGAGGTTTGTTTTGAAAGTATTTTGAAAACCACTGTAGAAATGCTACTAAGTGTAGAGAATAGAAAATCCTTAACCTTCACAGAGCCTACCAGGTGTACAACTTTTATACCCAGCTCATTTCATTCAACTAACAAAATAGTACCCTTGTTGCATGTTTCCTTTTATTGTCTTTAAGAGGATCGAATGTATCACCATAAATCTTAAATATCTCTAAAACTACAAGTAAAAATACATAAATATATGTAACAGATGCAGAATTGCCTCCTGGGAAGCATGCATTATGCATACAGAACTGTCATAACATCCCTCATACAATCACATTTTTTCCTCTGCTCATGGTCTTTACACCTACCTCATTTTGACAATGTGCCTGGAAGTAATATGGATACTAAAATGTAACTAACACCATAAAAACATATTTGCCACTTTTTGGAATTTACTTATTTATACAAATAAAGAATCAAAGAAACCCCCCTAGATTACGAAAAGCTGTAGCCACATAAAACCATGTCCTAGTTTGACCAGCCCAAGGAAGTGAACTGGCTAAATAAGAAACTGGCATTTTATTAGACCAATATGAAAGCATTTTCTTGTTCTTATTACCTTTGAACTTATTGCCTTTGAAGCCCGGGCAGGTCTCTTTCCTCCCGGCTGTCAGAGCACACACCTCTGCCCTCTCTGCCCTGCCCAGGGTGGGGAGGCGTGCGGCCGGGGGCGACTGGACCCGCTCGGCCCGGCCGGGATTCTCCGCTCCTGGAGGGGCGGGAGCGGCTGCCGAGCCCTCCACGAGGAACCCACCAGGCCCGTCCGGGAGGGGCAAAGGAGCCGGCAGAGCCTGCAGAGCTTTTGTTCCAGTCGAACACCAAACCACGCTGGCCTGAGGCTGTGTCGATCGGCTAATGGGAGCAGGCTGAGCATGGGGACAGCACCTGGATGGGCACCAAAGGAGCTGAGCATGGGGACAGCACCTGTATGGGCACCAAAGGAGCTGAGCATGGGGACAGCACCTGGATGGGCACCAAAGGAGCTGAGCATGGGCACCAGCACCAGTGGCCCCCATGGTTTGTGCTAAAGGCGGCCCTGCAGCCAGGAGCAGCCCTGACCCCCGTTCCAGACTGGGAGCAGCTGGCACAGCTCACATGGAGTCGGCAAAAGAGCACGTAGCCAACAAAAAGACCCAAAGCTTGTTTCTAATACAAGATTTGGTATTTTTTCTAATACAAGACTATGTTTCCTCTACTTGGTACTGCTAAACTCTACTCAGAACTGGCAAGGTCACTGGGGTGCTGTGTTTAGCAACATGGAGGCACTGAAGAAAGTTCAGTGAAGAGCCATGAAGGTGATGAAGGGACTGGAGCATCTCTCCCATAAGGAAGGCCTGAGACAGCTGGGCCTGTTTAGCCTGAAAAAACTGGGAGGGAAACTTATCAATGTACATAAATACCTGAGTGAAGATTTCAAGAAGGACAGAGCCAGGCTTGTTTCAGTGGTGCCCAGTCATAGGACAAGAGGTGACAGGCACACACTGAACCATTGGCTCTAGGTCATTCTTCTTCAGCTGGGGAGTTGGACGAGATGATCTCCAGAGCAACAGTCCCTGAAGTTTCAGTGATTTTGTAGTGTCTTTGAGAATATTTCCCCTTTTTCTGTTTAACAGAAATAAGCACAGAGATAATGTTTTGCTTTTAAAAGCAAAATAAAATGCATTGATTTGGTAATCCTGCATAGAGCTTAATGAATGACACGAGTTGCTTTGGGCTTTGCCAAACTCTCAGATGGATGGTCAAAGATTTTTTAATCTCTTATCAGCTACATGTTTCAATAAAGTCTACTACATTAGGTAGGATATTACACATCAATGAATGAGTGGTAGATGAGCAATAACAAAAGTTATTCAATAATTTCAGGATGTAAATGCATTACTTGTTTTATGGCTTTATTTCTTTCCATTATATCAGACAAAGTGACTGAACATGACTGCCTGTGTCTTCGCAAATTCATAATGTGTGTCACAAGAGACACAGATACTGTCCTCGATATTTTTATTTTTAATTCTAATTGATTTCAAAGACATACTAGAGTAAAAAGATTTTGAGGATGGCTCTGTTAATAAATGCACACACATGCTGCAGCCCTTCATAACAATGGCATTAATAAATTGTTAAGAAAAGTGTACAAAGAAATTATAACACTTCTAGCTAACTATTTCGAAGTAATGTTTCAAATTTTTTATTGTATTGCATTTATAGTAATGTGTGCTGCATTCAGATTAACTACGTTTAACATTGCAACTCTTCTTCTACCATACCTTTCTTCCTAAGTATGTGATATGAACCATGACATTACAATCTTAAAGCTGTAACAAGAATGAGTTATGTTTGTACTATTTCCCATTCTCATTATATTCTTTGTCACACAATGAATTAATGTTGTGCCATTCTCTGCTCTCATTACAATCTTTTCCTTATGAACGGGGCATCAGAATTTTAATGTCTTTTGTAATCTCTGAGTTATAGGAGTGTGTTACACTACTATGACCTTGCTAATATTTTGCATGGTCATTGGCTGGCTGCATGCTGCTGGGTGCGAGGTTACACCGAGCACCGGATCCAGGGACTTTGCAGTGGCTGCTTCGGGGTGTTCCACTAACCTGACATAATGCCCAGGCACCCAAGGGGGTTAATGACCCTCCTGAGGACTGCTAAACACAAAGAAGCGATCATTCTCTTCCCAGGCATGAACAAAGTATCACGACTTCTGTTTCCACAAATTGTGAAGCACTTACAAGAAAGATAATATGCAAGCTTTTTGCAGTGCTTTCATTCTTCCTTTCCTTTTATGTTTTTCACGTTTGAAAACTGTTGTGTATTACTTCCATATCAAAAAAGAAATTAAGCCAAGACTTCTAAATTTCTGCTGTTCTTAAATTGAAAGCAGTTGGAAGCTAAGAGTTTAACTACTTGCTGATGCACTGAGTGTGTGGCTGACATATTGAAAATTCCATTTATTAAGTCCTTTTCTATTTTTGAAACCCAGGAACAGGGTATATCCACTTTCTACTACCTGTTCTTTTAGCTAAAACTCTGCACATTTCCAGTTATGTATTTAAGTGACTACTTTAGAGTCTCACTTGATAGAGTTTTTCACTATTAGTTTAAAAAAATCTTTATATTTAAATCATAACAAAGTCTGATATAAGAACATATTGCAGAAACATGGAAAAACAGAATATAAATTATAAAAAGGATTTGTGTTTATCAAAAAAGCTTTTCATGTTAGTTGATTCTTGAAAGCATTTTCCAGTTTTCCCAACATAAATTATATATATGATAATGAATAAATATGGATTTTTTTTCTTTTTTTTTTATCCTATCATGTAATAAAAACATGTTCATAGCCCTAAAGAGCTGCTATTAAAAGTTGTTTTGTGATGAAAAATCTGAATCAGTTAGGAAAATATTAATACTGGCATGTTGAATATGATGACAAGTAAATTGGCATATGTCAGTCAGTACCATGTTGAAATAAAGCCAGTAACTTAAGTCTTTTTGGGAGTATAATTTTCCATTTAAGAGAAAAGCAACTGTAAGCAATAAATGGTGTTTGACTTAGGTGCTGCTGAAACCCATAACAACTAAATCACAACCCACCCATCAGTCTGAGATACTAAGGAGGTTGCTTTGGTTAGGAAACTGTCATTAAGAATTGCGTAAAACCACCGTGACCTTACAGAGACTGTGGGAATGAGGACACTCAAAGGAGCCTAAGAGCTTTGCTGACTAGCAGAGGGTATCTTGCACACAAAATTCCTTACCTGTTGTCCAGGTCTGTTTTCTGTTCTGGATGGTATTTGAGTGCTATAAGAAACACTGATCAGCAGTGGTTCGCACACACAGATTCTTTATTTAATTGCTTTTTCTTTGTTTCTTTGGAATCCATCAATGTGCATTCTCAGCATCTCACAAATTTTAAATTAATTTATTACTGTGACATTTCCAGTAAAGTAAAGAAGTGTGTTACAGCTTGTGAACTGAATTTAGATAAAATTACTTTACTGGTTTGGCCTAGCGGTAATATTATTAACTTTGTCTCTTTCAACACAGTCAGGTTTGTGAAGGAAAAGCCACGATCTGGAACCTACCTAATGGCCAGTTAGGAACATGGGCTCTAGTGGGCATTGTTACTTTTGTTGTGGTTAGATGATCTTAGGAAAACCACTTCTTTGTCAAAATTTAGCGTGTGGGGCAGAGAATACACTGAAGAGCTTCTCTATTGCTCTTGCAGCCCAGAAAGCAAAACGTGTCCTGGGCTGCATCCAGAGCAGCGTGGGCAGCAGGGGAGGGAGGGGATTCTGCCCCTCTGCTCTGCTCTGGAGAGAGAGACCCCACCTGCAGTGCTGCACCCAGCTCTGGGGTCCCAGCACAGGAAGGACATGGACCTGTTGGAGAGAGTCCAGAGGAGGGTCACCAAGTTATTTAAAGGGATGGAGCAGCTCTGCTCTGAGGAAAAGCTGAAAGAATTTGGGGTATTCAGCTTGGAGAAGAGAAGGCTCTGGAGAGACCTAATGGAGGCCTTTCAGTAACTAAAGGAGGCCTACAAGAACTGGAGAAGGTCTGTTTACAGGGGTATGTAGTGACAGGACAAGGGGGGATGGCTTATAACTGAGAGTGGGTTATCATGGATATTATGAAGAAGTTCTTTATTGTGACAGTGGTTAGGCACTGGAACAGGCTGTGCAGAGAAGTTGTGAATACCTCATCCCTGGAAATGTTCAAGAACAGGTTGGATGGACCAATGAGCATCCTGGTTTAGTGGAAGATTCCTTCTCATGGCAGAAGGATTGGAACTAGATGATACTTAAGGTACTGTCCTGGGTTAATGTCCTTAAACCAGGACAGGTACCTTCCAACCCAAACTATTCTATGATTCTATGACACTGGAAGAATCTGAGAAGCTCCGTTTTGAACTATCTCAGAAGGTATATATTTTGGAAAGTCACTGGGCTTTATCTCTTTGTATAATCCTTAAAGAATAATCTACAAATGAGTGAGAACTTCCACTTCATGGCTGCATTCTTATGGGGTCTCAGAAATCTGTAACCAGGAAACCAAACCTACCACCTGAAGCTGGCTTTTCTGGGAAGAAACAGGAGGGATTGTGCTGTGACACAAGATCACAAAACAATATTGCAGATTTATTAGTTTCTCTGAGAGTTATAAGGCAATGGCCTTCTTATATTAGCTCATTTATTTCTAAATTACTATCTTTTTATGTACTTAAATAATATTTTTTCTCTTTTTGCATTTTCGTTGTTTACTTAGTCTCTTGTTCTTTGCATTTAAATTGGATGGTCCTGTCAGCATTTAATTACTAACAAATGCAACTGTGTAGCAAAGTCAAGTGAGGAATATGTGTCAAGTTTTAAATTTCTCTTTAGAGACTTGACTTAATTTGATTTGGGTAATGTAGTTAGGCAAAATGAAGTTTACATAACATTAATTCTGTCCCAGAACAGTGGTGCCCGCAACTTGTGTGAGGCAGAAAGTTCATGTGTTTTGAACTTTGAAGCAATCCTTTTGCTGGTTAAACCTCAAATTCTGAGGTTTTCTCCCATTGTGTTAAATGTATTAAGGTAGATGTTAGATAATTACTTCAGTTTCCAAAACTTTCTGTGGCTACTTTCCTCCAAGGAAAACACATGTTGGTTTCATGTATTAAAAAGAGTTGATTCCATGCAGCATGTGCAATAGTTCAAAAATATGTGAAAGCAAAGGCTAAAACTGAAGTCAAGCTCGGAAATGACAAAACAAAGGCTATTTTCATGCATTCTAAAGTCTCTTTTTCCATAAGGATTTTTACTTCCATGATTGATGACCTTTTTTCTCCTACATCTTTTTCATCTGATAGCCTCTGGCCTTTCTGTACTTGAACAGAAAAATAAACTGATTTTGAAAGAAAATGAGAAGTACAAAAGTATGTATAAATGGCAATTTGTTGCCAGATGTCAAAAAAACTGGACTGACTGGAGAAAAAAGACCTGAACCAGGGTACATGACGTGACTACAAAACCAAGTTTGTTTGGTTGTTGTTTTCTACCAGACCCCATTGCATACTCCCACTTTGGGTTTTTTTTTTAATAACATTAAGAAATTAAATTTCTTATTTTTCTGAAGATTTTGTATTTATGTATACTTATTAATACCACAAATCAAGCTTCTGAAAAATGTATCTTCTCAGAAAACAAAGAAATGGTGAAGGGCTACAAAAAGCTATAAATAACCTTGTCATTCTTGCTGATAAAAGTAAATGCCTGTTTAGTATAGAAAGTTCTATATTAAGACCAGCAGTATATAAAAAATTAATTGACATGACTTCTGTTGAACATAGATCTTATCAGTTTCATCTGTTCATTTCTGACTTGGCCAACTTTCAGAAGACTCTGAAAGGCTTTGCAAATTTTCCAAATATGAGCTGTAAATTTTGATAGAGAAAACAGAACTTTCCTTATTACTTTTTAGTCTGCTTCAAGCAAAAGATTTTACAAAAGAATAATTCTGAAAAATTACAGAAAATTATTTACTTTTACAAAAGAATGATTCTGTTCTGAATGCATATAGAATATATGGTATATAGGCTATGTCATATATTATATGAATTATTAATTTATGTGTGTGTATATATATGTAACTCTTGTATCCTAGAGACACATCAAGTGTTTTAGGCTTTCTACCTCATTGTGACTTCCTTGATCTACAAGTTCTTGCACTTCCAACGATAGAAAAAAAAATCTATATTAAGTTTCTATCCAGTGATAAATTGTCTGGTATTCCTGAAAGTGAAAATTCTCGCAAAACCAAAGAACAAGATGCAGCCACCTCTGGTTAAAAGTACACTAACACTGCACTTCTCAACATTTTAGGGTGTGAAGTAAAACAATAGCTCTTATTCAGCTGAAATTGTGAGGGGAATTTAGATAAGCAGAATGTAATTATACAGGTTAGAATTTGGCCGTAACACAGGAGCTGACACCTCCTATCAAGAGGTATGTAATCACATTGCGTGATTTTCTCAAGAAACACTACACAGAGCAGTGCTAATTTTCAATGCTCTTGTGAACAGAATTTCTCAATATGTGTTATTTTTGAGACTCCATGAAAATTCTCTGTATCTGCTTTTAAGACATTTCCCCTGGTGCAGAGATTTATTTTTTTTTTGGGAATGTGTTCTGAAAAGCACTGACAGCCTCTTCAGCAGAAGAGCCAGGATTGTCAGCTATTGATGCAAAAACCTGAATCTGCTTTGACACCCCAGAATAAGCTTCTGGCAATGTTATGTCTTTCTTTTAGATGTTTGGATAAATCACACAGCACAGAAGCTGCATCATACATTATGCCTAAGTTATAAACAAATGTTGCTGAGGTAAGGATATTTCTCAGTCCAATGTACTGAATCTCTAGACGTCTCTTAGCTGCCTCAGGGAAATGTTTGCTCAAGGCTTGGCTGTGTGTTCCAAGTGGTTTATATGGATCTTCCAGGAGACCCAACCAAACAGATGTCTGTATTGATGCTCACTCCTTTCTTAAGCACCTGCGTTTTCCACCAACAGCACAGCATTTGGAGTAGCTATGATCCAGAGGAGAGACACTAGAAAAGAGCAGAGAATTTTGTGCCTCTCAGTGGTGTTGTTCTTTCTGCCTCTTACCTCAACAAAAAGGCCTGTGGTCATGGCAACTAAGGACTTTCTTTCCCAGTGGCTGTCCTTATAGCACCTGAGTGCTGCATGTTCCTCCCTTCATGTGGTTTGTGGTTGCTGGCAGCTGACCTGGACTGAACAGAGGATCCTTTTGGATAGAGTGATATTGTTGAAATATTCGCAAGCTTTGTATAAGGCTTGCTTCACTACCTAGTGACTGTTTAACATTTCCATTTGCTCATGTGGAGCACCACCTGCATTATGCATCTTTCCTGATGAGTTCTGTAAGGGCCAAAGCTTCAGGGTCTGCTCCTAGGCAGAAACAGAGACTTGGTGGAGATTATGCTGGAAGAGTCCTGTGATAAAACCACTGTTAAACAGGAAATCTTAATTTTCTTCTAGTTTAAGGGGCTTTTACACAGTCCTTAAAAGCATGTGTACATGAAACAAACAATAAGTACAAAACTAGCTGCCCTGTTTGGACATCTATGTTCTTTGTTTGTTTGTTGGGATGTTTTTTGTACATGGTATTTATTCCCTCTAACACTGGGTATTTAAAAGTTAGATTTTTCCATGTTTGGTGGACAAAGAATCCCTATAAGATGATTCATCTCACTTTGCATGTGCTTCATCTGCAGAGAACTGTGTTTTTTTCCATTCACTGTAAAAGGACATTTAGACTAATCTACTTATGTAGTCTTCAAGTCCTAAATGGTTACAGTTATACACTAGGAGAAGCACTTACAGACAATTGAATCACTATTTTAGTTTTTTTTTTAAAAAGTGTTACAGTGCTACCCATGTATATATGATAATCAGACTGTTAAAATAGTTATTCAGGATACGGAAGATTTATGCTTTAAGATCTCTCTATTCCAAAATGCTGTAATTAATGTCTCCCAGTCAGGTAAATTCCACCACTGGTGCCTGTGTCAAATCCATCACAGGTAACAGTTACCAAATACTAAACTTAGGATCTGTGGGTTCTCATGCTCCAAATCTAGGTTATACTATAACCACATATGACACTAACACACTAACTGAGATGATTTACTAAAAAAAAGAAAAAAATAAATGAATAAAAAAGAAACCAAAATGTTTATTTACCCCCATTCCTATATTAGTTTGGTTCAGCCAGTGTGTTATTCTGGATTTAACATTCCCACTTTGTTTCCAGGTGTCCTACTTCCAAGAGACAGGGAGTGGGTATTAGAAGTGGGTATTAGAAGTGAGGAAAATAATGGAAACTCCAAAGGTGAATAAATAAATGTCGATGTTTGTCAGGCAGATAGCACATCTAGTGCGTACCTTTTTTAAAAACCTTTGTCAAATGACAGTTGATTTAAAAGGTGCAAGAGAACATGTATGTTTCTTGATACAGTAGGTATGGATGATTTCAGTTTTTGGGGAACATGGAAAGTATAAAAATTTCTCTTCTAAATTCAGCTGTCTCTACGTGAGGCAAGTATATAGTCAGTATCCATTCTTTCCCAAAAGTACTGGAAAGAACTGGGTATGCCCAGAGCAAATCTACTCAGAAGATGATTTATTCCACCTTGCTCAGAAACTTGCATGGATTATATCACAGGCTGGCAGTACCATTCTCTCTGGGTTGACAACAGAGGAAGTTAAGACAGTTCACCTAGGCTAAACATCTAACTTTTTGATGAGTTAAATTACATGAATGTCAACCTCACTTGTACCTATTTGGTTTCCTTTGAGACAATGGTTTAGAAGCTTAGAAGACTGCTGAAGAATGAAGGCAGGCAAGCCAGGCAAATGGCATGATGAGGACCAAAAGGCATTAAGACAGTGAGCCAGGAAATAAAAGATGGGAGATATAGAAAGGGAAATTAAGAGATCACAAACAGAACATTTTAAACTTATTTACTCCAATATTTTGCCATTGAAAAGGTAATGGCATTGAGACAGCCTTGTTAGACACTAGAATCCCAAAAATAATTTTAAGAGAAACACTAAGAGAGAAAATAGATATTCAATCCTTTTGCTGGCCATTTATATTACATCAGAACATAGAAATATAATTGGGCTTCAGGCAGGAAAAGTTAGCATTATCCACCTCCAGATATCCATCTAACAATGTTATAGTAAAAATGAGAGGTTTCCTGAATAATGTCAGGGCATTTCCATAACAACTCAGACATGCTTAACCTTACTTTCTGGACTATACTGAGAACTCAAAACCAGATCTGAAAATAGACAAATCCTAATGATAGCACGATTTCCTTCCCATATTAGGAGTAGGTAAAAAGACAGATCAGTACTAAAGACTATAAAGGGTCAGCAAAATATTTATGGTGGAGTCAATCTTGCTTGCTTTATTTAGGCTTTAAGCAAATAAGTAAAAAATAAAGTCATTCAAATCTGAGGTTTCTGAGAATGTTCTTTGATTTGCTTTGCTTTTGCTTGGTTTGATTGTAGGAAGAAATGGAATGATAATCATAAAATCATATCTGAATTTTACAAGGAATCATAGTGCATCCACTCACACAGCAGAGGAAGATGGAAATACATGGAAACTTGTATTTTCACGTTCAAATACACAAATAATACATGTAAAGTATCAATGAACTGGAGTGCTTAGAGATATTTGTAAAAAATAGACAAGAAAAATGAAATGCATTTATTAATTCTGAAATGGTGGGTACGGCTGAAACTGACATGAGTGATTGTTGTAATTGATATGAAATCTTGGGTGTTCCTTCAAGTGGAGAGGTGAAAAAAGAAGATGCTGGAGAGTAACATTATATGTCAAAATACAGTGCCAATGCCACAGTTTCAGGTTGGAAGACTGCTGTGACACCAACATTTTGTGCATAAAATTATTAACAATTAAGAAATAAATAAAAAGAAAGAATTAACTCCTGCTGCAGATCACCACACAAAAGGAGACAACTTAAAACTGCAACCTTAGCTCTTGAGAGACTGTACAGGACATTTATAAGACCATAAAAAGAAGAGGTGAAAACAGTACATGCAATATGTTTATATGAGTCAGGGAATCTCAAAAACAATGCAAAGTGTTTGCAAAGGATATTATGATGAGAGATGTTAATAACTTTATGGAGAAAACAGAGGATACTTGAAGGAAGGATGAATCCTACCAGCTTCTCATACCTATCCATAAGCATGCGGCACTGTAATCAGAAGGGATTAAATACCTTTACAGGCAGATATTCCTGTTAGCACTGACACTGGGAGTGAAGGAAGGTTGTTGAATTTTATAAATTCCAAATATTATTAGGGTATAGACATTGCATGAGTCTATATTAGTGTATATGAACCTCAGATGGAGCCATAATTCCTGAGCCTATTGTACCTCTCCTAGAATCCTGAGGGCTCTTAGACCCCTACTCTCAAAAGAACTCTAGCACATGAAAATTAGCTGAATTGAGTCTTCATATTTATTCAGTATTACCTGGGATATAAAACACGCTGCTCTTATTTTCAGTTTCCCATATGAAATCACAATTGGATGTTGGAGCGTCTTTTCTACTCCAACCTGAAATCAATCAGGTGAGCTTAAAATCTGAAGCAGACATGGGGAAGCCCTCACACAACCTCACAGCAGGGTGGCCCAGGATGTGGCCACCAAAAGCACAGCCATGCAGCTGAGACTGTGCCTCCCTGCACAAAAAAACTTCTCTGAAACAAAACATAAACTTCTTGGTTGGCACCATCTCACTTGGGAGGAGGCGGATACCAGCTGAGAGGCAAATCCAGAGCCTGTTCCCGTCCTCCAGGACGTGTGTCTGCCTGTTTCCTAATTTGGAAACAACAATGGTAGGTTGCTTGAGGTCACACATGCAGAGTAATCACAGAGAAATATTGTGGTGCTGTGGAAATAGTCCAAAGGGGATTAAAAAAAAAAAAAAAAAGAGTAGATGAAATGCATGCAAATTTTGGTTTCATATACAGAAAAAAAATGCATGAATTTTTTTTTTAGCTGGGGCCTTTATCATGTGAATGAGCAACGTGAAAATTCTTTAGGTGACAACTAATCGATGTAATTTTTTTCTCATGTGGGGAAGCATCTTAAAGAATATCGGTGGAGTTTAGAGTCAGTCTTCTATCTTTACTTTAGTAATTTGGAAGATAATAAATTCAATGAGAGGATTCATTACAAAGATAGAAGAGCAATAAAAGGCATCCCAGAGAGATTAGGATAGAAAACAGCAAAGTCAGTTACATGCTGGGCTGGTGTGAGTTAACAAACAAAATAATCTGAAATACCAATACCACACAGAAACTGAAAGAATTTATGTGAGGTAAAGAAAGCATTATTAAATGGGAAATTTACCTGTGATGTGAAAAGATAGCAAAAAAATGCCATCCATTTTGGAAAGAAGCACACCACCAAAGGATGAAGAGAGTAGTCCTTTTCACTAGGACTTTGTGTGATCCCATCCACAGTACTGCAATCCTTCCTGTATATCTCATTAGCAGGATTGCAGTTTGGGAAGTGCCAAAGTAATTAGGAAACAAGAAATTGTTGACATTGGGTGGAGGGGGGTGGGAATTAGTGAGCTAAATGTGAAAACTTACGTAGCAATGTTTAAAGGAAGAGCATACCACGTTGAAAATACCCTGGAACTGTCAGGGCCGGAAAAGGATTGTCTGATACAAGTCCTGGCACAACTGAGCTAAGGCTGAAAACAAAATAGTAGATAAATGCAGGCAAAATAACCAGGTATATTTCCTGCCAATTGTCACTATTAGGCTGTCTTCCAAGGGAAGCTCTTTCACTTGGGACATTAAAGAGTGGGTTGGACAGAATTCTGTGAAATGTATTGTTTTATATGGTTTAATATGTGGTTTCTGTCACTAATATGGGCCGAATATATCAAGACTGCATACAGTTCCTGCTGCTATTAGGAGCAGGTATTCATGCACAGAATGTGTCTCTGTCAGTCTTCTATGGTGTTCTTCAGCGAGATGTCCTTGTACTTACCATTTTCTAGAGATCTTTGGTCTTTTCAATGGCATGTAACTGGCTGTAGGAAACATTTCTAACTGACTTGTATTTAACGTGAGATTTCTAGCTGAGAAAGTGGGGCCATGTTTGATTATGTGCTGTTTCCAATTCACTGGACTTATTAGCAGTTTATGCTCTGTGTTTGGTTAAGAATGTTCTCAGACACTATCCTAAGATGTTATTAATCCTTTCCATTATTGTTTTCAATCATTGTGAGTACACACCATGTGCCAAGAATAGGCTGCAAGGTTTAGTTTCCTTGCCTGATAGTTTAATAATTCTCTCTTGAATAGGAGAACTTGCCTTCAGAAAGATTTATCAGGTTAAAAAAAGGTTTTGATTTAATATTTGAAGATGGTGTTAGCCTCCCGCTGTGCTTTAAGCATTTGAAAACCTGCTGCAAAGTGGCATTTCAAAGACAGCTTAATATTAAATTCAGTTTGCAATATTCATATCTAATTGTTGTAAGACCTGTTGTTCTGTTAATAAGTGGCAGAATAACAGCATTATTATGTTTGGTTTTCACATGCATTTTTAGACCTTTGCTAAAGGACATTGTTCTTGCAAAGGCTTTCCTCAAAGAAATGAAAAACATTTACATATACAGTAGATAAACTCCTGCAGCTTCAGAGCAGTCTGGGTGTTTATCATCTTGTGCAGAACTGATTTGAGTGTTATTCTTCTCAGCTATTCTCAGAGTACACATTTTATTCTCATTTAAGCATTGGCTAGTTGTGTTATCCAAATCACTGCATTATGAAAATAAAATATACAAGAATATTAAATTATATGAATAGGAAAATATGCTATTTTTTATGAATCATATGCAATCTTGTCCTCTGTGTTTTCTTCTACAGCAGAGGTAATGTAATAAAGAATTTTATATGACTTCAGCACTGATGTTATTGGGTGATTTAAAACCATTTTCCCACTGTAACTCAGCTGTTCTGCATATTTAGAGATTGTTTTTACCAATATTACTGAAAATATCAAGAGAGTAGCTGCAGAAGTGATGCTGGCTACTTGCTTCTGTTGGACAGCTTTTATCTGGCATAAAACTATTAAACATACAGTCATTATGAATCATTAATAGCCTGACAGCAAAGTTGACTGCAGTGGGAAAATCAAGTCAGTTTTATTATTCATTAAGACATTCCTGAAGGAGCTAACTTTTCACAGAAAGAATAGACAATAGAATTATAATATTTCATACTTATGAATGTGGTCATGTGTTAAACTACTTTGCCTTCTTATAATCAGATTTTTTCAGTTACTTATGCTAATCATTTTGGTTACATTTTTATTGCATGCATTCTACTTAATTCAAAAACCTGTCTTACAGGATACCAAAGTAATGTCAGATTTTCTTTATAATAGTTACATTATACACACCTCATATTAAATTTTAGTTTCTCAAAGGAATTTTATAAATTAAAATTAGGCCAATTGTGAATTTAGGCCTAGTCTGAAGACTGCCTCGCATTCCTCTTACACAGGTCTTACTCGTTCCCAAACAGAAAAAAAATCACAGGTTTTGTAAAGAAATACATATCAATGGCTGATGTACACACTCCAGCAAAGACAAGAGCACTGAGACATTCGATTTCCTTGTTCTTTTTTTTTTTCTCTTTGCTTTTGGCTTCCTTTGATACTTTCAAGTTAGAGCCAGAGAAGTAATGTTGGGGGAAGATGCTGTAAAGAGATAAATGACTCTAGCTGTTCTTAAGTTAAAATTTGTGAATTTACCTCAGATTTGTGAACTCAGCCTAACTTTTAGAGGTACTTTGAATACAAGTCCATGAATGATGGTGGAGTTAGCAAAGACTTTACTTGCTTATACGAATTAAACCTCCCTCCCCCCAACTTCTATGTATTTAAGCCATGCGCTCATTCAGCATCCAAATCTCTTCGTTTCGTTGTCTTCATAATAGGAATTCCAATGCCACACAAGAAAAACTAAAAGTCTGATACATGTAGGTGTTTTTATATTTTTGGTCATAAATATAGCAGTGGATTTTCCATACTCACAGAGAGAACACATTGACCTTCATAGATGAGATTCTGCCATATCCATGCACACAGAACAATGTTTTACTCACAGCTTTTCATTTTGTCCCATTGCTGAACTTTACTCAGAAGATAAGCTTATATTGCTGTGCAGAAAGACTTATTTTAAAAGAGTAGGTAAATTCAAAGGTCTGTCTCACATACTAGTGTCACAACTTAGCAAACTAAATGTTATCCCCAAATTTCTTAGATTTTTTGAGAATGGCATTTGAATACGAAGCATATATGAAACATGATTCAAAATATCACGTGGTAAAAATGTGCATTCAGAGCAATCACAACTAACATATCTAGAGTTGTAAGTGCTATCTATTTGTAAACTTTAGTTCAACCAAACTGTTGTAAAATAATATTTTAATATTGATGAATCTAGGTAAACTTCCAGTCCACATCATTCTTTTTTCATGGTCATTGAGACAGTGTTATTCTTAAGCCAAAAAGACAGCACCAAAATTAGAGAAGTTGTACTAAAAGAACACTACAGAAAAGTTAACACATCCTGAGAACAATCTGTCTTCTGGTAGGTGCCAGAATTAGGTTCTGGTGTAGGATCATAGAATTTTTAGGCTGGAAAAGGCCTTTAAGATTATTGTGTTCAACTGATCACTGTGTCCAGCTATTAGTCTAGCACTGCCAAGTCCACCACTAATTCATATTTATTTCTATATCTGTATCTTTTAAATACCTCCAAGAACAGGGACTCTGCCACTTCCCTAGATAGTCTGTTCCAATGCTTGACCACTCTTTCAGTGAAGAATTTTTTTTTCCTAATATAATGTCTAAACCTCCCCTGGGACAACCTGAGGCCATTTTCTCTTGCCCTGTAATTTGCTAGCTGGGAGAAGAGACTGACCATCGCTACAACCTCCTTTCAGGTAATTGTAGAGAATGATAAGGCTTTCCCTGAGACAGCTTTTCTCCAGATTAGACAACACCAGTTCCCTCAGCCACTCTTCAGGAGTGTGTACCTGACTACACGAGTGAGAGGAAGATGTGTGTGCTGAGATACTGCACAACAAGAAACTGCTAGATTTTTCAAAGGCTTTGCTGGAAGGTTTATGATACCCTAGCCATCAGTGACATTGGGATTGTGGGCCTGACTGACAGATAGGATGCCAGTATCCTTCACAATGATTAGAAAGCACAGGAAAAGGGAGAAATTGTGAGGGAAGAATATCAATGCTATTTCAGCCTTATTCTGTCATTGTTCCCTATGTTTAGGTGAAGAGATCTCACTGTCTCTTATTATTTCAGCATACTGCAGACAGTTCATCCAGGTCCTTACACTTAATCCTTAGGTTTATTCCTTTCATATGCAGTTTTAAACAGTGGTCAATCCCTCTCACTCCTTTCCCACATCCTCCTCAGAAAGCTGCATGGGTTCCAGACCTCTTTGCCTCTCTCTCTCCCCACTGGCACTTCAAGCCTACTTTTTCTCTCACTGTCTCTTCTTGCAAGTTTACAAAAAATAATTTTTTCAGTTAATTATTCCAGCATTCCTGAAAACACGTTCTTAGCAAAGTTCCCCCCTACCTTAACTTGAAAGTACTTCTAGAACTGGAATCTTTAAAACACAAATGTAGGCATATGATATATACTAATCTGTGGAGCGGAATGTAAAACCCCAGAACAAAATCACCACTTTATTGCTGGTGTCATCCAAAGAGTCTATAAATCTGAATTTTATATCTGCAACACATGAGCAAAACCTGGCCTGTATTTCTTTTTAACATATCATCATTCTAATCATTCCTAACACTAACTGCAAGTGTCTCAAACTTGACAGCTAGTTTAGCATTAGACAACAATAGAATATTTCATTTCTGTAAGTTTAGTTATCTTGTTAAAATTCATATTTGCTTGTAAAATACTGAGAAAGGCTTTTAATCATTTGCTGTCAAAATGCCAGGTGGGTTTTTTACATCAAGAATTGGTAAAGTCAAAAGATTCTTTTTAAGTATTTTTTTTTAATATAAGATATATTTTCATACTGCCTGAAAAAAACCCAATAAAACATAGCTGAAAAAAGAGAGGGAAGCATGAAAAATAAAGACGGGGCTTGCAGATCTTGGGGTTTTGCTCTACACAGCATTTGTGGGTGTGGTGGAGCTGAGGTTAAACAAAGTAGATGGGAAGGGCTTCAGGCCTAAGAAAGGAGGAGCTGCCTGAGATCAGAGGGAATGTAAGCAGGATGGAAAGGAGTTATGTTATACTGCCAACCATGAACAAAGATGAAAAGTCAGTGAAGAACTGGGGAGGAGGCTGAAGGAGGAGGAGGAGGTGGGAAAGGACAATGGGTTGAAACACAGTCATCTCTGTTGGCAAAACAATCTTCTCCATAGCATCTTCTCACAGCCCCAGATGATTCTTCACGATCGCTCCACTGTTCTTGCTCTCAGACCTGCATGGAGAAAACAGAGAAACTATTTTGCGGTAGCTTTATTCTTAATGATCTGTTATCCATTTGTATTTATAGGCCATCCATGCCCAGGAGCCTTTGGACACATAACAAAATATAACTAAAACACAGCTTAGTTTTAAAAAAGGCAACATGGCCCAATTAATTCCCCAATTAATTAATTTATTCTACATCACTTTGAATTTTGGTCTAAGGATTTTATGTAGGACATTTAAAAAAAAAAAAAAAAAGAACAGTTCCACTGACAAGACAGGTAATTATTTTATTCAATGATTTTTCTCAATGCAAATCTATTAATAGCTGGATCACTAGCGGGGGGCCAAATTCTGCCCTGAGGTAAATCCAGCACCATTTCACCAACTTCAAGGGAATTACTGTTTTACTCGGATCAGAACTGGGCTGTTAAATTATAAGTGCCCAGTTATTCATAGAACTGAACTAAATTATTTTTCTTTCTTTTTTTCCCCTCTTGTTCTTCAAATATAGAAGTTAGCTCTAAACTACTAAACCAAACCTGAAGTATGTGGGTGTAGTTTCTCCTCTAATGACAAGAGGAGAAACAGTCCCCCTCACAACCCCTTGAGAAGCATCCACAGACCCCATTCATATCCACATGGTTCCCTCTTTGTAAAAACACAGGCAGGGCTTGACAAGACCTCAAATAAAGTTCACATTGTCAGAAAACAAATGACATATGTAAGGAGATAAAGGAAAGGCAAACATATTCAAATATTTAATTTACAAGGCTACACATCTTTTCTCCTTCTCCCAAATCCAAAGCTTCCCGGATGCTAAGTACCCCAAGGAAAGTTTGCCTGTGCTTTGATTAAGCTTCAGATTCTCTGAAGAATAAAGGGGTTTAGGTTTTGGGATCACTGTGCCCATGTACTGTCAGCCTGGTGGCAGCTCCTCATTCCTGTGAAGGGAGGAAACAGGTATGGATTGAACACAGGTCTGCCCCCTCTTCTCAATGAATTTTCACCCACATGTTTTCAAGTGCCCTGCTGTGTTTAAATACCCCATTATTAGGTAGAAATCATGTTATCTTTTTGCCATAACTTCCTTGTTTTGAACACGGATAACTGATATGCTCAGACTGACACTGATAAATAAATGCCAGGCTGAAAGGAAATTTACCTCATAAAAGGTAGTAAAATGATACACATTGGTAGCACCTTAAGAGAATGGGCAGTAATATTTTTCTGTTGCATACAGGAACTTTGTGCCATGAGATAGCTCTGCTTTCTAAGTATTATGAAATGAAATTTGTTTATAGCATATTTTTTCACTCTAGCAGTAAGAGAAGACTTTTCTTTCATTGCTAACACCTTCCTTCCGTTCCTTTCCATCTTTCTGCATGCCTTTAGCTACAAATAGCAAAAATAGTCTGTAACCCCCCCCCAAATTCAAATTGGAGTATAATACCACACTGAGAGGAAATGTGATTTAATAACTTGTTAGCTTGGGAGTAGAAAAATTCATTTTCCAGCATTATTTTAGAGCGCTTGAGTGACCTTGAACAAATCCCTCTATCCCTCTCTTCGCCTAAATTCCCCATTTATATAACAGAAGCAATGATTTGTCTTTACTTGTCACTATAATGATAAGTACAAAAAATTATAAAACTACAACTGAAACAAAAGAGAGTATCCAAGTAGCAGATGTTTGCAAAAGAACAACTTAAATTTCCGGCATGCTCCTTGCTCCCTCACTTATCATCTCCAGAGTTTTAGAAACAGGAGTTACTCATTACATCAGTTTCTCTCACTTGTAGATCTGAATGTAACCAGTAGTTTTACTAAAAATGAAAATATATGACACAAGTTAAAATCAACACAAAAATTACTCAGGATATTTTTTTCTTTGTCAGTTGTTTAAAACCTACTGCAGACAACATTTATCAAAACTGAACTGTGGAATTTACTACCACTAATTAATTTACATACAGGAAAAAAAAACCCTTGATGTGAAAATATATTTTTCAATACAAAAAGCCTATAGTAATCATCAAAACTACAAATTTGTAGAATGAAAACTATTTCCAAAACAAAATAAAGAGTTCCAAGACCTCATTAGCAGGGAGTCCAGTCATTGTTTAACTGTAAAATGGGACAGGAGAATCCATGTTCAGCCCACTGGAGCTAAATACAGTCTGTAACTCTATTTCATTATAATTTTTAACTGCATCCCTCTGAAGGAGATTGTGTATTTCAGAACATTATTAATATGTAGTCCACCAAAAACTGTTTGAAAGCTAAGGAAAAGTCACCTTTGAAGTAAATAATACTGAATAATTATGCAGAGAAAAATCTATTGTGTAAGTGTAGAAATCTTAGATAAATACACAGGGTGTGCCCCAGTTTCTACACAATACTTCCAATCCAAATAGTGACTTGTGTTGCATGGGGATTGTGAGATCTGCTAGGATGCTTATGTTGCCAATTATTTTTATGGGAAATATCACTCTGCTCTTGGTACATTCACAGTGCTGAGTTCACTCTAGAACTTGTGTTGTGACATTCTAAAATTTATTTGACACTTGTGGTGTGGCATTTGATGTCCTTGAGCTTTTAAACTTATTTTTTTAAATATCCATGTTGTGAAATATTTTCTGTACACCCAGTCAAACCAGTTCCTTAAGGATAGGGGAGTTAATACAGTGATTTTTCAAGAAGGAATTCTACGCCTTCCAAATTATTATTGTGTCTGTACTACACAATTGTTTTGTAAATGATACTGTACACACTGAAATGGAAGATAATAATATTTTACTACCCTAGAGACTAATGAATATGCTATTCTTGTGGCTGTTGTACTGTTTACTGAAATACAGGTAAATGCCCTGACTTGTTACTACAATGTCTGTAATCAATTAGTTGGGAACTCAAATAAAAAGCTTTAGTATCACAATCCATGTTTTTCATTTCCTTTAACATTCCCTTCAATTGTATATTGTGAAGAATTTTATCTAAGAAAAGATATGGGTCTGGGCTGCCTGCCAAGAGTTTTGAGTTCTTAACAGATTGTTTTTCCCTGTGGGGTCAACTCACTTTCTGCTTGAGACGTCCACTTTTGTCTGTATTTCCTGAAACAAGCCGCTTACATGCCTAACTCCTATACATCTTGAGCGCTTAAAACAAAGAGGCATGTTGGTAATGTTATCACCAATTGTTATCACCAGTTATCAACCATACTTAAATATAATGTCAAACACTCCTAAATCATTCTCTCAATGCTATTCTCAAAATACCATTTATTGCTCCAAGTGCTTGTCAATCACTGCCCAGTCTACACCTCATCAAGGAAAAAAGGTGATTTGAGACATCAGGGAACCAAACAAGCACATGGGCTGGTTTGTTATTACATGGAATCTCCCAGTAATTTTTCATACAGGAATTCAGACATGTATCACTCAGTCTCTCCTGTCTGAGCATTCCCGTGCTACACTACAGGTTATCAGACAGTTGGGCTGTAGCAAGCGTGATCATGGTGGACACAGCTTGGGATTCTGTGATTGTAGCATCCACACATAAGACAGGCGTGATGCAATCTAGAACTTGCATTTAAAGTAGGTCACTGGAAGACATATTCACAGCTGATCTTGGCATCTTTGTTCTTCACTGAACTCAGGTGTATGTGTGGTTTTTTAAACACACGAAAATTATGCACCTCTTCCCAAAACTGTTCTTCAGTACAGTTTTAGGAAGTTGAAGTGCAGTTTGTAGACAAAGTACTCTATATCATCTCTTTTGAATACGAGATGAGTTAGAGTTGCTCCCTAATGACAGCTGCAGATGGTGCCTTTTTATTTCCTCAGGGTATCCCTTCCTTTGGCTACTGGTCAGAAAGAATGTGGTCTTCTGCACTTCCTATGTCATGTCTGCTAACTTTGTGTGGAAAATCTATAATTTAAGACACTAAAGATTTCCCTGGCTGTGTATGCTCATGCCCCTGAATGGGCACTACAATGTCATCCATAGGAGAGACTATGCTTAAACTAGAGCTTCCTAAACATAAAGTACTGTAGTTGGAGAGTGTCTAAACATAAGGACATGAGCTTGTGTTAAGAATATTCATCAGCTTTTTCTGTATGTGCTGCAAAATTTATCTGTGTTTATGAATTTGAACACCGGGTGGATTTTTTTTTTTTAACAACTAACCGTTGTAAGGACAAGACTCAAAAGTCAAAAGGAGTAGCAATTTTAAAAAAATGGAGTTGGGAATAAAGGTATCTGTCTATAAGTCTTTGCTTCTACTTTGGAGAAGTATTCAGGAAAATATTTTTAAATTGTTGACTATGCAACATTATTGAAAATATATTCATGACATAATGCAAATTTTCTGGATCAAACAGTCAGTTATGTAGTGCTCCCCTAAATATACTATTTAATATATTAACCAATGAACCAGGAACTGGACAAAGTTCACAATGAAGGTGACTTCTTTTGAGAGAAATATATTGTCAGTGCAAACATACATCTAGAACCAGAAGAACAAGTTTTCATTTCTTTCATTTGTAGATAACAACAAAAGAACTAGTTCATCTTTAATTTTTGAAAGATGAAAAACAAACTATGACAACCACTCACAGTACATAAATAGAACATCAATGATAAATTATAAAACAGATAATTTTCCTTAGTGAATAATGAACAACAAATACTGAAAAATTAACTATTTCATTTATGTTGATAGAAAACTTAAGAGCATACCAAACTAAGTTTCCTTGTTTGATCAGCAGAAAATGAATGACAGTTTCAACTTCCAAACTGATAATGAGTTCTGGGCCAATTTGCAGTGTACTTTACCAGTGAAATTCGAGAAACATGTAACGTATTGAATCATAGTTATCTTTTTGAGCTCCTAATTATATTGGGAGTTCATCTGCTTCTAGAAAAGTTCACTGTATTCCTTTAAAGTGTAAGTTCATTGAGATATCAAATGCATTGCATCATTTAGTTTGAAGCTTGCATAATACTTTCATATGCAGAAAGAGCATATGCATCACTATGCCGTAAGGCTATGTATACTTCAGGTGTGTATATCTCAGATATTTTCATGTTTGGGGCACGCATGCCAACTATGTTTAAGGAATTTATACCTCAAAAATGTTCTTTTCAGGCCTTCAGGTTACGTTTCAGTTAAGCAGCATTTAGCACACCGCTTTTCAGCAGTAGGATTTGAGTCTGTGACATTTTTGCCTTGGTTTTGTCTCTTTAACAGTGAGATGGTGCTGTAAGCAGTATAACCGGATGCTGTGTGGCCTACATTCAGAAAGTGTATATCCCTATCAATTCCCAGACAAATCTTTGCTCAGTGAAGGAGACAATTTCTGTAATGCATACATACATATACATGAATAATGTGTTTCTGCACTTAATTTGCTACTTCTGCATATTCCTGTTTAGGCATGTTTGAAGCAATAGGACACAAAAACCCCTTCATCTCTCACAGAAGACAGTTGTTTCAGAAAAGACAGCAGAGGGACACATTTTCCCATCACCCAGTGAACAGTCCCACAGTGCTGCGCTGTTTTTTTGTCAAAAGCTCCTTGTACTTTTCCTACAGAGGCTTCTGACTTCCACTGCAACACTCCACTATTAAAGTGTGTCTGGAAGCTGTGGGAGTTTGATGTTTTATACAACTTTCACGTTTCATAATGCCTTACAGACATTGCAAAGCTTTTTGAGCCAGTATTGGGGGGGCCATAAAATTTTATTGATCACTGACAAAATGCCCAATAATCTGCAGGAGGATTGAAGCAATATTTTTTAAATTCTTTATTTTTACCTCTTTCCTCTTCACTTCCTTTTTGTCATTTATGTGACGTGACAGTGGCATTTATTCTTCTTTATTTTTATCAGATGCCAACTGAAAAAATTAACAAAACATAAACATATTTCTTAATTCTTTTTAGACCTGGCCACTTCCATTGGGAGGCTCCTGAAGTGTGTGGAAGATAACTTCCTGACACAGCTGGTGACTAAGCCAACTAGGTAGGGTGCCTGACTGGATCTGGTGTTTGCAAACAGAGAAGGACTGGTGGGTAATGTGAGCAGGGGGGTCAGTAGAACTCCCACTTACAGAGGGTAGACTTTGGGTGGGTTAGGAGTCTCTTTGATAGAGTCCCTTGGGAGACAGTCCTGAAGAATGAAGCAGTCCAGGAGAGCTGGACATTCTTCAAGGAAATCATAAAAGTGCAGAAGCAGGCCGTACCCATGTGCTGAAAGATCAGCCAGTAAGGAAGAACACTGACCTGGCTGAACAGAGAGCTTTGTCTGGAACACAGTTAAAAAAAAGGGGAGGTTATGAACTTCGGAAGAAGAGGTAAGTCACTCAGGAAGACTATGAAGATGTTGTGAAATTACGCAACAAGAAAAATTGAAAGATCCAAAGCCCAGCTAGAACTTAATTTGGTTACAGACATAAGAAACATTTTTTTAAATGTTTCAATAAAGAAGTGAGTAACAGAAGGAGGGATGAAGAGTTCTTCAGGGGATGCAGGAGGAGACATAGTAACAAAGGTTGGAGAAAAGGCTGAGGCATTTAATGCCTTCATTACCTCAGTCTTTACTATTAGTCCAGTTGTTCTTGGGGTTCCCAGCCCAATGATCTGGAAGACAGGGATGGGGAGCAGAATGAAGTTCACAGATTCCAAGGGAAAATGATCAACAACCTTCTGCAGCACACAGACACACACAAGTCTATGAGGCCAGAGAAGATCCCCCCAAGGGTAATAAGGGAGCTGGCATAAATGCTCACCAAGTCACTTTCAATCATTTACCAGAAGTTCTGCCTAACTGGAGAGGTCCCAGGTTACTGTAAGTTAGCAAATGTGATGTGCATCTCCAAGAAGAGTCTGAAGGGATGCAGGGAATGATAGACCATTTCAACCTTAGTGCCAAAGGCAGGTCATGGAGCAGCTTGTATTGAGTGCCATCACACAGTATGTACAGGAGATTGTGTCCAGCCAACATGTGTTCATGAAAGGCATATCCTGTTTGAATGACCTGTTCTCCTGCTATGACAATGTGAACTACTTAGTGCGTGAGGGAAAAAGCTGTTGTGTGTTGTCTAACCAGACTTTACTAAAGACTTCGACACCCTTTCTCAGAGCATTCTCCTGGAGAGCCTGGGCACTCATGGCTTGGACAGGTGTATGCTTTTCTGGGTAAAAAAGTGGCTGGATGGCCAGGGCCAGGAAGTTGTGGTGAATGGAAGTAAATCCAGCTGGTTGCTGGTCATAAGTGGGGTTTTGCCAGGACTCAGTATTGAGGTATTTTTATCAACGATCTGGAAAAAGGGATGGAGCACATATTCAGTCACTTTGCAAACAGCACCAGCTTGGGTAGAAGTGTTCATCTGTGGAAGGTAGGAAGGTTCTGTGGGAACTGGACATGTTGGATTGGCCAAGGCCAATTGTATGAGGCACAACAAGGCCATGTGCCAAGTCTTGCCCTTGGATCACAACAACCCCATGTCGTGCTACAGGTTGGGGAATGTGTGGCTGGTAAGTTGCCTGGTGGAAAAGGACCAGCTGAAACCTGGCTGAACACGAGCCATGGGAATTGGAGATCTTACCACTCTCTACAACACTGGAAGTTGCAGCAAGTTGGGGGTCAGTCTCTTCTCCCAAGTAATAAGTGATATGAAAAGAGGAAATTGCTTCAAGGTGCCAGAAGAGGTTTTGATTAGGTATTAGGAAAAATTTCTTCATGGAAAGGGCAGTAAAGTAATAGTAATGGCTTCCCAGGGAAGTGGTGAAGTCATATACCTGGAGACATTTAAAAACTGTGTGGATGTGGCACAAGCAAACATGGCCAAGTGGCAGACTTGTTACAGACATGGTTTAGAGGAGGACTTGGTGGACAGTAACACTTGGACTGTGTTACTGGTTGGATTTGATGATCTTACAGGTCTTTTTCAAGCTAAATAATTCTGTGATTATTTATAAGCTTCATCTGTAAATAAACCCATGAATGTTACCTGGCACTATGTGGCCTACATCCTTGCAGTTCTATCCCAAATAAAGCAGACCTCAAGAACACATGGGCATTTAAATACCAATACTTTGAGCATAGGCTTAACCAAAATGCAGTTTTTAGGCCCACACAGCTTTCAGCTTTTTTTTTCCTGAAAAGAATACTGCTGCCTCGTAGATAGCCTACCACTATCAGTTTGTATGATTTCTGCCCCTCCAGCCCAGATCTATTTTTCTTTCCTTCAAAAATATGTCATGAACAGAGAAACTCCCTAATGTTCCCAAGGTTCAAGACAACAAATATTTTGCAATCATCTAAATCAGTCAACTTATGTTTTGCCTGCAATGAGAACTCACCCAAACGTGGTTCCTACTGAAGTCAAGTGTGTTGGTTACACGGCATTGTCCTCATGCTGCAGTTTGGAGGTAGAACACCCAATATTCCCACTTATTGTGCATGGATCTATTTACACCATGAAGTGATTTGAGACAAATTTCTTTTCAGATTAAGTTCAGAGCAAAGAAGAATATTCTAAACGTCAAACAGTGGAGATGTAAAGTTCCCAGCCAAACTAGCTGTGATCTATACACACTCTCCCAACTTGAAGGGAGTTGTGATATGTTCCATCTGACAAGAGTCTTACATCTGCCAAAGCCAAATAAATGATTGTTTTACAAAATTAGAATGGATTTTGAATTTACATTTTTAGTTTAATGAAACAAATTTGTCTTGGAGCTCTTAAACAAGACAGAACTTCTTGAAAAGGCAGATGCCTCTTTGAGAAGGTCACTAATTTCTGTACTATGTAATGTGGAAATCTCCTCACTTATTCACCTTCTCCAGGAAATGCACAAGTTCATTTTATGAATATATGTGTTCTTCAAAATGTTGGGGAAAACTGTCATTCACTTTAATTTTTATTATTTTCTTGTTTATATGTATTAATTCCTTTCCTTCATCAGACTGCCTTTGGTTTATTGTCATGCAGTCATTCACAGATACCTCTCCGTAGAGTTTGGCTGTTACTTTTTTTCATGCTCACTTGTAGCATGCATCCACTCAGAGTCGAGAAAATGCAGTGCTTTAAAGATCCTCAGAGTGGAGCTCAACCACAGTCTACCAGAAACACAGGATCAGGCACTAACACCTTGGTGCAAGGTCACTCCAATTCCTTCCCTCTGTTTTTCTCTCTCTGTTTTATTCCAATGGGAATTCAACAATACAATCTTGAGTGGAGTCTTCAGACTATACCATTATCTTATTGAGTAACTGCACATGCTTTTAAATTTTAATGATGCATTTTTAATGTGATAAATGTATTATACTTCAATGGTTTTATATGCAGGTCGAATAAACTATGAGTTTTGTTACTCTTCAAATATTACTTTCCTAAGAACATCTTTATAATTGTATAGCTTATGTAGTTGCACATGTTCATGGTAGTCTGAAAATGGCTCTGGTTCTGTACCAGTGAACAAAAGCTACTTTTGAGTGCATACGCTAGTTAATTGTTTTGTTATCTTGAGAGCCATATCACCTAGAATCAGGCTGACAAAGCATTTAACCTATATGGTTTCTGGGGAAGAGAGAGGAGGTTTTGTTCTGTTGGTTCGTTACAGGAAAATTCAGTAAAAAGTTTCAAACGTTTTGTTTTAACTGAGTTGCTGGAATGTGTTGTGATATAAATGAGGTACTAGCCAGATAATAAAGGCAGAGTTTGACAGCTATCATAAGTAATAGTTATGAATTTTATATATATAAGAGGGTAGCTAGAGTGAAAATTAAGAATTTTACTTTTTAATGCAACTACCAAAGGTAATTGACCACCAAAAGACTCAGGTGCAAGATCTTAATATAGGAGTTTGCTCAGAAAATTGATATGTATAAATAAAAAAAATTGTATGTTATTAGTTTTATTTTGCTATTTCAAATAAAGTGCATTTGATTTAAGAAATATTCCCGAATAATTGTTACTGAGTGGACTGTTTGTTTCATATAGAATGAATGCACTTATCGCAATTTTCTACACCCTACCTCGTCAGATTCATTAGTTGTGACCTAGAATACTTCTGCATGGTTCAAATTAGTTATTTGGACTTTTTGCTGATTCTCAATTGTTGATTCTCTTTTAAGAGTTTTAATAAATGTTCCATAGGGATAAAAGTGCTTACTTCTGGGCATTTATCTTTAAGGAATTAAACTCAGAGACCAGAAGCTCAATCTTGTTTTAGTGTAATGAGTTCCAGTTGTTGTGTTTTGGTATGTTTTAATAAGATTAATTACCTTTTGCCTGGGCTGATTCTTTTCCTTCATTTCTAACAAAGAATGGACAGTCACTGAATTACCTGAGCAAGAAATAATATCTAGTGTAGGAATATTATCCAGCTGGCAAAGAACTTATGTTACTGGTTTACACCAGCCTCCAGGCAGAAATGGAGTCAAACATCTGTCACATTGCAGCAATTTTCATCTGGCTAATGGGCTGTTGGCTCTATATGCCAGCTAGTGTAACCACAACTTACTTTAAGGTATTTCAGACCACTGCAAGATGGTTTTCAGAAAAAAAGAGGTCTTAATCAGGTCTTAGTTGTTCCCTTTCAACTATTTTCTATCAGTAATAGATGCAATGGAAAATAGTTCAACCTTGGTAGGATTCCCTTCACCACCTTGCCTTAGAACAGATATAAGTTCCCTGCCAGAACACATCTGAATCCATGAATGTCTTCAGTGGTTGAACATTTGGCTGTAGTTTAACTTCTCTTTAAAGTCCACAAGATTAATCTTCTCCTAAGCCAAAACATAAAAGTGATTACAAATGCAACCCATTTGGTTGCCATCATGGTGTTCTTAAGAATACAGTCAGATGCTCTATTGAACAATGGCTGACAGTAAAATTGCTCTCGGTGACAATGATTCACTCCAGCACCTTGGTTATACCTCATCCCTCAGTCCCATGTAAATTATTTTTTCCTACATAGGCTTAGAGGGTTCACCTTAGAGCTGTACACACAAGTGCCACCAAAAATCGCAAATTTCTCTAAGTTGTAGCTTAATTCTGAATCACAGCATGAGCAATTTGCAGCAGCAGCTGGTCCAGTGTGCCTATGATATTGGATTCATTCCCATCATAAAATGTTCATGGAAATTATGAAGAAGATTGTGTATAGATCAGAAGTGTGGGTCTTGTTTGTTCCTGAGGATTACTTGGTGAAATTTTTCATTAGGAAGAAAGAAAATATATTTCACAAACCTCTGTTTGTAGTTCAAGCCACCTTCTTGCAGGGTTGAAATAAAGTGATTTGGAGCAATGGAATCTGTGAAATTAACACAAATATCCTTCCTTCAAAGTTTGGATGTTATATATGTCTGTTTTCCTCCAGCAGCATTTATATTTTCACACTACTAATGAATGAGTGCTTAATTGCCACAGTGAAGCTGTCTGGGGTTACTTCCCTGCAGAGTGTCTTGCCAAGGCCAGCTGGAATTCTGTTTGCATTCTGCAGCTGATTAGTGGAAACTGCTAGTGCTAAACATAAATAAATAAGAGCCATGCACACCAAAAAAGTGTGGTGTTTAAGAAGTTTGTAGTGCTCCCCTGAAGTCAAATAATTTTCTTCAAATTAGAAAAATTGACAATGGTCAATAAAATAACTCCTGAGATATCTATAAGAAATAATCAGCAGCGATCAACATAACTGGTTACAGAGTGCCACCCTTTTCCCCACAGAAAAGCAATTGAAACAGCTTTTCTCTAACACTGGGGAATCAGGCTGAAAGGTTTATTCCATCAATCTTTAAGTGGCACTTTGGAGTCATATGGATATCTGTGTTCTTTTCTCTTTGAAAGAAACAAAAACTATTCACAATTCAACTATTCTCTTCCACAGAAGCTAAAACTGATTTCTCCATACAGGGTTATT
This sequence comes from Sitta carolinensis, assembly GCA_032173965.1. Taxonomy (NCBI): domain Eukaryota; kingdom Metazoa; phylum Chordata; class Aves; order Passeriformes; family Sittidae; genus Sitta; species Sitta carolinensis. The sequence goes on from CM063283.1 coordinate 36,848,246, forward strand.
TTTTGTGATTTTTTTCCTTAAATATTTAAAGCTTGAAAATTCATTTTGATGAAGTTACAAGATAAGTTAGATAAAATCTAGCATTGCATACCTCAGTTCTCCATTAGAATCAGCTCTATTATTTCTCTTGCATTATTAAGCCCTGGATATCTTTGGGCTTTGTGTAGTAGGAATCATCTGCTTAATAAGATACTCTGTTAGATGTTTGGTAGAAAAATGTGGGGGAAATGAAGGGAACAACTTTGATTTCAAAGAAAGATGTTGCCTTAGTGTCTGAATGTGGCCATTCTGGAGCTACTCAACAAGCCCCTTTTCTGGCAAGAAGTTTCCTGTATATATCTGTAAGTGTCCCTGTTCTGAGAAGAATGTCTTTTTTTTTATTTTTTCCAAAACGCAAAATGGTGGTTCATCCCACAAGCTGTTACTTCCTCTGTAGAAATCTAACAAGTAGGATTTCAGAAATATTCCTAATCCCTCATTTGCTGGTTTCTCATTTGGTTAATATATTTCTAAATTTTATTTGAAAATTTTTTCTGGATAGTTTGACAGCCTTCCCAGTGAGATAAGATCCTCAAAACTCCTGACCTTTCTCCACCACAGAGTATTCAAAACCTGGGATGGACAATGGGAAATGCATCTGTATTTCTGAAGAAGAGAGGCCAGGAGAGGTTCTTTAATAAGTATGGCAAATCCCCTGACATCCCCACTGCTGGTTCTTCTAAAACAGACTTGTGTGCCTGAACTACTTAGCACTGATATATGGGTGTGTCTCAGTTTAAAGTATCCAAAATAATGTTAAATCTTTGTTGTGGCTCTCTACAACATTATTCTGATTTTTTTTAAGCGTTTGAAACAAGATTGTGTATCATTTTTCTAGGGGTAAGGTCTGTGGGCAAGGTGCTATGTCTGAGTCTCTTACTATACCTGTTCTTATGATTATGATCACATTTTACTCTAATGTAAACCAGAATAAACAACTAATAATGTCAGATAAGAGTATTTGATGAGTAAATTTAGCAACTTAAAACACTGTGTACTTAAAAAAATCATCTGGCTTCTTTTGATGGTTTTGATGCTCCTGGTGGGATTTTTGTCCACGTACATTAATTAGTAAAGTCATCTACAGTTACAGTGAAAATGATAGGTGTCTTTGGAGAGTGATTCATCTCACCCTACTATGGGTATCTAAAAGAAATTGGATGAATGATCCCCTAGTAGTGTGTAGAAGTAACTCTTAACAGACTAATGAAGAAATAGGTGGCTCTCAACTTTTGATCTGGGAAAGACAAATAAAAACCCCAAGACTATTTCCAGTAGAAATACTGACAGGAGAATTCATACTGCTTTTGGAAAATCTGTGAGATCCACAAGCTGAAAGAAGTTTAAAATTGTAAATGGAGTCTGGATGACACACTTAAGACTGAGCACCTGCATTTGAAGTTGGGAATATAGTGGGAAATACTGATTTATATCCAATTGTTATACTTTGTTGCTTCTTTGTGAAAAATTAAGGATGGACTTGTGGGAAAAGTAAAATATTGAGAACCTATTGTAAGCTTTTTGCTGAAAATAAATGGGATATTGGGGAGATCTTCACTTGTTATACTAGTAAATGGTCTATAAGTCACTTAGGTCTTACTGGGACTTATGCCAGTACAATACATCATTCTTTTTAATTAAAATGCTAGTTCTACCCAAAAGCAATAAGACCCATCAAAAATTTTAAAAAATAATGTTCTCCTTCTTAATGTGAAATGTTACTTTGTCTGAGTCAGGGGCATGATTTTGTCCATTGTATCATCTCCACAAGAAAAAACAATGTTGCATAAGGCATTAATATATACATGTGTATTTGTGTATATGAATATATGATTTTTTCAAGATGTATTTAGAAGAAGAATGCAGTCATATTTAAGCACAGATTCTTCCATTTTTATGACTGAGTTATGCAATGCATCTTTCCATAAGGTCACTCCTGAAACAAATAATTCATTTGTTTAAGCACTGTGTCTTGGTTACTGTGTTCTGATTAGTTTGTTTAGACACAACAGTTTTTATAAGTGTCACTGCACATTGAGTTTCTTATATTTGCTTTGAACAGCAAACTGCCAACTACCTGCAAACGCTAGCAACTTCATACAATTTGTTTTGGCAAAAGGTCACCATGCAGAAAATTTTCTGTAAGATGTGGCAAGTCAGATTTCATACACACTATCCTCACTGGAACTAAGGCTCGAGATTGTTGTTTCTATAACACTCATCAAAGCCAGAGCAGCAGAAAGAGAAATGCTAGTCAGGTTGCTCTACTCTTTCACTACTAAAGTTTACTGCACTGCGTAATTTTTGATCATGTTAAGGTCTTGTGTAGTTCCTACAGTTAAATTAGGTCTGATCATAGGAAGAAACCATTAATTTAGATTTTAATCTCTGTTTCATTCAGAGCAATTCCACCAGCTAAAATAAATTTATTTCCTTTCATGCAAATGAGTTCAAGCTTTTATCATTTGCTTTTATTTTTGGAAGGAAAATTTAGAAGTTTTCATTGACACTCTGTTGACCTTCTTTTATCTGTACATCATGGCAGAAGTGTTGTTTTCTGTTCTTATTTGTTGTTACAGCAGCATGCTTTTTGAGGTATCATTTTAATCTGTCTCCTACAGATTCTACTGGGTTTTTCCTATAAAAAGCCTTATATATAGATATGTGTCCAGTTTGAGGTATGTCATATTAAATAGAAAAAGGCCTTGAATTGCATATGAAAGCATCCATGTGCTGATACTGACATTTTCTAATTTTTTTGTTCTTCTTTTAAGTTTTGTTCCCTGATACCTTTATCAGCAATTTTGAGTCAGAGTTCTGGATGGGCCAAAGAGCTCCATCCACACGAAACAAAAAAAATAAATACATTTGGCAGTCTTACCCCCAGTATAGCACTCTTACCTCCTGATACACATGTGGATCTAAGGTAGATTTCATACCTTTCAGTGAATACTTTTCTGTGCACAAAGTCAGAAAAAGATACCAGGAACCATATGTGAGTACAAAATACACTGCAATCCATGGAACAGGACTTCCCTGACAATATGTAAAATGATGTTAGCTTAGAACAAAATTACAAACAACTTATATCCAAGAGCAGCAAGGCCCTGATGTTGGTTGCTTTGCAAGAAATCAAAGAATCCTCCATATGCACATATTTTTAAGGAAGTGCATTGATTAGATCATTACTCTGACACTGACACTGCAGATATTCATAATCATGAGTTACTTAATGTATAAATGGCATGCTGCCATTAATGACAACATTCACAAACATGTTTTGTTTGTGTTTTTTTATGTACATCTCTGCATTTCTGTTCCTGAGTGATTTGCAACGCCAAAGAAAAGCAGAGAACTGGAAGGCCGAGAACTTTCCCACCCACAGCAGTCTCAGACCTCCTGGTTAGGGATCTTTCTGGGAAGTGGGTGATACATCTTTGAACTGAGCTTGGTAAATGTTAATCAAGTTACAATTTTGTTTTTGTAACAGGCTCATAGTCCTACACCCATTCACAAATGCCTGTTCCCAGTCCCCATCAGAATTTCTTTTCCCTCAAACAAAGCCAGCAGATTCAGCATTTCATTCAACTGTGGAAGCAAAAAACTCTCAAAGGAGTCATGGGACAGAGAAAAGAATTAGGTGGAGCAGAAGGAGGAGGACTCCTGAGGTGTTTTGGCTGACCATAAAATAAGTGTTTCCATAAGTAGTAGATCCAGCTCGGGACATTTTGTCACTTTTCCAGCTTCCTGTTCTTTTCCTTGTCCAGTCAGGCTTCAATCAACTACTTAGGCCAACAGATGAATCATTTGCATGACAATTCCCTCACTAAGAAATCCTTTTGAGAGGAGGTGAGATGAATGTATATTCCTTGATTTCTTTAAGACTGATTGCCAGAAATAACAATCCTGATATCATTATTCTGAACCTCCTCAAACTGGAGCAATGAGTGATTTAAGACTGTTGCCTCCCTGGTAAATCCTGTAGCCACTCAACTGTAAGGTGAAATCGTACCTGCTACCAGTTGTTTCCAGAAAGAAAAGTCTGTTGTCCTTAACTGCTTGAAAGAGAAGACAGTGACACTGCTTTTCTGAAGTAAGTTCTGTCTCTGGATTTCCAGTGAACACAAAGGAGATTCCTGGTGTGTTACAGCTCATATTTTTTTATTCTATTAGCTTATTATTAATGATTTTAATATTGATGGTTTATTCTGGTGTCCCCCCATGCGTACCCCCAAATTGCTTTGTCCCTGAAAGCTGTATCCTCCCCTAAGCAACCCTTTATGACAATCCCCTCCCTTTGTTCTGGTCCCTTCCCTATCAATCATTGTTACCCTGCCCCTTGTTCTGGTTCCTTCCATGTCACTCCTCCCTTGAGCCAATCCTTCCAGTGTTCCCCCCAGGCATTCCTGGGGAGCTCCCTATCCTGACACCCCACTGGGACATGTGACCTGTTCTGCCCCCACCTTCTGTCCTTGGCCTCAGGACAGTGCCCTGACCCTCCTCACCCACCCCTGACACTTCCCCACTGGTTTAGGATTTGTACCCACCCCAGAATTGCTGCAGTTTTTAAACCTGTGCCCAGCAGTGCTCAGGGCTCTCCTGTTGTGACTCCTTCAGCTCCAATAAACCTCTCCTGCTGAACCTCCTATAGAGCCTCCTCCTTCTCCTTTACCCGACCCCAGACATGGCAATAAGACACTGTACTGTAGAGCAAATGTCTCTAAAAGTTCACCATTAGTAAAACCCCAAACCACAGGTGTTCCCCACACCTGGCACAGCACCACTGTCCTCCGAGCTAGCTAGGCTCCAGTGGGCTGCATCACTGGTGAATATAAATACGTTTCTGGAGGTCAGATGATGCACATATTCTGCCAGAGTCATGTTGATAACCATAATTTTGAGTTGGAATTCAAGGACCTGACCATTAACATTAAATTGCTTTCTCATGGATAGTCACTGTACTGGAAAGACAAGAACACAAGTTAGAAGTAATTGTCTTCCTTGTCTGTTCCTCTAATCACTGTATTCCAGAGTGCAATATCAAAGGAAACTTTAGAAGTCAAATCCCAGTAGTGCTGGGAGTTACGGCTGTGCTGCAAGAGCAGCAGAGACAGAACAAACACAAGCTTTCATGAAAGTCGAGGGTGAAGATGAAGGCTGTATTTCAGACTCATTGCAGCATTTTATTTATTCCATTTTTTATTACTTCATGTTTCCATGTCCTCCATATTTTGTTGGCTGAGACAGAAGGAGTCAGAACAGGCCGTTCAACTTTCTTGTGGACTTGCTTTTTAGGGAAGCCACTTACTGTTTTCCACGATACTCATAGGATGGGTTAGTAGCACTTATTTAGAGCAACAGACAGAATTAAGCTAAGCTGCAAAGTACATTGATATTCTTGACTAAAAGGTGCTGCACAAAATGTAAATTATTTGTGTTTCTCTACTCTTCATCATGATACCTTTTGGCTCCAATTTTACCCCAGCATGCTCTTCTGTCTCTCCTTACAATTGTGTTGCATTTTTCTCCTTGTTCCCTCCAATCACCTCATCTTTCCTTCCACATCAAGAAACCTTTCTCAGTACCAATTCTGGCATACGGACATAAGGAGCATGCCCCACTCAGAAACACAATATTATTTCACTATAAAATGTGGTTGTCTTCAGTTCAGCTCTGGATGTCATTTGCAACAGTTCAATAGAATATTCAGCAGAATAGCTGATGATGGGTCCGATTCCTTTCACGTGTCAGACTTATACCCATGTAACACCACTGCCTCCAACAGCATTCAGCTGGTTCTAAGTGAGTAGTAACAGAATAAATATAGCTGAGATGTTTCATGCATTCATAGTAGATCAAGCGTGTGCCACATCAGTGGACTGCACATTGTTGACATTACCAGCCAAAAAAGCCGAGATAAAGCACATAAGCAGTCAAGACACAGTGAAGGTATTAATTTTTCAGATTAATGGGCATAGAGAATTAGTAGATTTCAGGGCAAAATGTTAGACCCTACCTATGGGCAAAGTATTTCCATTTTTACAAATATAGGTGCTGCTAATGCAATGTATTTCCTGTAACTTTTTTTCCATGGGGAATAGTTTAAAAGCATGGAGGAGCAAGAAAAATCCTTGTGTTACTTCATACTTTTCCTGATATAGAGGCATTAACTCAAGCAGGAATAGTGAGCCAGATAAGAGGATTCTTGCTATGTTTGCATCAAATTATTTCCAGCAGCATTTGCTATTTACGTTATACTAATGAAATATTTTTAGATGCTCCGTCCAACTTAATTTGTTACAGTTATCACAGTAAAATACTTTTTCTTTCTTCACAAATAAATTTCCTAATATTTCCTAAAAAAGGTTTTCTAATACTTAGAGATAGAAATAAAGAGTTTTAAAACTATTAATTATTTAAAAGGCAAGAGAGGCAATCTAAGAGATTAGAATTTTACTAATTTCTTTAATTAAAATATACAAAGCCACCTTCTGGTTTTTTTTTTAATGGAAGACTTCTCCTTGAAACAGTGATAATCAATGTGGACTTGGGCTAGTGAGGTTGCACTTATATACCGTATGGAATTTTTAAGACATTACTGCCATGACAGATAAGAGAAATTCAATGTATGTGCTAGAATTAAAAAAACAAAACAAAACAAAACAAAACAAAACAAAACAAAAAAAAACAAAACAAAAAAAACAAACAAAACAAAACAAACAAAAAAAACAAAAACAAAAAAACCAATAAACCCCAAAAACGACAAAAAACAAAAAAAAAAAACACAAAAAAACCCCCACAAAAACAAAACCAAAATAAAAACCAAAACAAAAAAACAAACAAACAAAAGAAATAAAAAAAAACCCAGAACAATTGACAAGTTTCTATACCAGAGATAAATTACTTAGGTACCATCATGGAATGAAAAGAATTATACCGTAATGGTCAAAACACTGGTATAATAACAGAACACGAAAAGATATCTGAACAGAGATGTTTCATCCTATTAAAGAAGAAAAAAGAGGATTAAATATACAGATTAGGAATAAATTTGGAGACTACTCCTCTATATCTCCTAGACTGGATGGCGTGCATGACTACAAGAGTGAAAACAAACACTGAATTAATCCATTTTTGTGCTTACTCTACTCCGCATAGGGCAGGAAGTGTATAGACCTGTCAAGGATTGTCACACGGATGGAATTTAGAGCTGTTGTGCCTGCACTATCGGCCCAAGGTAGCACTTATGATGAGAGATAAACAGTTATTTTAACAAAGACAAACAAGTCTTCTAAGCTGTCAGTGATTTTAATGTCAGACAAACAGTGACTAACAGAGGGTGCTTCCCCCAGCTTCCCTTGTGTACCACAGAGCAACAATAGGCATCAATGTTCTTCCCAGGAGCAAGGAATGAGGAAGAAAAAGTGGGTCTGAGTTAAAAGAAAGCTGAGCCACCAAAGCCATGTGGCAAGCAATGTGTCTGCAGGCAAATAGAAATGCAAACCCTGCATGGTTTATAATGCATGGAGCAGGGGGGGACACTGTCCATAGCATGACTGAAAGATTGTCTGACTCCCTTCCTCCAAATGAGGCTCTGCACAGCTCTTCCACTTGATTTTCTGCAGGGTTCACTTCTATACTATGTGTGGCAAGTATTTTCCTGTAAGACGTAAGAAAACTCTTGAAGCCAGGCATAAATACAAAAATATAATGTGTATTAGGAGTAAATGTGAACCAGGATGGTCTTACACCAGTGCTCCACCAGTAAGAAAAATTGCACAAATCTGGCAGCACAGAATGACTGAGTGGTTGTACAGGGCCAGTGATGGGGGAAGAGCAAGTAGCATAGATGAGTTCAAGAAATAGAAAGAAGAAATATCTGTTTGTGGAGGAAAAAATACTAAAGGGAAAAGAGCACAAGGCAGATGTGTTAGTCTGAATAAGGCTGCATGATCTTATGTCTTTATTAGCTAGCCTTAGGAGGTTGAGGTTCTGAAAGTATGTAAATAAAAGCATTCTTGAAGTACTGTGAACAAATAAGCAGGATAATTATTATTAAAAAATGGTACTCTGAAATCTTACTCCATTTTTTACTAAATAAAAAGTTATGCTGATGTAACATTAAGAATGAGATTTTAACTGAAATATTTAAACCAAAGGTTTCTTCAGAAACCCTCAAACCATCCTCTTGAGTATATGCATAACAATAGGCTCATTATGTACAGAACTTTTGCATTAGTCACTGAATAATAATTATTTTCTACTGTAGCTTCACCCCAGCCTACCTGGAGTTTCAAAACATTGCAATGGAAAGTTGCTTTCTGAATAGGCAGCTCCTCGAACAGGCAGTGATCTACCAGATGCTAAGAGGATACACAGAAACATGAGGGAGGGCTTAAGCCAGTATATAACAGAGAAACCAGATGTGTGAGAAACATTATACAGGCACTGTCAAAAATGAGGAAAGAAATAACCTGAAGAAGCAGATGGGTGGACATAGTGACAATAATATCAAACCACAAAATAGATAACAAAATGCCAGGTGGGGGGGGGGGGGGAGAAGGAAGGAAAAATTCCCTATATTTGGAGAGAAAAACAGGTAAACATGACAATTTTTGAAAATAAAGTGAGCATTCATGGGGTTTTTTTTAAGATGTGTGCATGCAAAGATACATAACAAAGATTGTCAGTAGTAAAATTTGTTATAGCTCTGAATTTATCAGGGTTTCAAACAGGTTAATGACTGTAGTGTACAACTGTGATTAGAATTAAAGATGGCCTAAAACTGAAAGGTAGAAATACCCAGATTATTTTAGGTGCTTCTTGGACATTTTTAAAAGAGTTATATGAATACATTGGTACAATCTTAATTGATCTACAGCATTTTTATACAGGCATAAAAGCATCCATGCACAAAGCTGTACTGATTTTATTGATATTATACAAACATTAACGGTATCTTTAACATTTAGTTCTCATTATGCAAAACTCTTGTATAGATAACCATAGTTAAGTTGATTTGCAGCTGTTACTAGTTGGCAATATCTGCATTCAGTTTTCAGCGGACTTGAAGTTTCCACTTCAAACACCAAACTTTTGAATTGATTTTTGATGTAGTTTTTTTTCCCTCCAAAATCTCAACAAACACTGAGAGGAAGAAAATGGACACCAGCCTAGAACAGCTTCATTGATACAATAGATTTGATCTCTGTCTGATAAATGTTGATTCTCAGGCAATGTGAGTGCTTCGATAGCTTTTTCTATGGTTCTTTGCATTTCATTTACATTAATTAAAATAATTGACTAAGTACAGAGTATATTAGAATCCAATCTACTATATCTTTGGAAGGCATAATGTCTTTATGTAGTATTAGAGAAGTGATCTGCCTAAAGGCAATTCACTTGTTTACAGCAGGTTGGGAGACGTGGAAAGTGTCAAAATGAACACAAAATAGGCAACAATACAGGGGGAAAAGGAGAAGAAAAGCTAAACAAATGTTAAAAGTCCCCTATAATAATTTTCAGCACAGTGACTTCTGAGTTACATTGATGTAAGAAAAAAGTTAGGATAAATTGACTAACAAGAGCAAGACATCACTGAAAGACACAGTAAGGCCTCAAAAAGACAGTGAAAGTAATTTATTGACAGCCTAGGTAAGCATTGCTAAAAATTTTAATGAATTCTGAGCCTCAGTGTTCACAAAGGAGGATTGGGAACAGATGCCAGAAACAGACATAAATTTAACAGCAGAGGTGGAAAGCATACTGAAGAAACTCAAGATCGTGCCAGAAGAGGTGACCTAGAAATTAGAACATTTAAAGACTGACAAAACTAAAGGACCAGAAGGTACACATTTGATGAAGCGTCCCAAAAGAGATAGGCAAACCTTTAGCAAGTTTATTTATAATCCCTTTGGAATTGAAAAGGGCAAAGTAGCACATATTTAATAAGTGATCTAGCTAAAATCTAGAAAGCTTGACTTCTAAGATAAAAGGTGAACCAAACACTTAAAAAAAGATGAAGACTGGATGGATGGGTTTGGAATGGATTTTTGAAAGCTGTACCAGGCCATGTGTGTGAATTTCAGAATTACTCAGAAGTGCATTTTATCTTAAAACCATATGAATTGTTTATCTACTAATATTTTTAAGTTCTGTGTTTCTTACTTTCAGTACTCTTTCTGTTTTAATGAGCTCTATAAATGATGGGTGATAACTAGTAATGTATGTGAATACTGGAGACTTTGCCATACAATTCTAGCAATAAGAAGACATTGAAAGCATTGGATCATGTAGTCTGAGAGAAAAAAGAAAAAGGGAAAAAGGAACAAGACTACATTTTAAGCCTTATACTTTCCATTCTGAAGTTCCTTCATTATTTCGTGATTTTATGGCTCTGCCAGGACTGGGTGCCCACAATTCCAGAAAGAAGTTGACTCAAAGAAAGGCCACGAATATGATCAAAGGGCTTGAAAATCTGTTCTATGAGGAAAGAATAAAGGCATTTGGTCTTTTCTCCTTGGTGAAGAGAAGACTCAGGGTGACTTTTTCACAGTATTCTAACACTTAAAGGGGAGGTGGAAGAAGGCAGAAGGTGGAGACTCTCCCTTCACAATCACATGGAGAAGATGTGAGGGAACAAGTTCATATTTCATTGGGAGAGGTTTGATCTTGATATGAGAAAGAAATTTTTTATGGTGAGAAGAATCAGTCACTGGAAGTGAAGTCCTCAGTCCTGGAAGTGCAATTAGTCAGAATGCAAAGTAATCTCATCTAGGTTCCCTTTCCCATGAAATGTTGAACCAGATGATGTTTCAAGATTCTTTCAAATTTGGTCTGTTCTGTAATTCTATTATATCATGACTTGGTTCGTTTGCAAGACTGGTAGGAGCTGTTGGCTCCCTTGAAAGCAGAGAGGCCCTGCAGAGAGACCTTAACAAATCATAGGATTGGGCAATCACCAACCACAGGAAGCTCAGCAAGGGCAAGTGCTGGATCCTGCACCTGGGGTGGTGAACCGTGAATGTATGGACAGGCTTGAGAATAAGATGCTGGAAAGAAGTGCTGCAGAAAGGGTCCTAGGGGCCCTGGTCAATGGCAAACTGAACATGAGCCAACAGTGTCCTGGCAGCCAGGATGGCCACCCGTGTCCTGGGGGGCATCAGGCACAGCATGGCCAGCTGGGCAAGGGAGGGGATTGTCCTGCTCTGCTCTGCTCTGGGGCAGCCTCACCTCGAGTGCTGGGGGCAGCTTTGGGCACCACAATAAAAGAAAGACATTAAACTACTAAAGAGTGTCCAAAGGAAGGCCACAAAGACACTGAAGAGCCTTGAGGGGAAGCCATATGAGGAACAGCTGAGATCATTTGGTCTGTTCAGCCTGGAGAAGAGGAGACTGAGGGGAAGCATCGTTTTACTCTACAACTTCCTCACAAGGGGAAGAGGAGGGGCAGGCACTGATCTCTTCTCTCTGGATACCAGTGACAGGAATGGGAATGGCCTGAAGTTGTGTCAGGGGAGGTTTAGTTTGGATATAAGAAAAAAATTCTTCACCCAGAGAGTGGTTGAGCACTGGAAGATGCTCCCCATCTATGATCAAGTGGTCACAGCACCAAGCCTTAACAGCACTCAAGAAATGTTTGGACAATACTTTCAGGCACATGGTGTGACTTTTGAGTGTGGTCCTGTGTAGGGCCGGGATTTGGACTCAATGATCCTTGTGAGTGCCTTCCAACTCAGCTTAGTCATGACTCTGTGATTGTGTGATTTGCCATGTCCTTCAGTGAGTTATGGAAATGTATACTAATTTGGAGATACTGACAAAATGCTCACTAATACACACAGCCATATATTTTCTATTCTATATGCTGGAGATGTTTTTGATCTTCCATGGAGTTATCTGTGTGTCTGCTTCTGACCATGTGCTTTTTTAAGGCTGAACGTGACATTGCCAGGCATTTCTCTGCAGTCCAGAATATTTTAGCCCTGCACTGTACACCTACAGGATGCTTGAAATGGCTGAAATTTTCAGCCCACAACTTCTGTTGCTTGACAGCTTTTTTTTTTTTTTTTTTAAAAAAAACATAAATCTGGCCCTGCATATGATTTTTAACCCTCTGAAAATACCAGCTTGCTGAAGTTTCCACTCATTCCTGATTTTATCAAAGGATTTTCCTGTGATATAATCCTCTAATCCAGAAGTCTTATGAACTTAATTAAATTCAACAAAAAGAAACTGTGACAACTACAGAATTGAGATACTTTGCTTAGTTTGCAAAAAAGGTTTTAAAGAAATTCAAATGGATTAGCACTGACAAAGGCTATGGAAAAATTATCTCTAGAGTTCATTGCAAAGTTTTTTCAGGGAACTCAAGAGAAGTTTGCTGCAGGCATGGTGATCTATGGTACTGGCAGTATGTTACATTAATGTCCTAAGGATTGACATATATATTATAAAGGGTAGTTATAAGTTCTAACAGTTGTGAATGAGGAAAGTATCAGACAAGTATAAGGCCAAAGTATCACTATTAAGACAGATTTTATTCACCTTATATAAAAGTAACCTGAAACACAGAATGTGCAGTAACAGGCTGAAATTTGATGACTGCACAAAACTGGAAAATAAGTCAAAATGAATGAGGTGGACACTAAAATAAAGAGCAGTTGGAAAGGCTAAGACCAAGGACAGATATATGGTTATGACATAATTCAGAAAAATATAAGAGAAAGACACTGAAGATGAAAGGAAAGATTTTCAATTTTCAAACAGCAATACAGAAAATCTAGGTGTAGAGGAATATATCACGTAAACCTTTGACCTATTGCTTATAAGCAGTAAATTGTAAGAAACTGGAACTAGGGCCACATAAGAGGACTTTGGAAATGTAATCGAGTGGGAATTATTTGGCTGGTGTAGAAATGAAAGCAGGAAAATAGTGTTTTATTGGACATAACACCCACAAGTAAAGGGTTACAAATATTGAATAAGGAAGTTTTGGTAAGGACTAAATTCCTGAGAGAGATTTCATTGAAATTAGCAGGATTCTGAATATATATATATATATATATATATATATAAATAAAATAAAATTAAAAAATCTGACAAACCAAATATCTTTCACTTGGTTTTAGCTAACATTCTGATTACTTTAACAAATACCTCGCATAGTTTATCATATTATACTGTTCAATTCTGTGAATGTAAGTTCACTGAAGTTCATCTTCCAGGAAAAAAATGCTTGCCCCAATGCCCAGAAGAAATGGAGAGCCTTTTGATAAATTGTTGTATCTAACCCCACATCTAATCTTCCCAAAATGTTATCATTGTATTTTTGGTGTAGGTCTCCCATCCAGAACACATCGTTCTTCTTCCAGAGATATGTTCAGTTTTGAGATTGCTGAACCCAGGACCAGGTTATGTCAGATCTGAGCACTCTGCCTTCAGCCTGAGCAGCAGAGCTGAGATGTCTCAACAGCAGGCAGGAAATGTGTCTCCCTGAAGGTAGGGAAAGATTTGTTCCTCTGTGACTATTTTTTTCTCTCAGAATTTCTGGCCTCCTTTCTCCTGTAATGGTCCTGGGATCACAGAGCTTCAGAATGGTTCCTCTTCCAGTTCACTGATAAGCTACGCAGCTTCTTCTGAAACTCTTTTCTATGAAATATGTCTAGTTTATTACCCCAGCAGTGAATGCAAGGTTTACACTTCTGATTGATTTCTCTGAGATTGTCTTGTGGACTGGTGCACGTATCTGATGCATCAATCCCAGTACCAACCATAATGACAACAGATATGGAGAAAACTTGCAAGGTACTCTGCAAGTTATTCATCTTAGCCTTCAAAAGCTTCCCATGTCTTAAGTCCCTGAACCTCCAGGCTGGGAACTAGGCAGCCAAGTCCCTCCCACTGTAAGAAAAGAACAGGTTCTAGGCCACCTCATGAGACTCAATAGGCATAAGGCTTTGGTTCCTGACAGAATGCTATGGTCCTGATGTGCTGTCGTTGAAAATAAGCCTTTTGATTTGGTTTAGTATAGTGGAGTCAGTTCTCATGAATTGTAAGATAAACAAGAATCATGTTTGCATTCCTTTGTAAAAGATACCACCTGATGGACTTCTCAAGTGACCAGTGGAGATGGAGAGGTGGTAACTTCTCTTCCCAATCTCTGGTCACTGTCCAGAAACTTATATATATGAGGTCTACAATAAACTAGAGAGTTCTTTTCTTCTTCTCTGCCTGAACACCTGTTGTGTGTGTTGCTGTGTTCCCTCTGTACATCACAGTGACACTGACAGAACTACTTGTATGGTTGAAAGTCACTTTTCATCCTAACTGAAAAGTCATGGCGGTCATGTGAAAACCTCAGTGGCTTGAAAAAGAGAAACTTCACACCTATTTTAAAAAAAGGGGATAAAGGAAAAACCAGGGAACTACAGACTGATGCAACTTACCTTTGTTCCTGGGAAGACCAAGGAATATATCCTAATGGAAGCTGTGTTAGGGCACATCAAGGCAAGGATGTGACCCAAGACAACCAACATGGCTTCACTTCACTACTTCAGCCTGGAGAGACATGGGTTTGAAGGGTGGACAGTTTCGTGGATAAGAAAATGGCTAGATGGACACACCCAGAAATATCTGGTCAATGGCTCTGTGTCTGGGAGGACAGTGGCTCTATGCCTAGGGACAAATGGTGTATCTCAGGCCCCTGTCTTGGGATTGCTGCTATTTAAAAAACTTTATCAATGACTGAGACAAGAAGATCAAGTACACCTCATCAAGTTTGTAAATAGCATGAAGCTGAGTGGTGCAGTTTACACAACAAAAGGAAGGAATACCATCCAAAGGGACCTGGGCAAACTTGTAAAGGTCCAAAAGAACCTAAAAATATTCAAAAAGTCCAAGTGCAAGGTGCTGCACCAGAGTTGGGGCAATCCCAGATATGAGTACATTGACAGTAGCCCTGCAGAGGTGTTGGATGAAAAGATGGCAACGTGTGCTTGCAAACTTCAGAAGTGATTCTCCCCCTCTACTCTGCCTTCTTGAGACCCCACCAGGAGTCTGCTTCCAGCCCTGAGATCCTCAACATAAGAAAGACATGGCTGGATCTGTTAGTGTGGATACAGAGGATGGTCACAAAGACTACTAGGCCATCTCTTCTACAAAGACAGGCTCAGAGAACTCTGGTTGTTCAGCATGGAGAAGAAAAGATTCTGGGAAGATCTCATTGTAGTGTTCCAGCACTTAAAGGCTCATAAAAAAAGAGGCTGGCCTTTTACATGGGCAGATAGTGATCAGACAAGGTGGAATAGTTTTCAGCTAAGAGAAATTTTGTTTAGGTGTTGGGAGAAAATTCAGGTAAGGGTAATGAGGCACAGGAACAGGTTGCTCAGGGAATTTGCAGATGCCTTTTCCCTGGAAGTGTTCAAGGACTGATTGAATGGGGCCCAGAGCAATGTGATCTAGTAGCTGTCATCCATACCTGTGGCAGAGAGACTGGAACAAGATGACCTTTAAGATCTCTTCCAACCCTAAATATTCTGTGATTCTGTGGTCCCCAGTTGAAACCCTATACACAATACACTGAAAATCTTGATGTAACTAGTTTCTGGTTCTTGTGCCCATCCTCAGATATTTCATGAGTCTTGTACACATGAAAGAAATGCAGAATATAAACAAGAGGAAAATCCTGAGTTGACTCCACATCATCATCACTTATCTGCATGTTTCTCATATTGAGCACATGATTTACTAGCAAGTGCTACAGTAAATTTCAATTTAACCTAAAGACAATGAAAAGTGAGTAGAAACACTGAACATTTGGCAGTTTTTTCAGTGTTCAACTACACTTAATATGTGTGGTAACAGGTTTTTTTGAAATGGTACAGCAGACAGTGTAGAGAAAAGACTGGATTTTTTTTTCTGAGAGAGATCTGCTTTTTATAGTAATTGGGATATAAACACCTAAAATCAGGATTTTATACTGAAAGGGCAAGCTAACCTTACTAATGGTGATTACTCACTGTATAATAGAAAAGGAAATAAAAGCTTTTTTATAAAATGTATCAAATCCTAAGAGTGCTGTTAAACTCATTAAAGAAAAAATGAAGTTAGAGAAACTGGTCTTATTTTTTTTCACTCCCAGTAGAGTTCATTTCTACTTCAACAACTAAGCCAAGGTCACATTTAACTCACTTCAATTTCACCCAGTGCACAAGCTAATGTCAATAGTACAGCTGCCATGCAGAGCTAAAGACTGATGGTTAGACAAAGCCATTTACACAAGGCTGGGTCTTTCATCTTCTCTCAGCTAGTGACATAAGAAAGCACTGAGGTTATTCTCAACTAGAGACTAAAACTGGCATATTAGAAAAAATGTTATTCTCCTTAGCTGTCACACAAAGGATCTGAAGAAATGTAGAAATGTTTTTTTCCTTGGTCATCTAGGGAGATCACAAAGTGACTCTAATAGCCTTCACTCTGAAATTTTCACATGGTTTAAGTGATTGCCAAGTCTGATATTTTCCATTTACACTTCATTGCCATCAGAAAAAAAAAAAATCAATATACCTACCTACTCAAGTGTGTCACAGGATGAGCTTATAAAAGAAGACATCAGTCTTTTTAGGGCATGAAAAATATACTTATTCAAATATATCTTATTTTAAATGACATAAATTGCAGTGGTTAGTCAAGATTCGATTTCCTCTAAAATATAAGACTTAAAATATTCCCTGACTTGCCAAGGAATAAGAATCCTTCAAAGTGTTGATATGTACAAATGTACTCGTTTTCTCTTTAAGTTATACCTGCCACAGTGTACCAATATTAGTGACTACCTTTAGGAATTTTAATGGAAAGGTGAGAGATAACATATTACCACATTTCTATGAGATGGTACAAATAACTGGAACTTTGTCAAAGCATGGGAGCAGTAGCTTCTATTATTATTATTATTTCAATTATACTATGTGTGTGAATTTGAGTTGCCTTAGCTTGTTGGCCCAAATATGATTCCACATGATGTCATGCTGCTCTAACAAGCTCAAACACCTTAAACAGAGCTATCTTCTCTTTGCATGCTATAGCTCTTACATATTTTATCTGCCTTGTTAAAGATTTCTAGCAATTTCACAGCAACAGTATGTAATGTCTTTGGTTTAGATTAATAAAATATCATAGATACAATGGAATTGTCTTGTCAAAGATTTGACTGCTTGGACACTGTCAAGAACATTTGACAAGTGAGAGCCAAATTTGTCCCTGACTGTTCTGCTCTCAATGGAAGCTGACAGGTCATCATTCACCTTATGATGTCGTTTCAACCCCATTATCTTTTCTACCTTGTTTTAGCACCTCTCTCTGGCAGAATGTAGTGAGTAAGATGTTGAAGAACTGAGGTGGTATTTCAGGCTATCTGCCAGCAAGTGCTGAATAATAATGGAATTTGTTTGCTTACAAATTGAGCAATTGAATTTAGACATTGAGGGGGTCACCTCTGTGATTTGTCCCATCCCCAGATGGTAAATCATCTAAAAAGGCAGAATTACAGGGTCAATCACAGAACCCTTTCCCCCATGTGGTAGCACAACATACCAACCATACAACTACTAGGCCATCCCCCACAGTTACAAGTATTTCAAGGTCAATTTATCAATTTAACAGCTTCATCTTCTTAATCACTAAACTTCTGTCTCTTTGAGCTTGTGCTGAAAGACTGTGGCTGCTAATTAAAATGGAGCTTTACTAGCAAGTACACAAATTAGATCCTGTCAGTAAGTTTATTCTAACTATTGGTCATTTCTAAATGCCTTTTTAATCCCCTAATTTTTACATTAAAATTCAAAAGCCTAACAATCTTAATCACCCTTACATCAAATTCATCATTAAGAACAGGAAGCCAGATGGTATAATTTTGATTTACCGGACTTCAGCGTGAATTAATGTACTGAGTGCCGATAATGAATACATCAAACCTGATATTGCAGAAACCTATGAATCTGGCATGTTAAATTAATAACACACTTTGCACAATGAAAGCATGTAAGCTCATATAAAACTGAGGAGTAATGGTCCCTTTTATTTTAAATGGTCTTTATTAGCCTGCAGTTTTGACTCTCAAGAAAAAAAAAAAGGAGAGATGAACATTGTGGTTAAGAAAGTTCTATCTGTTTCCTATCTGTTCTTTATTTTCATTTCGCTTCATACCAACATAAAAGAAAAAAAAAGTATCCATCTTATTGCAAACTTTATAGTTGTAAAAGATATACTGGTAAAGAAAGGGCCCCAGTGAATTGTCTTCATTTTGTTTTGAAATTTTGGTTAAAAGTTTGACTGGCATGCTGAAATACACTTATTCCAAAAAGTTGCAGTACAAATGCTGGTTGCTACATGGGACAGTTATTCATTGCATGTAGTATGTATAAATTATGCAGATTATGCCACTTTTTAAAAATATTTTTCTTATATTCTGTGATTTCTAATGTGTACTACTTCTCGTTCCGATATACCTATGGTGACTATGAAGCTAAATACCATTTTGCTAGAAAACAGGGTCAGGAATTAGTTTTACTGAAGAACTAAGGAATCATTTGTTTCAAAATAGTTGCTATAAAAAAAGTACTGGGTAGGAAAGGTCCATATCTGTCACATTTCCTGATTATTTAGCTATTATATGGCATGGAAATGGCATAGAGTTTAACTTTCTTGAAAGAAAATTGATGGGTATCAAATTTGAACCACTGAGTAGCTTGTGTGGTAGAAGTGAGAGATACAAAGGTCTGAAATTACTCAAATATATCCCTTCTGAATACATTATTTCATATTTATTTAGTGTAAATTAAAAATATGTCATTCATTATGTATTCTCATGGAACTATAAATAAAAGTAATTCCACCTAATTCCTATTCACACCAAAGATAAAATTGTCTTCAGCTTAAGTGAAAACAGGATTTAGCACAAATACCTGACTGTAGGATCTGAATCTTCCTTTTCAGATATATAGTAGCAACACAAATAGAAGTATATTCTCCAACATGAATTCTGGTTCTAAAGTACATCTGTGTTATATAACTCCTAATAGAAATGTAGTTTGTAATGTTTTTATAGTGAACAACCTGAAATGCTCGAATATGGGTCTATAGACTATAAGGTAGAAAGGCAGGATGAGATTGGTCTCTGTTCTGGAAACCACAAACTGTTTGCTGTAAAAGCATTTAAAGAGTTAGGAGATGCCCAGTCCAGGCCCGAGCAGGATAAAGCTGACTGAATATGTTAACACAAGCATAAACCTTTCCCCGGGTTTATTCCGTCTCTCAATTTTCGCACAGTAAGTGAGCATTTCAACAGTTTCTGTGTAGCTGTAGGAAATATATTCAATATAGCAAGGGTAGGATAATACCAGGGAAAACACCGCAAGCCTGGATAAGGCGCTACTTTGCAGCTAGTTTTCCTTATTGCATGAGTGTGTTCTTGCACTTACCACTATGGCATACAATTTGTACTGTTTAGGGATAAACTGCTGAGATTGATTCCTAAACAAAACACATTTGTCTAGAGAGGATATAAAAAACCTCTTATGTGCCTCCTTTATGCATTTAGTGTTTTTACCCTTAAAAGAAGTAGTACTTTACTGATATTTGAGGAGGAATGAGAAAGACAGTTGTTCCCAAAAAAAGAAATTTATGCTGAAAAGTGTTCTAGAAACTTGGATAGGAAAAGTCAGTTGTTCCTGGATGGAAATGTTTCTCACTCTTAAATCTCTAGTTGAAGTTCATTTGACAAACCTATTATAAAATGAATAAATGTAGCTCTGCGTGATTTGTCCATTGTCAACATGTTAACACAATTTATTTGAAGGTAGATTGATGAAGGATGGCTGAAGGAGTTTACCCTCCTGAGTTAAAGAATAGAAAATCCTTTTTCCTTAGCATTTCTCTTTTTTTCTTAGAAGTTCACAAGAGTAGATATACAATTATCCTCGACTTGCTGATGCAAAGGAACAGAGCATTTAGTTTCTTGTCACTGTCTCTGAAATTCCTAAAGGTACAATTAGCATTTCATTTGACATAATGTTGAAAGGTTCATAGATTGATCTTCCCTAAAATGCAGCAAGAATTTTTTGAAATGCAAATTTTGACATTTATTAACTTTTATTCCAGATCTGTTTATAGACTGTAAAACTGTGCATACATTTAACTCAAAGAAGCTAAAAGGACAATGTTTAGGTGGATACTCTGTGTTATAATAAAAGTCTATTTTATTGTTTCAACAATGAAATTTTTATTATCAGAGATTTATGATATCAGCACAGCAGTTTTTACTGCATGATTCACAGTGTTTTTATAGATGTATATTCAACAAAACAAGGAGAGAAATTGTACTGCAGTGCTCTCTCTCAGGAGTGCATTTCCCCATTGAAATAATGTCAGCAGTTTTCCACCTTCAAAGCCCTATGTTTTCAAATCAATTAACAATTCTAATTGTGCTGGAACAGTTGTTCACTTAGCTTGGCAAATGGGACAGGAAACATTATTTCCTTTCTTTGCCTAAAATGAAGGCTTTAATCTTCTGAGCCATATTTAACATATAAAAAACACACATCTGAAAAGTTAGGCAGTTTGGAAACTCAACTTGATTGTAAATATTGTTTTTCTCAGTGTTCAAGCCGTGGTAGAAGAAAGGAGCAAAAGCACTACAGTTTCCCCTCTGGCTGCCAGCAAACCATCTTAGGATTCATTCTGAATGTTTCAGGTGAGATTTGTATCTATCTGGACAGCTGTAAGAGTTATTGCTTTTGTAAGATGGTAAAACAAACACTGGTTCTGACCAAACTAGTGATACCAGAATGCAGATCTGTATCATATTACACAGGACTGACATAAAGTAAGTAATACAACATGCCAGAGCCAAGACTTAGAGGCCAAATTTACATTCCATTTTATTTATACACATATATATTGTGTGCTTAAATAGAGGCATAGTAAAAGATATAATTGCTATGACTTCATGCAGAGACTGACATCCAACAGCTAAAATAAATGTGCTTGTTTCTTCTGCAAACCCCAAAGCCATTTACCAGAAGGGCAAAATAAAATTATCCCATTTTACGAGTGGTACAATTTTGTGGTACAATGTAGAATCATGCAACAAGCCCTTTTCAGGATTCAAGACAGTGCTTTATGCTGACCAAAATAAAAATCCTCTCGCAAAAAAAAAAAAAAAAAAAAAAAAAAAAAAAAAAAAAAAAAAAAAATTAAGAAAAAAGAAGAAAAAAAAAGAAGTACAAATATTATTTTAAGGCTATATTATATCTTTGCATAATGCACTTGCATTACTCAGAAGGTCACAAAATCAGCAATAAAGACATATTAAGGGAAGTACCAGTGCCAGATTACCTGTATGAAGGATCTGGTGAACATTAACATATGTACTCACCTCAATCCTAACCTTATGAAGAAATTTGCCAAGAATGTGTTAATACTCTGTACATTAAATTAAGGGATGGTTAGAGCACCATTTTTACCACAACTGTGGCCATGTCTTACTGCAATCGAAGCAGTCTTCATAAGCATAGCATCGTTGGAGATACTGTTTTTAATATTGTACTTATTCAGATCCATTCCAAGAAAGAGGTAAAACAAAGTTTTGACTTCCATGGTTGTTGTGGGGTTCTTTCCTTTTACTGTTTTACAGTCATTTAAGTGTTTTCAGCATTTATTTCTTTGCTTGTGTGGTGGTGCATTTAGACAGGACATCAAAGATAAAAAAAGCAACAAACTTTTAGGAGTTAATTAGAAATTCAGGGTCTAGAGTTCAACTTACTTGAGTACACAAAGACGACACACTTTTTCCCACCTCTTTGTTTAGCATTGACACAATTGGTCTGGCACCCTCATGAGTAAACTCCATATCTCACTGCTAAGATGGACAACACTTTCTTATTGCATAAATTTAATTTTTCACTGATGAGGAAAGTGTCTCATCTGCGAGAGGAATGGCATCTTAGAAAGATGTTTTCCCTGGTATAATTTTTAGGTTTCTGATTCAGAGCCTGAAACTTGACTCAAAACAGGATCAAAAGCTAGATGAAATTAATCAAAAACTATGGTCCTCTGAACTGGTGAAGAAAAGGCTACAAGAAGCAGGTGGGTAATGGTCTAGCTGTATCTAGCTGTCATTCATGAAATTGTAATAGTATTTAATTGCAACAGAATTTAGTTCTATTTGTCTGCTTCATCATCATACGTCTCTTTACCCCTCTTTGCAGAGCTTGGTATCAATTCCCTATTTTGTAAATGATGAATTAAGCTAGACATTATTCAGGTTATTCAGTCACAGTGACTAGCATCTAAATTCAAAAAAGCCTGCCTACCATCCCAGCCTGCCAAATCTTCACTTTTGTCTGTCCTCTCAGTGGTGATGTGTAGTCATAACACCTAAACTAGGTAATGATAGGGGACAACATTAATGTGATTTACTCAACGATTTTGTCTAAACTGATAACTGAGATTACAGAAGAATGCAGATAGGTGTGTGCCACTGCAAATGCATAGACATAGACATGTTTCACCCTGGGTGACTATGCCTTTAGAGCAGTACTGTTTCCAAGAATAGATTTAGGCACCTAATCTGAGACCCAGAAATTAGTAAAAAACAGCATTCTTGGAAATATTTGTTGCTCACTGGGCACCTTGATTTGTCACTTTCCAAGAACAGCAGGAGGCACACTAGGATGCCCTAGTTCTTGCCTAATATTCTTTTTTTAGGAAATTGAGCTTTTCTCTATTTAAGCTTCACTGGGGCTCCACGCAGTGGCTTTTCATACTGATTTCATTCCAGCACTATACAATTGCCTATAAAATACAAGGGAAATTTTTGTCTTTCTCCATGAAAAATAACAGGGGGGTGGGTTCGCATATCAAGTGGCTAGGACATCCACACAGGCAGTCCCTGTTCCATCACATCCTCCTGCAAGAAGGTTCTAGTCACTAGGACAGTAGCAGTTTATAAACACCTCCACTGAAAGTGAATGTTTAGAGCACTGATTTTAGAAGTTTTTCTTGTTCCTCCTTGCAAACATATTGCTGAGTTTTGCATTCAACAGTAATTGTCGTATTCCAAAATGACAGATATTTTTGGGGAACAGAACCTGGACTCACTAAGCAGCCAGCACCACCAGACTAAAAAGCAATATTCCCAGCTCGTTCTTCTTTCTGGCCCAACAAATCTCAAATTCACCCTGTCACAGTAAGGCATATCTTATAAACAGGTTAAAACGACAGTAATTTCTTCCAACATGTATTTAGCTTTCAAGACTGAAGTTTCTATGACAGAAATAGAAAAAAAGTTTGTGTCCTGAAAGCATATTTTTTCCCAATTTCTGTCAACCAGTGTAATACATTCTGTTATCCTTTTTTACAAATGTTGCTTTTTTCTTGCATAATTTCTGAGGGAAAGAAAACAATACTCCTTCCCCAGAGTAGTGGGGGGAGAATTCTCTAAATAAAAGATAGCAGCAGAGCAGACTTCAGCACTGAATCCTTGCTGTCCACACTGCTTAACTCTTAGTTGATACCCTTATGCTGACTGCAGGGTAAATGTCTCTATAGGAGACTAGTCTTAAGGAGTGTAAAATCTGTCAGTCAGATGGCCCTGTGGCAACAAGCCAGAGACTTGTTCCTGGTCCTTTTTTTATTTGCTGATATAGATACACCCCAGCTGGCTGCAGTGCTTCACTGTGAGAAGTAGGTTTGAGAAGACTGCTGTGTCTGTGGTTACACAGTTATATCTTTTCCTTTTAATTGGAAGTAAAAACATTATTAAATTCTTTGGGGAAAAAAATATGGAGAGGATTTGCTTCAAAAATACTTTTTGTTGTGTGGATTCTTAGGTGGCAAAGTGCCTTTCCAAAATCTTGGGCAGACATGTCAACTTAAAGAAGTCATGGGGCTTTAGCTAACCTGTGTCACTGATGTTACTCACTTAGCCAATCTTAACTGTTCTGGGCATTCCTCTTTGAGAGAGGAAAGTATCTCAGATACCTACTATGAAGTTACAAATTCTGTTCTAGGGACACTGCTAAAGTTAAGAACTATGATATGATATCTGCCTCTGTCCTTTACCACACTTCACCTTGTCATGGTTTGACCCTGAACAGAACTCCTTGACCTGGAAGCTGCAGCTCATGGAGAACCTTCCTCTCATTTGTGCTTCTGGAGAACAATGAGCAATTCACTTCTGCTGCGCTGCAAGGCTTATTCACTTTATGGTCAATTCTCAAATGTCTGTGAGAAGATTATCTGGGTTATGTATTATATGTGTCATGCTTTAAAAAAAAAAAAAAAAAAAAAAAAAAAGAAAAATCCTTTTCTGACCTCATTCCATGCTTATAGTCTGATTCTTAGAAGGTAAATATACTGAACAGAATGTGCAAGCATTTACAATATTGGGGGGTGGTGGCGTGCAGTTTATCTATAGTTAACTTTATTTGTCTATTTATTAACTTTATTTATCTATTTATTAACTTTACCTATATCTGTCACTGTTCTTGCAGACATGGCAGTATTTATACTTGAAATCTGCTGCTACAGAGTTGCAGAAGGTTTGGTATCTAAAGTACTGTGAACACCTACAACAATGTAAAAGTCATTGTGATTTGGGATGGTTTATTCTTGACCACTCTTTGCCCTCCCCACTGTGTAATTCATTCCTGCTATTCTCTTTTTTCCTATTCTTTGTACCTCTGAGCAATTGATTTCTTTTGATAGGAGCTTTGATTGATGCTGTCTTGGCTAGATATCAGCTTTTTGAATTTTATTTCAGTGCTTTATACTGTGGTGATTGTGTAACAATTGAATATTATAGGCGCCTGAGACAAGATTAAATAAATAAAATTAAGAGTTGTATGAAATGTTATCCTCCTTTGTTTTCCTTTGTATATTTTGGTTTATTTAGTGAACAGTTTACATTTTTCAAGTAATATTTTTAAAATATTTAGCATAATAATACTAATTTGGGGATTTCTATCCTGAACGTTTTTTGTTTTTATACAAAGTATTGTGTGACACTTATTCCAACTAAGTAGATTATTTTTCCTGTCATTTATTTCTTACAGTTCAGCATAACTTAGATACACTTCATAATAACAGGATGATAACGTGCTTATTGTTCTTATTTTAATCCTTCAGTTTTATCTTAAAATATGAAATTAGAGAAAGAACTGGTTTCCCCTTTGTTGCCAATGTTTATTAACAAAAAACCTTATCTAATGAAAATATTTCATCTTCTATTATGGAACTTTTAGACTTTTAATATCAGTTGAACAACTGCCTTTCTGGACCTAATATACAAATATGCAAGTGTCCTTAATACTCTGTTTAAAAAAAAACAAATATTCAGGGAAGTGACAGATGAGACTTAGTATAACCTGTCCACCTTTAATAAGATTTACTCTGTCAGAGGATATGCAATGGTTGCTGGGGTAATGATTACATTAGTTATTAGATTAGAACAGAAAATATTAAAACCCGCTGATTAGATAAATGTTTTTAAAACAGTTGAAACTAATATGTGTTCCTGTTAAATGAAGTAGAGTTAATGGTATGCTTATGACAAACATGAAAAATTTTTCTATTATTTTCTCTCTTTTGCCAAGTTATTAAAAAATGTAGTAATTTTCATGATTTAATATTCATATTGCACATCCTACAGGGCATTGGTGCAACAAAAATTATGTTTTATTAAAACATAAACATGCTTTCAGTGTCATATCTAGAAACAGAGACTTGAAATTCTGGCACCAAGGTCCATTACAACCCACCGTGTATGAAACTGTAACCACTACATAATATTTTAAATGAATTCCCTTGATTTTCCTTTTAAAAGTGCTCTGAATATCAACATAAAGGATTTTCATTTCACTCATTTTAATGGCTGGGAAAGTGAGAGAGAGTATTAGAGCAAAAATGTGCTATCTGTTGTACCAAGAGAAGTGTCCAAAGGCAGCAAGGATCTGGTTTCAATACCATGATATTTTCAGCAAGGGAACCTGTGTCCAAGAGCTCTACATTGAGTACAGCAGCATCTTCCAATATCCTTGATCCCTTCATTAGGCTTTTACAAGGATTTTTGCTGGACTTTGTTTTGGATGCAGACAACAATACAGTGTTTGTGAGAAATACTGGAATAAGTAGGGAATTTTTTCAGTTGAACAGTTTTGCTGATTTTTAATCCTACTATTTAACAAATATGTTCAGATATGTGTAGGGAATTTGGTCAGTAGCTTGTACTTAAAAAAAAGAAAATCAAACATTCACCAATCTTTTTGATTCCTCTCATTAATCATGCAAAATGTTGATCATGCAATTATGATATGTAAAGTTAAAATGTCAATAAAATAATAATACACAATTTCAGTACATTATTAAATAGACTGGGGACAAGAGCCATTCATGGTCTCTCAACAACTCTGCAGGGGACAGGAGTAAGTTTAAGGAGCAGGTGAAGGTTGGGGGACAAGAGAATTTGCCTGGAAGACCTTGGCATTGAACTGCTCTTTCCTGGATGACCTCCGTATAACGTATTGCTGATTTAGTCTGTGATCCAACATATAATTATATGCTTCCTGACTAAATTTCATAAATATATCTTGATTGCAAAGATTTCAAGATTAAGCTTCCTGAGGAATGGCTTTTTTACACAAACAGTGGAACCTTCATTACTCTTTTTAAATTCTTTCTTCATTTTTTAGATCTTCCAATGAACATAAACCATATAGCATTATAGAAAATTCAAAGAGTAAATTTTTAAAAATCTTAATGCATTATATTTTTCTCTACTTCTTTATTTGAGCACAATTGTGTACTACATTCCTCCATTATTGGGCACCAGTTTCCAGTTACTGCCAAAACATGTCTGGATATATCTATATCAATCTATATCTATATTTATATCTAGGACACATATAACCATTTACTACTGAATTATTGTGTATAACAGGAGTGCAGAAACTTTGCACCTGTCAGTTCTGGCTGATTTTCAAAATTGTGTGCGAGTGTCAGAAAAATGACCTGCCAGTCTGTGCTAGTGATTAAGGTCCCACACAAATTCTTCAGTGGTTTAAAAAGGGTGTTTATCCTTGAAGGGTTATTCTGTATGAGTCTGTCCATCTCATACCTAGCAAGTGAAATGTTTACTGTCTGAATTAGGGATAGAATGATAGCTCCAATGTCAGTAGCACAGTATCATCCATTTCGTGGCTAGTTTAAAGTCACATAGGATGAAATACTTGCCCTGTTGGACTTTGACATTGATCTTCTACCAAAATTATTTTTGTTGATTAGCTTTATCTACTGATAATCTATATTATAATAGCTTTTGGGGGGGAACAGCTGTTTACTGAGGCCTCAAAACACTTTTCCCAACACAATTTTAAATGCAAGAGACAAGCTCAGGCTGAGCATCCTAAATTCTCTGGGTCAGGGAGAGAGAGATGGGATCCACGGTCCCCTCGAGAGGGTAAGTCAGAGCACCTATATTAATCTCTTTTTTCAAGGTCTCTTCTGAAGCAACATATTTCTCTTCATGTTTGTTGAGCATGCAGCAAGCTTCAGAAGATTCCAGACTTCAGCTAAATGCTGAGGTTGGACCACAGAAACAGCAAACTCAGGCGGGGCACTTTGTCTGTGCATTGAGGGATGTCACATGGCAGGCAAAGATCCATCCTCAGAGAAGATATGAGCAGGTTCTTGCTGCAGCTTTAAAACAGGATTAGTTTATTTTTTCAGCTAGGGTTGAGGAAATTTTTGCAACCAGAGAGAGAGAGACCTGGAAAACCTAAATTAATGTTCGTTTCTTCTTAAACCCATATTTTTACTTGGCAGTCTGAGGGATGCCATGACACAGAGCTCCATGATACACCCAGAGTAACCGCTGGTGAGTCTGGTGAGGCCTCTTCTCCAATGGTATATTCAAGACATTAAAAAAAAGCATTCTGGTGTATGTATTTACATTAAAGAAAAACAGTCATACCAGTTACACAGAAACTAAATGCTCACTTAACCTGCTACTGATCTGACAAACAGTAAACAATGATAGTGCAAGAATCACTGCACATACTGAGGCCTGTTGAAGGAATTCAGTGCCCAGAGGCACTTAAAATCAGTACTCATTTAAAACATGTATCTCTGCAAATGTAACCTGTGAGCACCTGGGGAAGAACAACCCACCAGCACCTGCTGGAAAGCAGCTCTGCAGAGAAGGATCTGGCAGTCCTGGTGGACAGCAAGCTGTCCATGAGTCAGCAGAGCTCCCAAGGGGCCAAGAAGGATAACAGTATCCTAGGATGCATTAGGAAGAGCATTGCCAGCAGGTCAAGGGAGGTGATCCTGTCCTTCTAGTCAGCCCTGGTGAGGCACATCTGGAGTGCTGTGTCCAATTCCAGGCACCTCACTACAGAACAGACATGGAGCTCCTGAAGTGGATCCAGCAGAGGGCAACAGGGATGATTAAAGAACAGGAACATCTCTCTTACGAGGAAGGGCTGAGCAAGCTGGGTCAGGTCAGCCTTGGAAGGAGACAACAGAGAGGAGATCTCATCAATGTACACAAGTATCTGGAAGGAGGATGTCCAGAGGCTGGAGCCAGACTCTTTTTGGTGGTGCTGAGCAACAGGACAAGAAGACACCAGCAGACAGTGATGCACAAGAATTTTCACCTGAATATAAGGAAGAACTTCTTTACTGTGCAATCAACTGAGTCCTGGGTCAGATTGCCCAGAAAGGTCTTGGAGTCTCCTTCAATTAAGGTATTCAAGACCCATCTAGACACAATCCTATGCCACATGCTCTAGAATGGCCCTACTTGAGTAGGGAGGTTGAACGAGATGACCCACTGTGGTCCCTTCCAGCCTCAACCATTCTGTGATTCTGAGATTCCTCTGGATAAGTGAATGGTCCATCCCTTCAGCAGGACCTTGACTTTATTTAACCAGTTTAGAAATTTGAAAAATTAATTCCCTTGTGGGACCTGATCTAGAAAGTGTTGAATATTTTCTTCACGTAAGCACTAACTCCCATTTTCTGCTCAGGAGAGATTTGGGTGTTGTGGCTCCTTTTATTCCTTTTTCTTTTTCTTTTTTTTTTTTTTTTTTTTTTAATAGAAGGAAGAGAATTTCTTGGCCTTTCTTTCTGTTGAGAAGGACTGAGCTACAGGCCCATCAGGATATAAAATCAAGAGCTTATGAGCTGAAAGAAGTAATG
This sequence comes from Sitta carolinensis, assembly GCA_032173965.1. Classification (NCBI taxonomy): domain Eukaryota; kingdom Metazoa; phylum Chordata; class Aves; order Passeriformes; family Sittidae; genus Sitta; species Sitta carolinensis. The sequence goes on from CM063283.1 coordinate 36,877,541, forward strand.
GCTTGCTTTCTCTAAAACCTGTTGGCTGACATGGATTTTGTCAAATTATTATCTTTTGAGCTGCACATCTTTGTCAACATGCAGCTTGTTTCCTTGGGCTGTGCTCTGATTTCTAAAATCTGATATAGCTTCTACAGCTCTTGCTGTAGGGTTTTGTGGGAGAGAGTTTTGATCAGATTTATGTCGGCTTTTTTCCACGTGCTAAAATGATATAAAATAAAATCTTGTAAAAATCTGCTTTATAAAGCAAATTTAAGATGTTCCACCTGTAACATAGACTTAACCATGTTCTAAACACAAATAATAAAAATTATCTGAAGTCTCTGCTTACAAATTTCCTTTAGAAAACATTTACTCATTGTACCTGACTTGTTTTTCTATGTCACTGCAAAGACAAAGCAAATGCTGATTAAAGCAATTAAAAGTTTCCTTTGTTTGCACAAAGAGATGTATTCATATGCAGCTTTTTTCTTTGTAGACATCTTAATAAGCACTAGCAGATTGAAATAAAATCTGTCATCAGTTATATTTTTTCTCTTGGACTAACTGTCTACTTCACATACATATTAAGAAAGATTTGTTACCAAAGCTTCCTTATATGTTTTCTATTTGTTGTTGTAAAATAGTAACTGTTGAAATAACACTAGATCTATCAATCTGATAATATAATGCAATACATCTGACAGCCAAAGAGAGAGAAAAAAATGTAATGACTTATATAGTATTTGAGTAGTGTATTTTTTTGTTGTTGTTATGTTTTTCTTCAAAAACACAACTGTGCTGTTTGGGTGTCTGCCACCACAGAGGGATATAAAGCATTATTGTAGATGGAGGATTCAGCTTTAGCAGAATATAAATTAACTGCCGTGTAAATATAAACATCAATTAAGTTCTGTCACTTGTTAAATATTTATTTACTAAAATGATTTAAGCAGAAAAGCTTGTTGAGAGGAAAATTGTCTGTTTCTTTCTATATGCTGCTGGTACCTCTTAGGAACCTGCTTTGTTTCTATTGTTTCTTTATTTATAATCTCTTAAGTGTGGTTGCAGAGGTTGCTATTTCAAGCAGCTGAAAATTTAAGATGTATTTCTCACCAATGTTGAGCAGCATTGGGCATGTAACTCCCATTAATTCTAATGGGAATTAAGCAGATAAATACCTTATTGCATTGTGGATAAGTGGACTTCCATTTTTTAAGGTGACAGAGACTTCATCTTTTCGCAGCTGGGACATGATTGCCCATGGCAAGATCGGAGCAGTGCCCAGATACAGAGGGGGAGAATAAAACATCTGCAATGTATTTTTCTTTCTATTCTTATTATCTCATTGGAATAAACTTTCAGTAGCTTTCAAAAGATTGTTAGGCTTGCACAGACTCATAAGCAAACATTGTTAAGTTGAATGATCTTTTTCAGCTAGATGATGTATCTAGAGACATTTATGACTTTCAGTTGTTCCTCCTTTCTTCCTCATATTAAAAATATTATTCAAAAATGGGGAGGTTTTGACCTCTATTGTAAAACAATAACTATTTCAGAATAAAATCTCATGAAATAGAAGTTACAGAATGAGTCATTACCCTACTGGAATATCCATATCCTCATTTTTCTGTCCTGAATGAATGATTCTGTTTCCCTCATTTGCACTTTGTGTTACACTGGATTTATTTGTCTCAGGCAGGTGACAATTATTTCAATAAGAACCTAGATATTTTAAAGAAATGTCTATAAAAAAATCAGAAGAGAAACCTAGTCCTATTCTGGAAATATGGGTTGATTGGATGCAAATGAAATTTTTGGATTATGACTTCACATCAGGCTTAAAATACAGAATGTTTCCATCTGATATTTAAATATGAGAGAGATCAGATATAAAGACGTGAAAAGATATGACAAGTTCTAAATAAGCATTGAAATCTTAAACTTATATGTGCAGAAAAACAGCTCCTTGAAGCCAAAAAAAATTTAGAAACAGAAATAAAAGGTTTTTAAGACTTCAAGATCAGGCACATATTTACCCCTAGATTCTAACCATGCCAACACAAAACCAAACTAGTACGTACAAACCACCTAAAAGCCTTTAACCAGTCATTGTTAAAAGGCCCAAGAGCTAGGTGCATAACTGCCATAAATACTGATTCCCCTAAGTTCTTTTCACATTCCCATCTAAATTTTCAATAATGATAGCAATCAGACAAACCATTTCAAAATCCTAATCAAATGTCTTCTCAGAGCATTCATAAAATGAAATGCTGATGCAGCACATTCTATTTAATTGAGATACACTTAGACTAGGAAGTCCGTTTAATCAGGACGTCTCTCTGGGAACAATTTAAGTCCAATGATACTTAATGGCAATGACTACTGCTTAATGTGGATGGCAATTCTGCTTAATTGAGATTTCTTCCAGTGATGTAGTAGTTTACAGCTCTACACTTTTAAATAACTAAGACTAATTTTGTAATGGTTCATGTTTTCCTATATGTATTTTAAATAAATGTGATGAATTGAGTGGAATAACACTTGAAAAATGTTAGTCTCTGTAGCAAATCAGGCCTTACAGCATTAAAAATTCCAGGGCAGGCATGGCAAAGTAGGAGAGATGGTAGAAATGTGTAAACTGAAAACAGGCAGTGTTAGAGGAAAGGAGAAGATTGTCTTATGTTTTTTTCTCTGTATGAAGCATCTAAATAAAGTTTTTTTAGTGGAAGAAGGGTTCAGAATTCAGTTTTGAATGTAGATCGATGTCTTCTGTACACCTGAGTGTCAAAAGATGGGAAAACAAAAGAGGCATGTAAGTTAACAACAAGCAGCAAATATGGTGCATCCACTGTGTACATATCATGGAGGGCAGGAGGAGACATCTCTGAGGTGTCTTCATGGATGTTCCTGGCAAGGTCCTCACATGTATAAGGCATGCCACGAAATAAAGCAAGAAGCAACATGTTTTACATGGAGCTATTCAATGAAGATGAAGACCAGTGTATAACAGGACAATCAACCACTTGAAAAATGGATAAGGTAAAAAACCTTCAGGATGGATGTTAAAGGAAAAACAAGTACAAGGGAAAGGGGTCCAAATCCTGCTCAAGATTAGTCACATCTCTAACCCATGGAATCTTTGCATCACTGAAGTAAAGTGGATATTATGTGTCCCTCATGGGCACCTAATCTAGTGGCTGCATAGAATCGCTAATGAACAGTATATCTGATCCTCATGAAAGCCCCTTCCCCTACAGAGTATGTGCATGTGGAAAAGGTAGCTGAGATTATTATCATTTTACAAATGGCTGATAAGCATAACTGTTACTGCTTAACAGGACTACTGTGCATCTGTTTTCAGCACACAAAAGCTTTCTAGCCTTGGTGTATCCAGAGTGCAGCTAAGGATGTGAAACCCAAACATGAGTTTGTGGGAATTTGTTGGAGCAGCACAGCTTTAGGCTGCTTTTATAAAACAGGGAAGTTCAGTGCCATGATTTGGTGAAGAGACAGGCTATATTATGTGAAGGAAATCTTGGAAGAATATATTGTTGAAAGAGAGTTTCTCTTCTGGGGAACAATTAGATACCAACTTTGCAGGAAGAATTACTAATTATTAAAAAAGTACACTTTCTACAGTGGACCTGCCAAATGAAGAAACATTGCACAGCTATTACTGCTGACAAGCATGTTCATCAGCTTTAAATCTAACCTGCTTGAAATTCTCAAAACATTTGAGTAAATATTTTGCTTGTATGGCAGTAGGATTTTGTGGCTAAGGAAGTCATAGTGCTGCCACATTTCACCCACTGTCTGCATATAACTCTGAAAATGGAGCTTAGCTCTCACCTTCAGCACTCTGTCCCTTACCCTGTCCTATGACGAGACTGCACACCAAATTTAGTGTGCTTGCTTTAGTGTGCAGAGTAACAAAAAGACCTGCTACAGTCTTTAAAAAGTAAAAACACATTCATATTTTGACTAATATTGCACTTCCTTTCATGATTTCCTATGTGGCAGCTGCAGCAGAAACTCTTAGAGGTGAAATTTAAAATATGACAATCTGTCAAGACTACAAAAAATCCCGAATAATCTGTAGCAAATCAACGACTTCCATATCATCAGCAAAGGAAGGTGGTTCAGACTTGTTGAACTCTAGTTATTATAGGCTTGAACAACTCCCGATATAGAGGAAAGATATGCATGATTATGCAGGCAAGCACAAGTTAAGTAAAGCTGACTCCTGCTCACTGCAAATCTAATTGACAATTTTGTTGCCCTTCTCTGGCTATTTAAGAAGAGTGGTGAGGTCAATGGCAATGACATATCTCATGGTTGGAAAATGCCACCCACTTGGTTTCTTTTTACAAGGCATTGATTTCAAACTTCTGAGCTCAGCTTTGTTAAAAGGAAAGAAGAATTTTAAAAAGCCTTGTGGAGTGAATTTTCTGCTTCTGAAAGGTGACTAGCTGGCAACTGCAGAGACTATATTACTCTGTTTTCACAGAGGAGATGCTGCACCTTTGCATTCCTTCTTTCAACATTACACAGACAGTCTGCTTCCTCCTGTTTTCATATGTACTTCAAACTTGAGCTTGTAGGGTCATTCCTGGGATCAAAGTTTCTATGCCTTAGACTAAGTCTGGATACTTATTAAAAAGCCTCAAATTAATGACATTTTCCAATATTGTTATTTTTAATGTTGTTCATTTTAAAGAAATAAGAATATAGCTTTCTTGTTGTGACCATCTCAACAAAAATTAAGCAGAATAGAAAAAATTTCAATTTTACTCCATGCCCTGATACTGGATTCAGACAACATTCAAGTACTTCAAAAACTTAATGATTAAAACCTGATTTTTTAACACTGGCTATTTGCAAACTTATAGTGTACTAGTGGTCTTCAAAGAGCACTAGAGAGTTTATGAGAAGTGGTGAGAAACTCCTCAAATTATATATGTGGCGTATTTCTCCTCGAAATATATGTTTTACAAACACTTAATTATGTAGAACTCTTTCACTGAAACTGGATTTAGCTCCCACCTGTAACCTGTAAATATACTTGTATTTAGGTGTGCAAAAATACATGATTATGTGTAAGTTAAATGTCTGCCAAAGCAATTAGTAGAATTTTGAAAGTGGCCAAAAGCAAATGTTGACAAAACATTAGTGTCTAGTACTATTTAAGATGTCTCAGACTATTTGAGACAGTCTCATGTGATGCTATACAAGGCAAAGAACCTATGGCAAACACACTTTCTTGGAGTTTCAGACACTGGGTGGAGAGGTCAAGTAATTTCAAATGGTACTAGTTATCTCTAGTTTGGTACAGAATTGAGCTATTTTGAGATCTCTTTGAGTAGCTCTCCATTGTCTACAAGAAAAAAAAAATCAGACATCTCTTAAATAATGACACCTACATTTAGACAAATAAATTCAAATGTACTTCATCTGAAAATCATCCAGTCATAATCTACAAGATGTTTAGAACCGTTTCTGGTCACAGCTAGCAAATATGCTTCCTTGCACTAGATATAATGAAATGTGAGAGGAGTAACACAGCCTCTCATGATAGTTCCCTGGCCATGGCCTAAAGTAAGATTTCCATCTCACCTAAGGACTCACGAAAGTGAAACTTACGCCATTGTTTGCCCTCTGCATCACACTGAGTAATCCCATACTCCATCTACAGTCAGTGAAGGTGCTACAGTTAGTGCAAGAAATTATTCTTTTTGTAGAAGCATTGAAGACCTGTCTGCTTCTCCCCATCCTATGACAAATTTAGACAATTAGTTGTAGCACCTTTGCCTAATACCTTATGATTGATACCTGGACTTCAGTAAGGCCTTTGATAGTCTCCCACTAAAGCCTCACAGACAAGCTGTTAATGTATGGTCTGCATCAGCAGTGAGGTGAGTTCAGTTGAAAACTGAGTGAACCAAGCTTGGAGGGGGGTGATCAGAGGCACAAGCCTAGTTGGTGGCCAGTAACTAGCAGCATATGCCAGGAATCAATGTCAGTTCCAGACTTGTTCAACATCACCATCATTAATGTTCTGGATGAGAATGTACCTTCAGCAAATTTCAGATGACCCAGAACTGAGAGGAGCAGCTATTACACAAGAGAGCTGCACTGCCATCCAGAGGGACCTCAGCAGAGTGGTGGAATGGGCAGGACAGGAACCTTGCAAAAGTTCAGCAAGGAGAAGTGCAAAGCCCTGCATCTGGGGAGAAATAACCCCATGCCACAGTGCATGCTGGGAGCCATCCAACTGGAAAGCAGCTAAGCAGAAAAGAACCAGGGGCTCCTACTGGGCACCAGGTTCACATGAACTAGCAGTATGCCCTTGGTGCAAAGAAGGTGGATGACATCTTGGGCTGTATTAGGTTAAGAATTCCCAGCAAGCTGAGTGAGGCCATCCTTTCCCTCTACTCAGCACTGGTGAGGCCACACCTGGGTGCTGTGTCTATCTCTGAGCTCCTCAGTACAAGAGAAACATGGAGACAGTCTAGTGAAGGTGCACTTAGATGGAGCATCTCATCTATGAGGAAAGGGTTAGAGAGCTGAGGCTGTTTAGCCTGAAGCAGAGAGGGCTCAGCAGGGATCTTACCAATGTGTATAAATACCTGAAAGAGGTATAAAGAGGGAGGACCCAGCCTCTTTGCAGTGGTGTACAGTGGCACCTCTTGACAAGAGATAACGAGCACAAACTGAAACACGGGAGGTTCTATCTGAACACTGGGAAATGTTTTTTACTTGCAGAGTGACTGAGCCTTGGCACAGGCTGTCCAGAGAGGTTGTGGAGTCTCTGTCTTTAGAGATACTCAAAGGGTCTCTGCACATAGCTCTGGGTAACTGGCTCTAGGTGTCCCTGCTTGAGCAGAGGGTTTGGATAGTGACCTTCAGAGAAACCTTCCAACCTTAACTATTCTGTAGTCCTTTGAATAGAGCATTCATCAAAAATGTGAACAACTTGGATTCAAGCCTTCCTCTCTGATTTCAAATAAGGAAATTGGATCTTCCAGATGTGAATAAACTCCTATCTAGGCAAGACTTTGAGGTTCTGTATTTCAGGGTTACAAAGCCTTGTATATGCTCTAAATACCATGGCCAAGGTTTTAGGGAGATACACACAGGTCTTTTAACAGTGCACTATTCCTTGTTGAATCACACCTCTTTACTCTGTGCCTTTTGAAGCATGGAGGTGCTAATAAATTTATATTAATAAACACACTCGCAAGATTTCCTATATAAAGTGCTTCACTTCTTGTATTGAATAAAGGGAAGGTGTTTATCTGCACTGCCATGGGGAAAGGACTGTGACTCAAGTTTGCAATCATTCCCTTGAATGTGCATTCTTTTTTGTTGTGCTTTTTTTAGAGCTTAAACCAGCCTTCCCAGCTCACTACCAGAAAAGTACTGAGAAGACAAATTTCCAAATCACTCCATCCTGTCCCTGTAATTGAGGGCAAATGAAAAAGCAGGACTTCTGAAGTGTCTTAAGTAACTACCCAGGCAAGATAAAAAGGAACTCTGCCCATTTTATTCATGGTGTACTTCCACTGCATGCAAAATATCTCTTTATTTTAACATTATAAAGAAAGCAACAAATGACAGATAAGGTTTCATTTTGATTCTTAACTCCAGTGAAAATGGTCTCCTGTGGGTACTGGGCAAATTAGCAAACATTTAATTGAAACACAGCTCAAAATGTAGATGTGCCCATAAGCACCTAGGAAAATTTAGGTGCCTCCAGGGTTCTGTGCCAGGTGAGAAGGAATTATAACATAGAATAATAGAATGCTTGTATTTGCAGTTCTGCCAACTCTTCTTGCACTTAAAATGCTGGCCCTGAGGTCATATGAATGTGCTCAGATTTCATTTTAAACAGAAAAATGAAGTTTCTGGAATTGAACAGGAACTTGAAAAAAAGAATTTTAAAGACATAAACCAAAGCAAAAAGAGAGATAGAATTAATTTTTGTATGCATGTGTATATATATCTATATATATATATATACATACATATATATATACATACATATATACATATATATATATACACACACACACATAGCTAAAACTTATTCCATCTTATTAAGTTGGTCCTTGTTTTCTTAAGGGCCTTTTCACATGACCATTTACAGCATGGGCTGGTAAAACTGTGTCTATCAATCTTTTTGGTAGACATATATATATTTTTTCCTTTCTCCTCAGGAATGAACTGCAACCCATACAATAATTAAATGTTACCTTAAGAAAACGGTGAAAATAGCTCTCCAAATTGCATTTCCCTTGTGCAATAGACAGATGTGTGTTTGGTTTTACTGATGTGAGCATCAAAAACTACAGGACTGCCGGTACTATAAGAAGCTTGTTCAAACTTTCATCACTGGAGTCACTCAGAATCTCATCTAACTTCAGCAAATAAAACCTAGGCTGTGCATTTACTAAAATAAAAAAATATATAGTCTACACACATTATTTTATTGTTTAAATGGTTCTCATTCATGTTTCATTTCAATAATATTTCCCCAGCTTGTAAAGCTTATGTTACATTGAGCTCCTCTTTAAATTCACAATGCATAAAACTGCCAGGTGGCCTAATAACAGAGTGCATTAACAGATTGAACTATAAATCAGATGGTTGTGTTCACATACTGTAAAAACACCACCATTTTCTTTCGGATCTGAGTTTGTACACAGATTCCTCAGAGAATACGATTGCTCTCAAATATTAAAAAAGCCGATATAGCTCAATTTTAACATCAAGATTGATTTTATATTTCAAATACAAAATTGTTCTCTTCAATCCTACAAGAAAATGTACACAAAATATGATCTAGTTTTGGAATAAGAAGGAAAGGAGAGGGAGTTTGAATGTTTTCACTGATGCCAGAGTAAGAATGTGACTCTAAACTGAAAGTACACCTTGAAGCCCTTGTTACCACTGAAAAATATATGACCTAGAAGAACTGAACCTCTCTAAAAAGTGGCAACAACAATCATAGGTTAAAAATATTCTGCTGAGGGATGGTTAATATTTTCCCATTAATGCATTGACTGGCTTCTTAAAGTAACATTTTCAGTGAGTTTCATTTTTGTTTCCCTTAGTAAAACAAAGCAAATTTATTTCCATGAGACTGGAAGCACCAAATAAATTTCAAAGGGGTATGATTTAATTTTAGATGCCTATAAGAATTACAAGAGGCCAGTATTTGTATATGTGTTTATATATATATATATATATAAAAAATGCACACCTATGCATAAAAAAATTCACAGCAGAAATTATATTTTTCTGATTATTTTTTTTTCCAGGAGACACAAAGTAACAATGAAATGCAGCAGTTGAAGTTCATACCATCATAAGACAATTCACGTTTCAGGGGAATTCAGGAGGTCATTTATTCTCCAATCTTCTACCCAAAACAGGGTCAGCTGTGATGAGGTTAGACTGGGTCAATCTCAGGTCTTGTTGGAGGGGCTTTTTTATCTCAAAACAATGATCACACCATCTATTTTTCAGCATCCACTATTATAATTGGTACATTTATGGCTAAGAGTACTAAATAATATTGTTTCAGTCATTAACTTCTGAGTAAGATTGCAGAATTTTATCTTAAGGAGCTTGCAATCTAAGAAAAACATGTATATAGAAATAGCAATGAATATATGGTTATCATTTATGGGCCAAGCCATGCTAGTTACCTCTTTCGGAAGGAAGTATTTAGGAAAATAAAGCAATCACCATCTCATTCAATATGAGAAAATGATTTTCAGCAAGTGAGTGAAAACTATAAATCTATACCCTAAAGGCACCCATCAAGCAGAAATTTGTCAGAAGTAGGGCACCAGAAAATAAATAATGACTATTCAGACAGTGGCGGAACAGAATAGCAGCTCAGAATGTTAAGATATTGTCTGAATTTTATCTTCGTGTACAGTGATATATCTTTGTATGTGCCTACATACACAGGAAACACTGCATGAGCAAATGTAAAAAAAAATTAACAATGCTGGTATGGCTCTTATAAAACCAGCTTTTATAATTTTCTAATGTTTAGGGGCATTGTGTCTAATCTCTGGTCCAAAAACCATGGATTTTTTTTATTTTAAATTTTAATAACACCCAAATTGCTTAAACAAAGTATCATGATTTAAAGTGTTAAATAGGTCAAGTAATAAGTCTTTCAATGTTACCTAGAAAGTCTAAGGTTTCTTATTGGGCTTAAAAGAGAATGGAATGTAAAATAAAGAAAAATTTTAGGCAGTAAATTTTTTGGACATAGATGACCAGTTTGGTCCTCACAATCCTGAAATACTACCTCAACTTATTTGTCCCATGAGAATATTTGCATCCCTCCAACATTTTTTCACAAGGTAAAAATGTGCATCACATTGCTAAAGGTAGAATCAAACCCCAAAATTAACAGCATAAAAGTACAACATTAAAGGTGCTCTTACTGGTGCAGATTTTTATAGACAAGAGGAAGTTTATGTCTGTTCATCCTGTGAAAGTAGATAAGAAATCAAGAATGGGATTCACCTAACTCTTCCCTAGACATTTAAAAAATATCTTCTTAAAATACAGCTACAAAATCACATAACTTAGCTTCCTAGTTCATTCTTGAGTATCAGTTCCCTAGTCTATTTATTGCTTCACTACTAGACTGTTTGATTTGGTTTCTTTGTTCTCCCCGAAATAAAACAGGCTTGGTTTTGTTGATAGTTTGTGCCAGTATTCATTCCCAAAGACAGAATAGGCAAAACTGAGCCAGCCTTCCCTCTCTCTGCCATATACAAGCTCCAAAACTCTTTCTCAAACGCTGCTTCACATCCTCCAGAACGGCCTCAGGGTATGAAATAGTTACCCTCAATTTTGTGTTATAAACACATCATAGTAACCTGCAACACAAGTTTCACATAATTTCAAACTCTTTGAAATAGATGAAACAAAAATACAAGAGTAATGTTCTAGTTTCATGGGGGAAATAGACAGGGAGAGGGGTCACCTGTTACAGAGTGCATTGTGGATAGAAACCAGCTGCTTCAAGTGAGTCTACCCATGGGCAATGTGAAAGTGAACTTCCTGAATGTGAACGACTGAATACAATCACTAACTGAGTTCTCAGGAACAGTCATGGATGTTGTTAGGGCTACATATAGCACTGGCCTAAGTTACTAATTCTGACTTCCATTACTCTCCATGGACTGTAAACTGATCGGTTTAGACTTAAGCAATTAAACTGTAAATGCCTAAGACAAATGAGGTAAATCCCATCATCAGGGTGTATGATGACAATACAAGGAGTTGAGAATACAAAAAACTTTGGGAAATCAAAACAGGTGTTGAAGATGAGAAGAATTACATAATTAGTAAAAAGTTTAGAAATGGCTTAGAAGCAACAGATGGTGAATAAGAGATGCAGACAAACACAAAATTGCCGACTTGGGGACTGTTCTTGCAACAAGCCATTGATTTACATTCTCAAAAACCCAGAAGATTTATTTAATTTAGAAGTTCATCCTATTCTGGTCTCTAGTATCTTCCTCCATCTACTTAAAGGCATTTTTCTACAAACATTACATTTTAAAGAAGTATTTCAAAATCCACTGCGTTGGTTGAGCTCAGGCTGGGGAAGGGACTCTGTTGCTCACCACACTTCATTCTTCTGAGAAAGAAAATTATTAGGAAACTGAGGTGAGTGTCTATACTTTGGATAGACTAATGGAACACACAAATGCAGAGACACTGTCATGAAAAGAATATAAATTTGGTTTTGCCCCAAAGATCCTGGCTTAAGAGGAGACACCAGCAATCTCACTAAGTGATCATAATACAACCACCAAACTGGGAAGTTGAGTAATTGTTTGTACAGCTACCCCATAGATTCACACCTGCCTGCCAAAACATTGCAATTTAAAAGCTTTTACTCTCACAAGGTCAATTGTGGTTAGTTCTCTTGTTGGGACCCTGGAGCATGGGTTGGAACAGCACAAATGAGTCAGGCCTGTAATATGCAGACTTCAGCTCTTTACCATCTGACTGTGCTCTGTTGTAGTCTCTGCTTTGATTTTTAAACAGAGAACACTCCCACATATAGAAGAAATTCAGGTAAAGAACTCCTAACATTAGAAGTGCACAATAAAATAAATACACGATAACCTCAGAATGGTGATAAGGAGTTACTCCCCTCCCTGTTAAAACAGCTTTTTTCCTATTCTTATGACGTCTCACACATCTGTAGTTTTTCTTTTTAATATAGGAAAAAATTAAGGTTAAAAGGTGTCTTAAAACATACAACAGCAGATATTTATAGTTACAAGTGTTGTAAAGTGATGCCCCTCAGCAATACACAATATGAAATTTAAATAATCATGATCATAAGAAAGCTTAGAACAAGGAAGCACAAAGGAATGACGTTGAGCTAATGACTGCAATTTGCCACTGCTCAAGCCTTTGTAGGATTTATTTCTTCATTTCAATTTGCATTTCCACAGTAACAAAAAGTATTCATCTCAGCACATATACCTCAGGAAATTATTTTAAAATCCAGTTAATCTGTCTACTCAACCAGCATCCTGAGCATATGCTATTGGATAATTGTGAAACTCAAACAGTTTTCATTCTCTGATGCTACTCAGTTCTAATCTCTTCCTCTTGGTGCCCAGAAGTCCTTGACCTTTTCTTTTTTTAAAACAGCTAGCACTAGAACACACAAAATTTAGAAAATACCAGTCACAACGGGCATGCTGAGTTTGTTGTCCCTGAAAACAGATAAAATGTCCATGCAAAAATTAGACAATCTAACAATGACACAAGCTGGGTGTCCACCCCCTCCCATTTCCAGAGTTGTGAGGCCAGGTGCCTTTCTCCATGTTTAACACTGCGGCACCCAAGGCACACAGATTAATGATTCAACCATAAAGCTTGCTGAGGTGGTTGCCCAAACATATTTTTGTTTCTTTTGCTTATTGTTTTCAGCTAATGAGTTCTTGATATCAAACATTCAATGCAAGTATTTTTTCAGCTTCATTTGATTTCTTACTATGTCCCACTCCTATGTCAATAGTGCTTTTGGAGAGAATATTTTGAATGCTCTGCACAGTAAGATTCTTACTGTTGATGTCTTGATAGAAATTGGGATATTGATGCCAAATGGTGGGTATTGATCTAAATTTGTTTCTTGCCTGTACAAAGTCAAAAAGGAAGTAGACTGATTTTAGCTGCTAGTGTTGTGTTGTGCTGTACTGTTCTGGGCTGGAATGACTTCTTATTGCTGAACCACTGAAAAAATTATCTAGAGCTTACAATGGATATTTTTTTGATTTTCATTATTTGCTCTCAAGGAACAATACATATTTTTCTGTGGTTGCATGGAGACATAGCTTATAAAAAACTCAGAAGAAGACAGGAAGAACAGGGATTTCAGTAAAAGGATCTGTGAGGGTATGAAGTTTTATTTACTCTCTAGATATGCAAAGATCTATGCACCCACAGCAAATTATGGCAGTGAGAGCTGAAGAAGACTTTTTGTACCACCATCAACCAGAAGCAATCAAAGTCAACGGGATGCAAGACATGGCTCTAAATATATGAGTAAAGGTTAATACAGAAAATAAGTGTCACAAATGTATAGAACAATTCAGCAGACCCCATCTGACCTAGTCACCTATTTCTATGATTTTATGCAGAAACAACATAGTCAAGTCTTGATAAGCATAAAGAAGGAAAAAAAAAAAAAAAGTTTTGAAGAGGTAACAAAATCAGAAAGCCTATTTTGTACAGTCTACTGGATCATACAACATTCCTGAACAAACTTTTAAGCCAACCCTAGAGCTTGTGCCTCTGTTTATAATGAAAGAGTTACAAGATATATACACAGAGATGAAGAAAGCTGACAGGAGAAATACAACTGGATTTTCTAGGAAGCAGCAAAACAAAAGAAACATAGACAGTGAAAGGAGAGAAGCAAAGAATTATGGAGAGACAAGCATCAGCAGATAAGAATCTAACAAGAGAAAAGAAACTTAGATATTAGTAGTGCTAACACATTAAAATCAACACGTAGGGGAAAGAGCAATATCAACATTCTACTAAAACTGGCATGACTGAGACCAGAAATGGTCCCTTTCAGTCAGAGGCTAGGGAATTTTTAGGCCAGTGGTGGAAATAGCATGCTGTAAATGTCAGATATTAAATATATCAAAATATGGAAGCTTTGCTTAGGGGAGAAGTGGAAGAATGTATAAAAAACTTTGAAAGTCACAAGCCTGTAGAAACAGAAAGAAACAAGTACCAAAATTGCATAGATAGCATCTACTGTAGACTTATTTAGTAAATTATGCAATAACGACTATTCACAAAGACATATGGACAGTAATCTGTTATGATCCCAAATTCCAGAAAAAAGAACCTATCAAACCATCACCCCACCTACCTAGTTAGTCATTGAAAGAAATGTTATTACATAACCGATTGAACAATCTGCCATCTCTGCAGGAAATACTACTAGCAGAATAAAAGAAATAAAAGTTTTCAAAAGTGGGCAATGTGCTACTGAAGAGATTTTCATTCTGGAATGTCATTTTATGTTCCTCCATTTTTTCCCTTAGTGGCCTCCTGTTTAGTTTTTTGGGGGTGGTACATATGTTACGAACTCTTTGAGAGAAGAGAGTATAAAGAGAACTAAGTATGAACACCTGTAATAAAGGGGTGTATTCTGGTTTCCAGTAAACAGTGAGAAATTAGCAAATTTAGTCAACAGATTAATTTGAAATAATGTCTAAAATATGAGATCCAGTTTCCACATAGTTTCTCTCCTTTGATCATGACAGGTGACCAAGGCAGACATAACACATTTAGATCTTAAATGCCTAAATTAGAAAGATAAAACCCACTCAGGTCCCTGATTTATAATTTTTTAGCACTAACAGTGCAGTTCTGATGTGTTCTTAGGCCTTCTGGGCCTCATGCAATACACCTAACTGAACAGAATTCAACAGGCCAGCAGATCAATGGCAAGGTCAAAGCAATGAATTAGGAAAGCACTGTTCGCCACAGACTTTTGAAAGGCCAGGTGGGAAGAAAAGGAAGCAGTTGACAGATAAAAAGAAAATCATGGATTCATCTCCTCTATGTCTTTTTACCTCTGGGTAAGACCCTTACAGTAGTCATTATTGAAATTTGTCTTTTATTCTGCCAGTTTGAACTTATCAGAGAGTACAATGGCATAATTCTCTGTAGATTTCACTTGGACTCTGAAAAAAAAAACAAAACAGCTATTGTTTTATGTCAGATTGGCTCTTTCTGGGCAAAGAAGTCCTTTTGAATTACATTAAGATAGTATGTGCTGTCTGATGCTTCTTTTCAATATCTGGTAGGATTAGACTCTGACATTTGTAGTGATTAATCTCAAACAGATGAGAAGCTGGCACAGGTGGCTTTCTGCACCATTGACAGGCAACTTAAGGTTCTTGGTTTTAAATGGTTTGGGCTTTTTTCACATGTATATTTTGGGACTGTCTTCATTATTTTTGAAAGGAACATTTTCTTCAGTATCCACTGAGTTATCTATATTTTGTTTACCCAGTTTTTTTTGTTCACATAATTTTTCTATATGTTGATCTATTAATAGTGGAATCTGCAGTATTCTGCATGAAGCCTGCTTTTTCTGTAGAAACAGAGATTTTAGACTATTATCAAAATGCCAAAATAATGCTATAAATACGACTCATTGCATAATCTTTGACCCTGTGGAGATTTATAAGAATCCTGTATCACTGCTTTAGCACACTGTCTTTCAAAAAGGATGATACTAAATTGAATATTCTGACTATTTTGAGACTGGTGTTGCACAAGAGATCACGTCACAGTGGTGCGATTGTTAATGCCTTTCTTTATCTCTAATAAACTCTGTTGTGACCGTTAATGAATTGGCTCTAATGCAGATGCTATGAGAGATTGCTGAATGCATGTTATTAACTATTGTGACTTGCACTGTATCATGTCAACCTAAGTATTTTTTCCTTTCAAAAGCACTACAGGTTACAAACAAAATACAGTCCCTCTTTAAAAGGTCAGCACAGTGGAAAGTCACTGGAGTCAGACTGGAATAACTGCACAAGCCAACCTGTCTGAACTTGTTTTGTCTGAATGGTAATCAAATCTCTATCTTCATATAAACTTTTGTGCTTGCTTAGCCTTGTTTTAAAAACAACACCTTCTAGCAGTTGGGATCAAATCCAACTTTACACAATTTTAAGATGAACTATATAAATATTCCTTAGTATGAAGATGAAAAGTAGAATTACTCTTCTAACAGTGAACGTATGTATCCCAAAATATTGCTCAATAACATAACCACAACAGCCATTATTTTAATTAAAAATACCTTCTAATCACTATGTGTTTTGGAATAAGGAAAGAAAATCTTTGCCACAAATACACATGAATGCGCAGAGTAACAGCTATCTTCAGGAAGAAGACCATGATGCTGTTCTTGCTGGTTTTTCATGAGCTTTAACATGTAAAAAGCATTGTATGTTGGTATAGGAAAAAAAGGAGCAAAATTTTATCTTCAATTTTTTTTTTTTTTTTTTTATAATTGCAAGATCTAATGTTATTAAAAATAGCCTTCATTTCAACTAAAAGCTTGGGTTATAGATCAGGGCCTTACAATAAATCAGTCTGAGTGGGTCAGGTTAGGTATCTAAAACTTCAAATTGTTTCTCACACTAAAAACAGTGTTAGAACAATCTGAGATATTACTATTGTATTGGAAATGTTCAGATGTTAAGGATTCAGCTTGAGATTTACCTCAGCTATAACCTAGGCTATAACCAAGTCTTCTCTCTTAACACAGAACATGATGAAAACCAGATTATTTCTCCTTATGTACACTGTATGATGAGATGTTCAGAAATGAAAGTGTGAAAATCACCTTTCTCCAATAAACCTCATATAAATTAGAAGTTAGTTTTTAAAACACTGTGTAGAGTGCATCAGAGGGAAGGGTAGCTGAAACAGGAAAGAAAAGCAACCTTTAAGTGTCTTTTCTTTCATGTTAATAATATCGAACTTAGTGAGTTCTTTTCAATGTTTTACTTGCAGAGCAAATATTTTCTCTTTCAGTTATTGAACTCATGGTGTGATGTCAGCTAACAGCACCTTCAATTTCTTTAACTAATGAATAAAGATCACCAGAAAAGTGATGAACTACTACAAAGTTTTAAAGGAAGGTGAAACAAATGAGTTTTTACATATAATTCAGGGATTATTTTCTGGATTCTTTTGAAGACGAGTAACATGGGTTTGATTATGGTAGATGCCAACATATAGAGACAGACATGTATATGCCTAAGAAAGATTCCATGCTATTTTAGTGACACAATGTGGTAAAATTCAGCTGATCTGTCTGGAGAATACTTGCAACCTGGTAACTACACAGAAAATGAAAATGTTCAGAGAACCCGGCTTATGTTTCATTTTTGTTACTTTAACAATTATCAACAACAACTCAGAGGGAAATTTAAAGTGCTACTGAATTTATCACTAACCTGGCATTTACAGTTTCAGCAGCACTCTGTTGTGTGTTTTCCTTCCTGGTAAGGATCTAAATACAGTTATTGACAGACTTGACAACTTTAACCGTGATAAAGTTTCACAGAGATCCATCTACACTGGTTTAGGAACCCAATAGTAGCTTAAGCCCCAGTAGCCTAGCTGCTACCTTACAGTTTCCTTGTGGAAGCCAAAACAAGGATATTGAAAAAAAAATTAAAGTGAAATAATCATCCACTAAGGGTGATATCAAGTGTTGTTGATTCAACTTGTCACATACTCCAGGGCTGGAATGGTCACCTATTTATTTGCTCTCAGCTATTTATATGCCTCCCTGCAGATTAAAAAAATGATCAAGGGGATTAGTAAATTGTAAATTTGCAGAATTGTTAGGGATGGATTAGGAGAGGTGTCATTATAAATTGGCATTTGTGGGGTCCTTGCCTTTAAATTCATGGCTATTCTAGAATTATATTTTAAGTGTCATTGCCTCTGTTGACACTGAAGAGCAGTAGATTTTTATTGTTCCCAATGTTTAGGTGTCTGCTTCAGAGCGCTACAGAGGCACTGCTGATGTCATGGTCCCTGCAAAGTAGTTTTAGCATTGCTTTGTGTGAAATATTGTCAAAGGCTACAAAGGAAACACTGCCTCACTTAGCCTGCTGCAGTTCTATAAAGGACTCCTAAAACTGGGATTCACCAAGTCTGTATATTTGAATATATCTTGACATTTTCTATGATCTGGCAAATCTTTCTGGTTTAGAATTGGTTAAATTTAGTATGTGCTAACTATTAAGTTAAAAAAAAAAAAAAAAAAAAAAAAGCGCCTATTAAATTTGAATACCTTCTTTTCTTTTCTTTCTTTTCTTTTCTTTTCTTTTCTTTTCTTTTCTTTTCTTTTCTTTTCTTTTCTTTTCTTTTCTTTTCTTTTCTTTTCTTTTCTTTTCTTTTCTTTCTTTTCTTTTCCTTACTTTCCTGTTAATCATTGTTTCACAAATCTTTGAAATTTTTTTGTGTGTGATGCACTGTCATTTGGTCTTGGTATACGTAAGAGGAACATATCTAATGCCAAAAGAGATCTATTTAAGTGATGATTAATCATTAATGCATGATATCAAATAACTTTTTTCAATGTTATATGTCCTAATGTAATCTCTTCCAGATATATCCTAGTTTTATCTCTCATTGATTCAAAAGGAATTCATCTAGTTCTATAAATCACAGCTCATGCTCTTCATATGCTGTTCATACTAGAAATAACATGGCATAAAGTCCTCTACTTATTCCCATTGATTAATTTTTCAACCATTTATCAAATGGTTTGTTGCAGGGGTTCTCCTGCCAAGGTCACTTGTTGCTGTTTTGGACTTTCTTGAGTAAAACAGGCATTTATTTTTAAAATGCAGATAAGGTCCTTGGTTAATATTAATTTCATCACAGAGGTTATGTATATTTACAGAAAAGGAAGTTTTTCCAGATGGTTGCAGTAATGAGAATATGTCTAGGAAAAACAAAGAGTAAATTAGCAAAACTGAAATCCAAGAAACAAGAGCCTGCAACTGGACAAAATAAGGATAAATATTAAATACTTTTAAGAAAACACTTATGAATCTAAACATTAGCATTAAATGATTTTTTATGGATTGATGTCACAATGCTGAAATTTGACATACTCCTTGTATAAAATAATTATATCTTAAAAATGGACCTTTTCCGGTTGAAATAGCCTGTATAAAGTCTACAGATTCAGGATTACACTTTACATAATAGCCATTTTGTAGCCTTCAGCTAACTTCTTCAAAATGTTTCTAGAAAACACAGACAGCTAGGTGAGATCCCAGGCTAGAAAGACAGAGTAACACTACTGATAGAATTCAAAGAGAAGGACAGAGGAACTCTTCCAAGGGTCAAATTTTAATGATAGAAAAAGAAGCTGGAATTTGTTTGAAGTTAAAGTCTGTCTGAAATGAATCAGCAAATAAATTTCTTCACCAATTTTTTTTCAATAAAAATTCTGTGTTAAGCAGAAGGAGTCCATAGACATTCTA
The DNA here is from genome assembly GCA_032173965.1 of Sitta carolinensis. Lineage (NCBI taxonomy): Eukaryota > Metazoa > Chordata > Aves > Passeriformes > Sittidae > Sitta > Sitta carolinensis. Next base: position 36,897,136 of record CM063283.1, read on the forward strand.
GCAACATTTCAGTACAACCAGTCAGCTCCTGTTAGCACTATAATGCACGTATGTACTGCAATATGTACAGTCAAAGGAATGGTTTACAGTCAGGCATTTTATCCATAATTAGGAGTAGGTTAAAATAGAAGAAGGAAGAAATAAAGCAAATAACAGAATGAGAATCTTTATAAAGTTCAATTGCTACACAGCTGAAGACTGCACTACAGAGCAGATACACAGACAGTGGTGTCAAAAGTCTCTTTTGTTTTGTTTTGTTTTGTTTTCTCAGGTTGACAAGCTACTTACTCTAAAAAACCTTGCTTATCTATAGGGCAGATCAAAGAGACAAATATGTTGTTTTCCCTCCTGTAACCTATGGTTCCAGAAACATGTTCTTAGAACAAAAACCAAAATACAAATTTAGGGTAAAACTTATGTTGTAGTAAATCAAACACTCATGTTTTGCCCATAAAATCAGAAATAAGGGCACGCAGAAATCAGAGACCTTCAGCAACACAGTGGGTATGAGGCTGTAGGGTATGAGGACCTGGAGACCTTTAGGAGAAAATGGGAATATAGTATCCTTCAGTATGAGTACACAAGAGCAAAACTGACTATGTGAACTACGACATTGCTTGAGTTGCTTATTTGAGGAAGTAGATACTGAGTCAAGACTTGAAAATTTTCTTGTTTGGTACTTTTAAATAACTACCTGACATGGCAGAAATGCAACTTTTCTATCCAGGGTTCAGCATTATCAGCCTGACCCTGATGACTACCTGATCAAGCCACATGCAATTATTAGCATTTATCCACCTCCATAAACCTCCTTTCTGTGTGACCTTTAATGGATTCTATATCATGTTGAGATACATTTAATCAGAAATGTAATGTACAAGTAGCTTTGTATTGCAGTATAAGTTAGAATGGACCCTTTTTTTTTTATTTGAATAAATGCTTACATGACTTATAAACTGACAGTGTTCCTGTATCATCACTACAGAAAAATACCTAATCTATCTTTTGGTGCATTAAATTCTTGCAAAAGAACTGCTTCTTGATAAAAATGACAATACAGTACCCATGAAAACTTCAATATAACATTAACATAGATCATAAACAGTATCCAGAAGTCTGAATTTAACTTTGCTTTATAAGCAAAATCCTGGGGCATGATGAATCCAGCACCTGAATTACATGTCTCATGCGTGAACCGATTAAAGCATATATATTATCAAATATTTGGCAATTTATTGACAATTTTTTTTTCTTATTTTCCCTAGAAATGAGGCGTAAGAATGATACTGCACCATAGTTTAAATTTGTCAAATAACTTCAAGTGATCTTACGTGACTATTGTCTGGTATAATATTTCTCGATTACCATGATGACATCTCTCCACAGAATTTCATAAACATGCTGCTGTACTTACGAAAAATTATTAGTGGTTAGTGAAAACAAATATCTTATTAAAGAAAAAGGAACTCCTATAAATGGAGTTTGGAGGCTGCAGTGAGACTTAGAAGTCAACTAAACTAACCAAGAAGTCTCAGGTTGGTTGTACCATATAATTTTGTGAGTTACAGGCAAAAGTATGTTTTAATAAGTGCAGTGCAGGTGTTTCTTATGCACTTTTCTTGAACAGCTCTTCAATAATGATTTAATACATGCTATAATAAAGGAACTTGTACATGGATCTAATACATTTTATTTTACTGCACTCCACTTTATCTCAACCAATTGTCATCCTACTTTATCTCAAATGATGCAACATTTTCTGCCTGTAAGCATGATAAAATCATTGCAATGTTTCAAAGTGCTAGTTAAGGAGTTCTAAGAATATAGATATGCTTTCTTTGTCTGTTTCTAGTCAATAAACAAATAATGATCTCTCATTGTTTAGATTACAGTGCATTGCAGCAGTATAACCAGATTGCAAGGTCAGCAAGGGATGCCCTACTGAAGGCTGACAACTTTATCTCAAACGGTTCTCCAAATACTATCCCGAAAAGTGATTCTTCTTCTGAAATTTTTCCTCCTTCAGAATTTTCTTATTTCCCCCTCCTTTTATCCCTTCCCCTTTACATTTCCATTTGGAAGATTTTTATTTCCTAGAATTTGTGGAGAGATCTAGATGATTTTCAGACTCACTCAAATTCTTTCTACCCAACTGCAAAAGAAAATTGCACCTTTCTTTTCTACATGATTTTCCCACATAGGCAATTTTTATACATGACATTGTTTTCATCAGTCAAACTATCAATGTGATACTCATTAACAATGTTTTTTGACATCACATTTTGTTTTAAAATCAGTACGGTCATAACTGAAGATATCATCTCATTTCCCTTCTCTCTTTTTTTTTTCTTTTTTTTTTTTTTTTTTGCTTTCTTTTTTTTTTTTTTTTTTTTTTTTTTTTTTTTTTTTTTTTAGGTCACTGTGGATCACTCCTTTCTATTCTTGTTCAGAGGCCTTCTTCCCCCCATGTTGTTCACACATAAACAGATTAAATGGCATAGCAGCAGACATCAAATAACAGAAGTTGGACTAGCACAGAGGAGTGATGTTCCAACTGCCTCATTCCAGCTACCCTGAGCACCAATGGCACCTGACCACAATAAACCAGAAAACTTCAAGTTTAATTTACTCTCCTTTTCATTCTTCATTAAATCCTGGGCTGTTATCATTATCAAGTAAGCTTGTTTAAAATTAATTCAGATATTTCTGCATTATATTTCGGTCACTTATGGGGTTGAGTGAAAATATAGTCTTGGTGCAGGCAATATGTATTTGTTTCATTTTACCATAATTCATTTTATGACAATGTTTCCTTAAATTACACAAGACATTGTATACATATGCTTCTTTTGTTTTCATTAGCTAATAACTAATTAATGGTATACTTTTAGTTAACAGGACACACCAGATGAGTTCTCTGCAGTGGATCTGACTCCAAATAAAATCTAATAAAGCCATACATGCAGTTGTCAGTAATGCTGGGCAGGACCAATCAAATTATCAGAGTCTCATTCTGGACAACAGAAGGCAAGTAAAATTCTACAGGGTTCATGAAGGAATGCGATCATTTTGACTGACATAAAATTTATGCTGTATGTTTCTGATTTGTTTTCCAATCCCTTAAATATATTTTTTTTCCCAAGAGCTACATTTTTTTATGAGGTCTAATTCCATCAGAAGAGGGCTGCCTTTCAATACAAGTGGACTCTTGCCTATGTCAGGGGAAGCAAAAATATTGTCTATAAATGAAAATGCAGTCTTGTACCAGTAGTTTTATTTCCAAACCTTGCCTGTAGTGATGTCCACAAATGCGGGCTCCCTGTTCATGATATTTCTTCCCCTCTGGGTTGCTGAAGCTCAGGGCTCCATGGCTACTTGTGAACAACTAGGACAGATGGTAGCCAGGGAACCCACCTCCCTGTCAGCTAGCAACAGGTTTGCTGGTTACTGTCTTGCAAATAAAATCAGTAATCAATATTTGAAAAGTAAGAAAGATGTCTATTTCTGCACTAAAGCTGGATATTTCTTTCCCAAGAAAGGCTGGCACACAAACAGCTGGTTCTGTATAAATGAGTGGATAAAACAGCAGGTACAGAAACAAGCAGCTGTCAGCTGGATTGCTCTAAAGCTGACATGCTTTTGTCAAAACACAGGGCTATTCTGATAGGGGCTGATGTGTTTGAGTGTGTTTGTACTTCACTGTGTCAGTCCTTTTGTTCCCTCAACTTTGCTTTGGATTTCCAAATGTGAGAAATGGTAAATCAATTCCCTATTTGACTATGATCAAATTAAAGGAAAGAAAGGAAGTAGGTGGGAAAAAAGGAACAGACAGGCCAAGGCTGGGTAAGATATCATGGTTGTTACTCTTGGAAGTAGCAATTCCTCCAGCCTTAAAGGACAGAGAGAGTTCTAGTCTCTCTCAATTTGAACAACAGCATTTGAACCTACTGCTCACTTTTCTAAAGGGAATAAATATTCCACAATGGAGAAGGGGAGTTCACATCTCACGTTTTTCACTTTGTCACCTCTTATTCAAGAGTACGTAAAACTTGGGTAGGAGAAATTTGATAAAACTACCTCAATATTTGTAATGATCAAAATTTTGGGCTCTGCTTGCAGTACTATTAATGGATTTTACATGTCCAGAGTTTTAGCATATCTTGTAAATTACAGTGTAATCACAGTATATTCTATTGTACAATATTTTATATTGGGGGTAAATACTCAACCTTCCACCAATCAGAAAAATAGATCTGATTTTATTTTTATTTATATTTTGAATTTGCAAACATAGTCAACGATACTGAGAAAATTATATTTTTCACAATAGAATTTTACAGGAGCTGAAATTTAGAAAATTTCAAAATTAATATTTCTTGCCATGTCAATTATCAAGAACACATTCATATCTTATACAATAATTTATGCCATAACTGTGGTCATCACAATATTACAGAAAATTTGGTGAAGAACATTTTGGATAAGCAGAATTATTATATTCAAGCAGAAAGTACTCATCTCCTGGTTGTTATTGACAATTAATTGATGTGATATCAAATAACTGCTTATTAATCTATAAGAAATAGTAGGATATGGGATCTGTCCTGTAAGGCTGAAAAGATACAGGAAATCCAAGATTCCCTGGGCAATCCAGTAGTACATAACCATTAGAGTATATTTCCCTTGCTTTAATTTCCTGTTGTTATTTTGGTTTGTTTCTTAGTGATTTTAGATTAGAAGAGTGAGCATCAAAAGTTGTGAAGTAATTCTTCAGGGTTTTAGATTATACAGGATAGTTTTCCCCGCCCTCCAAACCTTTCGGCTATTCTTGATTCTGGTGAAAATTGCAGATACTTATCAATTGACTTAACAGCCTGTAAAAAGGATGTGTTTTACATTAAAGAAGAAGCTGGAGTAATGAGAAAAAGGCTAAGCAGGAGAAGAAATAGTTTCCCAGGCAGATAACAACATATGGTGATTTCTGTTGGGAAATGCACGTAAGGATTCAAAGAACAAGTACTGTATTATGGGGCTTTTAATATTTGATGGCAGCACCAACATCTCTCAGAAAATGGATGTTGAACAGTATCTCAATGTTTTAATAGAGACAGAATGGCAAAATTGAAAACAATGAACAGTGTATGGATAACTCTGAAATAATACTCACCCTGTCCATCATACACTCTAAATGCAAAGACTCGCTAGAGAAGGTAAAGAAATGCTACAAAATGATCAAGAGACTAAAGGAAATATTTGAATGGATTCCTCCTGCGCAAAATCTAGTGATGGACACAACCAAAACAATTTAGGGACTACAGATGGAAACATAATATTGAGTCTCTAGCTCCAGCACTTTTTGCTTTGAAAGTAGAGCTCATTCTGATGAGTTCCCACAGCTCAGGGGTTGGTCTGACTTGGTGCAAATGGATGCAGAGGCAACTCCATCTCTGTGAGTGGAATTAGCAGTAGAGGGGTCTGAGTGTTCCTCTTTCTATTTGCCATAGGTTTCCAGTTTCTCAATTATATCAAAAGTGGCATAAGAGCTTCCACACCAATTCCAAAATTATACCTTTTTTTTGAACTGAAGTGAATTACATTTTCAGAATAGGATATGCCAGATTTGGAAAATTAATCTCACTGAAAAGCTTGTAAGACTTCTTTAATAGGAATCTTCACAAATGCGTGTGATGTGTTAGCTATCAAATGTCCTTTTTCATCCAGTTTACTTGTGGAAAAAAAAGATTATATAATATAATTAAGGCAATTGTTCCAGTGAAAACCACAAGCTTTCTGAAATATTGTCTCTTAGTGTTCAACTGCAAAAGCACTACTGTTTGTTAGCAATTGCAGTGTTCAGCATGTGATATTACAGAGGATCCCAAATGGCTTTTATCGGTGACACAGGGTCCAGTTGGAGGCCTGTCACAAGTGGTGCCCCCCAAGGTTCAATACTGGGACCAGTATTGCTTGACTTACCCATCAATGGCTTGGATGAAGGGAGACATGCCTCCTCAGCAAGTTCACTGGTGACACAAAGCGATGGGCAGAAAGGAGCCATCTGAAATTCAACAAAGGCAAATGCAGGGTCCTGCACCTGGGGAAGAACAACCCCATGCACCAGCACAGGCTGGGAAACTGACCTGCTGGAAAGCAGCTCTGCAGAGAAGGATCTGGCAGTCCCAGTGGACAGCAAGCTGTCCATGAGTCAGCAGAGCTCCCAAGGGGCCAAGAAGGATAACAGTATCCTAGGATGCATTAGGAAGAGCATTGCCAGCAGGTCAAGGGAGGTGATCCTGTCCTTCTAGTCAGCCCTGGTGAGGCACATCTGGAGTGCTGTGTCCAATTCCGGGCACCTCACTACAGAACAGACATGGAGCTCCTGAAGTGGATCCAGCAGAGGGCAACAGGGATGATTAAGGGACTCTTATGAAGAAAGGCTGAGAGATCTGGGCCTGCTAGAGACCAGAGAGCGTCTCTAGAGATCAGAGAGGGGATTTCATAGATATTAATAACTATCTGAAGGGAGGGTGTCCAGAGGATGGAGCCAGATTCTTCTCAGTGGTGATGAGCAATAGGTCAAAAGGCAATGGACAGAAGTTGAAGCACAGGGAGCTCCTCCTGTCTATGAGGACAAACTTTACTGTGCAAGTGACCATGCACTAGGATTGTCCACAGAGGTTGTGAAGTCTCCCTGACCAAAAATATTCGAGAACCATCCAGATGCAACCCTGGGCAATGTTGTCTAGGATGACCCTGCTTCAGCAGGGAGGTTGGACAAGGTGACCCACTGTGATCCCTTCCAACCCATTCTGTGATTCTGTGATTTCTGTGCTCTATTCTTTCTCAATTGTAACCATTTAAATACACAAAACAAGAAACAAAAATATTAAAAAATCTATATAACTAAACATCCATTCGTGCCTTCTAGTTCTTTTCATGGGAGAGTTTCACTTCGTTTTTATAAAATAGGAATTTACTTGCAATTCTGTATTCATATCTCTCTTTTATAGAGGATATTTATTTTTCATAGAGTGAGGAACTGCTTGCTTTATTTTCACTTAGGTACTCTGACATTCCCTGAAAACTGTAGTGTTTGCAGTTATCTGAGTTCTGCTTTGACTTTAATGCTCTCCCAGGTACAGTAGCTTCACCTTACCTTCTTTGAGGTAGAAGTCATCTCATTGATTGTCTTGAGTAAAAGGAAATGGCTCATGCATCTTTCGTACATTATAACAAATGTCCTTTTGCATTATAATTGAATGGTGATTGTTGTGTTCAATCAATGAGAAAGGTTAAGGGAGCTTCTCTGCCAGCATTTTTAATGGAGAAGTCGATTAAGATTCAGTTTAATCATTCTGGCTGCTTCAGAATTAAAGCAACAAAGACCATCAATGGCACTATAATTACCAGTCTTTCTGTAAGTTTACACTGCCATTTATACAGCCATAAATTTTGTTATAATGCACAATGTGACCAGGTTAACTTGCTTTGTTTGTAATGCAAAATATTTCACTTAATTGCATTGTGGATAAGAAATAGTTGTGAAGAAGTATATATAATGCAGCCTAATAGAAAAGAGAAAAAAGAAAAACGAAAACCAACCACTCTGTAGAGTTTGACTGAGGTGAATCAGCCTGATAGCTTGTGTTAAATAGTTTAAAGTCATGGCCTTAACCTTGGGACACTAGAGATATATTTTACTTCATTGAACATGGAGACTAGCATCACTCCCAGGTGAGTAAAAAGGGTCAAATATATTATTCTAATCCCTGTTCCAAACAGAGAAAAGGTCATTATACACTACCTATTGCATGCTGCCAAAGAGTGAAAAATTCACTTTGGGGACATGGGTGCAAATCTATTTTAGACATGGCCTTTAAAATGTTACTGAAATGAATGATTATGTGGTTTTGAACAAGGAAAAAAATCTTGAAATTGATCTCGTTTATTAATTAGTTTGAGCTTATAAAGGTCTTACTATAAATAGCTGGAAGACCAGGAAAAAATTGCTCATTTCAAAAGAAAGTGAGGCTATAAAAAAATTTGTTTTCTTGTAAAATTATTACCATGGTTATCCATTTAATAAATGATTCTGAATATAAGGTGACAGGATATTTTGATTTTCCAACTCTTCCAGAGAGTTAGAGACACAGGACACAGGATACTTTTGCTGCTTTTCTTTCTTCTTCTTTTCTCCTTTTCTCTACAGGAATTTCATTCAAAAGGTGTTGAAGAATATTTTTTCTCCACAGAGAAGGACATGCTTTGACCAATCTTCTCACTAACGCAGAAACATGCTTTCTCCATGCAGAAGCACAATTTCCAGAGCACATGGAATCATGAATTGGTTTGGGTTGGAAGGGATCTTAAAGATCATCTGTTCCAATTCTCTGCCATGGAGGACAACTTCCACTACACTAGGTTGCTCAAAGCCTCATCCAACCTGGCCTTGATGGGTCCATGTACTAGAGAAAAAAAAATATTCCTCCTATGTGTATAGGTAGGTAGAAGTTTTTTTTTCCCCCTGCAAACTCATATTTTATTGAAAATATTTTACTTCCAGAGTGAGCTAATTAAATTTTGATTTTATATTATCTAGCACAACATTTTGTAAAGTTGCAGGAAGACCAGAAACAGTTAAGTTAGTTCCGTATCAAATCACCTCAATTCAGCCTCAAATGTTAGTTTCAGAGAAATGAATTATGGCTCATCTAAAAGGAAAAATTCATTCATGGTGATTCAAAAAATATTATTGTAATTTTTTCCTATCCACTTTTATAACTCTTTATTTATATTAAAGGCATATTTTTGTATCATTTATATTTTTTATATATCTTGTAGTTGTGCATTTTAACTACAGATGAATTGTATTGTGCCCACAGCTTGTAGGTTGCTGTTATCGTACAAGAGCTTTTTCTTCCTTTTCGGCAGATCATAAACTACTTAAAGAGGATCATCTGACTAACAGCAGTTACTGAATGATAATTAAAACAAATTAAAATATATCACACGAAAAATATTCAGTGCACAATTCCTGAGCTTACAATTTGATGCATAATTTAGTCTTCTTGGAAAGTTGGGCTTGAAGGTGTAATCAAAGATATTGATATACACAAATCTGGACCTCCTACTGGCTGTAAAACTTCATGTACACATTGTAGTAAGGTACTGTTCTTTAATGTAACTCTGTATCAAGCCAGCTCTTTCTGTTGCAGGAAATTATGAAAACCACTAAGAGGACAATTTAAATATCAAATTCCTTAAATCTGTCTCTGAAGAGGTAAAGGCAAACATGTAAATCAGCTGTTTATGAAACATTCATGTTTGAATTTAAAAGGCGTATCAGTATACAGTGAGCATCACTGATACTAAGTCAGAAGCTTAATCCTCTAAAGAAAACAAAACTCATACAGTGCGTAGGCAGCCTGGCATAGTTCCTTCAGATTTCATACATGCGAATTCGGGTGCGGAGGCTATACTTAATTTAAAAATAAGATTGACTAATCTATTTGAGTGCTTACTGCCTTGTAAGCAGAGAAAAGAGTTCCGTGCCAGAATGGAAATCATATGGGCCGGGAATTCCCCTTCTGTTGACCACAGAAGGTATAGGCATAATCCATCAAGAACAGAATGCATGCCATACTTTGTTCATTAGCATTTAAAGAGGCTGTTTGGCATCAGACAACAAATACAATTCTTGCAAGAACTTGGCAGCGGACTGTTTGTCAGTTAATGACAATCCACAGCTTTTTCAAGGAAATACTAAATGTTCCCAGGGTTATTTCTGAATTCTTCTCAGCATTAAGCTTGAAGTGGGGCAAACACATTTGTATAGCAGTGACCAACTTCCAAGAGAAAACATCGGGTCTGAACCTGAAATTGAAACAGATTTGTTGGCAACACATCAACAAATTGTGATGGAATTATCGGATGTGTGATATCACATATCTTTGCATTTTTGCATTTCCTAAAATACACCAGTGTGTTTAGCATCTCCAAAGGCTACAGTCTTGAAAATGATGCACATGATTTAGGACTTGGGTATCAATACAGAGGGTGTGATAAATTACAAAGAGAAATAAATATTAAAAAATAAAATAAATTAAAAAAAGCTCCAAAGCTTTTTTAGCATTAATTATCAGTGGGGGGTGTTGTCAATTGCTCTATCTTTTCTCTCTCTCTCTTTCTTTCTTTTCTTGGTCATAGTTGGGAACAAATTACTAAACCCAAATGTTGGTCGGATGCACAGCTGTGATGCTACAAGTTACACTGTTTTGTAAATGCTGCAGATTTTATTTTGTCTTTCTGTTGTGAAGGCAGAAGCTGTTTGCTATCTCAGGAAGAAGATTTTTATTTTTAACATTTCATACAACAAAGCTGCAGGTTAATGTTACCTCTTCTTTTTCCTCCCCCTTTATTTTTTTTTTCCTTTTCTTTTAAGCATCCAGTCAGAGAATATTTTCAATTAAAGCAATGTATTAAGCAATGAAGTAATCTAGAAGCTGACAGAGTCCATCTTATTCAGCTTGAATTTCAAGCTTCACTGCTAAAGTTGCATATAGATTTTAAACTGAAAATGTACTGCTCTCAGTCTTGAAGATACCTCTGAAGGAAATCTTCCAGGGAGGCTATCAATAAATTATATTTACATACACTTGAAAACTCTTTCACATTGAAGAAGTCCTGGAAAAAAAATCTGAGGGTAAATGAGGTCCTGCTCTAGCATTAGCAAACTTTTCTTTCACTTTCTTTCATTTGCCATGAAAAGAGTTAATAAGTACACAACTGGATCTTATATCCCATGAACTTCATTGCTGAAGAGGGGTGATAGGAGATCATTCTTGAATTTAATGACTCTATGATTTTCTACAATGTAAATATGGGCTATTTACAGTTCAGGAAGTGTGTTAACAGTGAGAAAAGAAAATATGATTATAAGAGATACTATATAACCTGTAGTAGCTGATACATATAACTTGTATATAACTTGTAGCTGATCGGCTTCATGCAGAGAACAGCAGAAAAGTCAAGGTAGTATTTTTACATGCTGTAAGTTGGAATACAACTAACTAAGGATCATTATTACATAGACCAATATCCAGATTGTTGGCATACCATAAATTACTCTTCTGTTTTTTGCTGATGGTGTAATTGTGTTAGTCACATTTAGTTAACACATGCTACAATCGCACTTTAATCTGCTATGAGAGAGGTATCCTATAGCCAGCCTCATTACAAGGGCTGTAGGATAGGATGATCCAACTGCAAATCAGAATCGACCACCAGCTCACAAGATAAGACAACTGTGCAGCTGTTTGCATGAAAAACCATATCAGTGCAGCAACAAAACAGAAAGGAAGTCGTACTTGTGAAAATACAAAGTATGGGTCACCCTGCTGGTGTGTGGAGCTTAGATGGTGGATTTGTTCCTGGTTCTGCTACAGACTTCTTGGTCTCTCTTGGTAAACTAGGAGTATTCCTGTTATCTTGCAGAAATAACAGGTCTTCCCTTCTTCACACACATATGTAGGATAAGGACTCTAAAGACTGACAGACACATAGAGTTTATGAGTCTGCAGAGAATGGATATTCATAAAATACATAGAAAAAAAGTCATTGTGCATAAATCTGAACCAAACAAAAAAGATTAGAGATAAAGCATATGAGTCTATACAGTCAGAACGGGTGGAATTCTGCTAGCTGAAACTTAAATCTCTGACCTGGTCCTAGCTATTCTTTATAATAAGCAGAGACCTTTCACCACATCTAGAGCATAGTTCATCTAACCAAACACACAGTCTCCTTTGGAATAAGATGTTTTGTTCTATTGCTCTCTACTGACTATAAAAAAATCCACAATCATTATCTCACCTCTAGACATCCACACTTAGACTGTAAGATCTAAGGATCCACTCCTCAGATAGTAAGAGAGCACGGAGCACTCTCCACATGTAAGAGGTGCTTTTTGGCAGCATTTCATTACTACAATGTGTATTGTAAGTCAGATTGGTGAGCACTGTGACATTGGATAAGGCCTCAGTCTTGAGCAGCATTTTAGGCTCTGAGATGTGCAGTGTGCAATTGGAGGATCAAAAGGGAAAGATTTGGAAGAAGTATAAATCCTTCATATACTGGCTGCCAGAAAAAACAATGCTGTTGATTTGGATTGTTATGGAATTAATAAAGTTCTACATTTTTGTATACATCCTTTTTGGACCCTGCAATTTACAATAAAATCATTATTTCATGTTGATAAGAGTCTGATCCTGCGCATGTCAAGGTAATAAAGAGTAGAAGTATATTATGCAGAATGACTGGTAATCATAGACTGAGGTAGACTGATCATCCAATTAAATCATAGAATATTAAAAAGGTCAAAGTAATATAGATCTAGCCTAATTAATAGACAATGAAATAAACCTCTGATTCTCACTTTTCAGTATAGACCAGTCTTGAAAACTACTTTATTTATGAAAGTAGTCTTTTGACATCAGGGCACTTCATAAAGGCATGTGGCTCCTTGCCTACGGATTACCTTGCACGATCAGTGTTTAAGACTTTAGTTCTTCTATACTGTTCAGGTATTTTTACAAAAATACTTAATTATTTTCATTCCTTATCTGCATTTTGTAAGGAAGCTGATATAATCCTTTTTGTCTTCATGAACAGTAGATAAAGATTCAACCCTTTAAAACTTCATTAATATGTTGTCCTAATGATATCAAAGGTATAGTATAATTCAAACGTCAGTTCTGTGTCTGTCTTCTGTGGTTTATGTGGATTTCTATTAATATTTAATTTGGTTCATTACCTTATTTATTGTGTGTTGGTTAAAGGAATTCGAAGATGGAGGTGCTGTGTTAACATAAAAGTCTCCTCACACTGAAGCAGTAACCAAATATGATGCATACACAATACTGTTGGGGCTTTGTTTATAATAAACATTTTAAATGACTGACTTTTTTTCTACTAATACTCTAAGTAGGATGATCTATGAGATTTCTAATTTATTCTTGTTTAAAATTTAACCATGCTTTTTTAAAGCATATCAATTTTGTTAATACCATGTAATTAAAACATGTCAGTGCACAGCAAGTTTTAGTCTAAATTAATGACTATGAGAATTATTTTAATTAAATAACCAATTATAGAAAAATCGCAAGCATGAGAGCTGACATTTAAATGAATTTCATTTAAATTGCTTCTTAACATTGTACCATCTAGGACACTAATGCAAAATGAACTATTGTATCAACATAGATTATCACTATTTTTGTATGCACATAATGCATTCATATTCAATCACTGGAACAGAACTGAATATTTTGTATTGATCTGAAATGTCTATGTACAAAATACGACAGAATAAGCTAAAGTAAAAACAAAAATCCCCTGTAGTACTGTGACACAGTACTACATTTCTCGAGCTTCATTTCTTGTTCGCACACATATGTTTTTGTATTTCAATTCATCACATATAAATTCTATTTCCATTTAATGCAGGGTGAACTTCTAAAAATGATCAGTTTTCAAGTCACTTTTTAAATTCTGTCCTCTTGTAAATACACATGAAAAATCATAATAGACTGGATATTCAGTTCTCATTTTGGATTTTAAAAAGATTTGCTAAAAACATTTGGAATACATTTTGCTCACTTTTAACTGGAAAGGATAGCCCACGTAGTTAACTAAATTATTCTCCTGCATTGCACAAATTGTTACTGCATTTGTCTAACAATCACATTTGATTTAATCAGATGCATGGTGCAAACTGTGCCAGGAAACTCCTGAAGCTATATTTAAAAGTGAATAACAGTGTAATACATTGCAAAATTATTCTTCTCTACTGTACCTTTAAAGATGTCAAAGGAAAAAGGGAAAAAAGAATCCTGTATTTTTGTTCATTGATTAACCAGTAATGTTATGTATAAATAATGTATCTGACAGTATGGCAGACCACTTGGGACATTGTGCCATTTAATACAAAATAAGATGCAACATGCAACTGAGCAGCAAGAACAAATTAAACATCTTTGCTCAGTAACTTCAGCATTTTTATTAGGTGGTAAACATCACAGTGAGAAGAAAAGCAGATGTAGATAATTCAACAACATTAACCTTAATCTAAGTAGAGACACAAAATAATATTAATACATTTCAAAAAAATGCTTAATCTGTTTAAGAAATGCATTGTCCTGATCTCTTCATGTTTTGTGGAAATCCTGTGGAAACTAGTTGATATAGCCATGGTATAAAGCCAGAATTTTTTTCCAGAATACTGCAACTGAATTCAGTGCAGTATTATGTAAAATTTTCTCTTGCTAACTTGTAACACAGAGATATCACTGCAGTATGCACTGAAGAATTTGCAAATAATCTTTTTAAAACTACTGCCCTTGTGATGTGTTGATATTCTAAGTCAAATTAAATTAATATATTAGGACTTTTATTGTTATTACTTTTTTTTAAAGGAAGAAAAAATAAATTTATTTCATCTGGCAAAGGTTCACTTCATATATTTATCTTCATGTTCATACATGATCATTTTTCATTAAATTATTTTCCCCCAAACAAGTACAAAACAAAAAAAACTTAACAAACAAAAAAAACTTTATCAAAATAAAAATACTGAACTGCAATTTTATGTAGTTATCATTGAAAACAATGGTATTTTTATTGTTAAATTATTCCAGAGGAGTTAGGTACACAAATCTTAATAAAAAACCACTGTGTGATGTCAGCTGAGCTCCCTTTGCCCACTGTGGAAATTCCAATCACTGCATTAAATATTGTTAAATGGAACAAGTGAGTATTATTCAACATGATTCAATACCCTAGACCTTGAATTTGTAACTGTTATCACTAAATCACGTGATCACTAAATCAAAGTATCTTTCTGTGTATTGAGCTAAATACCCAATTTAGACTCTCGACTCGTTGTCCTTTTTACATACTGAAAAAGCTGCACCAGTTTATTTCACATCTACAGAATAATTAATCTAATATCCCCTCATACTTAATAGTTACAATGGTTAACGTTTATACCTGAGGTAATTCCCATTGCACAGTGAAGAGGATTATCCACTTGATTAAAAATAAATCTTTTCACCCCTGCACTTGAATCTGTACCTCCCTGGGGAAGCTGACCATAATTTCTCTCTTGCTGTAGCTCATTCTACAAGTGATAAGCCCATTTTACATGGCCAATATTGCGTATAACATTGGGCTTTAAACAGGACGGTAATTCAATCAGGGTATTTTTTCCCAGGTCCATCTGGGAGCAAATTTCTGTTACTCAGTTTTTGCTAAAATCTGAAATTCATCATTTATTTCCCTAAGTTACAGATCATGAGATGCTGCAGTTATTTTTATCTCAGAACATGAAATAAGCTCAGCTGGAATGGTAGTAACTGGAGATGTAACAAATGGAAAATAGCTGCTGACAGACTAACATCCAGTCTGAGGAAATGGGAAAGACAAAAAGGTAGAGACTGAAGACACAAAGGGCAAAGTTTATCAGGCTGATTCTGACATCCAAAGGAGATTGGCACCTGAACTGGAGTTCACAATGGTTGACATCCTCACCCATTGAAGAGTCATCCTAAATGCCTCTGTGAATTCTGACCCAAAAGCTGCACAGGTGCCTAAGCAGATTGGGAAAGTCATTTGTATGCAAGCATGCTCCTTATTGCAACTCACCAGCTCCGTAAATTTTCAAATGATTTGTTATACCTGGCTGCATATACTTATTTTTTATATTCTGTTGGTTTGTAAATGCTAGACCATGTCAAATGGACACTTGCGTAAGGTGACTCAAAGGAAAGGCAGCTTCATGCTCAACTGATAGGTTGCCTGTGAGTCATATATGTCTGCTTCAGAAACAATTGTATGCTTTGACTTTGATTTGCAGCTCTTTTTTTTTTTTTCTTCTTTTTTTTTTTTTTTTTTTTTTTTTTATTACCAGACCCAAGAGCTCTGGGGGAGTAAGCTGGATGCTAGTCAATCTCATATGTCATCAGCAAAGCTTTTCTATCTCCAAGTTTCCCTCTGGAATGCCAAATGCCTCCCTTATTTGTACTTTCACAAACCTGCTGGAGACAAGGTGTCTACTCAATTGTAACAATTTGACCTGAGAAAATTTTATTGTTGATTGATTTCAGATCCCAGAACAAGGTTTTCACTGCCAGCAGTTAAAAAGAAACATTTTTGTACACAGTCTGAGTAAAATTAATGCAAATTCAGAGACAGAGCAAACAGAAGACTCTATTGTGCATTTCTGCAATACCTCATTTCAGAACTAGTTTCCTCCTCATCAACAAAAGTAGCTCTATAAATCAGTTCAGGATGATCATTTGCCACATTATGATTTCTAAATCTTTGAGGAAGCTCTGCAGAGGGATCTGGACAGGCTGGATCAATGGGCCCAGACCAACTACATGAGGTCACAACAACCCCATGCAGTGCTACAGGCTGGTGGGCAGAGTGACTGGAGAGCTACCCAGTAAAAAAGGACATGGGGGTGCTGGTGGACAGCAGTTGAATATGAGCCAGTCTGTGCCCAGCTGGACAAGAAGACCAATGGCATCCTGGCCTGTATCAGCAGCAGTGGGCCAGCAGAGCCAGGGCAGGGACTGTCCCCCTGTACTCAGCACTGGTGAGGCCATGCCTTTAGTGCTGTGTCAGTTCTGGGCCACTCACTGCAAGGAGGACATTGAGGGGCTGGAGTGTCAGCCAGTGTCCAGACAAGGTCAACAAAACTGGTGAAGGGTGTGGAGCACAAGCCCTGTGAGTAACGGCTGAGTGAGCTGGGATTGTTAAGCCTGGAGAAAAGGAGGCTTAGGAGTGCCTTTATGACTCTGTACAACTACCTGAAAGGAGGTCAGGGGTCAGTCTCTGCTCCCAGGCAAGCAGCTACAGGACAAGAGGAAATTGCCTGTAGCTGCATCAGTGGAAATTCAGGCTGCACATGAGGAGGAATTTCTTCACATAAAGGGTTATTATACATTTTAATGAACTGCATAGGGAGATGGTGGAGTCACCATCCCTGGAGGTGTTCAAAAAATGACTAGACATGGCTCGTAGTGCCATGGTCTATTTGATAATGTGGTGGTCAGTTAAAAGTTGCTCTTGACGGTCTCAGCTGTTCCAACATAAATGGTTCTGCAATTCTGTGACTTGTAATAGACTAAGCAAACTTTCTGAAGATCTGGTAAACTTCCTAAAGAGTCTGAAGAAAGGTAGGGAATGTGTTGCTCTGTTTGCATCAAGGAGATTGTCTTTCCCCACTGAAAGAACAAATCTAGGCATAACAACAGATGAGAAAACATTCATAATATTCTACTCCAGTAGAAAATTATGGTACCAAATCTGGGCAGATTTTCTCTTGAATAAAGATTACTTCCTCAGTTTTATTGCCCAGCTCTGCTAGAAGTCCATGCATAATGCAGTGATGGATGTTACGTAAAAGTTCAAGACAGAATACAAACAGCACTAACTTCTGCATGGCATTCTTCTACCTAATGGTTTAGACCACATTGAACAGAATTTCTTGTACATATGCAATTTTGCACAAGTGTCAGGGGGCGCAGCCTTGACAATCTTGATAAGCTCTAAAGGATATGTCAACTAAACAGTAAGCACCAGTGTTCAGATTCATCTTACGGAGAATGAAGACTGATATGGACAGTTTTACAGCAGTATTTGACTGTATTTGAGTTTGTGAGGGGAAGGAAAACCATGCCATCTCCTGGTTTATATGTTATTCTGTCAGTTACCTACATGTTCACTACTAATACACTTACATCTCAACTGTTGTAACTGTTTAGTGTCTACATTACTCCAAACACAGATTTTCAGTCAACTATTCAGGGAGTAATTTCATAATTTCTAAATAATCTGCAGAATAGATTTTAGTAAGGATACCCAAAACTAATACAGAGAACTGAAGTGATGATGGAAATACAAAGACCGTTGTGAAGTTGTCCCTTAGGAAAAGACACTGTTTCACAACTGAATTTGTCTACCTTCAGGTTTCTGCTATCGGATCTTTTTTCTGTCTCTCTTCTCTTTCCTGCTGTATTAAGAATCTTTTCTACTTGCAAAAGCCTTCTCTCCAAATGAGATACGTGTTCATTTCAGCCATATTGAGTATTTCTCTTCTAGGGAAATGAAACAACTTGAACTCTTTTAAGTTTACCACTCTTCAGCTTAATCTCTTTTGTAGCTACTTTCAGAAGTTCTCTCAGATTTCTCCTGCAACTATCAAGTGTGTCAGAAAAACTGGGTGCAGCATCCCTCTATTACATTTTTTTCAGTGTAGCTAAGAGATTCACACTTGCTTCTCAGCACCCTACTTCTGATATGTTTGGGGATTTCATGCTCAGATGAACCTCATGACATCCTCTATCCCTCAGATGGAAGCTTCTGCCTCCTGCTCCTGAAACACAGCTGCTCATCATGCACATGATTCTGTTCTGTATATGGAGTAAAATAAGGCTGCCAATTACTGTCTTCTGGCCCAGGCACAACAACACATCAGCTGTTCCAACAGTATCATGAAAATTATATGAGAAATCTCCAGATTAGCTCTCAAATTATCACAATGGAAGGCAGCAATTCACAGAACCACAGAGTAACTCAAGCTGGAAGAGACCCATAAAGATCATCAAGTCCAACTCCCTGTTCTAACCTCTAATACCTTTTTGGTCACAGGATATAATTTGTTTTCATTTAAGTGTGATCTTTCTGCTCTGTTTCTAGATGGAATAAGTTTACATTTGACTCTACTAAGCAGAGTTTGCCCTGTATGAAATTATTATATACTAAAAAACTTAAGGGGAGAGCTTATATTATTGCTGTCACTAGTATAGCCTATAGGTAAAGCATATGGTAGTAGTTAGGGTTTGTCTAAGTGTAGAAGAAAATATACTCTTTTTACTGCACTCATTTCAGTTAATGGTAAATTATCTGTTTATTCATTACTTTTTTATTACTTCATCTTATTTTTGTTGCAAGGTATAAGAATCCTGCCAAGAAGAGTTTAAACAGAGGGACAGACTCTTATCTACTATTTATTCACCCTAAACAAGAGCATTAGCCTAGCAACTTGAACATGTATTTTGGTCTTAAATTAAGACCTTGATAGAAAATTAAGATATTTCAGGAATGCCATAGGTTATAAAAGCAATCTTGTAGCCTAAATCATTCTATGTAACTTGATACGAAACACATAGACAAAGAGAAAGAAGTAGTCACTGAAACATGGCATTTCTAACTTCAGATAAGCTGAACTGTTGTATTTGCAGAAGCAGTAGAGGAATGTTCTTAGAATTTCTTCTGCTGGTTGAGCTGAAGAATTAATGGCAGTTGGCAAAAAATAAGTGGCAACAGAAGAAGTAAAAGGTAACAAAAAGCATTAAGAAGAAAGTGATGTCATTATGCTTTTCACATTTGGAAACCATCGGAGCAGGCAATTACAGAGACAGCAAAGCGGATTTAAACTTCCAGTCTTTTGTCATACTAAAAAGTAGGATTTGAACAGAAAATCAGTAGGCGAGAAGTTAGTCATATTTTAGGTGTAAGTCCATCTGCTGACAAGTCCAAAGTCAGCCCAAAGAAAATCATGCTTTTGAATCATCACGGTAATGGTGGACCACCTTACTTAGCAACAAAAATAAATTAAGCAAAAGATTTTTTGGAATCCAGGCCAAAAACTGAAATCCATAGCCTCGAATCGTAGGAAATTCAACAGATTAATTAGGAAAGAGCTTTCATGCCTGCTTGCTGTGCACAGCTTCTTAGCACTGCATTGATTGTTCAAATCTATTTGTCTGTCATATTTATCTGTCATAATTATAAAATATATTATATATTATAATATTTATATATCATAATTAAAAAAATTAAGATTATTTAAAAGAAAACAGAAATCTTATGCTGTTCTATAAAGTTATGTGCAGTTATGCTCCTGCAAGGAGCAGGAAGTTGGACTCAGTGATCCTTATTGGTCCCTTTCAACCTGAGAAATTCATATCTATTCTATGATCCTATTATTCTATTAACTGCCCTCGTACTTATGCCTATCTTTTTCCAATTAGAATATTGGTAGCCTGAAGTTAGGTATGAGAGCTATACAGGATGAGACTTACAAGCTTACTCTTCTAAATTTTTCCCACATTGTTGCTAAAATCCTTTTTCATGTACTGTTTTTAACATTTGAATTAACCAAAAAATGAACCACTTAAATCAAATTTTATTAATAATTCTATAATAATCCTGTATGGTTAAGGTAATGAAGTCCATGGCAACAATAAATAAGGTGCCCACAATTTCCACAAGAGGTGATTAACTTCTCCTAGCAATGATTTTTGGCATTCAAGATACTTTCTAAGAATGCAGAAAAAATAGAGCAAGGTTGCAGTTCTTCCCATTGGTAATAAACTATTCCACAAATAAACACTCGCTCAGTTTCCTTCTTAGGAAAATTACCTTTAGTGCTTGCATAGATTTTCCAATATATAGGTCAATCTGTCCTAACCTTTTCTGAAGGAAAATGAGAAATGTTCCCTATGAACAATGTAAGACATATGTAATGGCACTGTTTGCAAACACAAAAACGCAGCAGACTCAAGAGCTGCAATATAAAGCTATCAATTAATTTTGTTGTAACTGTATGCACCTGTGAACAACTACTTAATTAAAGAGGCAAACAGAAATCCCTCACAATAACATTTCAAATTACTTACATTTATGTGACTCAATTAGTTGGAGTGGATAAATACAATTGGAAAGCTGCCATGTGGACTTCTGGAAATAAAGAAAAGATAGAACTGAAGAGATACAAAACCAAATGGGAAGATTCAGGCAGATAAATACAGATAATTCTCAGAGGTTCACAGGACTATGCAAACAGAGAAGAGAAAAGAAAAAGGTTCTGTGCAAATATATATAAATACCTCATTTACTGTCACAGAGGTCTGCATTCACAGAAGGGAATATTAAGGGGATTGTTTGCTTTGGTCAGAATATGCACAGGGCTCAGATTTGCTCTCATTGTGCCGTCAGATGTATTCATCCAGTTCCCTTTTCCCTTAGGGAGTGGCAGAGGTATTACTGTTATTTTAGACATAGTAGAGTCTCTTGCCTACTTTCTAAATATTGCCCAAAAAGCACACAGGTCTTCCGCAATCTCTGGCCTGATTGCCTAAATGCCTGAGATATCTTGTAGGTGTTTGCATCAAGAGTGAATTTATGAAACAATCTCCTACAGGTTCCATTTTCTAAGCTGTAGTTCCCATTACAAAGTGGTTTGAAAGCCAGTCAACCAAGTCTGGGGGAGTCTAAACTAAACTGGAGAATGCTTTCCATGTGAGCACACCAATTTCATCCTCTTGAACCAGACTACAAATAGTCCAAATTAAAACGTGAGATGAGATTGGTGTGGACATGGAGTTTTGAGCACTGCAAGAGTGCTCCTCTTGGATTTCAGGAGCTCCTGACACAGACATAGCTTAAAGCGTTTAAAATTACACCAGACACATTAGGCAGTTGAATTCCTTCTTTATTTTCACCTGCCTGCTTCAGAATAGGATTTAACCCCATATACATGCAAGCCCACTGCTGAAAATTCCTTTTCCTCACCTCCACATGCAGTTCAGTATTGCTCAGTAGCATTTCAAGAAAGCCTGCTGCTGACAGACACTGTCTGCAATGGGATGTTTTATTAACACTGAATGATTGACACTAGGGGACAGTTAAACAAATCAGGCTCTCCCTTCCTGAGAAGGCTCATTTAGAAATGGTAGAGAGGATAAGAGACAGGATGGAATACACTTCAAAGTTCTCTCAAGTGTAGGATCTTAAACCTGTTCTAGGTATTGCTTGTTAACTCTGTCTTCTGACCACAGCCCCTTCTATTTTTTAAAAATAATTTTTAAAAATACCTGTCTTACCTTATGTTACAGTCCCAGGCATTCTGTTCCTTAAAGAGTGGCCACGTACACCTGACTTGGTATCTGGGTCAATGATTTGTACACATGCATTGTAACTGAGCAGCAGGATATTCTTCCAGCTGGGGAGGGGAGCGAATATCCAGGACAGAAGAGGGAGCAAGACCCACTGAAAGCCAAGAGGCAAGATGATAATTTTCTGTGAAAAAGAAAATCATTAAGTCATGTACGATATTAGACTTATATTCAACAAAGGCATCAGTTGTTTGGGTCTTTTTCTGTCACGCTAGAATACTTACTAGCATATTGGTCTATAACAGAGTCTTTCAATACTCAAATGCATACAAAAGTTGCTCCCTTAATATTTTTGAAATTCACACTGAAATGAGTTTGATTAAGACACAATTATTCATGAGTTTTAAAAGACTTTCTGTCCATTTGAGGATGAAGGGAAATATATTTTCAATGTTTCATGACACCAATTTCATATACTAGTATATTAAAATTACTATATATTTAGGTTTTTTTTACTTTCTTTCCTTCATTATTTTGATTTCCCTCATCTTTTCTATTTATCATTTTTTTAAGTGCATCTTGAAAATCCTAATTTTCCTCATGATAATTGCTTAGGTTTTTACTTTAATTCTATGTTTTCCATTTAGATCAAGATCATATGATATGTATGGCTGACCCTACTGTTATTTCCCTTCCCCAAAAAATCCAATCATGCAGGTAAAGGAAAAGGACCGAAATAGATTTGTTAACCAACCCAATCTGGCTAGGAAAATCTACCTGCGACCTATAGGACAAAACTCCTCACACTTCTAATTGAAGTCAACTACCCAGCTGACAGGCAAATATGCTTTTGAGGGCTCTTTTGCTGCTGTGATGATAGCATCTTGAGGTTGTTCCCAGATGGAGGGGAGGGAGGTAGAACTGAGAGTCAGAGAGTGTGACAGTCGCTCATCTATCTTGGAAACACTGAGAAACTTGGAAATGTGAATTAAATTGGGCTGTGATTTCATGAACACTTTAATTTAACTTAAGTACAAAATGCTGCTAAAGAGATGATCCCTCCAACCTCTCATCTCTGTCTCTCTGTTCCCACCTTTTCCCTTGTGCCAGCACGTGAGATGTAATGGCTACCATGTAAGAGAGATCTGGGAACTGGTCCAACACACAGCTTCCCAAGTACAAAAACTTTTGAGTTGGATCAGTTCCTTTTGAATAAATGCTAATGGGAGGTGTGGGAGCAGAATATGTGGGCAGAGGAAGAATTGGGGGAATTAGCACTTTCAGGAGTAGTTTGGGTTTAAGTCATCTCAAAGCCATTGTAAACCACAGTCTGAGTTGCCCACAGGGCTGTGAGTGCAGCCCTGAGCCAACAGGACTGAAAGCCAGCACTGCTCTTCACAGACAGCAAATATGTAGTCCTGGGATAAGATGGAGGAAAGCTTCCACTTTTAGCACTTGCTGCAGCTATTTTAAGACTAGTCAAACTGATGTAAACTACATTGCAATCTCAAAGATGAAATGTGATAGCAAAATAAGCTTTTTAAAACAAGTGAGAACAACATTTTCAACTATTAAAATTAGAAAAATACCATGATTTCTTAAATTTTAATATTTCTTTTTTTCTTATGTTTGTGTGTGTGTGTGTGTGTGTGTGTGTGTGTGTGTGTGTGTGTGTTTTCTGGGGGCAAAGGACTGAGGTATCATAGCTACTAAATGAACTCAAAGTTGCTTCTGTCGAAGTCTATTTTGATCATTATTGATCGAGTCAAACTACTTGTTTAAAAAGAGAATGTAGGGATAAGGGAAACTAATGTTGTCAAAAGCAATACCCATGAATACAGTTTCCTACCTACTTTTGAGTGATAGATAATTGGGGGTTTTTCCTTCTCCATGCTAGATATCCATGTGCTACACATCAGGGTAGCAAAACCAAGCAAAGGTCCCATATCAAAAATCTTGAAAAGTTCCTCCTTCCTTCCCTCCCTCCTTCCCTCCAGTTCATATGTGGGACCACCAAGGAAATGAACATACCTACCATGAAATCCTTTTGAGCAAATACAGATACACACACAAACACATGCAGATGCACACACATACTTATATAATGTGTATATATAAGTATACGTACATGTATAGGTATATATGTAGTGAATTGAAATCTAATGACATCTGTTATTAGATTCTTCTGGGCTGCAATTCATTTTGAAGCAGAAGTCTATGACAGGTCAGGTGAGCAGGAGGCTAGCAAAATGTGTTTCTCTGCATTGACTGTAAAGGATGATTAATAAAGTAGGCAATTTCATCACAGGGATCTAAATCTGTGCAGCAGGAATCCTGTCACTGACTACAGAATTTGTTCCTAACTATCATCCTCATCATGGTAATCTCTAATAAAACAAAAGATAAGAGGCAAATCTTTAAAGATCATGTTTGACTTCAAGTTTGTGTAGGCTTTTACCCATGGCATTCAAATCTGCCACCAAGTAATTACAGTTTTTGAAAACAAAACATTTCCCATATTCCCACTATAGTTAACTTGAATAAATCTGCTAATTCTTCTGCCAAACAATTATTCCAAATGGCATGATCGTAGTGGAGGTGTATGTAGAAGTAATAAATGAATGAAAAATACATAGAAAAGTTTTCAGGTTTTCAAGAAAGGCCCCTTTTAGTTTTCCACTCCAGTGCTAAGTAAAAATTTAATTTGAATAGATTTGTCAAGAAAAAAATCTTACTTAAAACAGTTCAACTGCAATGCCAATTTCTTTACAGGAATATATTGATTCCTCCTTGCAAAATATTGCTTCAATCTTAGTTTTTAAATTGAAAATCAGTTTTGAATGGTAAAATATTGTTTGTTCAATGTTCTGTTTTCAGAATGCTTTTGTGCTACAAAGGCATTTCACCGCTATTCTCCCTGGTTTCTTTATCTGAATAAAAAAAGGAGGAGAAAAAAACTTTGATGCATTGTCATGCTGTGATGGGATATGTTTTTTGATGTCTTTGCATTGCCTTATTGGTCTTTATTATTTAAATGCCTGGTTTAAATTTATATGATGAATTGAAGTCTAGGGGGTATACCCATATTAACTGTAATCCAGCCAGCACTTTGGAGTTTGCTGCTACCCATATTACTTTTGATTTCTGTGGCAAATCTCCAGGTTTGAAGTTTCATTGCAAGTGCCTGAAATCGGAGTATGATGAGCGTTGTTATTTTCATTGTTTGGAAAACAAAAATGTACCTCTGATAATTTTTGTCTTTGATTACTCCTTCTTCAAAGGATTTAAAACAGAATGAAAGCCTTTGAAAATTTAAGAGATGAAGAGACATGAGAGTTATTCTGTATGCACCAGATAAACAGATGTCTTAGCTTTCAAACTAAACCCAGAAAATATAATCACAAGCTTCATCAGAAACAGATAACAATCTAGGTGCACAGTATTTTACATTTTACTAATGTGCAGTGGGAGAAATAATAATACTACTTCCTTCACTTGTCTAAATATTTGTTTCAGACTAACAGCTCAAAAAACATGTTAGTAATAGCAAACAAAATATGATAAATTCCTTTGAGGGGGAAATATTCTCAGCATAATGTCATTATAAGCACAAGTAAACACACTTTGAAATGTATTTGCAAATAAGTAAGACACTCATAACACTGAAGGTATTAAATTGTGAATTCCCAAATTAATAGGTATCAGATGTCATGAGTGCTTTTCATCCTGTATTAGAGTCACACTCAAAAGTCCCAATAAACTTAAATTGAAGTTGTAATCATCCAAAGGATGACTACTTGACAGGGCTCATTCTTAATACATGGAGTAAAATCCTGCCTGGAAATACGTAAAACTGTTTAGAAATAGCTGATGGTGTGCATTACTAAGCCAGCCTCTACGAAATAACTTTCAAGAAATTCTGGAATATGGACAGACTTAAATCACTCTCACAAGAATCATGTAAGACACTGGTCTTTCCAGGCCAATGATTGCTTCATTGACAATTGCACTTCCATTTAGAACTCAAAGGAGAATTTTGTCTTCTTGGTGGCACCCGTGTCTACACAGCAAGGATCTACAGAGTGATCCTTGACAAAGAGCCCAAGAGGTACACACTGATTCATCACACACTGGTTTGGGACAGTTTCTCCAATGGTCCCCAAATGTCTGGCCTCATTTCTTCCCTAGAAAGTCTTCCTGTGGCTCTTATACTAAATTTTAATTTGTGTGTGTGTGTGTGTGTGTGCATGTGTGTGTGTGTGTGTTTTCAGTTCTAAGGGTATGAATCAATGTGAAGGCTTGTGTTTCCATCTACAAGATGAAATACATATAACATAAAGCTGAGGGGAATTGTGTGGCTGAAGACAGTGAGGGTCTCCTGGGACAAAGAAGGAGGCTGTTGAGGGAGAAGGGATAATATATGTGTGGTTTGGACATTGAGGTAAGGTCCGCTGAGCGACTTATTTTCAGATTTGTGCACTGCCTTTGACAGAGGTAGTTGTAGTGCAAAATGGTAAGGTAATTAACAATTAATTAGTGTGAATTATTGGGTGTCCAGCTCATTGCTTGCTTCATTTCACAGTAAACACACACTTTTAGACTTGATTCTGACCTTGATTTACACTGATGCAAAATAAACAAAATTCTAATAGCATTCATATTAATGGAAGAAAACAGCTGCCTTGAGTCAAAGCTCTTGTGGATACTACATTTTGTCTGCTGTCTTGTCTTAGTGTATTTAAGAACTATATCATTCTTAAAACACATAAATAAGATATAAAATAATTCAAATTCTTGGTGTATATATGAAACTGGAGTAGAGTTTATGCTACTCTCCATGCTCTGTTTTCTGTTTATGCTCCTTTCATGTTGGTGTTGGTGTGCCCTAATCTCTTTCTGCCTCTCTCTAGGTCCCACCGTCTGGTTCCCATTGGTACCAGCTTGGTCTTATGCCAGTGGAATATAAAACAAATCTTAAGGGAGATCTTTTCCTGTTCTGACAGTTCTCGAGTGGCTAAACTTCATTTCAAGAGACTTTGGTTTGGTTTGGTAGCCTGTATATGGGGAGAGGAATGATAGCAGATAACTATGCATATAAATTCCTATTTATCGAAAATGAAACTATCATAGCAACATAAAAATCAATGTTTGTCCTATTATTTTCCACAGGCAGCACAGTACATTGCAACATAGTTTCTCATTAGATTAAATCAAAACTCTTCTTAAATACCATTTTACCAGCTGTTACTGAATAAAGTGTGAAGCAAACAGTTTGTATTATCAGATACGTAGCTCTCTGGCATGCATCTTTGCCAACTTTACAACAGCTGTGTGTAATGTTTAAAAGAAACATATTCACTGATTATTCTTCAGTTTTATTGAAATTCATCTTTCTTTTTCCTTCTGAAGCATTCTATACTTGTGCTAGTATAAAGTAAATCATTGCCAGTAGAAATACTTTAGCACTCGTTTCAAGAATTAACAAAATGGGGTGAAAATATTCCTATAAGCAATCACACATTAAGAAATTAATTAGGAGGATGGCTTAATTTTTGTTATTTATTTTTGCTTGGGGTTTGAGTTGGTTTTCCTCTCTCAAAGAAAGATACAATATAATCTGTGCAGACACTTCCTGGGCACATTGAGTGTTAGGTTTGTGTATCAAAGACACACTCATATGTTTGTAAAGCTTGGGCCCTCTTGCGTTTCTGGATGATGTGACTCCCAAAATTAATCTTGGCCTATTCAGTGTAATTTATACTTAATCCCTGATTTCACGGGGGCTCTTCTGTGAGATAGAAACAGGGGAAGCAGCCCTAGCTCCTGCAAAATGACAGTGTGGATGTTGCCTGCTTCCGTTTAGCAGGCAATATAATCCCATGGCCACGAGATGAATATCCCAATGCTGGGAGAAAATCTCAACCATGGGACAAATTGCAGATTGCTTTCTGTGTGCTAATCCCAGATCTAAACACTGACTCTTTCCCTTATTTTGTCTATTCACTGCCTTTCTGTTTTGCTTTCCTGTTTAGAAAGTATGGGTAGTAATAATAATATTTTTCTTCTTTAGGAGATGAGATTTTGCTTTTCACTAGTGAATGTAAAGAAAGAGAATTCTATTATTAGACAATGTGGAGCTAGGAGATTAGACATGGAAGAAGTAGGACAAGAAAAGAAAACATTTGGGAAAGGCTGGACTCATTGGAAGGGTTGGGAGGGGGAACACAACCTAAAGAAAACAGAGGTTAAAGAAGGCATAAGAAAAGTATAGCTCAGAGCACCAGAATATGTTCATCTGCTGAAGGGTGGACATCATGAAAAAGCAACCTTCTTGCTAAAGAGTAAGCACAACTAAAGTCAAAGAAGGATACCATAAAGGAAAATAAAAGTCAAAGAATGTGATACTGCATATCACTCAGAAAGTATTTTACACAATGAAATGAATGAAAGGGGAAATAATTTGTAGCTTCTCCCCCATTCAGTGGCAGCTGGAATCAGAGTTTACCTTGCAGTCGGTTTAATAGCAGTTCATGGCACAGGCACCACTGCCAGCAGAGGTTCAGTTGAAATCTTATCCCTGGTGAAGTAAATAGTAAAATTCTTATTACCTCCAGTGGGTCTATGAATTTGCCCCCTGAAACTGGGACTTCTCATAGGAAAACCAGCTGCTTAAGTAAAGTAAATTAATTTAGGCACTCAATAAGGAAAGGTAAGTATTTAAATATGCATGAGAAAAAACTTGGCAAAAACATAAGAAGCATACTAGAGAAAAATCCAGCACAGGCCTCAAAATGAGACTTGATAGGAAACTATTATTATTTTTAAATTAAAATCATTTACATAATACCATATATTTGTTCTGAATTCTATAAAAATAAGTAAGACAAGTTCCCTGCCCTGGAGAGTTCTCATTTTTAATAAGACATTACAAACAAATGCAAGGCAAATTAAAACAGGTAGAAGAAAAGAAAACAGAAAAACTGGGGTATTTAAAACCAAAAACTGTAAAGGTGGGGGGAAAAGATGGAAGAGCAAGTTGAAGGTATAATCTAGGAATCATATTCAGACAAAAGATTGCTTGCTTGTGGAGAACTGTACAGAAACCCCATGCACCTTGTCCAAATTCCAAGTTCACTTGTGTCCTTAAACTACATAATTGCTAATAAATTTAATTTTTAACAACCCATTTAAGTTTACAAAATACTTTGAGATGACATATTTTATTTTCCACCTGGCAGAACAAGTTTTCTTAAAACGTTGATTGAAAGCTTACAAGAAGAGCCAATTCTCATCCAAATAAAATATCAAATACTTGAGCACTCATTGTCTGTGTACATACTAAATATTTATATGTGGGTTTTAATTCCAAATTGTTTTTTCTATTGAGCATTGAGTTTGTTCAAAGAGGTCAGTGAATGGATTCAAGACAGAAATATACCTCTTTGCTAGAATAATATCAAGATAGGTGTCCTTTCACCTGCCTACCAAGTTTACTGTTTATTGTAAGTGATGTTAATTGATGTTAGTTAACAACCAACACTTTTTAAAATACACAAGTAGCAGTCCTCTACATCATAATCTCAATATTTCTAAATCTGTGCAGTTAACAGGATGGCTCAGGAGAGATTTGAAAAAATAAGGCTCAGAGTGGGAGTCTCCTTGACTGAACTGCTTCTGGAGGATCTTCAGGCAGGCTGTTCTGTGATGGGCCATCTCAGGAGAGATTTTACCAGAGTTCTTCCAAAATTTCTTTCTTGCTCATGATTACCCATCTTGAAACTTGAAAAATAGACACTATACAATCACAGGCATCTGTCTAATTGCTAGGAAGGTTATTTGTATTATCATGTCTCCTGACAAGGAAGATGACCAGTTATCAGAGGAGGGGGGAAGTGAAAAAGCAAGCTTAACAGCTTAAACATTAAAGATATAATGATAAAGGAAAGTAGCAGACTTTCACATCTTTGGATCCTAGAAAACTTTCTCCAAACTTAAATCTTTGTCATGTGGATGCAATCCAGGTGAGAGGGTATGCTGAAAACTCAGAAGGAAGATAGATTTTAATGTAATGAATGGCTGAACCAATGGAGAGATGGAAGTACTACATACCGGTAAGGTATTTTTAATAAAATAGCTCCAATTAATTTATCCTGCAGAATAACTAGTTAGTGATGGATAATATATTTTTGTAAAAGTGAACCCGCATGCTTCTTTTATTATAGCAATTTAAAGTTCTATTAATATAATGTAAAAAGAGGTACTCTTTGAAAGATTAACACCAATATCTTCAAGCATTGGCTTAGTATTCAGCATACACATAGCATTCTTAAAAACTCAGTGCACATTAAAACAATTTCACTGCACAGTCATGCTTCATGTAATTTTTTATACCATTCTTGATTTCTCAAGATCCTTTCCTTCCAGTAAATCCTCAGAAAATTTAAATCTCACCTTGTCTGCTACTGCATTCTGACTGATAGTATTAGCATTTCAGTGGATGGCACCCTAGAACCAAATCATACCGGGGAAATTGGCTTACTACTACAGATTAAACATGACCATTTGACATAATATACATATTATGTCATACATAATAATTAATAAATAATTGCCATAAATTATGCCTTTATAGTAGATAAGGTAATAACAACAGTAGGTAAGAGTAATAACAACATTGAAGAGATTTTGAAGTTATAAGGAGGAAAAGGAGTGATGCAACACTTTGGAAAAAAAAAAAAAAAACCTTAAAGAAAATTCTGTTTCAGAGACGTTTGAGGTCAATCTGAGGCATGTTTTTAAATCAGCTGGGAAAAGGGTCTCAAATTCTTTTAGCTTTCACACTGAGTCTAATGACAATTATCTCAAAATAGAAGAGTGATTACACAAGTCAACTCTTTCAGAAAATCTCTTTATCTTCACATTAATCTTGGAAATCTTAAAGCTGCCAGATGCATATGGTCGGAAGTAATGCTACACTTATCCCAGAGTAAGGATACAGTTAGTGTATCCTTATCTGTACTATTTCAAATCCAGTCTCCTTTATCCTCTCCTGCCTGTTTATGCCAATCTGATCCCTATGCTTGCAATAACCTTCTTATTCTTTTGTGTGTTAAAGTTATCAATATCAAAGCAGCAGAGCCATGAAAATGTAAAAGTGCAAACTTGGGGTTGGAATTCTATAATAAAACAAGCATGCTTTGCTGCATCTCCTGTGGGTAAGGTGGCCCTGGACAGAAGTGCATGGCCTATGGTCTGAAGTATGCCATTTGTTCTCAACAGTGCAGTACTTCCCTGATTGGTTTGTTCAAGCAGGGTGATTAACACTGTAGGCTTCCAAATTATCTATTTAATGTTTTAAATAGTGGAGTAAAAGCACAACAGGTAAGTGGCAAAAGCTGTTCATAAATACAACAGGGAATTATGCTTGGGCAGATTGAAGCCCTTATTTAAGCATGATTGATTCCATAACTCTGTAGTAGTAATGTTTATCTTTTGCTTGGTTATTCAGCCTTCCAAAATCCTGAACTATCACAGCAGACAAATTTGATTTTGAAAGGAAGCTTTCTTTTGATTTTTATTTTAATATTTGGAGAAAAACTTTTTAGTTTGTTTTCTAATTAGACACTCCCAAAGATCAAGAATTAGAATACTTGCTTCATCTTTAAACAGCTGGGTTCCCAGCTGGGTTTGTGTAATGACTTCACTAATTTCCTTTCTTTTAATGTGTTTGTTTTCTATTGGTTAGATGCATTGTTTGGAGTTGTAGTTCCTCTGCAAACAGTACTGCTTCCGCTGTTTTAGTTATCCTTCAGTCAATTCTATAACTCGATTTACGAGCTAACCTATTTTATCCAAGTCTGCTTTATGATGAACTGTAATACTTTTTAGGCTTTCTAGTTTTTCAGCTGCTGGTTTGGGTTTTGTTTCAGGAACCTAAAAAATACTCTTCCAAGATATCATTACATGTTAGCAGAATGCTTCCATATATAATAAAATATCTTTAGGATAATTTGCTGGAAACTTTAACACCCGCATTAGTAGGGTGCCTTTCTGTGTGTGCCTTGTCAATCTTATATGTTTGTTGTTCACAAGACTGAACTTTAAATTAAGGGTATTTTCTTGGAGTTTAGAGTTGAGAAAACATGATGGTTTAAATTCCTGGGGAAAGCTGCATTGTAAAATTGTATGGTCTTGAAATTTTCATTAAAATTTCCCTTTATATAAAACTGTATTTTCTGTTTTAAGAGACACAGTGCACTCCGTACGTTGCATGTTTTGGTATTTATTAATCATAAGAAATGCCATGAGTTTCAATGTTTTTATGAGTGTGTATTTGTTTTTAATGTGTGATTTTGATTTTGCTTTGCAGAAGTCTTTTAAGGCAGGAAAAATACCCTTCTGAAAAGAAGTTTTCATTTTCCTTTTTGCAGTACAGGCACCTACAGCTTGAATATACACCTGCAAAATTTTTAGCGCTTTCTTTTCACTTCTTCATCCATGTTAATTAAACTAACTATTCTTATTTCACAGAAGGGGATACAGGGCAAAACCAATGCTTTGCTGAATAAGTAACAATACACTCATCTTTATCCGTAGTTTTCTTCTTTTCTGCTTTTTAAAATACGCCCCTTTTTCCCCTCTCACATCTTATGACAGGATTCACATAATTGCATGTGTTTTCTTTTTAAGAAATTCTGCAATTTTTGGTCTCCATCACAGCATGATCTTTTTCCCTGAAGTCAGAAATGACACTCAGTGGAAAACAAGGAATTTTAGGGACCTGCTGACATTTTAAAAGCCGTAGCCAAAGAGAAGGTCTGATGTGCCTTACTGAAAGAATTGCCATGCAACAGAAAACACACCAAGGCAGGATTACAGCCTTTTGCTGAGGAGGGTCCTCCCTCTCTGCACAGAAGACACTGACA
This sequence comes from Sitta carolinensis, assembly GCA_032173965.1. Classification (NCBI taxonomy): domain Eukaryota; kingdom Metazoa; phylum Chordata; class Aves; order Passeriformes; family Sittidae; genus Sitta; species Sitta carolinensis. The sequence goes on from CM063283.1 coordinate 36,930,023, forward strand.
CTGACAACTACTCACCTCTTAACACTGCAGCCAGAGCCAGCCAGCTGAGAAAGTTTACTTGGGCACTGTAAAGGTTTGCACTGAGCTTTGGAGGCAATTTCAGGCACTTTTCCTTTTTCATCCCTGTCAACTTGTTGCTGACAGTTCCAAACCGCCCTTCAGCTGCCCTTGCTCTTTCTTGCTTGTTCCTGCATACACCAACACTCTGCTTTCTGTTTAGATCTGCTTAAGGTAGACTTCACCTGAAAAAAAAATTTTTGTGACTGGACAAGGCAAAGCTGGGGAAAGTCCCAAGACAATGAAAAATCCCTGTCATCCTTTTGTGGAACTAGCACAAAGGCCAGAATTTGAACTGCCTTAATTTAAATTCTATGGACCATAAACCAGCTGAATCTCATGTGCCACTCTGGAAACTTGACTGATTTCTCAAAGCTAGTATTTATATAATAACTGTATTATGAAGTTTGTAGAGATCCCTCATGGCAATACACTCTGCCACTTTGTAAAATAAGTTTATCTGGAGATTATCAAAAACTAAGGAGTGAAATCATACAGCTCCTTAATGTAGTATGCTGCCTACTCTATTAAGTATAGAAACATTTTTTTCTTTCACACTATATGAACTACATTTTTAAATACCTGGAGTGTATATAATCATCATTCGTACTGTAAAAGACAGCGAAATACTGGGGGTTTTTACTGTTTATTTTACCGTTGTCTAAAATACACAGCAGTAATTATGTTTATTCTCAGAAACCAAGTGTTCTCATCTCAGGGTGGGGCTCTTTTGTTTTGTTCTCTGCAAGCAAAAATTTCAGCCTGTAAAGCAATAATGCAATGTAAGGCCAGAAGGCACAAACATTTTTTTTTTACAGTCACATCCATATTTTAGGTATCTGCTTTATGGATTAGCCATGCTGGGAACTGCCACAACTCTGGCTGACTCTGCTCAGAGACAGCATGGATCTGGCTGGATTTATTAGCTCAGGCGCAAATGCAAATGTGATTATGATACTGCCAAAGCCAGCTTAGATCCAAAAAGAGTCAAGTATCCTTCATATGGCAAAGAAATGAAACAAACTCCTGTAATTTAAGCTGGTCCTGTGCTAGCCAGAATGGACCTTTCAGCACTGCATTCCCAAAAATTAGAGGTAGGAAGGAGAGTGATGCACTGCTAATAGTTTATTAATGTTGATGAGAGACATGTAGACATACTTGGTATGTCTACACTGATAGAATAAAAGAAGATTGGAGAGAGTGCTGAAGCACTGGTCCCTGTTTATTCACATTGTTTAATTGGTATCTTATTCCCTGGATTTTTTTCAGAGGGCTTCACCTTGTCCTTTTCAAAAAGTGGTTTTTAGTGTCTAGGGTGGAGCCAGCCTTCAGCAACATCACCACATCAGGTCCCTTCTACCTGGTCCTTGGGTCATTCCCAGGCTGACTTCTATTTAGCAGCAGACCCTGCTTCATTACTCCCTTAACTCAGGTTCAGCACAACTGTGACAACCCAAGCTGGCTCCTGTAAAAAGAATTCAAGCTTCATCTTTCAGAATAGGGTCTCCTTATCACTCCTGTTAAAGTGTGTTAGTGTCAAAAACAGTTCACTGGGATAGTATGCAAGTCAGTAAGACTAGGTAGCTGAGCTGTTGGAACTCCACCCTTGGGGAAAGAATTCAAGACTCTGAGACAATACTTAGAAAAAATACAAGATACTCTATTGTCTATTATACCTTAAGGTTGTAAATTAAATGACCTCTGAAAAGGGGAGGAATTACTTAGATGTAAAAAATATAATACCTAATTTAAAGTGTTCTATTGCTCTAGAAACATTCTGTTTGATAATGGTTCCTGCCTAGTTTCACATTAGGTACAGTTGCTGATTATGGAGGCTATTTGCATAATCTTTTCTCCCCTAATTCCATTTGTATTAATTGTTGTCCAACAAATAAATGTATTTCTACAACTGCTAGATGTTACAGAGTATCATATCAGCTGCATGTCTCCATAGTTACTGTTTACAGTATCTTCCTCTGCTTAGCATCTTGTGTCAATAAGCTTCTGCATTTGAAAGTAACATGTCTTTATTTTCCAGCTAAAGAGATTACTCCCCTCACCAACTTGCTGACTAAATGAACATTTAAACAGATATTCCTTTCATATATCTTTGGTCATTTAAAACTAAGCATTCTGACATATCTTGTCCACTGTCTAAATGTAGTCACGTAGCCTAAGCCAGTTTCCTAGGTTCCCTGTATAAACAATGGAGAGAGATAGTTGCAAAAATCCCCATGATTCATTCAAATTATTTTAGATGGTTACCTTAAGAAATATGAAATAAGATCCAAGAAGATATGAACGCCTACACCTCCCCTCACAAGTGACATCTAATTTTTTCAGATCAAGAAACCAAGGATATGAAAAGCTTAATTGCATAGGCCCTAAGATACTGTTGTATCATACTGTTGTTTTACTCAAGTACAACAAAAAAAACAAAACCCTCACAGACCTTCAAGCTGGACCAGCATTCAGATTTTCTCAATCCTTCATAAAATGTTTTGTATTGACAATGACTATATGTCTTTCATTTTTATGATCTAGGTTAAAACAAAATTAAGGCTAAAAACAAAAAGACAAAAAATATCAAACTTCCTTTTGAGTTTTAAATATATCATTTTGTTTTCTTGTAGGCTGGGAGCTCCTTCAAATACCTCAGCTGATATCTCAACTGATATCAATTTATGTAATACTTCTAGAGGCCTGTAATACTTCTGGGAAACAAAACTAATATCAGAACTCCATCTATGTCCTTTATATTTTTCCTTTGAACTTGCCCCATGACATGTCCTGTATCTGGCATATTGTATAGGTTGCATAAATTACAGTTGTCATCATGGCTTCGTGTCTTCATCAGACTAAACTGACTTAATAATTTTTATTGCTATTTCTTGATGCCCTGTTCATTTTGTTGCTATTCTCTTGGACTCTTCATTAGCTTAAATTACACTGACTCAGAGACTTGTGAGTCTACTAAATAAATTAAAAAAGTTTAAAGTCAGGAAAAGATTGCTTATCATGTTGAGTCGTCTCCACTTCCCCTAGGCCCAATGACATAATCTCTTAAATATTTTGAAATTCAGAACATGAAGTACTTAATTTTTTCACAAAGCATTTGACTGTTCTGAGACAGCCACATCTCAGAGGCCATCTTAAGAGACCACTGAAAAAGCTATTGCTTTGAAAAAGCAGCAGAAATAAGTAGGAGGGAAGGGAATAGCATCTAAACTCAGCATTGTGAATCATACAGAATAATCTTTAATATATTCAGTACCTAATAACAGCCCTTCCTCGTGGGCCTGTTTTTGCTGTAATGGAAACATTTTACAATGTGGTCCCACCATTGTAACCGACTTGAAAGTCTGCAGCACTCAACACCACCATCTACCTGATCTTCATCTATGATGCATAGCTGAAGTGACACACATTTTATACAGGGACAACTTAAAAAACATTTGAGATAAAGCATTTATGATTACTCTGCTACAATGTACACAGTTGCCAGGAGATACCAGTGCAAAACACAGGATGTCCTTTTGGAGCACAACAAAAAACTCTTTTTTGGAAGTCAGATTTTTCTTATTAACAGAAAGAAAAGAGATAAAGCCAGAAACACTTCAGATGTCATGGTTTAACCCCAACCAGCAACTCAGTCCCACACAGCCACTCACTCACTCTCCTCTGGCACCACAGGGGAGAGAACTGTAAGAGAAATAATGAGGTAACTCATGGGTTGAGATAAAGACAGTTTAATAGGTAAAGCAAAAGCTGTGCATGCAAGCGAAGCAGAATAAGTTCATTCACCATTTCCCATGGGCAGGCAGGTGTTCTGCCTTCTCCAGGAAAGCAGGGCTCTATCACACTGAACGGTGACATGGGAAGACAAACGCCATCACTCCAAACATTCCCCATTTCCTCCTGCTTCCCCCAGCTTTGTACACTGAGCATGACACCATACGGTATGGGGTATCCCTTAGGTCACTTGGGGTCAGCTGTCCTGATTGTGTCCCCTGTCAACTCCTTGTGCACGCTCAGCCTCCTCTCTGGTGGGCTGGGATGAGAGAAAAGATAAAGCAGAGCACTGTACCCCCTACTATGAAGAAAATTAACTCTATTGCAGCAGAAGCCAGAACAAGAACCTAAAATGGTCCAAGCCTGAAATGAAAAAGAATACCCACTAAGGACACTATTTATTAGATAATAATGAATTGAAATAGGGACATAGCTACAGATTTGGGGAGGCCAAGAACTTCTGAATGAGTGCTTTAGTGAGCTATCTATAGAACCAGACTTTATTACATCCTCTATCTCTGGCCCAGAAAACCTTAAATTCATTATTGAACAGTGAGTTACCTTCAGCAGGAGGGTTGTAGGTCACAGTTCCCATGCATTGTGCTAGTGTGAGAATTCAGCTTTAACTCTTCCATCCTTTCTTCCTCAACATGAGAAAATAACTGGATTAGATCTCCGTTATCCTGCTCAGATGCTATCGAATCTTCTACCTCTCAATTGCTCTTTTCAAGTTAAAACACTGCTAAACCCAAGAGCATGTAGAATGTATTCCACCTCTAATTTGTAATGGTATATGTATTTTGCTTTATGAAAATATTATAGAGAGTATATCTAGCTAGATGTCTTAAAAATATGTTATCAGGAAATGTATCATTTTCAGGGATTTTTGATGGAAGCTAGAGCCCAGTCTAGAAAATGAGGCTTCCCAACTCCAAATTCTATGCAATTTTTGCTTTGCCAGGACATCTGGTCCATTAAACAATTAGGCCAAATTCGCACAGTGTTTTTTGAGAGTGACAGGTCTCTAATCCTTTGACCAAGATCCAAAACCTAAAATCACAAGACTTAATTGTCAAAAATGCAAAAAATGTAAGTTTATTTTAAATGGAGTCTGTCTTGAAGCAAAGGAGTTCTTTTTTCTGGTTTCTTAACTAAAAGTTGACTGAAAACATTGCAGAATACAGCCACGTAGTATCTTTGAACACATGCTTTATGTTAGAGCATAGAGGCTGCAACGTTTTTCACTGTTCTCTGTTAAATCATGCATTCAGTTGTTTCCATTTATACAGCATCAAAGCAGTTGAAATCCAATTGAAAAGTTTCTTTAGACAACCATTGTGCAGGAACATGATGTCAATATTAATAAAGGCTGAATTTCCCCTTGGCTCACTTCTTACAGATAAGCTTTTCAATAATACACTGCTTGCACCAAAGGTCTGATGGGACTGGGAATAGTAAAAAACACTAATAAAAGAATGTTGAATGTTTTTATATTAAATTTCCCCACAGGCAAACTGAAAAGCCTACTTAGAGTACGCCAATCAACATGGCACTTATTAAATGTAACAAGAGTCCTGTTACAACAGATCTTTAAAGCCCTAAATATGAATTAGAAAGTAAAGACAAAAGACAATTACAGATGTATTTCTAAATTGAAGCCCTGGACACCTCACCTGATACTCACGAATATGACACTATGTTTGATCTTCAAAAAGACTCCATTTTTATCAGCCTACAGCTATAATTTTATTACTGCTATTTCCTGTGGTTAAGAATGTTATCCTTTCCATTTCCAGTCTTTTAAAGTGCATTTTTATGTTTGAGAAAAATACTGTAATTATTTAGAAATACATGAATTCAGTAAATAGGGTACAATATCCACAGAAGTTTGGGCTGGGTAATGTAAGGAAAATGAAAGTATCTGAATAAAAGTAGTGACTACAGTTAGGCCAATTAGAACAAAGGCTCATGTCTTCTAATCAGAACATGGACGACTGAGTGCCTGAAAAACATTTCAGCGTGAGGATTACATCTGTTACACAAAGGCTCATCTCTCACACCTGAATTTAAGCAATTTTTTCCCCCTGTCAAGGTAGTGACAAATATATTAAATCTGTCTGTCTTCTGAGATTGGAAACCCCAATCTGAGATTTTGCCTTGGGCACAGCAATAAAAAATAAACTCAATTGTTAAGCATAAGGTTTATTTTCTGCAGATGGAAAGAGAAAGCAAAAAGACTGCAGGACTTTTTGCAGGATTGTAGTTTGTCTGTAAACAACTGGATTAAATAAATCTAAATTGCTGTGATAAATTCAAACTCCAAAGAAACTAGGACAATTCCTAAAACAGTATTGTCATTTGTGTTAATTGCTATGTATTTATCTGGAAAAAGAGGTACACCTTATTAAACATTTTATTAAACAAAAAGAAAAAACAATTAAGCTTTTGTGAAATCCATACTAACACTGAGTACTTTGTTTGAAGCTGCAAGCAAAAGGACAAGGCAATGGTTATCAAACTCTGTTCTGTGGACTCAGTAGTTTTCTAAGTTTGTCACATGAAAACTTAAATGCCATTTGAAAATGCTGACAAGTCACTAAATATGTTCCCATCACATTTGATGAGACTGCACTGGGGATCTTTCAGGTGATTTTCTATTTATATTGGATCATATGTTACATTTTTCACAAAGAAGCTGCACTTTTATTAACAGGAAAAGCAGCAGTGACTGTCTTAAAATATTACCCAGGCTATAGAATATGTTGAAACCTTAGCTTAGGACAGTTTTCTTTTTCCCATGGCTCACAACTCTGAAATATATAAAATACTGAATACTCTGAATATTATAAAATATAATCTTGTATGTACAGATAATGAACAGATTCTGAAATGAACAGATTAACTATCATAGTTTCCAAGATGAATTAACACTTGATAAGTATTTTAACTATTGATTCAATATAATTCAATTTTATTTATTCAAAGTTTACTTAAGCAAAAGTTGAAAAGATAGTCTACCAGGCATTTGTTGGGATTTTGCTGTAGGCTTGTAGAAACAGATTTAGCGGCATGATCTTTGTAATACTGCTGGAGATATAAATGTTACCATTAGCAATATTGCAAGAAAAATGTATTTCCTATAACCAAATTGGAAAATATCACCAGATATCAGTCATTTTTTGATGTGATATCTAGCAAATTTATTCACCAAGTAGCAACTGGATCAGCAAGAGGTCTTTCTATTTTACATGCAAAATTGAAACTAATTAGTATGTGAGAGAATAGCAGGTCTAGAATGTGTGTGAAATAATCATAAATTCGTTCTGCCTATTCAGTTGAAAGATAAATAAAAACAGACTGGTAAAAAAAACAAGTTATGGATTTCAAAGGAGATACTTCCCACATAAAGTTCAGAAAATTGTTAGTAAAACCAATGGTCTGAAGACTTAGGGGTTGAAAACAGAAAATACTTGGAATCTCTTTGGGAAGAGTCACGAATTTGGAGAAAAAATGAGCTTGATCTACTGACTTAACTACATATTTTAAGACAGATATCAAGAAAATGCAGAAAGCAAAAAGCAAAATACAAAAGAATTGTAAAATATTCCTAGTAGACCAAGAATTAAAAATGAAGAAATAAAAATCAGACTGAATAAGACACTGCAAAAGTTACTAAAACAAGCAACAAAGTAAGTCTTCAAAACCAGAAAAAAGAATACTGAAATGAAGCTGTGTCCTATACACAGTTACCACTTTTGTGTTATTAACCAAAAGAATACCTTGGGTTTTAGTAAATATGTGGCAGCTCTAATATAGTGGCAAAAGCCAGATGAATAACAAGAATGACATAATAAACTCATAATTATTAGAACCAAGATGGTAACAGAACACACAAGTCTTAATGCTCTCAAACTGTGTGTCCGTTACGTCTCTTTTCACTCTGTCTCTGAATGCAAAAAGAGCCAACACCCAGAATTACAAGTCCAGCAGCAGCTCTCTGTCAATTCAACAGTGAAAAATAGTACAGCTAGAGAAAAACAAATACAATGCATCAAGGGAGGGTGAGGGAAGAAATCTATCAAGACAACCTTTAAGTCTGTTCATAGATAACTTTACATTTGTAAAGGAATAAATTCACTTCAGGGTAGATATAAAGTAAACTGACCTAAAGGATTTTTAATTTAAGTCATTCTAATTTACTTAATATGATCTAGGAATGAGTATGTCTTCTCATCTGAGCAATAGTAATTTGTCCAGTTTTCTAGACCACCTATGACGACATAAATGCCTGGATCAATACATTTTAAGGTCATAAGAAACCACAGAGGTAATCTAAACCGACCAATACCCACTGAACTAGTGGCTTCTCTTTGGCCAATGATGCAGGTTTTTAAACACATTCCCCTTTATTGAAAAAGTCTTGCTGATAAAATATATATGTCATTGTGTATCAAATATAATCATTACGTTGCATATATGTAACCCTAGCTTTCCACCAATCAAATTGTTCCATTTGTTTATGAAGATCCATTCACATTAGGAAGCTGCAAATGATACAGCAATACAACCTAGTGAATCACAGAATGTTTCATGTAAGAACTAGGTGAAAGCAAAACTTGTAACTATCTGCAGATAGCATGGAAATAATTGACAACAGCACTGAAATCAATTTTTATCCATGTGCAAATGCAGCATGAAGCATTTATCGTCTTGTCTTTCCCTGAATGTTTGAAACCCTTTACTCTTTCAAATCTGGATTCTGTGAAGCCAAAAGCTGTGAAACTTTTTAGAAATGCAAGCTAATGTTTAGACTGAATAAACACTTTAAAGATGTTTTATTTTTTGCTTTGTCCAAGCAGGGAAAAAAAAAAGGTTAAAAGTTAAGATCAGTTTCCTGTGGGGAAGCTGATGAAATGTTTCATTATCTGTGCAGGGAGGCAGTCAGCTTCAAGGAAATGTCACTAACTTAGCATGAGACTCTTAAACTAAGTATCATCTCACCCAACAAAACCACAGGAATGCATTATAAGAGAGATCTGTAAAGTCAAATTAAAAAATCTGAAGCAAATTTCTACGGGAGAGCATTTTTTTTCTCCCTCCCTGATTTATAATTAGAGCCCCACATGGAACAGATAGGTCAGCTTGGTAAATGAGAGAACCTTATTACTTCATGGCAACCAATAGAGAGAAAAAGATTGAATATTTCATTCTAAAAAAAGAGTGGACTTACATATTAGATATTTTCAACAAGTAGAAGATGACTTAGTCTTTTCTGCCACTATTTATGCTCTCGCTTCACGTTTTGGTTAGTGGCATCTGAGCAGAGACAAGGCTGTTAAACAATCAATTGAACATTTGTTTCTCACTTCACATTGATATCCCAGGAGGAGGAATGCTGTCCAACAAACTCCAGTTTTATATGTAAATAAGACATAGGGTATGAATTCCTTTTCCCTGTCCTCTTTCCCCAGTGGGAGCATGGAAAGGGAAAGAAAGGGAGATTTCTCAGTCAAGACTCCTTTTCCTTTTCCTTGTCTACCTCTCAGTCAACCACATGGGCTTTCAATTAGAGAACAGCAAGAGCAATCCCTTCTTTCTGATGGATAATTTTGAGATTCTTCATAAACACTATTGTATCTTAAGCTAAATTCTAATTTATTCTAGGTAGATATAATTCTTAACTCTATTCATCACATTTTACAGTGACTCATATTTTAGAAAAATAAATTCAAACTGTACACCAAGCAGTTGATAAAGAGGAAATCAGATCATATTCCCCAAGTTTAACTGCTAATAAAAATAAATTAAAAGAAGCAATCTTGTCCCAAAAGACTTCTAAAGGGAGCTCACAATGAGTCAGTGACAAAATGGCTTTCACTTCTATGACACTAAGCAGGCCTGAGTAAGCCAGTCTCTCTGCAGTAGCTTTATCAAGGCTGCTTGTCGATGGATAACAGGAAGCCACATAGTTTTCTGCTTCCTTGTGTATACACAGGATGCCAAACATATCTCATTAAGAACATCTGTACTCTTTTCTCAAGAGAGTTTTGAAGGGTGCAGTGCAGCCAGGCCATGTAGGTTCTGCTGCCCTAGCAGGTCTTCTGGTACACTCTGCCAGGCAGAGCTGCTCTGCAGATAACCACAGAGGCAGCTTATTGCCAGGGGAGGGTCAATCTGCAGTCCCACTGACACCTTCTCTCTCCTCCACTAAATCCACAACAGGGGGTAAGAGTTGTGGATTCGAGGGGTTTTGGAGGGGTTGTTTTTGTTTGTTTTTTCAGTGTGTTTTCTTTCCCCCACCCCCCAAAAAAGCGAGTAAATAAAAGAACAAACCCTCAAGCTTTAAAAAAAGGAAATTTGAAATTACTACTGCCTTTTCTGATTACACTGGCACTCAGAATCCTGACGATTTTAAAAATGTGATGCAAAATGAAGCTCTGAGCAAAATCAGGAGGTACATTACTGTCATTACCATTACCAGTTCAGGCAGTGTCTTAAAAAGCATTCTAAACATGTGCTCCAAAAGGCAAACTGAATTGACTCTTTTATCTGCAAACCCTTTGATTTGCTTTATGATGAAGATTTAAGGGAAATTTCAGTTTACAAAAATAGTTCAGAACAAGAAGTTGGCACCATCACCTCTCCATATATCTTGGATGGTGAATAGATCCTAAAAGAAAAAAAAGGGTTCTGTGCACACAGGGGCAGTGGAGGAGGAGTGGAATAATTAGCTGGTTGCTATAGTAATACAGATAGAACTAGGACATCCCACTCACATGAAAAGTTTATCTTAGATTTTGGTTAAGTATTCCTAATATAGCCATGTTTCTTGTCTGAAAATCCTAAATTGTATGTTTGCTCTGATTACAGCAAAAATACATAAATGCATTTAGATTTTCCACAGAATTCTGGTATCATCAGACAGAAATCTTCAAAATTGCTAGGATAAACCTGACTGGGCATCTCTACACCAAAAAAAGAGGGGAATTGACAAATAACAGAAAATTCAAGATGGAGCTGCCTCGCTGCTCTTTCCATTCACAAAGCACTCCAGAAGTTTGACTGAAATAATAATAGTCTGTAAAACTGCTGTCTGTCTTAAGTACCTTTTTCTCACAAACACTGATGACTTTGTCAACTCATATTTTATCAAGTCCAAGAGCTAACTGACAATTTCTCTGGGAAATTTGACAAAGCAACTTGGAAAAGGACACATAAAGCTGGACACAGCACAGAGGCACTGAAGACGTGCTTTAAATTATTGCCTCAGTGTTTGCAACCAGGAGAATAATATGATATGCCTAAATAGATGAAAAACCACTTCTGAGCTGTCTGAATAAACACTGTGGTAGATGTGATCAGATATGATGATCAGTGTGTGAAAGAGCTCAGGACAAGCCACAGACTGCCCTATGCTTCTGTTCTTAGTGTAAATGGGACAGTACTTGACACCTTCACCAAGACATTTGAAGATAGCTTTGCTCACCATTCTCTAAGCATTCTGGCTATCCTTAATACCTTCCAGATTCTCCCAGTGACAAAGGAGCAGATGGCTTTGCTCCTGAAATGCATGCACAATACCTAAATGTCCCACAGAAACTTGAGCTGGAAACCAGAGTCCTGAAATTTCATGTAGAATATAAACAGGATTATTCTGCTTCTGCAGCCTTTTTCTGGACTGATTTCCAGATAAGGCATACACTGGTTTATGCTGCTGGAGTAATAAAAATAATCATCAGGTAAACAGGAAATTCTTTTAAAAATTTGGGTTCTAAGTAAAGCTTAGTTAGTCATTGTGTAAATTTGCAACAATGAAGCTCCTATGAGTCCTTGGGATGGAAATTTCTCTAAGACTATAAGGTATTATTAACAGCAATTACACTTTTATAGATAGCATGATGCTACACCTATCAAAAATGGATTAATGCTGTTGAAGCAAACTCAATACTATTCAAATATACATACATCAGACTCCTTTTCCTTCTACGTTGTTTCTCTGTTTTCTTTAACTCATTGCACAATTGCTATTTTTCTAGCTTTTGCTCAGATGAAACGGAGCATATTAGACACTTTGGAAAATAAACTAACATATACATTTCTTCTACCATGACACTATTCCCTTGCCATTGCTGAGAACTGTGATTCATCTTTGGAAGGTAAACACCAAATGAAATTACTAGGGGTTTTTTCTGGTACTGAGTGACACACATAATCATTCATTTAAATATGGACCAGATGGGACATATCCTAGAGTGATAAGAAGCAAGCAAAAAAAAAAAAAAAAAAAAAAAAAAAAAAAAAAAAAAAAAAAAAAAGAAAAATGAGAGAGAGAGAGATTATTTGTTGATTTTTAAATTTTTTTAAAAACTTTTTATGACTGTATCATGGCAATTTGAACATTGAGGTCAATGTCAACATATTCCTCTGCTCACTGGGGACTTGTGACACTGTTAGAAAATTGAACTGCGACACTTGATTTATTTAAATAAGACTAAAATATATTAATGTAAATATTAATTATCCACTCATAAATAATCTGAAGATTGTCTCCTATAAAAGTGAAGGAGACAAATATGGTCATAAAATGCATATTACAGTCTCCTGCACAGAAGTACTGTCTTCTTTATTAGTATCAGAATACACACAAAGCTGAAACATTTATAAAAGCCGCTCTGCAAATGTTTCTGATTGTCAGGACATATACTTCCTTAGTGAAATAGAAATTTTTCTGGTTAAAATGAGTTCCCAAAAGATTTTTTTTAATTATCAATGATTACAAGTAAAGAAACAAATTCAGATTTATATAATTATTTTTTCCGTATGCATATAAAATGAAGAAAAAATAAAAGAGCTATTTAAATGAAAGAGCTCTGTTCTCTGTGAGACACACTGACATTGGGAGAGGTGAAAAGAAGAGCACTGGAGTCATTTTTGCTCAAACTACACTGACAAGTAGGCTAGGTACTCCCAGAGCAGGAAAGCACTCAAGGCAGTGATGTAGAAATGCTTCCTCTCTACTGAAGTGTTCCCACAACTAAGGCAATTCACAGAGGTCAATTATATTAGCATTCAACTCCTTCCAATAAATAGACCAGCATTAATAGACTGGTGTGAAGCTCGGATGTATCCTTTACATACAGCTGTAAATTTTCCCCAATTAGCTGCCCTGAGCTCTGGGTGGAGCCTCCAGGCTAAGCAGTGGATAAACATAGATTTCAGTATCAGAATATGGATTGCAAAAACCTGCATTCTAACTAAAGCCTACCCTAGCCATCTACGGCCTTCTTCTGCGTATATTAGACAATTAGAACAACTAATTAGATGACTTACATTTTCTGACTGCCTTAAAACAATTCAGGTTTTGAGGGAATGATTTCAGAACCACCACATATGCATTGCTTTCTATGGGCAGTTTGTCATGTTTCCTGTCCAACCATTTCACAACTATTCTATGTGAAAAAATAAAAAAAAAAAAGTCAAATGGAATTAATCAGATTAATGTATAAAAGTATGTTTTTCACCCTCTATTGAGTCCATCTTATTTCATATGAATAGTTGTGCTTTCTAATTAAAACAAGTGACAACTCTTATAGTATTCTCATATGTACCAATACATCTGATGGTGATTTGAAATAGAAGTATTCATAGCATTAACCTTTTCCTATCACCTTTTCTGTTACTACAGACAGAAAAATATATTTTAACAAAAAGTGTTTAGTACAGAAAGGACATAACTGCACATCTTCCTTCACTAATAAATGACTAATCGGTCATTCATTCATTCACTTCATATTAATTGTTAAAAGATGAATTATTATGAACTGACTTATTATTAATATCTATTATAAAATATTATAAAATATTAATATCTATTATATGTGTATCCATGGAAATTCCATTGCAATATGGTGATTAACTAATGCAACATTATTTTAATTATTATAGCATTAGAAATATAAAGAAAGGATCCAGGGACTTTTTCCTATTATATTTCTTTGAAAATAATTTTTGTATTTCACCGTATTAAAAAATGAATCCAGGGAGAGGAATGCAGGGATCTGAAGTTATTTCATTTTATTTCCCTAGTTTCTTTCATTTTCAGCTTGTATTAATGATTTTTATAAATGGCAAATATCACAGTTCAATCACTCTACTAAGAAGTAACAGCTGTCTACTAGGAAAATTAATAGTTTTTACTTCTCCAAGGTTGTAGCGAAGAATATAAGAAAAATCAAAATTCTATTACTATATTAAATATATTAAAGTTAGAATTAAATTGTTATTTTATTAAAAATTACCAACAATTTCTGAGATGCATATATACAGTAAATAAACATATCTGATTAGTGAACAGTCATCTTCATTACTTGTTTGAGCTAGCCTTACTTAAGAAACTAAGTCTTCAGTATTCATGATGTATATTTTTTTGCTTTTTGCTCTAAATTTCAAAGATCTATGATTATCCACTATTCAGTTTGTGCCTGTGTGTATACATATATCCATACACACACACACACAACACACATACACATAGGTTCTTCAGTTACGGGACATATCACTGTTTAATTTGCAACACTGACAATAATTCCAGTCAGAATTATTGTTGCCGATGTTATGAACAACTATGCTAGGTTGTAAATGATTGGATTATTTGAATAAATTTCCACTTGCAAGAATTCATCTATTAAAAAAAATAAAAATTGTGTAGTCAATGATAAGAAGATTTTCTTAAATTGTTGCGCTTATTTAAATCACAAGATATTAGATGGCATTTTTATTTTTTAATATTTGAAGATTATAATGCTTGGATTTTATCAACACACTGCTGCAGGAACACCACTGTAGTCCCTGCAAGTTTTTTGCCTTAATTTAAAGCTACTTCTTTAAATAAGTCCAGTTGATCTGTGATCTGAGACAGTCCTCCCTTTTAAAATTTCATTTGATTGCTTTCAGAAGAGTTTGAAGAGGATGCTTTTGTAAAAAGATAAAAGATAAGCAGTAGTTCAAACTGCTTGTTAATCAGAGTGTTTCTAACTTATTCCAGAATATTCCTAGATCACAATCTGAGATCAATGGAATTTATACTTTGTTTAGGTACTTTCCTTAATCTTTCATTTATCTTCACAGAAGAATGAAAAAAAAGAGGTCTTAACTTTGAAATCAAAATAAACTGTCATAGCAATACTTCAATGAAATTTCCTTAGTTTTATTACATGTCTTTGAAATCAGCTGTGTTTAAGACTGCAGGATTTCTTGAACCCCTTCCCTTGATATCTGGAAACTCATGGGTTTTGGACTGTGACTGCTGGGAAGAGGAAAACATACATCCTTGGAACAGCCAATATTGATGCTTAAAATGTTCACAAAGACGTTACAAATTATTATACAAAAAAATTATGAAAGATCATGATGGAAACATTCCCATACTCAAATATCAAACATGGCTCAGAAAACTTGTTAAGCAAAGTATCTATATCAAACATTACATGAACCTACTTTTGGAGAGAAAAAGAATTCAGTCCCCATCTGACAGTTGTGATGATACTGATCAGTAACCAAGACTGCAGACTGCTGGCTGATGCTGAAGTTAAATGCGTATGACAGAAATAGCAGCAGTGATGGATGGCTTTGGATCTGCTGAACTGACAAAATGCTACAGTGTTTAGGATGCTTGGTTGTCAGTAAAAACAGGCAACATAGGGACATGATATTTGCATTCTTCACATGACATAATATAAAATGATGGTCAGCACTGAACCTTGACTACTTGACATCAACAGTGTTAATTTATATGTAGAAATCTGCCTACCACAGCTGTGATTCAGGTCATTTGTTGAAATATCAACATGGAGTACAAACTAACATATAGAAGTTGAAGCTACAAAGACATGTGAAACTCAAACTTTTGCACTGATGACTATGACAGTGTTCTAATATCCTACTTCTGTGCTGTAGAACGGTATTCACATAAATGGCTCTATCTGTATAAGGGGTAAATAAGAACTGCATTCTCTGCAGTAAACAGGGAGAGACAGACATGTCCAAAATATTATTCAATCATTCTCATTTAGGCATCTACTTTAGGATGCAACAAATTTCTTTGGGAGACACCTAGCTCACTCTTTAAATCAGAAACATTTTTGACTGAAAATTACTGTTTGTAATTTTATTCTAGTATTATTTTCTACCCAGTGGTCAAATTTTTTCCTCATTTCTACATCGGTATAATTTTTTTTCATAATTTCTCTAAATATTTGTATTATGCTTAAATTTGAGTGGTTGTCTGATACAAAATTATGTTTGTGAAGAAACTATTTGCACTTCCCAGAAAATGTTGATTTTGCTGGCTTTTTTATTGCCTGGAAAAATAATCATGTTTTTGCTAAATATCCATAAAATTTGATCTTATATGTACCTAGGGCATTTTAAAATTGGCTAGTGACAGATAATACTTTTAAAATAAACTTATCTGACTTTTTTTACTGATCGACTTTCTCCTTCCCAGACTTCATGGTGGGAAGTATCATCCTTCTCAGACACCCTAATACTGATTAAAATTAGCAAGAAGCAGTTCTGACCTATTGATTGCAAAAAGAAAACAAATTAAGAGATATACTGTCTGCGAGGTGTTAGGACTGGTAGCATTGATAATACGAGTGAGGAAATTAATTTTTAAGTTTAAAACCCAGCTTATGAAAGAAAAATAAAGACAAAAGTTCAGACAGTAAAACAGGGACTACAGATCATTCCATTAAGTATTAGAGAGAAAAGGGAGGTGAAAGCAGAGAAAGGGAGAACAGTAACAGGAAAACTAATAGAAAAGTAGATCCAATGTGGCCGCATTGATTTTTGTGATTACTGTTTATTAAAATGTGGTGGATACAGATTATCTTTCTTTCAAATGCTCTGTACTTATTATTGCTTCATTTGCCTTGAAATGATAACTGCGGGCACTCAAATAAATGGATTCCAACATTTTCTATTTTCATCCTACCCTCCTTGTCTGTGATAAGTATCCTGCAGAAATGGTATTTTGAAACTTCTTTAAGCGAAGTTTCTTTGTTAAACACAGGTCTTTCTTTGTATGTCTTATGCATGTACTGTCTACATTTTCCCTTTTATTCTAATGGTTGGAGAATAGTATTAAAAATTGCTGTACTTTTGGAATAAGTTTTATTTTGATTTTATTGCATAATTTATATTTTTGAGGTAGGCAGGCTAAGATATGTCGGAATCACTGGCTCTGCCACAAACTTCCTAGGTGACCTTTTACCCAAGCCCAGTCTAGGTTACGACCATCTAGTAAAGTTCCCAGGCCCTCTAGCAGGGAGCAACCCTATCTATACTAAGAAGATGGGGAAAGGGTTTGTCTCCCAAGCAGTCTTGATGTTTGCAAACAGTCCAATGGAAATGGTCCCTTCCACTCAAACTAAAATCCTATTTGTAGGATGCTTGCTCTATTAGGCACAATCTTGTCAGGGACTGCTTTAACTGACATAGGAGCATTTTTAGGCACTCACTGCTTTATTCACCAGGGAAGGTGCATCTTTAAACTCTGCATACTGAATTTCTAGAACAACCATGATAGAGATGGATATACACGAAAATTCAAAGAAATTTTAGAGAATGACATTGTATTATGAGAATCCAGGCTTACCTCATTGTATAAACACAATTGCATCTTCAGAAGGTTATGTGCCTTCTAAACAGTCTTCCTGTAAACCAGAATTTTTAGTTCCACCCTTGTTTGTCTTGCAGCTCTCAGACAAGTACTTCACTGCAGTCACTGGCTATGGGCTAGAAATCCACATACCTGTGCAGGCTCTGGTCAGTTTTTACAGCCAGTGTTGAGCTCTATATGACAAAACACTAATTATACACCAGCCAGTCAATTAAAAACTTGCTTAGGAATGTCTATTAGTGGCATTATGACACAGGTATTCCCTATAGGATCAGGATTGTCTCTCCTGTGTAAGGGTTGGCACCATTAATTTATTCACACAAAATACAAATTTACAATCCAGCACCTGTGGTGTCAGTATTATTCTCTTCCATATGGAGAGCTGTTTTTTGTTTCAAGTGGTTCTGGAATACTGAATGATGCTGCTGCTGAAGTACTTTCAATTGGCCAATTGCTAGCATAAGTCCACCAAGAAAACCCTACAGTGAAATTTGTCTCTTTCTAATCACAATTATTATCTTTTGCCAACAAGATCTAAAAGACTTTTAGCAGTAGTCCCCTACTTGCTGAGTTATTA
The DNA here is from genome assembly GCA_032173965.1 of Sitta carolinensis. Classification (NCBI taxonomy): domain Eukaryota; kingdom Metazoa; phylum Chordata; class Aves; order Passeriformes; family Sittidae; genus Sitta; species Sitta carolinensis. Next base: position 36,948,130 of record CM063283.1, read on the forward strand.
TTATCTGTATTTTTGCTATGTATTAATTTTTATTTCTAATAAAATATTCTTCTTTATTTACATTTACCTAAAACACTATTTTCAATCCTTATAGCTCAAAATGTGTTTTTCCTTGCATGTTCCCACCTTAATGACTTAAAATTTAAGTCAGTAATGTAGTTAGATTACTTCTCTGAAGGTTTGAGAAGCACTGAGGAATACCTGATGTATGCACCAACTACCAAACTTTGATATATGAATTAAGATAGAGAGATCTCCAAAATAAACACAAAAGCCATTTGCATTAATTTCAGCTTGAACTGTCAGGCTTACAAACTTTTCATGGCAGCAGCGCTGAAATCTGTTGAAATGGTAATTTCATAATTCTCAGAGATGGCACACACATTACTCAAACAAAGTATAAAGACACTGTGCAACGCCATCACATAACAGGAATAGTTAAGTGGTGCTACGGAGTAGTTTGTCCTCTTTTCTTTCAAATGAGAAGGAAAGGAAAACATAAGCACAGAATCCACAATGGAAGAAGGAGCACAGTTTCAGAGCAGGCCTTCTGAGTGCTCTTTCTGCTTACAAATGCATGCCATCTCCTACTCTGTGAATATTGCCTAAAGCAGTGCCGTTTTTATTGAATTCCAGCTCTGATGATTCTGCCTTCTTCTGCTTCCTGCATAGAACAAATCATATGAGCTTGGGCTTTTTTTACTAGATTTTTCAGCAGTTCAGGATATCCTTTATCAACGATGTTCAAAACTGAAGCACCCACTTCACATGACAGTCTGGTTAGATCAATACCACTAAATAAAACAAGCCAAAAGACCAATACCTATCCCAGCAGACAAACAGACTGAAGACTCTTGAAACAATAGTACTTAGGATGAGCAAACGTGCTGTGTCCACACCATGGAAGACTGTTCTGGAGTTCCTCCCTACCTGGTGTGGTATTTCTACTGGTCTGACGCCAATCCCTGTGTTTTGTACGTCTTGACAGTTTAAACGGTTTTAAACAGTGCAAGGGCTTTGCTGCAGCTCAGTGAAGTGGCTCATGTTACCAGAGCAGGAAACTGAAGAAACTGTGTTGTATTCTATTGGATGGGGTTTGAGGGCATTGCTGAGGGTCCAAAGTGCCCCAGGAACAAAGCTGAAGAACAACTGTGGCTGGAGAGAGCCCCGTACGAGATAGACTTATCCTGGACTGTCTTTTGAGAGATACCTTAAGATTACATATTCCTTGATGAAATAAACAGGGCAGGAGACTTTGCTCCTTCTCGATGCCTTTATTTAAGGATCAGCTCAGGGTGGGGGCCGCCGTGTCGCGCTCACGCTGCCGCTGCGTCTGCTCCCAGGGCTGACTCAGAGGAGAAGGTGTGCAGCTTTGTCCACTGAAGGCATGCGGGCAGAGCGGGGCTTTCATCCTTGCAGGAGTTCCCAGAAAGCCGCTCCCCATTTGGGGTCTTGGGGTCCTCTTTCTCTGAGTTTAGGATGAGGAGTTAAAACCTCTAGGAAGACAACTATACTTTATTCTTCACCCACAAATGTTATTTAAATCCTTTTATTTCGTGGCGGATCGTAGTTTTTAGGGGTTTTCTTGGTTGGTTTGTGCAAAGTTTCCTCTCATTTGCATAAAAGCTCCGGTGGGTGCCACTCCTCTTGGCCCCAGGTGCCATCCCCGAGGATGGAGCAGCAGAGGAGACACCCGGTGAATAACAATAGAATCATTAACAGGTACTTAAAACTAACTTAACGTAATTACAACTTTAACATTATTTTGTCTAACGTAACAACTTTACAACTTTTGAGCCAAGATATTTTGGGGATTTATTCCCAACACTTGATACTCTGCTTGGGTATTATTTTGAGGGGAACTTGTTGGAGCAGGCCAGAATAGGGCCAGAGAGGAAGCCAACAGCTAAACAGTGAAGGCACAGAGCAGACTGACATTACTCAAGTTTCGTCCTAGAGTTGTTTTGTTTAGGAAAGTGGCCATACATCTTAGAGTGCAAATGTAGGGTCAGGAATGGCATTAACACAGTGTTTTTTGTCAAAAATTCTTCAGTGGAGGTCTGCATCTGAACTCCAGTACTTGGCTGAGGAGAAGCATGAAGCTAATTCACCTGCCATCGTGTACCCAGGTTTTATCATGTTTCTGTTCTGTAAATAAGGCTGGGGGTGCTGACCCCAGTGCAGAGATCCTCACTGTCTTTTGCCAGCCCTTGCAGCAACATTGCATCATTAATGTTGGGCAGGTCCTCCCCGGAGATCTGACATCACCTAAAATGTTGTGGAGATGTGTAGAATGCCTGTGGTTAGCCTCAGAGCAAAGGTGATTTTGCCACTTCTGAATTACAGGATGTTTGGATGAGCAACACAGACACATAAAGAACAGGTCTCTGGGTATGACATGTAATGTGGACAGAAGGATAACTCCTTCTCACATATGACCGAGAAGAGAAAAAGGGGTATTGCATAAAGTACATAAAGTCTGATACATATATGCCACTTTCACTGTCTGCATTAGGCCTACATTCCCCTATATAACTTCCAAGAAAGTGAGAGAAATTTGCCACAGAAAAGTATTGCTTTGAATTAACAAAGTCATATGAAGTTCTGTTATGCTTTTTGGGTTTGAGGAATTTTCTTTTTGTTCCAATAGAAATCCAGCCAATCTACTCTGCCCAAATACTTCTGTAAAAAGGTAAAAAGCATCAAGAAGACAAAGGAAACAGAGGAAACAGCCATTGACTCAAAAAGGTCATTGTTTTAACACAGCTTTTCATGCTGGTTTTAAAATTGAGCTAAAAAATTAAACCCATTCAAGCTGCTCCCTCTTCCCCCCACCCATTCCGGTAATGGAGGAACACTAGGAAAGATTAAAAGTTGAAACAGCAATTTACTGAACTTGCAGTAATGACAATAATATTAACAAGAAAAAAGCATGCAAACGAGAGAGGGTCATTTATACACGAGAGTGTAATCACCACCGAACAAACACACACGCTTCCCAATATGGCCAACGGAGTTTCTGTGGCTCAACGTCCTCTCCCTTCCCAGTCCAAAAAATCCAATAAGGAACTAGGGCAAGCAGAATCCTTTGAACGCTCTGTTATCCCCGCTGCACGCTGGCTGGGCCGGCCGCGCACGGCCAGCGCCCGCTCCGCCTTTCCTGCCTCGGAGCGACAGCTCGGGCTCGCTGTCACTGCCTTCCAAACCACAAAAGACATGGCTTGGAGGAGTGGGAAAAGGCACCGCCGGTGGCGATGAGGGACTAGGTCTGCCGGGCTGACCTGAGGCCTTCTCCCTGGAGACCAGCTAAAAAAAAGAAGCGAACTGTCCTTTTCCAGCCCCAGCTTTTCCTCTTGCTGAAAGCACTTCTCCCCCACGCTGATGTGGGTGGTATAGAAGAGGCTCCACCCCTTGTTTCTGTACCCGGGAAACCTTTTCATTTTGGATTTTTGCCTAGGACTTCTTTCCTTTAAAATTACTTTATTTAAAGGCACGTCCTTTCAGAAATTAAATGATCTGGTTACAGTTGGGTGCCCTTTTAAAAGAACAGAAATCTTTTCTACCACTCTCAGTTGCTTGGGTCTTCTCTTTCTAACACCGAGTAATTTGTCTTCTCTTAAGCACAAGCCTATTTTTGTAAGAAGCACTTGAAAACAGACCAAACCCACAACATACACCTGGAAAACTTTCCGTGGTATTTGCTGTAAGCAGATCCAATAGTTTGCAAGCAACTGAACCTCATTTTGAAGATCTCAAAGGTCATTTAAGTGAATGAACAATTAAGGTATTTTTATGAGTTTGATTACATCTCTCTTGCGTATGTTTTTGAGGACTGAAGAAGGGGGTCATAAAATACTGCTTCAAAGATAATTCCCTAGCAATTCTGGGAATGCCATCATAGCATTTACAACAAATCAGTAACAGAGAGGAAGAAAAATGACACTCTAAATAACTTGAGCATAAATTTAATTTAAAACTTATAGTTTATGAGTTCTTCAACCACGTAGTTGAATGGTCAAAAAGAAAGAATTAATCCTTATCTAATCCTTATCGGTACTTTTCCTGTGTTTGTGTTCCTGTGTGTAAGTTCCTTGGGGCAGGGAATGTTTGTGTATTGTCTAGCATTGTAATAATTTAGTCTGGATTTACAGCATTTGGGTAATGTCTTAAAACAAAAATAATAAACATAGACTTACTTTGATGTAGACACACAGAGACCACTGCTATTTTGCAAAGTTTTTCCAACTTAGGTTGGGTACAATCTTTCCCTAGTTGCAGTAATGTCACAAAATGGGAACAAATGTGGGAATGGCAATGAGAAAGCTTTGAAAATGCGTGTGTGTAATATTAAGTACTTGTAGTCTCCACTGAAGACTCAAATATTTGATGCATGGCATAGCAAAACACTTTACCTAATCCAGAGGGAGCATGGAGTTAACCAGAGTTTAATTTCCCACTCTACATCCCTCAGGTAAATGACAGAAGAGTCTGATCACAGGCAGATGAGAAAACATGTTTTAGAATTAGTGTTCTGCTATCAGCTATCATACAATGTGTTCTACCTTAAAATAAAAATGCATTTTCTATGTATTTTTGATTAATAATGACTTCCGAACTGTAGCCTTAAATGTGTGAGAATACCTCAAGAGCATTTCTGTTTTCCCTTAAGTCATCATACCACATGGACCTACAAGCAGCAAAATCTGTAATTTTTCATTTTGAAAACTATGTTATAAATGGAAAAATATCTCTAAGTAGCTCAGTTTTCTCAGCACTGATTGCTCCTTCCCTCCTGGTTGTAATGAGGTTTGCTTTTGATGATTATTAGGATGGTGTTTTGCTATTGCCAAGGCACTGGCGTGAACACTTTCATGCTTTCATGAACTCTTTTTTTTGGGGTCGTTGACAGCAGGATTACACTGATTAAATATATCTGTTCAAAGTAGGTCAGATGAATGTTGCCCTAAATGTGAAGACATTTTCACTGCTAGTACAAAGGATCCTGGGTTGACTCTTAACGCAGAAGTAAAATCACATAAATCCAAACATTCCTGCTTTTTGAAGAAGAGAGGAAACTCCAATGAATTTTTCCATTTTGCTACAGCATGGTAATTTCTTATGAAAACATTCTTCTCCAGTAAAAGCATACCCACAGACCCAAAGTGTGTTGCAATTTATGCTTTAAAAGTAGTGTTGCGCTGAAGGGTCCTGAAAACGCTGTGTAACTACACAGGAAGACAGCACATGGTCATTACTTGACTGACACATCTCCTATATTACTGGCTGGCACGTTCTTCATATGGACAGAAGCATGCAACAACACAGGAGTTATCATGCACTTCTGCTTCATTTCTAAATTATATCTTTCTGATATATCGAAGGCATTACTGTAGCTTCCAGGAGATATTCTTGTCCCCCAAACACAGAACAAAACCCAAAGAGAAACAACAGGCCATTTTTTCATTGTAAATTACAGTCTGAGATGCAGACTTGTGTTCTAAGAGACCTTTTCTTCATACCAGCCCACCACATACTGAGTATCTACTATACTGGTTAGGACCCCATATCAGATCAGGAGTCCTGGGATCTGCCTCAGAGTATGCTTATGCATTCTGCATTGAAGCTCTACTTTATTTATTTATCTGGAAATATCTTCTTTCAACAAAGATTAAAATGCCTAAAGATGAGTTTTAATCTTATTCCTTGGAAACTAATGGAAAATTTGAATCCCAAACTGGAGTTAGGAGCTGAAGCAATGTGTTTGAAGCCTCCATTGACACATGAGAGAAACATCAGAATAAAAAAACTCTCATTAGAGGTGAGAGTTGTTCTGGTCTTAGGCAGAATCTATTCAACTGCAACACTTAGAACAAATATTCCAAAAAATCATATAAGATTTTACCTAACTTGCTGTAGAAACACTCATTTGTATCAAATCCTGAAAACTACATGTTCCAAGATTCACTTTAGTGCTTAGGCCAGGAAACAGGTTTGAGTGGACTGTAAAGCTAAAATATTCTAGCTATTATAGAGGAGGATTAGACTGGATAAAATGACAGCAGGATATTATAATTTAGGGGTCCTAATCTTATAGAAATCTTTCACAGACTCTCTGCTCCCTTCATGTGGTGTTAAGTCTCATTGGATGCAGGAAATTCATAGTTCTTTAAATTTCTAGAACTTTTTACAGACTTCAAAATTAATGAAAAGGACCATTTGATTTCTTCTGGCATAGTTCTTAGGAGTTTAAAACATTTTGGGTTGGTTGGTTAGTGAGTTTTCTAACTTCTACCATCACCTGAAGACATTTATTAATAACAGTAGCATTAAATTAAAATTAAAACGCTCAATAATTTTAGATATTTATTAATTTAAATGTTATTTCCTACACTAGATCTATGCTAACACAAGTCTGGCTGGATTCGCTTGGTTGGTTTTTTTTTGTTTTTTTTTTAAATTACTCCTCTGTATTGAAAGAATTTTATTCTTTAATTTTGTCCTTTTCAAAAACTGACCAATCATGTTGACTTCCAGATGTCATTATGTTTCCAATAGATTTTTTTTCCAACATAATTCCAACTTTTTACACATACATAAAATACTAACAGCATTTCATTTAGCATCTGCTTTGAGAAGACTTCAACAGACTTCTGGAATCAATGGAGCTCTGTCTCACAGTAAGATAGTAGGAAACTTTGAGATAAAATAGAGAGAGTTAGCAAATATGCCATAAAACATGGTAAACAAAATTGAACAGCAAAATTTAAAACCCTAATAGAAAAACTGCAACTGTGTCAATGTAAAAAGATCCTATTTGTCATTTTTGTGTTTTCCCAGGGCAGATTTCAGGCAAAAAGAATTTTGCTCTATTCTAGCCCTGGAAATGAATCACCTAAGTTTTTCCATTAGACTGTGTATAACTGAGCTTTTGTTTATTGTATATTATCATTTATAAAGCAGGTGCTCTAAATGATGCTTTTGATAGCTTTGCACTGTAAAATTCTATGGAAAAGGAAATATTTTATCTGCCTTTCACTAGTTTTCTGTAAATATCTGCACTGTTTACATATGTACACAGTGTGGTCACAAGATCCATTGCAACTACAAGATTGGGCTGGATTATGAGGTTGTCTGGCAAGTCTCTACTGGTCGTGATATACACTGGAGTCAATTATCCCACAGACAGAGTTTGCAAACTACAGTGGGGTCCAAAAGAGAGATAAAGAAGGGGAAACTGGTCTTGGCAGTCAATCTTCAGGTATTGTTGAAAGAAAAAAGCAGAAGATGCTGGAGGATGGGTAGCTAGTGAGGAACTGAAGGAGGTGTTTTAAAATCTCAAATTTCATCAAGGCCATGGAAAGTGAATTTCAGATAGCATGCAGTTCCTCACAGGGAGGAGAGTGAAGCTCTCTTCTCCTGTTTGGGTGAAGGAAAAATCATCAAACTAATAACTGACTAGAGAGGCATCAAAGTAGCTCAAATCAGCATATCATGCGTAAATTGAAACAATGACCACAAGCATCAAGGAATAACGTTTTCTTCATCTGCTTACATATGGATTGAATATAATGAGCAAGAAGAACTGGAAATTCTCATTGAAAAGAAGAAATTTTACATAAGTGAAATCTGATGAGGTAATTCATATTATTGGAATACTGAAACTACTTGTTAAAACCTGCTTGGGAGGGACAGAGTAGATAAGGGGGACATGCAGTGAAGAAGTTGTTAGTACCCCAGAATCAAAAGATGTTGAACACAAGAGACAAGTCTCTGTTCTCTGAAGTCTGTGACTGAGAGGTACACAAGTATCTGACTTCTGGGCTTTTCTCTAATGTATGTGGGGATGGGAAAAAGAATGAGGGTGGGGAAAAGTAATATCAGTGTGGAGAATTTCAGTTTGGAAACTTGAATAAAAGAGATTCAAACACTGCAAAAATTTGCTCAGAGAACTTGATGAATCTCCATCCTCACAGATGTTCAAAACCCAAGTGAGCATGGCTCTGGGAAATCTGCTCTTGGTGATGCTGCTTTTGCCAGGCTGATTGGATGAGATGATCTTAACGGATGACTTATGACCTCAACTAACATGACATTCTGTGAGAATCAACGAATTCCAGAGTTCAAAACTACTAATAATATGGTAGAAGAAGTGACGTAAAGGTTCTTGTACAGGATAACTAAGAAAAAAATGCAATACAATTTCAAACATGGGAAACAGTACATTGAAATGTACCTATGTATGCCTTTTTAGTAGATATGGGAAATTATTAATATTACTTTACATATATTCCTCAGTTTCAGTTCTATGTTAAAAGGATGAGTTAGCCAGGGTTCAAAATATGAAACAGGTTTGTAATTAGTAGAAAGAACTCCTGAAAAACTTTCAGGGAAATGACAGGAAAAAATTCCATCTGTTTTAAAATTATGCTTTATTATTTCATGGATTATGGATGGTGGTTTTTGGCAATAACATAAGATGGTCCTCAAGACCTTTGGGAGTTAAATACATGATTTCTAAAGAACTATATCACAAAACACATTATAATCAAGAAAAAGATAATTTCACCTTGGATATTAGAATGATGAGTAAAAACTTCTTAATGATGGGAATGGTTTGTGAATTTCTTATTTTGGCTTAAGCTTGTTTATTGTGGGTAAGCTTTTTTTACATACATGCAGGTAAGCAAGGAAGAGGGCAACATGGTATGCTTAGATTTTGAAAGAACTACTTTCACAAAGTTGAGGATGAGCACAGCTTATTTGGAAGTAGAAATTAACTAATCACAACTAAGTATTATTTAGGTTTTTTTATTTACTTAAGACTGTAATTTATTAGAATATTTAAATATTTTATTTCTACAGAAAAGACAGAATAATTTGGCTAATTTGAGCCAGAAGGGGAATAAAAGTGGGTAATAGACTATAAATAATACAAAATAGCAGTCATGAAATGTAGACATTTATACAGGAAAACTAAGAAGGCAATATTATTATAACAAAAATATTGGTTTATTTCTACACAGAGATTATAAAATTGTTGAAAATCCTGACAAAAAACTATAAAAGACGTACTTCCAGTTTCACACCTTTGGGGATGACAACTAGAAGTCCAAAACCACAAGCGTAGGCACAAAGAAGTTCATAATCACAGTCACTTTATTCATGAAAGAGTTCAGGACTTACAAGCCTTTGAGAAAAAAAAACATTCTGTGAAGAGATGTCCATCACTGACACTACTCTTTCTGTGAATTTTGCTGAAATTCCAGGCTGCGATGAGTTGCTTTGGCACTTGCATATCCTTCTTCTGAGCAATAAAAAGCCAATGTGATCTCAGCCCTCATCTAAGAAACCCTGGCCTCCCTGATGCCATAGGAGCTAAATATTTTTCTTACTGCAATCATTCTAATTTACAAAGAATGTACACAGAGGTTCCATTACTCCAAACACAGTACAATTAAACAACAGGAGAGCATTTCCTTTCTCACAGTTCTATGCCAGCTTTCCAGACAGAATATCACAAAAAGCTCTCCCTGTTTCATTTCTGTCATGACTACACAGTTTTCTGGTTTTCATTCTATTTGGTGCTACTTCTTTGCTTGTTTTCTGACTCTTTCTCTCTTACAGATGCAGTACTACATGCAAATCAGGTACATCTCCCTGAATTTATATTCAGTGTAATCATGGGGTGAAAACTTCTATTGTTTCATGAATTATAAGAAGAAGGATCTTTAATTGTGTCCCCGAGTTTTCCCGTATGGAAATATTTACACCTTTGATGTCATGTAACTCTGTGGTTGCCCAGGTGTCAGTAATGCTCAGTAAAAAGTATCCTAAATTCACATCCATAGCAAGATTAATAAGCAGACACTCAATACATTAAGACCTGGCTAATGCTTCACTCTCAGATGTAGGGGTTTTTCAATAAGAGTTGAATGGTTTCAAATATGGGTCATAAAAACTAGGAATTAAAACATGCTATTCAACATTTCCATATGCCTTAGTAAATATCAAAACATTGTTGATATCTTACATTGCTGACACAGAGATTGGCAGAGTGGTACATAATGATGAAGACCAGGAAGGTATAAAGAAAAATTTGGATTGCTTGGCAAGCTGAACCCATTCAAGTGAAATGCAAAATTATGCATCTAGGTCATATCTAAACAGTAGAAAACTATATTCTGGAAATCAGCAGCTCAGGAAACAATGAGAGGTGTCATAATATCATCAAACCCTACATGATAACACAGCAAAGAGAACTGTTTCAGGTCTTTGAAGCACAAACAGGCAAGGTGACGTTTAGGTCCAGAAAGAATACTCTTCTGCTAGAATACTGTGTTGAGGTTTGAGAACACAACTCGTGTTTACCACTGAGAATATTCACAAAAAAGAATGAAAAAGCAAGTGAAGTTGTTGATCTTTCATGTCTTAGCCCTAAAAAATTAAGATAGAATTATTTTCTTGTAATGTGGTTTATTCAAACAGCAAGTTACTATAATCAAACTAAATTAATAGAATTAATGAAATAGTTACCATTAAGATTATCAAATCAAGGTTTTAAGCTCTGTGGTTTGATGAGTGATTTTTTTATTGACTGAGTCACTGAGAATTATATTTTCAACATCTGTAAAGAAAACCCATTGATTCTGGAAACTTTTGTGTTTAGTCTGTTGCACAGAAGAACAGATGAATGAAAGACTCAGGGATAGGGTGATGCCCATTGTGCACATTGAGTCCTGCTCCCATTTTTGTGAGTGCTGTCATATTAGCTTGTAGTACCTCAGTCACTAAGGGTGGGCAGTTTATCCAGCTTAGTTATAACTTCTGAAGGGCTCAGGTGAGAATTTGGCTGAGTACTCTATAAAAGTGGAAAAGGATTATAAAAAATGAAATATAGGCCTGAGTACAGAAAAAAATTTGAACTTTTCCTTGATTAGGAGCTGAAGTTGTCCTTGACAGCACTGTAAATCACTACTGTCTCACTAGCCAATCCTGCACCTGTGCCAGGAAATACTAATGATGATATTTTCTTACACCTCCAGCACCCAACAGGAATGCCAATAGCTTGAAATATATATATATTTTTGATTGTTGTAATTCCTCTCTTCTAAATTCAGTGATTTGACTGCAATTGTTTTGCTTGAAATTCTCTGTGTTTCCTCTTTTAAAGAAATAGAAAATGAACAAACCAACCAAAAAAAAAAAAAAATTACCTGCCTCCCCATTAAGGGATCTTTTATTGATGTTCTACCCTACTTTTCCTAGATCTACCCTCTTACTCTACATGCCATCAGCCATGATGATACATGTCCCTCTCATTTTTGTTAGAATGGAAATTACATTGCTTCTCTTCACCCACCGTGGAGCAGAAGCTTTCAAAAATGTTAGCTCAAAGAAAAAAATAAAAAGTGCAGACCTAGTCACGAAGCAAAAGAAAGATTGACCCCCAATGTAGAAAATAGATTTCCAGAACCCCAGAAATCTAGGGGTCAAGCCTCTGCTTTCTATATCTTTTACTTTTTTATTCCCCCACTGGACACCAGGTTTTACTTCTTGGTTTAGTGGACTGTATTCACCACTGCCTTGTGAATCAGCCTGCTCCTTGTTTGCTCTTTTATGGCATCAAAGCTCTTGCACTCTTGCCTTCTGTGAGCTAACTTCTCAGGAGAGGTTGTGGGAGCCTTCTCCAGGCTAAATTGGACTCTCATGAGCAAGACATTGTTCTTGAGAGTGGGAAGTAGATGTTTAATCTTCCTCCATGGTGTGGGCTCTGGATCCCAGATATTTGCCTGCCTTACAAGTACTTCAGCTTATCAGGAAAAGAGCAGAGAGCAGCAGCATTTTCATCTGTATTGATTGATAAGATTATAATTGACCTGTTGTTTCCTAGGTCTCCTTTGATCACACTTATGGCTTGGGTAGTTGGGGCCAGTGTTTAAGCCCTAACTGGGTTCGAGTTAGGGCTTACATATCAAGGTGAATGAATGCCATTTAACTTTATATATGAATAAAGCAAATATCTACACCCAAGAAAGATGTCTAAGCTCCATTTATAGTCAATGAGGGGAACAGATATTTTTAGGCAGAAGATAATCATAACTATTTGAGATGTTTATGTTAGACTGAGATAAATTGTTGTATTTAGGTACTTGTATTCCTTTTCCACAAAGACAGTGCTAATAACTAGCTCAGGTGTAAATGTCTATACTGCTGGTGGTACCACCTTCACTCCAAGGATACTTAGCATTAGTGTTCTCCCTGGACCATAGAGGCAAGACACCTGCAGCTTAAAAGTGACTAAATCTTTGTATGAACTGGAGCTCCCATTGGAGCTGCCCTGCTCCGTATTTTACCCATTCATCAGCCAAAGGCCATTAGTCTTCCTGGAATTAAAGATGCCTAAAATGCATTCCGAATGCTGGGTTTTCTAGATTTTATTTTTGTGTGTGTATAAGTGCATTTATTCCATTTCAATAAGATTTTTAATCCCAAAGAAGTGCACTTTGTCTAGCCCAAAAGTATTTTAGTGTTTTCTGTGATCTGAATGCTACTAGAGTTTTAGAAGACTGTGTAATAATTTACTGGTGCATCAGAACTGTGTCAACATTAAATATTATTTGTGATAAAAGAAAAAATGTGGCACAACTATTTAATTTTGACATAATATCAAATAAAACTTTATGCTTTCATACTTTTATAGCCAGAAAGAATTGCCTACTTTTTTAAAGAAATTAAACACATGAAACAGATGTCCTGTGGGAACAATCTGTTATGGTCTGGCAGCAGATTCTCTTTCACTAGCTTGAGATATTGTAACTAAAACATGTACATAAAGTTTAACTATATATGTAATTATGGTAAATAGTGCTTTATCAGACTTCTAGTTATTAAATATCCCCTCAAGATTTAACTGTTAAATCTCTTCATGTTTCTCATTGTCCTATTATTATTGTACCACTGTCTTTTATACAACATACTATGAATTACCTCATTTTCACAGGGTTTCTGATAAATAAATTTCATTTAAAATATTATCGCCTGTATAAGTATGAATAGGTATTTCTGAGTCATAATTTTTAAACAGAAAATCATGACTTTTCCACTTCCTTGGAAACTGTAAAGTGATTGCTTATTTTCTGGAAATCTTTGTTGGTCATTAGAATTATCATTCTCAAAACTGGACAGAAACAGACATGGGGAAAATAAAGTCTTTAACATTCTGGGAGGCCAAAAAGCAGAGCAGATATTGTTAATGTGAAAAGAGAGTAAATGTTAAGTTTCAAAGAGTTGGTCTGTGCTTTACTTAGGGCATAGAAGAGATTTCTTGTTCTCTGACTGTTCATGTGAGGTCACTTTTCCTTGCATGCACCTTGTAGGACGGAAGAGAGTGACACTCCCTTTTGGCTAAGGCAGTAACCAGGGACAAAAGAGATCTGTTTGGTTGAAATGGGGGCAAGGGATGAAACCTCTCAGATTACTTTGCACATATAGAATTAGACAGTTGCTGTAAGGGGTTCTAAGTATTTTGTTGGCATGTAGAACTTGCCCACAGCAGACATAAATTGTAAATGCCATGATGGTTTGGAGTATGAGTGACACTATATGGTCTCTCCCTTGTCTACACCAGACTACATGGTACCACTATTGGCAGTCTCAAAAACTAATGGTACCACATTGCGTCCTTCAAAAAATTCGGCACCAGAGGTATTGACACCAAAATATCTCTAGAAATTTGGCAGAAAACATGTTAGAATCTGGAGTCCCTCAGCACAGCACAATTACAGTGTTGCTTTGTTTGCTGCCTCCACTGGCTCTGATTTCTCACTCTCATGCATCTTGTCTCACAGAACAGTAAACCTGAAACTAAGGAAGGAAACACTTAGTGAGATTTAGGTTAGGCCTTTGCTTACATTAGATGGCTACAATCAAAATACGTAAAATGCATTCTGTTCTAATAACTTAGAGCTTTCTAATTACTTAGCTCATCTGATCTAGAGTTCCTAAAATATTCCTCAGCCTTTAGAGCTGTGGATCCTCAGAAAGAAGCCCTCAGAGCTCAGGTTCTCAAATCTTACCTTCAGACACAAATTCCATTACATTTTCTTTTTGTTTTGTGTGCCAGTGACCTCTTTTTTTTTTTTTTTTTTTTTTTTTTTTTTTTTTTTTTTTTTTTTCCACTGGGTAATATCAATATCCCATTAGCTCCAGCTAAACACTTCTTTTGTGTCCTTTTTTTCATTACAAACTTACTTCGAGGGTATAGTTCAGTAAATTTTTTTCTTTATTACATGCATCTCTACTTTAAACCTTGGTAACAAATACAAGTGGCTATAACCATTCTAAATAAACCCAGTGCTTTTTATTCACATCACTGTGAGCTATATAAATCCCTAGCTCTGGGTGCTCTGTGTGTTTAGAAACTATTACTCTTTTGTTCCTGTTTAGCCCACTGGCTAACTCCTCCACCAGTCCTGGATGTTTAATTCAGTGGTTTGCAATCTGTGGTGCACAGAACCCTGGGGTTCCTCCACAAACTGTTTCTAAAAGGTCTGTGAAAAGTAATTATAGAAAACAAGCCTATCATTACATGTGCTGGCTTTAATTTGCTAGCTAAGGGTCCCATACTTTCAATGGTCCTTTTTAGGAGACTATGGTTTTAAAAAGCCTTATTGAAGTTGCTTTTACATCACATTAGACATTATACAAAACATCTGTTATACATTTTTCTGTTAATCTCATTATCTCTTGGACTTTACTAACTCTATATAAAGACCATACATAACATACTACTATTGAAGTTGGCAGTGTCAAGAATAAGTTGCTTCCACAGTCATGCCTAACAGAAAAGGCTCCCCACAAAACAATCCCACATTTCTCTGCTGGGACTGTTTTACACTTAAGTACAATTTTGTCTGAACTGCTAATAAGTTCTGGTTTATAGTTCTAGTTATTAGCTCTTGGAAATCTATTTGTTTATATCCCTTATAATTTAAATTCAAAGGCATATGTCTAGTTACCGTCTAGTCTTTTCTTAATAAATTATTTGTAATAAAATAATTCTATTTCTAAATAATAACTATTTTCTATCTTTATTTCTCACAAATCATGCTGTAGACCCTCTAAATATGCCATAACAGTTGTTGTCTGAAATCTCAAACAAATAAATTTAAGTTTATTGAAGTTTAAGTTTTTTGAAGTTTAAGAAAAATTAATTTGACTTTTAAGTATGATTGTTTAAAGTTTCTTAAACTCTTACCTTTCATTTGACCTACAATGAGGTGATATAGAGATTTAAATAGCTCCAGAATTTGAAGTCAAACAACCTAAGTGTGACAAACAACCTTTTTGAACCTAAGTGTTGAGAAAAAAAACAGAATGAAAACGTGTTAATTTGGTGAATCAGAAAAACCAGTAAACTTGCAATAATTGATCAAGTTTCTTTCAAATACCCCTGATCTTCAATTGGGATACATTTAATTCTCATAAGCAATGAAACATCATCATCAAAGTCATACCAATGCAGTGGCAGCTTCACACTATGGAGAGAAAAGCAATGTCCCAAGCAGGTTATGTGTCTGACAATCTCTCTGACAAGCAGCTGATCACCCCATTAGGCTGTCTGCTCTCTGCCCTGGCAGCAAACTTTGTCCCATTCATTGAGACAAGAGCTCAGTTTTAACACATGAGAACTACTGAAGAACTCAGATGGTCCCTGGACATTGTCAGCCATAAACATGGACTTTTCTGCTGCAGTTTCGTCAATATATTTTCCAACACAGCAGCAGAAAAATATGGGCCATGTGTGTTGGTGACACCACAGACCAGGACAGGCATTCCATCAAGCCTATGTATAGTTTTCCCTGACAGGAAGAACTTTTCACCCTCTGCATTTTGTCTTCTGCTAGGCTAACTAATTTTTAAAACTGCCAGCTTTGACACTTGGGCTCTGCTACTTCAAACTATGGAGTTGTGCTAACTTTGCAATTAAGTCTCTTACACTGCAGGAGAAGTTGTCAATTAATGCTAAATGGTTTAGTAAGACACTGACATCCCAAAAGTAATAGTATTTTGGCTTGACAGGTTTTGATAGGGAGGTGGCAGTCCTGTTTAGCTTGTCTGTTCCCTAATTCCTGTTGTTCCAGGAAGAATTATGGTAAAAACTGTCTTCCTGGCAGGACTGGGTCTACTGTATTCTGCTTTTTTTACTAGCAGTAAATGATTACTGTCTTAGATTTTGAAGAGTATATTTTGTCTTTCAGCTATAAATTATTCCACAAATTAAAGTAATTCCATTGTTTTTCTAATTTGTAGATAACTTTTTCTTGACATTCCTGAAAAGTTACTGGAGCCTTAAGAAATTACTGTAATGCCAAATTGTAGCTTAAATAGGCAAATAGAAAGAAAAGCAAGAATGCCACTGGTTTTCCCACAAGTTTTTACTGCTATTTTCCCCGCTGGTTTTCCCACAAGTTTTTGCTACTATTTTCCCTAATAGTAGTAGGAAAAAAGAAACAAGATTTTAGAAAACATTTGCTTTCTATAGCTTCTTTCAATTTAGGAAGGAATTTGTTAGAGTTTCCACTTCCAATTTACTTGTAAGTAACTAAGTTCTCCATGCAAATACAATTCTGCAAAATTTGTTCACTTTAGCTATATAATCATGTTCTGAAGGTTGTGCATGTTAAAATTTACAGAAAAACTAAAAAGACCTAATGATTTTGGATGCAAGTACCTTAAGAATTCTGAATCTTAACCTGCATTTTGAAAAAGGTGTCTTTCATCTTGTCTTATTAGCTACAGCAAACAAATTCCAAATAGATGCTTACTTTCTTTAATAAGCATTTCTGTAGCAAAAGTTTCTGCAGAGCAGTCACATTTGATTCTCTAGCCTTGTTTCAATAGCAGAATGGGCAGTTATAATTTCATAAAAAATAAGGGGTTAAAACTTGTAGCCACTACTCTGCTCAGATGGTATGAATGGGTATAGCAAAGGTTTTACTTTAAAAAAGAAATGTGCAATAGAATATAACAGAAAAGAAGAATAATTCTTTAAATTTTTGTCTGGTTTGTGACACTTTATATCAAGGATATAAACTTCTGCATCATTTTTCCAATCATTTTTAAAGTTTTAACCAAAGTGTTGACTTACCAAAAGATAAATCAATGATGTATTATTTAAGTTCATCTTTCCAGCTGGTCATATGGAACTTATTAAAACTACTACAAAAAATATTGTGTGCCAACATGGTAAAAGCAACAAGTTATTACTATAATGTTTCAATACTAACTTCATATGAGTCTAACAAGAAAACCTCTACAGTTTTTTATCGGACTCATTATTCAGTTGGCTGAGCTATTCAAGCTGAATTACAGAAAACAGACTTTTTTCCTCTGGGAAAAAATTACTTTTCTAACTTAACTCTTAGACTCTTCTAATTCTTGCACCATGTGTCTCAAACAATACCTGATATACTTTATTATATGACTATTATTTATTATATGACTATTGTTCTTATTACAACATCCCCATATACATTTTTACTCCCCAAGTATATTAAATCCCCAGCCTAAGTTCTCTGTAGCTTAAAAAGAAGACTATATGTTTAAACATACTTATTATCTTATTTATGACCAACTTGTATTTTACATATGTATTAATGTACTACAAGGTTAATTGTTGTTATTAATACTTTAACAAAACCACATTTTTCTCCTTGTATTGAAAGAAAGCCATCACATGCCTATGTCCATTAATACATCACAGAAACTATCAAAATTTCAGCCTTCTTAAAAGACTAATTACTTTTTATTTCTATATTTCCATGGACATTGCTGTTAAAGACACTAAATAAACAATGTGCATGTAACAAAAGGATGTAATCATATACAAAATTGCACTATCTGTTTTGGATAGTTTTGTAAATAACATTCCTGTAAAAAAAATTAAGTCCCCTGGAACTGAAGCATAGGACTTTCACTGTGTTTTTGTAGAGATTTTCCTTTGTTTTGCAGAAATCACAGACTTTCGGAAAGCACACTTAAGTTAAAATATGCAATCTTCAGAGGCTTGTATTTCCTGTTTCTCTGACACAATAAACATTCACATCAACAGTGAATAAATATTTTTTACTGGAAGAAACTTGGAGAAATGAACGACTGCTTCTGTCATCCTGGTAAATTCTGTCAAGGAAATGCCCTCGCCAAATAGCACTGTGAGAAAATAAGTTCCTTCTTAGAAAACATTCAGAGTGGTTCTGTCATTTCTCTGGCAGTTTGGTTCAGAACAGTTTTTGTTAGTAGGAAGCAGTAGCTTTCAGAATTGGGTAGGAATGATTTCAGCCTAAGACTGCCCTTAGAAAATGATTACAGAGGTGTAATATGACTAGTTGCATCTCATTTCCTGAGGTTTCAAATTCACTACCTTTTCAATGTTGTCTTTGTTGTTCTGAAGTGGCCTTCTTAGCTAAAGGTTTTGGGGAAGAATTAAAAGGACCTATTTTAGTGTGTGGTTTTATGATACTGATTTGTATGCTAGATTCTACTGAAGGTGAGGGTCGCAATGAAACATGCACTTTTCCTGCACTTTTCCTGCTTTCTCAGGTTTTTTTTGTGTTTTGTTGGGGTTGGTTTTTTGGTTTTTGTTTTCCCCATTATTTCCTTGACACTGCTGATCTGGTTCAGATTGTTGAACTGGAAGAAAATTAACCCTTTTGAAAATGAAAAGGATCAAAGCAGAAGAAAGGGAAAGGAAGAGGAGGAAAGGGAAGGGAAGATGGAAGAGGCATGAACCTTATTGGTGGCTAACAGAGAAATCAAGTAGTTCATACGACTGCTGCACATGTCCAAGAGCCTGAGAAAGCCACCATTTCACTGCCAACCAGAACAGCTTCCTGTGGCACTGAGAATGAAGGCAGAGCTTCCCACTCTTGGTGAGGCTATGCCTTGACTGGCAGCCTGACATCCAACCAAACCATTCAATTTCCTCTCATGTATTTTCTACTTTGGAAAGTCTTCTGCAATCCCCACAGAACTTAATGTCACTATTGGCAGCAATGAAGAACAAAGTGACTTAGTTCCTTGGCCTCAAAACAGTACACATCTTATTTTGCTTCCACTGCTAAGAAGCCTGGACCTGGTTTTGAACAAAAGCAATTATACTGATTTGGAATGAAAGGGCATATAAAGCTCTTTTGACACAACAGCACAAAGGGAGAGGGTCAGTCTTTCCAAGATTTGAAAATGTTCCCTTCTTTGCTTTCCCTTGCCATTTATGAAAGAGAGTTGAGAGAACCTCTAATGCTAATGATCGCTGAGGAACTCTCTTTGTTAAGAAGATTTCCATAATGCACACTTCTTCTGAGGTGTCTATGTCATGATGTGATTCCTTCTGCCAGCTCAAGCGTGTCCTCTATCCATGTTCAGAGGCAGCAATCAATGGTAAAGCACGCTGAGTGAGAATAATGGAGGCATTCTTAGCCCCCACAGTCACCGAGAGCTCACTCATTGTTGAGCCATTGAAGAAGAGTCCAGTCCAAAAACCCCAACACAGTATCTGGCAAAGGAAATTATTCTTCCAGTAACTTTGAAAAGCAGCAAGGGATAGATCAGAATTTACCTGGGTGAAGAAGTGACTCTTCCACGTGTTTTCTTGTCTAAGTCAGGAACATACACACCACTGCAAGGTATTGTGCTCTAACCTCCTCTTTGCTTCCTTACCTGATGTCCCGAAAGCCAAGTGAACTTTAAGACATGGTTAAATAGTGTGCCTTTATTTTCTAATATGTAAGCTGCAATGGAATCTGTAGCACATTATTTTAACCACCACAGAAACTAATATTAATTGAAAATAACACCAAAAGTATGTGAATCAAAGTTTTTCTATTCTGACTCAGGAAGGTAAGGAAATCTGCTCACAATACTAGTCTTTGTTTCCCTTACAGCAAAACATACTTGCATTAGTCATTTATGGTATTAAGAAACATTGATAATTGCCTTTTATAGTTTTTCAAACATCATAATTTAGTACACCTATAATTGAAAAGGTGGATTTTGCAATCAAAAAGTAGAATACAGTGTTGCTATGCAAAAGTGAAGAATTTCCTCTTTCTTTAGCTTATTAATTTTAAAATAATGCTTTAGGGTTTGTTGTGATAGTTCTTTACAAGGTAGTAAATATATAACTAAACAGACTGTCTAGGCTGAAAACTAATTACCATTAGAAACTGAAGCATTTGGGCTTGTTATTTCTGCAAATCAAACAACTCTGAATACAATCTCCATATTAAATAAAATGTTCAGTGAACCATGAAGCTCTTCACAAATCCGGACCATGTTTTAAGAAGCGCTTTTTTTAGTTGTTGTGTGCATGTCATTACATGCCAAATAGTTGAAATATTAAAATATATTAATGTTGGAGGGTCCGAAGGAAAATTAAAAGATTGTTTTAAAACATAGTTTTGGAAGTTTTTAAAAGTTACCATGTAGGAAGGAAAGGTGATAAAGGAAGTGTATAACTTGAACTTAAAGCTTTCACATGTGTACGGAAATTATGATGGGAAGACATATCTTGACCATGCTATCCTATTCCCCTTTTCTGTGGACATAAGGATATGTCACAAGGATAGCATAAGGTATCATGAGGATACTAAAGCAATAATAATTTGTTATGTGTATCTTAGAACTAGAGTGAAGTTTAACACATTAGCATTTCTAAACCTTTCCCTTATATGGCTAATAATTAAGGTTCCTTTTACTACATATAGGTTGTCTAAAAAATCCAAAAAAACCAAACCAACCAACCAACCAAAAAAAAAAAACCCAAAAAAACCCCACAAACTGCCCCCCCAAAAAAAAACGGAAAAAAAAACCCCAAAAAACAAACAAACCCCCCCCCCCCAAAAAAAAAAAAAAGCAGCTTTTTATTTCCAGAACTGAGTTTTCTTAAAGGCAATAGCCAAGGAGCAAACAACAGGTTGGCCCTTTTGTTCAAAAAATTAAGAAAGAAAAAAAGAAAAAGAAGAAAAAAAGAGTTCACAGAAAAATAAATTACAAACATCCCATATCAACAAAGCATGTAAAGGGTGAGGGTAGAAGTAAGATTGGATTTTGGAATCATTCTTCAGACTAATTGCCTGGTATGCTGCCTGTGTTTCTGTCAAAAAACATGAAAGGAAAGTGCTGACTGATTATATATATTGGAATATCAAATTAGGACATACATTCTGAAATATATGGAGAGAATAAACTACACAGATAATAAGGCTGCATTTTTATCAAGGCTTTCTGGTGATGATACAAACCATGTAAGGGAGCTCAAGTATTTTTACACAGTGGCTGTCATCTGATAGCTGAGACAAAATGTAACTCTATGTACAAATAAAAAGAGGGGGGAAGAAAGCAAAATGAGAAAACAGCTTTAGATACCCACAAAGATAGCAGTGGTACAGAATTGCATAAAATGTTGTGATCATAATTCAGCCCAGTCTGTTTGACCATCAAAGGCCGTAATAAATTACATCTGTTGCTTTGTAGCACCTATAGTGGTTCAGAAAGTAAAACAATTTAAATGTATAACCTCTTCTTTTCACATGCTCCAGCCCACATGCCTTTATCCAAGCGCAGTGATTTGTTTGTTTGGCTTTGTTAGAGTCTAATTAAGATTGGAATTTGATGAGTGCTCATTGAATAGAATTCATTCTGAATAAAATAAAGTAGCGATACTTATTTGTGAAGAAAAATAATTGGAGGACTGCATGGAAGGATTAGCTCCTTTGACTAAAGCCATACACTCACCCTCTGGTGCAGGGTTTCCAGACTGAATATTGCTTGAGTCTTCAGCTGTTTCAAAATGTTTGGACAGGAAAAAGTAAGTGCTATAATTATGGGGAATGTGTGCTGTATTCATTAGACAAGACAAGAAGTCGAATCATTGTTTAATGCAAAAACTTGACTCTCTATTAGCTATCGAGTGTTCATAAACACACACACACCCCGCACACCCCTTTCTTCTTTTTCTGCTTCCCTTTTCCACAAAACAGCTGCAGTCTCTGGGAACTGAAGGCCAGATTTCCCAAAGAGCTGAATTAAAACAACCCTTAAACACAGCTTTTCAGCACCCATTAGCTCTAATCAGAGGTAGAGATCTCCTCCAAAAATAGATAGGAAGTCCAAGCTGGTTCTCCAAGGTCAGAGACAGGGCAACCTCATTACTGTGTAAATTAGAGGAGCATAGCATTTTGAAACATCTCACAGAAAGAAAGATTCAAATGAACTCCAGCTTGTGTGATGTGAAGAAAAGAGGATAGAACAAACAAAAAAAAACCCCTTGCGCAGGCAGACTGGAAGATGGCATCAGCAACTGAAGAATGCAAACAATTCCTTGATATGCTTATCTTAAAAATATACTGTCTAGCTACAGTGATTGCCATGTTATAACACCCAGTTCTCCTCTCTTTTGACTTTTCAATCTCCCTTGTGTTTTGTAATAGAGATCGTCATTAAGAATGCCTCTGATTAACTTATGAACATTTTTAAAAAATGTATTGTATTGCTTGTCCCTTTGGAAAACACAGGGTTTTTTCCCTTGTAACTTTTCCTAAACTGCCACAAAAAGATAAGTTAAAAGATCAAACTATAGTTGTAGATTAAACTTGTGAAAGCAAAAATATAGAGATGAATCAAATGTATGCATTTACAAATGAAATTAAGATGAATGGAAGAATAAGAAGGGATTCAGCTCTCTAATTCTGTTTCAATATTCATCTTTCATTCTGCTATTTTTAGATAACAGTTTCTTTAAGAAACACTAATGTTAGAAGTGGACGCTATAGCATCCAATGGATAATAGGTCTGGACACAAGGAGAATGAGTCTTAACTGAGTTTACTGAGTTAATATTTCTGTTGGCATAGTAATACTTTGTAGTCATTAAGGGCACAATTTGCAAAGACAATTTTAACTGTTGGAATTTGTTTAAATATTTATTTTAGTGAAATCACAATGAAAATATATTTCCTGCTTGAAACAAACCCTTTTCAGAATGCCAGGGCTCACAAGAATGCATGACTGGCTTTTGTGACAGCTGAAATCTGTACAGTAGATGTTTAATAAATGGAGACATTTTATACTAAGTTTTGTAGATTAGTATTTTTCCAGTGGTGACATATGTATTGGAAAAAAATCTTTTCAAAATGAGGTCACTGCTTTAAAAATGTAAGAAACATTGTCAAATTTAAAATGCTCTTTTAGAAAAGAATTCAGTAACTGCACATTAAGAGTGCCTTAATGTCTGCAACAAGCAAAACATCTGCTTCAGCAGCGGAAATGGAAAGTTAATACTTCAGATAAGCAAAGAAGGTTTTGAAAAAGAAAAAAGAAAATGATAAAAAAAACAACCCTGCTATAAACCTTACCCAAAACTCATATGAATTCTCCTTTGATCAAGGTAGTTCAAATGGAACAAATAACTCCCTCTTTCAATTAGTTTCATATCCTCTAGCCTTATTAGCTTTCTTCCCCCACCCTTTTTTTCACTGCATTTCTTAGTTTTGTCTTTATTTGACCCTGTGAGGGAGAAGACTGAAACCAGTGTGTGCTGTGACCTGGCCCCACACATCCCCATGGCAGGCTTAGAGTGTCCCTAAGGTGGTGTGTGCTCCGTGCAAAGCTGCGGTTGCCTCCAGATCCCACCTGACCTTATGCTCTGCAATCCTGGACATCCCTCATGCTGTGCTGGCCCCCTAACACCAGACACAAGTCCCCACAAGGGAAGACATCAGATTAGTTGGGTGTGTCACAGCCTCTTTACACTACTGGGAGGCACATGCTGGGAGGCTTTTCTGCACCCATGATTAATATATGTCCAACCTTTTGCCCTAGCCTTGCCCCAAAGTTTGTTTATGTAAAACAGAGAGTATGCTTGTACCCAAACAGCCTATCTCAGATCCACATGAGAAAAACACTGTAAAACATTGTACTCTTGTCAGCATGCTTGACAATTTGTCCTGGGTGAATGTCTTTATTTTGCTGCCTTCTGCTTTTGCTTTACTAAAACTAGACTGGGATATAAAGATTTGCAATTGTTCCTGGGCTAGCTGCATCCAAGACCAAGAAGACGGAAACTGCAACACCATAAGAGTGTTCATTTAGGATATGTGACACTTGCTGAACCTGCATGAAAAACTTTGCCAGCTGACAGCATAGAAAAGTCCCACTGATCTAGAGGAAGGGAAATAAACTGAAGACTAGGATGGAATGGTTGTATGTGCAGGTATAATGTAGAAGTTCCCATGTCCAACAAAAGGGATATAGGACAGGCGATATGATTTTCATAAGACAAAACCAACAAGGTAAGATAAAACAGAGACAGAGGGAAAGTTTAGAACTGAAGGATGAAAAAGACTTTCAAGAAAAAGTCCATAAAAACTCAAAGTTTAGAGAATCAATGTACATACATGGATGAATGCAAATTTTTTCTAGAACATTTTCATTCTTCATGATTGTCTAAATAAAATGTAAAAAGGTGCAAATTTCTGCAATTTTTGTTCTTCATAACATAAAAGCAAAGTAAAAATTATTGTAAATTTTTTCCTGTGCTCAAGCCCAGCACAAAGTAGTTAAATATTAACTTGCATCAGAGGCAGGAGATTATCTGATTTATAGTTGTAAAGGTTATGCAATTCTAGTCACTAAAATACAAAACCAAAGCAATCATGAGCCCTTTGTATTTAAAATGATACAAATATATAACACTATAGTTAAAATGCAAGTACACATCTCACACACTATGGATCTCAAACTACAATTTCTCTTGTATTGGAAATTCATAACACACATTCCTTAGCTATTGGGTTTCAAAATGAGGTCATATAATGTGAAATGGATTTTTTTATACAATCAAGTGCTTAAAAGCTGTATTATATATACTTTCAGATTGTTTGTTTCTTTAGAATCAATTATACTCTAAAAGTTGCTCTATGAGAAAACACTTAAACTCTTCTATACACTGTATAGTGTGCTTGTTACTATATAACAATTATAACAATAAAGGTAAAAAGTCATAGCAGGTTTGAGCTAAACATTGTAAATTTTTCATGATAACTCCCATATTAATGTGAGGCAGCTATAGAATTTCTTCAGCAAAAACCTATTCATGGTTCTGAGTAGCAATTACTGTTGTTACTGCCATTAATGAATCAACAGAGACATCTAGGACTGGTGGCTGACCTGCTGCCTTGAAAATTTGGAAATAGTGTGGAAATAACACTTGAAAGCCATTTTGAAAGGTTTTCTACCATCTCTTCTTTCTTCAGTGGTAAGATGTAGCCTGAAAGGAAGACACTTAAAAATAAGCATGTCTCTGGAGGTAACTATACAGACAAGGGTATAGAACAGCAGTAGTTTGAAATGTCAGTGGATAGTGTAATGTTAAATGCTGCGGCCTTTCTAAGGCCAGGCCACGTGGGGCTCTGAGCAACCTTGTCTTGCAGAAGGTGCTCCTGCCCATGGCAGGGGGATTGGAACTAGATGATGTTTCAGGTCCCTTCCAACCCAAACCATTTTATTATTCTGCACAGGGATGCCATGAGTTTCTCAGAGATCTTGTGTTGTGTACAAAGAAGTATCCTAAACACACTAGTAGGTCATAGGTCTGCAAACGGAACAGTAATATTATGTACCAGGCAGCTAAACTCCCTTTAGAGCCAGCAGAGATGGAGAGCAGGATTTGGCTGTGGAAAGATGGGTATAAGGGTTGTATTAGTTCAGCTCCAACAGGGTATCCCACTTGTTATCTTTCTAACTCTTTGGAGGAACACAGTCAAATGTTTTATATGTGCCATGCAAATGTCTTCACTTATATATAGCATTTCACTTATTGATGTCTTTGCTTCAGTGTCCTAACCTGGGGACTGGACTATGCTTTTGTTTTGATTCTAGAAAACGTGGACATCGAGCTTGCTAAAGTTAGAAGATGAAAACTGGAGCATAGAGCAGACACAGAAAAACTTTCTTCCTGAGGTTTCCTGAAGAGGATATTCTCTATGCTGTCGTGGTTCTGTTGGAAACAAGATAATGAAAACTGGAGACTGAGAGCCGCAGTTTTTCTTGGAGGCCAGATATCACTGAACATCTGTTATACCATAAAAAGAAATGAGAAAAGGTCGTAGTATATAGACAATTTCTGGAATATTTAGCAATAGTTTTGGCAAGTATATGCTCAAGTAATGTCCTAATATGACTACATATTTCTTTCTGGGTGATTAAAGTGGCTGTATATCAGAAATCTGATTGTCTGCACTTTCAGAAAAAATGTAAAACATTCAGAGATTTTACTTTCTCAGCAGTCATGTGCTACTCAACTAATTCTGCTTATAATTTTAAAATTAGGTAAGCAAAATGTGTAAATTTTGTTTCTGTAGGTCTTCAAAGACCTCCCTCTATTTACATTGAGGTTGGGCTTAGTTCCATTGCCTAAGGACAAGTATATAATGACACTTTAGATCTTGTGGAGTATCCTTTTTGGATAATCTGTGCTCTATAAGAATGGGAATCTCCCATTATCCCTGTGTCAAATTTGCCAAAGCTGAGCCCATCAGCCAATTTGGTAACATATCATTGAAATAATTTCAAGAAGGACAGAAAACACTAGACAGAGAGAGGAGAATAAAGGAGTGAGAAACAGGGAGAACACCAAGGTTGGAAGAGGAGGTGCTGGGGTATATATTCCCACTGCAGCCTGCAGAAGACACCAGAGTGGTCTGTTCAGATGGATGTTCCTGAAGGAGTCACAGCATCTGAGGAGCCCTTGCCAGCACAGGGGAAAGTGTGGGGAGGCAGGAGCAGTAGAGAGTAATTCTTATGTACTGATCATCCCCCCTTGTTTCCTGTGAAGTAGAGTTTGGGATAGGGGGTAGGAAAGGGAAATTGTGATAGTTTGTCTTGTTGTTTCCTGCTGTCAAAATTAATGGTTAATTTTTTTAATTCTAATTGGCATAAAATAAGTTAATTTTCCCAGATCAGTCTGTTTTTCCCATGACTGTAATTGCTAAATTATGTCCTTGCCTTTATCATGACCTATGAGTTTTATCATTCCTGTTCTTACTTTCCCCACCTCCATACCAGTGAATTGTGGGAATAATCAGGCACCTCGGATGGGTTTTTGCCTGATAGCCAAGGCTAATTGACTATTTCCCTCCAAAACAAAAATATCAGTGTAGTTCTAGGTAGTACTGCAGCAGTAGTGATTCCAAGAGATACCTGAGATTAGTCTGTATCTGTTTTGATATCTTATGTCATTCTCCTAAAGAGCTTTACACTCTCAAATACTGTCACATGCTTTAGGGCACCCAACACAACTTTAAATAATGCATGAATTGCAGCACAGTCCTCACATTACTTAATGCCTTTTTTAACTGAAATACATCCCTAACAAGTAAAAGTTTTATCTTAGGTCTGCAGGAGAAAGTACATGAGGCTCAGAGATGCATGGTGTGGCCAGTCTCTTCTAAATCAAGCCGGCTAGACATAAACCACTGTATTCCAGTAGTCTGGACACCAAGAGTAACTACAGGAAATGCATTTTACAGTAGACACATACAGTAACTGGAATAAAAGAATAAGTATTTCACCAGTGAACAGAGCAGGGATAAGCAAGCAAGAAGAGTAGTATTTATTACAGCAAACAGCAAAAAAACCCACTAAGCATATAGAGCAGTGTGTCACATACATCAGATTCCAAACCATAATGCTAAACAAACTTATGTTGAATAGTGTAATGTTCCAGTAAAGGAAGAGAGCACTGAAGGCAAAGATGACTTTGCAGCTGCTTCCAAGCTGTTACTGACAGAATACCAGAATACAGCTCATTTCTTTGGGATGAATGACTTCAATATTGAGTTGCAAAGCAAGAAACATGGAAGAGACATTGCAAGGGGAAAACTGAGATGAGGGGTCATCAACCAAAATGATGACTTGCTGTCTGACATACTATTCTCCAAATTTTCACAGGAAAAAAACAGACAAATTTTTCAGAGACAAAAAGAAAAATTTGACCACATTGCATCATCTGAAGACAGGTCATGTGTGGCTATGATGCACCAGCATGGCAGGCATCAGGGGTCAGTGGTCGGTGACCACAACCAGTGGTCAGCCAAACTGAAAAATAAAACACAGAAAGATACCCTCTGATTAGGAAGTAACAAATATCAACAGTGCAAAACTGAAAACAAAAGGGTAGTATAAGGAATTCCAACGTGGCCCTAAGAATAGACTGACACTTGTGTATCATACAAGGGAAGCTCAAATGAGAGAAGAAAGGGAAGGGCACAGATGGTGTGATTCAGTTCATGTGTGAAAACTGGGTTTTAGTATACTCACAGCAAGGATGGAAATGTGGTGCCTAAATGAGTAAACGACAATTGAAGAGCTAAAGAATACATGGCATGGTATGATAAACTGTGAAACCATTTAGTATTTTGAACCAAGCAATGTTTAAAATGAGACAGCCAAATGAAAAGGAAAAAAATTCTCATTGCTGAAACAGAAGAGATGGGGGATTCTTTAATGGGAATTATTAATAACATCTTATCTCAAGCACAGTTTTATATATAATATCTGAAAATCAAAAACTAATCCCACCCCATCAGGATCTCAGGAGACATTACAGACAAGAAGCAAACAAATAGCAAAGAGGCAGGATATAAAAGCACAGCAGAAAAACTAGAAGTATTTGACTCTCTTCCCAGATTAAACTGATAAATGTGCTTAATGAAATCTGTGAAGGCAGAAAGGAAAAGCCTTTCTGAATAATAGAAATAAGGAAACTGGGTAGGATATTGTGAAACAGTGACCTCCCTGATTTAGAACTGGAGACAACTTGTGCTGCTCTTCATAGCAAAAATAATTTCCAGTGTGATACAACACATCAGTAAGTATAAACAACTTAAAAAAGCAGACAAATTCTGTTTGATAAATAGAAGATTAGGTCAACTACTTTTCCCTTAAACTGTACTCTTTGCCCTCAGGATGAGTCAACAGTACTTGCAAAAAAGGTCAATACTATCCAAAAAAAAAAAAAAATCCCAACCCCTCCAAAAAACTAGTAAAAAAGAGCTTGAGCCAAAAAACCCAACTCAGCTAAATGAAAACAAATCTTCTTTTAACTCTTATGACAAAAGGTTATGTGCTGGTAGACAAAAACATCAGAGAAAGAGAAAACTCCAGTGTACCAATTCATCATAAGAAGAAGACTTTTCTTCATCTCAACAGAGTTATAAAAATATAGTTCTATTCAATTCTTATAACTTCAAACTCAAACCCTGACAGGAGTGTGTAAATGATGTAACACAAATATGTAATTGCATTACAAAATAAAAGCTCAGTAACTATAGAATTTCTGTTGCTTTTTGATAAATGCATCAGAAAAGGTAGATAAGAACCTATTCAGATCCAATTTTTGTATCTAATAAATCAATATTTTAAGACCACATCTATGTAAGCTGAAATCAAATTACTATTTTCTATTACCAAATATTGACCACTTTGACTTCAATGATTTCTGTGTGTGCTCAATACCACTACAAAAGGTTGGTGGCTTCAACTCAAAATAGAGTGCTAAGAATTCTCTGAAACAGTATACTTGCGAATCTGAAACAGTTCTGGTATTATATTGATTGAAGGATCTTATTCAGCATGGAAATTATTAAAGCTACTTACATACTTAAGAACAAGTTAATGGACAAATTAATGGACAAATGTGCTAGGCACCAAAGTTTAGTCACTGTTATACTGCAACTGAAGCTGAATGTAAATTTAAGAAAAAAAACCATTTTTTTTTAGGTTCCACAGTGCATATTTATCTGTGAGATCAGTAGATTATTTAATATGTACAAGTCTTAAATATTTAAGAAAAATTATGTTGATAGAAATCTCAGAGGTAGCTCAAACTGCTCACGAAAGCTCACTCTATGTAGGCTTCACCACCTACTGTTGTGTTCCTATTTTTTCTGGATAAGTACACTGCTTACTTTCAAACTGTTGGGAGGAAATAGACAACATTGGGGAAAGATTCCAAAGGGAATATTATATATTACTGATATCTGCATAAGGATGAGATTTACAGGACATCCTTCAAAGAGTATAAACAGAGGCCCAAAAGAATATTCAGGTTTAAAGATGATTACTGTTTAAGAAAGGACACTCTACTATGGGTGTGAAGTGGATACATGTTATTTAACAAATGCAAAAGGAAAAGAAGTTGAAATCAATATTGAACATCAGACAGAGAGTAGTAACCTGGCTTTCATACCTATTGAAACAATTTCTTAGCTGGCAGAAAGTGACATTGCTTGGTTTATTCAGGAAGAGCCTGAAGATTCATAGCAGCTAGGGATTCAGGCCCTGGTACACTTCTATGTGTTTTGTTTAAATTAGAAAAAGGATCAAGAAAGAGGTTTGGCTACCAGTAGGGACTTCAATAAAAAGAATAAAAAGATGGACATAAAGACAGAGAAATAATTGTATAGTAATTGCTCTGTAACACTTGTTGGCCTACATTCTCTTAATATTCTGTAGCTAGTCAAGAAAGAAGGCATGTGACGCAATCAGATACAATCAAAAGGCATTAGAAGCATGTAGTAAATTAACAAAAGGCTGAAATTTCTTTAAATTAATAAATATACCACAGAAACATTTATATGGTTAGTTATGGATGTTGCAATAAAAGTCTCCAAGTTTTGACCTGATAGCTTTCTTTTTATCAGGGGAACAGGTTATGGAATGGGAGCGGACTTTGAAAATCAACTGCTGGTTATTTACTCAACTGCAACAAAAAAAGTCTTAAAAACCCAACTGTGTATATGTGAAAAACTGTAATATATTCAGTTCATGTAAACTCTAATATGTTTGTGGGCATCATCATCATGAATAGGAAATGAAGAGTAGATTTAATAATTAAGACCACCTAATCAATGTCCATGTTCGTGTGATGATACAAAACTTGTGGCAGCTTACAGACAGAATAAAAAAAAAGCTAGAATTGAGTAAAAATTCCATTACAAATAGTTTGGGATGCTTGACGAATAAAATCAAACCAATTATCCAAGCCCTGAAAATGCATGCACTCCAGAACAATGTTATGCATCAACAGTCAGTGGGCCTGCTCTCCTGCAGAATTACTCTAGTGTATGAATTTTTCAGGATTGGGGCCAAGGAATATAATGCCAGACAACAGAGCCCAAAGACAGTTTGCAGCCATTCAGGAAAAGTACTGGAGGTAGAGGTATCAAAGCTGTGGACATTTGAGCAAAATTAATAAAACTATATATATGAAAGATTAAAAATCCCCAGATATTTCAGACTTTACACAATTCCACTTTACTTTATGGTTTGTATGCCCTTAAACTGGAAGGAAAGGGTCAAACTAATTACAGGAAAAGGTAATAGGCTGAATTTGGCTAATGGGAAGAAAGAAAAAAAGGAAAGGGGAAAAAGAAGAAGAAAAGAGGAAAAATATGTCAGAAAATCAGAAACTGTGTGTTTAGACTTACCATAGTTTTTTCCAAGTCAAAGCTGATAATGACTGTTTAAAAACAGGAAAAAAAATGGTCATTGAGGAAGTATTTAAAATGTTACCTTGATCACAAGAAGTAAAAGATGGCACAATAAAGAGCAAAAGTGTATACAGAGGAAATGGTGAGTTTTAAAATTAAAAAAAAAAAAAAGAAGATTAAATATTAAAATAAATTGGGTACCTTAAGTGAAAGAAAATCTTGATATATTTACTATCCACTTGTGGTAAAGGCCCGTCTCAGATCACCTAGAACATTTTTCACAATATCACCTTGGAGGTTATAGTTTAGGTGTTCCAAATCTCTCCACTGAATATGCATACTTCTCTTCACTGACTGTATAAGGAGACCAGGCTCCTATCTCTGACACATAAACCATCTAAAGATAGATTGTGTGAGTACTGTCTGGAAGCAGCTGCCATAGAATAACTGGCAGCTTCTAGTAGTAAAGAAAAATCCAAAAGAAGAAAATTTACGGGAAAAAATCTCCAAAGAATATAATGCTTGGAAAGCATTGCTTTTATATCTATTACATATGTTCCAAAAGGTACAATAATATGTTTGCAACTGCAAATACAGTCTTACAAATGGACCAGGAAGGTTCAATAAAATAAACTAGAAGGTTCCAGATTGCATGTTTAGACACAGGCAAGATGTCTAGCTAAAGGAAAATACACCCTTGGGTATCTGTCCTATGTTTAGTTAAAGGGTTAAATAGTGCCCGGAAAGACTTTTAAGAGGCCTAGCCTGATGTAATTTTCAGACTTCAGGACAAGTATTCAAATATGACCATGGACTTCCATTAAAGATGCAACAATTAAGCAGAGTAAGGTAGTGTTTACTCCAGGGATTTTACAGCATAAATGTTCTTTATGTCAGGGAAAAAGAATGTCATTTGACCTGCAAAGGACATTCACATAGACTGGCAGTATCTACAAGCATTCCCCATTGAGTTAGGATCCCCACTTTTGTCCTCTAGGTTGCATTAATTTTGGTTGTGAAGAAGGCAAAGTGAATATCCTGCTAAGTGTCAGATCTGATTCACAGGGTAAGCAACAGGATGTGAAGAGGGCACATCAAAAGTCCACAAAGCTCCATAATCTCAGTCATTCCCTGTACATTTATTTATGTAAATAGACTTGGAGGCATGCCCTAAAGATCAAAAAGTAACATAGTGAAATTACTTCTCTTAAATGAGACTGGGAGGTTCAACACTATTTGACAGATTGAAGGAAAAGAGCTTACTGATTTAGATAATAGTTAAAACAAAAGACAGCATTAATCTGATGTTTACATGGTTCAAATATTGGATACATCTCTCATACAAGCATTTCCTACAGTGGGTAAAGAAAGGAACAAGCTCTCTTTGACCAGAACCTGTGATTAGGAAAGTCATTGTCATAGGTTTACATTGTCCCTTTCCTTCAATCCTGCTTCTGAAAGGCAGTCAGGCTTGATGTTGTGAACTGGGAAACAGACCCTTACTGTTCATCTAGGCCAGAATAAGGACCTCAAACACCTTTGCCAATCCATAGCTTTTAAATTTATTGTCCTTAACTTTTCTATATGTGACCAAAATCCACCCTTCTTTTTACGGTCATGTTTAGAAGCAGGCTGTATATTTAGAGTCTATAGTAAAAGAGCACATTTACAACACTTCACTTTCTAAACTATGGTTTAGTCAAGTACTTTGTAGTAACCAACATATAATGCACATTAACTACTACATTCTGCTTCTTTGACTCTCTAGTAAAATCAGATGGAAGATAAATCATATTTCGGAGGGGTTTGCCCACTGCATGCTGCAGCTCATTACATAGTAGTGCAAGGTACTACATGCAATGTGATTGTTACTCCAGCAGTATGGGTATATATAAATTTAAATAACGGAAAAAGAAAAGAAGACAGAGAAAATCAGGATACCAAGAACTTCAGGTCATCCTCATGGATTATAAAAATGAGGCCTAAAAAAAATTAATAATGAAGGATGAACTACATCTAGTGTTGAATTCCCTGCCTCTCTCTGGGATGGCATTAGCTGCCATTAAAGATTGAGGGAAGAATTCCCAAAATAATTGCAAATAGCCACTAGAGATTCTGCACACCAGTTAATGTGTGTCTGTGGGCATGCTAACAAAGGCAATTCCTTAGCAAGCAATATGTGAGTCGCCTGGGATGGTTAATGAATCTGCTTTGTAGTAAACTTTTTAGTACATGCTACAGAGACCTTGCAAGCATGTTGCTTTTGGAATTCTATTATTTCTATAAAGTTCTTTTGACTGAATTTCATATTTCCTTATATTCGGGAGATTCCTGCAGTGCACTGCAGTGCAGTGCGCAGTTCACTGTGCTACACATTTAGCCTTGGGGCAGCTAATTGCAAAACTGTTAGTTAGTATCTGCAGTTGAGAGTGTCATTTTCTGCTTTATTTTAAAGTGTGGGTGTTTGGCTATTTTTTTGCACTGTTTCATTTATACATAATATTTAATCTGTAGTGCCTCTCAGAAAGCCAGACTGCAAGGAAGTTACTCTCTTCTGTCACATTCTGCAAATATTAAACTCCAGCTCCCCATCATCATTTACAGCCTGTCCCCTACAGAGGGCACCTTTGTCTTATTGGAATTGCTTCTGCAAAAAAGATAATCGCTGGTTATCAGAGAAATAACTGAGCCTTAAAGAGAGCTCAGACTTCTCACAGACACAAGGGCCTTGCTTGCCTAGGCTTTTTAATTAACCAAGTTTTGTACTGTTAGTCAGCAGCAAGAAATTATGTTTCTTTCTGCATTATTATAGTCTAACCCAAGGAGGCATAGAATTTACACGAGAGGTCAGTGAGTGCTGAGACAAATTAAAGAGCATAAATTTAGGGGAGTTTTCTTTCCATCAGTAATTAAGGTATTTGTCATTACAAAATGTTTCTGAGTACTAAAAACATTGTCTGTGGGTAAACAAGCTGTAGAAAGAAAGTTAAAAATTTCCCAAATAAATCTTTCTAGCAGACCTCAAATTAGTAACTGAAAGCTGTTCAAGTGGAAGATAGTAAGATTTTATGCTCCTTTGTAGGGTTAGATTATCAAAACTGACCCTGAATTTTTTATTTGGGAAAAATATCAATTGACTGCAAGACTGAGTCAAAAAGTAATTTTCTTCCTGACTTTTTTGGTGTGCTATTATTTATGAAGTGTCAAGTTAATATCATTCATAGTATCTGCTGGTTCTGAATAAAACTAGCAATACTTTTCTTCTCAAGACTGTTTTCCAGCTCAATCTGTAACACTGTCTTCCTTTACAGGCCGCTTCACAAATGTGTTAAGACATATGCAAACATCATTGACTTGTAAATGGCAAAGTGAAAATTCTAAAGAATAATCTTTCCTCTGCCATTTTTTATATGCCTGACTATTCAAAACAAACTACAACTGGAAAAAGAAGTATAAGACATTGCATTTATGTGACTCCCGAAGAGGCCAATACTGTGTTAGTTCATATTAACTGGAGGGAAAACATACAAATAAATGCATGGATCCCTTCGCATAATGCTTTTCTATGGAATTCCTATCAATAAAAGTTACAAATAGCCTTCTAAATTTAACAGGAGCCAACATCTTGCAAGAAGACTCTAACTTCCCAGGCTGGTTTCTGGGTCTGACGTTGAGTGTAAAGAATCTAACACAAAACCCAGCAAGGAATGTGCCCTGCCTTCCCAAACATTTTTCTAGAAGCTCTTATAGAAAATGCATTCATGTTTACATTTTCAGCTTCAAATACCCAGCACAAAAGCATGAGAACACAAAAACCTGAATCTCTTGTCTAGGCTGCTAAATTAATTAAGCAGGACCTGTATTCGTGCGTAATACTTTAATGCTATTGGAAAACTGTTTTAGGGAGCATTTTAGCAAGCTCCTCCTGTGTTATAATTTTACTTCCTTTTTCTTCTCTAATTATAAGCCAAAGCTGAATTCCTCACTAATGAAGGAAACTTTTTTTTTTAGGATTTCATTTCTAGAAGTCAATAGGAATGTTGCCCATGTAAAGATTGCAAGATCAAGAGCTTGTACCTATAAAAATGTCCAATGTGAATATATGTTTTAAGACAGTTACTGTAATATAAACCAGTTCAAGTTACATTTGCACTAGTGCCAGGAATGTTCCATGGAACACAATGGTCTACACTGTAAAACTGTTTAAATTGCCTTTGGTACACTTTAAGATTCCTAAACCCCAGTTCCTGGGTGCAGTTTGAAGGAGAGGGAGACTGCACATCTAAGACTCTTCCCAGCTGGAAGGCTGCTACTACTACCCTGTTTTGAACAGGAGAAGTTTACAAATAGGCATATGTGCTAGTTGGCTTTATTGCATAAGAACATTCCCAGGCAAATTTAATTTACTAGCATAAACCTAGCTTCCAAAACTGTGTTTACTGCATCCATTATGTATCACTGTATTTAAAAGTATTTGGCTATCAGCTCTTGTAGACTGTATGCTGAATTCTAAGTTTATATCAGTAGGAAACGAAACACTCAAGAAAACACTTTCTGAATTATAGATACTTCTATACACATTATTTTCCTTGTAATTGTTTCAGCTTGATAGGAAAAACATAAAATTTAGAGCTGTTAAGAAAATGTTTGTTTTGAATATGGTTGTAGATAGTACAGATTACAACAGAAAGTAAAAGCCACAGAAGAACATTTTAGAAATATCTAAACTACTTAGGGATCCCACTTTCAAGGAAGGACAACTTTACCAGCAGAGAACAAAATGCCTTCATTTTCAGCAAAGGGTACTCCATGATATTGACAGTGAAGACACCATACAGCCCCACAGCAGGTGTGGTTGTATTCAGCCCTTAAAATCTTTTCTCAGCAAGATGACACATTTTCCTTAAGAAGTAAGAGGGTCTACTTGGAAGTCTTCCTCCTAGTAGTACTGTACTTGTCAACTGGACTAAATTTTCTAAGGAAGAACCAGTGAAACTTTAATTATTGCAGATCTCATATTTGATTGCTCATATTCATTGCTGCCATGCAGGAAACCTGACTTAGTTCTTTTGTCCTGTGGGAACAGTAGAAGCTGGATGCATGCAAACTGGTTTCCCACCCTGGAAATGACCTGCCCAACTGGTTATTAGCTGAACCACAGAATGTAAATATGGATGCAGAAGCACACAGCCTCATTTCAGCTTAACCTTTCTTGAAGGTCCATTTGTGCAAATGTAGTGAACCCAAGCCATGACTGCTTGTGTTTAGGCATGCATTCTCTCTTCAGAAAACCCCCAGCAGCTCTGAGATTTGTGCCTCCATCATTATGACTGACAATAGAAACCTACACACTCGGTGAATTGTGTCAACATGAGCTTATGTACTAAGATTTTGGCACCTACTAAGTCATGTGAATGAGTGTGGAACCTGAGTTTTTTTGTGGATCTAAGTTGCCCTGTTCCTCTTCACATGTGAAAACAGAATAATCTTCAACTGCCTGAGACTGATCATCAGATAAAGGGTGTAATTAAACAAAGGCACAACAATTAAAACTCTTTCTAACCAGCTAGATTAAAGCAATTTAGATTGTGGTAGTTCATTTTTCTTGGTTTGAAATTTACATCTTAAGTTTATAGTCACATGTTTAGTCACAAATTTTAATAAAGCAAACTTGCTGGTATACACTTTTGACTAAAAAGTATTTTATGTGGATAAAATTTAATTATTGTAATTCACCTCCTTTTAGATGTTTATGATTTTCTTAAATTTGTTTCTTACTCACATGTATTCACTGCTTTTCTGTAAAAAAATCCTTTTCTTTTCAAAGTATAAGGATAAAATGTGATTTTCTTGGGTTTTTTTTACTCTTTTGTGACTCAGCTTCTTGCTTTCGAATGTTAAGTCTCTGCCTATAGAACTACAGCTGCACCCAAAGCTATGAATGTATTCAGGAACTGCTAACTGTTTAGGTATTTTTATTGGATAAATATTCCAAGAATTTACTTTGTATGAAGACTTAAATACATATGTTTAAAACCAAGTATTCATGCTAATAAATTTCAGTTGTAGTGGATCATTGAGAACTGAAGAGGAACAGGTAACAATTGAATTCAGTCTTAATAAAAGTCTTTTGCCATTATCCACAATCAATTTGTGTATATTACAAGGGAATTTATTTTGGCCCTACTACCCACTTTTAACTTACCATAATGACACAGGAGCTTTTAAAAACGTTTTATATCCATGCCAAGTGTTATCCTGTTTAAAAATAAGTGTTGGTTTTGGTTTTTTTAATAAGAAAATAGAGAAAAATCAGGAATCACTGCAAATTATTTTCAACTAGTTTGGTATTTTGTGCCTTACATATTAATGGGTTTGTGTAACAAATTTTTGTCATAGAGAACTATTTAGGTGTACATTTTGGTTCTTATTATTGATGAAGAATGCACAGCACAAATAAAAGAAAGGTGTGACTGTCAAACAGAGGTAGAGAAGGGATAAATGTTAATCTTGGGCTGCCTTTCATTATCCACCAGATGATTCTAGACCTCTATCCTAAGGTGCTTGAGAACACATTTGGAGTTTTCCTTCTCTGCTAAACAAGGTCTTAGTATCTTAAGACATTTATACAATGTGAATTAATGGTTTACTGAAAGCTTTTTAAAGACAGAGTTAGAAGAAGACAAGTCTAGTTCATCATCACCTACTTGTGCTCCAGTGTGTGTGATATAATCCAAAGCTCTTACAGCTGCCTCTTACAGCTTTGGGAACCCTGCATAGGAAATTATATTATGCTGGACCCATTTTAAGTGCTTGGATCTGACTGGGAACATTAACCAGTAGCCCAATCCACAACAAACAATAAAGAAATACAAGAGATAAAACTGCCATTGTGAAAGTTTATTTTGAGCTTATCTACTTGGTACCTTTTATCCAGAGGGTTGTTCACCTTCCTTGCAAAGTTCATCTTCATCTCCACATCAAGGAGATCAGACAATCTCCAAAACAATCTACATGCTGCCCAGTAACAATCTCTCATGCATATAAACAAATAAACAAATCCCCCCACAACACATCCCCCAAACACCTGAAAAAAGAACTAAAAGGGCCTAATGGAAATATCTCACAAATCTTATGTATTTTTTCAAGTGTCAGGGTGGGGTATTCAAAGCTCAGAAATGTGTCTGGTGTTGTTCATGTTTCCCATCAAGGCTTTTCAGCCAGGCAGCCCTTCCAATTCCCTTCACTGTGAGTGTGAAGATGCTGCCTATGAAACACCCGCCCCATTCACACACCTCCTCAGACAGATGGGGAACAGCAGGGGAAAGACAACTTTTCCAATTCTGCTTTTTTTAAGCTTACACTTCGACAATGAAGAAACAAACCCTCCCTCAGAAACAAACACAGATGGGCTTAAACCTTCCTTTGTCCGTACCGCGCTCCCCGGTTCCGCGCCCGTTTCCCTCCCGCAAGAGACGTTTCCCCGCGGGGCGCGCAGGGACGCGCAGGGAGCGCTGCCCCCGCCCCGCAGGCACTAGTGGGCGCTGCACTTTCTGCTCCGGCTGTCATTTATGTTATTTTACTTTATCGAGGCTGAACTGCGAGAGGTCACTGCAATTACAGCATTTTTTTTTTCTTCTTTTTTTTTTTTTTTTTTTTTTTTTTAGGCATTACCCCGCAGAGCAGACTCCCTGCATCACAGCTCAGAGCACAGAAATAAGGTGTCTAGCTTTACTTCTCGGTTTTTATTACACAAAACACCCGTGACGTCCCAAAGAAGCACAGCTGAGAGCTGTCGCAGAGCTGCGCACGCCACGTTAAATACGAGCTTCTTTTTGTGCGGCTGGCAACATAACTTTGTTTTTTTGTCGAGGCTGGCATGGGAGAGAATTTTCAAAAAACGTCCTCCACTGACACATTTATCTCTTGTTACTTCACAAAGATGTGATCTCTTTTGTACTATTGCAAGAGACGTGCAAAAAACCAACCTGGGCACATTACAGGAGTCTACTTAGCAACTTTCAGACTTTGTTCCTCTGCTTTGCTACCTAAATACAGAAGACAGAAATGGGAGATAACACTCCCATGCCAATGAAGAGATCAGTTGCTTGCCTACTCTCGTTTCTGACAGTGGAAGAAGCACTGGTTTTCCCTAAAGCAGACTTTTTTTTTTCCCCGGTACCCTGATGCATGGAAAGCCAGTGCATTGTCCTCTGACAGCTGATTCTTATCGGGCCGGTGGGGGTATTGTGTTTCAGCTCGTGGCACTGGAAAACCTTGTAACTTTCTTTTGAAGTTAAATGGCTTCATTTTGTTTCCATGTATGAATAACTCTCCGAAGAACTACAGTGACCCAAAAGTCGACCCGTTTACAACGCCCGTCCAAGCGACCTGTTCTGTTTCTTGGGCGAAGCTTTGCCCAAGAAGGTCCCTTCGGAGGAGCAGGCGGGCGGGCAGGAGGAAAGGGGGAGGGAAGGGGAGGCTCGTCATTCAGCCCAAGTTGCATCGTAATTAAATTGTATTTTATTCTACCGAGGCATGCAAAATATCGAGCAAAATACAAGT
Organism: Sitta carolinensis; assembly: GCA_032173965.1. Lineage (NCBI taxonomy): Eukaryota > Metazoa > Chordata > Aves > Passeriformes > Sittidae > Sitta > Sitta carolinensis. Next base: position 36,988,241 of record CM063283.1, read on the forward strand.
TTAAGTAATTTGTTTGTACTCTTACCTGTAGGAGTTGGAAATTAACAGCCCCGCTAGTTTACTGTTAAGCCTGGAGAGCAAGAGATTGCTTTGCAAACATTACAGTTATTATGTCTGCAGTTGGTACTCTTTGTATAAATTATTGATCAGCCATCTTATTTTTCTTTCTGCTTAATGGATATTATAGCATAGCCGTTTACACGCTACAGTTAAGGTTGTGTCAGCATTTCCATTTATAACATTCCCCTCTTACCCAGAGTTTATAACTCTCTATAAAGAAATTCCGCTCTGTACTGAAACTTTTCAAGCAAGAGCTCGGACTTTTAAAAATCCTTCCTCACTCCTACCCCAAAAAAACAATTAATAATGTTCGTCTGCTTTTTTGAAATACGGGAATTATAAAGGTAACACTCCCCCTCCCCAGATGTTTTCCATTCACTTAAGTGACATGAGGAAGAAGAGGCTGCGTCTCGCAGGCTGCCAGTTCCTATAAAAAAAGAAGCAGTCAATGTGAATTTTTTGTCGTTGTTATTAATATCGTTAGGGGAAGCAATTAGTGATGGAGCAGCAGCCGAGCCGCCGCCCTCCGCCCGGCCGGGCGCGGGGGCCCGATCGCCGCCCGCCTCCCCTCCCATCGCCCAGCGGGCGGCGGCACCGGGGGCTCGGCGCGGCCGAGGGACGGCCGGAGGGAGGAGGATTCAGCCGCTCCCCCCAGCTCCTGGGCGCGGAGCAGGAGGAGCGGTCGCCCGGCACCGGCAGGGACCGCACTGGAGAGCCAGGAGCACTGAACCCGGGGCCGGCTCCCCGGTGCCAGTGTTCCGATTAGCCTGGGCTGAGAGCGAGGGATAGAGCGACTGAGCGAATTAATTCTGTAAAGGGGGGAAGGCACGGCACAGGGCAGCTCGGATTAGATCACCGCTTTAACATAACTTAATGACAAGGGCTTTGTATTTCATAATTATTGCTCCGAGTGACTCTTCCTACCTGTTGGTAGGTGAATTTGTACGTTGGACTGAGGATCTCTAATGAGAGCCCAAGTCTAACTCAAACATCACAGAGGGCGCCCCGTCTATCCCAACCCTTTTTTAAATCACGCAGGGAAGTTGGTTATCATTTCCTCCCCGCGCTGCAGCTCTCCTGCTTGGCTGTCAGTTGTCAGGTGAATGTCAGCAGGCAGTGCTCAGCCACTGCTCCATCCATCCAATGCCCCATCCATCCTTCCATCCAACCCGAACCAGCCCGGGAGGGGAATGGCCATGTGGCTCTGGTATCAGCAACGTCACCGAGAGGCTCAGATCGACAGAAGGGCTGTTTTAGGTTTAGGCTGTTACTGACTTTGAAACGCCTTTTCTGAAGTCAGAATAGCAACTTAAGGGGAAAAAAACCCCGCAAATAAGCAAGTAGCTTAATTGGCGTTTGGTTTTTGCAATTTCCATATATGCGCTTGTGCGTGGGTGTGTGTGTGTGGGCGTGCGTGTGTTTGTGTGTCGGATGCAGACGAGGAGGGAGGGAAGGGATGAGAGGGCTCCCGAGCCGTCGGTTATCGCATCTCTCAGTACAGCGCGTCTGTGGTCGGAGCACCAGTTAGCATGCCCCGGGATAACACCCACTGATTATGGGGATGAAGGGGAAGAATTGAGGGATATTGCCTGGGGCTAAATCCTGCCCCTTGCTCAGGCGGTGAATACCCTCGGAGCCAGTGAGCTGACTCGCGGGAGTAAAGCCGGCAAAAGACTCTCGAGCGCTGAAGTGCCGGGGTTGGGGTTAGGCAGGGCGTGTGCGAGCTGCCAAGCCCGCAGTAATTCCCCATCCAGCTCTGTGCTGGGGATGGCCAGCCACTGCTGCCAGCTCTCCGGCTGAGAGGTTCACATTAAACACCAGCGCAAGCAGAAGCAAGTGCTCCCAGACTCTCGTTTTGAAGGACTTTAAAAGTTATTTTGAATGGCTCCTGAAGTTTCTTCACTTTCATTCTTTCACTGCTTTTTTTTTTTTGTTTGTTTGTTTGTTTTTTGTTAGGCAGGCATCATATGCTAATACAATTTGTAGTAAACAGAATGTGAAAGCAATCTTGCAATGTACTTTTGATTTTTTATGATATATGGTGGACTGCTCAGAAATGCATGCTATTGTTAAAGCTGTTTGTGCCCAGTGTACTAATGTACTGTTTGATTGAGTGAATTAGCAGTCATAACAATCTGGCAGTCTGGCCATAGAAGTGTGCTCAAATTGATTTGTGTTATGGCTGGACTGGAAAATCTAGTGTTAGTTGTTTTTTTGCCCTGGGGCATTGTTTGTACCAAACTCCACTTTTCATTTAATTTTCCAATAGATTTTTGAAAGACCAAAAGGTTTGTGATCAACGTTTGCTGCACTTTATTATTCAGCTATTAAAAATATCCTATGAGTAATTTCAGGTTCCCCAAAACCTTGCTTTCAATTAGAGTAAACATAATTAGCGTGACGTCGTGCTTGGAATGGCAAATCTCCCTTTGTATCTATTAAGCATGTTATCTACTTGTCCTGTCACTGAAAGGAATCCAGTTTGTATTTGTATTGGACAAGGTTTTGTGCTACTTTGACTATAACACAACAATTAGAAAAACAGTGCTGCAGTATCCAGTTTCTTAATACTGATACAACATTTCACATCAATCTCAATTGTATTTATACTGTTTGTCAACGTTTAGTAAAAGTCTTGGTGGAAGAGAAGCAAAAAGGGATCCCTTTTCACACACTTACATTTCTATGAGTCTATTTTCCTGAGCGATGCAGGGGGGATTCTGTACGAGGTCCCTCCCTCTTTCACAGTCTTCCCTCTAAACAGCAGATAGCTCTTCAAAGGGGGATTGCTGCTCGAGATCTGAGATTAAAGCAAAGCAGAACTTACCTTCTCTTTGCCAGTACTTGCTCCCTTCTTAGAATCTCTGCACGGCAGTTGTTTGCCAGAATTAAAATGCAGCATGATTAAACCTAAAACGTTACCCTATTGATCACACAGAAAGCTTTGCTAAATCATCTAGTTTCTCCGCTTCAGAAACAGTGAACAAAATAGGTCACTAAACAAGGGTAAGACAAGATACAAGATAGAAAGGCTTTTCTCAAGAAAATAATTTTCAAAGAAATGTAGGAAGAAAAGATTGTGGGTGAACTTAGCATGATAATACACTATTTATCCTTACCAGGTGCCTATCTTCTGTTGCATCCCCTCCCCCAGTCCATTCCTTCACATGTTCAGAAGATATATACTTTTCTGGGGTGTTTTACTGAATGAACTTAAATATTTAATTATCAATAATAACTGAAGATGGGGGAGGGAGCTGGTGTACTATCCTATCTCCTGTCATTCAAGTATTCAAATTCCTTAAAATGCAACAGCTACAATGCATTTTGTAATTGCATTTTACCCTTTGCAACTGCCCTCAAAATTGTAATTTAGTAAAATAGTGAACTCCATATCAGTCTTTTTTTTTTTTTAAGAGCAATAAATTACAATCACTGTCAATACATCTTACTGTTTTAACATACATTTTAATACACCAAAATGGTAAAAAGAAAAAAGAAGAGAGAAAGAGAGAGAATATCTGCCCTGAACAGCAATATGAACAGAACAGAAACCCTGCTTCAAACAATATTCCAGGAAAGAAATTAAAGACTTCTTAATTAGTGCAGCAATTAAGCTTTCTTGGTTGCATTTTAATCAGCCCAGGCCCTATCAAAGGACAAACAGAACGATTTGCAGGTCTTTGAATTTTAAACAGTCTTATTGATTTCAGCACCATAAGTCTTCACTTGACACAGGGAGAATTTTCAAATATCAGTTACAGTAATTTGAGTTTTGCTGATATCAACTCAGAGAGAGAAAAAGAAAACACCCAACAATATCATTACATGAAAGTGTCAGTAAGTAAGAGAAATGCAATCTAGGGAAGTTTATAAAGAATGACCTCTAGATTTGTTGGTTTATGTGAGTGTGTCAGTATAGGTGTGAGTTAAATTAGGACACTCCCCATAATAATTAGAAACACTTACCTTGCCAGAAGCTTTGAGGAATGTTGAACCTTTTCAAAAATCTTTCTTTCTAGGTTTCTAATCCCAGTGTTGCATTGATATCATCAAGGTTAACCCAAACCCCTGGTAGCAAACCTTTTCAAACTACATTTTCCTTTGGACCATGAGAATTATGTATCTTGGGAGCACACAGCAGATAGAAAAACAGAAAAGCTGGTGTGCATCATGTTGTAGGAAAAGTGGAGAACAAATGAAGTGGTAGTTTTCCTAATTCAGAGTTCACCCAGATCTCCAAGTGGCAATATCACGCGTGTCTGGCTCTGTCCTGATCATCCAGATGGAGCTGTTCTGTCTTCACAAAGTGCAAGAGAAGGTAACATGCAAAAAGAACAGGTGAGGGAAGGAAAATATGGAGAGAGTTGGCTTTCTACAAGTGAAAAAAAAGAAAGAGGCAGTGTATTTACATTTTGAAATTACAAGTTTTATGCAACACTAGATCCCACCACAGGGATCCCACCACCAGAACTCAAGTTCTGTAAGCTCCTCAAGATAAACATTCTTAAAAAAACCCACCTCAAAATGGCTCAAATAAGTGTTCTGCACAATTATGGGTACACAAGACTTTAAAGTAAAATATTACTCTGTGTTTTCATTGTTTTATTTGCAATTTTAAAGATCATAGGCAGGATAGAGTAGATTTCACTAGCAAAAGATGTCTTAAGTGGCACTAGAACACAAACTCCCATAAATTAAAGTATAATAAGCAAGCAGATCATATGAGAATAGTTTATGCCTGATACTGTGGAAATTCCCCTGCACCAAATTACTACAGTTGAGATTATCCACTCTACAGATGTGTCATCCCGTGAGTCATGTCTCATGTAATAGTATCAAAGGTAAAAAATAAAAAAGGCTATGGGCACATACATGCATCGCAATTAAGTACACACAGGGTCCATTTTTTAAACAGCAAGAACTACGCACGCACCGACCCCTGATTTTGCAGACCCCCATCTGTACCAGTGGCCATTTCTTTACCCCTTTCAAAGTGCGAAGTGCCCCCAGGACACGCAGAACACAGCCGCCGGCTCTCCCGACGGAGGCGGCACGCCAGCTGCCAAACGCGCTCCCGCCGCATCCCGGCTCCGGGCCGGCAGGTACCGCGCCTGCCGCCGCCCCACCGCGCATGCGCGGCGCAGCGCGCCGGCCGACTTTGCGCGCTGTGTGGCGGGGGGGCCGCGCCGGGGCTGCGCGGCTGCTGCGCGCCGCCGACACCTGTTGCGCGGCGGGACCTGTGCGGGCCGCCCGCCTGCCCCTCTTCCAAGTTACTTCTGTGCCGCCGCAGCCCGCTCGGCGCGGCGTCTCGGCGGCCTGGCCCGAGTGCCTCGTCCCCTCCGATTCGCGGCCGCCGCAGGAAAGTCCTCCGCGGATGCTGCCCCGTAGGGCCGTCCGTGCGCGCCCCGCGCAGCCGTCGCCGCCTGCCGCGCAACAAAGGGGACCCTCGGCAGCAGCTCCCACCTCGCCGGGAGGAGCGTTTGTGGTCCCGGGAGAGCAACAGCAGCAGCAAAAGCAACAGCCCCGTCCGGAGGTTTGTGCTTTTGTCTGCCCCGGCAAGGTGTGCGGTGCCCAGCGCCCGCCCCGCGCCCCGGCTCCCCCGCTCCCGCCCGGCTTTGGGGGAACGCTGGAGACGCTCGTGTTTCTCCACAAACTGTGTTGACAAGCGACTGTTGAAAAGGGCTGGGAAAATTACATCTCATCTCTGGTGGGGTGAAATATGAAACATGTAATCTAACGGTTCCTGAAGGAGGGGGGAGAGGAACTTCTCTCCCTCTCTCGCTGTTTTCCTGCTCCGGGTTCCTGGTTGGATAATTCGGGTTAATACTAGTGAGTGAGCCTTTTGCTGCTTCAAAGGGTATTTCAAGTTGCCGGAGCTCCTCCCCTCCGCACCGTGTGACAACAACAACTCGTCCAGCGAGCGAGCGGCGGCGGCGGCGGCGGCGGCAGCAGCCAGCACTTCCCCGCTCATTTTCTCTCTGTCATTCCCCTCTCAATCTTTGATCAATGTACTTGCCAGAGAGAACCGAAGTCCTTCAAACCTCCTCCTTTTCACCTTCGTCTTTAACGTGGTGCTAGAGCAAGGACCACAAAAAGAAACTGCCCTCCCCCTCCCCTCGGCCCCAGCCCCGCCGCCCGAAGCGGACTTCTCCTCCTCCTCCTCCTCCGTCCCCACTTGCGGGACACTTTGTGCGTTCTCTCTCACTCTGCCCCCTGCTCTCTCGCTCGCCGCAGCACCTGATCTGGGGTTATCCCCCCCTTCTTCTCCCCCCTCCTCCCTTCTCTCCTTTCCTCCTTTTTTTTTTTTTTTTTTTTTTTTTTTCAATAATTTTTGTTTTTTTTAAATTTTTCCCCTTTCCCCTGCGTGTGTGTGTGGGAACTTTCCCCCCTCCCCCTGCCCCCTCCGCCGTATATGTGACCATGGCCGTACCGGCTGCTTTGATCCCTCCGACCCAGCTGGTCCCCCCTCAGCCTCCGGTCTCAACTTCTGCCGCCTGCACCACCACCACCACCACCTCGTCGTCGGCCACCTCGTCGTCGGCCACCTCCTCTCCGTCTCCGTCCATCGCTCCCCCGCCGGCCGCTTCGGGGACAAACCTATTCCGGCCGGAGCCCATCGCAGCGGCGGCGGCGGCAGCGGCGGCCACAGTCACCTCCACCACCAGCGGCGGCGGCGGTAACGGCAGCGGCGGCGGCAGCGGCGGCGGCAGCCCCAGCCTGGGCACCGGCGGCGGCGGCGGCGGCAGCAGCAGCGGCGGCAGCGGCGGCACCTCCACTCCCAATGCCAGCGCGGCCAGCGCGGCCGGCAGCCTGCCCGGCAAGCCCGTGTACTCGACCCCGTCCCCGGTGGAGAACACCCCCCAGAATAACGAGTGCAAGATGGTGGATCTGAGGGGGGCCAAAGTGGCCTCCTTCACCGTGGAGGGCTGCGAGCTCATCTGCCTGCCCCAGGCTTTCGACCTCTTCCTGAAGCACTTGGTGGGGGCTTGCACACGGTCTACACCAAGCTGAAGCGACTCGAGATCACGCCCGTGGTCTGCAACGTGGAGCAGGTCCGCATCCTGAGGGGGCTGGGGGCCATCCAGCCCGGGGTCAACCGCTGCAAACTCATCTCCAGGAAGGATTTCGAGACCCTCTACAATGACTGCACCAACGCCAGGTAAGCGCCGCAAGGCACACGCGCGCCCCGCTGGCCCCCCCGCCGCCGCCGCCCCCGTCCCACCCCCGCGCGGTGCGGTCCGGGCGAGCGCTGCGCCGCTTCCCGCTGCCCCGCCACCCGGCCGGCCTTCTCCGCAGCCAGCGGCGCTGCTTCTTGGTGGGACGGACGGACTGAGGGGGGAAGTGGAAAGCGTGTTTGTTCCCCCCTCCCGCTGCGCCCTGCAAGTGTCGCTCTGTCATTGTCCCCTTCCCTGCCCCCCGTGCCGAGGCGTGCCGGGGTATGGGTGGCCGCGGGCAGCACAGCGCGGGAGCGCAGGGCCGGCGGGAGTGGGAAAGGGCCAGAAAGTGCTTTCTGACTGAAAACCCAGCTGAAGTTTATCCTTGGATGTATCTTTAAAGCGGGCAGCCCTGGGAAAAGCCGCCCGAAGGGTGCACGGGAGTGGGCGGGGAGCGGTCCTGGTGGGGGGACGGCGACATAGACCCTGGGGTGTCGGCGTTTACTGGGTTAGGTCGCGGAGCTGCCCGGGCGTCGGGCCCGTTCCGGGGCGATGGAGGCTACTTGGCCATCAGCTGCTGTCACACATCCGAGGGGGCACGTGCACTTTTTGTGTAGGGCTGTAAGGCAGTTGCCACATGGCGAACGGGGGAGGTGAAGGGAGGGCGGGAAGACGGCGATGAGGGGGAGGAGGTGGCAGCGGCTTTTCTTTGGGGTGGTGGGGAGAGGTGCCAGGCGGCCGGGCTGGGCTGATTCCTCGCTAGGGGGGTGGGGGTGTCGGTCCCCGAGGAGCAGGTGCGAGCATCTCCAGGCCCCCACAGCCGAGGACGAGGAGACGGGGAGCGCGGCAGGGATTTGGCGAGGCTGGATCCTGCTACCGCGCAGAGTACCGCGGGCGCGGTGGCGGGGACGGCACCGAGGGCGGGGAGCAGCGCTGCGGACGGTGCGGGGGTTTCCCTGCATCCCGCGGGCCGGGAGAGCGAGGGGGCGGGTGAGCCCCAGACTTGCCACAGCCGGGGAGTAGTGTCGGGGGGATAGAAGGAGCTGGCAAAAGAGGAAATTCCTGATGCAATAGCAGCCGCCTTTTTTAACGGTGGGCGAAAGCATGAGGCTGTTATCTTTCAATCTGTAGGTTACAGGGCTGAATCTTCTCGATAAGGAGAAGGGATCGCATAACTGCCGTGACCCCGAGATCAGAGCGGTCGGAAGCGCCTCCAGTTCCCGCGGGCTCTCCCCCTGCCTCGTACGGGGGCGGGGGGCTCGGGCTCTGCCGCGCTGGAGGGGCGGCGGGAACTTCCCACGGTGGAGGTCGTGGGCAAAGTCCCGATGCTACTTTCAATATACCCAAACAAACAGACCGGGCTTATTTCACTTTCCTATTGTCAGGTTTCAAGGTGCAGCAACAAACCAACACGTGGGGAATTAACCCCACGTTATGCCGTGCTCCTGTCCGTCCTGTCCCGTCCCCTGTGGCGGGGGGTGTGACCCCCCCTCCTTCTTCCCTTCATCCCCCCCGGTTCAGCAGAGGGTGCCTGGCAGTCATTAGCATAGAGCCAGGCGAAGCAGAGCACTTATTCTGCGGTAGCAGTTGCTGGATGGATTGTTGAAGTTCCTGAATATTCAGGGCAGCAGGACAAAACAGCCTGGAATAACTTCCAAGCGCTGACATAACTGTAGCTGCTCGGGTAACTCTGCTGTTGTTTCATGTGGAATCAACATGAATATTAATAGCAGCTCTTAGACAATTGTTGGGTTGGGGTTTTTGTGTGTGTTTGTCCCTGTGGTGTGTAACTTGCAGCAACTCTGCAAGAGTTCCAAGATTTGGTCCTTAAAATAAACTCATGGAAGTTTTACTTTGCCACAGTCATAACTGTGTGAATTTTAATTTGATCAAGTAGAACTAAGAAGTATAGAAACTTTTTTTTTTTTTTAAATTTTTTTTTTGGGGTGTGCGGCGGTTGGGGCGTATGGAGACACCAATTCCTGAACTTGGCAGGGTTATAAAAGGGTTTGGCAGCCTGGTTGTAACATGGCTTGATTATGTCAACAGCACAGAATCGGCTGTGTTTCAGCTGTTCCTGAGGTCTGCTGTGTTATCATCATCCAGTGTAGTAGAAATTACAGTACTGGGTTCAGAAGTGAGTAGGATTTGACCCTTAAAAAGCGTAATTGTAGTAGACTTACTTATACATCCATTAAGCAAATAAATTAATGGAAAGGATATACAATAGGTATGCAAAATGTATTATTACAGTATAGACGAATAAAGCAAAGTAGGTCAGTGAGTTTTGATCAAAATGGATGATATAATGAGAAGATAAATCTGTACTTGCTTTCTGGATTTCCCCTCTGATACATTTAAGTCTTCTTTCTTTACAAATTGTTTTTAATTATTTCTGGCATTGCAGTAATTATGCAGAGTATTTTGCTCTACTCAGTTTAGTGATATAAGCGACCTTTCCTGACTCCCAGTTACTGCATACTTTAGCTCGGTGATGTCTTTTTGTATCTCGGGTGGACACTTTAGTGTTGAGATGGAAACTGGAAGAGCCAACTCCATCCTAGCGGCTAAATTGTTATACTCATCAGATTCAAAAATTTTGAACCAGCATCTTATCACTGTTATATTTGTCTCATAATCAGCTGATGCACTCGAGTACGCTAATCCCTTTTTGGAAAGCTTCATCAAGGTTAATATGTTATTTAATCAAAAAAGGCATCCAAATAAAGCCATTACTTTGTTGTTCTTTAAATGGATTGAATCGTTAGTTGCCAGTTGCTGTGGAAATAATTTGTAATAACTTATTTTGAGATGGAAAAGTTTTAGATGTGTTTCACCAAAATGATACATTTTAACTGTGATATTGCTATTTAAAAAATCAATAAAACAAAAATCAATAAAACACCAAGGGATTTTCTATTGAATGCTTAATGTGGAGGTCTGTAAAGTGAATTGGTTTCTGTGTTTATTTGTGATACTACTAATAATAACATGATACTAAAGGACCTTTTTCTAAATTAGGCTTGTGTATCAGTTCACTGGAAAAATAAGCTTCCGTTATGGAAGATGACTTTTCTTTTCTGGTCATACTGACCTTTGCTTTTATTTTCCTCATAAAAAGCATTGGCTGCCAAACAGAAATCCAGGAAATAGCAAACTGTGTATTTAGCTTACATTCTGATTAAATGGTTTGACATTAATGGGATGCTAGAAAGCCGTATGCCAAACAAATAGGGGAAGGATAAAGGCAAAACATGGAAAATATTTAGAGCTACTAGATGCCAGTCGAGTCAGGTTTCTTGAATGCGTGGGTGAAAGAGAGTAGCGAACTGTGCGCTGGATGTCACCTGCCTAGGATTAATGACCTGGAAGCTATTGATCCCAGATTGTTTCTGATCTCTTGTGTTTTGAGCACTTGTTGTGGAATTTTGCCATGCTGGGTCCCTTTCTAGAGTTTTCCCATAGACTTAGGCTGGCTTTGGATCGTGCCCACATGAGTAAAGGCTAAAAGCGTGTGCTTTCTTCTGACCTCCCTTCTGTGACCAGGATATGTTAATCTTTTCTGACATTTGAAGATGATTTTGAATGAGTTCATTGACATTCATACTTAAAGTGGGGAATTATTTGCAGCCTTTGGAAGCTATTTACAATTTGTGGAAGACAACCTAATTGATTTTTGAGTATGAAGGGGAAAGATGCTAAACATGAACCAGTTCTCTTCAAAGCCTATGTTACACAGCAGTTATTCAGTCCCTCTATTTTAGTTTCTGCTTCTCTCAAATTGTGTGGACGTAGCATGTCCTTGTTTACCGAATGCTGCATGCTTGCATAGCTTTTTTTTTTCCTGTTTGTATTAATTAAAGGAGTATCTCACCCAGATAGGTTAGTACAGATCATAGATACTTTAAATGAACAGGTCAGCAAGTGCAGCTGGAAGGAATGTCAGATATGTAGTACCTGTGGTTTATATTGATGACCTTCCTTCTTGCCACCGATTATTAAAATATAATCAGCAGAAATGTGGAAGGCTTTACAAGCAAAGATGACTTCTGGAAGGGCAGAAGATAAATTGTAGTAACTATAAAGAAGGAGTAAAAGGTTTAGAAGTGGTTTCCTCAGGCTTAAACAACAACAACAACAAACCCCCCCCCCAAAAAAAAAAAAAAAAAAAAAGACTCCAGTTGCTCATAATAGCAGTACTTTAATATCTTTCTTACATTATATATTTAATGGTAAATATTGTAGCTTAAAAGCCGAGATCCTTGGACCATACTTACTGCAGCAAGAACTATTTATCCCTTTAATCTGATACTTCAGTTTCTGGCAGTAGCAAGGTATCTGATACTTCGGAAGGGAGCACTCTGCTGTGAACGCTGGCTGCCTGTCGAGAAGTGCTGCCGACGCTGTTCTGTGCAGGGAGGTGAGGGCCTGCTAGTGATGGGCAGGGGGATGGTTTTTTCCCTGATGTCTTCACATGATCTTCCTCAAGGATTCAATTTGATTAACTCCTCCTTTATCTTATAGCTATGAATATTGGTAAAGTTTTATGTAGCTTTTTTTTTTTTTTTCTTAAATTAAGAAATCTTTTCTTGGCAGATGTAGTTTATGTAAAAAAAGCATAGTTTTATTGTCAGGTTTGTATCAACTTCCAAGAAAGGGCTGTATGGATAGCTTTGTTATTTCCTCATGACCATTTCCATCTCTGTTCAAATGCTTGGTTCAGTCTCCACGCTCTTTCTAGAGCCACAGCCCCCACCTGGGGTTGCCGAGCCCCCTGGGCACATGGAGCAAGTGCCCCACAGTGTGTCCCTACTGGGGGCTGCTGCGCCCACCCAGGGCTTCTTCTCTGCTCCTCCTCAACACCGTAAACCAAAATGCACTCTTATTTCCAACTTGTCCTGCTTGATATTCTGTAATCCGTAGTGGGTTCCGAATATTTGTTGGAAACACTAGTCTTATTTGACTGCCATTTAGTATTTCTTCTGTTTTCCCCTGTTTCTAGATCATCCCAGATGGCTGTTTTTGCCCATCTTTGTGACTGGTCATCTAAAGTGAATTGCGTACAAAGCAGAGAATTTTCATAACGCTGGATTGTATTTTAATATTTTCCTTTTGAACTACCTAATTGATATATTAAATTGTTACTGCAATCCCTGCTGTTCTGGTACAAGTAAATCTCTTTCACCATTGCCAGTGTTTCCTAGTCGTGGAGGAGCTTAACAAGTTTAGCTGTAAAAATTCATTAATGGCTGCAAGATAGCAGAGAGTAGTCAGAGACTACTGAGTTTTATTTAAGTTGTATGAGCCAGTGAAAGAAGAGTCCAAAACAACCATGATGCCTGTCTGGTTTCAAGCAACAGGACTGGATTTAGATCCTCTTTGTTCTTTTATAAGTTAAATATGTTTTGTTTTAAGAATAACGTTTGGGGCATCTGCTTTGCATTATGAGTTAATTCCATTCATTGTTTTAAAATAGTGATTAACCTTTTGCAAATTATATACTGCACATGAACAGTAATTTTTTCAATAATCTTTAAATGTGCATGCTGTAACAGCGCCATAATGTGGACTGACATAATAGGAATTGACAGTAAATTTTTAGTTGCCTAAATACGTATTTAAACGATAGAGCTGAAGAGTCATCTGCAAAAAGCTATTATGATCCTGGGAGTTAATTCATATATAGATAATTCCTCCAGTGTGAATTAAGGAACAATTCTTCTTTTTCCATTATCATTTAAATTATTTTCAAAAATCCTGAAACATAAACCAAAAATCTTTATATTTAGAATCAAGATACGTCTGTGATTTGAAATGATAAAATCCATCTTGCTTTGAGGAATAACTTTATCCTTAACCCACTATGTTCTACTTATTTATCTGATACTCTGCTCAGCCTGGGGCATCTCCTAACAAGTGCTGATGTTTCATTTCACAGGCATTGCAGAATATTCAAGTGTGATCTACAAAATATGGAATCTTATGGACTGTTAATAACTGTGAACTGTTTTAAACTTTTTTTTTTTTTTTTTTTTTTTTTTTTACAAGAAGGAAGGGTAGTAATATATTTTCCATAGCATTAAATAGAAAAATGCTGTCACTCAATTTCATGAGAGGAAGGATCAGTTTTTGACCATCCAGTTAAGTCCCAGTTTGAAATTTTCCACTCTAAATCATTCATAGTGATTAGTTGGGAAACTACACTGGGGAAGGATAACTCTGAAAATACTGAAAACTTGCTTTCTCCTCCGTGAATTTCCATAAGTCTCTTTTAGAGGTGGTGTATTGGACCGACCAGACCCTGAGCAGTACTTCAGGATATGTTCACCAGAACTACTGAAATTGCTTGCATGAGTTGTGACCAACCGAGGAAGTGGATCACAAAATGTATTTTAGTTCACCTTACTTTAAACAATGTTTTATGGTAATTGCTTTTAGGGTGAACATCCTCCCATGGCATGTGGATTAATATATGCAACTTGCAGAATTGAATGGAAAGATCTTCTAAATCGTGTGTATCAAAACACTTTATTAGTTATAGGCAGAAACTTTCTGAAATAATTTATGCTTTTTTAGTTAGTGTTCATGAAATTATGCTTTCAATACAGTAAAATATTCCAAAGTTTTTATAGTGCACTCCCGAGAATACTTGTGTGGGTAACACTTAACTCTCTGTTCATTATTCTGTTCAAAGGTACACTGTTCACACAGAAACTAATTTATTTTAGATGTTTTCTTCGCATCCCGCATAATTTGCATCTTCATCATGAAGAAGAAAGCTATTTCAGTATGAAAAAGAAATATATTTTTTGTTACAAATATCAAACAGTGGGATTTTATGGCCATTGAAAGGCTGAAATTAGCCATAGTCCAGGAACAATGGAGCAGGTGCAATTAAAATTTGCCAGTGCACCTTGCCACACCAACTAGATTTTTTTTTTCATTAAAATAAGCAGATGTTTTGGTAAGGAAATTTTATTCATCCTTATAATTTATAGAATTAATCTCAGAATTGGCCAAATGACTAAATTATGCCTGAATTCCTTTTGATCCAAAACAAGCTCGGGTTCAAGCAAAGCTTTCAGACTAGTTTTCTTATTCACATTGTAATTTTATGTGATAGTAAATATTCTGAAAAAAAGTGCCCTTTAGCTGTTAAGATGTATTTTTTAACATTTGTTTTTATCTTTAGATTGTATGATTGAATGAGAGGGCACAGCAGGTGTGCATACAGATTACCTGGCTGACGAAGTAGCAAGAGTTACATACTGGAGTTGTATGGGGAGAAGGGGAAGAATGGGAGTACGTGGGACTGCTTCACATGCTTTAGCATAATTGACAGCTGAAATATACTTATAATGTTATGGTGCCATGACTGAAGTTCATAACTCTGAATGTTCATGTTAGAGCACTTGTTAATGACGCTGTACTGAGAACAGGTAATAGGTATTTTACATTTGGAGTAGAAGTTACTGTTTGGGGCATGTTTCTCACTTTATGATTGTTTTTACAAATTGTTTTATGACAGAAACATTTTTTGAATTTTACATCCGGGAAAAGCTTTGCTTTTTAGTTTTATGTGAAAATTATTTGATTGTAAGGAATCAGAAACCAGTTATAAAAAGTAAAATATAAAAGAAACAGGTAATATATTGTATTGCTTTTCGATAACTTCTTTTGTAACCTTGATTTCATGTTGTTCTACTTAACTAATGATTTTTTTTTTTTTTTTTAAGAGCTAGAACATGATTTTATATATGGGACAGAAAAAAACCTGCTTTCTGGTATTAGATACTGTATTTTTAAGAGAAGTACAAATAATGTATTCAGTTTTGTGATAAATCTAGTCAGGGCTTATTGATAGTTTGAGCATTCCTTAAAAAAAAACCCAAAACATTACAAAAGCTATTATTTTTGAATTACTCTTTTCCAAATGTGGTAAAAATATAAACTTAAAACTTTAATTGGTTTTATATCATGCTTTAATGGATGACAATGTTATCTGTCTTTATGTAGCATATAATTTATTTCCAGTCTCTTGGCCTGCTGTTAAAACCTTTCTTTGTTGGACAAGGTCACCTGTAGGACTTAGTTATTTACATTAAAATAACAGTGCTATGGTTTTAAACTATATGTGTAACTTTAAGAATGCAGATAGTCCTGTTGCATTCAACAGCCTACATGTACCTTTTAAACCAAGCCTATGCAAAATATATTTGGAAGTGCTATAAATGAATCAGTTGACATCTTAGGTAGGAAGCTGGGTTGCTGTATACTTTCTTGCATTTGCAGGGACAGTTTGAAAGCATTGAAAAAATGCTTGAGATTTAGTGTCCTGTAAATTAACGCTTGTTGCATAAAATAGATTCATGATGTGTTTTTTAATGCATCATACATTTAATGCAGTCAGTGTTTTTTTGAGCAATCTTATGTATTAATTAATTTTAGGAAATTAAGACAACATCTTTGCAGGAATGAGTATCAGAATTTGGTGTAACTTGTGGCTTCATACCCTCTGCTGGGATTTTTTGTATTCATTTTTGTAGTTCAGATGCAGCCTGTCCCTTTTTGAAGAGAATACATGCTCCCAAGATATGTGCCATGGTTGTCATTTTTCACATTTTAGTGCTGGTTCTCACTGGTAGTTTGCTGGGAAGGAAGTGAACCCATTTTTCAATTATGTTCTGTTTCCTTAACAGTAATTTACTGCATGGGGGGAAGAAAATACCTCAGGTGGTATTAAATATATAATAAAGACTAATACAAGTGAAAAGTCATATGTTTCTCTCTCTCTCTCTCTCTCTCTCTCTCTCTCTCTCTCTCTCTCTCTCTCTCTCTCTCTTTTTTTTTTTTTTTTTTTTTTTTTTTTTTAATAAATTTCTCCCTTAGCTTGTTAGAACAGTTCTTGCAACATAGGTGGCACATAGGATTTCATTGTTTCTCTGTGTCTGTATCTACTGGTAAAGCCTAATTTCATGATTCTGGTACAAGTTACGTTGCCTATTGTTCTAATACAAAATAGGATTGCTTGGTTTTGGTTTTAGTTTGTTACAGATTTTTTTTAAGCTCATACTTATAGCTTTTAATAGGCTAGGTTAAAAAATAAACATTAAATGTTAATAAAATATTTTGTCTTACATTACTGGGCAGTATAGATTGTACTGATTTCCTTTGAAATGAGTTTGCTGGTGAAATATGATGTTAAAAATGATAGTACTAGAAAAAGAAGCTCCTGCTACAGTAATTTGCAATTTAACATATAACTGTGTATAAAATACAGTTTTGTGATACTATGATATAAATGTATTAGAAAAACTAATTTACGTGCATGCAAATCATGTAAGAAAAGAGCCATAGCATTTCCTGGGGAGGGCATCAGTGAGATTTTAAGTCAACATGTTTGGGGATAGCCACAGCTGTTGAGTTGGCTTGAGGCCACCTCAAGGTACAACAGGTGGGGCATCGCTATGAATTAATAAACTTTCAACAAATTTTATTGTTCAGAGCTTCTCTGGCACCATCTCACCACCGCCAGTGGTGGAAAGGGTGGATTTTATCTTGGGAAGAAGCAGCCCACTGCCACAGTTTGTACATGTCAGATTTACACACAGAAGTTTGCTCAAACAACTTGAATTTCTTTGTTATCCTTCCTCTGCTCTTTGAATCTGTTTGTATGCTCTTTGGTGTGCCAGCGGATGAGAGAAAAGGAATTTTTTGTTAGAGGTGAAAAATACAGAGTCAACTAATTCTAAATACTGTTCTGTGAAATTGTGTTTCACCCCTGTAAGGTTTTCTGTGTGGAAGGTGTGCTCTGAACAGGATGGGTCTATCTTTTCAGCTTGGCTAATCGCTTCCTTTCAGAAATCCAGAACACACGCAGATCTGAACTTGTAGCCAGGAAAAAGTGCTGCCATGCTTCAAATTGCCAAAGGACCTCAGGGGACAGAAACTTGACCTGGTTTTATGAAACCATAGAATTACATTTATACAAGTTACCCCATGGGAAAAAAAATGAACTGATCCCAATTCATTTCTAAATTCTGGGGCCTTATGGGTCACATTTGAATTTTCTCCTACACCTGTTTTTCTACTCAATTTTTCTGAGGACATTTTTAGAAACTTACTTTACATTAAGTATGGGTCAATTGCCTAATATTTAACAGTTCAGTATTCTAATTCTTTTAAATGTCTAATGCTTTCTCAATATAATTAAGCTGCAAAAAGTTTAAATTACAGAATTTTTTTGGTAGGGACTAAATCCTCAAGCCATGAACTCTTCTCTTGTTTTAGTAACTCAGGCTTTGTTTTGCTGTATGTGAAACAGAGGAGGCAGTGACTGTAATCAGTACATGTTGCAGAGAGCAACTCTGCAGATACTGGACTACTCACCTGGAACATGGGACGCTGTGGCTCAAGGTTCAAAAGGAGTTACCCAATGAGACAGTTCACAAGAAGATTCTCAAGATTCCATTCTTCCTTTCTCCTTCCCTTAGTTAGACTAAAAATTTGGGATTTGGGAAATCATGGCTCATTTTGCCTCATCTTGGAATCAATTAAAATAATGAGTAGGTGCTCCCATGGCATTCCTCCTTCTGTACTTTGGTTTGAGCTAGAAGCCTAAATACCCCAGGGTGAGTGCTTACCTCTCTCTGGTGAGGTGGTGTGGTATTTGTGCTGTCCAAGAGTTCCTGCTGGTGTATTGCCAGGTTGGACTATGCTGGCTAAGTTGAAATAGTGGGCCTGAGGACATGGAAGGGTTCCTTAGTTCAAACACTTAGAGGATTACATTAAAATTAGAATTAGCTTGCATTTTGGTTTATTTAACAAACTGAGGGTTCCGTTCAGCTTAAGTTTGCCTCAGCAATTACTGTCCCACAGAGTCTCTTTGAACCTTCCAGGCTTTGCTCTCACCTTCTTTTCCTATTCTCAGTCAGTCTTTCCAGTCCGTGAAATACATTTTCAGTGCTGAAATTGGTGTTGTCTGCATAAGTCTTCCTGTTTCTAGTGAATGTGTGACAGATTTGGATACTACTAATCTAGTATAGATACTTTTGTCTTTAATGCCATATTAACATTCCAGATTAATTGAACAGCTCAGCTGAGGTCCCTGGCTGTAGGCTTTCAGTTTGTCAGTGTGGATGTGGCAGAGGGGGCTAGTTCTGAGTTTGTAGTCCCTTTTTTCCCGTGGGCAAAAGGGATTGGTAGGTGAGAAATGGATATAAGGGTGTTACCAAGGCAAGTAAGAAGTTGCTTATTTATTCTTGTTGTTCGTTTTTCATACCAGTGAATTTTCCTGTGCAGTTTGTGTTGAGCCATTCATGACTTTGCCCGTCTGGATAATCGACCTGTTTCATGAGGTATCATTGTAGGGACAGTCTCACAGACTTGCTCTAATTTTGACTGTCAAAGTGAAAGGCAGGTCTTCTAAATAGTGACTACTTATCACCATTACATATTTATTATATGAGTGTACATCATGTCCCATCAACAGGTTTGACTGCTATGTGGTGCTGGTATCCTAAGTGGGTAGAGTGGGGGATAGTTTTTTCCAAGACACAGCAAATGGTTTTGTTCCCATATGACTTTTAATGGGAGGTAGAGAGGTCCAGTTACAATTAGGGGCTTAAACAGTTTTCTCATTTGCTTGGCTTTTCCTTTCTGGTTCTGTTCTTAAGTTGGGTAGAAAATTCCTTTGAATTTTACTGTATCCAGAGTAAGTTTAGATCAGACTACTCTAAGGCTTTTGACCTGTCAATAAAATGGTTTGGCTGCTTTCTGATTTTGGTAGTAAGGGAAGCTAAATTAAATTTAAGATCACCTATAGGTGGCAATAAATTCTTCATTGTGATTGAAATGTTTGTCTTAAATTCTCTTTGCATCTAAACTAGAGAGAAAAAAGAATCCCTTTGTTATCTTTTTGATCATAGAACAACAACTTAGAATGAAGGAATACATTCAGATTTTTGAAAATTCAAACTCCTCCATTCTCTTTCCTCTTCTCTTGGTTACTTCTCCTCACACACCTGTCTGGAAAAAAAAAAGCAGATGAAAATTTACAATTCTTCATGGTAGCTGTATTTTATGAGGCACTGTGAAAACTTGAGATACAGAGGATGCTTAGTTGGAGCAGTTGCTAACCCTAGCAGTAGCAGTAGGGACAAGAGCCCTGAGGCTATGGGGCTGGGAACATGCTGAAGAGTAGCATCGTGAAGAGGCAGAAGCGAAAGGCTGGTTGACAGCATGTTAAAGCAGATTTATCCGGTGTTGCTGTCACATGCGGCCTTACAAGTTTACATATGTATGATCAAATTTTCTGTCTTTGGATCACAACTGTGTCCTTTCTCTTCGTTAAGTAGGGCTATGTTTAGAGTAGTGCCTGGGAAAGCAAGCAAGAAGAAATAAGCTTTACCATAGATTTTGATGTTGGACGAGATTCTTGTGGCAGAGATGTTAAATGGGAATGAAAAAATCTGATTTTTTTAGTAATACATTTAATCTGAAAATTCTTACCTATGCTTTGTATGGTTATAAGTTTATTTCAGAAGTATACAGCTGTAATTCCTGTTTCTTCCTATTTTTCCATATCTTGCGTGCAGCAATGAATATAGTCACTATGATATTGGGTTGTATGTAGAAGTCTTAATCCTTCAAGCAGGAAGCTTTGGTTTGTGTAATGAGTCCTGTTGCCTACAGCATCTCAGTTGGATGATTTAAAGTAATAAAATTATGCAGGTCCTTAAATATTTTCAGTATTGGTACTCAGCATAGCTAGCTGAGTTTTCATAAGCTGGAATTTCACAGGCAGCAGCAACCAAGTGTGGGAACGATCAAAGAACATTATTTGTAATCAAAATGTGAGTTAGGTGTTATAAAACAACCGGTGGGTGCTTGTGTGCATGTGAAATTTGCTTACACGAGTAATCCCATTGATTTAAATGAGAGCATTCAAGTGACGAAAACAGGTTCAAGGTGAGAATGTTTAGAAGATGGTGACCTTAGAAACGAACAGTCGTCTTTGGAACTATTCAAAGGGGGGGTTATTAAAACTTAAGGCTGAGAGTTGAAGGCATTTGAAGGCAGAAGCAGCTAGAGAGGTGTTCGGGGAGCTCACCTGCCAGATAATAATGCATTTTAATGATGCTGGTTAACTCTGCATCAACTTTCTCATACTCTTTTTTGGGGGGTATGGGGGAAGGGATGGGAAGGAGGGCGAGAGAGGGACGGTGACAGCAAGGCTGTTTGTTTTTCCTGAAAGTTGTTTGTGATTTCAGGTACTCATGGGAAATCTCTTGATCAGATTCACATCTGTTCCTGTCAAAGTGGGTGCTAAGATACCGGTCACCCAGCAACCATGTCCAAGAGGGAATTGGGCCGATAATAACTTCAAAAAGGAATGACAGATGCTAGATTAGGATGAAAGACAAAACGCATGAAAAATGAGCTTGTTAGAATAAAAAAATTGTTCAAGCACCTTCATGCAAATTAAATGAATATTGAACATTTGCATGCAGTAATTTCTACTTTTTCTGTTGATTGAGAAGAAATAAAGACAGTACATATAAAAACATAAATGTAATTTTTTTTTTTTTTGCACCAATTAACATACAAAGCAGTATCTTTCTTCTAAAAATGAGATTAGCCACCTGGGTGCTTGGCTGTATCCCACATATGTCACAACATTTTTGTAATGTGTATGCTTCTGTTGAAGAAACACCTTATCTAATTCTTCGTAGCAAAACAAACAAGGAAGAAACCTTATATTAATTTTAAAATACTTTCGGTTAGCGTCGTTCTATTTTTTTTCAGCTGTGGTTTTCAGAGCTGAATTATTTCCTGCTGTCCTTGAATTCAATCGGTATAATGTGCATTAATAAAAGATCACATAAGATGAGTTCAGACCAAATGCTAAGGTTTCCTATTGACTGGTCAAACAATACATATTTTAAAACACCATGTCTGCTGGGGTAACATGAAGAAGAAATAGTCACTTCTCCATGCCTATGCATTAAGATAATTTAAATAAACTAACAGTTTTATTATTGAAATGTTCATATAACAATCAGTATTTGGAAGAGAATGATAAAATGTTCTGATTGAGAAAGGACTCTGTCTTGGTTTAGCAATGTCTAATGTGGTCACGTACAGAAATTGATTTTCTTCAGAAATTAATTAATTTTTCATATCGCCCTAAGCTGCAGTTAAAAAGAGTGCATACTTGTCTGTTTTTTCCAGAAATATTGCCTAATCATATTAATACCATTGCCCTAAGGATGAAAAGATAATTGTACAAATGCATTTGGAAATATGTATCACTGAGTATTTATGATTAAATTATGCAAATGACCCAGCTCTCATCCTTTCCAGACCCAGATTGTCTAATTAGGATTGATATGCTGAATAGATGTTCCAGAATTTGAATACAAGCATGTCCAAAGAGCAGAAAATTGGAAATGACAAGGCTGAAATGCTAAGAAAAGTGTCTTTCCCTTTTATACTTTACTAATGTGGTGTTAGCAGTTGCAGTTTTTCCTTTGGCTATATTGTGTGACTCATGTGTCCTACAAGAAATAAGTCAGGAAAGAAAAATCAACTTTCATAAATAGCTTTACTTTGCTCTGGACTTACTTTTCTTTAAAAGTCTGCTAGCAGTTCCTCTCCCCTTTAAAGCCTTGTATCCTTCATGTTAAAATAATGATGTATTCCACGTAAATTACTTCTTAATTTGGAGCACTGTTGTTTGTAGCTTGTCTCCAGCTGCCAGCTGCCAGTGCTAGATATTTAGCTCGTCAGCTTCTCATATATTCAGATGAGATTTACACACCTAACAATTTTAAGTTTGGTGTTTGGTTTTTTTTTTTTTTCTTTTTTTTGTTTTTGTTTTTTGTTTTTTGGAGGGTGTTCTTATTTTATTTGAATTCACAATTCCTTAATGTAACCACTTTTTTTTTTTTTTAATTTTAAAGAAGGGAACTGATATTAAGCTTGTTTGTAGACATTCTGAGTTGGAATAATATCTATCAGCAGTCTACAGCATTTAAATCCTTCTTCTTCAGTGGGCTGTTTGTTCATTTATCGCTCTTGGGAAGCTGGGAGAAGAGCCTGGTGAGGAGCAAGGAGGAGTAGTGAACTGTCAGTACTTCAGCCATTGTTAGCAGCAGGAGTCGCTCCCTCTGAACTCTGTTGGCTCCTGCTACCCATCTGCGGGATGATGGATTGCTATGTTTAATACATTTCAGCTTTTGTCTGTCATAGTGTGGATAGACAGCGCTATCAATTATTTCAACAGTGATTAGAGTGCTGTTTGTACCCACTGCTATTGGGCAGGCACCTCCCAGGAATCCAGGAATGTCTGATGTAGGAACTCGTTGGTTCTCTCCCCCATGCAGATGACTTGCTAACTTGGAATGGTTTTAAACGCCTACTAAAGACTGCTGTGAATTGCTAAATCCGCACAGCGGCCCTGCAGCGGAATTCAGACACTCCTGCAAGTAGGCTGGTACCAGCCTAACCCGGAGAAGAATGTCTTGTGCTTTCGCTGGGTGGGGATGGAGCAGGGCTGAATTCGGGGTGTGATGGCAGCAGCGCTCGGCCCGTCAGTAGTTAAGTGTGTGGCCACTGGTGATAGGGGCGGAGTGCGGGGACTGCGTTGAGGCAATGAGATCCGACATGACATGTGTCATACGAGGATTTGCTAAGCCGTGGGTGCTTTGTGATTCACGAGTCCACAGGCTGAATGATTTCAGCCACCAGAGAAGTCGCTGTACACCAGCACAACATATGCCCTGGAGTATCTTCTAATAATTATAAAATGTTGCAGTGGACGTATAAATTGGAAAAAAGAAGATAATCGTGTTATGGACATTACTTTAGACAAGTGGATGTATATTGTTGTCATTATTATAATGTTAATTTTCTACTCTTAGGAAAAACAATCAAAATCTTGTGTGAGACAGTATTGTATTGGAAACAAAAAGATAACTATGCAAACTAAAGCATATAATACTGGCTTTAAAAGATGCTTGACCCAGTTTTCTTGATTTGGACCATTGCCCACCATGACAGGCCAGGCTGAGGATAACTTTCACTTCATTTTGAACTGAGGGAGGAAGGGAAGTTAAATCAGAAGATATTAATCATCCTTGATTTAGCTTTCTTAGTAGAGAATTTAATTTACAGAACCAGAAGAATGAGTAGCTACTAAAAACCACCATTGGGAAAAGTGGTAACCAGGCTTAAATGTGCTTTCTTTACCCCTCTTTCACTCTATATTCAATTGACTGTGGAACTGTTTACTTTTAAAAAATTTCTTTCCTTTTGGTTATACCAGAGATCAACTTCTGCAGCTCTGCTTGTAGGTAGTAGTTTGCAGTTTCTCAATTGTGCTTGTTGTAAAGCCTAGCTCCACAGCACCGTCGTGGGTTGCCATTTTTATTTCTTTTTAAGATGATCCAGACAGTGGCAATGCTCACAGGGAGGAGTGTTCATGATAATTAAAAGCTGGAGTTTACCTTTAAAAAAAATTGGCAGTTTGCCCAGGAGAAAATTCAGTCTTCAGTCACCATTTTTAATCTACTTGGCTGTTGGGAGTTATCTTCACTTTAAGAGTTGTCTGGTTTTAAAAGTTGTCTGGATGTTGCAATAGTTTCTTTGACATTGTTCCTAAGTGCTCACTTGCCGTTTATGATGATCAGAGGATCTGAGGGCTATGTGGAAAAGAGTATCAGTAATAAGGTGGGAATAATCTTGACATTTACAGCTGGCATCTTTTCTCAGTTTAGTCTCCCTTCATTACCAATGTGTGGCAGTCAAACAAGGAAACTTGAGGTATACTTTACAAATTCAAGAGAAATTTCAAAAAAATAATATGTTTTTATAAATGAACATATTTATACATAAGCAAGTTTAACTTACTAAGCTTTTCCTGATATTTTTTCTCCTTTAAAATAAAAGGCATTTAGCTAGGGGGTTGTTCTTTTGCAGAGATCAATATCTGGAGCATTCATACGGAGAGGAAATAACAGCAACTTGAAAGTTAATGAAAAGCAAGTATTAAATAAATCCATGTATTAGTTGGTGATGTGTTAATAAATGTATCATATAAATACTATACGTAAAAGAATCAGATAAATGGTTCCTTAAGCAGATAAATGGTCTCTGCTGTTTATATTCCTTCTGTAAGAGGAGGTAAGGCTGTGATTTACAGCTTTTTTTGGTAGCAGGACTCGTTTAGATAATTTTGTCTTTCTTCTGTTTCCTCCAGGCACCCTGATCGCACTCCTGTACAGCCGTGTGTGACCATTTTCGGCACAGGATCAAGTCTTGGTTGAAAATGCTAACTCCCCCTATCTTCCTCTCTCTCCCTCATTATTATTTTTATTAGTCCTCATCTCTTTTGGTTAAACAGATCACCCTGTGCTTTTATCAGCAGTTGTGTTTCTACAAGTGATCGGGAAATGGGAAAAGAAGTGAATGATGGAGGTGGGGGGTGGGGGAAACCTACCTTCAATTTTATGTATCATCATCTTGTCTGCATGAAGTTTTGCATCCAAGCGGCAGGCAGTGCCCTGAGCCTAGCCTGGAAAATGAACTGTGGATTACACAGCAGTTTTAACGCTGTATTTAAAAGGAGAACACAGAGGGGGGTGAGCTGTAATGAAGGGAGGAGTAAAATCTTTGAAGGAAGAATGTATGATGGCAGTGGAAGCCACTTTGCTCTCTCTCTTGGAAATCTGCTTTACTAAATCTTGGCAAGCTGTGCTCCTGTGTATTGCAAAACAAGTGGGGTGGGTGTCTGAGGTAGAACATTGATTTCCTCTTTTGGATGCTCCCTCTGGCCATGTTCTGGTGGCATAGAAAGGTGAGAGAGAGTCTTGCACCATCCTCCATGCCCTGTGTATCCTGACTTGTTCCGGGAGAAGCCCACTTGTTACAGAACATCCTTTACTCTCTGAGAGGTGCTGCACAGTGGGAGAATTCTGAAACATAGGTTGAGCCTAAGTCTCTGCTGCTGGACTGAAAGCCCTAAACTATTCTCTTTTTTGACTAGACTTTTCCAGTCATGCCTCTTGTTTTTTGGGGACTTTTTTTTTAACCTGTTAGTGGCCCAACATTAGTGTAGAATGCATCTCCTATAGCTGTGCAGGATCAGACAGTGTAACTAAGACCTCTGGATTCTGATAAAGTATTAAATTACTGACTACTGTTTTACTCTGAGGACCTAGTTCACAATTCTCCTGCCAAATGTTAATGATGATGGAAATATTCTACTGTCTGTAAGAAAAGTTAGCTTGTGTAGCATTTTCCGAAAGCTGTGTCAATAAAATTTTATTAGTTTGCACTTCTTTAGGAATACTCTATTCTTCTAGCTGCTTTAAACACCAGTTGGTTTCTTGAGTGGCTTTTCGCAGATGTGATAGAAACACATCTGAAGCTACAAGATCCTTTTCTACCCAGAAACAGTGGGAAACTCAAGATTTTCCTGAATAGGCATGGTTTTAGGAAAACTTCACTGTTCAGAATGGTCTGACTTCACTGTAAAGTAGGTTCCACTGTGCTAATCCTCTTGGAATGCAGCAATTATCACCTACCGTATAGGTGTTAAGTGCTGAATTTCAAAGGGATTATCACTTTCCTCCTTCAGTGGCTAAGCTAGAAGAGAAAAGTTGTTAGTGCTTCTAAAGGGGAGGGAAGAGGGGAAGAAAAGAAATCTCTCGTTTTCTTTCTGTGGTTGCCTTCAGTCTGGCTAAAGCAGAGCAAGCTGGGTTTTGCTACAGCTAGTTACTTTGAGTCTGATCTTCAAGAATTCTAAAGGCATTTGTTTCCACCTCCTGCTTCTTACCCCGCTCCGCCCCCCGAAGTACCCTTCTTTTGTGGAAAGAGGCAATGATAAGAGCCATTCAGAACAAAAACTGAAAGCTATGAAGGTGGACAAAATTACATAGGAAAATGAAAGTTTTCTGTATCCTTACACTGTGTTTTCATCATCTGTAAACTTTTGTTAAGTTTACTTGACACCAGTCTGTAGAAGTTGGTATCTTTAAAGTCTAAAAAGATACTTGATGACCTTACTGGTGTTGCAGACAGAGCGCTGGAAATTATCTGAAGACTATTTTGTGCATATGCTCTTTCCACGTGCCTTTTCTTTAACTGACATCCTTTTTTTTTTTTTTTTTTTTTTTTTTTTTTTTTTTTTTTTTTAACAATTTTGTTCATTGACTAGCTCTATCCACAATACAGATAGTACTGATTTCAGGTGATTGTTAGATAAAGTGGGATTAGGGTCCTTGAACCCCCTTCCCCTTTTTCATATCCATGCCTATGAATCTTGCATACATGGGTCACTTCTGTAAGTGCTGGCTCCTGCGATCTTCACTGTCAGTCAACTGTTTTCTGGTACCTAATGGGCAAGGAAAGCAGGGCAGAACTATGATTCCCCAACAGTGCACCCTGGAGACCGTGCAGCAGCCACAGGCAATGTGAACTACGTGGGGAATGGTAGTTAGGGGGAAGGCATTCACATCTGGAGAAGGATTTAGATTTTATAGGGGATAGAAGTAGCTAATAATGGGCAAGAGAGGGCTGCCTTATGGAGAAGTCTTGTTCCTGAAGCTGTGCGATAACCAAAAGAGGCTTTTAGACAAGAAGGCAGGGTTTGGAGTTCTGTTGATGTGATTAGGAGTTTTCATGGAGGGAGAGATACAGAATACTGAGTTGAAAGATTGGCTTCTCTCCTGTTGTTTTCATTTTCACTATCACTTCACTGGGATGAAGAATGATAACTTCTGTCAGAAGCATTTGGTCTAGAGCTGTATTTCTCAGAGTTAAGAATTTAAGAGTTGTAGCTGTAAATTGGGTTAAAAACATTCCAGTTTCTTCACAGTAAAACCACAGAAATTGATGAATTTCAGAATTAAGGTGTTTAAATAGCATTTTCCAGGAATTACCATGGAACATTTCAATAAATGAAAAGATTCTTCTATTAAGTATTTTGGATATTATACATAGTGGTCTAAATACTAGTATATAGAATATCTAGTGTATCTTGTTGCTCGTAAAATTAGTTCCTGTTATAAGAATTTGTAAGATACATGCAATCTATTTTCTTTTAAAGAAGACAGGAAATTGTGGTTCAGTTCTGCAGCTTGCAATATTTTCCTGGGAATAAAAATCTTCTCCTTAAATGTGAAACAATTTGGCAGAAGAACATACTCTGCTAAACTTAGGAACTTGTAAAAATGAGTATTCTTAATTTTTAATGAATTTCTGAAATATTAATTCTTTTAGTCCATTTTTGATGTCAGTAATGGTTTGTAGATTTTATGGGGTATTTTGAACTGTAAGGGGCTTAACTGCTTAATTTTCTCTATCAAGATGGCAATATTATATACCACCAAATGTCCACAGTGGAGAGAAGGTACTTTGTATTGTTGAAGTGATGTTCATTAAGGTCTGCTGTGCATGCAAAGAAGGTGGTATTTATGTTGGTAGGGTTTCAACGTGGGCCTGATGCCAAGAAACCATAATTCAGCTACTTTTTCAGGAAGCTGGGAGTACCTTACCATGGTAGGGGGTCCCACTATTTGGCTTGTGAATTCTGGTATTTTCCCTACTCTGATATCATTACAACTTACATACATTTTATATGGAATTTCATGCTATAAGAATAACTTTGCAACTTCTGGATGAAAAAAAACGGGCATTTTAAAGTAATGCATATCTGCCATTTGTTTTGCTGCCTCTTTAGTATAATGATCCCAGTACCACAGAACTACATCTCCTCCCTTGTCAGCAGGATTTATGGTAATGTTTTGCTGTTTTTGTAAATTATGTAACACACACTGCTCCTCCTTTGTTATATAGTGAAATTCAGTGTGTTGTTTTAATTGTTTGATTGATTTTTTTTTCCTTTGGCATTTGTCTACACTGAAATGTCTGAGATTTTCTACGATGAACAATTGAGAAGAGTGTCTTTTGTCTGAATTTCTGAAGATGTCAGGAGGTTTAGGAATGTTTGTAATAAGTCTTTTGTTTTGTGAAGTCTAGAATTGGGTATGCCAACCAGTATGAAAGGTGTTGAGCATTGTTCTATCTTTTAAAAATATCAGCACATTTTTTAACAGGAACAAATGCCTCTTTTTCACATAGTACTGAATATTCAGCAGCTTTTAGTGGTTCATATTTATTGTTGCAATGTTAATAATGCTTTAAACACTCTACTACATGGGATACCTAGAATATAGGTTGCTTGGTGCAGTGAATATGGAAGCAATAGCAAGATGCCCATGGATTTAACAGACCGTGTGCTACCCTTCTGCCTGAAACAAATAGCTTCCTTAGAAGATCCCAGTACCAATTTACTAAAGCAATTTAAAAATATTTAAATTTTAAAATTAAAAAAATTACTTACATTATCTGCCACACATGATGGTCTGGAATGTAAAAGAGTCAACAGGTGGAATCTCCACCTTCCTGCATTTCCAGTGAATCTGCTTTTTTTGTAACTCTTTCAGGTAGTGAGACCTGACCAAAAATGGCTCAGCGGCTCTGTTTCCCTTTTGTAAGGGACTTGCGAAACAGTCAAGTACAAAGCTGGCATATTTTTAGAATATTTTTTTTTCTTACCTAATTTCATTTTTTACTTAGGTATACCAAATATGCCTGTTGTTCAAAGGATGATTCTGGGATAGTATTTTTGAAAAAACATGCCTGTAATTCTCTAGCTGCTGTGTATAGGCTGGCTGAGACCGAGCAGCCCAGGTCTGCATTTTCTAGCTTCTAGCTTTTCTAGGTCAATGTTAAAACACTACCAAAGCAACTGTTCCTCAGAAGCTTTCAAAGACAAGCTGAATTTATGTTAATTTCAGTATTTCCTGTATTTAAAATGATCAAGGCCCCAGTCAGGATTACTGGTCACTGAAATTCGGGATTATTTGAATGATAAGTATGAATATATATACTTGCTGTGTTTTATATTTTTAGAAACAATGTGTATTTTTTACTGCCATGACTCCCTTTTTCCCCTGAAGTTGTGTTTCTTATTGAATGCTTTAAGTTTCTTTACCGATGTAGCATTTTCTGTGGCTGCAAGCAGGACTTGAGGTGAAAACAATGGAGATCTGGCAGTTAACCTCCAAGCTGACCTACATAAAAAAACACTTGTTCAGTATCCGTAATGTATATTTATGTATATTTAATTATAAAAGTTTTTTAGTTGATTGGGGTTTTTTTTGTTTAATTATACTGCTATGAAACCCTTTAAACACTTTATATGTGCAGAGATAGAGGGGAAGACAGATTTAGCTCAATGAAGTTTCAGTTACTATCTTCCACCATTGCTGTTACTATGTTACTATTGTGATTATTATTTTTTTATCACTATTCTGAGACGATGGTTCATGTTTTGGAAGAAGGAGTTCTTTAAGATATTGTAGCTGTAAGAATTGTAGTTATCTCAGATTCCAATATAAATAATGTTTTTGTCTGTACTTGTAGCCATTATTGAAAATACGTTTTGGAAGAAAGATAAATATTAAATCTCCACTAGTGTTTAGTGAATTATTCTGCAGGTTCATGATTGCTCTTGAAAAGCTAGATAATATTTTGATAGTTGGTTTTAATAGACATCTTTTTTTTTGCTACTGCAGATCTGTGCCCGCAGACCTGCTCATGAAACAACTCAACAATCAAATGCTTCTTTTTATTTGGAACATAATTGCATTGTATTTTAGTTACTGCTCTGGAAACGTCTCATGTTTGCAAATCGGATTCCAGAAGAATAGATTCATGTCTAAATGAGCTTGTATTTGAGGCTTTTACTGGTTTCAAAGAGCTTTATTACAGTTGTATCTCTGCTTTTTTTTTTTTTTTTTTTTTTTTTATACGACTTTGAACTGCTTTTGTCTTACCAAGTGCCTTTCTGTGATATCTTATAAGCCATTTGAAATGGAGCATGCGGTTTAGATCAGCTACAATGAAGTTCCTTGGATAAGTGAGTGTTCCTGTGAATCTTAAAATATTCTTCACTCAGCTTTTTGTAGTTCTACTGTCATTTTTTCTCAAGATTATCAGAACAGAAATAATGGCTTCCATCCCTTCTTAAAGATGTTTGAGTTCAAGTACGAAAAGAAAAGGGAATTTACCTATGCCTACTCCTAATCATTCGTATAAAAATATTCCCCTTAAAAATTTGACAGGGAGCTCCTAATATTTTCCTGCATCTTAATTCAGATAACTGCAAATGTAAAATAAAATGTGATAATTGGTTTTGCAAGCTAAAAAATAATTTTCACTATTAAGTTTATGAACTATGAAAGATTTTCAATTGGTAGTTTTTAAGGTATCTAATGTACTTTTTCCTACAATTTTCAATTTATATCACCTCCTTCTACTTTATACTTTTTTTTTTCTTAATATAACAGCACACTTAAGTCATTGTAAGTCTTTCTTTATCCAAGCTGGCTAAGTTAGACTAGTTTCTAGGATGTGTACGCAAGTCACCTTAGTGTAATAGTGGAGGTACACTTGTGTTTTTGTGGTTTTGTGCACCTGTTTATGTTCTGTCACTTTCCAAATAATTCCATGAGCTGTTTCCATGCTTCAAAACCCTTTAGTTCACTTTTCTCATTTTGTTTCAGTGTGTTCATCTCATCATCAGATATCAACATATCAGCATGTCTCCCTTTCACTCACTTTCTGAAGCTAGCTCAGGTCTCTTGCTCAGGAAATTTTAAAGTTAGAGATATTTCTTTGGAGTTCCTTCAGAAACTGCTGAAATTAAAGAAGAAATTACAAATAAGGCACTGGATGTTCTGCATTTATGAAAAGTAGTTAGACTCATTTGTGTTATGAACAAGCAGTCAGGAAAGATAGGCACCTTTTACCTTTATTGCCAGAAGGAAGATAAATATATGGAGAGAGTAAATAAATGGCCTGTCTCTATAATACAGTTTTAGAATTTCTGCTTTAGGTTCCATAATAACTTATACTTAATGAAATATTTCAGGAGAGTAATCAAACTTTTCTCAGATTTAAAGTAATTGTATTGATTCTTCACATATCAGTCAAAGTTTGCTTCGTCTCTGCCTCCTGTTATGTTTTTTTTTTAGTTTTTTTTTACTTTTACATTTGCTTGCTGCATGCTTATCAGCTGCTAACATTATTGAAATTTTGTTTCCTGGGTAGGTGCTTTCAGATCTTCACTTCTTCTCTTTGATAAGTTAAATAGCTTGAGCTCATTAAATCTTTTGCAGTCTTTTTTTTTTTTTTTTTTTTTTTTTTCCCTTTCCTTTGCAGTCCTTTTTTATCTTTCATATGCTCATCATGTCTAACATTTATTTTGCCCTTGTTTAAGCTTGCATAGCCTAGTTTTTTTTGGTAAACAATGGTGGGGTTTAGTGGTACTGTAGAGATATAACAGATTAAAATTTCGGTGGAGCAAAGAGAACTTTGTTAATAATACTATTGCTGCAGGAAAAGCGGTGGGACTCCTCAAACAGCAAAAATGTGTTAGTTTTGCTGGCTTAACAGCAGTAAAGAGTGGCAAAAACTGAACTGTGAGGAGGCATTTGCCTTAGTACTCTCCAAAAGCTGGTCTGCTCAGTAAGAAGATGATATTTTCCAAGTTATTTCTTGGAATGAAGTTGAATGAAGTTGTTATTTAAGAATTGATATTTGTTTTTATTTGTTTTATTTGTATACTTGTTTTAAGGTTTGGTGTTTTTAAAATATTGTGTACTATGTGAATTTTTTGCAGAAAAGTCAGGGTCCAGTGACATGAGTAATTATAAGAATGACATTTCTAGTGAAAATCTCTTTTAAGTATTTGAAATAGTTCCTGTTTCCATAGTAAAAAAGGAAGTGATTTGAGATAGGGACATGAAGTACAGACATTACCAGACTTTTCAGTTCTGATCCTTTAACTGTAATACTCATGCTGTAAGATAGAGTATCTTACAAATTTTCAGGGTCAAATAGCATTGAAGGACTGGTGTTCAAAAGGAAAAAAAAATCTTTAGTCTGCTAGCAAATAGATCTATTAAGTGTTAAACAGTGTGAGATAAAATACATGATTAAGGACTCTTGACTACAGCTAGAGTAACCCAACAATTAATTGAGATTGTTGAAACAAGCCCAAGGAATAGTCCAATAATAGAACATTTTCAGAAATTAATGGGGAAGAAGGTAACAAAGCATCTGACTGATGCATGGCATTCTGAAATGAAAAATCAGATACAGTCTGTAAGCAAATTGCAGGAAAGAGCAGACTTTGGCTAAGCATATGTGGATGCAGTCCTGTGCAATGTGCTCTAGGATGACCCTGCTTAAGTAGGGAGGTGACCCACTGTGGTCTTTTCCAACTGCATCCATCCTGTGATTCTGTACTGTGTTTATGCCATTCAGTTATCTTTATGATGATAGTTATCTTAAAAGATATTAAGTTTATATTTTTAACTTTTATAGTGGATTATAGAATTAGAATTTCTTATTAAATTTCTGTTTTGTTTGTTTTCATTCTTACTGGTATACTTTTTTTTTTTTTTTTTTTTTTTGAGATGTTGGATTTTATTAAAGATCATAGGACATTTCTGAGGTGTAGAAACAGGGGGAAGGGTTATTGCAGAAAAACATTAAGATCTCTATCTCTAAATTTTCGTCCATTAATGTTGTCGTTGGAGATGGGCTCTTTATTCATGGGTTTGTGGAGTCTGACTCAACTAACCACAACCATTAACAGTTTTCAGGTTGAGAGCTTGGAGTATTATGTAGGTTTTGTGTGAGCAGGAAATCATCTTCTTTATTCTGTGGAGGTTAGCCAGTCTGACACCCATGTGCAAGAAGGTTGTAAGGGGGATCCAGGCAACTACAGACCTGCCAGCCTGACCTCAGTGCTGGGGAAGGTCATGGAACAGATCATTTTGAGTGCCATCGTGTGGAATGTACAGGGTAACCAAGTGATCAGACCTAGCCAGCATGAGTTTGGGAAAGGCAGGTCCTGCTTGACCAACATGATCTCCTTCTATGACATGGTGATACACCTCTGGTGGATGAGGGAAAGGCTGTGGCTATTGTCTGCCTGGACTTTAGTAAGGCCTTTGACATTGTCTCCCACAACATTCTCCCAGAAAATCTGGCCGCTCATGGCATGGACAGATGCACCCTTTGCTGGAGTGAGAACTGGCTGGGTCCAGAAAGTTGTGAGTGGTGGTACATCCAGCTGACATCCACTCCCCAGTGGTGTTCCCCAGGGCTCAGTATTTGGTCCAGTCCTGTTAAATATCCATGATTTGAAAGGGGGGTTGAGTAAGTAAGTTCACAGATGACACCAGCCTAGGGAGGTTTGTTGATCTGCTGGAGGGTAGGAAGGCTCAGCAGAGGCATCTGGACAGGCTGGATTGATGGGCTGAGGGCTGCAGCTGAGTCACGACAACCCATGCAGTGCTACAGGCTGGGGGAAATCTATCTGGAAGGCTGCCCAGTGGGAAAGGATCTGGGTGCTGGTTGACAGTAGCTGAACATGAACCATCAATGTGCCCAGGTGGCCAAGAAGACCGGTGGCATCCTGGCCTGTATCAGCAGCAGTGCGGCCAGCAGGACCAGGGCAGTGATTGTCCCACTGCACTTGGCACTGGTGAGGCCACACCTTTAGTGCTGTGTCTGGTTTTGGACCCTTCACCACAAGGATACTGAGGTGCTGGAGTGTGTCCATAGAAGGACAGCGGAGCTGGTGAAGGGTCTAGAGGTCATGTCCTGTGGGAATGGCTGAGGGAGCTTGGGTTGTTGATCCTGCAGAAAAGGAAGCTCAGAGGAGATCTCACTACAACGTGAAGGGAGGTTGTAGTGAGGTGGGAGTTGGTCTCTTCTCCCAGGCAGTTAGTGAGAGGACGAGAGGACATAGCCCCAGGCTGTGCCAAGGTAACTTCAGGCTGGACATAAGGATGAATTTCTTCACTGAAAGGATGGTTAAACACTGGAATGGACAGCCCAGGGTGATGGTGGAGTCACCATCCTGGGAAATGGTCAAGAAACAACTGGATGTGGCACTTAGGGTTCTGTTTAGTTTAGCCGATAAGGTGATGTTCAGTCAAAGGCTGGACTTGATGATCTTTTCAATCTTAGTGATTCTACGATTCTGTGTTGTTTATGGAATATAAAGTCAGACTCGTTACCTATCCTGGAATAAATAACTCACTTTGCTTAGTATCTGCTCACCAGCACCTTGAGTTGCGCCACCATATTGCTTTCTGATAGCATATCTGTTCATGAACAGCAACCAACTGTGCAGGATGCTGGTGCTCTCAGCCCAGGAAGCTGTTTCAGCTTATGTGTAGTACAGATCTTATCCCCAACAAAACATAATTGTTACTTGATGCACTTGCTGCATTTTGTACCTAAGTTAATAGTTAGTAGAGGCAGTTGTGCACTTGGGAGGAATGCCCTGTTGAGGTTCTCAGTGTGTTTTACAGAAGAGCTGTAGTTCATGTTCAGACTCGAAATGGGCACATTTATTTGAATGAAAGCAATCTGAATAAGGTCATAGAAAATGGGTTATGGATTATGCCATATCCTTTTTTCTGCATTTTTTTCTGCATTCTGAATTTTGTGTTGAAGGCAAGATTCTTGTAATCGAACTACTTGGGCTCGCTTTACAGTCTGACATGCAACTCAAGAAAAATAAGAAAAATTAAGAAAAAGTGGTTTTTTTTCATGGATTTTTTTATTTTTAAACTGTGAATTCAGGGTCTTGTAATTTTTTTAATAGCCAGTTCTTCAAAGATAATGACAGAAGTGAGTCACATGCAGGTTTAATCTACTTTCCTAGTCTGTAAAGACACAAAAATTTGTGGTTCTTTTGAAACTTAGGCTTTTGTATTTCATGCTTAGAGCATCACTGGAAGGATGTGCATTTGGGGAGCAAGAATTAGTGATAGCACCCATTAAAAAATTAGCCACTAATAGGGTATGTTTTCACAGCACAAGGTAAGTGTGACTGCAGCAGGAGCCAGTAACTTTGCCAGCATTTGTAACAGGAGCAGTGGAGGTCTGGCAGTGTGGTCTAGCAGCTCGAGTATTGTCCCTTTAAAAGCCTGTACCAAGCATTACAGTTGCCAATTCCTGATGAAGGCAGTGCAGCAGTGTCTTCACTAATATTCTCACCTATGCGAGCTAAATTAAAAGTGAGATGAATGCTCTGATATAACCACATTTTCATTTTATGTAGATCAAGACAGGCTGCAACACATTTCTTCTAGACAAGGTTAAGAACTCTCCGCTGTCCCTGAACAACAGTGTTCTAATTAAACAGGAGTATGGTAAGCAGGTTGTTTCCCTGCTCAGACCAGCTGAAAATTAAACTTTTTTTTTCCCCTCTTTGGACGGACTAGTTTTCGGTTGGACCAATTATTCAAAGTGTCTTGGCACAAATTCTAGTGCCTGTGTGGAGGAAGGAGTGCAATACTTGTCTTGGAACAGGAGGAAGACAACACTGTAAATTGGTGGCCTCAGTGTAGATGAACTTTAACTGTTGTAGAAGCACATACTTAGATTTGAACACTTTTAGGTAGCTTTATTCCTGTTAGGGTGTGTTTTGGGCCTTTTTTTTTTTTTTTTTTTTTTTTTTATTATGTGAAAGGAAACCTGAGCAAAATTAGTAGAACACCAATCCTGAACATTGTCTCTTAGGTCTCATGAATGTTTGACAACTTTTTGCTATTCAGATTTGGAATTCAGGGTAAGGTAACTTGTAAAGAACATTTAAACACCATGGGAAAATACTAGTTATTGAAAATCAACTAGACTAGGCTAGACTAGGATTTCAGTTCTGAAATAAAATGTGTCCTAAGGATGGAAAGGTAGGCTAGGCATTTTTTCACCAGAGCTGAGATTTTGTAGTATTAAGGGTAAGTTAAGATGGGTTGTGACTTAAAAATGAAAAATTGCAAGCAATGGTGACCAATATTTCCCGTTTGATTCATGGCAAAGTTTCAACCTAACTAACCAACATAATGAGGTGCAGCAGGATCATGAGATGAAGGAAACTGCCTCAAGACATGTGAAATGTATTAAAGGTCCTACAGTGACAGAGGAGGAATGAAGTTTTGAGAATGCCAGCTATGATGGACATCTGAAGTTGGTGTACCCAGGAGTAAAATTTTGTAACTCCCATTCTATACAATCTTTGATTTTTACACCAATCTTTGCATTTGCCTTCTAGAGAATCAAATCAGGAGAAGATGCTGATCATGACCAATATTTCTTAGAATGATTTTTCACTCCTCTAGCCGTTATTAGCTGTAGAATTAAGCTATTAGTGGAAGATAATTCTCTTATTCTCTCCCTGGTTGGAACAACAGCTGGGAAGCCAACCCAAACTGTGCATTCCTAAGTGGAAGATGACACTGATGCTTCAGTGATTTCCATGCTCAGAAGACCTCTGAGTCATGTGTTTCACCAGATGTATGAATTCTGTAGGGGCCATGGTCCTTCTGGGCATCAGGGAGGTGGTTGGTGCTGCCAACCAACATTTAATTTTCCACTCTTTGGCCTGTTAGTTTTTAGTAGCTATTTCTCCTTCCAGAAGTATGGATTTCTTAAAATTGTATTTATTTTTTTAGGAAAAAATGGGTATTGTTGGTCTGTTTTCATATTTTCATTTCTTTGTCCAGTCAGCTGTGTTCGCCAAGTCAGGAATCAAGTTATTTCAAATGTAGTTTTTAGATGCAAACTAAGATAGTGGCTCCGTGTTACTGTTCACCTGGCAACTATTTTAAGTGGTTGCCTTCCCTGTTCCTTCCAATGATTCTGTCCTGTGCATTGCATTGATTCAATTCTTTCCTTAGCTGTCTAAACTGCTGCAGTGAAATATTTGTATTTAAAAAGAAAATACCACAATGACAAACCAAGATCCAAATCCAACCAACCCAACACTTTTCAGACTTTTAGAAGTTTTTTCCACTTTCATTTCATGCATTTGACTTTGGAACACAGCCAGCCAAACAGTTGAACTAACATGATTATAGCGAGGAATGAGAACCTTTAGATGAGGAAAAACTGGAGGTAAAGGGAAGGAATGATGGGGAAATATATGGAAAACCTCTTATATTTGATCTGTTACTGACAGAATAATGACATGTAACAACAGCTTAAATGTCTAAAATATCACAGAAGGAGTGCAGAACAAATTTTTATGGCATGCTTTCTTCACCTTCAGAGTAATAACAAATTTGTGGTTATCATTATGGGGTGACTGTCAGGTGGAGTATCTGAAAATCTTAACAGCTTCTAATATTTCAAAGTTTTGTGATAATGATGGAGAAAGCATTAAATGTGCTGTACGCAAAGGACAGATTTTTTGTAAAAACATAGGGAGTTTCTTTACTTCTCTCTGTTGTATGACACATACAGTACCATTCATTTTGAAAATGTGGGTATATTTGTCCAAATAAAAATGTTATTTTAAGATCCCAGATAAACTATTACTAAGATTATTACAGGATACAGTAGAAATCCAGGCTTAAGTGTCTGAAGGAATAAGGTTTTGTAGGGTGACAAGAGGAGACCTTCCAGTCACTTGTTCCAGACCAACAAGGTAAGAGACTTGTACACGGAGAAGTTACTTTAAGTAAGCTAACATATCATCTTAATGCTCTAGCTACTCCAAATTAACTTGCTCTTTGGAATTGTAGGACATGATTCAATTGCATAAGCACAGGCACCTAGATGCATTCGAAACGCCCTAGGGTATCCTATCTGTTTTACAGCTGCTGTTCAGAGGAGCACAAGTCTTTCCCAGGTCTTTTGTCAAGTCTGCCAGCTCGTCTGCATGTCTTGGATACTTCAGGGCATCACAGATTGGCACGAGACTCATATTCAGGCAGTCAGTCAAACTCATAGGGAAGAATTCAACTCAAGTTTCAGTCAATGGTGAAATACTTGATGCAGTCAAAGGAAGGCTCATTATTTTAAGGCAGACACCTACGTTTGCTCCACTGAATAGCTTTCTAACCTTCTTTGACTAGATCTTCTTTGACAATAATAGGAACTTAGACAACCACTTTCTAGATACCTAATTTTAGGCACTCCTCCCTTACATGCAGTAGGTAAGAAGCAGCATAATATATTTTTTAAGCAGTATGATTGAGAGTGAATTTCAGTCCATTAGCTTCAGGTATATGAAGTTTTTTAATTTGAGCTACACTCCCTTTATAGTCAAATGGAAAGGGACAGGCACCTCCAGAAAAGCCATTCATTTTCCTCAGAGTATATGGTAAGATAGACAAGATGAATTGCTTTCTGGAGATGCTACTCTTTATTCCTTTAACTATTGAAGGAGTCTTGATATGAGTTTAGACTAAGACAGCTATTAGATGTCTCAAGTTAGGGGCAGATAATCCCACTTTAGTTGACCTCAGTCTAATTACCTAAACGTCAGCGTCTAGTGCCACTTGAGCTGCTTCTCTGTCTAGGAGTGCTCAGTGTGAGACACCTGTAAAGGCAGATACAGTGAGTTACTTTCAGGAGATCGCTTTCTTCTTAGGAGCCATCGCAATAACCCATGGAGACTAAAATGACTAAAATAAATTTACATGACTGTTCAGGCAGCTGAATCCTACTTTACGTGTCAGTATGCAGATTTTGCCTAATGAAATGTGCTGTAAATGTTTTTTTTTTTTTTTTTTTTTTTTTTTTTTTTTTTTAGTTACTTCCCTGAATAAGCATAGCCACTTCTGTTTTCTTCTGGCTTGAAATACAATTTTATCTATATTGGTCTTTTTGTTGATATGCACACAAAGTGCTGTAGTCATTCCTCCATCATTGAAATTGCTAGTTGTAAGTAGACATAGTATCTACATAACAGCATGCCATGTTCTGAGAGTTAAGGGATAATATAAACAGAAGTTACCAGAGGATAAGAAATTTTGGATTAGTTCACTGTAATTTACTAATTTATGTTGGGCCAGACTGTTGGGATTGACATTCAGGCTTTAGTGACTAGTGCTGTTATACAAAGTATACCTGCAGGGTATTCTGAGACAGTGATCAATCCAATATATTAAAAAAAATATATATTTTTGTTACTGTTTTACATATTAATGAGCAAGAGGAGGTTTTGGTTTAAAAAAGAAAATATCAGCAAATAGGATGAAGGGTGCTTTAGAGAAACTATTCCTGGCTTTCCTGTTTTGTTTTATGATTGTCCATGGAACATGGGGTTCATTGGTTCATGAGTGCCGATTGGGAAGGTTTTTTGTAGTTTACAGAACAAATGAATGAATGCATAACCTCTCCACTTCCCCAGGACCTACTGCAATGCAAAGGGTCTATAAGGACCTGCTTAAAAAAACTAGTAAGTGAACAGTCCATTGTAAAAGGTTTTTTAATACTTATTGACTTTTCATTTTGCAATCCTAGGAATATGTACTTTGTTTCTAATGGTGTTCTCTGCATCCGTTTGATATCTTATTTCCTAACCCCTCTTTTATCCAGGAGCCCTTGCTGATTCAGCATCAGTTTTTAGAGTTCACTTCTGAAAGTGCTTTTTTACCAAAAGGAGTGCTACTTAGAAACACGCAGTAAGAATGTATTACTTAGAACAAACTGAAGTAATGATTGAGAAATGCATGGACTGGCAAACTAACTTTATCCTAGGGGACTTTTCTCAATTTTAATTGATTTTTTTCCCCGAGAATTTGTTCATCTTATTAAGCTAGTCCTTAGAGGAGTGAAACAGTAGGTAACCTCTTTGAGAGCAAAGGACAGCCTGACTTATTTGCTACAATTATCAATTTGTCCTTATCTCCATGAAGTGAAATACTTTTTTTATCCTTCTGAAATAGTGATGAATAAAACAATAAAGAATACCTGGTGTTATCTCCAGTATAAGCCTATTTAATTTTTAAATATCAAGTGCAATATTGTGAAGACTGCATGTAATTTTATTTTCCTAAACCAGATATTTGGCAGGTGAAGAAACTGTCAAGCACATCTGATTGAAATGCTTTATTTCGTTGTCTTCACTAGAATATTGAACAGTTACATTTCAGTAAAAAAGAAGTTATATGTTTAGCTGGAGTCTATCATATGAAGAAAGTTGTGGAAGTTTTGTTCAATTACCTGTTGTATTTATTCCTAGCCATCTAGTATTGTTTCAAGTGATAGTTACCTGACTTCTACTTCCATTGGAAGTTGTTATGAAATGCCACTAGCTTGGGTAGGGAAAGGGAGGATCTAGTAGATATTATGTAGAGCAGCTGAGCATTTGCTTCAGAAGACAAATCTTGCAATGCTCAGATTAGTGCAAATTTTGCTA
The DNA here is from genome assembly GCA_032173965.1 of Sitta carolinensis. Taxonomy (NCBI): domain Eukaryota; kingdom Metazoa; phylum Chordata; class Aves; order Passeriformes; family Sittidae; genus Sitta; species Sitta carolinensis. Next base: position 37,028,762 of record CM063283.1, read on the forward strand.
TTATGAGTCAGGTTCTAATTATGACCAGAATTAAGTTTTTGTTATGCAGACAGTCAAATCAGGGAGGAGACAGCATCTGTGACTCTATTCAGTATCCAAAGTAGGATAGCATGTAAGCCCTGCTGTACAGGGTGGGACCCAGGACAATTTACTGAATTCCTGGCATAACACGGGCAAGTGAGGGGAAAGGGTGGCTGTCATCATCATGAACTTTCACTTGAGGTTGCACAAAGATGTCTTTGCCTTGGAATCAGAGCAAAGTCACTGTTTGGCTCTAGTAAACTTATCTTTAATTATTAATTTTTGAATGTCTAAATTAAATTAATATTAGCATACTTTGGGAGAAGCATAAAATTGTGCACTTTTATTAATGTTTATTTTTAAAATGCAGTAGTTTAAAATGTGTGAGGAAGAAGCACTATATAAAGTTGTTTTTTTTTTTTTAATTACATTGCTAAAAATATTTGTAGATAGTAAAATTAGCGATGCTTTCCATTAGACTGAATGTGTAGTGTATCTTAGAGCAAGCGTGCTGAGGATGGGGAAAGTTCAAAAATATTTTCTCAATGTGCATTTATTTAATAAACAAGAAAATTGTGCATTTATTTCAGTATCTGCAAGTTCACTTCTTCATATTTTCTTCTGCACTGTTTGCATACTATCTGGTTCTTCCTGCTTCTCTCTTTTTTTCTGCCACTTAAAAAACCCACATTTCATAGATGTTTTCCAAAACTTGCTTTTATTTCATATCTGAAATACTTTCATCAGGGAATACTCCAGGTATTTTGTTTCTGAAGTGCGAAAGCATTCGTGATAAAAAGACTGCAGCGTGGTATGTATTCAATAGGAGTGCATTAAATTTAGAAGAAACAGTATTATTTCAGTCATTAAGAGATCCACTTCAGTATTTTTGTATTTAATTGTCCTCTCTGGCTTAGGCATCAGACTGAAGAGAAATTCTTAGAACCTTTCCTAGAATGGTCTGTTTTTCTGTCTAAATCCCAAACACAGAAATGGTTTCAAAAAGAGTTATAAAAATCCCCAAAACAACACAACAAACAACTACCCACAAGAAGTGCGTGCAGAGATAATACATAGTCTGGAAAATACTTATGTGCTGACAGCTATCCAGCAGTGTTGTCTCAGCAGGAAGACATCAGTTGAAGAAACAGATAGCGACCTCCAAAAAAAAAAAAAAAGAAGTCTGGTCAGCAGCGTGGACAGGGTTTCACAAGATTATAAATCACCCCAGGGTCACTGTGTTCCCACCATAAAGAGAACATGGTCTTTTTATTGTAATCTAATAAGTGATGGGAGCAAAGGACAGCTCCAGTGTGTGTGTTTGGAAAAAAAAAAAAATCTTGATTACAGTTTCAAAACTATACAGTTTCCCTTGCCATTGAAGTGCAGATTATGGGGGTTAAGGCCATTTTAGGATTGGATTACCTTTTTATAGCTGTATGTTATTCCCTTGTTCATGAATCAGAAAGTACTTAAATTAAACTGAACATTTGGGAGTAATACTAATAGGGAGTGTGGTAGTAGAAAATTAATCACTATTTAGTATTAGATGGCTAGCCAAGTAAGTCTTTGTTTTCAAGGCTTTTTTCACGAACAAAATACCCCCTTTAATGAACTGAGGAGAATTTATATCCGGTAGTTTCCTTTATTTTTTCAAAAAGTTAGTTGTTGTGGTGATTCATGTGCGGAAATGAGTTGATAGGAATGTATTTTTAATGTCAGATTTAATCACCTTATTCACACTTCCATTGTAGAGTTTATTCTGTATTGGGTAAAATTAGCCAGAGGAAAGTTTTGTTCTTCTTTGTCTTGCTCCTTGGGGTTCCACATTTGGTACATCTGAACATGCTGGGTAGTAGCCTTGATGTTCACAAAGAAAAGTGAGAAATGGGATTTTTCTTCTTACTTTTCTGACTTTTTACACCTTAGCCCCCCAATTCTTTTCCTATTCTTTGGTTAGGTCTTCAGGCACCATTAATTTTTATTCTCCAGAGTCTCCCCAGATGTTTGAAGCTACCTTGTGAGGCGAGTGGCTTCAGAAGTGGAGAGGTAGGGAGCTGAGCAGCAGGGCTTGGGATGGCTGAGGAGGAAAACGAGTGCGAGAAGCCAGTAGAGTGCTCCAGCGCTTCCTTCCCTGTGTTCAGGTTCATGTGTCTCCTTGCTTCCTCAGTATGCTGCAGCAATGACTCATTTGTGGCTCATTTTGATGCCTACTGCCTGAATGCTGCTTCTGAGTAGACGGCGTCTGTCCTTCTGCAGTAAGGGCAAGTAGCTGAGAGAAAACAGGAGCTGGACAGGCCCTCATATGCTTTCCACACCTCTCTCCCCAGACTGAGTATTACTGCTCTTAGCTCTTCTTGGTGGCCATATTATCTAAACCAAAACCCTGGCAGGGTTTTCTTGGCAATTGCTTTCCTTGATATGCCTTTTGTTTACACAAATACTGCTGAAAACAACTTTATTTCTGCTTATTTCCTGCATCTACAGGTAAGGTTGGGAAAAGAAGAGATGTAGTGCTTTAAGAGTGTAAAAAAAGAGGGTTCAGAAACTGTTTCCTCTGCAGTCTTCTCAAGCTTCACATTTTTCGTTATGGCATTTAATTCCACTTACTCTAGCTGTTATCCAGATCTTTTAACACAATTAAAAGCAGAAGAGTCAGGCCTGGTTTTTGTTTTGGTGGGGTTTTTTTTGTTGTTTTTTTTTTAACTCTAGCACCTGATAGGCCAACTTCTGGGGCAAAAGTCAGGAAAAAATGTTTCAAATAAACATTTCTTTCTTTTTTGCTGATATTTTGGAAAAAAAAATGTTATGGCATAACAACACTGAAAATTTTTTCTTATTTTTTTGTCTCCTTATGCTTTTGTATTTCAGAGTTAGTGTTAATTTGTAGGAAGTTCCATAAGACAAAAATTATCCAAATGTGAATTTATTAGTGGTGTGTTAATTTCCGGTTTTTATTTCTCTACTTCTGTGTGTTGGGATGTACCACAGTAACTTCTGAGATGCATTCTCTCAGATGTGGGTAATTTACTAAATTCTGTCATTTAGGAAGCAAGCTGATATCATGAGGAATCACTCCACAGTGAATTTTGCATTTCATATTTCCAAACTTAAGTGGATTGTGTTTGGTTTAAGGTGTTTGTTTCTTTGTTTGTTTTACTACAGCTCACTATTCTAATGATGTTCTTTGAACGTGTTCAGTGTGGTAGCTTTTCCAAAGGTCCAGCAGTATATTAAGTGCCTTCTCATTCAGGAACCTCATGCAATGTTCCTGTCTTCTTTCTTGAACAAAATGTGAGTATTAGTTTTCCTTGGATATTGGATGCTGATGAACATGATGGTTTGCACTTAGACTCATAAGGCGAATCTCTGGTTCACTCCAGCTTACTTGTCTATCATTGATCCCATGTTAACTCCATGATTCTCACTCTCTTCAGCTGTTTAAATAGGCAGCTCTCATCCTGTATCTAATAGGACTGACAGCATCTCCTACTGCTGCTATCGGTGTCATTGCTTTAATTGAAAATAGACCATGATTGATGTCTGTGCAGGTTCTGCTTCCCGTTGAACAGAAAGCTTTCCCTGCTTGAGTTTCCTAGCACATTTTTGGTAAAGAAAATAACATCACTGCAGTAATTCCTACACCAAATCCAGTGTGGTGCACAGGGTACCTGAAGTTCCCATCTTATCATATTAACACACACAAAACTTACCAATGATGCAACAAAATTTTGCAAAAGAATAAAAAATGGAAAATACGGTTGTAGCTCTATCTTAACTCCTGCTCTACATAGCCATTGAACTGTCTATGATCCTCCAAAGCAGCGAGTTCAATTTTTGTTTTTTCAGTTAATGGATTTTCAAGGTTTTTTCCCCTTTAGATAGCTAAGTTTAAAAAATTTAAAAAATTGGAGTGTTTTGGATAATTGAGTTGATCAGGCACACTGTAGTTCACCAAAATCAGGATGTTGTATAAAAATAGTCACAGGATTCATGAGGTCTTGTAGCAGGGAGAAGTGTCTTCCTGTCCAGCTTCAGATAACAGCAGAGCTCGTTCCCACACAAGTCAAGCTATACTTGTTATGTTTAGGAGAAAGGAATGAGCGAGTGGTTTTGCATACAGTATTTTACTCTTGCAAAATTATTCCTACTCCCGGAATAAACTACAGAGTGCAAATGCCAAGGCGATTTTTTTGTTGCTGTTGTTGAAGACATAGGGTAGATTGGTTAAGGTAGAGAAACAAATGTAGTTGCTTTGATTTATCACTTGTGACATTAGCGTGTACTATACTGTTCTCCTGGAAACAAAATGGTTGCACCTGAGGACAGTGATATAAACACTACTTTGACTATTTGAAACAAACCATTAGGCTTTGATGAAAGAACCATTACTTTAGTAGACCTTGTACAGAGAGCGCATTTGGAGATAATGGATGAGCAGCCTACAAATTGCTTGCTTTGAATTTAAAGAAGTCACATGTTTGTTTGAACTTCATGGCATAAACAGATATCTAACATGAGCAAGACAAGCTAATGGCATACTTACAACGTAGCTGAAAAACACTGTTGCAAACTTTACTTACAATACTTTAAGTACTGCATTTTAGAGTGCATACTGAAAAAAATCAATTAACTGTGTAGCTGTAATGTTTGCAATAGATTTATATATTGATGTATATACAAGATACACATTTGTATATATGTATATTTGTAAACTACATTTTATTAAACCAGTAAGTTTGATTTTTTTTCTATTTCTTGAATGTTTCCATTATGAAAATATGTATTTTAGAGTATGACATAACCAAAATGTTTCTAAAAGGTATCAAATTTGAGTCTATTTAACAAGGAAAGCTCAAAAAACGTTTAAAATATTTGTGCTCTTGGGTAGATTTTCTTTGCTATCTCTTAAGTGATTATCTAGAAAGCTTTTCCATTAATTCTGTGTATGGTGTCTTATATAGAGCTGATCTCTGTGGGCATTCTTATGCTTTAAAATAACTCCATTTTTACTGGATCCTGATTGCCCCCACTCCACCATTTTTTTATGTAGTCTTTTGGGATAAACCAGCTAGTTCCCTCTGGGAAAAAAAAAAATAAAATTGTAGTCCTGGCAGTAGTCCACACTAGAAACTATTTCCCAAAGGCACTACAGACAAGGCAACATTATGTTTAATTCTTTCAATCCACCAACACTGTGTTGGAAATCTGCACTTTCTCATAGGGCCCTGCACTCTCGTGTCATTTCCTAGGTTATGTAATATTTGCCTCACACATCAGCCATGATTTGGAGGTGGAGAAAATTTCTTAAACATCCCACCAATAGGACCTGTACTTGCAGTATTTAAAATACTTCGATCTCCAGTGGTGGAATTGGTTCATCCCAGTTTACATCTACATTGTGGAACTCAACATCAGAACCAGTGACCAGTGATCTTCTGTGTGATAGTCAAGGAACTGGATTTTTAAGATATTTTACATGTCATTGTAAAGAAGTTCTGAGTGGTCAGAGGAAGCAAACTATAGAAGTTCCTGTGTTGCACCACTGGTTATAAAAGAAGTACACAGGATGGCTGTGCTACATGGGTATTTCTGTATTGCAGACATGTAAATCTAAGTGTAAGGATAGAGAATGAGTGGGCATAAAATTGTACAGTAAATTCACAGCCCCTTTATATGTTCTCTTTGGAATAATTACATGGTTGCTGGGACAGGGGGCAGTGCTGCAAATTTCTGCAAATAATCTTTATCTGCCCAAGCATTTAAAATGAAGATTTGAAATAATAAATCATCAATGTATTTATTAATTATATGTACTATTGCTGAAATTGCCAGACTTGAGTGTCCCCTGTAGTATTTCCCCAAATAACAATCTAGCCTTAACTGCTGCTGGAGATGGAAGGATAAACAAAAATTGAAAAAGATTACTCTAAACCCTTATGACAGCCAAGGACATCTAAAGCCTGAATGATTTACTTTTGCATTGTGGCAGTCATGTCCCAGGATCCTGTTTCATGTGACAAGTCAACAAGCAGTAAAAAAATACCTCACTTGAGTATCTGACTGTTTCTCATGTTTAATTTGAAGAACAAAATAAATACTGGCTGCTGTACACAGAATTCCGTGGCTATGGTATACTGAGGACTGCATGGAGTAGTGGACCATATTTCCATTGTCCATAAATTGCCTGATAGGAGAATACGAGCTCTCTTTTTACTGTTCCATAGGTATCTCCTTGATTTATGAAAACATTTCTCTAGGGCTTAAGCACAGACATGGTACCATAGTCTAAGCAGGTCTGTCTTGTGTGTTTTGGAATAGTTGCATTATCCTGCAAACCTGGAAAATGTTCAGTGTTAAGATCTTAAGCAGGTTACCTTTTGTGAAACAAATATTTATTCTACCTAACTATTCTGAACTCTTTATAAGACTGCTAAGTGACCTAAAACCTTTAAATAATTCTTCTTTAACAACTTTTATTTCTTTTGAACTTCATGTATTTAGCTACCATTTCCTTACTCAAGCTTTTTGTGCTTAATCTAATTGATTTTATTAGGGGTCATAAATTGAGAGCAAACTTTCATCTGCTGTGGATACATCCTCTTAACTGTAATACACCCCACCAACTACTTTTTTCTTGATTAAGGACACATTACCAAGCAGTTGTAGGGCTTTATAGTTTAGTGAGTACTTTTTTCTTTGGTAGGTTGTATTCATTTAAGTACTTGCTTTAAAAATGTTGTTAACTATTTACAGCTGTTAAATCAAAAGGTTTTATAAATAGTTTTAATGTAAATGTATAAAAATATATAAACCAGTAAAATTGCTCACTAGTTTACTAATCAATACATTCAGGACATTTTTGAAAAAAAGAATTTTCATGTTTCTCAGCCTGAATTCACATCAGCAAATTGTTGTTCATTGAATTAGTTATTTTGTGAGCAGCTGAATATATTTCTATGAACTAACTTACCTATATTTTGTTTCTTCTCTGGTAAATACTAGTGAGATCCATTTATTCCAAAGCAAAATGCTGTATGCATGAGAAGAAGTAAGAGAGAGGCGGTTTTGACTCCTATTCCTGCTCAGTTTAAATAAGTTAATCACTTGTCTTTTTAAGAGATCTTTCCTGGCTTGATAGCCCTCTAAAGTTCCACTGCAAGCTTTTAGTATCACTATGTAAATGCTGTTTGGATATCAAGGGGTTTTACTAACTGATGAAAAGGTTTTCTTGAAATTCAGTTTTCATACAGTGACCCATAATATTTTTTTCTCATAAAGTTTGTAGACTCTGGTGATGAATTTAAGCAGGTTTTAAAGATCGGTTTTGTTTTTACAGCTTGAAAAAGTCAGTGCCCATTTTAATCAGAACAACAACAAAAAAACATCTAGTTGTGTTCTGCTCAGAAAATGGGTAAAAATAAACTAAACATGGCAGTAATGAGGCTGGCTCTTTCTAATGTTTCTGATTTCAGTTAATGAGAAGATATTTAGCTTTTTCTGAGCTGAATATTCCCAAAGAAATAATGAATTGTTTTCCCACATAAAAGACTTTATGTATGCGTAAGTATGTATGTATATGTGAATTAAAGCAATCCTACACTTGCATGTCTTCTTTCTTGGATCAGAAGCTTTCTTGTATTTGTTTAGGGCTGCATGATGAGAGCCAGAGTAGGGCATTATTGGTGGAATTTGTTCATTCTGCAAAGAGAAAAGTGACATTTGGGGTCTTTGGTGAAGAAATAGCATCTTCTGCTTTCTTCTGCCTGGAAAATAATAATAAACTGATAACATGTTCCTGGAAAATGTTGTTGTACCAGCAGACCATTAGCCACTTCATCTCTAGGAAAAGTTTTTCTGGAGGAGCTTCCCCTCTCCCACCCTCAAAGTATGGTGTCTAAAATGACAGGCTAATTTCAGATTCAGCTGTGATTGAGCACATGCCAATTTTTACATGCTTTACATAACTAAAATAGAGCTGTCTTTAGAAATCTGTATATTAGGGAAATGAGCTCTAATCAGTGAAAGCTTTTTTCCTAAGTGGGTATATTCATATAATTTTTACTTTTTTCAAACATGTAGCACTTAAAATTATATTAGGAAGCTTACAGAATTATTACTGCATAGCTCACAGCAGCATATTGGAAATAATGGAAATGATAATTCTGTTATTTTCCTAATAGGTAACCACTGATATTATATCAGTTGTATAATCATTCTGGGTCTAAAACATCTGCCTTTCTTCTGAGTAATATTTTTAAAGATGAAAGAAAATAAGCTCCCCTAAGTTTTACAGATATAGGATGCTGTTGTAAAGTTTGATGTTTTTCTTTTTTTATTTATTTAGTGTAAAACAATTAGGCAAAATTAATTTAAGTGAAATTTTTGATTCTTATTAAGGAATGCTTTTTCATTACTTGTGTGCTCTGCAAGCCAAAATGTGGTGGCTTTTGTACATAGATTCTGAAAACCAAAACTGATAAATATGCAGAACTTGGAAAATCAGATTTGTCCCAAATCTTACTCTCTAAGTGACTATAGAATAGAATGACACAACTGGTACTACCCATAATAAAGGGGAAAACAGAGTAAAGGTGTTGACTGAATTAGCAGATCTTTTGGATTTGATCGCTGGGTCAAAATAGTATTTGGAAATGTATCACTGCAGACAGTGAATTTTGAGCATTGCATGGGGAATTCACACAATAGATTCTCACTTCATGTTTCTCTGTGATCATCTCTGAAGTGTTTTGGTTTCTCTGCTGTTCTTTGTAGATGGTGGATGATGCTTTAAAAGGATTTCTAATAAAAAGCACGTGCATCCATGGTTATTTGACATGCAGTGTTGTGACATGGAATGGAAAGCAGATGAATACACATATTTATTAACTATTTGTTAGATTATGACACAAATAGGCTGTATCTGGAATGAAGTAATTAACTATAGGAATACTATAAGAGGATAAATAACGTCACTTAAATGGCTTTGATACCATCTGAGTCATGATGGCAGTGTCCTCAGTCTTGGTACCTAAAGATCTAACTGAATCCTAGAAAACAAAAAACCCCAATATCTTACATATTAATATACTTTTTCACACAGTTTATCCAGCTGGGTGGTCAAGCTCTCCTTTACGGTGCTGATACCCTTTTTTGTATCCCTGACTTGGTTAGAAAGCATCTAGGATTAGCATTTTTCCTGTTGTCTTTCCCGACAGCTAGTGGGAACTCTTAGCTACATGAGTTTGAGTAATTCTGATATGCTGAACCTTCAAGTGAGCAAGTTTGCCATCAAGTTAGATGCATGAATGAGTAGCTTTGCTAAGCCACTCATGTAGACAAGCTACAAGTGTTTTTCATGACTGTGTAGATGCCTGGATAGAATAGTTCTCGTAGATCCTAGCGGAAGCCCTGAGGAGGGGATTCATCTACAGCTGGGCTATGTAAAAGAGAAATAAACACTTCCAGAGCACTGCTTATGTGCCCCTGATGTGAACATCTAAAATAGATCAGATGAATTGTGCCTTAAAATTTCCTGTTCCTTTCAGTTGAGGGTAAGGAATGATTTGCTTAGTGGGAATGCTTATGCTTTAGGCTAGATGAGGTTAGGTTAGATTAGATGAGTCTGGTCAATACAGTTTATGATGCTAACATGATTCAAACAAGGATACAAATGATTTGGCTTGTTAATATTACATAGTTCGGACAGAAATTGCACAGAGCTGTGAATTTACAGAAAATTAATTTAGCAGCTCACATAGAACAAGGAGAATAAAGTAACTGGCAAGTGGCTAAGACATGTAAACCCAGCTTTGGTTCTTCGTGCAATTTGAAAGCTTTTCCCAGAGGTATGGAGAAACCCTCCACAGAGTTAATCTCCACTGATGCACTTGGTGATCATAGCAGTTAACATTCAACAGCGTTAACAGTCAGTGTAATAAGTGCTATAAGGCAAAACCTGTATTGGTGAGTGGTCTTAAAGGATGTTAATGCAGTCCAAATAAAAATGTATTTTAAAATCTAAGTCACATGACTAGAATGGAAAAAGCCCATTTGAATCTATGCCTTTATCGCATTTCTTCCAAGTTTCAACTTTTGTCCAGACTAAGAAGAGGGATGTTACTTTTGACATTATGTTTTGCTTTAAAGGCTATTTTCCCTTGCTAAGAGAAGTCTTTAGTGCTTATAATTATATTTTTTTTCCTTCCTCAACTTGCATTCAACTCCTTTGAAATTTGGGGACCTGTATTTTAAGGAATAAACAGGAAAGTTACAATGTTTGGAAACACATGTTTGCAAAAACACACTAAGGGAATGGATTTGCAAACCTGGGGCTGCTTTTAGTTGATACTTTTTCCACGAACATGACAAACTATATAAGTGCTGACCAAATAAAAACGTTCTTAATACTCTGTCCTACATTTAGTTGCGTAATGAGAAAGTTAATTTGGTTTAGGAAAGTCATATCAATGTGTAGCATTGATTGTAGACATCAGTTTGAACACAGAGATGCTTTTAAATGCAGTGTGTCTAGTGCTTCTCTCTTTTATAGATACTGTTAACACTCTTTGAAAATGCATTATTTCACGCAGAGGGTGTCTGTAAGTGAGTGAATATAGTATAGTACATCAAGTTAAAGAGTTATTTTAGGCAGAGCGTAATACTGAATAATGATGTAAAAGCCGTTTTGTTTCAGTTAAAAATCCAGATTTACGGATTGTTTCGAAGTCCAAAAAAACTCAGTCTCTGCCACTTGAACAGTCGTGCTCTGAGGAATATGTGGACATTAGCATAAAGGTTGCACATGTTATACAAAGTGTAATTAAAGAAGCTTTGATCCCCCAAATGTCAACTAGCTTGCTAAGTGTCATAACAAAGTGTCAAGCATCTGGTATACAGTTAATTTGTAGTCATTAACTGCATATTGTTGATGTGACAGTTTGTTAGCAAAGCAAGCTTGACAGTTTGCATTTTGTTATTGATTGACACCTATAGACCTCCCCACCCGTCTAGTTTACATTCTTTATGAGGGTTACTCAGGTTGCACTTCTACTTTTAACTAATTAGTTTAGTTAGTTGGTTAATATGTTAAAATAGAGTGAAGCCATATAGTGAGCCCAGCACCCTTAATTCCACAGCAAGTGTTTCTTGATTGCATGCATCTTATAGATTTGCAACCAGTTTAAAAAATGTGCTTTTCTTTTGATATTATTGGTAATCTATAACTTGCATTAACATATTGCTTATTAACCATCCCAAACACCTATTTACATTTAAACAAAGTGCACTTATGATCTGCATTGTGATATCTTCCAGTGCAACTTCTCAAGGAGCCTAAAAGAATATCTTCCTACTGCATTCTATTTTGTACAATCCAGCATAAATATATTTTGGTTTGTATAGCTTTTTAAATATTCAGTAGCATTCTGCATAATTTCAAAAGCTGGAATTAATTAAAATAATTAAATTGCTTTTTGGTTTTGGTTCCAATTTGCTCTTCCCCCCATATGATATGAAGGCAATCTATCAACAAACTGAGCATACTAATGAACAGAAATAAATATTATGCAGATGTACTTATATCCAGAAAGGAATTTCTGTGCATTTTTTGTGATGGGTGAAGAAAGTGTTTTATAAAAGAAGTAATCGAAGGAATACTGTTTCAAATTAATTAGATGTTTTGATGTTTTTCAGCAAACTTCTGAAAGTTGTTTTCTAGATTAATCTGAATGATACTGGTTGCACTTCCAAAATCCATGCTTTCTTTTCTCTCCTCATAAAGAGAGAAATACTAAAGAACTCCTTATTTATTGGTTTTCTTTATTTACCAGTCTTCAGACATTGAATCTTCATCATCCACCCACTCCACAATATGTGGACTGGATTAAATTTCTTTTGGAGGCTGCCGCTTTTGCTTAGAGTGATGCTGACATAATACCAGAAGCAAGACATGAAGCTGTGCTCAGTTCCACCACCCTGGCAGTCCTCAGACTCCTGCTTTAATGTGTGTCCCTGACCCTTGCTTCTGGAAGTGTGCTAGCCAGCAGTACTTTTTATGTTGTGTGTTGTTTGCACATATGAGTGTTACTGCTTGGTTCATCAGTAACACCATTTTCGTGCCGTACAAAAGTTGCATGCAGATTTTTCATCCTATTATTTCAGATTGACTAAAAATCACAATAAATTTTATTTTCATATGTCTTTCTTCTGTTTGTTTTAGTTTTTTTTTTCACCTAAGTAGTCTTAATAGATAATGTAGATTATAGCTTCTCATACTTTGTTTTATTTAGACTCATTTTAACAAAAATTGAGATACATAATTTCACTGAGGTGAAATTCCAGATAATGGTGTTTAAAAGAAAGATGGCAAGCCACTTGAGGAGAAAGCAAATATTTCAGCAATAACACAGAGCAGACTTTATTTTTACATTTTGGTTATTATGGAAAGACAGTGTAATGAGTAATATCTGCAGAGTGCTTGAATAAATAAGAAAGGAGAAGCAGGATACATTTATTGTTTCTTCACTTCTGTTTCTGGTGCTCTGAGAAGATTTCTTCATCCACTGCTGTTGGTGGTATTGCATGATGCTGAGGGACACAATGAGTGGAGAATACTGAACTTTTCTGCATGAAGGAACTAAGTAGATGTTACCTTTTTGTCAGGAACTAAATGCGAGTTGTCTATCCTGGTGTTAAAGGCAACTGCAAATTTCCCACTGTCCTTTTTTGACCACTATTTTGTGTTGCTGCTGTTTCCAAGTAGAGTAGAGTATCTATGTAGAGTCACTCGGTGGTACTAAAGCTAGGAGCTGAACTTCTCCCTTTTTGATCCTTGCAAAAGCAAGTTAATAAAACTGCATAATGACTGGTATATGAAAATTCTGACAATTTAAGGATATGTAAAAATGCAAGTAATGGAGAGTGGTAGATCAGTTTTCCTTACCACATGAACAATGAATTCAGAGAAGATTGGAACATTAGGTGCAAAACATTCTTTAAATTATCTTTCTGAAAGAATTCAACTGAGGTACAAATAAAGCGTACAGTTGGACTTGCCTCCTTTTTGTCAGTTCCTTCAAGCTTTACATAGTTAAGGTTTCCCATGATTTAAAGTGGTAGAGAAAGCTCGATGCCACATTCCTATTCCAATAACAACTGTTGTATTCTTTGTTTATTCTTTAAAGCTGTTGTTTACTTTACACAAAACTTTGACATTTTGAAAAAGGTTGTCTGTGTAAATTGAAACTTCTTAAGATAGCTTTAAATTGTGCTCGTGGTACACATCAGTAAAGACAACTGGCTTTGGCAGAGACCATATCCTTATATGGTTTTATTTATTTATTTATCTATTATTTGAGGAATTATATTTTGTTAAAAAGAAGAATGTGTTTGGCTCTAGCAGCATAGATTCAGAATATCCTGAGTTGGAAGGGACCCACAAGGATTGTGGAGGCCAACTCCTAAATGAATACTATAACTACAAAAATAATTCAGTGCTTAAACATAACTGAGTTTTTATTGTGAATTAACTTAATAGAAAATCTAACATTTTGCTTGCATAGAAAAAAATAGCACTATTTTGCTTGCATTTAGATTACCACGGTTTGGTCCCGGTTTTGTTTAGAATGGTGGAAGAAGCAGTTTTCAGTATCCACTCTGATTAGCTGTGCAGCTGTTCTTGCATGGAAACCATTCCCACTTGCTCCCAGGTCAACCTCTATGAAATGCTCTCACAACATAAGCAAAGTGATTTCCTCACTGACTGCCTTTTACTGCAAGCAGCGTGGCAGTTGTACCTTACGATGTGATCTTCCTTGAAGAGCCTTGTCTGAATGAGAAGATGCATTTCAGAATGTGTTTCAGGTCAGTGTTTACCTACCAGAGCATGAGTATAATGCTTGGGGACACTTTTGTAGCTGGTACAATTTAACATAATGTCCTTGCAGTTTGTAGGCCTGTTGTAGTTCGTGCCAACTGAGGGTCTGTGCTCATTTTTTTTAATACAGGGATGCTTATTATTTTTATATAGGAATGCTGAGCACCTCTTTTTGTGGGTAATTTACTTTTGCTTTGTCAGAAATGTTATCCGTTTCTCATTCCTTTCTATTTGGAGTCAACAGGTTGCCCAGAGCAACAGTGGATCCCTGTGGATCCCTGATGTTGAACGGGATCCTGGGCAACCTGGTCTAGTGGAAGTTCTCTGCCTGTGGTGAGAGGATTTGAACTAGATGTCTTCCAACCCAGAGTATTCAATGATTCTATGATGATCTAATTGACAAAATGAGCATTTCTGATGGTTAATTATTTCAAATAAATTAACTAAATTATTGGATTTTTAGATTACATTTGAAAGTAGGTGTTTGAAATTTTCTGTTCTAGTGAAAAGAAAAAGGAGGATCGATATTTTTTAAAAAGTACTTGGAAGAAATTTTTTTAAAAATAAACAAATAAGAGTATTTATCTATACTTCAGTGATGCTGAAATAGAGAAGACTTGGACCTTTCGTTTTTTTTTCATTATTTCTTGTAAAGATTTATACTGTTCAGAAAACTCATTCCTAGTTGATTTTAGGTTGGTACTTCTTAATCTCTTTTTTAAACACTTTCACCCATGTACAGTATTTTTATCCTGGTTTCTTAAAGAGGTAAGACCTGCTTATTTACTTGTTTCTCCCTTTCGTGGTTTGACCTCATCTCTCACAAGGTGTTGGTTCAAGTGTTGGTCTAGGTCAGGCATGAGGATGGGGTATTCTTTCCAGTGGAAATACTCAGCACCAGCTAAGTAAAAGGACACAAAAAGATGTTAAAGGAAATTACTTTAGTTGTGCAACAGCTGCCTTTCTTTTGATTTCCACTTTTACAAGTGGAATCCACAAATTATCCAAATTCCTGAACTTCAAACACCATTGTTTTAAAACTGTTTCTTGATAAAAAACCAAACCAAACCAAATCTTTACCTTCCCTTTGAATTATTTCCCAATGACAAAAAAAAAAAAAAAAAAAAAAAAAAGAAAAAAAAAAAAAAGAAAAAGGCAGAAGAACTCTTTGTGACCTGCTTCTATGTTAATCCTTAAAACTGGCAGATTATGCAAAAAAATCTTCCTGGATTTATCTAAGATATATCCCATTGACCAAGAAATATAATTAATCCTTCTTCTTCAAGTAACTCAGGTCTCTGATAAATATGTAGTATGAAAATCCTGCTAGCAGATGTGAAAGATGAGATGTGCAATTTCCTGGATTATTGTACTTTCTAGAAAAGCTGGTTCATGTTACCTCTCTCTGACTCAGAGGAGACTTACCCAGAAAAGAAATGTCCTCTTTGGGGAATGCTTCCTTTAGTGGGTGCACTGATGTCAATTTGAGGTCCTTTGCCATGTGCATCAATCAAATGCTGGAAGTGTTGCTGGCACTAAGCAGGATTGGGCATATACTGATATCCCTAGCGCTAATGACTTCAGTACTTGCTGTTTCTTGGTCCAAGGTAAGGTGAGGCCAAAGGCCCTATCAAGCCAAGAGCCCCCAACAAGACCAGGGTACCAGAGACTGGAAAATGGAAATCCAGATTTATTTTTATTGATTATGAAGAAGTTGCTTTTTAATTTAACTGACTTGTTTTAAATATCAGAATAGCAGTGAGGACAAAGAAGTGGCTTGAGTTTTGGCAGTTTTAGCTAGGATTGAAAGCTATGTTAGATCTTAGATGGCTTTAGATCTTTTAAGTACTACTTAAACTTGAATTCACTATAGCTGAAATACTTTTTTTTTTCTTTTCTATCCCCCCAATAGATAGTCCCCAGAGCTTCTCCTGAGAAAAAAATAGGATTTTCAAGTCAAACCTGGCATTAAGCAAGCACTTCCTGGTGCTTATTCGTGGACATTTGCCTGCAGTGAGATAGTCTTTGAAATGTCTTCTTCCCAGGGATGCTTTTAAAACCTTCAAAACTTCTTTTTCCCAGGGACTCGTCTGATGCAGTGTTCATTTGACACCAGAAAATTAATACATGATTTTGAAATTAGCGTCCTCTTTCACCCTTCAAAACCTTTCTTCTGCTCCACCATCTCAGAGATGCCTCTCCTCCCTGTGTGAAGACAAAAAATATTAAAAGATTATTCCGTGGTAAGCCAACGGAGACATAATAGAAGAAGTGTGTGTGACAACTCCAGTACCTTTTTTGATTTGGCACCATTATCTCAGAGAAAGATTCTCTTTCCTGTAAACCAGGGGGAAGGACTTGCTTATGTTGTTAATTGGGTCACCACTGGTAGCCACTAGTCACTACTGGTGTACTAGCCACTAGTACACCAACTTGGTGTACTGATTTTCAAATAATTAGCCTAAATACTGATGAAAAATTTGCTTAGTCCAATCACCCACCTGTGGACAAAGTAAAATCCAAAGGTTTTAGGTGCCATGATAGTATCAGTGCCCACTTCTGTTTGTTCATAATCATTAGGTGTGATTCCAATCAGGTTTCTGCTTCACAAGAAAATGGTAGCTTAGATGTTCTGATACTAAATTGGTGAAAATCTTCATCAACTTCATAAGGAGTCTAGAGATGGTTTAGAGTCCATTGGAATGCCTGCCTTAAGCCCTAAGTCTCTTCGTGAAGAAGATTAGTGCAAGGTTATGCCAGGGTGTTCATTAACTGTGTGTCATTTCTATCTTCTCTCTCTCCTTCCTGACAAAATGAAGTGACTCCTGATTGACCAGTTATCATAGACAAAATCCTTCTGGCATATCCAGTCCTGGATGGTGGATAAGGATAATTGAGTGCTGGTTTAGCTGTGTAAACTGTCTACTGGTTGCTTTAGGAGGGGTTAGAAGATGTATTTTGCAGACAAAAGGCTAGAATTTCATCTGGCATACAGACATGGACCCATTAACTAAAAGAAGAGCTTTTAAGGTAAAACAGCTGAGAATCTGGCATAAAATCATGTACAGAGAGTTGAGAAGTACGTATTTTTTTTTAATGACTGTTTTTTTTCCCTTTTGTTCATAGTTGGTATTTTTGAATATTTACTTCTGTTGGTATTTCTGAATATTTACCTGTTGGATTGATTGTATGAGATACTATCACTGGGGCTTTTTCTTTAAATAAGAAAATAATAAATTCTGAGTTTGCTTACTGAAAGGTTTTCTGCAAATGCCTCACTCCAGGAAAAAAAAACTAAACCCCACTCGATCTCTGGTTTTTGGTTGCATTTATTTCTCATCACATTTTTTCTCTGCATGCTTACCTTTGAATTATCAACATCATTTTAGCTTTCTTGCTAATCAAATGTGGATTATCACAGTTATTCACAAATCAAAGTGCCAAGGAAAGAATTTATATTTTGTTAAAACATGGCTAATATTTCACTTATTTTTCCCTGTACCTAAATTTAGAAGGTACAGATTATTCATCAGGCTATTCTGCAGAACCCTTCTGTATGTGGTAGAAAAGCTCATTTGTATGCATGAACTCTCATTCTTGTGTTTGTGCTAGCTTTAAGTAGCAACACAGCTTTTAATTGTGAGGTTTTAAGTTCTGCAATTAAAATTTACCCTTTCTACTGAGAGGATTGAGTGATAGCTTTTTGATTTACTTCAGACAGTTTAGACAAATTATATTTAAAAGCACATAAACATGCAAGATGCATTTCCTGACTACATGAAGGTCAATATGTCTTAGGCACATTTGCTGAAAGTTTTACTTTGAATAGCTAATGATAGTTTCCTACTGTATTGCAGAGAACATGCTAAGTTGCTGCAAAGAGTTTTCCTGTCAATCTCCTCCAAAGATTCAGTTTACTTGAAAACCTGTCAAAAAAGACCTTACGAGTTTAGTTAATAAATTTTCCATTACGTAAAGTTATGTCAATAACATTCATTTATTTTAAATCTAAACGCCAATTATGCACATTACCCAAAGTACCTTAGAGGTGTGTTCATAAGTAGGTGAATGACATTTAAGAGGTGTGGTTATATGATCAAGGAATCTTGAGATAGATGAGGTAGAGTTCATACTGCAGAGTTTTATAGATGATGTGTACATGATGTCTTCTCATGAAAAAACAAAGGAATGAGTACGCTGTTAACTGTTCAATTTTAAATTTTGTTAATGATCTTAACTGCAGATGTGCAAAAACAAAAGTACATCCTTAAACTGGTAAGTCTGCAAAATTACATACATATCTGTAATATAATGTACTGTTATCTGCTTACAATAACACAGACTTTTGGGTGTCCTTTATACCTGCATTAATGTCTTTATAAGAAACTTGTCCAATCTTGATTTCAGAAGTTATTTTAAAAGTATTAGTCTCACCTGTGACAATTTTATCAGTAATCAAAAAACTGTTTTGTTTATAATATGAACTTTAGAGTCTAGATTTTTTCTTTTTAAACATATATTACATTATTTGCTAGTTGTGAAAAGCTCATATTTTTATTTTCTGAATTTTTGTTCCAATTCACATCACTGTTGTTTCTTGAAGTCCTCACTGTGGACTGCTGCACTACTCAGTTCAGGCACTCCTGCCCCAAGGAGTCCTTGGTCTAAGTATAAGCAAAAGACAACAGATGAATGCTGCCATATGGAGTATATGCAAATGAGATAATATTGATCAACATGATAACCATGCTGTGACTCTTAAACTATATGTAAACCTCTTTTGCAGTTTGCAGACAACTTCTTCACATTCACATTTCAAGTATTCTACCAAGTATATATATATGGTATATACGATATGTATAGTGTATGCATAAGGTCACAGCTGCAGTAATACTAATAAAAAGGCTGAAAAAGAATCTTCATTCTGTCAAGAATAGTTTACATTTAAAAGAAATCAGATATTACAGATTTCCTGAAAAGTAATACTTAAAACAGCACACTGTATTTAAAACTTAGTATCAGATTGGTTTTGTATGAACAGCATATGATTTTTAAGGCATCAATTCTTTTATTCTAAAAGTCACGCTAGTACTACAGCAAAGGATGGAACACAGATGTGTTGATGCATATGTTTGCAGTGTGCATGATCATGTTTCATGTTACAAAAATTAAATGATATTTGAAATTTTAGGTGATTATTGCAAATCAAGAAAGAAATAATGTCTAAAACAAAGAGTGGAGTATTTGAAGGATACAAAGTGTAACATGAAAAACTAATACTTTGATTTGTAGAGCAAAAAAATTCCTTTGGGTTCATAAATTAGTGAAACATAATGTTTTATTTTAGTATTTTGCAACATTGTGTGGTTGATTCTAAATATATTCAAATTTTATTCTGGCTAGATTCAAGAAGGTGACATGAGTGTGGAAAACAAGGTGAAGGTGTCTAGAGTTCACTTCTCATTCATCTGGGTTACTGTTATCTTAATGTTTAAATATATCCTGCTTCAGCAACAAACAATGTTGCTTTCTGTGTTGTGTTCCAGATAGGAACTTGCTATTTTTAGGAAGTTGGTAATAATCCTGAACTGAGTTTACATGCTTGGAATGATTATTTGGCACACCATTTCTCTCATTAATACCGTTTTTAAGCAATAAGCATGGTGTGAAAGCCTGAAAATGCATGAGATACCTCTGGTCTCAGAGAGTGGGGCATCCCTTCTCAGTTACATGCATTCAGTGGTCCATGGGAATTGAGTCTGTACTTTTGATTTAATATTTAGTACTTGTCACCAAGATGTCCTCTCAGTTCTAGAAGTAAACTGAGGAGTGAAAGGGCATGGGAGTAAATTCTCTTTTATTTCTTGGTGAAAGTAGAGGCATGATTGGAAACTTTTTTTTGAAGGATGGCGTTGTCCTTTATTCTTCATCTCACCAAATTCCATTTGAAATGATGGGAAAACCTTTGTCACAATCTTAAACCAAACCCAACTTCCCAGTTTATTTTTAGTGCTGAAAAATAGCTTTTAGCAGAATATGCTTTGGTTTTCTTCCTTCTCTAGTGATGCACGGAAGAAAGAAGTGGGCATTTGGGAGGGGTTGGAATGGGACTACAAATGGATCAAAATGGATCAATCTCTCTATAGGATTAATTCAGTGATCAACTGATGCCTTTTTTCATTTTACTAAAAGAAAAGCTGCTTTATAAGTGTTATGCTAATTTAAGTGCTAATGTTTGCTTAGGAGACTAGAAGGAGACTTGCTTGAGGCTATTAGAAGAAATAAAGGTTCTTTAATATGAAAAGTAGAGGAAAACATGAAAAATGTGAGTGTATTAAATCAGGAATCAGCATACAGTGGATATGTTTGTATGTGGGATTTCTGTATTGGAAAAAGCCCCTCAGTATTAACATCCCTACATTTTTAGAAGCACTTTCAGGAGATGTAAAAATGTTCTTTGGATAAATTTCAGTTCCATTTCAGATACTTACCAAGGAGTTATTTTTCATTATTGTTGTGACTTTAACCTCTGATAAATGGAAGTAATCATCTGTTCTTATTTATCGCATTTCTGAAAATATTAGGTGTGGGTTTTTTAATATGGCAGTTAGGCAATAAAGTTGCTTTACAGGATACCAAAATATCATTCAATGAAAATACTACACATGGTTTATATTCAAGTTCTTCATTGTTCAAAATTCAATTTTCCTCCACCCTTATGCATTATGTTGATGGTGTTGAGTTTAAGGGGTATATTTTCAAAGTCTTTTCTTCAGGATTTATAGCTAAATAACTCCCATTAATTTTAATGGCAAATGTGTGGCTAAATCCTGTGTACTGTTTTTGAAGAACGTGTCCCTAAGGTTATTGTTTTACACACTTCTGTATGGATCCAGCTATCAAAGTTTATATTTTTCAGCTGTTTTATATAATACACACATGAAAGTGTAACATATATAATAATGTTAAACAGATTTTGGTCTAAAAGATACCAGCTTTTCCAAAAAATCTGTTTATGTATTTCTCCAAAGGATAAAACAATATAAATTGCAGTCAAAGTTTCACCATGTATATTTTATGCAAATGAAATTTATGGCTGTTTTGTTTGGTATTCTTATCTTGGTTCTGTAAATATATGTTCAGTTAGGCAGTTCCCTCATACTTACCATTATCTGCAAATTCAACAACAAGTAACCATTGAAATAACAAATTCTGCTATTTTTCATTAAAATGTGAAGAGTTAATTATGTATTGTATTCTGTTCACAATAATATTTGTAATGTTTCTGCGTTAATCTTTGCTCTCATTACTCACAAATGCCTGTGGCATGTATGAGTTATTAGGGCCTTCTTTTGTGGTATAAACATGCAATGGACATCTGTGTGCCTTGTACTAATAGAAAAATCAGCTTCTTTTCCAACACAGAGGTAGAAAACATTCACAAAACATAGTATCATCATTTTGCACAATTACTCTCTGTTTTTGTTTTTTTTTTTTTTTTTTTTTTTTTTTTTTTTTTTGTTTTTTTTTTTTTTTTTCCTTCTTAATCATAATCATAGTGAATTCACTGTTTGGAGGAGTCTTCCAGAGGGTAATCAGAAACTAGCTAAACAGTATATGTTGCTGGCTGTATATTAACTATTTTGTTTTCAGTAAAAAAAAAAATTAAAAAAAAGTTCAGTGAACTGAATAAATGGGATAATCTAATTGACCACATTGCCTAGCCCAAAGTACACTAGTATGGTTAAAAAGTACACTCTTGTAAAAATAAGTTAATCCATTAGAAACTGAACTTTGTTCTATTTCAGAATAAAAATTATAGCAAATGGGGAGGGGGGAAAATGATGGTAGATATTTACTGAAAAACACAGACAATATGAAAGGATTAAAATGCTTTAATCAGACAGAAAAAAGGGCTTTGGCTACTTGATTAGGGCTGATTTCCACCATCTGCTTATACTTACTGAGGATCTAGCCCTGACTGAACACTAATTTGTGCACTTCCTAGAAATTGAAATCTCTCAGCAAGCAAATTAACAAGAGCAGGGATTCAGCAATAATGGAGCTCCTCGGCTTTTGTTTCCCTCTGACAGATGGACAGGGTGCGCTCAAATTGAATTCAGCTTTAATTGCATTGTGCCATTTAAAATTTTATCTGCTCCACAGATTTTGTTTACAGGTTTCAGGATTCCAAACCTTTGGAAATTTTTTCAGCCCTGGGTGAAATAAAGAGCACTATAATTCTGTGTGACTAGTAGGTGTTCATTACCACTCTTTGCCCTAAAGGGTGGCATGCTTAAAAAAGGCAAAGAATTCTATTTTCAAGCCCTAAATTGATGGGTGGAGAAGTACAATTTTTCTCACTGTAAATGCTCTCTTATTGAGTATCTATTCATAAATAGAAATATTGTTAAAAGCTGGGGTAGAAAATAAAATGTATTTGAGCTTCTTTGATTTTCTGTCATTATTAAGGCACCAGAAACTTTTCTCAGCTGTGAACTCTGTTGACTAGAGTTATGAATATTTTTGTGGTTTGGAGATAAATTTTATAAAATAAATTGTGACACTGTAGAACTTCCTGCCTTTTTCCTGACTGGAGGCTGGTTAGATTGAAGAAGCCAATGAGAACCTGTTCCTTTTGGATGAGATGTGAAATATGACTAAATATTTTGCTTGGGTTCTAAACATTCCTGTGACACCAACATTGGAGATGCATTTGTAACAAAACTGGTTGTTGGTCTGTTAGCTCTTTTTCCTAAATCTGTGGCTTAGCAGATTCTGAACTGTGGCTGTTCTATTGGTATACCAGAACTCTCAGAAATTGAGTCAGCCATGCTGAGTTTATTTCAGCTTCAGCAAAGGCTGAACACTGCAGTGCTTCCAGGGATCCAGGTTTCATACTGACACACTTTATGTAAATGTTGTTCTAATTTTATTTTTTGCTGAACATCTGCAGCAAGGACTGCTTCTTTGTACAGAAGTACAAGAGTGTTTAACATACCTACAAGCTGTTTTTTTCCTGAACTTAAGTTCCTGACTGTTCCATATATTACAGTGGGAACTGTGATAGTGAATTATTTGCTTTGTGAGGTAAATTTTGGAGTCATGGATGAAATTTCAAAGTCTGAGGGAAAGGGAGGAGCTAACTTAGCTTTGTTTGCATTGCAGAATGCGCTTACTTTAGGGCTAACCTCCATGCTAACCAAGCTATACATGTGTTTAAACAGGTTCCAATCATGAAATAGTAAAAAAAAAAAAAAAAAAAAAAAAAAAAAAAAAGAAAATAAAAAGACAGTCGTGGCAAAGGCAACATCTTGTGAAAACTTAATATACATCTTTCTATACCAAAAAGTCTGTTGTGTTATACTTTTTTCCACTGGCTTGGAAGGTCAGATGTAAGCAGAACCAGTCTCCATAGAGATTGTGGCCTGATGCTGCTCAGTTGTTTGGGGTTGCCAGTTCCTTTGATCAGAGCTTGGTGAGGATTTTTAAAGAACACTGTCGTACCTGAAACCCTTGTTGCAATGGTGGCCCTGCAAATGTAAACGTTGACATTGATTCCCTTGAGCATTTCTAAAGGGTCAAGTTGAGAAAAATTAAATTTCATTTAAATAACTTTCATATTTTTTAGTCTTTTATGATTTGAGTTAGTGAAATCTTGTAAAGTGCTTGGAGGAACCAATGTTCTTATATTTTTTTGACCTGAAGTCTTTTTTTGACCTGAAGACAGTTTACTGTGCCATTCCTGGTCTAAGAGTGTTTAGAGATGTAGTGAGGAGATACAATGTGTTGTTGGTTTTTTTTTGGTTTTTTTTTTTTTTTTTCAATACTATTTTGTGCTACAGTAACACTTAAAAGCAGTGGGACTGTATTGTTAGATGATATAGAGAAAGGCTGTTGCTCTTTTGAAGAAATACTGAAGGTAATACAAAATAATAGAAATGGACTTTAAGACTTGGAGCACAAGAGGTATTAAAAAACCTTAAGAGAGATTGTCTCTTTGCACATTAAGTTTTCTAGGCTTTCTTCACTCTCTGCATGAGTTAAGTCCATTGTGTTCTCCTTAGCAGTAGAAATACAAATAGGTTGAAGTGAGAAAATATCTTTTGGCTGAGGTAAGAAAAACCTTAAGATACATCCAAGTCCTTTGTGCTGAACAGTAATTGGGAGCTGATGAATTCTTCTTTTGCCAAATCCAGGAATGAAGCAGTCAATTGGAGTTTTGCCATTGTCATCAGTGGGAACAGGATCATGCCTATTCTGCCTTAATCAGTTACGATATGAGAGATTTATAGGTAGGAAGTATATACACAACAGTTTTCAGTTCAGTGAGTTTACACTAACAGCTATAAGATTTTTGGCTAATTCCCTGGAGTTCTCCCATCACATTTCTTCTCTAGGGTCAGCTTCATTAGGTTCTGTGGGATTTTAAGTAGGAAGACTAAATACCCCCCTATGGTGGCTTCATTGTTCTTAACACAAGATGGATTTGATTTATCAGCATGAGTTTTTGAAAGGAACCACGGAACTCTTACTGTTGGCGTTGGAGTCTACTATATGCTAAGGACCAGGTTTTTGAGACACACTATTAGACCTCTCCCATTCCATGCAATTAGAATCTACTTGCTGCTCTGATTTGGTCTCCTGTTTCTATGCATCAAGAGCTGAGATTTGGTTTTATGGGTTTAGTGGTTGTGTTTTAGAATTAATTTCTACAGTAAGTTCTCTTCTAACAACTTAGTTTAGTGATAAATAGTACAAAATCTTTCTTGTTCCTTGAAGTGGAAGAAAATCCAGATAAAGAAATGCAACTGTAATGTTGATATGCATGTATCATATCTACGAATAGTTCTACACATCTAGGTTTAACTTTAGTAAGGGACTCTTCAACAAACTTTTTTTAATTTCTGGAGTAATACCCAGAATATTGCTTCCTTGTGTAACAGGTGAAAGCATTTGTTTTACTATGAAAAAGAATATAGAAGTAGGGCTGTACGCTACTACTGAGTGACCTAATTCCTAATTTTTGTGATCATAAAATGTTAAATAATTTTGTGTGATGGACGGCTCAATTTGAATAATAGCCATTTGTAATACTGATCAGCTGGCGAGCTGTCTGATATGTATTCCTGGGAGGTGAGCGCATATGGTTTTGAACTTTCTCATGTGAGGAACCTAAACCTTTGCATCTCATTGTCTAGCAAAATTCCCAGACCTCTGAAACTTTCCACAAAAGGTGGCTTTATGGGGTAGAAAATAAAAATAAAAAGCCAATCACGGTGACTCTTCCCAGGAATTCAAGCCTTTTAGTACATGCTAGGTGCTCTCCTAGCATGCCAGTTTGGTTGAGTTCATTAAACACTGATTTTATGATCCCAGTTGACTTTATAACAAGTCTTTAACATATGTATATCCCAGATAATGAGAAAAGTAAAATAATAAAGCTTAAGAACTTACAGGACTAGTTTCGGTTTTAGAGAAATCCTCAGTTTAACAGCCTTTGAAATTAATTAAAATTCCATCTAAAAAGTCTCACAAATTTCAAGTTAAATTACTTGATAAATTCTTAAATGCATTTCTTTTCAATCTGAATATGGTAGCATTTGTTAGAAGCCAGGTTCTGTTAAAAGTATTCCTGAAGGAAGACTAGTTTTGGAAGACTTTTATTTTCTCATGGTAGTTTTTTCTAAACTCAAACGCAGAGGAAGTATTGTCTAAATCAGTTTAGGTGATTAGGAAATTATAATAAAGGGCAACTGTGTCTTTTATGTTGGCATTTTTTTCTTATCCTATTGAGAAAGATTATACTGAATTATAGTTACCTGATGGCTGCTAGCTGTGTTATTTTTCACATTTAAAAACAACCTTGAACGTATTTTTAGTTCCTTTTTTTTTTTTTTTTTTTTTTTTTAGCAGCGTTATATTGTGTTATTTTCTCTGCTCAAGTATTTTTACATCTTGAAATCAAACTAGATGTTTCTAATGTCACTCATTTTAACCAGAAATGTTTGCTTCTATCATGTTGTTAGTCTTGGTCACTTGTACTTAATTAAGATTTCAGATGTAGAGTTGCCAATCAACATACTAAATGTACTTCTCTGCTCTGTTTTCACAAGCAGGCACCAGGAGATTCAACACAGTAGTTGATAGCTGGTATGTGATATCTGTCTCCTGGTTTATAGCCTGGTACAATAATGTCATTGCCCCATGTGGCAAATGGTGTAAGCTATTGTAAAACTGTTTGTCTATGTGATTAAGACATTGCAGCAGTGTGCAGCACCAGCCAATTACTTTTTTTAATTTAATTATAGCAGAAAAAAGAGAATAGCATAATAGAAATTCTTGTCATAGGGAATACGTAAAATGTAAATTGAAGAGCCATGAAAATTTCATGCATTGGCAGGCTGATTTGTTCTTATTTTCAACTTGTTATGAAGACTGAGTTCTTTAAATGCAATAAAACAAGACATAGCAGTGTTTAGTAATTACTTAGTTCTACATCAAAATAATTATATACAGTATGTGTTTGCAATCCACTCTGCTGCCTATGAATGTAAAAATGAACACTTCAGGGCCCATATCAATTTTGTCTTTTAGACAGTGTAAATAAAGCTGAATCTTCAACTTTCAAATTAAAACTGATAACCTTGGGCAATCAGGGCTTTTATAAAGAAGGGGAAAAAAACTTTAGCTTGCCTCAGAACAGGTTGTGTCTCTGGAATGCTTCTGGGACTAAAGAGATCAATTAAGTGTGTATAAACAAACAGTTGGAAAAAAGCTACTAAAACAACAGAGGAGAAAGCTCTCTATTGGGCTCCAGGGGCCTGGGGGAGCGAAGTTTCATTAACTGGATCTGAAGTCCTATGGCCTTCTATAAACAGGCATTAATTAAAGAATGTAAAAAATAAAGTTTCAGACCTTGCAATATGTTAATGATCATATGATTCAGGGCCTGGGAAGGAGAGGAGCAGCAGAGGTCATAAAATAAGCATGAAGCATTTAATATGAGTGCTTGGCAGGGATTTCTGCAAATTAGTTGGTTATTTGCTGGTCCAAAGCAAATTAAGGTGATTTTGCTTCACTTGCTAATTTTTTATGTGCATGCTTGGCAAAATGTTTTTCACAAATGGATGAAGGTTATTGTTAATGGCATAATGAGAAATATTAACATATTTAAATAAAACAGTGTATTCTGACATAGGCCACAAGTGCTCACTTTTACATGTGTATTTAAATAGACCTTCTCCTGTAGCAGAGAAGCAGCATTTTGAATAGAGTTCGTACAAGAGCTTATGTTACTTGGAATATCCTGTTTATAGATTGTATTATTTAAATCCAGCTCTCACCTGAAACTTTGTGTAAAAGGACACTATCCTTCTAAAACCCTAAAGGAACACTTAAAGGTTTTAAGTAGAACTTAATACTTGTATTAAATACAAAATCTTTTTTTTTTTCTTCATATTTTAAAAAAATCTTAGTTTTCATAAATTATAATTGATTTACAAACTTTTTCATTGCCTGGGACGTTTGCCTTTTATATCACTTCCAGCTCTTAAGTTCTTTATTATTTCTAGGAAAGTTAAAGTTTTTTTAACACGTGGGAGCATATGTACATTCAGTATACTTCTGTGTAATTTAGTGTATTTCTATATAAGGATATAGAAATATTCTTTTTCTTCCTTTCAACACTGTTATAAAATCAAGACCAAACATAATCTGTTTTTTCTTTACTCTTATGAGTAGAGAGAGAGTGATGTTTGCTCACTTCTCTCAGCCGGTACTGTTGAAAAACAAAGTAGCAAAACAAAAAGTCCAAGGAAGAGGATAGGAATTGACTATTTTTAATTTCAGGTAATGGGATTCTTAATCCAGTTTGGTCAAGTAGGACATTTCTCCTGTCACTTGGTATTCTTTCATCTGTTCAGTCATATGCGCTACTAATTCATTACTTTTGGCATCTAATTACTCCCTTTATTTCTGCTTTTTATTTCCATTAGCTAGTGGGTTAAGATAAGGAAGTGCTTGGTAACTTTTAGAGGGACAGAACTCTGTGTCTTTAAATTCTCTGAAGTTAGGATCTGGATGTGGCAAGAGTGTGTAGTAGAGGGAGGTAGTATGAGTAGGAAGCTACTATTGACATTGTTCTGTTGCAGCAATTTTAGATGGACAAATTGCAGTTGAGAAAATTTCATGACTCGGTAAAATGAGCAATGATGACATCTGTGGATGCAGGTCTGTTCATATCTTTGCAGAGCCTTTAGGGAAATAAATATCTCGGAACATTCGGTGAAGTGAAGCTCACTCAATAAATCAACCTGACACAATAACACTTCTGGCACATGAGCTGTACTTCTCCTCAGCACCACCTACCCCTCTGTGTTCCTGTGCTACCAAATGGTGTCTCCCCACAGGCCTCTAAATCAAATCAGAGCACACAAATACAGTGAGAATTTATTGGGAATTGGTTTTGTTCGGCAAAAACATTACTTATTAGATGAACTGAAATGATAAATTTTGACCCTTTAAGTGCTGAGGAAGTTCAGACACCTTTCTTAACTAGAAAAGGTAAGATAAACTTTATGCTAACTTACAGAAGGTATATAAATGGGAAGACAGGTTTACATTCTGGTTTGTCAGAGGGAATATGCAAGTTCTCTGAATGAGGTAAGTTAGCTTTTGAACTTTTTACTTGGTCTATATGGGAAATACAATTAGAATCTATGAAGTTCTAGCCAGAGAAATAATAAACACACCACCCTGTTGCACTGGGGGAGTAGGACAAGGAGTGTTGCAACCAGTCCAATGTAGCTGCTATTCTTATATAAAAGGATTTAAACACATTATTTCTATGGTCTGAAGCTTGAATGTGTAGATTTGTGTATTCTCTCTATTGATTAGAGCTTCTGGAAGCAGATGGTGAAAAGGAAAGGGTTCAGTGCTTTTTGTCTTTATATTTTAGAGATTTGGAACAGAATGATTTAGAATAAATGAAGAGGCCCTATGTTCAGTAAAGTAAAATAACTCAGTAAGTAGTTTCGATAAAAGTGTATCTCTTGGCTGAAAAGAAAAATGGTCTGTGGAATGTTAAATCCTTGTTTTATTCTGAAATGGAGTACTTTTAAAAATTACAGACATGTCCTTGAGAAATGACATTTTCATGAACTTAAGCATGGAGATATTTGTGCATGCATAAAATAACCTGTCTATAAGTATTATATACATACATACAAGTATGTAAAACAATGAGGGAGGATTGCTTTGCAATTGTGAGTTGTTTCAACAGATAACTTTCTTATTCCAGTATTATTACTATGTTAAACTCTCAATGATTTGAGAAGTAAACTAGTATTTGAAAGAGCAGTTACTTAAAACGGCAGGAAAAGATGGGGCCTTACTGTGCTTCTATTTTGCCCTCCATCTAAAAAATCTAATATCCTTTTAGAAGATTATCTAATTAATAAGATTTCTTTCTAATTAGGTTGAAATTGCAACATTTCGTGTATGTCCCCTTACTAAGCAAGTCACTTCTTAGAATACCTGCGCTCTGGGGAACATGAAATATCTTTTCTCGAGGGGATTGTAGCAGCCTTAAGACTGCTAAACTAGAACATCTGATGGGTTTCTGATTGAAATGCCAAATGCTACTTTACAGAAGTGGATTTAAATCTGAACAGTATTTTAGATCCTATCAAGTTAAGAAAGTACAGAAATCATGTAGGTCTAATTTTTTTCTCTTTTATATAATATTTTGTGCCAAAGAGAATAAGCTAATGGACTTAGACTCTGTATTTTGCCGAAATAATAAGTTCTGATATTTCATTTGTTTCTATTGAGCCAGAAGCTGTTTATAGGATTTTTTTTACAAATTACGTTATCTGTCCCTCTCCCCATTTTTTATAGGAAAGGAAGTTCTAAGGAAAAGAAACATGTAAATAGTTCTTATATTTTACCACAGTTCTGGCAGAACACCAAACTTTTCTGTACATCAGAACTGTACATTGTGCTTGAAGTGTATTAAAGCAAGAAGGTCTGGGCAACACACTGAAACTTGGTTGTATTGTTTGTGCTGTTGGAGTTTGTTTCTGTATCTGGAGAAGCAGAAGTATAGTGATAACCAAGGCTTGTCTTGCCCAGACATTTTTATTACTTTGTTCATTTTCCAAAGTTTCTGTTCTGTAGTGTGGGGTGAATGCAACTGGATTGGTATAAAGGTGACAAAATGATGTGAGTTTTATATTGGGTAGCGCTGTTTGTTTGTCAGCATGAATTCTTGCATTGCATAAAAACTGGTATCTAATCTTGTACATGCTCCCATTTTGGTGCAAAGTTGGGGTAAATATAGTTATGTTATGTTGATATATTCTTGAGAAATGCTAACTCAATCGGTGATAACTTTGTGAGCATATGCCAGGTAGAGCAGAGTTTTATTAAAATCCTGGTAAGAAGCGATAAAAGTCGTGACTCTAACCAGTGCGGCTGCACATGTTTGTGTGATGTAGGCTTAAATTTAGGAATGAATATTTGTCATGAGATTGGTTTGGTCATCCATTTTCCCCTTTTGTCCTGAAAGAGAAAAGAAAGGTTATAGTACTTGAGAAGTACAGAAGTATATAAACAAAATATATTTATGTAGGATCCGCAAAGTTTTTTTGGAGGGTGAGGGTGTATGTGGCATCACTGAGATGGCAACTCTTTACAGAGGTGCAGGCTGTGATTTGGTCCATCTCCTTCAAGACACACATTCCCTGATGCAGGAGGTGGCTAAGCCAAATATCTTGGAAGATTTTTTTAAAGATCGAAGTAGTTGTGTGACTACAGTAACATTTGTATTAATGCCTGTTAAAATACAAACAATCCAGTCCCATGCTTCAGGGTATAAAATTATGATGATCAGGCTTCTGCAAGGAATTTCTCTCCTGCACAGCATATACACAACGGACTGTGCCCTGAGTTACTGATGGTTTTGGAGACTTTGGGAATTTACTGGGCTCTGTGTGATTGTTTCATAGACAACCTGTATTTCATACAGTGATAGCCCAAGAGCTGGGGTAAATTTTCTGCTGTTGCATATCTACCTATTGGCGTCAGCTACTGTTTGTTATAAGCTGGCCCAATGAAAGCTAGGACTGCCGGAAGTAGGGGTTGGACCAGAGGATTTCTAGAAGTCTTTTCTGATATAGATAATTTACAATTGCATGTTTTTAGTTTTTTTTTTTTTTTTTTTTAATTGGGATTTGGAAGTATGCAGTATTATGAGCATAACAGTATGATGCTATGAAAAATGGAAATCCTAAATCATCAGATCACAGCGTGATTTCTAAAAATGTTTATTTCCTTGCTTTCTTCTTTTCCATCTTTGAAATACATGGTCATCTTTATGCTTCATCAGTTGTTTAGCTGTATTGGTCATTCAGACAAACTTCTGACAGAGACAACTTTGGCTTTTAAGATAAATTTTCATTGCTTATAAATGTTGCTACATTTTCTGTGTTGAATATCTCATACACATAGGGAGCGAGTAGTTTTTTTTACCCCTCTGGAAAAAAGCATGTTATAAATTGATGATGTTCTTCCTGTCTTCAGGATTCCAGAGAGAGTGTCCTGTTACCATTTTCATATCTTGGACACTGAACTTGGTCAACACCTATCATTCAGTAACTATCATTCCATGAGAGGTCTTAAGTACAAAATAAAACTACCTTTAGAAATTAGTAAAAAGCATAGACTCAGCTAGGAGCTCCATTTGTTTTCTTTTGCACTGTTTAAAAAAAAAAAAAAAAAAAAAAAAGAAGGTCTGTTTCAAATCCTATTTGTCCCTTATCTCTGTTTGTTCAGTTGTTTTTAATATCACGTACTGAAAGAATTTCAATAGCTGTTTCACCATGAAGTCATTTGTTATCCTTCAGCAGGCCTTTGCCTGCTGAATTGTAAAGCAGCCTCGACTATTTGCATCCTCCAGATGGAGCAGCATATAAACACTCCCAGATATTTCTGGTAAGTATGAAAAAAATATCTTATTTGTCCTTTCTGTGAATAAATAGGAGAATGTCAAATTTTATAGACTAATAAATTTGTATGTTGGCACTGACATTGAATCTCTCATGGCCTGCAATGTCACAGACCCTGAGAAACACTTGTGTTTTTTTTTTTTTTTTTTTTTTTTTTTTTGGTTTTTTTGTTTTTTTTGTTTGTTTGGGTTTTTTTCGTTTTTTTTTGTTTGGTTGTTTGTTTTTTTTTTTTTTTTTTTTTTTTTTTGTTTGTTTGTTTGTTTTGTTTTTTTTTTCCCCCAAATATATACTAAGTCAAATAGAAGCTCAATAAAAAGCCAGGGAATTTGATTGCATTGTTTATGTCTGCCCAGTAGTCTAATTCAGTTGCAGTTTACTATGAGGAAATACAATTTACATTTTTCCCAGTCTTATTGCATAAGCGATTACTCACATATACATGCCTGAGTGTATGTCAAGTAGAACTCAAATAATGGGTTAAAGTGTCATTTAATAATATATTCTAATGTCTGTTTTTATAATGAACAAAAAACTTTGCTGTATTACAATGCATTCTCCTAGCTACCAAAAATTAATTTGTCTTATAATTATTATTTTTATTCCTCTCATTTGTAATGTATCCTAAATCTCAATTGCTTTGTGATACAAATGTATCAAGTATCACCACATGCAGCAGTTCCAGACATCACTGTAAGTCTACATTTTAAATTCTATTTCAGTTCCTGAAATTAATCGCAATGAGAATTTTAATTTATGTATTTCTAATTTTAAACAGAACACACAATAGAATAACTTATAACACTCATCTAAATAATGAAGTCTGACAGTATCTTCCATGGTTGAGTAATAGGCTTTTTATATTTGCTAGTTTTCATAGTTTGTTTTTCAGTTTCTTTCTAAATTAGATCCAGACTTCTTGAAACAGAATAAAAATATACAAAGGACATAAAAGTCAATGAATGTATAAAGTGGTAGGAATTGAATTTAATTCTCTGTATTTACACATGATAAAATACTCCTTGATTGAATGCCTACTGATTATTTTCTGAACTGTTTGATTTTCAAAACAAAATTGTAATAAGTCATATGCAATATTTATCTTGTTTCATTAGTGCCATTAAATGAAAATTAGTGTGATTTACTTGAGTTTTCCAGCACTAGCTAATTCCTTGAAAATTAACTTTACTTAGTAGGCTTTTACCCAACTGAAGTGAAATGTTTAAAATCAATATTTGAGTGTTTTTTGAAATAGTGCTCAGTAGCAGCACCAGCTCATCAGAGATGTTGGGGACATTACTGAATGCATACAGAATAAGCATACGTTTTCCTTTGTAATGGTTACTGGACAATGTCTTCACTCAGGACATGTTGCTGCTGTTTCTCTGGGAGAAAGTTGCAGAAGATACGCAGTTTGTATGTATGGATAGAAGACAGGTTTAATTTGTTTTTTATGTAATTCATTTTTCTTTCATGGTGTTAGCTGATTTGCCATGGTTTAGGTCATAACCGCTTTGTTTCAGTTGAGTCTATGCTCCTGTAAATAGAAAGCAGATTAACTATATATATTGAAAGGTCAGTCCTGAAGTATTGTCTGTCTTAAAAGGCTTTCACAGGAAGCCCTGCAGATCTTGCAAGTCTTTCTGCAGATAAGACATCCATTTACTTAAATATTTTTTCCGAAGTAACAACTGCAGTATTTGTTTTATCAGCCTTATAAGATAGCATTATTATTGTTACTTAGATAACAAGAGAGATATGGTATATAGAACTCAATATTGTTTGACATTTTTGCCCTTCTCCTTTGGTATTACGATTTTTTTTTTAACACAATATACTTTTTACTATCTAAATATATTACAAATAGTGGAAAAAGAGGAGACTGGTAGGATACAAGAAAGGTTGGAATTTGTCATGTTTTGCTGTACCAAGACTCTTAACTGAAAAAAATGGGGCATTTTGAGGATGAGACTGGGAAGAGGAAAGAATAATTTGATTTAATGGATTGTTTTTCAGTGACATTGGAAGACATCTAGATGGAACCTGATTTTACTGTCCCAAACAATGGTATCCTTCAGTTTCTGCTGAATAGGCAGATGTGGATAGGGCTCACAACAGTACAGTCCTTGCGAGAGTTACTCTGCTCCTTATCAGACAGAATGGTCTGATAGTGGGATTCATCTCACTAACTTTTGTCAGCTAGAAGTTAGTCAGCTAGTCTGAACTAGTCATGTGGATTCTCTGAGGTCATGGACTTTATCTCTAATGGAGAGAGACACTTTCAGGGGGTGTTGTAAGACAGTTGTGATGCATTGCTCTCTGGGGGTGCTTGTCTGTGTCTGCTCCCCCTCCTCCTCTCTCTTTGTTGACTGCAGGGGGAGTGTAGATGACTGACTTGGACCAAATGCTTGGGATTCTCATGGATACTGTCCTAGGCATCTAGTGGAAGCTTCTTGGGTAGAGATAAACCATCACCTGGAGGTGCCAAGCCTTGGAATAGAAAGGCAGTGTAGGCAGATAATGGGGTAAAAAAAGAGTTTCTGAAAATAGGCATGTGTTACACACACAACTACATTATGTTAGGCACACAACACTCAGTGTGTTCATCCACAACTTCAGGTTTCTAATGGAATCAGAGCTAAGCAAAGAATTTCTATGTGAGTGTTATGAGCAAGAGACATCTTCAACATTTCTCACTAGAACAAAACCTTCTCTTTTTTTGAAGTGCTTTTCATTTAACCTTACTTGAAATGTATTTGATTCACTTCAGTACTTTCACTGAAGCTTTATCTTCCTTTCTTTTCTCAACATGCAAGTTTTCTCTTTCCAGGTCACATTCAGTCATGGTTTAATACAGCTGTGTCCCAGCAAAGTGAATAAGACATTGATGACGTTTGTCACAAGGAACCTCTTAAAAACCATCAAGCATTGGTATGCATTTGTCATTGCTTTCCTGAGTTCTATGTCAAGACAGATAGGAAAGCCTTGAAGATCTGAGGATGGGCAGAATGTGTTCATCTTGAGATACAGAAGATTTCTTAACACTGATGACTCGATATAAAGAATGGTTACTACTTCTATTAATGATTTGTGTTCTCAAAGGAAACGGAAGCTGGAATTAGCAGAGGTTTTTGCTGGCCTGTGCAGGGGGTGGATACACTGAAATTGTGTTTTTTTCCATGCACATCTTGAAACAATCCTAATTAGTCATGCCATTAACATTTATTTAAATGAGGACAGGGACGAAGAAAAAATTAAAGGTGTGGACTGAAAGTGGGCCAGAATACTTCTTTTTTCTTGAGATCAGTAGTTAGACTTCCCCTGACTTCAGTGAGATCAGGAATAGTTGAATTCACATTAAACGTGTGAGATAGCAATTATCATATTTTTTGCATTGTATATTTGAACACATAACCTGCTTGCATGTCTCTCCTGCTAGAATGTCAGCAAGTTACTCAGATTGCTGTGCTAGCTGTACTTAAAGATCTTAGTTATATGTTTCTGAAAATGTCATCTATTCCTTCAATCACTTGTAAGCCCCCTGTAATCTCTTTTTAATGTAAGCGCGCTGGAGTTTTCCCTTTTGTTTGCTGCCCTTGCATTATTTACTTTGATCCGCTGTGAGAAAATCTGAAAGTGTGTTGTCCTAAATGCTAGCATCTCACCAACAAGATTTGAGGCCTTGTACTTCACATTGAAGAAAAAGGCTCTTGTGTGAAGACGCAGGTTTTGTTTAGTTCTCTGTCCCTGGTGGGAGCCTTAATTGCGTTTTCTCTCTCACACAGTGGCTGGCTAAGGAGTGCCTGCCTTCCCTGCTGATGCTGGAGTTTTCAAGCTCTATTACTCTGTGACGGAGAAAATTCCTTGGTCCAAGAAGAAAAGACTCGGATTAAAAAAAAAAAAGTAGAAAAAAAGCGCCTTTAAGTATTGTCAGTTTACCATGTGTGGTAAACAGAACAAACAATAGACTTGCTTAACCTTCTTCCCCACCCTCTGAGACTCTCTACAAGTTCTGTATGACCTACTTTATAGAAATCACATCATATTTAGAATGTTAAATATTATGGAAAGTATAATTCCCTAGGGCAAATAAATTAGACTTCTTGGGAAAAGTGGTAAACATAGAATTATAAATGCTTTGTGTTCTCTTAATCTGTGCCAGCCCATTCTAATGCATATTTTATAACCTTTAACTGGAGTTAAAACAAAGCAACAGCCCCCAATTCACTTTTAAATTCTATTTCGTTTATACTGGGAAAATCTTTGAGATATCAGATGTTGCAAATAAATAGTTAATATCCTTACATGGTTGTGACAGAACTTCTGATAAAGTAAGGGAAAGTTTTGCAGCAGATTTTAAATTGCAGGTAGCTATGATTTGTACTGAATGGTGTCCACACTGCGTGAGGACACTGGATGCTGGACAGGGCTCTCTAGAATAGCTGGAAATAATGTGAAGAATTAAGGGCTGTGTACTTGTGTGAACATGCATGGATGGAATAATGGTAATATTCAAACAAACTTGTATATTTTTATCTTATGCCTGCATACGTCTCTGACAGCTTGGTGATTTTTGCACTTTGATCTGTGAATTCATGTCCCACTTAAAAGTCCCATATTTTGGAGGGAAAAAACCTTTTCCCGTGGCAGAGGGGAAAAGGCTTATCTTATTTTTCCCCCCTGAAATTTTGTCGTGTTCTTCATTGATCTGTGGTTGCTAATGGTGAAACAATGATGTCATAGCTAGGAGGTTATTTTTTTCCATTAGTGTTCAGCTGTAAAACCATTTTATATGGAAGTAGCTTTTGTCTTGCATGTCCATGTCCTCCTTCCCTTGGGATTAGAGTCTGCAGAACTTAAATTATGGAATAATTAAAATAAGCACTTACAT
This sequence comes from Sitta carolinensis, assembly GCA_032173965.1. Taxonomy (NCBI): domain Eukaryota; kingdom Metazoa; phylum Chordata; class Aves; order Passeriformes; family Sittidae; genus Sitta; species Sitta carolinensis. The sequence continues at coordinate 37,065,555 of CM063283.1, forward strand.
TTTTAATCCTGGTTATTCTGCACTTAACAACAAATTATCAAATTACCTTTGAGCAAAACCTTATTCAAATTTTGCATAGCAGATTTGGATTTTGCATAGCCCAAAATGTCCCTGCTTGCTAATGATGTTTGTGATGTACAGATCTTCACTCTATACTTGTCTCTGATGAGTTGATGGGTTTGTCTGTTTGTTTTTCCAAGATGTTTTAATTCTTAAACACATCTTAAAGAATTATCTCACTTACTGTACATCTTGACAGTAGAGCCCAGCCACGATGCTTTTGATAAACAGCTCTTTGGTGTGTGCTTGAGGCTATTGAAAGGATTCTGAGGGAAGGGTAAAAAGGGTCAAGCAAGCTCTGGAGTTCACTTCTGTGATTAGTCTCACAGAATATTTTGGATCTGTCTGCTTACTTATTTTTTTTTCTAGGAGAAAATAAGCTTTTCCTGTGATTTGGCAGAAGTCTGTTGACATGCAGAGGGACATTTTAAAGGCATCTCGCTACAGGAGGCCTAGAAGAATCCAATTTCAGAAGTGGTTTGGAAAGGGATAGAATAATCACACTGCATTATCTACACTCAGCATATAGATAAACCTGTTTTTCTTCATGTAGATATCTATTATTAGAAAGGTCTCAATGCAAATATTAACACACATTGTGATGACTCATGTTTTTTCATGGAGCATTCAGAGGATGCTCAAAGACGGTTGTCTGGTCCATTTAGTGAAAATACATTACAATAGGTTTGAAATAGTGTATTCTTCATGGTTTGCTATGTTTCTAGAAAGACCAGTTACTTAACTTCCTGTTACATTAGGGATTTTTAAAAAAATAATAATTCCAGCTATTGCTAGACATACAGTAGAAGAATTTCATAGGTCCTTCTCTCAGTTCTTTGCTCTCATATGGTTTATCTAGTTCTTCAATAATCTTCCCCCACCACATTATGCTTGTATCCATTACCAATATTCCAGGCATTTATTCCAAACCTCAGTGAACGTGTAAAAAGCAGATTTTGAAGACTGAACATTTTCACTGAGGATTTAAACCTATTGCAAGCTATTCATACAGTTGTTGTCTCAGCATATTTTTCAAAGTCTTAAGTTCAGTCTGACTGAGAGGAAGTTTTATTGTGGTATGAAGTATTTCCTAATGATATTGAAATAAAAAAGGTTCTTTTACATCTGTTCTTTTGGAAGACAAACAACTTGATGCTCTTTCTCTTTCCTAGGTAGCTCATTTTAAAATGGTAACATAAAAAATAAGATCAAGTTTTTGTTAGTGTCAATGTCCTTCATAGACACTTAAGGTTTATAAGGTCCCAGAAACGTACTTTACATAGGTATGAAGAAACATATTATATAAAAGGAATCCTGTTTCTCAGATGAGTCATGCACATTTGCATTAACTTTTTAAAGTTTTTTTAAGAAAAATAAAACAATATGAAAGATAAAATTTTTCTGTTACATTAACAAATACTGTAGCTTAGATGCTCCTTTACTCATCAGATGGAAATTACATCTCATCATAGTCTAGAAATGTCTTCCCTTTCTACTATGCTGATGAGTTCCACCTTTTATTTTGTTCAGAGCCCATTCCCTGAACTATCTCACCAATACTCAAAATACTTTTTATTTTATTTCCACATGGAAAGATGTTCTCAGCAAATCTATCCTAGAAGTACATACTTGACACAGTGGGATCCTCGGTAAGAGACTCAACCCAGAGGACTGTGCCCTTCCCAGAGAGATGCATCTCAGAGTGTACACCTTCCAGGGGTACTGGCTGCTCCCTTTAGCTGTGGGGGACTTCAGCAGGCAATATCAGCTCTTAGTAGTGATTTCAGCCCATGATTTCATCTCAGCCTTACTGAGTCCCCATGGCCAATGCAGGAATGAGAGAGAGAGGAGTCTGTGAAGCGCTTTCCACAGAGGTATCTTTATTGGCAGATCTCTGCAAAGGGAGCCAGTGACAGAGGACTCCTGGAGTTGGAGGCTGTGGATGAGGTTTTTATGGGGACTTGGCAGGAGGTGGATACAGACTATTTACATAGGGGTCAAGGCATGCTGGGGTTTGGGTTCGCCAGGTCACAGTGAGTGCAAGAGAGGTTGCTTATCTCAGGGTCAGTTCTGCCTTTCAACAGTCCCTCTCCGTGGAAGAGCAAGGGCTATCTCACAGAGGACTTTTCATCCTCTACACATACTAGCTACTTTGCATTTGGATTCAGTTGTTTCTTCCCTATTCCATTTAGATGTGCATGAAGTTTTATTATTCTATTATAGATTAGAAATTATTAATTGGAATAGCAGTACTGGGATTAAAAGGATGGTCAGCCAGTGGTTTGCATGGAGAATGATGCGTAGGAGGCTGCCTGTATACCGATGGAACACCCATAACATGCTGGGACATTTTACAGCTTTTGTGTTTCTTTATTCTTTTGTTAAATGTACATAAATCTTCAGGCTCCTTACTGTGGGTGAAAGCAACTATGTCCCAGATTAACTGAAGCTTTCATATAGAAAGAGAGTATTTTAGGCAGCACCTAAAATTGAAGACAAGGTAGTTTTCATGAGCAACTCAGCACTTAAATATAGCTTTAAAATAAATGTCTGGTGGAATGCTGAGCATGTGTTTTGAGCATTGTAGATCTGGAAACCTCATGCATGGCTTTATAAGCCACACAACACTAAGGAAACTGAAAATTTTCTATTGCAGTTTTACAAGAAAATCCCTAAACAGTTGGGTAACTTGGATAGCTGATACGAGTATGCTTAGAATAATAATTAAAATAATATAATGTCTTAAGTCAGTAACTATTGCCTGTTTACTCATAAGCAAGTGACTAACCCAATCTCAGTTTCGCTCTCCCTTTACATAATTACTTGTTGAAAGGGCTATAATTTGGTAGGAAGAGAAAAAAGACGTGACTTGACGCCGCTCCTCCTAAAGGTGGGTGGAACTGAGACTGAGGGCAAATGTCTGTTGCTCTTTTTTTTCTTGTGCTACCTTATTTTGATTCTTGTTTTAAGCATTAACCTTTGAAGACTACCTTTGCTGATATCATCTGTTTGTTTCTGCTGAGTCAGTCTGCCCACTTACAAAATTTATGTATACAGAAACTCTTGTAACCAAAGGCACTGTTCTGTTCTAATTGAATTCAGTGGCAGATCTCTCAACGATTTGATTAGTTGGTTGAACTGTGTAAAACAACATCTTCCTCTTTCTGTAAAAAACTGTTGCAACCCTTTCCTTTTTCTGCTTCATTTGGTACCTTGCATCTATCTAAGGAAAGATGGCACATTCATGCAGCAGTATGGAATAGGAGTTGATTGTCTATGTCCAGCAGGATATTTTTCCCAGGGATTATGAGTGGATAGAACATCTAGTCAGCTTTTGTATACAAGGATTAGAAGTATTTGAGGGGAGAATGTTTGTCATAGGTATGTGAACAGCCTTTTTAGCTGAATTATCATATCATATCATATTTTAAACATTGAGTCATAAAATCCATAGCTAAAAGGACATAGAGTAATTATTTTAGCCCATCCTTTGGCCAAATACATGATTTGCTTTCTAGGCCATTTATGAAATGTTCGTGTGACCTGTTTAATTTGAACTGATGCAGCAGAATTGTTTCTATATCTGTTAGACCTCCTAAAGTTTACAATTGGTCTCCAGAAAATGACCCCCACATACATAAAAGAATACAGAAGTTGACCTACAGTTCAGATTACATGAATGAAAGAAGAATTTTCTCCTTTTGATTTTCTGACCTATTAGTTGTGTTAAAAAAAACACTGACATTACAGAATTAGCTTTATTTCATACCTAAAAATGTGGAAACTTGAAAATGTGCATTAAGTGAAACTGTTAGTCTGTAGCTGTAGAACACAAGAAAAATTGATGGGATGTCCACCTTACTTGATAAAGGTCCACCTTACCAGTTAATTCTGGAGTGGACTGTAAGATAACCTTAGGAAGCTAAAGAAAAATTTCTACTCCAATTGTTAATTCATTGTAGAAACATCACATTATGTGATTAAGAAGATATTGGCTGTATGTATTGGAAGATGTGTTTTTTGTCATAACATTGCTTTAAATTCAGAGATAACCTCTGATGGTACTTGTTTCAACATGAGAGGAATCAGGATCCTGTGAGATACTTACATATTTGGCTTGGCAGATCAGAACATAACTTCCATTTTCTTCTCTTTAGTCTTGAAAGTTGAATATAATTTTTTGGGGAAGTGCTTTCAACAATATTTCATAGTGTGGCGCTTCTTAGAGCTAAGCAGCATTTGACATTTTGTTTCTGGCAACACAGCTAAGCTCTTTGTGGGGAACTCAGTGATGTTTACTGTGCTGCTCCTAAGCATAAACTTGTTTGAAAACAAGGTGGTTTAGTTTGCAGTCAGATCATCATGATTTTTATCACTGCATTTGATGTATAACAGACTGCTTAATTCTCTCTTGTTAAGAAAACCTTGCCTGAAAGATTTTCTGCATTTTGAGCATTGTGGCAGGAACTGAAAGTTTTGTGCAAAGGAAGATGCGAAATCAAAGCAGTGCTTTTTCTTGTTGTTGTTGTGTCTTAGCTTAGACAAATGCTTTTGAAACACACTTTCTTCTTGTTTGTGTTCCTTCATGAAATTTGGCCTGCCAGACGAAAAATTAATTTCACAGGGCTGGTAGATGGTCAGGAAAATGACAAAAAAGTATAAAAGTATCCTCATAGCAAATCAAAGTAAGTACCTGGATTCAGAAGTCTGATTCTGCCAGCTTTGAGGGGAATCTCCAGAGGAAGGAAATAGAGGAGGATGAGATGAACAGGTCTCTTCATACCAGCTAGAGCCAGTCTTGTGGCCCAAATAACTCATTTCAGTTCCTACAACCTTCTGCTGCTTATTTGAAGATAATGTTCAGTAACTGAATATTTTATGCAATGATGAAGGCCAGACAATCAATTAAATCTGATGTACTGTGATGCAAGATTGAAGTGTGTGTGTGTGTGAGTGTGTGTGTATATATATATATATATATATATATATATATATATATATATATATATATATATTATTTCAGATTACTAAACCAAGTCCTGAAAATTCCTGAACACCCAACTTCAATTGCCCATGGAGCATTTGCACTAAGCTGTTATTATTAGACCACAGTTTTTATTTAGCGTATCATATGCTATTTTTTATTTAGCATCCGTGTTTATTTTGGTGCACAGGACGGTTGTTTATAGGAACTTTGGCTCATTTTCTGCAGGAACTGGAACAAATCAGGGGCTGCAAAAAGAGAGAGGATGCTTTTTGTGATTGATTCAAGAGAAAGACACTCTGGCAAACCCAGTTTTGTCCCTGTTTCTGTCACAGGCTGTCTGTGTGATGCCGAGCAACTCAATTAAAGCATTTGGCAGATGGCCACTAACTGCATATAATTCATTTTCAGGGTGCTCAGCTTGAGATATGTGGGCTCTTACTTGCAGCAGTTGTTACTCTCCTTACAGCCACTGAAATCAATGGAAGTAGTGGCTGCTCAGCATGTTTGTTAGCGTAGCAGAGGAATGTGCACGTGGAGAAGGTGAAAGTTCTTGAGTCCTGGTGTCATCTTTCTCACTGATTCTCCCTATGCTGGATTACCAATGATTAATCTCTGCTATCTGTGGAAAATTACGTATAGGTATATTTTTGGAAAAGAATGCTTCTGTTGAAATCTGTGATGTTTTTAATGAATGTCCTGATTAAAGAGTACAAGAAGCCAATTATTTCTATATATCTAGTCTGCTAAATTGTGAACAATGTATGATCCAATAGCTGGATGATGCATATAAATTACTGAATAACTGCCTGTCCCTAATACAGCCTATCCAGAACATGGGCAGAAACATAAGAACTTAAGAAAAAAATGCGTGTGGTTCACATAGCTAAATAATTATTACATAATGTAAAAAATAAAAGGAGGCAAAATTCAGATTAAAACAAAAGCCATCTTCTCAGATTTCTCAGTTTCAAAATGCTTGATTTGACAATGTGAATATTGTTCTGAGTAATGTAATAAATGGTATAGGAAATTAAAGTATGGCTGCACAGCTATAAATACAATTCACAGGCTAAAACTACTCCTATTAACATTGCAACTGAAAGATATAAATCAGTTCATAAGTATGAAATTGCTTGCATGCTTGGCTTTTTGCAGAGTTGAGATCTAATTAGTGAAAGGCTTGTTCTTGTGAAATACCAGGGTGGGAGTTGTACTTGCACCTTCTAGGACTGGGCCCTACCTTGAAATGATTATAGCTATATGTCTATTTATAGCTAAGGAGACATTTGAAAGAAATATTTGTTTTATTTGTATAGCATTTTCATTGGTTTACCCTAAAGATATATGCTAGATGATAATAAAGTAATAAAAGATTGTTTTCACAGCTGTTTGTCTTTGATTACATATTTCTTTGAAGTATTGCAATAAGACAGACTTTGAACCTGGAAAGAGATCAAATAATGAATTGTTCTGCTTTGTGAAGCTTAAGAAGGGATTTTATTGTTGAAACATATAGTGCAACATAGTTTTTTTTCTTCTAACAGTTAAATAATGGTTGAAAGTACTATGAGATCATTACAGATGGACTAGATTAAAGACCTCAGGGCCAAACATTAGGAACTGTGTTAGTACTAACTAAAATAATTTCTTAAGTTCTGTCATTACCAATTTATTTTTGTTAGTTTTTCTTTTTGAACCAAAATAGTATTTCAAAGAAAGCGTTTTAAATCTTTTAAATATTCATTTACTTAAAGCTAAAGATGACAGGAAACTTTAATAACTGTATGAATCCTGTGAGATTTTGTTTGTAGTACGGATTGTTTGACCACACTTTGTACCCTGGATAATACATTTAGTGTTAAATTTGACTAAAATTTGTAGAGCTGTGAATAAACTTCTTAGGATTTTCTCAAACTGAAAGGATTATTGCGTTTAAAATATTTCTGAGGAGGTTCAAGTAAAATATCCAATTTTAAAAAAAGCTTTTTATAATGCTTTTATATATGATACTAGGTTCACCACCTCCCCTTGCTGAAATTCATCTTGAAAGTAAGTAAGTCACAAATATAAGTGACAGAAAGATTCTTGGTTTATTTTTTTCAAGGCTAGTGCACAATAAAATATCAAATAATGCAGGTCAGAATTTCTCATGATGTATTTGAGTTCTGCCTGGTGATGTTGGAAGATTATTCCTCTCTACAAGAAATATCTGCAAATTTATGATCATATAGCTGGGATATACAAAAATGTTAAGATGTGTATTTTTAAAAATCCTGAAGTGTTTGTACTCTCTGTATCCATCGACTGAAATTATTTGTTGTGTTATTTAGAACAAACTTTTGTCTCTGTGGAAGAGAGAAACCTTTTAAATGATAATTTCAACAGAAACATTAGACAAAGGAATATTGTAACTTTAGAGATTTTTATGATGAAGGTGTGTTTAAGAGATGTCACTTTGATATTTTTACATTATGTCCTACATTTGTCAGCTAAAACCAGGATATTGCCTCAATGAGAAAAAGCATGTTCTGCACTTGTCAAAAGGCAGTAAGTAATGATTAAAATAGCAGTGTGAAACGCTGGGAGATTAAAGTGATGCTAATGATAAGTGAGAGAAGAAAAGGGCAAGCTATATTTTAATCCCTGAGAGAATGGTTAATGACTTCTATTGCCTGAGATTAAACTAAACCTGTCTCATCAGCTTTTTCTGCCTGGTGAAAAAAGCTCTCTGCACTTTAATTTATTAAAGTCTTTTAAGGAAGCACATTGATCCACAGAGGTTAAACTTTAAAAAATTGTGCAAAATACACACTAAAAATGCTTTAACAAAAGTGTGACTTTGTTGCTTTAGGCAAGCTTACAGTTTTATAAAGAATTCATTGTCTATGGGTTGGTGAATTTAATTAAGGAATATTAATTACTTAAACTGAGAGGTTTGTTCCTTTTTAAACCAGAACATTTTTGCAATACTGGGGCAGGAATAATAGCAGTAGATTGTAGAAGATAGAAGCAGGAAAGGACAGACTAAGTTAAAATTACTATATGATCTGTTATGATAGTGATATAAAAAAGCCATTTTAAAAATGCTTTTCAAAATATAGGTACTGCTTGGTGTAATGTACTGAATACATTTGTTTATACTGAGTTACTGTTAATCCATTTCTTTAATCATTCTTATGATTGTAAGACAGTGTTATAAAATCATTCTTACATTGAGAGGCTGCCCAATTTAGCATTGCCTTTTTAAATGGCCTGTAAAGTCTTTCTTCACATTGAAGAGGGATGGCAGAAAAATAGTTAATTAGACTATTTTTAAAATATATGTGATAGAATTGTCGAGTCTGAGTTCTTAGGATAAACTGCGACATTGCAGCATGCTTGGGAAAATAAAATCTTCCTCTCAGGCAGCTCTGGAAGCATTTGTCACTTTTAACCTCCATCCCTTCATTAGACTTATTTCACATTGCATCTGTATTCTCAGCCTACAGGAGAGACAGTAGGTTTAGAAACATAAAATAGATAATATTCCAGCAAATACACATGGCTTGTCTAAGCCTTATTGAAGTTTCAGCTCCACATTCTTTTGATTTTTAATTGTTTTTTCCTCTTTATAGGTAAGCATACTGGAGGTAAACAGTGTGCTTTTGTACTCTTTTGCAAGTTCAGTACCCACAGTGCCTTTCTGGCTCCATACTATCAAACTGCAGCGTGCATCCCAGCTCAAGGAATAAATCTGGTGCCTGTGGATACCAACAGTTCTGCTCTATATCCTTTCCCTCCTGCCTCATGGAAAGCATTTTCCCTTTTGAAATCTCTGAGCCTCTGTAAATAAGGAGCCATTTAGTTACTATCTTATGTGATGGTTGTAATCCAGGTTATTTTTTAAAGCTGTTTTTTAAGTATAACTTGTTTGGTAAGTGAGTTTAAACTTGATTCACGCTTTGATGTTAATGAAACACCAATTTATCGGAAGGCCCTGCAGCCCTAATGAGCAGTTTCTTTAAAAAGAACATTTAATCAAGGTTTATTTTTAACTTGTTTAAACAGATCTAATAGTTTGTGCTGATTTCATTTCAGTATAATAATTGCTAGCAATCCTATTAGTAAGTCGTGGTACATGGAAGTTAACACAAATTCCATTCTAATGAGCGTAGTGTAACAGCAAAACCCTTGTAGTCAAGGAAAGGTTCATGTTTGAGAGGAGTGACAGAGGCACTTGGACATTTTGCTGACAACAGATTATTTTTGTTTTTATACAAATGTCAGGCATGACTTGCTAGCATTTAAGTGGGTTTTGTTATTTTTGAGAGGTGAAGATTTTTCATATTAACTTTTTTAAGGTGAAAGGAGCCACTTATTTCCTGATGTTAAGAAAAGTACTTGATCTGTTAGGATAACTCATATTTTTCTTTATACTTTACCTGTACATGAGGATTTAGCTGTTATATGCTATTTTATGAGGATGAAATCCCACAATCCAAAAATACAACTTATGGCATTTATTTTAATGAATATAAAATCTTGGAGGCAATTTAGTGTGAAAAGCAAATGAAATTCCAGCGCTCAATTTATAGTTAAGAAAAATCTCTAAAAGAGCAGATGAAGCTGAAAAATGTGTGATCATCTGAAATACTATTTTTTATGGTTAGCTTAGAGCTGCATCGGTATGTACTGGAGATTGCATAGTCACATTTTCATTGTGACTCCAGTCTTAAGTCTAAATTCTGACTTAGTGGCAAAAAAAGAAGAAGAAAAAGAATTATTCCTTTGTTTAATAATACAAATATCCCATCATATTTTCAGCCTTAAATACAGTGTTCAGATATTATTGATTGAGTTCAGTTATTAGCTTTTAATCTTTTTATTACTTAGTCTGACACTTAAAATATGGGCAAGTTTGGATATAAATAATATAAAATTATTCTATTTTATAGAATAATTTTATTATTTATAAAATATGAGTGATTTAGGATTTTAGAACAGTACTAAAACATGTTCTGATGTACTGAAGGGTATCTGTAGGTTACACATTGTTTATAGATTTCTGGGTTTCTGATTGGAATCCAGGAGCCATGTGTTTTACAAGTGTTGGAGGTAGGGCAGAAGACTATACCTTCTAATAACATTGGTAATTGGATTTCAGTTGTGCAAGGAGTCTTGAAGTCTTTACAAATTCAGTACTCCACCCAAACAGGCAGCATGCATGGTCAGTACTTGGGCCTGTCAGTAGATGGAATGATCCTGGTTGTTTGCACCAGCATCTTACTGGGAAATCATTCATTGTGATTCTTCTGTTTCTGAGGGCTGGGAGGGAAGAATAGCTGCGTTTGTATTTCAGCTCTAGCTTGCTCTATGACACTGGTTTTCTCATTTTGAAAGAAATCACAATATAGTAATGATCCACTCTTTGTATACTTCCTTCTTTTCCTCCTTTGCTTCTTTAGTTATAGAAGAAAAAAAAACTGATTTGGTCATAGTACTTAAGTGTGTGATTTCAAGGACATGCTACCCATGTTATTTAGAAAATGTTTGTAATGGCTGCAACAAAAAATAATACAACTGCTTTGTGATGATAAGGGTGATACGGTGCAGATTGTCTGACACTGATGTGTTAAAACTTTCTTCTCTTGAATATCTTCAGGATATGATTTTCCTCTGCCCAACAGGCTCCACTTATGTGACCTGAGTTTGTGCCTGGGTAAGGATACGGTCCTGGATTTGTTGGGGAAAGAATGTCTTTAATACTTAAATCACCTTCCCAATGTTGTCTCCTTGCTAAAATAAGTGTGAGAAGTGTTAGTCCTTGTCCCACAGCTTCTCCTTGGTGAGCAGGAGGCCTGGCTACAGTCAAGGGAAGGTTCTGGTGCTCAAAGGTCTCTCTTGAGTATTCAGAATGATAACAAACAATTCTCTGTTACAGTGAATGGGTGAGTAAAAGCACGACACCTCTACAGTTTAAATTTCATGATGGCTTTTTTAAAAAGGAAGGAAGGTTTTGAAATACTTATCCTTTTGGGGTTTTATTGTGGGGAGCTGTTAAGAAAAAAAGTAGCATAGATGATTGTGGGAGTCAAAGCAGAGCATTAGCTCAAAGACTTGTGTTCAGTTCATTTTTCACATTGATTTTTGAATGTGAGTAATACGGCGTACCTTGAAATACTTTCAAAGGTATATATTTTTACCATCAAAATGCTTAATGCTGTCCTGCAAAACTAAAACAACTGCATCTGGTTTAGACCGAGTTTCTGTCAAATCTTTTAGAGGGAATGTCAGATCACATCTAAATACTCTTTTCTAGTGGAAGTTTGAAGACTTCTTTAAAGATGAGGGAAATAAATTGGGACTCAACTGTTCATTGACAAATGTATGCTCCAATGAATCACTTCATCTGACTTAAGTCCTTTTTTCTGCCTTACTAAAAACAAACTCATGCTATTTGTACTTAAGGCTCATACACACTGCACCCTGAATACTAAGTTGGAATGTATTTACTAATGTGAAAGAACCTGTGGTCCTTTCATGCATCAGGTTGTCATAGAAACTAATTAACTTTCATTTCTGTGTCAGGGCAAAGTAGTGTGATGCAGATGTAAATTGTAGTTCAGAAATCACCAGGATGAAACTAGAGAAAAAGAAAACATCAAAACCTTCAGAATTCCTGCAGGACATTGGGAATGCAAAACGTGTGATGGGAAGTTACAGTATTAAATGCCTCATTTCACCAGGTCTTTTTGCATAATCTGCTTCTTCAGAAGTGCTTGGAATGTTACTAAACTGACAAAAGAGTATGGTTTATGTATATTGTGTTTATGTATGTATGTGAAAATGAATGTGTTCAGGGAGCATGTATATGTGCACATGGGATAGTGAAATTCTGATCAGAAATGGTGTCTAAAATATAAATGGCAGTTACGGACTACTAACTGCTAGAAAAACTTAAAAAACTTATAGTGTAATCTTTGCTTTCTCAAATGAATTAAGCTGATTTCTCTCCAGTTAGTTTCTCTCTTTATGAGCTTTTACAATTTTACATGAAATGTGAATATATTAATATTTTAACTGTAAGAGGTATACTTTGACTGGCTTAAGTGGTAAAGGAATGTGATTACAAGATGATTTATTGGAAGTCATTAAAAATGATTTATTAAGAGAAAAATGTTGTGTTACTATAGTCTTTTTTTCCTCTCCTGAAGATGGGGTTATGCTGTCATTTTGTCTTCTTCAGAAGAGGAAAGCAGCCTGCAACAAATCAGGGAAGCATTTTGCTTTGTGGGTTACTGGCATGAATAGATGTTGAAAGAGTGTCCAGCCTGCTTTTACAATAGAGATGTAGCAAGCCTTGTGCTCCACCGCAGATTCACGCTTCATAGTTCCCAGTCTCGTGGGGAGACTCTTGTGCATCCGTCCAGGCCAGCGGGGTTGGGCAGCAATTCCATGCACACTTCCAAGAGCGGTGGACAGCCCATGCCAGTCTCGTTCCTTTGCTGTTGGCTCAATTTTTTGGCTACCATTGTTTGTGGGGCTGTGCTGTGAATCAGATTAGTAATTGACCCAGATTAAAATATTTTTCCTCCCTTCCCCCTTTTCTCCCCCTTTAGTCCCTTGCCCAGTTCTGAGGAGGGCCATAGAAAGTGTAAGTAGGAGGGAAAGGATGGGCCTTTGATGATTCTAAAAGTGATGGCTTTCTTTAGATTACATTTCTTAGATGAGAATGGAAAAAAAAGACATCTGTGGGAAAAAAAGAAAACTGCAGTGGAGTGGGTGCGGAATTTATGCTTTAATGAATACAAGACTTCTTGCTCTTGCATGTTCTCTCAGCTTGGAGTATGAACTTAAAACAGAATGGATAATATTACACTTAGGGAAAAAAAAAGGATAAGGGGGGACATGCAATTATGCAATTTTCCTATAGTTGACTCCTTCACACAGAAAGAAAGGGGGAAATATTTTTATAAATGAGAGCCATGGCAAAGCTAAAGACAGTCACAGAACTTGATTATCTTTTGCTTAAGACAAAAAATATGTGTAAATGGAAGGTACATGAATACTCCACCACAAAAAAGAAAGAAAAAATGGAGTTTGGGGATTGATTATGCTCACTTAATTTGTTAAATAGGATTTTTTTTTTCCTTCTGGCTACTCCGCAGTTTCTTCTTCTTATGAATAGCTTTGTTTCATTGTTTTGAAGTCAATGTACATTTCTTTTGAAACATGATGTAAAATGAGCTAGAGGAGAAAGAATTTATCTGTAAAGTATGTATTTCCCTTATCTTCTTTCCTCGTGTGTATATATGTGTTTCTATATTCAGGAAATTCATTGGCATCTCTCCAGTTGACTTCAGCAGGATAAGACCTGGCAATATAATTAGGCATATATTATTAAACGGAGGAGTCAATGTGTCACAGAAGAGTAATATGTCGTTTGCTGTAGATGTTGTAGAAGGCAATATGGAAAGAGATTTAAAGGAACAGCAGGCTAGATCTGTTGAAATTTTACCAGCATGACAATCAAGTAATGGCTAATGGCAGACATTGCTTCCAATCAAAGTCTTGTTGAACTTGGTCTATTCCTGTCTTGTTCCATAAATGAAATGAAACATACCCTTGTAGTTTGACCCTTAACTTCTGTGTCTGTGTAAATGGTTAAAAACAATTGCTGAAAACTCTTGTGTCAAATACTAAGGGAATCCTGGAGCCAAGCTGCTATTTACACCTCATGTAGGAAAACGTAACCCTTAAATATTTCTTAGGTTCAAGGTCTGCAGCTGAAACACTGAACCACCTGAGACTACAGCTTCAGAATTTAGATGTACTTCAGTACTTAAATATTCAAGAGGAGAAGACCAAATTGAATTTATTGCAAGAGTGGAGCTTTAGGGATGTCCAGTAAAGAAGCACCATAGTTTTAGACAAACACCTGCTCTTGCCTGAATCTGTCCTGAATCTGCTGCTGAGGAAGCAGCATCCAGGATGGCAGTGTTGGTGAGCAGGGGCTTGCAAAGCCATCAAACTCATCGGAAACTAGGAGGGAGGAACAAGTTTTATCTGTAAAGAAACCTGAATAACAGGATAGCATGGCAGTTGGGAGGTGAGGGCAGCAATCTTCAACATCTCTGTCATAGCAATACTGCTTGCCATAAAATCTAACCAGGCAAGGCATTGCTTACATCTCAGAGAGTATAAGTCACATGGCCTCATGCAAACTAAGGGACTCATCAGTAACCTTTGTTCTCTTTCCTGCCACCCAGAGCAAATTAGATAGTTATGGGCTGACTGGATAACTCCAAGGCATCCACAGGAAATTCACATTACTATCAAATGAAAGATTAATAAAAAAATGTCCTTTGTAAGAATGGCTGCAAGTGAATATGGTTTGATAGTGGGCACAAGCACTCGGTGGTATGTTGAATCTTCCCACAAGGCCATTTTACATAATTTATTAACAAGATCATTTTACTTTCTGATTTAAAAGATTTGTAACTATAAGCTCCTGTGTTTTCCCTGAACAAGTCACAATGCACACAGTAGGCAAAGTGTTAAAGGGCTAGGAAAATATTATTTCATCACTCCTGTTCCATTAGAATTCACTTGGGTGGCTGAGAAAATGGTTTATGGATTAGAGAGAGAAGAACAAGCTAAAACATTTCATACCTTCATCTCTGATAAATTCCCCAAACTCATTCTTTGCATCTGAGCCATAAATAACAACCATGCTTTTTGCTAAAAAGAGCTTTTTTCCTGTACCAGGTCTTTTGTCTTGGAGATGAATGCTATAATAAATTTGAAGTCTTAGGGGGGGCATTGTTTGAACTATAACATTATGGTTTACAACTGTTGCTTCTATTATGAGGAGGATAAAAAGCGACTATGAAGCTTGATCTCTGTCATAGAAACAGATTAATATTTCAGCCTTCAGCTTGGGTCAAGTGTATGATTTTTCCCAAAAGCACCTTAGCAATTAATTATTATTCTGTTTGCATTTAAAATCTTATCCTTTTAACTATCTTTCAACCTTATCCAAATGTTATACTTACTTGAATTCTATATTGAATTATTTTTTTAAGCTTAAAAATTATGCTATAGGTCAACACAGGTAGAAAAGTTTTAGAGGAAAAGATTTTTAGAAAACAAATTCACCAAAAGACATTTTGAGGTATTCATTCCTTAAAATTGGACAACATTTGTTTAAAAATTAAGATCACCCTTATTAATTTCAGTTGTGTTTCTCAGAAGATAAAGGCAAACAGCTCAAATGTTTGCAGTAGTAAGTGAACAAAGCATGCATGTAATTATGAATTATAATCAAGGAAATTGTTGTACCCATGAGTTCTAGCTTTCAGAGATTTTGGTCAAAAAAAGATCCTTAACAAGAAGATAACTTGAAGAAGATAGCCTTATCTTTTAGTTTCTACTGTGCCTCCTCTGCACAAGCTGAACTGCTTGAATTTTTAGCTTTCAATAATCTGGGTTTAGCACACCTAGGAAAATTGAGATCAGGGTGAAGGCCCTTGACCACCTTGCTGACCTACTGGCATGAAGTCAGCTCTGTTGTAATAATACAAGTCTTCTGATTAAATATACCAAGAAATGGCAAAGAAGTGGTTCCTCTCATTACCAGCAGGCTTCCTGTGCCTCTTTGGTCCTGGTTACTCCTAATACCTATAAGTTTCTTTCTTTTGTCTGTCAGGTCCACATTCACTAATCACCTTGTGTGGGTCTAGCCCTAAGAGTGTGAGCTTGCAATGTACTAGTTACCTCTTGTGGGAAAAGGGGTAATTTTGATGGAACTGGGGGTGTTGGGCTTTCTGGAGAAGTTCCACTCAGAACTTCTCAGGTCAGTGCTGAGGAGGTTCAGGTTTTAAGGAGGTACTGAAGACAGTGTGAATGGGTGTGTGCAGAGATGAAAAATGCTACTTGCATACTGCAATATTTTATGCCAAGTATTTTTCAAAAGTGTAATCAATTTTAATTTCGGTTTCTAAGACACCAAGTGTCATCTCTTTTCTTGATTGTGTTGGTCGGTTATGTGCAGCTCCAGGATTACTTGTCCAAACCTGAACACCCTTATTCAAGCACTCAGCCTTCAAATAACTGATGTAGATCTAAGGACTTTTTTGTCATCAACTTCATGGAAACTCATATCTTCAAGTCACTTCTTCTGTGTATCAGAATGGTTTATTTCAAATTTTGTTTATCTGCAAGCACTAAACTAAGTTATCAACAACAATATCTTTGATATAACCAAACTTAGTATTATCTAAAGACACATAATTATAGCTAATAGTAGAATAAAAGACATTAAGTGAAAATGAAACAAAACTGGATTTTCCCAACATTTTGAAAGGAATTTAAAAATTGGTGATTTTTTTTTTAAGTATGGTTATATTTCATTAGTTTTTACTTACTAATTTAAATTCTGTTTTGTTTCTTCATATGTATGTTTGTTAGTAGACAGTTTTCTATGTTAAATCTGTCAAAATATGTACATCTATTAGGGCTATAAATACATGGAGTATGGCAATAGAAACTATTATAGTGGAAAATATTGGTTATGTTGTTTTTTTCTGTGTAAGTTTTAAAATTTATTGAATTTTTTAAAAAGTTGCAATCGTTTGGAGAAGAGTAGCCAAGCTTAAAATAAGGGGCTAGGCTGAAGTTGATAGGCTGTCCAACTGCATGGACTATGTGCTTACAGTTGGAGTTTTACCCCTCATTTTTCCCACAATCCAAGCTGGAACAGGGTTGATCCAATTCTCTTGCAGCTATTTTTCTGATCAGCTTTCTTTTCTACATGGGCAGACACTTCCTCTATTTATTGCTCTGTGAAATTAAAATAGATGTAAAATGAAATCTGATTTGTTTTGTAGTAATGCTTACAAATTCTTTTCTCCTTTTTAGATTCTCAGTATAATCCTGTATGATAATTTATTTATTCTTTTCAAGCAGAAATAGCATTTCAGATTTAAAAAGGAAGAATGCTTGAAGATTTAAGGAATACACTTTCTGTACTAAGGAATTTAAAACTGTGCAGGCAGTTCTAAACTTTGTCTAATGTATTTCATGACAGCATGAATATCTTTGTAAACATATTCCTGCTTAAGTCAAACTTAGCTTTGTTAATTTGAACAGAGTTTAAAAGCCTTTTATATATATCCAAGTACATAATATAAAGAGAAATTTTGAATTGTACCATAACCTAAAGTTCATTAAAGAAGCTACCTGGAAATGAAGGAGATATATTCCAGCTTTTAGTTTTGTTAAAAGTCATACCTTATTTTTTTCCTACCATAGCCTTTTCATTTAGCAGTAGGAAAAAGGCAAGTCAGAACTCCTGGGTTTCTCATTATCACATATTTTTGGAGAAAATATTGCTTTCAATTGACGAACTGTAATGCTTTTCTCCAGTGAAAATTCTACTTTTATCAGAAAGATCAGCATTTATTTGAAACAATGTATCAAGAATCGAAAACCAAAGAAACCGTTTAAAAATGCCCTTTTGCCTAGCCTTGACCTAATAGATACTATTATGTTTGAATATTCATACTTAAGATAAGGAAATTATGTTTAGGACTTTAAAGCATTCAAGATTTATTTCACTATTGATTAGCAAGAGTTGAGGGAACTGTGCCTGGACTAAAATCAGGCTCTTCTTGTAAATCTTATGATTTACAGATGTGAAATAGTAAACTGCTTTGATTATTTTTTTCTTTTCCATTTGAAATGCCGTATATTTCTGAATCATAGTTAAGTATTGAAGTGGAAATCAAAAACCGAAAAATAATTTTGAAGGGATAAAACTGTATACAGAATAGCTGAAAAAATAAAGACAGTGATAATCTTTGGGGGAATACTTGTGATAAATGACTTCTTTCCTTTAATTCCTGTAGTGCATCCTTACTGATTGACATCTGAATGGCAGTAATTTGGGGTAATGGGTAGCTACTAATTGAGGGTGAGCTTCACTCCTTTGCAGAAGAACATTCTCAAGACCTTCCAGTATAACACTCAAATCCTGTATTAAGTGCATAAATTGGTATAGGATTTTATGTTAGCCTTCTCTGTACGAGTTAATTTTATCAGGTCCCCTTATGACAGGCCTAAAGTGTGCTTGAAAGATGTCTGTATACATATGGTAATTTCTTACTTGTGGCTCTCTTTTCTGTATTTATGCAGCGTGGTGTCTACTGGCATTATGGCCAAAGATACGTTTTCATTGTGCTGTTCTGTCAGTGCTTCTGTGACTGTTTAGTTCTAAGAGTTTTAGATGGCTATGCTGTTTCATTATCGTAAGAATTGCACAGTTGCAACTGGTTATGTGTATAGTTGCATAGATAACTGGGTTACATAGATGTCCTAGAACATTATTGGGAGATAATACTGCTTTTTTTTGTCATTACAGTTCTCAACCAGTTGATTTATCAAACTTACAGATTTTTAAAAATTGCCTCCTTAAAACATAGTCTCTGAAATACTGTAGCTGGAGTTTTGGTGGATTTTTGGTGATTTTTTTTTTTTTTTTTTTTTTTTTTTAATCAGTTGATTGTAGTTGATGACGTATGAGGAAAAAAGATGATTCCCAGTTCCTAATGTTTTGCTGAGTTTGCAGGATGACTGCACAGAGCCTACACTAGTTCCTTGTTAAGGGTATTTTTAGCATTAAACCCTGGGTTAGTATTGGGACATTTGGATGACATGAGAATGTGAGCAGGACCTAAGGAGACTGCTCAGTGAATATTTACTCTAGGGGGTTTAAATTTTATGTGCTGACCTGATGTGCTCTATTCTGAGATCGCAGTATTTCTAGGGTTTCTCAAAGAGGCACTGGATATCTCCTCTGTGAACAGCTGATAGAAGAAAAGCCCATTTCATTTGTGTCAAAAAGAGAAAGAATGACAAAGACTATCCCCCTCCTCAGCTGAATGGTAGGGGGGAAGGAAAGGAGGAGGGGAGTGGAAAGTTCTCCAGGAGACTGAGGGCGAGAGAAAGAAGACATCTTAAAATTTTTTCTGAAAAGAGACACAAGACATAAACTTAGTGTTCTTCCTGTTGTAAAAATTGTGGATAAAAAAGCTTGTCTACTTTAAAGATAACCCAAGTTAATAAAAATTTATAGAAGGGTTTTTATGATGAGCTTGTCTAAAATAGCAGGGAATAGCAATGCTGCTGTGTACCTGCAAAGTGTGTATTGTTATTTTTGTCATGTCTGAACTGGAAGAGATTTGGGCTTCTGAAAGAATTGCTGCACAAAATGTCCTGTTATATTTTACTGCCTGTCCTGGGATACAATAAAGGTGTTGGCATCTTCCCATGTAAATGTTCTGTACAAATACTGAGTTTAAGATTAGGGGGAAAAAAAAGGTACAACAAAGTGTGGATGTTTCGGACTTCACGAATTTCCTTTTTAAAAAGAGTAGCAGTTGTATTAAAAGAACGTTAAGTCAATCAAAGTATGAAGCTGGTCTCGGTAGATGTCAGGGATGCTAAATTTTAATGTGGCTTGTGGACATTTAATGTTCCTCATCTCGATCCACTGAGTACCTGAACCAAGCCCAGTAATTGGTAAGAAAACAAAGGCATTTTTGACGATTGAAGAATACTTGGAAAGAGGAAAAGGTTCAAGTGAATTAAATAATAATAATAATAATAATAATAATAATAATAATAATAATAAAGCCCCTTCTTGTGAATCTGCCCGGGAACCCTTTTTTTTTTGTTTATTAGCAGACAGGCCTGTGTCCTTTCCTTTGATGACGGTAACAAGTTCTATGACATTGCCACTTTGAGTTCTTGCTTCATTAGATTGGGTGACTGTTTATTTGAAATTGTAATGAAATATTTACTTTATAGAGCTATAAGGATTAGCGGCGATAATTGAGTGAGGCTGATCCGGAGCTTTCAGTGTAATAGGGCCCCCTTGTTTGAATACAGAGCGCGGGGAGAATGGAGGGGCGAGGGAGCTCGTTTCTGCCTGTCACTTTCCCTCTACATGTTGCTTTTTCTCCCGGAGATAAGTGGGCCTAATGCTGAACAAATACGGGAAATCGGGAGCCACTGAGAATCATTCGCCTCTCGCTTTCCCATGGCAGCCTGATAGACGCCCGCTCAAAAGAGCCCCCCTCCTCCCGGGCCGGCGGCGGGGCTGTCACCGCCAGCAAATCCAATCGCGGCGCGGCCGGGCCGGCGGGGCCGGGGCGAGGCGGAGGGCGCGGGCGGAGGCGGGAGCCGGGCCGGGCCGGCCGGGGGGGCGGCGGGCACCTGGAGCCGGGATAGGCCGCGCGGTGCCGCCGCATTGTGCCGGGGAGACGCGCCGCCATTTGCAGAGATAATGGGAGAAATTAATGCAAATGAGTGAATGGAACGAACCGCATTTTCATGCAGATCGGAGGGGCTCGCGCGGGCTGCTTGATAACAAGTCGCGGGGAGAAAAGGCCGACATTGTGAGGACTCATTTTTTCCCCATTTCTTCTCACTAGTGCCTCATAAGGGCCCTTTGTTCCCTAAGTAACTCTTTCTAAACTATTGACATTGCTCATTTATGTGAATTTCGGAGTCCCCCCCGCCTCTTCTTCGCCCCCCTCCCGCCCCCGAAGTAGCCTTGGGTGATCTGGGAAAGCGTTAATTGCGGCAGGACAATGACCGGGCTGGAACGGGAACTGCGATCATTAAGTGCAATGTTGCAGTTGTCCGTGCCTCATTATAACGTGCAGACAAGGCAATAAAATGCGTGTTTCACAAACAAATCTTTTAACGAGTGGAGTTCAAGAGCCTCCAGCTGTCCAGATTTACACCTTTTTTTCCTTTTTTTTTTTCCCATACTTCCCCCCCCCAATCGTTACTGCAAATAAACTTTATGCTATTTTGGAAGATGCATTTCTACAGCAGCAAACTTCCTGCGTTCAGAAATAACTTCTCGCTGGTTCTTTCATTAACAACTAAAAAAAAAAAAAAAAAGGAAAAAAGGTGTGTGCTCTTTCATGAAGAAACCTAACACCTAAGTTGCTCCAAAGAAAAATAAACTCTCACCAGTCCTTTCCACACATCCCGTAGCTTTGCGCTTCCTTTGTGGAATTTTGGAATAGGTTAGATTTTAAGTTTTGGAGCAGTAATATTTGTATGTTTTTCAAGCAAGTGCAACTGTAAAGATGGAAACACTGTTGCCGACTTCATGTGCTTGTTTATTTTTGACGTCTTGGGAAAAAAAAAAAAAAAAATCAGGAGGAAGAGTAGCTAAATAATCAGATTTAAAGGTCATCCAGTATAAGTACCGGTGAACTATCGGACCCAAGAGAAAAGCAGCCAGAAAGAAAAAAAAAAATAAAAAAAATAAAAGGTAACAGATTCAGCATTGTCCAAAAGTTCCAGACCAGTGATTAATGTGTGAGATAATGGACTTGGGAAATGAGTAAACACTCCCGTGCTCCCTGCTTTGTGCTTGAATGACTTGATGACAAGGGCAGAGCAAGGTGAGAATTTAAACAGGACTACAGGAAAAGAGACAAAGCCCTGCGACAGCAGCCGGGGCGGGCGCGGGGGGGTCCCTGGGTGCCTCGGCCCCGCCAGGAGCGCACGGAGCCCCGGGACCGTCCCCAAAACGCGTTCATTTCAACTTCCCGGGGCTTTAAAAGGCGCAACAATGAGACCGCCTTTATAAATTAATTATTTTTTAATTTTTTTTTAAAGAACATGCATTTCTTGCATTTGGGCTAAACCAAATATCGCAAATCATCAGAGGTAATACTTGCTTTAAAACTTAAGCTAGAACTAAGCATGGTTTCTCTGAATCACACCCTTATATAGGTGTTTCACTCTCCCTAGATGTGTGTATTAGTGAAGAACTCCTAAATGATGTTTGAAATTGAGGTGCATGAGGATACATTGTAAGATATTTGGATGAAAAATATACTTCACGTGCAGTTACGGGATGTTGCGTTTGATGAACTTCCCTAAACATTTTCTGTACTCTCTTGCAGAGATGATGTGTATTAGTCCTTGGCATACAGATAATGTGCCTCTGTCTATTTAGGAATCACTAAAGGCACAAAGATGATTTCTGACAAAGCAATACTTTATACCAATCCTAATAGTTAACAATTCTTGGTCTTTTGTCTAGAATTGGCTTTACTGCTACTAATGAAGGTGGAGTCTTCTGTTTTTTTCATTTTTCTATGTTCTATACATCTTAGGTATTTTTGCTCATTTAAGATTTAGATCTTATAATGCTTATCATCTAATGTTTATGTTGCTGATAACCTGTTGATTTTTTAAGGTATAACTACTTAAGGGAAAAAAGTGAGATTTAGAAAACACTTTTCCTTCATATAGTTTTGTTATGTGATTGCATTGCATTTCAGAGATGTTGGTTACTTTAATGAAATATGTTATTTTAACAGTATAATTTAGGCTTCACAGAGGTGTAATTTATATTGATCCAGATTTATTACTGACTTGCTATTAATGCCACAAGGCCATAGTCATAGGTCTCATTGTTCTAATTGCTGTACAAACCTAAATAGCTTATAGTGTAAGGGAAGAATCCTGATGGACCAGATTTTTTTTTCCTTTTTAATAATTGACACTATGTCCTATGGTCTTTTAGAGGATTTGCAGGTCTTTCATGGAGTATTTCTTGGTTTAAAATATCCATGTTAACTTAGCACACATGGTGCATTTAATCAGCATATATGGATTATGAGAAAGTTCTTATAATTTCTTGTAAAATGGGTTTTATGGTATTTTGAACAGTACAGAACAAAGGAAATGGAACTGGAAAGGTTCTGTTACAGTAGCTTAGGGTCCATAAAGCAATAAACCTAATGCAATCCACATTTAAGCAGTTAGGTATTTTCCTAAATGCAGTACAAAATTCTCAGCTTATAGTGGGAGACTTTACTACTGTGTAAATAAATAATACTGCTCCAGGTTGTTCTTCGATATTTGGTTTCTTCAATCCAGGATTCTTCGATCTTTGAGCTTAATATATGTGAATTCAATCTCAGAGTAGTTAAATGGGAAAAGTGTGTTCATCATCAAAAGTTTCTCAATTCTTAAGGGTGTTTTCCCCCTCCCCCTTTCTTTGCATAATTATTCATTATCAATTTAGAAGTTGAACAGATAATAAATTTTGATGTAGTACTGTGCAACACATAACAGAGTCCCTTCCTCACTGTACAGTATTTTGTGAATTAGTTTGCAACTCACTAATGCCTGTGAATGAATGTAACTTAGAGCAGTCTTCAGTGCATGTATATGTGCCTATGTGTATGCAAGTATAATGTACCAGCTTCACTGATTGTCTTGCATCTTCTGTCAGCCCCACCATCTTTCCCCTTTGGGACAGGAAATTTGCTGATTGAGCAGCACCCAAAATCTGGGCAAGGCTGTACTGCAGAATACAAGAATCGAGTGTATAATTAGGGCTTCAGTCCTGTTAATGGTGTCTCTGCCTTGAAAAGTGTCTAGATTTTCTGTTGCAAATTAGGAAGATAAAATATTAAGTAACTGGTAAATGGACTTGAAGGTAACTTTTGTTCTCTTTTCTGGGCCAGATTTCTTGTATGCTACTAATAAAAGCATGTATGAAAAAAGTCAGTGAGTGACTTGAAACTTGCTAATTCAGTCAAATGCAGGTTGGTATGAGATCAGGTGCTTGCACATATGTCATCAAATAATCAGTCTTTCAATGAGAGTGTATTTACTCTTTGATTTACTTTCTGATTATGTTCATGTGCAGTTTATTTCTTAATGTGAGTTCAATTCCTGTTACTTTATACTGATTATTTCTTTTGTCTTACATTTTATACCTATTTAAGACTTCCACTTAGAGTGTTAAATTGGTGCTTCTTCCTTCTTTTAGTAAAGCATGCACAAAGTATATACAGAGTTAGAGAATCTGGGTACCTAATTTATTTTAAAATAAATACAATTAAATGTATTATTTTAAAATAACTAATTTTATCATCATCCCTTCATTTGTGCATCCAGAAAGTTAATGAAACCAGCTCTCTAAACAGGTCATTGCTTTCATGGCTGCCACTTATTAGGTAACTTCTGTACTTTGAGTCATATCAACCAAGGACAGAATAAAGCCTGGGAAGTAGTTTTATTCTGTTGTGATTTTGTTGTAGATTTTCTTCCTTAGTTTTCGAATCCTTTTCCATAAAACTCACTTGCAGGAACTTCTGTTGTGGTTTGTATCCTCCTGTCCTGGAGAGACAGCTGAAAAATGTGAGTTCTAAAACTCAAATTGTTCTTTCATTCTGGAGACTTACCAGTTCACCTAGATTTGATCCAATTTCAAACAAGAAGTTATATTTGTGATGCCTTCCTGTAGGGAACTCTGGCACTTTGTACTGTTTGTCTCAATTACTGCTCTGGTGATGGTCTGCAGTACCTATAAGCCAGTTTGACCCTGCTTTTTCTTGCTGTAATAAAATTTTCTCTTTCAACTTGTCATACTACAGTTAATTTTCACAAAGTCCTTTTAACTGCAAATTAGGAATGATGTGATATTAACTATATACATCATTAATTTTTAAAATTAATTTTACATTACATGGTAATTCCCATACACAGTACCTTTAGGCAGTGTTACCTGTGCAAAAAATAAGCCAAATGGAAAAGAGAGAGAGAAAAAGAAAAGATGTAAGGTGTCACATAATTTGCAGGTACCCTTGAATGTAACAGAAGTTTAAAGTAGTCTAAAATTTGACTTCACTAGTTTATATTGGAAAGGAGAACAATCAACAGGAAATAAAGACAGCTGTCAAACAACAGAACTAAATCATTTCATCATTTATCTTTCACATTGTCAGAGCTAAAAATAGCTACATTATTTTATCTGTCCAACTATAACCATTAGGTTATATTCAAGACAGACATTTATGGCATTATTAGAGTAGAATAAGGTCCAATATTATTTTTCACATGAGAGAATTTTTTTCTTCCCATTTTCCCCAGTTTTCTTCTGAGAATATTGGGAAAGATTCAAAGCAAACACATATCAGATAATGTCTATTTTAGAGTTTCTTTCTGCTAGCCTTAGATATATTATTTTTACCAAGGCATGCTATTTGTTTTCTATTTTGAAAGCTACAGTAGTTGCTATAAAAAGGTTAAATTTGCAAGGACTTATCACACAGCAGTAACTGAGAGCTCCCACTCATTTCCTATTTGAAGTACAGGGGAAAAAAACCCTGTGTGATTGCTGTTGGCAAATGAAGACTTTTAAAATGGTACCCGCTGTAGCTTCAGTAAGAAATGTTCCTATGTCTTCATAGAAAAAGGGGAGAGAAGGGGCAAACTGACTTACTAAGAAATCTTTGATTGATATGTAAAGTAATCTGTTCCTGAAGAAAGCTATTCCTGAAGGAACTGCACAGCATACATAAATCTCGTTACTTCCCTGTCTCCAGATATGTTTGTCATTGTGCTTGTGGTACCCATAGGTAGATTAATAGATACACACATAGAATCCTACATACTTACTGCTTTAAGCTATTGCATGTTCAAACAGATGTTGAAGCCAAGATTAGCCTTTTTTTTTGCATGTGCTAGTGGTGTGCAAACCTTTTAAAGGCATCTATGAATTATTACTTTGGTTCAGCATGAGTGCAGTAAGAAGAAATGTACCTCATCTGTAATACACTGTGTAGACTAATATCAGCTTCTTTTTTTTCTTATATTGCAGTGAGATATTGATCTGGTAAAATGGTACCATATTGGAGCTGTCTGTTGTGGTATTCATCATGCTGTCACATCCCTAGTGCCTTGGAGTTATTGAAAAGCGGAATTGAGGAGTTCTGTCATTTTGTGTTGCAATCCATTCATAAGAAAGTTCACTAAAACATCTGAAGTAGTGTTCTTGCTTATTTATTTATTTACATCTAGTGAGAACCATTTCACTTCTTTGAGGTACAGAACCCTCCTCTTTCAGGCACACGGACATTGATAGGCTTGGTTACTTCTCCTCAGACGTCTTTCTCTTTCATAATGGTTGATCTTTAGTCAAAGCTCACACCTGCTCCTTTACAGATGCTTATGCATTTGGGTTCTGTCCTTTGGGAGTAATAGATCTGAAAGCTGTGGTTTCATTGCCCTTATACTTTTATCTGATAGCTGTGAGAAGGTAAACGATGAACTTTTATATGTAGAAAGCTTTTAGTTTCTTCCCACACTAAAGTATCAGCTAATGTTAAAAGAGCTTTCAAAAATATATAAAGATACTGTCAATCTGCACTGAGTAGATTAAACAGTTTGAATGAATTATTTTTGTTTTGGAGTCTGCCTGGCAACCTGATGATGAATTTAGAAGGATGTCATGTTTTCTGTAAGGCCATGATGAAAAGGGGATTTATTTACACATATAGGAAACAATCTAACTATCTAACCCAGCCAAACTGAGGGTCTGCTCTGCAGCTGCAACTGCCTGACTTCTGTAGTTTATGCATGCACTGTAAGTAATCACACACAATTTAAATTTAGTATATAAGAGTTTAGCAGTAGAGCAATTAAATTGTCATTTGCTGATTTTAAAAGTTACAAAGAGAATGAAGAAAAAGCATAGAAATTACAGGTTGATTTTATCTTGCAAGGTGCCAAGGATGTCTTGTGACTCTGCGGCCCATAATTCTAGTCAGCCGCATTGTGAATTGTAAATGTTTTCTGAATTGGTCACAAAATTCTTCATATCTACATGAAGTATATTCATTCTTTTTATTTCTGAAATTTTAAGAAAGAAAAATTAGAATACCTTCGTCAGTGTTGCATTTCCTACAGCTAAAAAATTTTGTCAGTGTTTGTGGATTTTAAGCAGGTGTTGTTGCTTTCATAGTTTAAATAAGGATTTGTATTGTGTTTTGATATTGGTACAAAACTGACCTTATTATGGGTCTATAATAGCCAAGTGTGCAGTACTTTTTAATATACAACCACAGCATGCTGTACAGTTGCTCAGAAGGAGCCTTCTGTGCTGTTAGGAAATATGACATGAATGCATATTAAGATTTATCCATGTTCTGTGTAATATTCCTAAGAAGTCCAATAACTTGACAGAAGTCAACGGAAGGCATAGAATTCAAAGCACAGTGCTGTTACTTAATAATTTATTTGCTCCTTTTCCCCCCATTAAAAGCATGGTTCTTTAGATTTGCACAGCGAAACAAAAACTTAGTTTAAATCCCCCAAAGGAAATGAAATTTAGGGCTGAAGGTACACTCTTGAGGCTGGTGGCTCAGCAACAATTCAGATTATGTGACTTTCATATGTGGCTTTGTTGATTAAACAGCTCAGCTGCTTCTATGGTATAGAGTTGGATGAATCACCAGTTGAACTTCTGTGAACTTTACTATTACCTTCCTGTTGAAAGTATGTAGGACTTTTCAATATTCTCTTGAATTATTTTCTGTTCACCTGTTGGGGAGAAATGTTTTTTGTTTTCTGCACTTCCATATAGTTGAAGCAATTTCTGCTGCATTGTAGAAAATTGCCTGCAAGAAGTCTGCTCTGTGATGTTTTTCAGTCTTTTCAGAAAAAAAAGAACCCTACCTCCTCCTATATATGAATCTGTTTTTTTGTTTTGTTTTTTGTGCGTTTTTTTTTTTTTTTTTTTTTTTTTTAATTTTTCTTAAGGTCCTAACTAACTGTCCTTGGTTCCATATTTCTAGATCGCATGGAATCATAGTAGCAAAGAATAGTTCAGATTGTAAGAGACCTTTAGAAATCATCTAGTCCAACTCCCCTGCAATAAGCAGGGACGTCTTCAACTAGATCAGGTCGCTCAGAGCCCTGTCCAACCTGACCTGAAATGTTTCCAGGGATGGGGCATCAACCACTACCCTGAACAACCTGTTCCAGTGTTTTATGACCCTCCTCGAAAACTTCTTAGAACATGTAATTAAAAATCAACCTTCTTTTAAACCATTATGGGGCTTCCACAACAGACACTGATGGAAAGTCTTTCCCCTTCTTTCTTAAAGGCCCCTTCAAGTACTTGGAGCTGGCTACAAAGTCTCTCCAGAGCTTTTCTTCTCCAAAGCGAACATCCCCAACTCTCTCAGGCTTTCTTTAT
This sequence comes from Sitta carolinensis, assembly GCA_032173965.1. NCBI lineage: Eukaryota > Metazoa > Chordata > Aves > Passeriformes > Sittidae > Sitta > Sitta carolinensis. Next base: position 37,093,667 of record CM063283.1, read on the forward strand.
AGGAGAGGTGTTCCATCACTTTGATCCTCTTCATGGGCCTCCTATGGACCCACTGCAGCAGCTTCACATCCTTCTTATGTTGAGGGCCCCAGATCTGGACACGGATGGAGTCTGGAGAGTGGAGTAGGGGACTAAAATCCTCTCTCTTGACCTGCTGGTTGCATTTCTCTTGGTGCAGCCCAGGATACAGTTGGCTTTTGGGGTTGCAAAAGCACATCGGTGGATCATGTCCAGAACTTGTCATGCATTTTAGTCCCATCTTTATAGTTTTAAGGAACTGTCTCCCAGAATTGTCTTCAAAACTCTCCATGCCTACTAAAGACCTTTGGTAGACCTAAATCACTTTCTGATTTATTGTCAAAGTGCAGTGTTCCTCCTGTGAAGTTTCCTTTGCTTTGGTCCTCTGAGTGCACATTTGTGGCTCCTCAGAAGCTCTCTCTTCATTTCAGTGGTCTCTGTGAGGACCGAGCTGTTCTTATGGGAAAAGAAGGACTGCGTACTGGCTGTGAGGAGAAGAAATGACAGTTCAGCAGCATCTGGAAGCAGATGAGGAAAAACAAAATTGAATCATAGGTGGATAAACTGAGGGAAGCTCAGCATTGTAAACCATAAAGATAATGGAAAAGCTTCTGTCCCTCAAAATAAAAGTAGTGAAGCTAATAAGACCAATGCTTCTATGTATTACAACCTTTTTGTAGATATCTTATTCTTTCCCCCCCCCTCCCCTGCTTCATCTGTTATTGTCTTTTTATATGTACGCTGTCCGGAAATGTGTCTTCATCTGTGTTTGGAAAACATCTAGCATACTGTGGGGTGTTATCACAGTGTAAAAAATAACTCCCAGGACAAGATTCTATTGCAGTATTTATAACCAATTTCAGGAGAAGGAGGATCAGGTTCATTCTTTATGGCTTTCTCAACCGTGCCTGTATACTGAAGACATTTGATTTACTTAACATATGGCCAAGCGAACTGTTGGGCATATTGGGAAAAATATGTGAAACTACTTTGAAATGTTGCAAATGTGTTTGGAGACCTTTGTGCCACACCAAGTGTTTCTGCTGTTATTCAATTACTCTGGTTTGTTTTTTTGTTCCTTTACCTTTTAAACATTGGACAGTTGCATTATTTCTCTCTCTCTCTCTCTATTGGTATAATTGCAAAGTATTTATCTGCTTCCTTGAATGGTACTAATTTATATGTCTCCAGTTAATCTGCTCATCTTCCAGGTTCTTCGCTCTTACCCAGTGTAAATGTTATACTGCCATAATGAAATAATTTCCATGTCCTATAGAGTATTTAGATCAACAAGACCTTCACTTATTAGAAAGGGCAGAGTAGTAATGCTTTTGGCAAAGCCATTATTGTGGTATTGGTATTCACTAGAAAGGACAGAAATAGAACAACACTGGCCTCCATAAACAATTCCAATTTGATCTGTGTACATGATAAAATCTTGGCTTCCCAATGCATTTAGGTGCTGTCATAGCTGTTGTTGCCAAATAAGAATGCAGTGTGATGTTATTATAGTAAACAGCACTTAAGCACAGCTGGCAGAATTGATCAGGGCCACATTAGAGTGAACTTCAGCAGATGACTGACGCAGCAGAAACAATAACTGAATATGCAAACAGTTCTTGCAATGAATGCTCTGGGGATCAGGCACCATTATTTTTGACTTTGAACAGGGAAAAGGGGCAGATTTGTAACCTCCTTCCACACAAAAGGGTTCTGGGTATTCTGTAAACATCTGACTGCCATTTATAATAGTAGCTAGTTACAAAGCAAAACTCTAGACTCCCTTGACTATTTACATTTCATTAATTATTAAAGAAAAAAACCCATAAATATCAGATAAGTTTGTTTAATGTTTCACACAGGATTTTTTTTTTACTTTGCTAGAAAAGCTTTTTCTCAATTAATGTTAATCATCGAGGACTTCCTGTTTAAATTGCATAGAAATGCGTGTTTGCCTCAGTTAGGGCTTTTTTCCCCTTCTAATTATTATGAGAGCTAATTATGTGACCACGTATTGCTATTCTTTTATTGTAATAATTTGGATTAGTAAAAATAAACATAGGATAAATAGTGTATGAACCTCATTCTTGCACAATGTAAATCAGAACATCTCTTCATATCTTTGTAGTTTGCACACCACACATTACCAAAATATTTAAAGTCCATGTAAACAGCTATTCATGCTTGTACTTTTACGTTGTACAGTGTCATCTTTTGATTTATTTGACCATTAATTAAAAAGAAAAAGTACAACGATCCAAACTCAAACAATAGAAACCTTCTTTTTCTATCTTTTTAACTGAGTTGCGTACTCATATAATGACATTTTTTTTCTTCAAACAAGATGTACACTAAAAATTATGTGATTACAATGGACGGAAACTGAAAGTGGAGGCCAAGGCAGAAATAAAAACCGTCTGTATTAAGTGAATATTTTACTCTCCTTACATAAGACCCTATGAAATATTTTAATTTCTTACTGTCTTTCCTTTAGGAATGTGGACAGAAGCTGTGCTGAGGATTTCATTCAAGTGTCATGCGATATGTAAAAGTCTGTTGATGGACCCTTGTGTGAGGCCAACTTCATAGACTGGTGGCATCAAATTCTCTTCTGAGAGACTGCCATCGCTTTGTCATTGCCAGAATTAGACTGAGACTCATACTGGGGCTTCAGAGAATGCCTGTGAAGTTCTCATCACAGTCATTAAGTTTGCTCATTAGCATCATTAGACAGCCCCCCCTTTAACCTCCCCACATTCTGAGGGCAGAAATAAGTGTCTCCCAAAATGTACAAATGTAATGTTTCCTGCTAATTTTACTTTGACTTTTTATATACTCTCATCTTCTGACTTTTACAGCAAAATCATAGACACTCATAGAGAAACTTGAGGTTCTCTTCTAATTTCTTGGAGGTGGGATTCTCTATAAATCACACAGAGTTTGCCCCAGAATATGTGCTCACAATTTTGTGGTCATTTTATGGCTTCTTCCTACCAAAACTAATTTCAGCCATTCCCCCAAAAGCAGTGTTACACAAACACAATATTCTTATTAATCATGAGAAAATATTTGAGCTGATCCTCCTGGTATCACATTTTACCACATTTTCTTTCATAAAACTCACTTAAGAAAAGGCGAGGGGCATAGAGATGAATTACAGACTTCTGAAAACAGTTGCACAATGCTGTGATGTGAACTAGCACTTCAAGCCTTCTGTGTATGTGCACAAATGAAGCCATACTCCATCAGTCTGATATGCATCACTAAATAATAAGCTTTAGCATTGATATTTCCCAGTCTCACTGTCAGCTCACAGCCCAAGGAGTGATGAACTTCAGACTAGTTCATAGTCATCCAGCTTGGAGCAGGAGAGCCTAGGGAAACAGCAGCCCTGTTTTTAAGGGTTCAGACTTCTTTTGGGTTTTTCTTTGGTGTGACCACCTCATAGGTGGTCAAAATCCTGAACAGATCCAATCAGTCCCATGGTAATGGCCATAATAAGTCTACAGATATAGAAAGAGTGTGATTTACTAGATCCTTTAATTTAGGATTGCATGTCATGCAAGATTATGTGAAAACAGTAGTGAAAGAAAAAATTGTAATCCAGATTGAAAGGGAGGAAGAAAAAATGCTCATCAAATGGCTAATTAGAGAGTAAGCATGCCTTCTCTTGGCCTGATATAGATAGTTAGTCTTATGCTGACCTTTGATATTCATTATCTATTTCTATGTCAAGTATCATGAACTGCTTCACCACCTGAAATTATAAGTCCTCATGGGCTGAAAATGACCACAATTATGCATTTCCACTAGAACTAAAAGATGTGGGTTCAAACTGGCTAGTGCTCTGTGCACCCCACCAGTAGCAGTGGACTGTTGTGGAACTTCAGAATTGCTACAGACTGTTGGGCTTAAGAATGCCTTATCACCAGAAAGGTTTTCAGTTTGTCTGGTGTCTCTGGATATTGCCAAACTTACTCAGCTGACAGATCCATGATTTTTTTGGGTATGGTCTGTAAGGGAGTGGAGGTGGTTTTGGCTCTTTTCAAAAATGTCAGCTGAGTCTTTTTGCTTCCCACGGATGTTTGTCAATACCTTCCACTGACATTTCATACAGAGAAAACCAAGTGGAGCTGTCCTAGCAAAAGGTAATTTATTGTGGCTGGACCAGGACATTGATCTGTCCATAATGTAAAGCTAGGAAGCAGTGCATTTTCTTGGTTTAACATGTGTGTTTTGTTTCTCAGTAAAAGGGTCCAATGCTCATGTTACAAGTTCAACATTGGTATCATTTGCTTTTCCTGACAGGTCATGTAATGACAGCTGACAGTTGGAAGCTTAACTGGGTAAAAGTACTAATCTCTTCAGTAGTTCAAGTTCCCATAAATATTAAGTTAGTCAATTTTATCTGCCTTTCCTTCATTATTGGATCTATGATCAAATTAAAGTAATAAAATCCATGTCCATTATGTTGTTTTGTGGTCTAATTTTGATTGCTAGCATAGATACAACTGACATAGACAAGCATTTATGAATGTCATAATGAAATACTTGTATGTTTTTCTGAAAGTATATTTCTTTTATTTTTTCCCTGACTTTTAACAAAACAAAAGAAGTATCTATCTGTATGGGGTTTTTTAAAATTATTGTGCCAGTCCTGCTGTCAATGAAGTGAACAGTTGCCTTAGAAGAAAAATTAAATTAATGAGTGTAGTTTTATTATATTATGTTGTAGATTTATGTAGTATTCTGAAAATTTATATCACCAGTCTGGTAGAGGATCAGCTGTTTTTTGCATTTGAAGATAACTCTTTAGGGTCTAGGCATAAGCATCTCTTATTTTCAAAAATCCAGTATGTTAGATGAGCAGTTGCAACTTTGGAGTTGAAATGTCTCTCTAAAAAAATATTCATTTCTTTATGTACTTGACTTAACAGAAGGAGCTCTATATTGTAAATTTTTTCTCCTGTTGTTTAGGTTTAGACATTTTTTTTTTTCTTTTTTTAGAGGAAAGGAACCCTGTAATTTAATTTGATCTGGTTCTACTCTTTTTTACTTCTCTCTTAAATGTTGGTGATGATGTTATTGCTGTCAGTACAATTCTGGAAGTTCAATGAAAGATCTTTCGAGCTCACTTTTATATTAGCTGTGAAAAGACATATGTGACTTTGGATATTTTTTATACGAAGTTTCTACAAAAACTGTTTTTGGAAGAAGCTAATGTATATGAAATACTGGAACACGATGTTGAAATTAGATAACATAGCATTTAATAATTTCAGAAATGCTTATTTCTATAATAGAATATGACAGCTGGTGTTATTATGGTCTCTTTTGCCAGTCTCAGAAGTACCTGGATATGTCAAAAAATGATTTTATTTTATTATTAGTGTATTTTAATTTTAGCAGATAGAAATAATAGCATAGTTTAGTTCCCATTAAAAGGTAAGCACAATTATCCATCTTAATTTTTCCTACACATTATTATTCTAGGTGCATAGGTTAGACCTTTTTAATATATGATGAAGCCAGTGAATAAAAATCACATTTCCATGTGATACAGTGACAAGGACTGTTTTTTTCATGCTTTTCATGGAGGAAATTTCTTATTTATATATAGGCCAAAGTATCAGAGTTTTTAATTTTGTACCCCTATAAGTACCATAAATGATTTTTGGAATCCTTCTTTAAAACACAGGTCTTGGATTTATGACTAGGTTGCAGTGAATTTAACTTTTTTGTGGAAGAAATTTTAAAGGAACTGTTTGTTTAACAGTATTTTTTTTTTTTTTTTTTTTTTGCGTCTTCATTTGTGCATATAACTATGTGGGAGCTTCTGGTTAAAAATATTAAAAAGAAACCCTTAATTTATTCATCAGATTAATAGATAATATAAAATTAAACTATAGAATAGTGCAGATTAACCTTGTGCAGGCTAAATCTAGAAACATGCATGCCTGGTAAATTCAGTATGTCTTCTTCTCTGTGTCCTTGTAGTACCTCATGCAGGCACAGAGAAAACTTTTCTGATTTAAAAAGCAAATATTTATTTTGGTGGAAATTAAGTGTATTTGGCTTGCACAAAAAAGTTTTAGCCCGAGCGCCTCCTTCCTGTCTTCCCTTTCCATCTTGTAAAAGGAAAGGCAGAGTTTTATTTAATCCATTACTTTCTGAGGTATTTGCTGGTAGAGGCTGCTTAGGATGTAGATCCTTCCATGTTTGCACACACTATATTCAGGCAATCAACGATTTACAGATTTCCAGGCCTGAAACATCTTGACTCTCTTAGCTGGATTTAAATTCTCCTCTTTCTGAGCAGAATTATAGTTTGACTATCAAAGTATTCTCTGTCATTGACATTCATGGGCATTGCTGAAATAAAATATTGTCTGAATTTATTCCAAACCTGTTGCCTGGTGTTTTCATAGGGTAGTCTCAAGTTCTCGTGAAAAATTGTGAAACAATTAGATAGTTCCTTTATAATCCTTTCCACCTTGCTTGTGATTTTGGCTTGTCATTCAGGCGAGTCTGAATCCTGGTTGCTGGTTTTTTGCATCTTTTGTAGTTCCACCAAACTGCTTTAAAGGCAGGGTACTCAGAAGTGCATAAGTTCAGTACATACCCTTGTTACCTTCTGTCTGCTCATATCATAGATACCACAATATAGATTTACACTGCTGTTCCTCAGCGGCATGTTTTGTGGAAGAGTTTTTTCATATAAACCCCAGTCTTCCGCCCATCTGTCCTCCTTGCCCATTTGCCTAAATATACTTGAAAATATAAAGTGAATGCCTAGTGAATCATTTAGCACATGAGGGTAAATACAAAGCCTCCAAATACATATATGTCTTTTCCTGTAGTTTATTGTACTGATTTGGGATTATGGTCTTCGAAGGCAGAGTTTGTTGATATTGCCAAGATGATATGTCCAGATGAGAGAGGCCTGTTGCTACAGGCTCCACAAGACCCAAAGGACAGTTCTTGTCTCAGCACAGAGGATCAGTATCACTACAAATATATATGCAATTTCAGCTGCACAGGAGGGAGAAGTGAACATGCCCCTTGGGGAAAAAAAGGCTTTCCTATGCTGTGTTTGGCTCCAGAATTGTCAGAGTTCTGTAGGAAAACAAAAGTACTTGAAAAGTCGAAGTAGTAAAATTTGGTTGGCAACCACAACAATTTCTGTTCTTTAGTTTTCTTGGGTAATCAGTCTGTCCACTCGGACATTTCTTAATAATTAAAGGAGGTGCCCATCTTATTTTTAGGTGTTTGGTAATAAGTATAGTTCTGTCTACTTCTTAGTTGATTTACTTTTTTTTTTTTTTTAATGTATTTATGTATTCTGAAGTTCTTTTTTCAGGCCAAACCTTAGCATTTAGAAATTAACTTATCATGTAGAAGAATTGTATGCCTATATGTAATAGTGATAAGCAATTGTAGCTGAAATCCCCAAGAACTTTGGAGAAACAAAAGAAAAATCAAAAGGCTACAGAAGTTCCAGAAATTAAAAGAATTTTAAAATTTCTAATGCTAAAGACCAATTCAGCTAAGCTCTGATGCATGTGCACAACTCTCTGCATATTCTTAAATCCAGTGGGACCTCAGCATATGGCCAAGTGATTTGCTAAATTGGGACCTAATTAAGGACAATTGTAAAAGTAGCTGCTATTTAAGCAATTATGGAATCTTCAGTTAGATTTTGACTGGAACTCTGAAGTTAACTGCAAAGTCTCCTAAAACCAGCATTTAATCCATATATCTTTTTGCTTAAAACAAAGGACTAAGTAAAGAAAACATGATATTATTAGATCAGCATTACTCACCACAATTTACAAGATTATGTACTTCTAAAGGATTTGAAAGATCTGTATTTAAAAAGTTATCATAATAAAAATTATTTTCTACCAGTAAAAGGCTAAAAAACCCTGGGAGAAGTTACAGTGATGTATGTTCTTGGGATCACTTGTGAATAGCTGTGATTCCTTAAGACTGTTAATATTTTGAAGGCTTACTCTCTTACAGTTCTCTGAAGTATTTGCAGTGTGATGTTGTTACTTCCTATCAAATATACATTTATGAAACCACGTTAGAATTTAAGCAAACATGCAATTTTGTAACATGAAATAAAATGACTGAAGGAAGTAGTGCTTTGTGAGTTTTAGGCTTGAAAATACTTAGAATCAAGGAGTCTTGATCTTGATATTTCATGTAATAACTATTAGTAATTATGATTTATTTAGTGATGCTTTGATAACTACGTTTTTCTTTTGAATTTAATTTTTTAAGTATTTTTAATAGATTTCTCATATTATGGAGTTTTGAGGTGATTGCATATTGTTGAATGCAGATGAAAGTAAGACTTTCCAAGTTTGTCATAGTGGGTGATACTAAATTGAGGTGTAATATCTGGATTGGTTGTCCTCGTTTTGCATTACTGGAAATAAGTCCTGCAGTCTTCACATCCCATTGGTAGCTCCTTACACATGCTTTCAAGAGATATGTCTTGCTCAAACTAATACCACTTCAAAGATGAGAAACTGTTCACAGTCCACTGTGGGGGGCATAGCATAAAACCTCATCAGATAACAGATAAATAATAAAACAAGAAATATTGTGGAAACTGCAGTGTAGCACTTCCTCAGCCAGTTTAATTTTTAGCAAATCTATAGGTTAAAGTTCCTTATACTTTTTTTTTTTTTTTTTTTTTTTTCTCTGTATGGCCAGTAGCACCAATAACTTTGTGTGAGTCCTTTGGTAGAGGACTGTTCATTCCAGTGACTGGGATCCTTCTGATCACATCACTGTAACTTGAAGCAACTTGCAGTTTCCTGCAGTGTCTGAATATTCTCTTAAAAATCCATCAGACCTTTCCGGTTGCTGAGAATTATATCCCATCTCAGCCTTTACTTTTCCAATATTAGGAAAGTCAAAATTTTTCAGCCTTGCCTTAGAAGCCTTCACATTCTAAGACTGTGCTTTTGGTCCTTTATTTCTTTTATTTCTTTGTGAATTTTATTTTTTGAAGGAGTTCGTCTAAGGCTATACAGGCAAAAGATTCCACTGTTACCACCTGTGTTAATCATAGTTTCTGATCTGCCAGAAGTAGATTGTATGCTCCAGAAGGAGATTTGTCCGTTTCATCATGGTGGCACATTGGTTGTTGATAATCACCCAGGAATCAGCTAATAAGCCTAGATATTTCTTCTCCTTCATTATTCCTTATTTAGGAGTTCGTAGCTTACATCAACTACTCTTATTTATAGTACATGAGTGAGTGACCTTGCACTTTGCTCCATTAAAATTCATCTTTCCTCAAGACTGTCCTGTTCTTGTGTTGCTCAATCCTCTTCCAACTTGGTGTCATCACAGTGCATGTTGGACATTAACATATTATTACAAAAAGACTGTTCCAAAACCTGAATTTTGATTAACTCTGCTACTAATTTCTCTCTGCTGTGACATCCCCTTTGTCCAAGAAAATTATACTTTTCATTCTTTGTTTACTTACCTGTAAAATTAATATATTTGTATTTTATTGCTGAATACATATCTTTTTCATCCTTTTTAGAATGGAAACTGACCTTTCAGAACTGGGATCATAGGAAGGAATAATTTTTAAATACCTGAGATAATTTTGAAAAAATCGTCACTATCTTTTTGTCTTTGTTGTATATGCACTCAATTTATTTTTATCAACTGTGGCCATGATATTTTACAGTCTACATGTTCTTTTACGCAGATCTAATATTTTTGATTAAGTTATACAGTACATTTACTCTTTAGTAATTGCTAAGGGATATCATAAATGATTCCAGTACTCACAAAACAGGAACATTGATGGAAGTTAGTAGTTAAGATGCTAAGAAAAATGACAAAGCTTTACATGTTCTGTGGGCTGGAAAGACTAGTTACTCGTAGAAAGAACCTAGCCTAGCATCTTGGCTAATAAAGATCTACTCAAAAAAAGGTGAGGGCCTGAATGCATACTAGTGGGACATCAAGTAAGGAATCAAGAGAATTCATGACACATCATAATATAGAGATTAATAGGCAATGTTTAGCTTTATCTGTCCTCAGACAGCTTAAAGATGTACAATGACTGGAGATCTAGCTTAAAAAGCACTATCTTTCTGTTTTGATATGCCATGAAAATCATTGTTATGTTTACGAGGTCTTTTTTAAATTATATTGTCTGTATCCTGTATTTTTGCAGAGTACATATGAAGCCCTGAAATGACCTTCTATGTTTCAAAATGCCTAGTTCACATTTTTATGTTTTGTAGATCTGTTTTTGTAGATTTGTTTTTGTTGCATCACAAATTAATCAAATGGAATTTTATTTGTTTACTGGGATCTATAAAAACACAAAGAGAATTAGTTTAGAGTAGTGTTTGTGAGCTAACTGAACCCTAAAATTTCTGCAGTTGTGTTTGCTGGAAGTTTTGCATATCATATGATGCTTTGAGAGACTTCAAAACATGACATTAGCTTCACCCTTTCAAGTGGTCCTTTAAACACTTTGATTGTTTTCCTGGTTTTTGTCTTGAGAATTCTTTTTTAAATGATTTGGAGTTTCTTAGGCCCATAAATAAATTCTAAGATGTGCTATTTCATCAGTTACCCTATGTTACAAGCTGGTTTGTGGTTTTTAGTTTATTTACTTGCAGCAACCATCTGGTTTATCTCTTAGTCATGTTACTTTGTAAATTACTAATTTTAAAATACACTGAATTATTATGACTTACAAAAACATAACAATTATCCAATTATAGAGATAAAACAAATCATTGCATGCTAAAAACCTTTTTCTGTATCACTTTCCATGACTGCGAATCAAAATGTGAAATAAAGAAAAAAAGAAATCACAAGTGAAGAATGCATGTCTGTATCTGTGTATAACGGATCATGTCCGACAGACGCATAGAGGATGTTAAACTTCCCAGGACCAGGATCTCCTGACAGAGATGTGTCAAAAACAGAACAGTGTCTGCCTTATTTTCTCTCCTTGAGATGCAAAGATACACCAGGCTGTTGTGAGGAAGGTTATATACTTTCCTAGTGTGCAAGTGATTCAAAGATAAGAAGATCATTTTGAAAATACTGATAAACTTCCTTACCTTTTTATTGTATTCTCTGTGTGCTTCATTGAATTCTCCTGGAGTTTTTTGTGCTCACTCTATATAAATTGATATTGTTGCCTTTATGAAAAGCTGGAGCTTAATTTAAAAAAAAAAAAAAAAAAAAAAAAAAGTTAAATTTCCTTCAATTTAACATGTAGCAGGTTTTTTCCCTCATCTGCATTTAAGTTGGAAAGGATTCAAAGCTGGTTTAAAGGAATATTTAATGGAATGATACTTCCTCCACAGAAAAAGAATTAGTAATTTTTAATATTGAGAGGCAACTTGGTACAAGGTAATGCAGCTCAGAGTACAGATTCCACTACTTTAGGCTAATGTACAATCAGTGAATTCAATTTTAAGAGAGCAAGGGTGTTACTGGGCTTCCTTATTCTCTGCAGTGTAGAGTGTAAATGTCTACATTTGAGCTTGTCATCTAGACTCTGCATATAGTCAGCAGAGAGAAATTCTACAGAGCTATTAATATCATCATCAGGTATAATGAAATAATAGAAAATAAGTGAATTGTGACATAAAAGTGCTTATTGCTTAACATGGATTACAAAAATATCACAGAGTGACAAACTCAAATGGCAACAACCGTGTTTTAAGTGTTTACGTATAGGGTAAGATAAATGGTCTTTTTGTTCACCTGACTGAATGAACTGTGAACTGTATGTTTACTAAAAAGCATACATACTTTTTTCTTTATGTTGAAAATATGAAGCCAGACAAATACTTGAAGCATTATCCATGTTAAATATTCTCTGTGTTTTCTAAACAACTATCAAAATATATAATCTTAACTTTGAAAAACAAGATCTTCTAAAGCATTGATGTTTTTATGTGTCAATGGTGCGACTGTTAGTTTTCTGGTGTATTTTGATTTTAGCAATTTTTCCTACTGTTTGCATCCTTCTGGCTCTCAATCCCAAAACTTGTTCATTCCTCATTTCATTACCTAAAATTGCAGTCATTCTTTCATTCAGAATAATTAACTTAGAAAAGCATTATCTGAAAAACAGTTATTTTTGTAGAGGTATTTGTGTTTCAGTAGGTCACTGGAAATTTTATTTCATGGTGGATTATCTTAGACAAGGAACAGAAGTCTTACGTTACCTATATTGATGAAATTTCTATGAGGAGTGAAATATATGTACTTGTTTTTCACCACACTTCTCACTACAGCTTTGGAATGCTCTCTGGGCTTGGGGCAGTAGGCAGCAACACCAGTTCAGGAGAAACCTGAGGGTGAAAACCCAATTAGTTTTAAGAATAACTTAAATAACCAGTGAAGGTAGAAATTGAATGTTTAAATATAGAAATAGCTATCTGTCCCATTTTCTAAGCTCTGCCAGAGGAAAGAAAGACTATGTCATGTGGCTGAAAGAGCTTGAAAATGATTAACACCTTAAGTTGCCTCAGCCAGAGACGATCAAAGTCTTAACATCTCAGACAGTGCCACTACTAATGCGTCCCTTCAAGTAAATCTATTTTGTGGCAGAATAAGTCAAAAGACATCGCCTTCCTTCCTGTTGTCTGCAAGTATTCTTCCTTTCTGTACAGCTCGTGGGAAGAACTAGAGTTTGACCCTACTTGCTCCTTCCTAATACTCTTATGAATTAAGGAAAAGAACCATGGTGTAAGTACAGCCCTGAGTGCTTCAAGCTCAAAAAAAACCCAAAACCAAAAACAAAACAAACAAAAAAAACCCCAAAAAAACCAAAACCAGAAACAGAAACACCACAAAAAAAAAACCCCTAAAACCAAAAAACAAACAAAAAGGATAACATTCATAGAAACCAAAGAAACCAAGTCATAAAAGTTCAGAGGCCAGAGCTGTGCTGTTACTGAATGCTTTTGGTTAGTTCTGCTTTGTGGTTTCCTTTGGCTGAAGTAATTCATCTGCTTGTGTCACTGCCTCTCAGTGTGCATGGCTGGTATCAATCTCTAGTTTGATACTGTCTCCTACTCTATAATATGGTGTTTTATCTGTTCCCAAAACTGTAAGTATTGGGAACACTACAGCTTGCTCTTTAAGCCACATTATTCTTTTAAAGTATGAAAACTGGAATTGAAAATGACCCTTCTAACCATTAGCATTAGTGATTTTAAAAGTTGATTGACCTAACAGAGACAGGTTTAAAGCTGAGTGAAAAGATATTTGACAGAGAAAAGCCAGCAGTGGAGAATCTGTAGATTTGTGGCTTTGAGGGGGTTGTGTAGTTGAACAGGAAAATTCCAGGTGGTGAATAGAGAATCTCTGTACTAGTTTTTGCTCACAGCATCTTTTTCAAAATGTTATGTTTGAGATATTACTTTTATGAAATTGCTTTTCTTGTGCACTGTATGTTGTGCTGTGTTTGAAGTCCCTACAGGGACTTCAGTTTAAGTAACTGTGCTGTAGGTCTTGTTCAATTCCTTATAACTAAATTCATTCAAATATTTGGGACTGTTGCTTTCAGTGGTTGCAGTTGCTGCGCTTAGTTCTGACTTACGCGTAAGGAATTCAAAGGTTTAAGTAGTTTGTCTGTTCCTTGTTGGACACATCTGTAGCTTAAGAGGATACTGTTTAATGCTCTTTGGGACTTCTTGTGTCCCTCCTGTTTCTTACTGTCTTTGCTTGTTAAGATTTCTTTGGAGATAAGACAGCTTCTGCTTAGAGCATGTGGTAATTGTTGACATTTCCATAGGTACGTGTGATGAAACCTTTTGTACTATATAGTGTATTATGTGAGATTGTCACCTGACAAAGACATTTTCTCTGCAAATGATGTATATATAATAGCCTCAGTTATCATTTTAAAATTGAAGCAGTGATCAGTATGCCAAAGCTAATTCTTGAGTGTTTGAAATAACAGAAGAGGGAAAGCTGCTCAGTTTAGTAGAGAAATGAATTTCTATCTGCCATGCTTGGTAATGAGGATTGTAGCTATTGCTCTAGGCTTCTTGTGCCTCGTATGAGTTACTGGCACCAAAGTTTTTCCACTGTTTAACTGCTGTGGTCTTAGGAAAACAGAGGCCATTTGTCTTTTCAAGAGTGTTTTGGGTATTTCCAGACACTCTACTTAAATCTCGTTATTTTAGCAGTAGTGATAAACACATAACATGCTTCCACAGAGAGTGCTTGTGTTACCACATTGTATATAAATGCACAGATATGGCACCTGTGTTGTAGAGTGACACGCAGCAGCATTAATTTCATTTCCACTTCAATACAGTTTACAATTTCTGCAGCTGCAGAAGCAAGGTCTTACGTGAGTTTGAATAATGCTTGACAGGAAAAGAAAGGATCAATATAAAGAAGCTTTTTTTGGAAGGAAGCTGATTTTGAGAATTGTGATATGAATTGGTACTTCAGCTAATCTATTAGGAACAGATTCAATGTGATCAGTTGCGATACATGGATTTAGTTGTGATACATTAATAGCTGAGTATCTATGTAGTAGTTACAACATAATTTGATGTTAGATTTTACTCTTTAAAGAATCAAATCAAATGCAATTTTCTTGTTCTTTACAAAAATAACCATCTTTAAAGACATTTTACATAAGAATTTCTTTAGTCTAGTAGTCCACTTACCTAAAGTTTAAGTTCAGGGTTGACTGTGTTTATGTGTATAAACTGTAAAATGGATGGTTCATTTATATACCAAAAAAAGGTGGTCTTTCATTGCCATTTTCTCTTTGTTTTTTGTTTTTTTTTTTTTTTTGTTTTTTTTTTGTTTTTTTTGTTGTTTTTGTTTTGTTTTGTTTTGTTTTGTTTTATATCTCACTGCCATTTTCAGTGAAACTCCATTGTTTTATCTTGATGATGTGTAACTAGGTGAATCTTGTTTACTAGTGAAAAAAGTCAAAGAAATAATGTCATAGTATGCAGTTTGGTTTCTTGTTCAGTTTTCTTGTGGTTAAGACCTCATCTGTGTAACAACAGTAAAAATGTCTGTGAAAAGAGAAAAAAGAAGGTCCTGAGGAAGAGGTGTCTATGATCTAGCACTTCTCCAAAGTATATTTTAAAAAAAGAAATTCTTCTCATGTAGAATGCATCTAGTCAGTCTTGGACTCACTAAGATACAATGAAGTTTAATCTCACTTTTTATTTTTTTATTTTTTTACCATGAATTTAGGATCAAAGTCTAGTTTTCATTCAGAATCTAGTACTTGAAAAAAGGTGGAGTACTTGAGTTATTTTAAATGATGTTGTTTTACATCTGGATATAATGGCATGGAAGAATAATTAAAAAATACAGATGAAACGACTCTTGTTAGGAGAGATGGTTTTAGCTTCGTGTGAGTATATGGAGTCATCCAACTTTTATTTTTAATCTTTCTTAAGGTGTCACTCTGTGACAATTTATTTAAAGCATGCAGAGTTCTTGCAAGGAAATGATAATATTCTGGTGAGGTTACAGGAACTTCCACAAAATGCACTTTCAATCCTAACTTGTTTTAGTAAAGATTTTATCTGAAAATTTCCTAGGTGTTTGAATGAGCTCCAGCATTTAAATCTCACTGGCTCTGGGTTGGCATCCACAGGAGGGGTTTTGTGCTTCAGCAGGCATTATCAGACCAGAACTTCTGTCTTGCAGACATCATGAGCTAATGAAAAGGAAGGAAGAAGGTTCTATATCTACACAGATTTGAAAATAATTAATAGGAATGGAGAAAGGGAAGGCTTTTAATCTTTGGAGTCAAGGTGCCTACGTATCCCAGGTCTAGTGCCTTTTTGTGTAACAAAAGATGATCTGGGATTTTTTGTTGCTCTGTCTGTATGGTTCAAGAATAATTTCCTCTTTTCCCTGTACTTCAGTATTCTGTTTACCCTCCTCAGTCTCCTTCCCTCATCTTTACAGAAAAGTGAGAAAGAAAGGGAAAAGGGTGGATAAATTTGTCAGTTAAGGAGGCTAAAGAGACACAAAGCAACGTAGCTATTTATTTTCAAACTTTTCTTTTAACCATATATCCCTACGGATTTCTTATTGCTGTTTTTCTATTTTCATATTGTTTATAAGAAGTTGAGCCTTCCCTCTCTTATGTCTTCAGAAATACAATCCTTGTTTTGGATACGTTTTCCAAAACTGTGCTTTAATTATAGAAATACTTAGGCTGATCATGTGCATAGGTTGATTCCTCTTCTCAAAAGTCTTCCCTCCAGGAAGGACTGAATGAGACTTTTCCTCAAGCCAGAATTCATACAAAGCTTGTATTCGGAGATGTACATTTAAATGACGAAGTGAAAGTGATAAAGAGGGAAGTTTGAAAAACAAATAGCCTAGAATAATGTTAAACAACTTTCTTTTTATTCCATTGCCCTCATTCCACTGGATTCAAACGCATTCGACCTGTAATGATGTAAAATGTAAAAAATTCAAAGAGATTTTAGAAGAGGATCTATTCAATAGATAGGTAGGCAAAGTCCAGTCTTAAATTTGGAGTTGTGTTTGCTCCAGAACACTTTTTTTTTGTCTTGTATTATCTTTAAGGAATGTAGTTTTTCAGATGAACTGTTTCTTAGTAGATAGAACCTATTTGAGATAGGTTCTTATAGTATAGACTAGTCACAGAAGTGCTGTAATAAGTTGATTTGGCCTAGATTTATGCCTTCAGACTCAGACAAAGTTGATTAATTTTAACATTTAGAAAGAGTTTTAGGTTTTAAACTAAAATAAATTCTATAGTAATTTATTTCTTTTTATCTCAAAATTCCTTGCAGAATTAAATTTATAGATATTTTCAGTAAATTTCACATAAAAATCACATGTGAGATCTGTTGAGAATTTTAAGAAGTGACCTCCACCTGACCCTGGAGCCAAGAAAGTGCTATGTAGGTGATGGTTTCTGTTGGACCAGGTCTGAAGAAGTCACAGCTTCATTCTGACTGCCTTTCATTTCAGCACAAATGTCCTGAGGTAGTTGATTGCCTTACAAAGCTTTAAATAGAAAATCTGAACAGGTGGTTTGGGTTCAGGAAATAAAATAAGCTATATTAGTGTAGACAGGGAAAATTCTTTTCTCATTACACACTACTTGGATGGAATTAAGCAGACAGCTCATGCTGAGAAATTTGAAACTCAGAGAATGCAACAGTTAAAAAGACAGACAATAAATGTGGTAGTTATTCAGGGGTGGACCTAAACAGTCTACGGTAGAACAGCTAACTCAAAATAAACAAACCAAAATAACAGACACCCCCCCCCCCGCCCTCCCATCCCCATTATGTTATCTTTGACAATGAAAATCTATTTTATAAACCAAGCATAATGATGACTTCATTTCTCTGATTAAAGTTAGTCATCTGTTTATTTTTCCAGGGTTAGTTAACTTTATTCGCATGGGATTATGTTAGCAATTATGTTTAGAATGAAATCTCTCTTCATTTTTAAACAGATTTGGGGGAGGAGAGAAGAGGAAAAATATTTGTTTGCCACTCAGTAATCCAGTCCAAATGTTCAACAGTCCCTCTGTGGCAAGAGGCAGCATATGACTTTTAAGCTAGACTTGGTGCTGAACACATTTGGACAATAAAACCTTAGATCACTAATATTTGAAGTATTTATTTCTAATTTGCTCACCATCTGCTCTGAAATTCTTTGGTTTATATTACACATATTTAAAGATTCCAACACTTTTTACAGTGAAATTAAAAATAATAATTCTGTTACCTTGGTCTAAGAAGTATCAATATAAAGCATTGCATTACAACGAACTCTCTAAGAAGTGCACAGATGTTTGATGTTGGATTTTATTTTTTCATACCTTATATTCCTTGTATTTATTAAACAAAATTATTTTTGAGAAAACTGTAACTTTATTTTGGTATTTTTATGCTACCTTTTTTTTTGCTAGGTAATTAACAATACAAAATGAGCCAATAGATTTAGAACAGACCTTCAGAGTTATCTTGGACGGTGCACATACATTCCTATATTTTAATTTAGAAACTCCCAGACCTGAGTGAGTGTTGTGCATTAAATTCAGCACCTGATCACATGCATGTTGGAAGGTATCCAGAGAATGGGCAAGGAAAGGCTGCTACTTCCTAGTTGTGCCACCGAAATTAAGATTAACTCCCTTGAGAAGACAATTGAATTAACACAGCATGTTTTATGTGCAACAAAAAAACCCTAACCTGTATCCCTACTTTGCCTACAACTTTCAGAAGTGCAGTCAGGTATACACTACAGCATCTGTGAATAAGCCGATTTTTCGCATTAAACATTTGTTGTCTTTTCTTGATTATATTTTAACGTTAAATTTTAATGGTTTAATTATGTGCACATTACCATTACACACTAAGAGAAATATTCTGGCTCAATACTGATTGCTGTTTTAAATGGTAGATTTATAATTTGTTGGGTTTTTTTCCTCATTGCTTAGGTTCATTACTAAGCTCAGCTAAGCAATTTAGAGATGTTAAACAGAAAAATCAAAATCTGAAAATACTAATCATTTTATTTTAATTTTGATGTGTGCTTTATGCATTTATATAAAGAAAACATTCATGCCATATCATTAGCAAACAAATAATAATCAGTCAGACATGAAGTATTAGTAAAAGACAAGAAGATTTTATGATGAAGACAGGAGAAATAATAGAAATTTGCAGAAGGGCTGTTGTTGTATCTTGTAAGGAATAGCTAGAAAATTAGATTAATCAAGGAGCAGACATTTGGAAGAAAGTTTGTGTGAATGCCTGACAGTCTTGCTCTTTCCCTCATTTCAAATGTTGGCAGGGTAGCATGCAGCTCCAAGGGAAATGTGCTCCTTTCATACTTGAGTAATTGATGAATTGTATGCAATATGCAAATGAGAATCCATAAATCTTATGAATGACAGCTTAATTTATGTGAGCCTTAATGAATGCAGGATTAGATTTTAATTAAATATCCTCAAAGGCACCCTGAGTAGTAGGGGTTTTTAGGCCTTGTTTTTTTGAAGACTTGTTTCACATGGAGTGCATTTTATGAAAGAGGAAAATCAGGCAAGGAACTTAGTAGAAATGTTTTTGTGTTTTAATGATAAGCATTGTTCTGTTTTGTGAAGCAAACAGTACTTCAACCGATAATAAGCATTGAACAAAATATCTACAGATCTTTTTTGTACTTCCTACAGAATTTCCCAAATTTGATTACCTTTAATTGCTGCTGGCTTCTGATATTGTATGCTATTTTTAATTACTGGAAAAGTTATTAAAACTTTTCCAAAAATAAACAGTGTCTGCAGAAGAGTTCATTAAACTTTGATTGGCTATATGAATGTTTTAAATGCTAAATCTAATTCTACTAAAACAAGGTGTTCCCACCCCATTTTGAAAATTGCATCTCTAGACAATACATAATGAGATAAAATGATAAATAACGCAGAAGGTTGTAAATAACATTTAGCAAGCAGAATTCTAAGATAAAAGTGTTCTGCAACAGTGCCTGCTATTCCCAGCTGTCTTTGGAATAAGGGTACTGATCCTGTTCCTCTCACACCTGTTTTAAATTAGCTGTTAAGAATGTGGCAGGAATCTGCTTGAATTGTGAGCAAAAGTTGAGCAAACTTCAGAAATACAGGCAGTGAAGTTGTGCAAGATGTGGTTCTTCAGCCTTATTTCACTGATTGAATTTGTTCGTGTTACTTGGCAGTGTTTCCATGGCCAAACCACCAGTCCCTTCAGGTGATTTTATGCTGGCTCGTAACTCCTGTAAATACCACCAAAAGAAAAGACCAGAAGTAGTAGCAAGAACACGGAGAAGGGTAAAGAAAATTGGTCTCTTATGGTTAATGAGTAGGTAGAGAGGAGTCCTGCCTAGCCTTTCATCTCTGAGACAGACCTCTTCAAGTCAGCTATGAGCAGGCATGGAGAACTGTTGGGAGAAGTGGCCTGTGTCACAGTACAGCAGTGCTTACTTCCTCTGGATGTTCCTGAGTAGCTGGGAGCTTAAATAAAGAGCTTCACAAGAATTTCAGTAGAAGAAAGTGAAGACGAATTGACACGATTAGTCCCAAGAGACCTGTGGCATTCTCTTTTAGGGGGAAGTCAGGTATGAAATAGCTGAATAGTTAATGCAAAGTTGTAACTTCCAGCTTAAAATGCTATTGGTTTAATTGTGGCAAATACAGTGCTCAGAAAGAATTCTTGAGGTTGTTAGAGAACAGACTTGGAAGTCTGGATCTATACTTCACAAATAAGTAGACAGAATATTGTTCATGGGCATTAGATAAATAGGGTGTACTGGACAAGAGTCAATACAGTTTCTTGGTAGATGGCCATTGTAAAAGCTTGGAGAATATGCAGGGAAAGGCTGTCCAGGTGATTAAACATTCTTGGATTTTCAAAAAAAAAATTAGCAAGGTTTTTCATTGGGGAAATTATGTTACCTTGGGTCATTCAGAAAATAGCTGGATTTTTTCCTACAGAAAAAATGTAGGAAACTGACCATTTTTTATTTGTTTTGTTTGCTAGTTGGGAAAGGTCTTATCACAGAGGACCATGAGACTTCAATACTGATCTGTGTTTTTCAATATCTTCATAAACAATATGGCAACAAAGGAAAGTAATATTACATTAAAAATTAAATGTTAGAACTTTTCTGACTGAAGAAAAGATCACTGTAGTTGAGGAGAGATGAAGGCTAAGACTGAGGTCTGTAAAACTGGGAGTGTAGTAAGAAGGGAACATTCTTGTAGTAAGACAACTAGACACCATCAAATGAAACTAACAGATGGGAGATTTAACAAAAAAATGCCCCTGCTTCACATGATGAATACTTAAGTTGCTAGATATACTGCCACAGGACATTGTATGTGCCAAAAATTGATAGAGAAAATCACAATTCAGGTCCGAAAAATCCATCCAAGATGGTAAAAGACCACTGCACAAGGTTCTGATTACTGGAGGCTGGGAATGTGTTCATCTGGTACTGTATCACTACATGGTTTTCCTTTTCTGGAGATTTCCCTTTAGGCAGCTAGTGATGGTCATCACAAGGGACAGGATATCTGGGTAGGTGACTCTTTGGTTTCACCCAGCATGGTTCCTGTGGTATGTGTTGCTGCCCTTGCATACTGCCAGACATGAATTGGGGGATCAAGAGAAAGCATTTGTAACAGCATGAACTCTAAAAATCCTAACAAGCAGATGAATTCTCATATTGTTTGTTGGGGAGAGGGAAAAACAAAGTGGGACTGGCATGAAGAGCAGCCTATTTGGAAAAGAATATATTTGTTGATCACTGTCCAAATATAGCTGACTGCTGTCTGCAATTATCAGGACACAGTTAACAGGTCTGGCAAATGCTTAAGTAGAAAGTTTGAATGGATATTTGATGCAAAATTACAGTGTCAGTGACATGTATTGTTGGAAAGTTGAAGAAAAAGAAAGGAAAGAGCAAGATGTAAAAGTGATTTTCATTTCTGTGCTCTCATTCTCCTCTACTAAAATGGAACCTAGGTGTGTGTCCTTTTCAGAACTGTAAGTAATTTGCAGCCCTTTTATGTTTTAAAGACGGGTGTCAGAAGACATATTTCTTCAATTATTTTATTTGAATGCTGACATTTTGTTTTCACAAACTTCAAATGGTGACTGTGTCAACAAAAGGGTGTGTGAGTCCCTTCAAGAACTTAAATAAGCAGCTCCAGTAATGACCCCATGTCTGGTAATGAACTAGCAAAAGTTGGGGAGGGAAGCTGTTCCATCATGAGCATTATACATCCTGTATGAGCTGTTTCATACATGGCTTTGTGTTTACCATGTAGACTTTTATAATGCTTTATAATGCACTTTGAATGGTTGCTTACTGTTGTTTGCCTAGAGATTCCATTCTAGCTAGTAACTTCCATTTGTGAAATAAAAGTGCTAGAGAGAAATGAAAATAAAAAAGTTTATATTGAGCTAGTTAACATACACTTAGGTTGGTTTTATTACTGGATGCTTTTAAATAGAATGACCAGTAAACTCCTTAGAGAAATAAGCTTTTGGCCATTGAAAGCTGTAATTTTTTTTCCATATGAAGATATGTATCTCTATATGTGCTATATATATAGATTAATATATTCATTTATCTATCTGGTTATATTTCTTAATAAGGAAATTGTTGAAAATCATAGAAGAATTTTGAAGCCTTTAGGTAGTATTTGTGAATATATGGCACGTGTATTTTATTCTCAGTATACTGTTTTTATTTACTTGCTCTTTCTATGTTAAATATGAAAATGGACTGTGATCTTAAAAGGAAAAAGGATGGATGAATGTGAAATAAAAGGGAGATCTTTGACTTCACAATTACGAGATACAAATAGAGTTCCATAAGATAAAATGTCTCTGTAATCATATTTAAGAAACTGTAATATGCTACAATTTGCATCAGATTCACTGCCTGCAATGCATAGTTTTTTCCAAGAAGGCCTTGCATGAAGTTTATAACAAAAAAATTGTTTAAGTGGAAATAGGTATGGACTTTGCAAAGCACAAATTTCATCTTGTGAGAGGAATCAGGCCCAATATATCTGCTGTAATTGTGAGAGGTAATTATAAGATCTCCTTGAAAAGGACGTTTTTACAGACCTCGATTTGGCTTTCAGCATTTATGAATTTGAATTGACATCCTCAGCATAGTGCCAATTCCGCATGACTAGATTCATTCCACAAACGGAGTTTAAATGGTTGCGTATGTACTGTTAAACTCACCAGGGCAGGGTTTTCTGCAAGCATCAAATTGTTACCCTGGTGTGGTTTTGGGAAGAAGAGGTGATTTTAGCTGTGTTGTGCTTTTTGGCATCCCAACCAGACAGTTAAAATGATCTGGTTTATTTACCAGTATAGTTTCCAGGTCGTTTTAGACTCAGGTTAGCTTTTAGCTGACCAGGTCTAGGGGAGAAGGATTGCCATCCTGGTTTGCATGGAGTAAGAAGCCATCATTGTTTCCAGTCTCAAAGGAGCAGTGTCACTCTGCTGTGCCTGTCCTTGGCTGTGGAGGGAGCAGAAAGATTTCCACACTGCTTGAATCCCTCAGCCTCTAGATAACACGTCTGACTGAATTTCCACTAGAAGGAGAACTTTTAGCCCACTCCTGATACATTTTCTTTCAAAATCCATCCTTTTATCAGTCAAAAGAAACATAAACATTTTTGTTTTCCTTAATCAGTGAGTAAACTTCTTTTGTTAGCTGAGCGTTTTACTAATTTCCCAGAAAGGAAGCCTGGGAACTAACGAGTCAGTCAGTGTCCAGCATGCTCTTGCAGTGAAGATGGCCACCTTATGCTTGGTTATGAAGTGTAGCTGGTATGTCAAGAAAAGTGATTGTTCTTTCTTCTTCAGCACTGGTGAGACTGGAGAATTTGATCCAGTTCTGGGCTCCCCAGTTTGAGGGAAGTAGTAGAGTGAGTGCAGGGAAGGCCACCATGGTGACTGGGGGCTGGAGCACGTCCTGTGCAGATGGACAGTGGGAGCTGGGCCATTCAGCGTTAACATCAGAAGGAAATGGAAGGATTTTGTTCAGGTCTCCAGCTACCTCAAGGAGGTACTAGCTACCTCTAGAGAAGACTTTTTGCAGGGGTTGCTGCAGAAAGACAAGGGAACTAAAGTCCTAGGTTGTAATAAGTAGAATTCTATCCATAGATAGAAGGAAAAATAAGGTCACTGTGAGAGTCATTAAGCACTGGCACATATTGCTCACCGTGGTAGAGGGTTTTCTAGCACTGAAGATGTTGAAGATCACCTGAATGAGGCCCTGAGTAACCTGTTCTTGTTATTTTTCCCCTGAATGCAGTTTGGACTAAACAACCTCCAAAGGTCCCTTTCAAAAAGTTCAATAATTCTGAGTCAGAATCAAAGAACCATTAAGGTTGGAAAGGAGATCCAAGAGCAAGTCCAGCCTTTGACCGAGTAACACTATGCCCACTAAACCATGCTGTGACAGACTAGATCTGCCTTGTGCCTCCTATACTTTTCTTCAACCATTATCATGGTATTTACAGCTCATTTCCATTCAAATTCACTTTTGATTCCACTTCTCTATTTTAAGGTTAGTTTTGGTAAGTTTTAATGTGTAACACAGTATTTTGTAGGGTGAAGTTACAAGTCTCTAGCTGCCTTTTGAGTCCATCTTGTCTCAACTTTGCACATAACAAATTACATTAAACAGAAATTGAATCTAGTTTTGTTACCTTAGCAATTTTTTAATGTGCACAGCTTTTAGATGGGGAACAATAAGCAACCACACTCGCTGGAACATATTATTCCACAAGTTTGGAGTGTTTGTCTTGATTTGCGTTGCATTATCTGATTGATTACTTTTTCCTTAGGCCTCAGTATGTTCACTTCTAAAGAGGTACGTGCTACTGAGTTGCTTGATTTAGCATTTGATTTTGCCTTGATGGGATTGCAAACACAGAATGTGTTCTTGCATACAGTAGTACTGACAGCCTATGACATATGCTGTGTAAAGGATTTTGAAAAGTTATTTTAGGTGATATTGGCAATAACAAAGTGTCAGAAACCACCTAATAATCTGATTATAACTGACAATAGAGATTCTTTTATAATATTTACAAAATTCTGATAAGCTGGGTTAATATGGAAGTTGCATTTTGAGCATATGAAAGAAATCTATCTGAACAATTGTTATCAGTGATGGTCAGTTAAAACAGATTATTGATGAAAATTCTAGGAGAATCCTGAAATGTAAAGAGGTTTGAAGGTATTATAATAGGTATGGGCAGTTATGGACTATTTTTTGCATTGACTTAAGTGTTTTCAGAGATAGGTCATAGTGTCCCATGTTTTCACATACATAGGAATTTCAGTTTATCAAAAACCAAAGCAAGTAGCATAAGCCTTACTTCATTTATACTCTCAGTACTAAATTCAGTGGTTAACCATGTTTGTATATATCTTCTTTAAAATTATCTTTGTAGGGTGGTTTCCTTTGTCTTTGGAAAAGTTACACTGATGTTAGAATTGGTCTTTCATTCTCCTAGTCTGATGTGCTGTGGTGCTTGTATGTACTTTCAGTGCCAGGGCTACTAATTTTTTGATTTGTTATTTAATGCCAGATTAGCATTTTCTAATAGTGTTTGTTTATATTACTGTTGTTGTGTATACTGGGAATCAGACCCAAGCAGTGTGGGAGACACTGAAGGAACTTGAATAAATCTAATAAGGGCCTGATCATATCATGAATGCATAGCAAGTTACATTACTTTTCATGATCCCTTTCTTCTTACTTCAGTTCTCTACCAGTTTTGGAAACATGTATGTGTCGAAGATGAGGGAAGAGCTGGTCTATGTGCATAGCTTCAATGATTAATTTCACTGATTTCAGACACATCGTATCTCATACTATAGTTACAACCTGCCAGCTGTTTAGTCAATGTGAATACTCACATGGGTAAAAGAAGAATTCATAGATTTTATTAATATGTATAATATCCCACAAACTGATGTGAGAAGGTAATCAGAACATATAGCTTCCAAATTACATTTTTAAAAAATCAGCTGGTGATCCTGTTTAGATGGGTTTTTTTTTCCATTTAAAACAGTATAAATTAGCTCTAAGTGTGTAAGGACAAATAAAATAAAATTCACACTGCAGAATTGGATCCAAGTGACAAAACCAAAGCCTTCAGTCTTGAGAAAATGCTCCAGAAGTTCTCCACTTCAGCCTACAACATTGGTCACACTTTGAGGTGCAGGCTAAAAGGGAGACCAGCACTTTCAGTGTGGCTGGGTGCTGTGTAGAATGCAAAGGTTTGTGAAGGTCTGATTTGTAGCTTTGTTTTCATTAGCACTGACAAATGGCAGATATGCAGAAGTGTTAGGTTAGAAGGTTTGAAGCATTTGTTGAGTAATCAAAATATAGTAATTATACACACAATTTGGTGGTTTTAACAACTCTTGACTTGCCTACATCACATAGGACTTGGCTGGCGCCAGGTAGACTTGGCAACAGCTCTGAAAGGTATGAGTCATGGGAATAGTTGGCAGATCCTAGAGATACTAGTACATATCTGAGAAGAAAGAAGTTCTTGACCGCTTTCAAGAAAGGCAAAGGAAATATAAAAATCAAAAGTTAGAACCCCTTTGCTACTCAGTTTTGGTGTATTTTGAATTTCACAACATCATGGATTACTTGCTTGTTCAGTGGCCATGTAAATTAAAAGTAAAGACTATAAAAAATCAGGTGACTAACATTGCTAAGGTGACTGTTGTTTTGTAAGGTCACATTGTGTTGTGTTGCCCATGGTGGACATCTAGCTGATAAAAACGATTTTGTTTTGGGATTCTCTTTAAATGGAATATTTATAACTATTGTAGAGCAGATGATTTACAGAGGCTGTAAGCGGCTATGCAACTGCCATTGGCAAAAGACAGCTGCTGCTGCTGTAGGCAATATAGGAATACCTACTATGATTCACTTAGAAAGTGTTATGAAATATAACCTTAGAAGATCTGTTCATAGGTATCTATAAACAAAGTTGCAAGGACATGAAAAAAGAATCAGTCTTCTTAAAACTATTGTTTCAAAGCAGCCAATAATTGAGCTGAAGAGATTTTTGAAAAGAAATGGATATCAGGCACATGAATATAAAATTAAAATCCAGTACTTCTTAGCTTGTCTATTTCTAGTTACAGAATTGCAGAATAGTTAGGGTTGGAAGGCATGTCTGGAGATCATCCAGTCCAACCCTGTGCCAAGGCAGGGTCACCCAGAGCAGGTTACACAGGATCACGTCCAGGCGGGTTTTGAATGTCTCTAGAGAGCCAAACTCCACAACCTCTCAGTAGCCTGTTCTAGTGCTGTGTCACCCTCAGAGCTAAGAAGTTTTTCCTCATATTCAGAGGGAACTTAACAATTTGTCTTTCAATTTGTGCCCATTGCCCCTTGTTCTGTCTCTGGGCACCACTGAAATGAGTCTGATGTCATCCTCTTGAAACCTGTCCCAAGATGTTTGTTTGCATTGATAAAATCCCCTCTCAAATTGTGTCTTCTCTAGGCTAAATAGACAAAATTAATCTTTACTTATATATTTTCTAAATGTCTTGCTCTAATACTGAAGCATTCTTGAACCTACTGTTATATTAGTTTATTTATTAAGAATTTCATATCCGGTTTATGCGCTGTTCTTTCACAGACATTACCTCACAACCAGCAATGAAAATACAATGTATTAGAAAGACTAAATTTTAAATTTTATATCTGTGGGACAGTGTGGTGAAACAGGTTTTGTATAAAATTTTGGATACAAATTGTTATTCCATGAAGAAAAAGCTTGAATTCAGCTTTGGGAAAATGTATTTAATACCAGAATGAGTATATAAAAAACCCCAAAACTTTTATAGTCCTAAGTTCTGAGGCTTCAATACACTAAAAATGTATTAGTTTTTTATATTCTGTTCTGATATTCTGATTATATTGTTAATCGTGGCTGCTTCAATTTACCTCTGTCTAATTTCTTATATTTTCACATGAGCAGAATATGTCCCAAATATCCTTTAGCATAGGTACAAATTTATTGTAATTGAATTGAAATATTAAAAAAAAAAAGCCTATGCAAGTGGGTAGGAAGATATTGTGCCCTCAGTTTTTTAAAGAAAGACCCCTTGGTTAATGGAGAACTTTGCTTTAGAATTATTAGTATAATTTAGCTCACTCAGTTCCTCTTAATCGATTTAACCACGATAACAGAACTTTTTTTTTTCCATGAATTTTCTTTATTGTTGTGAAAAATGTATGAAGAATACATTTGGTGCTTTGCATATGTGGTGATTTCTATATATACTACAAAATGTTGACAGGGTAGTGATAAATTTGCTTCTGGCATTGAAGGGCTGTATCTTGAGGGGACTTTACTTCTTTGGTCCTTTATTCACAGAATGCTGTTAGTATTGTTTGTTACAATGTAGGATATTTATAACAGGAAACATCTGTGAAGCCGTAATAAAGAATAGTTTTCATAAAGCAGTTTTACATTATCCTTCTACCAGTATCTGATAACAGTCACATTTATCTGGGTGTAGGAACGTTCTGACAGGTGTAAGGGATAACTGATTGATATAAACTCACTACTGCATGAAAATGAACCTTTTGATAAAGACATCTTAGTTAGAACTGATAAGTAAAGTACAGAGAACATAACTGTCTGCTATTATGTATCATTTTATTACCTTTATGTTGATCTTGATCTTTTAAATGGATAGTAAAGCATTGACAAAAGATGACTGAATATAGACATTTGTATAATGTACCTTTAGCAGGAGCATAATCTTTAGATCAAGGACAACTTAACAGGCAAAGGGGTTATAATTCATTAAAATAGAGACACTATGTAGTTCATAACATAGAAAACTTAAACAATACAGTATTCTAAGGACTCAAAATTAATACTTTTCCTATTTTTTTAAAATATAGCTCTACTTAGATTTTGATGGATTGAGAGGCAGATGAAAGTGTTGGCTAAAAATTAAAAATAGTTAAGAAATTTATTTCCTGTTTTATTAATTCCCAGAGCTTTTATGGACATATCCATGTTAACATCTCTCTGATATTAAGTTTTGAGCATATGGATGCTGTGAAAATTATTACTTCATTTATAATGATAAGATAGAGATAAAAGTGTTTCTCCACTTATGATTTTTCTGGGATCATGTTCTGGCTCTTAAGTATTATTAATGCAGTATTCTGATATTTTAAAGAAGAAAATAAGTGGAAACCTATGCTAAACTGAAACCCTGTAGGATCTAGAAATTGTTGTCTGGATTAAGAAATAGCGTCTTGAATCAGCCTGTTGGTATCATGGAGTAAAACATCAGGAACTTTAATATGTTGGTATGTGTTGATTTAATTTAATATAGAAATAGGATCATTAAAATTAGCTGAGAAAGTCACAATTAATAGGAAAATGTCATAGACCAAAGCACAATGAAAACAAGTAGATACCCCTAGTATTTTATCATGTTACATTTTATTTCAAAATGTTTGTGTAAATGTACATAGTCAGACAACATTAATTTATGCTTATTTAAGAAACAAATAAAAGAAATCCAGTCCTGTATGCTGTAAATAGAGTTCCGTATTCACAATTTACTAATCATGCAATGAAACAAATACTTTTTTTGTCTGAGTCTAGAACCTTAGCAACTTAATACTTGCTACTAAGGTGGAAAAGGCAAGAATGAAGTCTAAAAATTAGTAATAATTTGTGCTATTTCTTGACCACTGGTGGTGATAGTTTTTTCAACTTTAATTTCTTTTGAAAAAGTTAATTTGAGAGAAAAAATTAAATTTCCCATTGTAAGTCTCGATGTACTTTAAAACATTGTTTTAAAATAGTACAATTTTAATGCTGCGTATGCATGGATAAATATTATATTTATTGCTAGCTCATCAGAACCTGCTAGATTGCAGGTAATCATTCATTTACTGTGTTTTTTATTTTAAATTAAAATAAGAGTATGGTTTTATGAGACATGCTTAGGATTTGTGCAATGCAACTGGCCTCTTCAATCACTTCAATCACTGGTAGAACCTTGACATTTTATTTTTAATCAAAGAAATTTTCTGTCCTAAACTTAAAGGAATTTATGCACATGATTAAGCAATTTCTTGAATGAGGGCCTTCATTTTTACCAGCAGGGTACTTCATATGAACAGTAGTTTGTGCTGTGTAATTAAAACATGTTATCAGATTTGGCTTAATTAATGTTAAAACAAAACAAATGCTTGATGCCTGCTTCAAGGACATGAAAAAAAAAAAAAAAAAGACAAACCGCTTTCCTGTTATTCTTGATTTGTCATGTTGTGCCAATGTTGAAAATCAATGAATTATGTTACTTGCCATAATGACAGATTCTTTTACCTGAAATGTTGTTCTGCATATAGCACTTGTCTGAAATCAGGCGTTCATATGCTAGAGAAGTCCAGGTACGTCTTGTATGCAAATTATTATCTTTTAATCTGTTTATGAATACAGCAAGGTTGAGGTAGCAGAGGTCTGAAAAAATTAACATTGCATTATCTTTGTTTTTTGTGGGGCTAAAACTTTCAGAGCATGCTAATATTAGTTGTGGTTAATTTTCCATATTTTTATGGCAACTGAAAAAGAGGGTGGTGTGGAGTTGCGTCTTCAATGATATACCACCTCTGTCCAAGATGCTACATCAGTGTTTCAGTGAAATTTTCATGTTTAAGAATTGATCTACCTCACGTGACTCTTATCTCCTCTTCTCCAGCGGCTAGTAGTAAAATTTGACTTGCATGAAATGGCAGGAGAACCATGTGACTGTTTATAAAGACTGTTCAAGAATCTTTAAAACCTATCAGTATATACATAATTCACATTATTTCTTTTGGATCTTGATCCTTCTAATACATGTTTAGCATGTGCGTGTTGTTCTAATATTTATGTTCTGAGCCCAATAACACAAATGACATACTATTTTTAAAACTAAGGAGAACTGTGTTGATAAACTCAATTTTTCATGTCATAGAAAGTATCATGCCTATTGGTCATGCACTTAGACTTGATAAAAAGGCTGAAGTCTAAACAAACAGAGCAGCTGAATTTTTTGTTGCACTTGAAGTCATGGTCCATTTAATTAAAAAAATGAAGCTTACCAGATATAGGAATAGAGGACTTTGACTACATGATGTTCATCTGACATCTTCAAAGAAAACTAAAATTTTCTTCCAAAAATGAAGGTTTAGAACAAAAACAGGAAAAACCTAAACAAACCCAAACTTACTCTTTATTAGAGAAAATATTCTGAATTTTCAAAATGGAATTCAGCTTTCCTGAAATAATTTCTGTCAGAAAGACATATAAAGTCCTGGTTTGCAGCAGTACTGATCCACACGTCTGTAACATATCATTAGAGTGTTGGCACATTTTAAAAGTGAAACTTAATGAGAAGAAAGAAAGAAAGAAAAATGAAAATCCAGGAAAATCCTGTAAAAGTGTAGATAAAAAACAAACCAAAACCAAACCACAGAGATGATATTTTAGAATTCTTCAGTGGACTTGCATCCTGGTGAAGGCTGATTAAAATAAATGAACCTCTCCTGACCATCAACTCTCACTGGCTTAGAAGCTGAATGCTGGAAGTATAACACGGCTTTAGTGCTTTTTTCCCTGTCCTTTTTTTTTTTTTTTTTTTTTTTTTTTTTTTTTTTTTTTTAATATATATATATTTACAGGTCTTGGCAATATCTGAGAGACGTTGTTTTCATTTCTGGTCACCACCTCAGCAAACTAATCAATGAGGCATGAACTGCTATCTGCAGAGAAAGAAATGAAAAATAAACCAGAGATAATCCTTCAGTTAAAAGGTTATTCTGTGCGATAAAAGCTATTTTGTTAATTTATTTACTTACTGGTACAGTGAGATAAAGTGAGGGAACAATTAGGGAATTCTAGTTGAAAGGATTTAAAAGGGCAATGACGACTTAATATTTTAGGTTATTTGATTGACAGTATAGTTACAAAGATATCTTAAACTAAAATAAAATACAGTTTTTAGTGAATCAAAATTCTGTTCAAGTCAATTAGTATTTTCTGCTATTAGTATTTTCTCTACTAATCGTATCTTCCTGCTTACAAATATTAGTTTAAATCCATATTTAATTTTGCTTGGCAATTTTTTTAAATAAGATACTAAATTTTTTTCTGTAAAGTGTCAGCAGTAATAATTGTTTTAAAAATTTTATTCTTAATTTTCATCTTTTCATATTTTCTATTCTTCAAAATGTACTAATATGCATAAAAACTTAGTTGTTTTTGACCTCTGTGTAATCTAGTGGAGTATATTTGTAGTAAGCAAATGATCATGTGCTATTAAATTTGGGTTAATGAAGCTAATTAAAAATTAGTTTAATATTCAGATGGTTATTTCTGTCTATAAACACTAAGTCTAAGAAAATTATTAGTACAATCTTTACCTAACATGTTGCAGCAATAGTTTATTTTTTTCAGTGTCTTGTTGAAAATTTTAAAATTTAATTTATTTATCAAATCTTCCCAGTGTGCAATTTTGCCTTTTGTTTTGTAATTCTGATTAGTTGCAGACAGTCTTATAACAAAGCTAGTATTTTGCATGCCCATCTCTACCGATTCACAGACATTTTGAGATGCAGAGATACATAGAGGTATCTCTCTCTCTCCAAGTCTTTCATGAGGGTTTGATTTATCCTTGGGAAAAAGTACCACAGTGAGCAGCCCCTTCACCTTTTGGGACTGGACAATACTTTTTAGCTTTCTGTATATGCAGGATAATCTGCTTTAATGACATTCAAACTGCAGTCGATGTGTTACAGCTTCTGTCATTTTACAGGACTCAGAATTATCATTGCCAAGAAATTTTCTGTTTCTCTTTTGGATCTTCATCTTTTCATCCATATGAGGATTGGTCTTTCTTTTTTTATTCTACATGGAGAGCTGTTTTTCACTCTTCTCTTTCTCACTTCCATTTTTATGAAGGCCATTTTTTTCCAAACCTTGAAATTTGCACCTTTTATATTCTAGCGTAGGAAGCAAAAATATTTTATGTTGCTCAGTTCTATTCTCTAATTTCTTACAAGTTGTAGAGATATTGACCTAGGTCTTGCAAGTTAGAGGCAATTTTTGTACAGATGGGTTGACCAGACTTTCTGTAAACTATCTGGGTATACTACAGTTACCACAAAAATCAAATGGAGAAGAGGGCTCATGACCATTGTTGCCAACCAACAGCAGCACAATAACCACGCTGGTAGGGTACCCAGCAAATCCTCTTTCATGTCAAAGCCAGGCAGTGGAGACTAATAAATTTCAGTGCAACATTTGCACCACACTTCCAACACAGAGGCTCTTCTCTGTTTGCTCACTGCCTCCACCTCGTGGAACTGGCTCACCGGCTACATGTCATGGTTTTCCAAAGTGGTAGAGTCAGGAGAGGTGGAGCAGGTAAATTCAACTTGGCTAGTTGGAATCAGAAATGGATTGTCAAATCTCAGTCAAGCCCATTTAGAATTAATGAAAAAAGTGAAAAAAAATTAAAAAAAGGGCAACTGAATAAGAAAGCCCAGCATTCTTGGAGGAAGAAGGTTATTATAGAGGAAGTATGGAAGACTGTGGTGAGAAGACTTCCAATCCAGTAGTCACTGGCAGCATTGCACAAAACATCTCTTCTCACTCCTCCCTGTCCCACCTGGCCCATAAAACATCTTTGTTTTCTGTTTAAAAGCTGTGTTTTTTCTAATATAATCATTCATATTTATGTTAGCACCATTGACTATTGGGTGTCTTGCAAATACACTAGACCAGAAGCTGTTCTGAAGGACTGGTGCTTGACATGTCTAGGCAAACCGGATCCTAACAGAAGGAATTGCTGGTACACATATAAGCTCCAGGGACATTTACATCGCAGATATAAACTACGAGATTTGGGTAGCTTGTATTGCACTTTGTGCAGTACAGCATTGTACCTGCTAGACTGTGACTTCATTATTTGAAAATTCACATGCACATGCAAAGTAGTGGTGCAAGAAGACTTAAGGCTAATTTGACTTAAACATTTTTAGTGATGGGATTCCAGCGTAAGTTTTAACAGGTTCTCCTCCTTAAACAAGTTTTAGCAAATATAAGACCTTTTGAGCTAGAAATTGCATTTTTCTTCTGGTCAGAGTGGTCACACACTTGTTTTCAACCCAAATAAAGTAAACTTCCTACATATCATTATTGTGAAGGATTTGGTACATGATCAGAGTGTATGCAGTCTAAGCAGAGTGACCACCATCTTTGAAAACTGGGTTATAGAAAGGGAAGAAATATGAAGTTCAGAATCATTCAGGTTAGAAAAGACCCTTAATATCATCAAGTCCAGCTGTAAACCCAACTCTGCCAAGTCCACCACTAAAACATGTCTCTAGGCATCATATCTGCAGTCTTTTGCACACCTCCAGGGATGGTGACTCAACCACTTCCCTGGGCAGCCTGTTCTGATTCTTGACCACTCTTTCAGTGAAGAAGCAGAGGTGGAGACCCTTTTCTCTTCCCTTGCCATTGCTTAGTGGTCAAAATGAGATTGGGATACCAACTGGATAGCGGTAAAATTCTCTGTCTGAGAAAATCCAACAAGCTGGTCAGCAAGAAGACAAATACCACAAACAGACACTATTCATCTCTGTTGAAGCTATTCAGGTGCATGGAAGGGAATGAAAGATTTCTTGGACAAGAGAAAAAAATTAGCATGAATCTGTGTCATGATAAGAGAATTCATCTAGAAGGCAGAAAGTTGAGTCCTAATCTGTGCTTAAATAATGTTTTATTGTAAACTAAGCCAAATCTGTAGACTACAGCCAGAAATCCTTCACTCAGATAAATAGTCTGCTACTTTTTTTTTCCCCCCTCTCTTTGTAGTTTAGTAGATCTCTCAGTCTCTTCTTCAGTCTTAACATTATTATCCTGACCTGCCTAGAGGATGATGATTATTTTTCTTTATAATAGAGTGAAGTTGTATGGCTCTGCTTCAACTGAAAAAGTCTTTCTCTCTGTGTGTTTCATATTCTGCAGAAGTAGTCTATAGTTGTGATGATTGCATACAAGTTGGTGACTGTTCCTCTTTCTGCTGTAGCTGTGTTAAAGGTTAAAGCCATTTCATAGTTAGGTGACTAAGGTCTTTATACAATAACCACCGTAGCCTCAAACACTTCGCCAAGGTGATTTATATTTAAAAGCGAAGGGGATGAATAGATCGTGGAGTGTGTCTCATTCTTCAGGGAAACATTGTAAATGACTGACTTCCATGGAACTTCTGCAAAAGTTGGGCTAGTTGAAAAATATTTCCCCATAAAACTTTTGAAAAAAACAAAAGTCTATGAGTAATATTTTTGTAAAATGACTAGAATATGTTGTAATGCAGTGTTTACTGTTTAAAGATTGACTTATTCACAATTTCAAAATATATTTTGCTTGCTTTTTGCCTGGACACAGATTCCTAGAAGTGAACTATCCAACCTCCGAAAAATAACAGTATATATTTGAAACATCATCACAGTACTTTTCAGAACTGATGGGAAATGGTGCCACATCTAATACATTATTTATCAAGCTACAATTTCAGGAATAACAAATATCTTAATTAGTGGAATTAATCAATTATGCCTTCGTACATTAGTTGCCTGTAGTCCTCTATAAGGAGAAAAGAAAAAAAGTTTCTTTTATTCTACCTTTTTAAAATGTGGTTATCATGCTCTCCTTCTTTCAAGCATTTAGAACAAAGTCCTGATAATTTAATTACATGCCTCATTCAAATGCAGGATCATATGAACCTGTAATGGCTCAAATAATCTGTTTACTAATAATTCATCCAGTAGTGCTTTTTTTTTGAAGGGAGAGGGGGAGAACCTTATCTGCAATTTCACTTTGGTACAGTATTATGAAAGAATAACAATATAGTTGTACGGTCTGCCATTTAGTTCAGTGTTTTTGGGTGCATTTAAGCTATTGAATTAATCTCACTTTTAAACAATAGAATATAATACTTTAATAGCTTGCCTCTGCACTGGCTTTGTGGGATGCTGAAATTAGTATTATAATGCACTGTGTATCGTTTCTGCTGAATCTGATTGCTTTAGCAGCAGTCAGGTTGATAGTATCAGGTTCCAGCTTGCTGGGTCAACATGGACCCAGGCCATGAAAGGAGAAAGGTTCAGGGAAAGTTCATTTCTATTGTTTTACCATGGTTACAAAACAGAAAAAAAAAAGAAGAAATCCTGCATTTGTAACTTATTGCTTCCTTGGGCCCTGAAGGTAGTATGATTTTTTTTCCTCTTAAATTGAACACAGAAATATAAACCTCCTGATTATCTGTAATGTAAACAAAAGAATATTTTCTGATCACTTTTAAAGTAAAACACAGATGTTCTGCATTGACTGCTGATGTCATTATACAAAGTGTTTGTATTCATTTAATTTGATCTCCCAAACTGTTAGCATTTAAATTTGTTACTAGGTCGATAGAAAAATGAAAACTTCATTGTGGCTTTATAATACTGACTTTTGTTTACATAATTTTCACTTTAATTAACTCACAGTAAGCCTGTTGAAATAAGTATGTTTGCTTTTTCTCTAAAATAGAAGCAGTCAATTGAAGATTTTCTTTTTATTGTGATTATAATATGAAGAAACATTTTCATGAAA
Organism: Sitta carolinensis; assembly: GCA_032173965.1. NCBI lineage: Eukaryota > Metazoa > Chordata > Aves > Passeriformes > Sittidae > Sitta > Sitta carolinensis. Next base: position 37,129,962 of record CM063283.1, read on the forward strand.
AAGCATGAATTTAAATATCATCATATGTGTGTAACATTTATGGCACAGTTGTAAACCACTTGTGAGGTACCGTTATGAAAGGGTTTAAATCTTAAGATAAATATGTTTGTTACAATTATAATGGAAAAAGAAAGAATGAAAGATGTAGCACAATGTTAGTATGTTATACATGAGAACTGGTGAAGAAAGCTTATTGTACAGCACTGAGTACTTCATACAAAATCATATAATGGGTGTAATATAGAATAAAATTTGGTATTTGATATGAAGAAATTCTGAAAAGCAAATGGTTTCACAAACATTTCTCTTAATGGGAAGATTTGCATGAAATTTGACTGAACTCTGAAGGTTGTGACACAGCATAATATTTAACAATACATTTTTATTTATAAAGGCTTTTATGTGTAATTCTCATAAGACACTTTTTGGATAAGTGAAGCCATTTTTAGATTTGATTGTTACACAAGCCAGAGATAATGGTATTCAGTAGAATGCTAGTTCTGGAAACCAGCTTTCAGGGCTAAGTTTATATTTGTTATTTTCCAGAGTTGCCTGCTTCTATTATTATTAACTGTGATCTCATTAAGAAAAACAAATTTCACATATGCTAAGCTGGGCCAGGATGAATGTGTATTTTAATTTAAGATCTTTGGGGAACATACAGATAATATTGTTGACTTAGTATAAGTCATTAATCTTCCAAGACAGTGCAAGGCATAGCTCTTGGTCTCTCTACCCAAAGAGGTTTACAAGAGATGTCTGTGGTCATTTGAAAGATTCATTTCACTATAAAATTGTAACTGACTGAATTGAGTTTGAATCCTGATGTGGAAAGGAAGAAAAAAAGGAAAATGTTTGTTTGGTGTATGTGAAAGTTAGAAAAAGTTAAGAGTGCAAGGAATACTAGGTAAACTCTATTACCCTTTGTTTATCCTTGACTGCACTTCTAGGTTTGGTATCCATTAGCAAATGACATCTGGTTTTTCATTTGATTATGGTGCTCGTTTTCTTTCTTAAATGATGTGTTAATGTTGTGGTGCCCTGCTAATCACCTGCAGGGATTGTAGTCTGTGTGTATGCATACTGCACAAACAGATAGTGAATGTGTGTTTGCATACAGAATCATGGAATCATTTAGACTGGAGCCATTAACCAGACCCTTCCGAGTCCACCACTAAACCATGTCCCTAAGAGTCCCAGCTACATGCCTTTTATATTCATCTGGGAATGGTGACTCAGCTTCTCAGGGCAGCCTGTTCTGATGCTTGATAACCCTTTTGGTGAAGAAATTCTTTCAAATATCCAGTCTGAACCTCCTCAGACTGACAGGTCTGTAATTCCTAGTATGAAGATACTACAGTGATCAGTCTTGTAGAGTGTGGATCTGTCATGGCGGGGAAATGGAGAATACTCATCTTCCACCATTTAGTTCTTAGAGAAAGAGTCACAGGAGCTGGAGTTGAGCTGTTTGCATACTGTGTGTTTCTCCAGTCCAGTTGCGTAGTGCATAGTCTTGCAGCCCAGTGGGAGAGAAGGTGGCAGTCAGTACTTAGCAAAGAGAGTGAAATCTAGGTTGCTTCCTCCTTTGAGTTAAGGTTCTTTGGGGTGAGAACACCTGTTGCCTTGGTACTATCAGCCTAGAGACTCCTGTGCATGGAGAGTGTGCTGTACCTTATGGCCTATATACACATGTATGTGCAATATACATATTACACCCATACAAGCAAATGTGTGAAGAGTTACTTTGTAAGAGAGAGCGCTCTTGCAAGGACTACATACATCACCTACTCATGGGAGTCTGAAGCACGCCTTGTCATTTTTTTTTCTCTTAAATTGTTAAATAAACAGTTAAATGGGAAAAAAATGACTGCTTTGCTGTTCCACATAGTGCCTAAAAACTTTAAATTTTTTATCTCTTTTAAAAGATAGTATAATGAAGATATACTGAGAGATAAAATGAGAAAGCAACATTACAAACTTATATTATGCTTACGAACAAGTGTTATACTTTGCCACTTTATACAGTTCATTTAAAACTGATAAGAATATATCTGTTACCCATTTCAAGAAAATTTAGAGAAGGGTAATTAATACAAGATTCTTCTAATTTGCTACTTTATTGCTGTACTCTCTTCTTCAAATATTGATAAGTTTTTGGGAAAACTGCATGAACACACTGTCCAGTTAAAGCTTGGGAGTGCTTTTGTATTGGAGAGCTATAAAGTCATGGAAACATCACTGACTTTCTGCCAAGCATGCAATCAAGCACATTTCTGGACAGGATAATGTCTAATTTGATCCTTGTTCTGTAAAAGACACAGTCTTCTGCTGTTCTTTTTTTTTCTTAAGAACCTGATCCATTACCACACAAGCACGGTTCTGCCAGTACTTAGAAACAGCATAGGAAAGCATAAGGTTTGGTCAAATAGGTGTTTCTTTAGTATCATCTTTAGTAGTGGATTGAAGCTTGAAACAACAAAAGCTAAAACAAAGTCTCAAACAAATATAATATCTTGGGTAAACTCTAGCACTGATGAAAATGTACCTCTTAGTTTGATCCATAACAGTTTGATCACCATGTCTAATATTCAGAGAACATCAGCCACAACTAAATCAGGAAAAAAAAAAAAAACAAACCCCTTTTTATTAGTATATTTGATGATTTGTATGATTTTTTATTCCTGAACCCTTAACTTGCATGTAACAACATTTTCAGAGCTTTTCTGTGTCTGAGCAAGACAGAGTGATAGAAAAGTAGGGTTTTGTAGAACAAAAACAGAGGTAAATCTTTGAGGAATATGGCAAATCAAAATATAATTGTGAATTGGCACCTACTTTAACTCTTGTCTTACTTGAGTCTGGGCATAGATAGAAAATCTGTTTTAATTATTGTGATTAATTTGTATTTCATTTCATTTTATTATCGTAATGTTCAGTCAGGATTTGTTCTTGTTGTGCTATGAGCTATATGGCCAGAGCCAAAAGAGAGCTCTGTGCACATGTTATGTATGGAGATGTGCCAGGCACAGTGTATGTCAATCAGATATCATATGAATGTGCATACTGGCCAGCTATAGTAGGCCCCAGGTGCTGCAAGTCTTGATGCCATTTTGCCCATCCTGGAAGTATATTCCTGTCTAAAATTCCCTTACATGAAAGTCTGCAGTATGTGTCCCATGCTGCGGAAGAGGTGAGTTCTTAAAAGGAAGGATGAATTGGATTGAAGATTTCTTACTGAGAATTCATTGTTGAGAATGCATTTGTAAGTATTAGAGTAACTTTATGAATTTGGTCATTTTACTTTGGGAGTTCTTTATTCTGGCTAAAGTGAGATGTTTTTGAGGAACACATCTTTTCAGTCACAATGCAATAGTAATATGACTGAATTTCAGTCTGATGTCTTCATCATGTACTTTGAAGATGGGAGGTAAAGGGACTAGTAGAGCACGTGTAACTTTTCCAGTCACACAATAAATATAGAGTATATCCGTATTAAAATAAACTTCTTGGTAATTGATTTAGGCTTTTCTATAAATTAGATCCTTTGATATCTTCCTATGTAGTTCTGCTGTATGAAGGTTCATAATGGAATTGCCAGAATTACAATGAAATATAAATAATCTTAATTTTAAAAAAAATCTTATCAGAAGTAGATACATTCATCAGCTCTGTTATCTAAAAAACTAGTCCTTGTACTACTATTTAGAAATGACTGATTAACCTTTCAGTGTTTCCTTAGGATAACACATTAATAGCAGACTGTTATTTCTGATAGGATGGACTTTATGTAAGGTAGTTAAGGGACACTTGGGGAACTGGCTGCTTTTCAGGCCTGCAAATAATTTACCTTCAAACACTGACTAAGGGCTATGGCAGCGTATTTTAAGGTGTCACCAGATTCAATCCTCTGTAGCTTGATAGAAATGCACTGAATGACTTTAGCATTGTTGAAAGGATAACAAATCAGAGTGTCTTTGGTTGAATCACTGTAATTGTTTCCATTTGGACCTATAGTACTATCTGGTTTTTTATGGTTCTTTTTTTAAGGACTTAGGAGTCTTGGACTGGTATTCTTTATTGTTCAAATTACTATAGCAGTACTGCTTTGGACAGAAAACTGTGTTACCGTTCATATGTTTATAGATGATGCTCTGCAAGGGAATGGGAAGTTGATTGTTTCTGTTCCTTGCCTTGCACAAGGAAAATAAAATACAAATTTATTTTACAATTTTCCATAATAGAGTATAATGGCAAAGCAAGTCTACATCTTGAACACTCTAACACACCAAGTAACTTGATTTTGCAAACAGATTTTGGGGTCTGGGTACACAGGTAAGTTTTTTGGAGTGTACTGTAATTTAGTTTTGCCCTATGAGTTCATATTTTACTCTGCTTCGGAAGTAAAGTACATCTAGAGTACACACAGGGATTTACTGATGAAAGGGCGTCTGCAAGGGCAATCCCTGCCATGTATCTCTTGGTCTGCATGGGTTTTTGGTGATGAGCATTGTGCTGGGTGGTGCACAAACCCATGGCTGTACTGAGAGCTGGTTACTGTCACAAACAATTTGAAGTTGGAATGGTAGAGATGAAACTAATGGTGCATATTTATTAGCTTCTAATTTAAGACTTGCTTATTGATATCAAATAGAAGTGCACTCAAGTAGTAGACGCACTCATTCAGACCCCAGATATCATCTGCTCAAAGCAACTTGTAGTTTTTAATGTTCAGTACTTATCAGAAGATTAATACTTATTTTGTATTTATAAATATATGCAAATATAGCTCGCCTTATCTAAAGGTTTAAATTCTTGATTTTAGTGGATACTGCATGGTTACCATCAATCTGTGTTACTCCAGCTGAACAGTTACAGCTGTACTAGGGAGAGTCTTTTCAGTATTTCATACTACTACTGTTACTCTCAAATGTACAATAAAAGTCACTTGGAAGCTTTTATTTAGGCAATTCCAGCAATTCTTTGGAAGTGTATGGTTAATGAGTGTGGGTTTTCAGAATTAAAAATAAGGTGAATAAAGGGCAGTGAACATTAACCATAGTCTCTGGCAGAAGCTAGTATAAAATTTTTCATTTTGAGTATAAAGAGTTTTTTAAAGGGCAAAGGGTTTAAGATATAGGCAGCTTCAGTAAAGAGGTGACAGTTCACTTGTTTTAGCATTTCATACAAAGAATTGTGGCCAATTAACTGACAAGTGCATTCAGATATTACAGTGGATACACTGATATGGTAGAACTTCATTATCAACTGTTATGAATAAAAATAGCATATTAATTAACAAACTGCCATGAGAACCTGAATATTTTCACGAAATACCGTGAATCGTACAGTGTTTTTCTTCTTTCTTTCTTTTTTTTTTAAGTAAATCATCATTGTGATGTTTATGTATCTTATATTTAATACAGACGGTAATGAACATTAGCTCTGTGACCCCTGGAGCAGTGGTGGGCTTGCACCTTATGTAGATGCTTTTCTTGTAGTGTTTCTGCTCTTTTTTTGTAAAGTGGTTCTCAAAATGGCAGCTGCTCCCCAGTATGTCCTGATTGGAAAAAAATCAGATTATATTTTTCTATAGAAGTTAAACAAAAATTTCTTAGATTAAGATAGTTACTTATGTTCTGTATGGTTACATATGTGTTCAAAAGAGGAGTATGCTGTTATATGGCCTATTTCTGCTTTGAGTCTAATTGGTTATTTGTACATGCAATTATCTGATTTATGTTCACAAATTTGTAATTACATGTGCAAGTTATATGCAGAGATGAATACAGATGGTTGGAAAACAAGCCTTGAAGCAGGACTGTTCATTCCAACTAAAGTTCATACATTTAAATCATTGTTTCAGGCCATATGCAGACTCTAACAGACGTAACCACAAGAGTTAGGCTTGCTTTACATTAGGAATCATCTCAGCAACTTAAAGTAAAAACTTTTTTAAAAAAATGAAAGCTTAAAATTCTTTTAGATTTGTGTCATTATGGATCAAGCCTGCCATTCTGGCCTATTAACTCCATGCTTGACATTTTTATAATATATTTAGTAGATGATGTTTTGAGGGGATGTTTTTAGAATTAAAAGCCTAAGAAAAGATGAAAACAGTTGAGGAAAAAATAGGCTTTGCATCTGTTATAGTTTGGGGTTTCATGTGGGTGAATAACACTGTTAGAAGGAATCATTTAACTCGTATATTTAAATTTTGGGTGGGGTTTGTGCTGTAAGGTTGAGTGAAATGGGAAAGGCATCTGTTATAACTTGACAGAAAGAGCATTTTGTGGGAAGCGTGCACTTTACATCACTACTTTTTCCACTTTTTTTTTTTTTTTGTAGTTGCAGAATTATTCTGAAAAGACAGCAGTGTACACAGAAGAAATAAATATGATTTTTCAAGGTTTTCTTATATTGTTTTATTGTTATTTTCTTGTTTCCTTGATATTGGCAGTAGAACTTTATTCAGGGTCACCAGTGCTGTGACTTCGGAGTACTGTTTCTGAAGCAAGGTTTATATAATAAAAAAAATATATCAATATGGTTTGAATCTATGCATGAGTTCTCTTTAATAATTGCATTTCATTGTTCATGCAGACATTTTCAACTCTAGCTTGTATGGCTGTCATCATCAGAAGCTTGTGTTTCACAGTTATTACATAATCAGGAGAGCCTACATACTTACATGTTTTAAGAACTTTCAGGAAGATCTAGTGTTTCAGCTAATTAGATGAAGCAGTGAGTTTTTTGGCTTAATTTACTTCTGACATCATAATTCTGCCACCCAACAGAATTAGCTTCACGTCTTACCTATTTTTCCTTTTCCTATAGATGATTTACAGATCTCCATTTCATTAAGAGAACAGGCATATGTCAGTAATATTTTGAGCTTATGTACACTCACAGCTGTATTTAAATCTGGTCTGTACTTACTCCAGTAACACTCAGATTTCTAAGTGGTTTTATTTCATTTCTTGCCCTTTAGATCTTTCATATATTCAAGTAATATGATCAGTCACAGAGAATTTTTTTCTTATATTCTTTGATTGTGTTTGTAGTAGGACTTCAACCATCAAGGGAGAACTGGCAGGTGTTCCTGTAATATAGATTTTATATATTCTTGCACTCTTGTACTTTGTATTTATACTCTTGTTTCAAGAATATTACCAACCTTGCTGGAAACCAGAGTGACTTGGGCTGCAGTATTGGGGAGAATGGAAATGACATACTGTTTACAAGGCAGTTCTGTTAGTAAAAGAAATAATTCAACAAGGTCTTCTCTACCCCAGCAAAAGAGTAGCATCCAAGGACTAACCTGTGCTTCCTGTATTGCTGTGCTGAATGACTTTGGAATGGGATATGGAGTGAAATACATTTTCTTCCATTTATTTTTCTTTCGCTGATAAACTGGTAGTGCATTTCTGACCCAATATCCACTTTTTGTCCATTTTGGTTAAAAAATAGGAGTAAAGTGTTCTGTTACTGAGATACAATATTTCATCAAATAATATTTCATCAGGATGATTTCTCCACTGTTCGCTCCTGTAACACAACCTAATTCTTTTGGCGATCATTCATGCACTTCTTTATGAAGATTTTGAAACAGATCTTTGTATTTATTTTTATCAGCATTATTTGCTGTCTCAGTAACTCCTAATATATCATGAGTTCAGCCCTAACTATTGCGTGAGAACATTTTCTGTTTAACTGTGAGAAGAAAAATAAATTTAAGGTAATTGCACTGAGAGTTTTATTGTTTTACAAGACTGCTGCAAGTAAAAAGGACATGGTGTGACTTCTGATGGTTGTTTTATTAACTGCCGAAATAAATGCATGCTCTGTCTTAGAATTGCATTTTTTATTTTGTTCTTGAGTGGGGAAGGGGAAAACCTAAAATAGTAAAGTATAAGGTTTGGATCGATGTACTTTGTCATTTTTTTTGCCTTTAAAATGCTATTTCAATGCATTAGAGATATTTATGAAGGTTACCTTGGCAAGCAGGTGTTTTCCAAGCAAAGGAATTAAATTACACAAAAGGTTTAGTCAGTCTTCCTAGACCTTATTTTTCAGTACTGACACGCCCTTGGCTCAAGTCTTGCAAGTGTGAAGGCTGCACGTATGATGAGAGCAGCATTAGAAGCTATCCCCAAACCCAGAAACACCATGCAGGGGGAGTCCACTGCCTGTGGTTACAGGTTGTCACAGGGCATCCCTGTCTTTACATTCAGTCAGCGAGTGACACCTTTGGCCCTTTTGCAGTGTCCATTTTATGGACAGCACATAATAACTACTCCCAGCTGATCACCTAAATTTCATTCAGCCAGCTTCTTTGAGGTCAAAAGTTCTGTGTCAGGCTTTGAAGCAGTAAGGGGAGATGGAACAGATGAGAAATAGAGCATAGATTTTCAAAATGTACGTAAATGAGATGCATAAATGCTGATGCAGCTAAAATTGGTGTTGATATTCTAAGCTGTTTTAGGCAGTTCTAAGAATTTAAAAATACGTCAAATAAATACACCAATTCCTTGTTACAGATTTGCTATCTATCACTTCTGGAATGTAACTTTTCCTGTCACTTCCCAATATTGCTGATTATAAAACTGTCTGGCCAATGGTAGCTTCATTGCATCATGTATGCTCAGCTATAGATGAGGACAATATTTCTGTGCACTAACTTGCTCACAGACTAATTAAAAATAAACTTGCTCACAGACTAAGATTAAAAATAAACCTTTAAATGTAGAAAACAAACCCTTAAATTAATTAATTTTGGCAGGAAAAACAGTTTGCCTTCTTACTACTGGTCAGACTTGCAGTTTTCTTTAGGGACGCTTCGTGTATTTAATAAAAATAATTTTAAGGAGTAAAATTTTAATAAACGTTAATATTGCACAATTGTTCCTTAGAATTAGGATATGAGAAAGATAAATCACAGAATTATCTCAACATTTTTGACCACTTAGTTTCCTAGCACGTGTTTTTGCAATGCAGTTAGTCATCTGTAAAATGCTAGTGACATGCTCTGAGAATTATATACTACTCATGAAGAGTTTCAGCTGTTTTGGAACCAAACCTTCCTTGGTGCTCAGAGCTCTTAACAGAAATCAGTAGGAGGTCTACTTACCAAGGCTGTCAAGGATGAGACCCTTAAATTTTAACTTCAGGTCTGTCTTCTGGCAGATAGTAATAAAGGCTGAATGCAGTCTGGTTACATTTAAAGCCAAGCAGATAAGCACATACTACTGTCCTGTTGTCCTTTTCCATGTGATTTTACAGGGCTAGGTTTTCTGTTGATTATGTCTGCTTTTATTTGTTTAGCACTATGAAAACATTTCTAGGAGCGAGCTCCTACTTGATTAAGCAACCGAAGTTATGTAAAACTTTAAAAATATTATCAAAGCATAACGACATTTGAAGTGATAAGGAATACCGATTCTTCCATTTCTTATTCTTTAATTCAGCCATCTGTTGTTTTCTGGATTTGGGAAGACAGGAAGGATATAAGACTAATATGTGTTGATCAAAAGACCAAAAAATAACCATATTCTTAGCCTTAAATGTAGCCTCAATTGCTTCTCATGCTAATCCCAGTGCAGCAGACAAATACACCCTTTTTCTTCAAAGATGAAAATGCTACAGCTGTAGTATTCCTTGATGTATTTATGAAATTTAAGGAATGAAATACAAATCTGGCCGAAAATGGATGGATTTATTTTCAGTCATTCTGGAAAGTTCTGGTTATCTAATTAGCTTATGTTAGTGAAGAAAATATTTGAGACTTTCAAGATTCACTAATCTGCACTTTGAGTTCCTCATTCACATAATGGCATATTGTAACTGTAAATCATGATAATTTCTACAAAAATAAAGATCAGTTGTCTGTGGTAACGTCTTTTAAGACTTGAGAAAAGTTTGATAATTTTATCACAAACTGACACAAACTTACAGAAAAGGCCAATGCATTTTCATGGGAATAAATACATTTAGATGATTCACTTCAAAAGCTTGGCTACTAAGCTAGTAGTACATAGTCCAGCAGAAAGCTTTCATTTTCTTCTTCAACATATGTTATCTCACATATGAAAGTTAAAGTTTTAGAGCAGAAAATATCTTACTTAATATTTCTAAAAGCAGAGTGGCAATCTATTGGATATCTTTTCTAATGGGTAAACAAAGAACTTTTAACTTCCCTATAGGCTTCTCCCCAGGCCTTTAAAACACTTAATCTTGAGGTTTCCTTGAATCTTTGTTGATACTGTCTTATTTTTGCTTTCTCTAATTTACTCTTTCAAGAACAAAACAGTACACAGGAAAATCAGCTGTGACTTCCAGATGTAGCACTGCTTCTTCCAGTGTCTTTTTCTGGAGTCCCAGAATACTCCTTGACATATCTGTTCTATAACCCTAGATGTTCACAAGGTATTCACTTTGGCTTTTGGGGTTCTGGGATTTCAGACTGTTTATTTTAGCTCTAAAAAATCCAGACTCTAGACATCTTCAAAATTAAAATGGGTCATCTTTGAGTAGTTAACCCATTGAGATAATTAGCATTTCCTTAAGAAGTCAAATGTGCTTTCAGAAAAAACAGTGTAATTCTTCCAATAATTGCATTCAGATAAAAGACAAAATCTTACAATTTCTTTTAGATGTCTGTAAAAGCTTATGTACAAAATTAAATTTGAGTAAAAATAGTATTATCATCAGCTTTTAAATGAAGATTTTTGTTTCTCAGTGTCATCAACTAGAAGAAAAGATTACATTGCTCTGGCATTTAAATGCATCTTTTACATAATAAATCAACTCATACCTATTAAAATTATGTTTATTTTTTTTATACTGAAGACGAATCTACTGATTTTAGTACAAAAATAGGAATGTGAGTATATAAGATTTCTTGGCATGAAAATGAACATGCCCTAATCTAAAAATAAGTAGGTCTTTACTATACTCAAGTTTATGAAAAATACCAACAAAATGATTTATTAAGCTATTTTTATCATCCTGTTTATGATAGTTAAACTAATTTGCTATGCTTTTGATATTTTTTATCATGTAGCTATAAAAATGATAATGAACTACAAAACAACATACAAATTTTCAATTCTAGTCAAAGTGATTATTTTTTAAAGTGATTTTTTTGTGCCATTTTCCCCACAACTTTGGTAATGATTCATACAAAATTCTTGCAAATCTTATAGTTTGAAAACAAATCATACAAAATGTTAGTATTTCAAGTTAGTGGATGGTTAATGAAACAAATACTTAACAAATGACAACTAACAAATTAAGTCAAGTATTGCTACTCAATCAGTTATTAAGGACAATTAGATGTATTCATTTTAATTGTTTATTGCATAGTTTACCATGCCTGTAAATCAGATCTTCCAGGCCTTAAGAAATAATTCTGAATTTCTCTTGCAGTGTTTTTCTGCCTTGTTATAAGAAAAAAAAACATGTTGCTTAAATAGGTTAAATATGTTAAAGGCCTTTTAATAGTAGATTGAAGCTAGTGTCACTTGATTAAATAGGTTTCCTTCGCAGAAGTTTCATTTAAATAGAATCAAAGAATAAGCTGAGTTGGAAGAGCTCCATAAGCATCGAGTCTAGTTCCTGGCCCTGCACAGGACCATCCCCAAGTCACATCATGTGCCTGAGAGTGTTGCCCAGACACTCCTTGAACTGCCAGGCTTGGTCCTGTGACCGCTTTCCTGGGGAGCCTGTTCCAGTGTTCCATCTATGGGGTGAAATATTATTAGTTAGATTGGAATTGGGAGTTTAGGACTTTGCAGAAACATATATTTGGTAAACTTTGGGATAAATCATGGAATGAAGATGGGTTACTGGAATGGAGATGAGTTACTCATTTATGGCTTTGACTGCGATCCTCCCCCCTCCTTTGTTTTTTTTTTTTTTTTTATAAAATAGCACAAGCAGGTTGATTGTAGAAGGTGACCAAAGGAAGAATTGTGCCTTGGTATTTCAGTATCCCTCACCTATAATTTGCTGCTGACCTTTGTTTAGAGATTTGGTCCATGACTGTCTTCCCTTAGGCTTTGAAGAGGGGTGGTTTTCTTCCTCAAAAATCAAAGACAAAAGCATTCAGTTTCACCATGGCTATGCTTGGTAGTTAACATCAAAGAGAACCTTTGCAAGTGTGAACTTGCTTTTTATAACGACCTCGAAGTCATTGGTACATTGTGCATTGTGCCAATTACCCTGCTTGTGTTCTGTTATGCTGTTGTCAGACCCTTCAATAGTTGTATCACAATAGCGATTTGAGTACTTCATCATAGATACTTAAATGAAACCATTAAAGTTTTCCTACACAGTGGCATTTTTTTGGTGGGTGAATATATTAGAAACACTCCATTTAAATCAGATCATTTTAGTCTATAATGTTTTATTCAGTTTTATGAGTATTCATGGTATGTTTATTTTTATTGTAAATCACAAAGAAAATATCAACAAAAATCTGAAGACACTTAATTTGGTTTTGTGAGCTGGAATAAGACAATGCTATTTTTCTACAACTCTTTTTCTTGTTGTTTTGAACATATGACTGTTTTGTTTATATTAAAGAAAATCAAAAATTCCAAACCAATCAAAGAAATGACCAAGCTTATAATTTTAATAATGATCTCAGCTCCGACATTAAGTTGGGAATTAATGATCAGTTAAGGTTAATGACTCAATGCCTTGAGTCATTAAACTTCAAGAAAATGCTCTGTACTTTCATTGTTTTTGGTTTATTAAAGTTAGGTTGTAGAAGGTGGCAAAAAAAAGAAAAAAAGAAGAAAATATTTCCGAACACAGTGGAAACTAATATGAATAGAAACCAGAGATGTTTTATATGCCTCACTCTGCAGTCCCAGCATAGCTAGAAATGCCATTATTCCTAATTGGAGTTTTGTCAGTATGAGGACCTAAGGAGCAAAACCTTTACCCACCTTTCTTTTCTTTCTTTTTCTGAAACAAATTAAGAACTTCAGTTGTTTGGCAGATCATAGGTTAACACTGCAGTTTTAGAGCAGCACATCACTTTATTCTGTAAAGTTATTCCACAATGTCCCCTACATGAGCAGTTACAGGACATTGCAGTGGTGCCATGCTATGGTCTGTACGTAGGAATACAAGCCTTTGGATATATATTGTATGAGCAGGTACATATTTGTATGTAAGTGGGCAATAAGTATTTTCATTGTCATCCATCTCTAATTTGTATGCTACTTAGGCAGTCCAGGAGGTGGAAAGTTGTGTATGTGAGCATTTAACAGGCAAGGAGTACTTAAACCTGAAGGCCTTTATTTTTCCATACTGGGCACATGTAAGCTGCTCTGATGGCTTTTGCTCCACAATGTTGTACAAATAATTCCGAGCCCTTTCTCACATAAAGTAGTATATTTAAAGTAAGGTGTCTTAGTGAGATTTTCACTTTAAATAGAATAAGGGTTAAATGATAACTTGACTTATCTTTTAAATGACAAAAAATAAAGAAATTGCAAGACCTTTTCACACATTAGATATGTATTGTCATTTATCATCTAGATATCAGGCTAGCAGTGCTAAGTAATAAAACATATCATCGAAAAATGTGCTATAGGTCTGAATCACTCTTTCATTCCACCTCCCAGCTAACTGTAGTATTAAATCAAACAAGCAGAACATTTCCTTAGGCAGCCATTGCCTTTTAATTTCCTGAAGAACCTTAAAATATCATTCATTACAAGTACTACACATATTTGGTTTTTAAAAGTCTCATAAATCAATAGCAGGCTGACTGTAATAATTATTACAAGTTAGTGCATAATTTTCGTGCTGAAGGCTGCATGCAGAACTTTAGCATATGCAAACGAGGCAATTCAAACTGTGTATAGATATTAATATGAGGAAGCAGGTAACGAGGTGCAGGCTATGAATTATGCATCAAGAGTGGCTGATCTTCAATGAGGAAAATGAATTCAGCATGTAATCTAATTAGTGATGGAAGTCTATTACATCTAACTGCAAAAGCAACCGTCCTTGAAACAAATTTATTTACAGTCCATGTTACCACTTGAAACAACTTTGAAATGATGTGTAAGACAACAGCTTAATTGTAAAAATTTTTTTGTTTGTCTGTTTCAGTTCTAGACCAGGAAGGCCTCCTAAGAGGACTCAAAGTGTCACCTCCCCAGAGAATTCTCATATCATGCCACATTCTGTCCCAGGCCTAATGTCTCCTGGAATCATCCCGCCAACAGGTAGGATCGTTAGAAACACCTTCACATGGGCAATTGTTTGAATTCATGGCTTTTATCCACTTGTTAATAGATTAACAGTCTAGGAAAGCAGCTGACAGATATCACGATAGTTCCCCTAATGTCACATTATTGGTACATATTGGTACATACATATATGTTGTATGTAATGAAAAATTGTGGCAGTCTAATACTTCAAAATAACTGAACAAATAATAATCCTTTACAATTTTTCCCCCTATTCTTTTTCTTTATAAACAAAAACCTTTCAAAGCATGAATTACCTATCATTAGACAATAATCTCCATATACTTTTTTAATAGATCAGATAATCTCCTGCATTTTTTTTGTTTCTTTGCTTCATTAGATAATGTCATCATGAATATAGTTGCCTGAAGAAACTGAGTTAGTTAAAATAACTCCATGCTGCACATGTCTTTCTTAATTTTTCATCCTGAAATTCTATTTTTGATATGTCTCCTGAGGCCCTACACTAATATAAAGTCCTGTAACAGTCTGTTTCTCATACTATTATTTTCTTTTGAAAGTTACTGTACAGTCTCCTAGCAGTGACTTACTCTTAGACATAGTTAAATTAAGAAAGGCTGTGTTGCAGGGAGGAGATGAACAGTCACCCAAAGGTGGAGGAAACCTATAGTCAAGCTGTTTGTGGTGCCACATTCTCTTTCTTCGTGTTACAGATCAGTTAAACATTGGAACTTGTTTCAGCAAAGTCCACCTGAGCTTCTATTTCTTTCCCGGTTATTTCCTGCTTATTTACATGTCTCAGTCTCTAACACTGATTTTCTCTAAGGCAAAGGAAAGATAATTAACTAGACATATCAAATAGAGAAGAAGATTACTTGGTCTTGTGGACCGGATGGATGGGTGGGTGTTTGAGCACATGCCCATGATCATGTCTCTCTAAGTAAGAGCATGATTCTTGGTGTAGTTTGGTCACAGATGACTAACATTCTCAAAAGAATGCTCAGTTCAGGAAACAACAAATACCAGAAACTGTTTGCATGTTAATATCTTGCCTGGTGGAAGAAGGTAAATGAAGAAGGATTAGCTCAGTGGACAAAAGGGGGCCTGTACTTTGGCCTTAGGCTCAGGATCTGCTTTGCATGGTGAGATAGACACGTAGGTAGAAATATTTTATTTGAAAATAAAAGCTTTTTAAAGATGAAGAGGAGTGACAAAATGAAGGGAGGTCAGACAACAAAGATTGGTAGGAGAGAAGTTTAAAATAAGGAGATGGAACAAGGGACGAGACTGAGAGTGTAGGGGAATATGGGAAAACATCAGGAAAGTAGGACTCACCGTGATAGTCTGGGAAGGTGTGACCAGCAAAAGAAAAAAAAAAAAAAAAAAAAGAATTGTGATTAAAATACTTTATGCAATAGAATTTACAGGACAAAATCTTGTATAGAAAATAGAGATCATGCAGAGTGAATGCAACATGAGAATTGTAGATGGGATCTGTGTGGGGAGAGAATGAAAGTTTTTATTGGGCAGAAACGTTCATGTTCATGAGAGAGAGATCAAAAATTGCAGAAGCAAAGGGAAATTATTTGGGGGAAATAAGGCAGGAAAATATCAAAGAAAAAAATGCATGTGAAAAGTAGAAAGGAGATGAAAGAAATCAGAAACAAATAAGCAGGCCAAAAAGAGGGAGACAGGAAAAGAAACCTTATCAACAGTATCATTTGGGGTTTTGTGTTGCAGTTAATATCTAAGAGCAGATCACCTCTTGATTTTTTATTTTAAGAAAGCAGTTTAAAACCACAACTAATGCCTAAAAGTATCCAGTTCCTCTCTAGTCCTTTAAAGCTGGTCATAACAAGTTAACAATAAAAATATATGGTACTAAAACCAGAGATCCAATTTCTTAGCGTATCAGCTGACAAAACCAGATGCAGTTCTTTTTAAAATGATGATTAAAAAAAATAGAAGAAAATAATTCAAAATTAAAGAAAATAGGCATATGTAAGATTATCATTCATCAAATCCTTTTTGGATGGTAATGCTTTGGGAGTCTCTTGCAAAAGAAGAAAGGTTTGATTGCAATCACTGCTGCATTTGAACTGTTTTCACGTTACATGGCTTACCACAACAGAAGGAATGGTATGATTTTTTTCCCATTGTGGTGTTGTTGAGTCTCAAACTGCACAAAAAATGCAAACAATAACTCTGATAGAAGCAAGCTCTGGGGTCTAGTGTTCCATGAGGTATGCAAAAGTTCAGCAAAGATAAAGAGCATCATGACAGCAGTGCTACATGCATCATTCCAGCATTTTATAGACAAGCAAGTATAAAAATAGACTTACAGTATGATCCTACATGTTCAAAACAATGAAAATATTTGGGCCTACATTGTAAACAAATACTAAAACTACAGTAAGAGCCCTACAAAGAAAAGACTGTGATAACTGCACAGTCGATGATATAGGTGCCGTTGTTATGTGTGGCCACTTTAATTGATACAAGAAAAATGTTGCAAATTGTAAAATTTTACTTCATATTTTGACTGTATATAAAGAATATCACTGACTAGTTGAGGTTGTCAGGCACCACTGGAGGTCACCTAGTTCAGCCTCTGCTGGTCAAAGTAAGGTCGCTCAGGGCAGGTTGTTCAGGGCTGGGTGCGCTTGAGATTCTGTGAGTGTCTTTGATGGTAGAGACACCTCGATGTCTCTTTGCAATTTTTTCCAATGTTTCACTACTCTTAAAATAATACTGGATTTTTTTTTTTTTACTTTTTATGGAATTTCCTATATTTTAATATGTATTTGTTGGGTCACATTTGAGAAGTCTGGTTCCACCTCTGTCCTTACCAAGTTTTCATACACATTAGTAAGATACCCCAGGTTTTTTCCAGGCTGAACAGGCCCAGCTCTTGCAGTCTCTCTTGATATCTCAGGAATTCCAACAGACGGTTCTTCTTCATTTGAGAAGTTTGCAAAATGTGAATTTCCTGTTAGTATTCATGTCTAAGCAGAAAAAATAAAGCTGCCAGATTATTAAGTGTTTCCTACTCCTTCTCTCTCTATTTCTTTGTAATAACTTCTTCTCTTTAAATTTTCTGATTGATTTAATAATCTGAGTGTAATAACTAAGTTTCCTTCTTGCCTACGAAAAAGTATAAGTGATCACACAAACAATTGTGTGCTATTTAATGCTCTTTAAGTATAGAGATCTGCAATTATTAGGTATATCTAGGATACACAACGCTAGAATTTAATGCACGATTTTTCTTTGAAAATTTTGTTTTTTTCGAAATGTGCTGCATAATACAGAAATAGAGATTTAAGGGTGGAAATCTTGATTTCTAAAATGACTGGTTCTGCATGCATCATTTGTATGTGCAAATAATACTGGTATTAAATTGTATGCTGAGATTTCTTGCAATATTCCAGGACCGTCTATTTTATATCAGTGATACAAACTCTGTAAACACATGCAGAGAATGTTGCATCATCACTTAGAATAACCTTGCTTTATGGAAGTGTTGAGGGACTAAGATGAGATGTAGGAATGATACGCAGAAAGAAAATGATAGAGAAAAAAGGTATAATATTCCACATTTTTTTTAATGAACTATAAATTGAAGAAGTGAGGATCACCCCTCAGTTGATATTCTGTCCATTTTATTACAATTAAATATTAACCACAATTGCTGGTCTATCCACTGTCTTTCATTAAGGTCAATTTACAGAGTGTTCCCAAAGTTATAGAAGACTGGTCTCTTCGCAAAAGATACTCTTATATTTATGAAAATAAATACGTAGGACCTTTGATAGTGTGACAAAATGAGAAATGTGTAGTAACAGGAAATGAAGAGCTTCACAAATTGTCCAGAGAATTAAAATCTGTCCATGTTACAAATCGCGTAGTCAGAAGATAGAATGTGGTGTAGACTCAAACAGTTGTACTGACGTTTCCAGCTTATCTAGATAACACCTTGAAATCCTTCCAAAACTCTATGGCTCATCATAGTTAACTTTGATCTGCTGATCTCTTCTTGTCTAGTATGCTTCAAAAGTTGTCTAAAGTTTGAACAGTAAATTATTGTAATTGTGATCAATCCGAAAAGAAGTGCTCTAAGTCCTGAGTGTATGATGTACATTGTGATCTGTACTGTTGTATAACATATAAAATGATGTTTCCATTATTTTTCATACAAACTTTGAAAAGTAATTTTCTTCACTTTTCTAATTATTTTGGCAATTCTTCTTCAATATTTTAGTTTTTGAAGCTGCTTTTAAAACTCCCTGCTTAATTCTTCTTGGCCTACTGAGTTCGAAAACTACAGGTGACAAAATGAGTAACTGCAATCTCTTGTGCTTATTTCAGGAGCTGCATCTTTCAAAGATAAAATGAGAATATAAAGTGCTTTTGGAAATTGCTGACATAGGGCAGGATAAGAATGCTCCTTCATATATTGATATATATCTATAGATATATCTTTGTCAATTAAAAAAAGTAATTTCAAAGCATCTTCAATTTATTACATTACTTTTACATTAAATTAATCTGAGTAATTATTGTTGCCATTACTACTATTATTTTGAACAGGTTCGCTTTATGATAGGTACTTCTATATAATTATTCCACATCTGAATCCAGACTGTTACAGTGTAAGGATATTAAGCTTCCTCTAAAACGTTTCATGTGTACATTATAACTGCTCTCCTCTATTAAACCGTTCTTTTTCTTTTCTAAAGTGGTAATCTGAAGATGTAATTTCTAATCTCATCCTTATTTTCTCTCTTGTGGTGGGCCTGAATCAATATAAGTATATTCCAGCTTCCATCTTGTACAAAATTCTTTGCACCACAAAGCATTTTTATGGGGAGTTAGAATAAGGAGAGAGTTGAAAGGTTTCATATAGATCATTTCGGCTTGGAGGGCAAATGTCGTTCACAGATGCAATGATTGATAAAGTGTGGTCATATTTTTGCTAAAGTAGATGATGAAATTATTTGGTGTTTTAAGAAAGATTAATCACATAATTAAATAATTTCATTTTCTCTGGCTCATAGTTATTGATGTTGTATTAAGCAGACTGAAAGAATAGTTAAAATACAATTATCATTGTTACTCTATCCATATCATATTGCCAAGAAATAAAATCTGTAGCTAGAAGTATTTCCTCCTGACAGACTCAATCCTGTAAGGTCTTAAGAATATGTTTAACTTACTGAAAGGAATAGAGTTGATTTCTGTGAGTATTCCAGGGACTAGAAATGATAAATTGGAATTACATAGCGATTTTGAGAAGCAAAACTATTACTATTTTTTTATGCACTGGGTATCTTTTGAGATCCTGTATTGGTTAAAAAGATATACCTCAATAAAACCGAGTGCTGTTGCTTACTTATTTTAAAATACATTCCATGTTAACATAATATTTTAGTTATTAGTGTTAAATCATTTTTATCATCAACATTGGTTTTGATTGGTGTTATGGGATGATAAGCTGTTTATCTGTTGGGGCTGAACTAACTGTAAGAATAAGCAACAAGTCCTGCTTTCAGAGTGACAAACTGTAACCTAATTCAAGAGACTGAATCAAATTACACAAAACATTTTTGCACTTCATTAAGGAAGTAGTCATTATAATTAGTGTGAAAGCTTCTGTCGTGTTCACTAGTTGATGTATCAGTGGGAAAATAAACTGACTCAACCCTGTAAATATATATTTTCATAGTTTTTAAAATAATAATTAAGGTGTAATTCAGGACACCTGTCATCTCCTGAAAACAGTCATAATTTTGTCATAACTATCATCCCACTGAACGGCTAGCTATATTCTGCTTTATCACAAGAGGATTTATCACTGAAAACTGCTTCTGGAAGCTCACTAATTTTAAGTTCCATTGAGTCCCTTACATTTTTCAGTTCTAAAATCTTTTTAAAACCAATTATTACTTGCAGAAATGGAACCTTTTTATTAAGAACTTGTATTCAAGAAGAATTCATACATTTTTCAGCATTGTATCATACAACACTACATATATTCAAAGCTTAAAAGAAACATAACAGTTGGAAAACTGTGTAAGTCAGTCACACCTTATGCAGGTATACCCACTGCCTGTTGAGAGCCATCCCTAGATTGACTCATTTCAGAAATGCTCCCAGCTTTTTTGATGTAAGGGCAACAAGTTGCTTCTCTTCAATAGAGATTCTGGGATTAAATATTTAAGCAGTGAGGGTAGCCATATACTTCAAGATGCTCAAGGTACTCAAAAAGAAACTGGGTGAAGTTATTTAAGTTTTAAGCTTTAGTTATAAGCTAGTGAATCCTCTCTTCTACTTGTCTCTTGTGAGTACTCAGGTTGTGATATGCACAGATTTATTACCTTTTAGTGGAAAATCTGAGATAACAGTTTTTTTTTAATACTTCCTGGATCAAAGAATAATTTTGCCTTCTGAAATCTAAGTTTGTAATCATACTGATTTTGGAATCTCCCCATAAGAATGCTATTCCTGTAGCAGTTATGTAGGATCCCAGTTGGCTGATCATAATCTGTGAAGATGAACTGCTAGAAGATAATCCTTTAATGATATGTGATGATGTTTCTATATAGACAGCTTTTCAGGGTAGATTGATCATAAGAAAAATAAAAGGTTTCAGACTTTGGAAGCTACCCTTTCACCAGTTCCAGTTTCTTCTTTCAAAAAATGGAAGTGTATTAAACACCTTGTGAGAAAAAACTCCCCACTTTTCAGAACAATATTTAATTAACAGTCTGTTATCATAACAGTTTTCTGTAAAACAAGTAACATATAAATTAAAACAAAATTAAAAACAAACAAAACACCAATTTCTTAATACAAATGAAAGCAATTAAAGCCTTACTCTTAAAGGCATGTATATGGTGAAGTTATTAGTGACTACATTAGAACCTAGTAATGGAAGTGTTTCTATAGCTTTCTGAATCCCAACATTCTATTAATTGTAGTTTAAAATTTTTTTCAAAATATATATATTGCAGGATACGCTGTTTGTTTATTAAATTTAAAGTATTCAAATTGTAAACTTCTCAATTGTGGCTTATACTGACATTTTCTTGTTGCTCAGATTTCAGGCAGAGTCTCTCAATAGAAAAGCATCAAGATAATAACAATCCTGTGTTTTCAGTTTTTCATATAATAAACCTGTTGGTTTTCCACCCACTCCTGCTTTTTAGTGAGAATGTTCAGCCAAAATAATTTGATTCCAAATCATTTAATCTCTAATTTGTTCAAAACGAACCTTTTGTAGAAAAAGCAACACATTGTCATTTTAAACATGAAATACAGAGTATTATTTCGTTAAACGCTGCCACTAGAAATGAAACTGAGCTGTTGAATTTGGCATAACATCTCAGACTTGCAAACGCTTTGATCCCTTAGCTGGGTGGTTCTGATTGTTGTAGCAAAATAGGAACATGGTAGTTCTTGGGGATGAACACGGCCTGGTACACAGCTCAGTTTCATCATGTTGCTGACTGTAGTTCTGTGTCATCACAATGACATGAAGTTCGTGAATGTTATGGGGGTGCCCAGCTCCTTTCCTGTAGAGTTAGACTACTTATGTCCCTGCATGATGTGCTCAATGAAGCGTGAATGATTTTCTTCTCTTTGATTTGCTACATAGTGCATTCACTAAAAATACCCCTTTGCATTTATATATGTAAATAAATATATAATATTTATTTTTATAAATAAATAAGAAATATTTATATATTCCAAAGTTATGGTCCATGATTTCATTATCATATATTTGGTGGTTCTCTAAAGTACAGGAAAAAACTGCAGCTTGATGTTTTCCACTCAGTTTGGGTTTTTCTGGGGAAGGCAGTGTCAAATGTTGTTATTTAATATGATTGTCTCCTGGTTAAGAATGATCTGTGGAGTTTTGCAGATTTCATGAAAGGACTTAAATATGAAAGGAATTTCCAGAAAATATGCCAGGTAGCCCAGGTGTTTTGTTATATGATATATGATGTAGGTGAACTTCAGAATTTACTTAAGTAATTGGTATTTTCAGGACAAGTATTCAAGAAGGCATTGTTTTATCTGGGAAGCTTTAGAAGACTACAACTCAAGGGAAAAAACCTGAACTACCTAAGTACTATATTTATTTATGCTCAGGCTCTTAGGCTGTCCTGCCCAGGGCCAAGAGTTGGATTCGATGATCCTGATGGGTCCCTTCCAACTCAGCAGATTCTATGGTGCTATGAATGTAGTTTTCCAAGGAGAATCAGCCACTGTGAGTTGTCCTTATGACTTATAACTCTAGGAACATTGTCTGCATGAATTGTACAAGGCACAATAGCATACTGTCAGAACGGTAATGAATCCACTATCAATTGTTCACAGTGCACTGTACTGTTATTACTAATGTCCTGTGCAATATATTAGAGTTATCATAAAGTAGTCTTAACTGGGAGAAGGTTTTTGAAAAGGAAGATTGTTCTGGTTCAAGTAGTTCGGGATTACAAAGCCAGATTATTCAAATTTGATTCCATATCATCTGAGAATTGCTTAACATTTTCCTTCCTGTTTGGAAATCAGAGTCAGAACTGTTCAATGATGTGAAGTTGAGCACATTTTGTACTGATGAAAATGTGCTGATGAACTGTGTCACAAACAAAAACCAATCTATTGGTTATTACTCATGGAGCTGCTTCCAAGGGCTTGTGGTTTATGAAAACCTGAGCTGGTGGTCTGACTTTTCATGCATTCAAGATGCTCAGTTTAAAGACCTCATTTCATGTGAGGAGACTTCTCTTATTCCTTCAAAATGCAGACATAGGTAGATATGTTGGTTGGTTGCTGTGTGCCTGAGGCAGCAGTTGCAAAGTTAGAGAGGGATGGAAACTGGAGAAGGAAGCTAGGTTGATGGAGAGAAGGAAAGAGAGAAAAGGGAAGGGGAGAGAGAAAGAAGTTCTTTATGAATTTTTGTAACCTACTTATATGTGTAACCAACTTATTTAACATAATACAAGCTAGTTTGTTTGCTGCTGTCTATTAATTCATGGCTATTGAGAAGTTACAAGGCTACATTGGTATAGTATTTATATAATAGCTTTCAGGAATTATTCCCTTTCCATAGTGTGTATG
Organism: Sitta carolinensis; assembly: GCA_032173965.1. Lineage (NCBI taxonomy): Eukaryota > Metazoa > Chordata > Aves > Passeriformes > Sittidae > Sitta > Sitta carolinensis. The sequence goes on from CM063283.1 coordinate 37,153,316, forward strand.
TGCACAGGAGCCTGCATTTTTGCTTTTCTGAAATGTTTTTCAGTTACGAATGTTCTACATGTGACTCTTAAATCATCTCAATTTAGTCCAATCTTAATTGCAACGAGATACTGTGTTCAAGCCATCAGCAAAAAATAAACTGATACTACTACTGGTATTAGAGATGTGACCTGACATTTAGGACAAAGTCTTAGTTTGAGGAGAATGTTCCTGTTACTACATGATGATGTTGGTCATCAATTAATGGTGTATTAGTTTCTAGCTAAGAAAACAGTAGCATACTAGGGCTGAGTAAGCTGGGGAAAGGAAAATTGCTCTAGAGAGGACAAAATTAATAATGCCACTGAGTCATTTTAACTCATCAAAATCCATACAATTGGCAGATAGTCTGACAGTGTGCCAAAAAGTTTTGTGAGAATTAAGGTTTTGTCAACACTACCTTTTTGTTAGGGGGGCAAGATTTAGATTGACTAAGGGGAAGTCATGAGGAGTATTTTAAATGGGCAGATGCTTCTTTGAAATTTCCTTTTCTCTGTATTCATTGTGCTGCCTGCAATCACTAGCTCTAAGACCACACTTATAGCTTGAACAATCCAGTTGCCCTTAATGAGAGGAAAGTTAATGGAGTAGCATTTCTTTCCACATATGCTTTTTTTAAAAGAATGTTTCCAATCTTTATAGGGGAAATACAGAATTTGAGGCTTGAGTTGGTGTCAGCTGCATATTCCAATAATTTTCATTTGTGGTTGCCTCAGATTACTAGACCTACCTTGCTAGGAACCATAAAATCAAGGGTATGATCTTAGATAAGCAATATCTCTACTAAAAAGGATGAAGTCACTTTTGTGTTTTCTTTTGACAGTAAATTGAATCCTTAATACATATGCTATGATGCATCAACCTAATATACAGAGATTTTTATGTAATTATTTCATTAGAATACTGACTCTGTAAAGTCACTTAAACTGGGACTTCAGATGGTGGGAAAACCTGCTTAACACAGTGCAAAGAATGATAGAATTTCCCTGTACCCTTGCTTAATAAATGTATGTGAATATGGTAATAAAAGAATGGTGTAACTTGGGTGACTTGATAACCAAGAAACTTACTACATCACAACAGTGCATTATTTTTCTAAGTACCAGACTATAAAGAAAAAAAAAAAAAACAAAACCCTTTAACCCCTAAATGACTTTCAGCATCCAAACAATATTCAGTGCAAGTATTTGAGAAAGAGAAAGGTGATTTTTTTGTCAATCAGTCCATTTGTTTTGAAAAGTATCTCTAAAGATTCATATTTCATTCAAGTGGAAGAAAACAGTGGTTCCTGTGCATTCAGAGACTGTGTGACAAAACAATTCTTAAAGTAATTTATTTTCCTCTGTTGAAAGCTCAGGTTTTATTCAGGTTTTGATATCTCAGATGTACAGATGCTGAACACACTGAGGACATCATACTCCTAGAGGTGAATGACAAAAAATACAGCACTTTTGCCTCTGCAAGCATCATTTTTGGAATATGGAATAATTCCTTATGAAATAGAATACAGTTTTTTTTTAAAAAGCACAGCCATAAGAACATCCTTATATAAAATATAAATTTACTTGGATTACTTGTATTTCTCTTAAAATATATTTCTATTATCACTCAGGCTAAAATTCTATAGGGAAACAGTGACATGTATGTAGAATCAAAATTAATTAGTATTACCGTTGTAGACCATTCTTAAGTTAAATGAAAAAATTCCCAATTGCTTGCTCACCAGGAAAAGTCTGGGCAAGGGATTGTACTATTTAGGCTATGATTCCTGTGAAGAATATGACTTTCATAGCAACATCTGTGTCAATAAATTAATGATAAATAAACGAGTTCAGAGCTGTTCTTCACCTTGGATGGCAGGCATGCATCCTGCAGCTTACAACTGCAGATCCAAAATCTTTTTCTTATTACAGTATTTCCCAACCTAAGGAAAAAACCCCAAAATAACCATATCTTCTCCCAAGAAAGAGTTCCTGGGCTTGTTTCTTGTACTGTCCATGGCCAATTACGGAATATGTTTTTTAGCTATACTAAAAAATTACTGCTAGGTTGAATGTCTGTCTTGTTGATTTCCTAATGTGTTTTTTGTTTAAAGAGACTAGAGGCAAAGTTTTTATGGAAGTTTTATCTTTATCTTTTATTAGACCAAGTGCCAAAACCTCTCAGGCTTTTAGAACACAAGCACTTATGTCTGCTGAATGAAGTTAATCACTGTTACAGTCTAAAAGCATCTGAAAGCAATTAAAAATGCTTATATAGAAGTTCTGTTTTAAGTAAAAGAAACTTGATTTCTCCACCTTCTGTTCAATAGCTGGATACCATTTGTCCATTGTGTGCTAAAGATGATGACTTTTTTCATTAAAATTTCTTGCAGAATTTTTTTTTTTTTTTTTTTTGGAGTCTTTAATAGCTTTCTTCCTGACTCCAAGAGAAAACTCCTGATATTTTGAATTATCTGTCTTTTTTTTTTCCTCCTACTCTGAAGACCCCAAACTAACTTCCTGATGATACAGAAGAACATAAATATATTTTTTCTTTATCCCTGTGCAAAAAAAAAGAAGCAGTCAGTCCAAACATGGTATGATTACCATATCCACATCCACTTAGAGATTTTAGGAATTGTTACATAATTTTGTGCTTAGAAAAAAATCTTTTAAATAATATTGTTTTGTTTGGTTTGGTTTCTTCTGGTGGAAAATTTTAAGTCATCTTGAGATCAGTTATACTTTTTATGCCCTGTAACTGCTATTGTTTGAGACTTAAAGTTGTGGATAACCATTCACACGTTGTTTTTTTTTTTAAACAGACTTCTGTCTGAATAATTTTCTGAAGAAAAATATTTGCTTTTAAATTATTCCATAGTTGTTAGCTGCTGTCTTTATAGTGATTTACAGACACAGTATTTTCTTGACATATCTTGAGTTCCAAGTCACATGATTTGAGAAAATATTTACTTTTATTTTCTGTGAAAAAGTATTTTAGGATTTTCCACGAGTGGTTTCAGCTTTGAAATCTCACCTTTGTGACTTATTTTCAGCTCTTCCCTGAAAATTTACAAAAGGACTAGAAATAACTAATTCTTCATTCATCCTAATCTGAGACATTTTCCTTAATGAGTGCTGGAAGTTTCACTGATTCCAGATTACACAGATTTAGCCTTGGCATGAATTTTTGACTATATAAATGGTGCTTTATAAACTAACAGAACTGTGGTAAGAATGAGAATTTTAATATATCATCATTCTTCCCTCTCCTTGCTCAAAACTACTTCATTTAATACTCAGTTTTATTTAATTAAACCTTTAATAACAAAAATAATTTTTTCTGGAAGGGGAAACACTAAATGAAGAACAGTAAATACTAACAAGATTTTCCCTGGGATGTATTCCCTTGCCATTCATTCCAAATATTTAGTTCCTTCATCCTGTCTGGGTGACCAGGCAAGTATTTCACAGAATTTTCTTTAGGGAAATGGACTGGCACTTTAAAAGTTAAAAAGTATACCAGGATTCTGTGTTATAAGTAATGATGTATCTTTCAGAACTTTTATTTATTTTTCAGACTTTATTTCTTATTAAGTAATCAAGGAAGTTAATAGATTCAGTAGGTAGCCCAGATTAAAGTAGGGCATAGGCAAAAGCAAAGGATATCTAATGTAGCCCTTATATAACCTGTAATCAAGTTGGGTGAAGGTTATTGCCAATGGATTTAACTTCATTTCTGTCTCACATCTTGGAGTGTTTTAATTCAGAAACCACAGAAACTGTATTTAGTCTGCCTGTAGAAAATCCTTTTTTTCTTGGTGTAAAAAAATTTGTGCTAATTTGGGATTTTTTTTTGCTTTACTGTGTAATTCAGGACTGTTTATATAACCTCTGAGATAATGCTGTCTTTTGGAGTTGCGTTTGAATCTGCTTCATTGCTCCTTTTAGAATTATTCATGATCTAATTGTATTTGTTCACTTAACATGGATCCATCTGTGGCCTGCTCCCAGTAAAAGCCTCCTCATTTCATCCTCAGTCATTACATGTGAACATCTCACACAGTGCTTAGCTCCAGCTCACTTTTTGTATAGTGTTGTTCCTATGGTTACTTGCAGGGATTGTTTCTATCAGAGTTCTGTCTTATTCTTTCACTTTTTATTTGTTGCTTTGGTATAGTTTCTGCTGCCCTGACTCTGTATTCAAAAGTCACAGTATCTTCCATGATATCCTGTCCCCTGGATCTCCACAATTTTTTCAGAGATGTGAAAGATTTCAGAGCTAATTATCGTGATCAATTCATTTCTGGGAAGAAGGTATTGGTATCGGGGTATGTGGTTTGAGGCTTCCTCATTTCTTTGAATAGTTTTGATTAAATAACTAAGTTTTGGCCACTATGGTGTCTTGTAAAGAGAAGCATTCCTCTCATTTTTCAAAAGTTAGTGATTTTGAGATTCATCTGAATTCTGTCCCCTTTAAGTTCCTTTCTACTTTACACTGTTACGTTTTCACCATGTCAAAAATCAAAATAAAGATGCTCACTTAAATTTTACTTACTGGTTTTGCTTTTATGTCTATAATATGTATAAAATTTAGACTAGAGTAAAATAGAATATTTCAGTTGGAAGTGACTTACAACAAACATGTAATCCAACTGCCTGACCACTTCACTGCTGACCAAAAATTAAATCAAGTTATGTAACTGTGTTTTGACAAGACTGTTAGATTCATTTTAGACACCTTAATACTGTTGCTTCAAGCTTGACAGATTTATTGCTTCTATTATTCTGCTAAATCTGGGATGAATGCCATTAGGTAATGTTCTTTTAAAGAAAATATGAAAAACACTAAACACTGATAGATAAATACATAGCAATGGAAAGGGATTTCCAGTACTAATATAGCTCATAATTTCTCCTAAAGACCTCTTAAGTCTCTTTTGCCAAATGTCTGAAGAAAATATGAACCTGGATTCTTGCCCCTTTTTTTTTTAAATTTGCTTCCTCCTGCTTCCTAGCAGCTTCTAGGAGAATTTTCAGGTGATGTAATTCTTTTGAATTGCATTGGTTTTCTTTCATTTGTACTGCATACATCTTCAAGAAGAAACTTCACTCCCTGGGGCTACTTAATGACAAATCTTTAGCTTTGTATAATTGACACAAAAAAGGGAACATTTCAAGACATATATTTTGACAAATATACCGTCTTGTGCTGTCTCTGCATTTGTTTACGGCAACATATTCTTGGAGAAATACTTGCTAAATGCAGAGGTAAATCTCTATCATAGCATGGAAATACTATTTATGGTGCACAGGATCAAAAAGTGCTGTTCACAAACCCTATTCTGTTTAAAGATCTATAAGGAGACTTTTCACAATTCTGTTAAAATTTTGATTCTTATAAATACTATGCAAATTTCTTTTTAAAATAACCCTCCCTCCCGACGCTTCCTTACGACACTTCCTTCCTGCCGTCCTTCCTTCCTGCCTGCCTTCCACACTTCCTTCCACACTTCCAACACTTCCTTCAGACACTTCCTCCCTTCTTTCCTTAATATAATATAAGTTTACCATTTGAAATATAGAGCTTCAGTTACGTTATTCTTGCCAGCATGCACTGTGGGCATCTCATTGATACTGAGGCTTTAAGAATTCCGCACTATTCCATGCTGTTGCCATCTACTTTTTTTTTTGGTGAAGTATCCTATATAAGAACACTTTATTTAGAGTGTGTGCTACTGAGAACAGAGCTTTCTGGGCATAGAATTAAAACAGTTTTAGCCTGACCTGACAGCCAGAAGGAGAGAAAAAGCTGGTAGATTTTCATAAGTTCTTTCCAAAGTAGGAAATAGTTTCAGATACTTCTCCCTCTTTGGTCTGCCACTGCCTTTATGAAGGGGGGAATTAAGGGAATATTTACAATCTGAAAGAGACTGTTCCTTGTCATCCTGGGTGCATCACTATTATAACATGACAAAAGAGTTTCCATTCCAGAGTTAATAACTCTGTGTAGTGTATGAGGACATGTACATGAACATGCTAATTCAGGTATCTCACTACTGTGCTCCACTAAATGAAATAAATATGCCCATAATCACCAATATCATCCCTCTAGGTTTACTCAAGTGAACGAAACTACATCTTTCTGAGAGTGTTTAAGATTTTCTTTATGCTCTGATGAATTCTTATTTTCAAGTTTTTCTGTGCAGCAATGAACTGCACAGTGATGTGGTGGATACTGTATTATATGAAAGTGCCTGGAATATTTGCTGCTGTCCTGTTCTGCAGCTGATTTCTCCCCTAATTCAGGACATGGCAATAGCTTTTGGGACCAATCACTAAATGTCTTATTCAGTAGAGGTTCTACTGATAACCCAGTTACTGCTGATGTGGGCCAGACTGCGCCTGTAATCCAGCTGGAGAGTACTCAATTCTGTAGATGCTTTGCATTCATTAGCAATATGTACTCTGGCATTAAATCTAGATTTTGATTAGAAGGTGAATATTTATATTGTGAAATCAGTTTGCCTCCCTAATTTGATTTTAATAGGAAGTAGAACCAGGGAAAAAAATAGCTGGCAAAATGTTTGACAGAAACAGATAAAAGGTATGAGAACTAGTAGCATTCAAAGTAGATTTTATTCTCTTTTGTCCATCAGGATCTATTTTTAAAATATTTCTGTAAAAATAGAGTCCTTGAAAGAAAGAAGGAAAGAAAGTGCACTTAATAGGAATTGTTTTTTTCTTACAGAACAACACAAAGCATGTATCATTTTAAGGCATTATTTTTCTGAGTTTTTAATGACTCAAATTTTTTAAACTTTTATAAAGCAAAGGTTTTTAATTGAGTATAAAGTTGAGATAGTTTTGTAGTAGTTGTTTTTCCGAGCAGAAAACCAATTTTAAAGGAAATATGTACCAGTAATAAAATTCCAAAGCAGCGGATTGATTACTTTTCCATAGAAACGGCAGGCATACAGGTAAATATCTTTACTACATTTTTACTATCTGAGAAAAGAATTTAATTTTCCCTAGCTTTAGCTGTGTAAGAAGTTAGCTAACAAGGAGGGAAATTCATCTGCTAATATGTCTGAAAAATAGCTATTGAAATCTTAACAAATCATCTCCTTTCATAGCCAGTGGAAAGTAGCAGACATCTCTTGAGAGTGATGCATCTCAGTATAAAATAGGCCAACTTGAATCACCCTCTGGAAATGCCTGTGTCTCTTCATTGACTATAGGCAACCTAGATGAAGAGTTTGGTCTGAATGATTAAATTTTAGAAGGATAATTTAAAATTAGCTGGGTGAAGCTGTCAGCGTAGGTAAATTATTTTAAATATGGGAATGCAAAACTGTGTCTGTACATTGTCCGTTAAATGAATCTTTGGAAATTATTGGTGTGTTTTAAAGTATTTGACAAAGCTTAGTGTGTATTCTGGGTATAGTAATAAAAAGAAATAGGGAAATATTTATTATTTTCATTCACACAAGAAGTTGTATATCACACAGAAGCAATTTAGCAGGCAAACAAATCACATTTAAGCTAAGGACTGAAACTTCTGATATACCTCTGTATTTTCTGTGAGTTGTGTCTGTTATTGGGTTCTGGTAATTGTGTTCATGGCATAACATGTACATACTTTAGTGCACTTAAAAGATTGGTAAGTCTCTCCAAACTGATAAGTGCTGAATTCCATCTGCACTTGCTAACTGTAATACTTCCTTCTTAAAAGTACATCTTTAAATACATAAAAAGGTGTTTAAAGAAACATCTTTTATTTGATGCCTGTCTTTTTTCAGTTCTATATGGGAGAATTTTAATCTCAAAATTCATAATGTCCTGCAGTACTTTAAGCATGTTGAAACACTGAGAGAAAGACCAGATTTGTTTAAATTCTCTAGTCAGTAGTAGTTTTCCACATGCAACTTTATTTATCAAATACGGATGTAATTTTTCATATTATTATTGCAAAGAAAATGCTGATAATTCTAACATCCAGTTATATAAGTTTAAAAGCATGAACATCTAGCCTGAATAGTAAACCTGGACACTTCAGTTATATTAAAAGTTTATGGTCGTTTTGTCTTTGAAGTCTTTTTTTTTCTGAGGTACCAGAATAAATTTGATTGCTTATCTATTAAAGGGAGAATTCATTATATTAATTTTTGTATTAGTAAACCTGTACCTTATAGGCTGTAGAAACCCCTCACATATACATGATAATTTAGATTGTAGATTGCTTTTATTTTATTTTGTCAGTGTTTTGAGTCTCTTAATCCATATTTGCCTACTGCATTTCAAAAGGGAATCAAATTGGTTTTGTGGTGCATTAATGTTTTATGCAATATTCCATAGAGAACATTAAATCAAAATAAAAGAAAAAGGTTGACCTCTAACACTTACACCCATTTCTTATGTCAAACTGGAAGATGTTGAAAGCCTTATATGGTCGTAACCCTTCTATCTAACTGTGACCCTCCTTAACATTAAGCAGGTGACTCGATTAAACATAAATCAGGCATAAAATGCCCTGCATGAGGCAGCACAGTGAATCAAGCAAATTATCAAATGGCAAAACTCGTTCTGTGCTCTGGGCAATGTAAGCTGCCATCACTTATACATCAAAACTTCACTCAGTGTAAGATTGATTTTATTTTATTTTGTTTATTTTAATTCCCTACAGCAAGCTGTGTTAGTTGTGTAAAATGCTGTCTGCATCATTACGTTCCTAAGAAATGCTTTTCTTGTTCAGTAAAGGCCAGTTGCAATCTTAAGCAACATAATCTATCTAAGACTAGGTATGCTGTGCTCTGTAGTGGATTGTAGTGGGGTTGGTATTTTGTGCAGTAATAGCAAAACTTAAGCTTCTGTGATTGTATAGATTTTTTTTTTCTGTTTGTTTGTGTGTATACATACACTATCAACTTTATCAAAAATATGAGCACCAAAGGGATAATGTTATAAAATTGAATCACCAGTAGCCATTGAAGATATTTTCCAGTTTCAGTAAAGATGCTGGGATTAAAGTGTGTAAGTCCAATCTTAAGGCAAGAATGAATTTTTATGTAAGATGATACATGTCTTCCTTTCACAGTTGCTTTTTATGCTGCCTTAAAACATGTCAAAATAATCCCCAGCAGAGGAGCCTAAAAGGAATGTCAGCTCTGTGGTTATGTAAATCGAATTGAGTGCTTTACAGCAGGTTAAGATTTTTATAACTCAGGAGTTGTTAACAGCCAGCTGGTTTGTATCTGTTTTTTATGGTTATTCTTGTCATAGGCAGCCTCCACAATTTTTAATTATATTTTATGGTATGTGTTTTCCCTCCTCTTGAATCCCACAGCCACTCTTTGCTTCAAAAGATATTTTCCACTGGGAAGAGGAGAAGCATTGCTTTGGGACTCCATCATTAGAAATACTGTTGTATAATTACCTCCTGGTAACAGCAGAGGAGTGTGACTCTCCATCGCACATCTTTAACATGCTATGCCAGGATGGAAATCTGTAGTATTCTGCACACCCCGTTAGGCTGTGATGCCTGCAGCCCTTAACTCAGACTGTTGTCTTCTGCTTTTAAGGAACTGATTTACAGTTTTTATTGCATTCACAATGCAAATTTCTCTTTGCTTTACACTTCAGGTTTGAATGAATGCTTTGTGCTTTGCAGGTTTATTGTATTCCATGTTCTGGATCACCTTGTTTTTGTAACGTACCTTCGCAAAAATGCCTTATTCTTAATTTTTTTCTAGTGACCATAATAGTGATACTGGACAAACGTAATATTTTCAATGTTTTTGTAGCAGGGTAATTTCAAGAATACAGTCTGATTCCCATCTGGAGTAGAAAATATTTAACATATACTGAACACTTTGTTGAAAAACAAAGCATCATTCCTGACAGCCTGAAAAGCCAGTGCCTTGGTTTTTGCTAGGCTTCAAGAAGTTATGAAATATTTAGTTCTGTATAACTGTGAAGACATCACCAGAAGCTACATTCTTGAATGTTTTACAGCATTTTTTGAGTGTCCTCCCTCTGCCAAAGGAAATGGAGTGCTTGTTAATTGTCTTTAATGGTAGATTCTCCTATTGGAACACCTCCTCTCCTTGCAGAAGTAATGATGTAAGAGTGAGAGTCTTAAATAATTGATCACAAGGAGAAAGCTGTTTGTTAGATGGTTAAAAGACTGTTAAGCTTGTCAACCGTAAGATATGAGCCTGTTTTTTAGGTGATGTTGAGAAAATTAACACTTGTTTTTAGTTAAAGTCTAAAATAGTTACAGTCAATCTCACTTGAAAAACCTATTTTGAAAGCGCAAAGCAAAAAATACATGCTTTTGTATTGTATTCCAAGAATTGATTTGTGTAATCCAGTTTCATTATTTTAACAGACTGAAATCAATAGAAGTATTATCATCATACCTAATATATTCAGACATTATGGCTCTATAGATCTTCTTGTATTACACAATATTATATTTAAATTTGAATGTTAAGTGTTTATTCTGACCTACTTATGGTCTAATGCCCAATGTCAGCAGCTTCTGAACTTCAAATATCTCTCTCTACTGTATTGGCTTCATATTAATTTCTAAAGCTACATTGGGGCATGCCATGTAACTTAACATAAAGATGCAGGATAAATATTTCTTATCACAATTAGCCTATCTGGTAGGCTAAATTTTTTTTAAAAGCATAAACCAATAGGAAATTAAAACCCCCAACTTTTAAACAGTTAGCTTTAAAATAACAAGTTTGCTGAAAATGAAGTTTGAATATTAGTAAAAATAATACCAATAGTTGCAAAATACATTTCTCATATTTCTTTCAATTTCTTTCCCCATATTTATCCATTTAACAGTTAAGAATGAATGTGATAATGATAATGACAACAAAAATAAAGAAGATACTCCTTAAAATGCCCAAGATACAATGCAATTAGTGCACATACTAAAGCTGCAAGATACATATTACATTGCTTTTAAAAAGCACATTGTACATAGATATATAGTATAATATTTTTAAAAGATCGCCAAAAGCCCCAGTAAATCTCACAGACTTTAGCAGATTCGGTGCATACAAAATGTTTCATATTTTAGGAATTAGAGGACTGCAGCCACAGTTCATGGTTTCACCTTGGCACTTACCCCAGGCAAAACTGCCAGTATTTGCCAACCATGACCCACAAAAGTAATGGTCTTTTCTTTCTTCTCCAGGGCTGTTGAGGACAGTTTGTGCTATTTAATGATCTTTATTTGTTCAGGGTTCCAAAATATATCTACAGATCGTACCCTGGAAACTAGAACTAATATATTGAATTTTTAATTGCTTGTAGCCATACCATAACAGTTTGAAATAGAAATAGCTCTATATTGAATAATAAAAATAAAAATAAAATATAAAAATATCTGCTTTAAAGCAGTACTTGAACCTGCCCTAAAGTCTGTTTGGCTACCAATGAAATTCTGAGACAATGATATGATACCTGCATACTTCAATTAGGTAGTAGTATGTCAAATAAAATACTCTTTGGGTGGTGTGCAGTATGTGGCCTTCTTGGAACAATTAATTTGAACAAATATAATAACACAGTTTTGACTTAGACTTAATTGTAAAGTTTCCATACTCATCAGGTATTATACATGAAGGTATTTTAGAGGAGCAAAGGCAGTGCCAGGTTTCACTGATCCAGTGCAGCTGGAAAAATGCATCAACAGCTGAAGAGGCTGTTGAACACACCAGGCTTTAATTCATTAATTTAAGCTAGATGGACCTTTACATGAGAATTTTCCCCAGTGTTACTACTTCTCTATTGGAAACAAACACTGATTTTCTCATTTGTGTGTGTACACTTTTGGATTAGAAACAAAGTTGAGAATATGCTTTTATGAAGCTCTTAATTCAAAATTAATGTAGTGATAAAGAATTAAGCATAATTCCACTGTATCCTTGAACAGGTAACCTGATGTAATAGTTCTTAAGTATGCACCTGTTTTTTCTTGTCTGTAAAGGATGGAAAGATTATTAGATAATCATATTGTTCCTTTTTCTTTTCAGGCCATTTAAAAGAATATCTGATGGCTTTATGGCGTAATTAGATTAGAAGCATATTTTTTAGTCCTTAATATCCTGTTTTTCAGAATACGGCTTCCTTTACAGTCAACAAAAAATTAACTAGTAACATTTTTACAAACATAAGGTAAAATCATTATATTCTCATGATTGTCAGTGATTTAGGAAGAGCACATTTAACACTTAACTAGCTCAGGTAACAACAGAAGGATGGAGATTTTTTAAACTTAATTTTAATAAAGTATTAAGCAGCTTTTGTGGAATTAAGACTTTTTGGTAAAACATCAGAAATTGAAAAGTGTTTTGATTTTTTTTTTATTTGCTAAACGATTGATCATCAGCCCTCTCTGCTTCAGAGTTTGGATTGACCATATGTTAACTTGAAATTAAAGTTGGTAAAAAACATTGTATCTGTACATTTGATGGTTTTCAGTAAAACACCACAGCTAAACTAATAAAAATACTTATTTCCTATTTTTTTCTTAGTATCTCCCAGGCTCAAGAGTGTTTTGTGTCCTTTTAAGGTGCATGGTAAAATTGAAAGCAGTGTTTCACTTCATAGTTCCTTTGTGGATTTTTATCCATGTACACTTTGCATTGAACTACTGCCCTCAGTTCTTAGACTTCTTATGCAAATCTACCTTGCATTTATGAACTTTCTTTGACTTTATAGATGTAGAACAAGGATTGAAGACCATATTAATGCATGCTTGGCACTTTATTTTTGAAGCTTTGTACAACTCTTCACTGATTTGTATTGATAATCCTTCTGCAGAGTAAGGAAGTGTTATCTCCGTCTAATAGGTAAAGGGGAATAAAATTAAAATGTAGATGACATCTGATTCTTTCTGGTAATCTCAGAATTACAATTCAAGGGCCTCTAATTTCTTCTTCTGATGGTCTTTTTAACTAAAAGAGTGAACAAAGTAATTCAGATATTATTCAGATACTTTCAGTGTCTCTTCAGATTCTTCTTGCTAGCACCTAAGGATTTTTGTAGAAGGTATGCTTAGCACATGTGGTTAAGCACTGGTCTTGAAGGTGTGGGGTTATGATCTTTTTGGATCTAATTTGCTACTAACTGAAGATAAATTATAAGAAAATTACAAACAGGAGACTCCGGCCTTCAGCAGTCTAACCAAGCAACTGACCTAGGGGCATTTCTAAAGCTGCCAAAGTAGCTGTTCATATAGTCTGTCAAAAAGCACAATTCTGCTCTTGGAAAAAATATCTTCCATAATTTTCATCTGGGCATTTTATGTGAACACACAGGATGAGAAAAAGAAAATTAATAAAAGGTGAAGTGCACTGTGTTAATGGCATTCTGCAGATACAATTGCTTCTGTAAATACTTGTGTGAAATACTGTGTTAGTGGAGGACTGATTTGGGGACACACAGCACAAAGGTAGGAGCTTTGAAATGGACTAAAGTTTATTTTTTGGTTATATGGTGGCTTGAAGTAAAAATATTTGTTAAAATATCTCTTTTATATAAAAACTCTAAGGCAAGCCGGTGCTGCAATTGGATGCAAAAAATAGTTGATCCTCTTGATAAAATAGATATTTCATAGACACACAAAATGGTTTATGTCGAAGCAGACCTTAGAGATCATCTAGTTACAGCCCCTCTGCCATGGTCAGGGACAACCCCCACTAGACCAGATAGCTAATAGTCCCATGCGTCCTGGCCTTGAACACTTTCAGGGATGGGACATCTATAGCTTCTCTGGGCAATCTGTTCCGTCACCCTCATAGTTTAAATTTTTTTCCTAATTCTTAATTTAAACCTACCCTCTTTAGCTTAATGCCATTAACCCCTGTGCTATTGCTACATGCCATGTAAAAAGTCCCTCTTCGGCTTTCTTGTAGCCCTTTTAGTTTATGGAAGGTGCTCTAAGGTCTTTCTGGAGTCTTCTCCAGGCTGAACAAGTCCAACTCTCTCAGCCTGTCTTCATAGGAGAGGTGCTCCAGCCCTCTGATTGTCTTCATGACCCCTCTCTAGACACAGTCCAGCAGGTCCATGTCCTTCTTATGTTGTGGGCCCCAGTTGAACACAGTGCTCCAGCTGGGGTCTCACAAGAACCCAGTAGACAGGGGGAATGACTTCCTTCAACCTGCTGGCCATGCTTCATTTGATGCATCCCAGGATACAATTGGATTTCTGGCTGTTAGTTTGGTGAGGGATGTCAGCTGTTCATTTAGGAGATTGGAAATATGAATTCATCCAAGATTCCTGTATATCATCAACATTGTGGGAGGCAATCTTTTTTCCATGCTCTGAAGCCATTTTATAACTAATTTTGTATTTCATGCTCTTTGATATGAAGAATATCAATCACTTATGCTTGAGTGGTAGCAGTTTCCAGTGAAAGTAGAACATTTACTAATATTCACTAAAGTTTTCCTGCAATGTAAGCTTTCTTAGGAAAAAAACATATGAGAATGGAAAAAACTACCTGTAAATATTTTTCTTCAAATACGTGGTCAGTTGAGACAACACTATACTGCCTCTTTTGAAATGTGTTAGCTGTAGTTGAGAAGGATGTCAACAGCAAAATAAGAAAAATGTAAATACAAGTGCATTTACACACAGAGATTTGATCATGGTACTACCTGGTGCATATATGAGTCTCTGTAGAAAATATGCCATCCTTATTAAATATTGGTGCTGGAAGGACAGAATTGTGTTGATTAATCTGCCTTTATTACATGAAACTTCACTGTATGCATACATATATTTACACATACATATATATATACACACACATATGTATATACATACATACATATACACACACATATATATATATGTGCACACATATAAGTATGGCTAGTATGAAGCTTAGATGAAATACAATCCTCCTGTGTCCTTTTATCACCATAGAAAATCTGTTTCAATAGATGGAGGAATTACTCTTTTTCAAGCCTGGCAAAGAAATATAGCATGTGACTAATACAACCAATTAGAGAACAGAGCAAACAAAGAGAATTCTAGAAATGTCTCTTAAACTTCTTAAGGCATTGTCAGAAAGATTTCCTTAATATTATAGGCTGTTGGTTCATCACAGAATTAAGTCCGACAATAGGTTTGCATCCTTTCAAAAGCAATTCCTGTGTTTTAACATGTCTTAAGTAGTGATTAAAAATTCAATTTTAAAGAAACTCATCAATTTAATATAAGAAATTGCATCAAATCCAGTCATTTTCTTTCCTATAAATTTTATGTATACCATAGACATGTTCTCAGACCTAATTTATTTTTCACTTTGGAAAATTTCCACCAGTTTTTTGGGCTATGCAGTGGCAAATATTGATTATAATCAATGTTTTATACTTTCAGTCTTGTTATCTGTATATCTTCCAAAGTGACTACAAGTCAACATTTCTATCAAATTAATTGAATGATATTCTGATTTCTAAGATAAAGTAACAACAGTGATCCTGTTACATTTTTTTTCAAATTATTCATACTATAAATTTTAATCTAGAAGTCATCATGTTGTATACCAATAATATATAGAAAGTACAAAAGAAATACATATATACTGTATGGGCTGTGTATTTATTTTGTTGAAAAATAAATTAATTTGGAATGTTGCTACTTTCATTGTTATGTATTGAGGTTGCATTATGTAGTTGATTAAAGTTAGATTACTTGTAGTTGGGATAAAAATAGTGAGTTATTATCCAAATACTAATTAAATTTTTGCCAGTTATTTCTATTAATCTTCGCTAAATGTGCAGTCCATCTTGCCAATCTGAATGTCTAAAAGTCTGATAAGTCTAAAACTTGGAATTCAGCAATGATCAGAAAGAAGGTCATAACTGAGGAGGAGAAATTAGAAAGCACATGTCCCATTTTGCGTTTGTGTGAGTGTTGAGAAGATGGAGAAAAGTGATTTCCAGTAACAGATAGATTTGTGAAAATCCAAATCTGTTGATACCCTTTTCATTAATGGATGAAGAAAAGATTAATTAAATTATCTGCTGCAAATTATAATTTAGTTTTCTCTACAAAATGTGGAATCTGTGAAATAACTCGTCATTTTTTATGGACACTTCCAAGTTGAGAGGATTGTGATAACATAAAGCTTTTTCTTTCATGAAGTATTGCTAGCAATGAACATATAATGTCTCCTTAGCATAGCATGTCATGAGGATTTCTCAGATTTCTGCCAAAGAGAATGTTGGGGTTCTCTTATGCATGCCAATTTGATGACCTCTGAATATTCATGATGTTTTAGGAGGTGGTACCAATCAGTTGTCGGCTTCGAAGAATATGCCTTTCAGAAGCAATACGTACGATCATGTATGTAAATCTGAATTTACAAAGGTTTGCAGGTCTTCATAATACAGAACTGCAATTAGCTAATATGGTAGGAACTGTAGAAAAGCTACTGCTTGTTTGTTTTTGTGTTGCAATCAAGTACAGTAATAACATATCCATTATTAATACCACACCTTCCTTTTAACATCATTAATAGTCTTCTGATGTTTACTTTTTGTGTAGCAGGCAATTCTCAGGTATAAAAGAAAAGTGTTCTGTTGAATGAAGTTCAGTGTTCACTGAACACTGGGTGTGAGAGAACTCCCTTGATTTGGGGTGATAATTTGGCCTTAGAATAAAAAAAATGTATGGAGTTATTAAGTTTGGAAAAGACCTCCAAGACCATCAAGTCCAACCTTTGATGAACATCACCATGCCCACTAAACTGTATCAAAAAGTGCCACGTGTCACTTTTTGAACACTTCTAGGGATGGTGACTCCATCATTTGCCTAGAGAGCCTGTCCCAATGCTAAACCACTCTTTCAGTGAATAAATTTGTCCTAATATCCATGCTTTGATGAAGTGCTGGGACATGAGTGCACATCATGCCCCTGTTGTGCCATAGTTTGTTCTGGAAAGAGATATTTTGTGTTCAAATGTGGTATGCCACCCAAAACCATTAATCTAATGCCTTGGTCAGCACCCAGGGTGCTGCTACCTGTGGGCTTTAGTGTTCTGTTACCTTGTGCAACAAGTAGAGCATAAAGGTGAGAGAGGACTGTCTGTGACAATTGACTGCCTTTTCATCTGAAAAAAAGGACTACACAGTGTTACCTGTGAGTCATTATCACAGCTGCTTTGTACAGTATCACAGTTCTGCATCACAGTACAAACTCTTCTATCACTGTGCTGTAACAGTACATTTAGCCCCATGCCTTGCCTCTGGCACAGAGTAATGCATAATGGATCTGACGAAACTTAAAAAAGAAAAGAAAAAAAAAAAGAGAGAAAAAAAGGAGCCCCAAAGCCACAGTGCAGCTCTTGAAGTTACAACACTTCTAGTGAATAAAAGAATGAAGGAGGAGAGAGGACTCTCTTGACCCTTACAGGTGAATTCCTTGCATTCAGAAATGTGAAAATTCTCTTACTCAACTTGCTGTGTTAAAACAAGAGTACATATGTCTTGAAATAACCAGTGGATTTCTGTGATTTTTTTCCACTGTTATATTGCCTTCTGTCTTTCTAATTCCTGGCATAACCTGCTTTGCACACTGCAAATTGAGAGAGAGAATCAGAAAACAGTTCTAAAATTTGTTAATGTGTATTCTATTATATAGGTTTCTTTTAAGGGCAGGAGGATTCAAAACAATCTCTACTTTAAAACTAAATATGACAAAATAGGTTCAAAATTGTACTTTAAAGACATTTTAGGGTTTTTTATGTGTGTAGTTTATTTTAACTCCATTAAAGAATAAACTAATGGAAACTTTATTTAAAGTATCTTGAAATAGTAGTTTGTATTTTAGACATTTACTGAAGGTCTACTGCTCTAATCAGCAGCTGTGATAATATTTCATCTTAGCTAAAGCCCTGAATTCCTTTCCTTCTCTTTTATGACTAGGAATAATGCTGTTTTCACTTCCTGAGGATGGCAGGAGCCTGAAATAAGTCTGTAGCTGACTATTCTTGTGCACCGGAAGTGAGAATCAGATCTTTCTTTCTTTGGGCAAAAATGTTGCTTTAGGACCAAAGCCATAAAGCCCACCAAGGCTTTGATAACACATTGACTAATTCTTCAGTGTGTGGATGCAGTGCAGAGAACAGGTCCCTCTGGGGGCACATCCATTCCACCAACAGACTTTCAAAGCGAAAATTGCAGCATTGTGGTCCACAGCTAAAATGTCATTTTATTCTGATCTTGTTCTGGTGCCCAAGTACTTATACACACGGACAAGGTAAATTTCATTCACATAAATAGGTATGTGGGTTACTGTGGGTCTAAGGGAGAGAATTTGGCAGTTCTATTTACAAGGCTGAGTTTGGAAGTTGTAGGGAAACACTTCCACGGGGCCATCAGACTGCCTCAGCAGTGTTTAGATATTAGTTTAATCAAAGAACTGTGTGCCATTACCCCAGGATCTGTGTCAAGCTGTGGATTAGGTTTATAAAAAAACCCAAAACTACAAAAGCTCCTGCTGGCTGAAAGATTATGAGTATTTAGCTACATTATTGCTGTTACAGGCATGAACACGTCTTTTCAATATTTTTGAATTGTAGCACTGTTGCAATTAATTAGTTGTGTCCATCTAGTTATAAATTAGACTAAAGTTAAAGGCTAAGGTCTTTTTAAATACTTCTTATTGGTTTTGACTTTATAACATAAACTGTGATACGCTTCTCTAAACTGGTCCCAAAGAGTACGTCAATAAAAGACATTGTATTTAGTAAAATCTAAGAACATTAAATGAAGAAAATTCACAGAGCACCAATAACCACCAGTAACTTTCATTATGTTAAACCTTTTAATTTCTCCTAACAGCAAGAATAGTATTGTGAGAACATGAGATAATACACATGAAAAGAAGAAAAGAACTTTTATTTGTAAAAAGTGCAGGGAAGTTGTTCCCATAATAAGTCATTCTATTAAAGAAGAGCCATTATTGCACTCTAGCAATGCAAATGTAAAACAGAAAGTCTTTCAGGAACCTACCATCATTGTTAGCCTAATATATTGTTGTCAGTATATATATGTTTTGCCTTCCCACATATCTTTTTTTTTAAATTTTTTTTTTAACTGCATACTATTCGGTTAAGGAGATTGTGGATCAGGATTTGACACTTAAGAAAAAGTATTTTTTTATATTGTTCAAAGCTGACCTCTTCTTTTAAAAGGCTTGATCTGCACTTTTTCATCTGTTTAGAAGCATACATTTTTGGTTAAGAAATCGAAGACAATCTCTTTGTCTTTTTCCTAAGCTGGGAAGGTTGAGATAAAAAAGAATGCCTGCTTTAAAAGTCACACATGGCTGTAATTTAAGATTTTTTTTTTACCTCATTGTCCATAACAGTTGAAAGAAACCTTCAATGAAAGTTTATTAACTAGGCCAATGCCTGAGGCAATAAAGGTTCATTTATTACCAGTTTCTTGGCTGTTTTTCTTTCTCTATTTTTCCGTTAAACTCATAGCGTAAGATAATACTTCACAAAATTAAACCTTTGACCTTCTGTGGAGTTAAGTCGCCTTTGATTAGATAAAGTAACAATTTATGGTCCAGCATGAGGTTGCACATGAAATGAATAATGCAACAGAGTGAATGAGAACTGAGAATCTATTGCTTTTGAAAAGATGACTGTTGTTTAAGAAAGAATGTTCTCTCTTAATTGTATTGTATTGTTGCTTGCATTCCACTAGGATTCTAAATTGTTGCTGAAAACTGCAGTATAGCCAGGCAGTTATGCAACATATATGGTTTAATTCTGTCACAATTGCACCAAGCCAATAATAAATTCATAGATTACAAAACCCCATGAAGCTGTAACAGTTAGTAATTTGTTGTGGTATTTGAGATGTGCTTTGTGATTTCATTTTTTACTCTTCAGTACAAAGGAGTGTATCCACTAGAAAGAGTAGCTTCATGGAATGTAAGTCAGTCAGTTCCATAAATGGCAAATATTTGTGGTAAAATAATTCCATTTACACATTTTTTTAAGCATTGTTCAATCTGCTAGTAGATCTGTTTTAAAAAATGCAGTGTTAATGAAACAAAAGGACACTGCTGTTTTCTACGTCGATGTTTTATTTCTGCAACTGTGTTATTAATGGTGGAGACACATCTTAACCAGAAAGATTTTTAGGTTTGAACATTGCTGTGGAAATTTAGCTCTTGCTTGTTTATCTTAAATGCTATACTCAGGCCTCAAAATTAATATTACAAGTTAGAAGTAGTTACAGGAAAAAGGTCTGATTAGACTGATGAACAACAGATGGTTTGAGCTTCACATACACTGGTTTTCTCCCAGTGCAAGACTGTCAGTTTCAGTTTAGTTGCACCAGTCTAAACCATGGATAATTTTTTTTTTCTAAGTATTCATTTAACAATATTTAAGGTGCAGGTTTTTTTTTTTTGTTTGTTTTCGGTTTGGTTTTTTTTTTTTTTCATTAATATGATAGCTTTAATAATAGGCCTTTAAGAGATACTAAAAAAATTATCTAGATGAGCAGTTTATGCTGAACTCTAATTCTTCAAGAAAATACAGCTAGGGGGATCAGACAAGAATTTTTTTTATTATCCCAAAATAACATGAAATGAAATTCTTAGGGTATACCAAGCTTGTTGTATTGGATCAGTCCAGACAGTTTAGCAGAAATAAGGTTTCTGGATAACTGTGAGATTCCGGAAATATATTATACAAAAAGAATTCTTTTAGTGAAACTCAGTATATTTTAGCAGAACATTATGGTGAAGTTCTACTTTCTGCAATCCAGTCTATGTAATCAGACCTCTGTCCTCCTGCAGATTGCTTTCCCCTTCTTGTTTTATGTATCACACTATATAAAACACCCATTAGATCAGAGACTAAGGTTAGGGTCCTATTTCATTTGAAATAACTAGGCAGCGGCATAATAAGCTACCAAAAACTTGTACCTGAACTGCTGAAACCCATGAAACCAGTGCAATAACCTACAGAGATCGGGGTCAGGTCCTAGGAGGTACCCCTGCCTTTCTTTCTAAGGCAGATTTTTTTCAGATTTTAGTAGGAATTTTGCCAAAGTAAGAACCATAATATGAAATCTGGTATTAAATCAAGAAAGGGCTTAAATTATTTTCAAGTCAATACCATTGAAATAAACTAGAAGAAAGAGGATTAAGCATTAATTTGAAATAATGAAAGGAGTTCTTTCAGAACTGAGATGAAATTTGGAATTCCTCCCATGCAGTGAGTAAAGCATTTCTGCGGAATGAAGTTTCCGGCAAATCAACGAAATTAAATGTAACACACTGCTGACAGTTGTATTTTGGTTTTTTGCCTGTTCTGTTATGACAAAGGTAGTTTCTCGAAAGTGTTGTAAAAGTCCTAAAGAAGGAGCTTTTGTAAATACATGCATGTTACTGAATTTTGTAAGTACTCAAAAATATATATATAGATTTATATAAAATAAAATATAAAGGAAGCTAATAGTTGCATTAAGGAAATTTTTGGAATGACTATTAGGAATTGTTATTACTCTTAGGCATAATTATATGAAGAAAGTTAAAAGTGAATTAAGATCAATTATTTAAATAATTCTGTAATTTGTCCCAGGATGAAGTTTAAGCATGCAATTAAAAAAATGTGTGTTTTGAGAATATTCAAGGCTGAACAAGTTCCACTCACAGGTTCTTTTCTATTTTGCTTCACAAATAGGGTGTGTTGTATGCTGCTCACCCCATCAAAACAGAAAGTTTTAAGAGCTTTCTCTTAAGGCAGGCAGGCAGTACTGTTTGTTGGAAGGCAGAAACCCTGGATGTGATTTAGTGCCCACCAGTAATTCATATACATTTTGAAAATCTGTCATGATACATGACAGCTCTCTCAGGGACTTTGCTTTTAAAACAGAATTGTTTTCTAAAGATGCTGGGTTTTTTGTCATTGTTTTCTGTTTTGTTCACTCATTTTTCGGCGTTCGAGACCACACATACTGGGCATACTTCTGGTCTCATTCTCACCCACGAAATTCTGACTTCAGTAGAGTTGCACGGGTGTAAATTAGACTAGGACTTGGCAGGAGAAAGCTTATGATTATATTTGGCAGAGCAGCAGGCTGCAACTTTATTAACATAATTAACAGCTACAAACACACCCAACAGGCCAAAGTAATCTAGTGACAGAAGAGAGAAGGTCTTAGTAGGAAAGGATCCTTTGCGCTCTCTTTTGGTGTTCTGCTTCTTGTTCCTGAGTTCCTACTAGGGCTTGGCGAGCGTTCAATTGAGCTGTGATTCAAATTCGTACAGCTCCTGCAAGACACCTTGAACAGACTTTTGCTGATGAGTCTATAGGAACTGTCAGCAATACAAAGATAATTTCAGAAGTGTGATGGTTGAATCGAACTTTACTTTCTGATGTTTTGCTTTTTGAATTAAATTGTTGGACAAGATTAATTGCACGCAGTAAGAGATTTAAATGAATGACTTTATAAAGCATTAAAGTTCTTAGTGTGTCACATGGGAAAAAAGCTGTAAAGTTTAAATGAATAAATGTATTTAATGCATAAAATGTCTAGGCTAATTTTTTTAATTCCTTTACTAACATATTGAAAACCCATACTTTATTCATCCATCTTAGTTATACCACTGTGGTTGTGGTAATTTAATATTCCTGCTCTTTGCTAATCTTCTGGTTCAACAGAAGTAAACAATAGGTTTCATAAATTAAAAATACGCTCCTCAGAACATGCT
This sequence comes from Sitta carolinensis, assembly GCA_032173965.1. Taxonomy (NCBI): domain Eukaryota; kingdom Metazoa; phylum Chordata; class Aves; order Passeriformes; family Sittidae; genus Sitta; species Sitta carolinensis. The sequence goes on from CM063283.1 coordinate 37,176,112, forward strand.
TCTAAAGATAAAAAACAAGGCTGTAAACATTTATGACTGAAACAAACTAGATTGTTCAAATACTGCCATGATGTATCATGTATATCAATATGGCACTGATATCAGTTAGAATGCAAACAAGGTTTTAAATGATGTGCCCCTTCATTTCAGCTGGAGAATCCGCTTTACACCATCTGCCTATCAGATGGTTAGGAACCAGGACTGCGTATTAATGCCACATGTTCGATTTTCATTCCTCTTGTAATGGTTAGATTCATATTGCTAATAGCTGTGCACAAGCACTGTCGATGAAATTTGTGTGACGATGGAGTGATGAGATATTTATAAAGCTGCCTGTCTCACTGCATAATCAGCAGGAAGAATGCCAGACATAAACAACTTATCAATTTCAGAATATTAATGACAACTACCATTGACTTTAATCCACTGAATATTTTGGCCTGAATACTTTTTTAACTGTTCAGACAAACATTTGTAAAGAATAAAAAATACCTACGTGGCTGTTCGGTGTGATCCTTATTTCTTTCATTTCAGTTGACTTTGTAGGTTACATTTAGTTACCTCATTTCTGAAGTAACATTTCTGTAGGGTAGGGAAGTGTGCACCTTGGAAATTTCTTGGCTACTTATTCTAAGAGTAAATTGATATTAAATAATGGTAACATCAAAAGGCTTTTTCAAATAATAAGTTAAAAAAAAATCCCAAGTATTTTCCTGGGTATTTACCCATTCTGTGACTTTAAAACTGAGTATTTTAAAATATAAATATAAATACAAATATATTATAATATATATATTATAATATATTTGCCTGCCTATACTAGTAAGATGAGAAAGTTAAGTTGTGCTGAAGTTCTGGGTTGTACCACACCCCAGTACAGCACGGTGCCCTAGAGATTATAAAGCAAGTGACTCTGATAACCAAGGGCCTCCCTTGCCACTTGCTTTGCTATATCATCTCAGTCAGGTGATAGGAAAAAGTAGCAGTAAAGGAGAAATTGTGCTGTAGGCTGGAATTTCTGTGAAAACCAGCATTAAGCTAGAATTCTGAGCATCATTCCTTCCCTTTCCCTCCTTGCTTACACCAGTGCTTATATGAGACATTCATTTCAGATTTGTTCAGTTTCCATTAATTGCTGTACAGAAAAGTAATCATTTCAGTCACTTCTGTGATTGTATAACAGAAGGAATGAAATTATTAGTTTAATTTCTATTTTTTTAAATGATCATTTTTTACAACAAAGCAAATTATCTTGCAAAAATCATGACACAGAATTAAGCAATTTTTGTTTTAGTTTCTTAGTCCCCATCCAAAGACATGCACCAAAACATACTCTTTTTTTGCAAATTTTGTAGCAAAAGAGAATTTTTATTTCAGGAGTTCTGTATCCAGGTCATTATTCCAGTGAAACAAAATAACTGCAAGTGGAATCACAAGTCCTGTGTCCAGTATTTCTTTAGTATGTAATTTGCCCCAGTATTTGGAAGTGCTTTAAAACTGCTAGTCTAAAAGTATAGTTACAATCAAGAATTTGGGGCTTTCTGTTGTAGTCATTGAATATAGTGTACCAGAATATTCCTCCAAAGAATTGTTCTTTAAAAAATGCTAGTTTTAGCTTTTCAGGGATGTATACATATATTAAAAAAGGAAGTATAGGTTATTGTGTTGTTTAATGAGCACCGGATACAAACCAAAGTTCAGAGGTGCACCATCCCTTTTTCTGTGGCCAAATTTAGGGACTGTAACCAAATTTGTATAATGTATGGCTTCATATCCTTCCTCTAAGGTAAAAATATAATTGGAAGCAATCCATGTTATTGTCAATACATTTTTAAGATCAGAACATGCACAATTTGTGATAGTAGCTGAAGCTAAAATAAAAGTAAACTCTCATATTTATTCACCTTCTCATTTATTTTTGGCTTTTGGTACATCTTCTATCTGAAACAGCACTTTTCTAAAAAATATTGATCTGTAATTATCACTTGGTCAGTAATTCTCATTACACTTGGAGGTGTTAGAAGTCAGCCTGTGAGGAGGGTCGGGAGGCTGGAACCGTTTGCTAATCTCTATGTGGTCGTGCAAAGCAATAAGGGAAAACAACCTTCAGTCAAGCAACAATATATTCAAAGGCACCTCTTATGCCACCTCATAGATTTCCTGATGTCTGCTCACCTTCTGCTTTTTCCCTGCTGGAATTTGCCTTCTGTCCCTCCCCATCACCAGCCAAAAACATGGCAAAAGTGAACTTGTTTTCCATGTAAGGAGTCAAAAGAGACAACAAGACGCACTGGGAAACAATGGTGCTAGCAATATTTACCTCAGCAGCCTGGGATTATTTACTTATTTGGTCTTTCCTGCTAAATTGCACTCTTCCTATGCTAGACAGCAGTCTTCGAATAGTAAATTGTGGAGTTAGTTTCTCTTGAGATCCATAAGACACTTCACACCTCTCAGAGTAGCTGAAAATCAGAGGAGCAGGCACCTTTACACTAATTACATGGAGTTTTTCAAGCCTTCTCCACATTCAGGGCAAGAAACTTGATTCAAAATGACTGAGGGTCTGTTCTCTTCTTGTGGCACACCAGGCTGAGGGCTGAGAGTGCATCAGTTCATTAAACTTACCTGCTTTATTGCCTTCTCTTTTATTTCTTAGATTTAGTTCTCTATCATTTCCATCTCTGCTCCCTGCATCAGTTGTGTGAGGGAGGTCGCTCTTGTGAAGTTTTGACACTCGCTTCTCTCTGCTGTCACCAGGCTGGAGCAGAGGTATCTGGGTGGGCAGCAGAAGGGCTTGGGGACCACAGGACAATTACCCTACCTCAGGGCAGAGGGCAAAAACTGATGCTTGTGACTTTGATTAAAGTCTGCATCTAATTTTGAGTTTTGAAGGCAGCTGGAGAACTGGACCAGTTCTCAATCGCTCCTGAGAAAGAGAAATTTTCCTGGGTTTGTAGAACATTCTTGCAAATGGCTGGATGGCAGAAGTTTGGTTTCGTAAGAAGAGCACTTGAGTTGCCTGTAGGTGGCTTTGGGATTGGTATTAAATGGGCTAATAATTCCTCTTCTTATTGATAATTTAATGTCTTCAAGTCTGCAGACAGCAAAAGAATGTTCTGCATAATTTTTTCTAGGAATGCTTCCTAGAAAAACTAAATCTCCTTGCTGTTATGTATGAAATGAGAAATGTCTGAGTTCTATCATCTGTTACTCATAAATAGAAATTATGTTTTTTCTGTTTTATTTAGCTTGTCTAACATTAGAGATCTAATGGGAATTTTTTTCCTAAGTATGGTTATGTACATATTCACCTATTCGTAGTCAGACAATCAGGACACCATTTTAAAGCTACATTAGATTTTTGACTGCAGGTATTTGTAGCTGCATCTAGTTGTGATTCTATTATGAATGCACTTACTAGATGCCAAGTTAAAGTTTAGATGAATGTATAGGAATAATTATCTAAATATGATGTGAAACATTTTACTTGAAAAAGTTGATAGTTTTCAAAGCCAACAAGAGGAATAGTACTCTGAAGTGCTCTCTGTTATTATGTAACAAACATGAAGGAGTAATAACAGTCCCTACAATAATGGAAACTCATAGAATAATGAATATTAAATTTTTTTCATACTTTTTTGTAGGTCTGACAGCAGCAGCTGCAGCAGCAGCAGCTGCCACCAATGCTGCCATAGCAGAAGCAATGAAAGTGAAAAAAATCAAATTGGAAGCTATGTCCAACTATCACGCAAATAATAACCAGCATGGAGCAGACTCTGAAAATGGAGATCTGAATTCAAGTGTTGGTAAGTTTCACACATAGCATTATTATATGTCCATAGTACTAAGATATTTTATTAAAATTCTGTTCTTTCTGAACTTCCTTCTGAAGTCCTTGATTTGATGTAAAAAGTTGCATATTTGTTTTCCTTTTCTTAATGTATTTAGTTTTATTTTGTACCTGATCTTTACACCAGCATTCAGTGTTGTTACTATTACAAAAACATTCTTTTCTTCACAGGCTACTTTTGCAGACTCCAGTTAATATTTTCCATGAAAGAAAGTGGTTTGATTGCTTAGAGTTCATTTTTCAAAGTACAGGTGGAGTGACAGATGATGGTGTCAAAGTGAAATTTAACAATGTCTCCTGCTCAGTGTGCTGGATATTGACTTTAGGTAATTCAGAACACAAGCTTGAAAGCAAAATATTTCATACTTTCATGTGCCCTGTGACAAAAGGAAAACATACATACACAATAAATTCTGCCATGCTCTGCAGTTCCTATCATATTTTATTTTAATAAACACGTTCTTAAAATGTAGTTAACATTTTTTCCATTTCTTAAGCAGCCATCAGCAACTCTTTTTCTTTTTCAAAATAGAATTGTTTCAGTATACTTTATTCATTTGTTTGGACAATTTGTTTTGCTAAAGCATACTTCAAAGCTAGGATAACTTTTTGTTGTTGTTGATTAAATCTTTAATCATCTGTGTGTGTCTGCTGTAAAATGTTTTGTTATGCCATTTCATTGTATTGGATCCTTTTATCATGTTGAGACAGTATTAACTCAGCAACAGAAATTCAATGACAGAGAGGTATGTTCAGAAGACTGCAGGGAAGATTGGTGTATACTGGAATAAAATGGCCTCAGATAGGCTTTTTTGGTTTTATTGTGACCTCTTGTCTATATATATATACATATTTTCTTTTTTTTCAGTTTTTCATCTTATAAATACATTTAGAATGAATCTTAGAGGGTATGTACTAGCCTTAACATAAATGAATGCATGTTTGTGAATAGTGTTTCTGTACAGTTCAGTAGGCATTGGTAGGATATTATTTAGAAATAACATGAATTGCAGTTCAAAGAAGACTGGGCACGTACTACTGTAAATAGCAACAGTATGTATGCATTACCGCATAAGGAGATTATATGATTGTTTTTTTTTCCTTTTAAATAAAGGCTTTAAAAAAATTTCTGTGGTGGTAAAGAAAATAGTCTTTAAATTGTGTATGAGTACTCAGATACCAACATACGTGGTTACTCGAATACAAGTGTAAAGATTGTTCTCTTAGACAGAAAACAAGACAGGGTAGAGAGCAGGTGTCTTTGAAATCTGGGAGGAGGAGATAGGTACAAATGAAGTGGAAGGACCAGGTGGCCTCTAGCACACTGGGAGAAAAGTGAATTAATGAGAAAAGGGTGAAAAGTGTAAGTACAAACTGAGAAGATAAAGAGTGTGTACTAGAACTAGAAGCTAATTCAGATTTTCGGGCTTAGATGAATCCATTATGTGAAATAAAAAATTCAAATACTAGTTTGTGAAGCTGCTATTCTGCTTAGCGTTCTGGGTGTGAACCAAATGTGCATCCATGGGGATGGAAAAGTTAACAGGTAATCAACATCTAAGCCATGCAGAGTATGTGTAGGAGAGTGGATAGAAGGAATATCTCAACTTCCTTTGAATAAAAAAGAAAAATATCTATTTTGAAATCCTTGTTTTAGGCATAATTTAGATACCTAATATGCTCTTAGACAGCCTAATCATTTTCCCTATTTAAGAAAATACATTCTAGCTATTTTAGTAGGGCAAACTTAGTGAAGCAAGATTATTTATTGTCATTGTCAAAATTTCCTCTCAGCCCCTTAACTTACTTGTTAGCTTCAGTTAATTTCCCAATTTAACTGAATGAAGAATTGAGTTAATTTTGTTGAGAAAAAAATGGCTCTTCTGAGTAGAGTGAATAGCTTTGCAGTTGTCTCCATTCCATGAAGAATGGTTCTGAAAATACAGTTTTCTTGTCTGTGCATCTTGTCTCAAGCTGCACTCTTCATACAGAGGATTTCTTAAAAACAATTTGCTTTCATTTGTTTGTTTTTATAGTGAACCCTGTCTAGTGTCCAGTGTTGGTCATGCATATGGAATCAGAGAAGTGACTCCTACTGCTGCTAATGTCAGGGTATTATTAGGTTCATGAAGAGTTAAGTTCTTTGTTTATTAGTTGCATTTTTGAAAATTAGCACACTGAATTATCTTGACAAGAACTCATATTTCAAAGGTGTTGCTTTGTAGTAGGTGTGTATTCTTTATTCTGCATTTTTTCAAGAGTGTGTTTATGTATTTTCAAATAAATATTATCAAGTCCATATACCGTAAATGTTCTAAATTATAGCTTGCAAAGCAGGAATATGAAATATTACAATACTGTATATTGACAGGAGGAAAGGATAAAACAAAAGAAAACAATCTGATTTTAGTTTACATTTTAAATTGGGTTATGTGCCTGACCAAACTGAAAAGGAATAAATGATCCAACCAGGCTAAAAGCTTAACTGATTCATCTTAGCCCATATGTAGCAGGCATTATGGTATGCATGGATCGATCATCCTGTGCTCCAATGCCTACATAAAGGTGGATAAATAAAATAAGGGCACGTATTTTATTTTTACTATCTTACTGACTTGTCAAGTTTACTTCCGAATTGTTGTGCTTTTTGATTTTAATCAAATGTTTAATGTGAATTACAGAAGTAATTCTCTTAGTCAAATGCCGTATAATTATACAGAGCACTACACAAATTTATTAACTTGGTCCTTTGAAGCAATGGTCAAAAGGTTAGTGAGTGAAGGGAGTTAAAGAAGCCAATGATATTAATAAGTTATTATTTTATATCTCTCAGTTTTGCTGGTAACCTTGAGCTTGCATCCTCCCACCAGAATTATCATTTTAGAAGGGGGGAAAAATACAAAAAAAAAAAAAAAAAGAAATTACAGAGGAATCAGAGTGAGGTATTAGCACACTGAGTAAAATATATGGCTGCAACGCCTTTCTCCCCCATCCACAATCAATTGGATTCTTTTAGTTTAATATTTACTTGCTAAGATGAGATGCTAGTCTGCACAGTGATAAACAGTCTGCTACTGGCATCTGAAGGTGACCTGTCAGTTCATATGGACAAATCTCCTGCTTACTGAAATGTACAAAATAAATCATTAAAGCAGGCAGGTGCTCATTCCCAGATTTAAATCACCATAGATTTATGATTTGAATTAATGCTTCATTTGGTCATAGAAATAGATGCTGAGACAAATGATATGCAGTGGTTGGGGCTTCCATACTGTAGCCATCCTAATATTGATTACTGAGATGTCTTTGCAATCTCTTGTTTATATCAAGTACTGTCTTGTGACAGCTTGGCTGATATGAGCTACATTGCAGATAAGAAGGAAAAATATCCCAGGTTCTTTTTAGTGGCAAATCTACATACAACATGCAGGGTAGATAAATTATTGGGGTTTTGTTTGAAAAATGAATTCCATAGGGAAGCAAAGGAAAAAGAAAGATCATGCTGTGTGTTGGGGATTGGGTTTTTTGTTGGATTTGGTGGTTTGGTTTTGTGGGGTTTCTTTGTTTGTTTTGTTGCTTTTTTGTTGTTGCTTTTTTGTTTGGTTGGTTTGGTTTGGTTTGGTTGTTGTTTTTTTTTTTTTTTTTAAATTAATTGCAGAATGAAAAGAGAGTGGCAAGGTCAAATTTTAAATTTCACTGATGAGGTTCTACTCTTTGTCATATTAACATCTTAGTGTGATACTAGGATCAGTTGTATGTTTATCATCTGATGCTCTGAAGCAATGGATAGGTAAAGCAGCTCAATCGTTTCCTCGCTGCTTAAATACTTACTGCCCTGCTGTCCTACTTCATTAACCTGCAGCAGCAAAAGATAAAAGCCTTTGAAAATAAATACCTTTAAAAGCTATTTTTGTGAGCTAGAGTTTGCCATCTATAACTTAGTAGGAAGTGAAGAACAGTCCGTATACTTTTGCTTCCCGAACATTTTATATAATGAAAACACTATGCATACACTTTAGGGAATACTCAAAGGATTTGTTAAGACCTTTGCCACTTGCTAAAATATGACTCATAAAACTTGTAAACAACTATCAACAATAGTAAATTACTTGCTTAGTAGGAAATGAGTTCATATCTATTCAAAATGTGATCTCAAAACAGATGTCCCAAGAAAATGTCATTGTTTAAACTACATTCATACCAAAAAAATGCTATTATTTCTTTAAGGAAGTGAAGCAATCATGAAGACTTTGGCGTTCTTAATTTCTAAACACAGTTAGGAAATACAAGGCAAGATTTTACACTTGGCTAGCATGTTAATCCATAAACAACCACAAAATGTGATGAAAATGAAGATATTTTCTTGGCATGTTAGGTTTCCTCTTCATCTGCATTACCTTGCAATATTTAAAATTATGAGACAAATACAAGGCTTCCTGTGATGTGTTGTTCAAAAGAAATGCTTTCTTGTATACTATTCTTTTTTTTTTTGTCCAGAATCAGAGATAAAATGATTTAGGTGAAATTATTTTTCTCCGGTGACCTTGCCCAATAATAGAACAGTACAAAATGCAGTAATTTCCTTTTTCTAAACACACGTGTCTATTTTAAGGGAAAGAATTACTTTTATGGTTTCAGGAAAAAGTCTTGGAGACCTTGAAAAAGCAAATAAAAGGAAACAGAGAATGCAGGCCACTGAGCACAGCTCTGCAGTTGCACATCTGATTCTCTGCCTTGGCAATGTTAATGAACCTCAAATCCTCCCTATAATTAGATGAGGGAATTGCTTATATTTTCAAACAGATGATGCTGCTGTAATGAAACGATTGACAGGGAACTTAAAAGTGTCTACAGTAGTCATTTAGTTTCCGGGTTTTGGGTTTGGGTTTTTTTCCCTTCTTTTTCTCTCTTCGGGGTTTGTGTTTTTTTTTTTTTTTTTTTTTTTTTTTTTTTTTTTTTTTTTTTTTTTTTTTTTTTAATGTAAAAAAAGATTGGCTGTAGATACAGGTCCTGGGAGAGGTAGTAATTTACACAGAATGCTATGACAGGTGTCTTTGTATAGCATGGAAATAAAATGGAAGACAGAGGAATGATGGGCAGGTATGGCAATTTTTTAGGAGGGGGTGTCCTGTGCTTATTCTGCCTGGGTTCTTTAAAAGGGGCCGAGACTCAAGAGATGGATCCGGATTGAGTGCACAGCTGTAACTGCTGATGAGCTAATTGCTCCTTATCTCTCAGCCCCATTCATCTTCATTTTTTACCAATTACTGAGAATTATCTGTGTTCTCAGTTGGATATGAGAGTTAATCCTTTTTGGTTAAGCTGGCAGTACTGTGAGCAGATTCCAAATCATAGGGTGAAAAAGCCAGAGCAAGCTTGTTCTCAAACTCTCTCCAGTTCAATGACAGTATCACTAGTTCATAAGAATTTTTCTATTGTTTAACAGATTAAACATTGATTTTTAATTTTTTTTTAAAAACTTTTATACTATCATTGATATGTATTTTTCTCTCAGCATAAACTGAATATGTATATTCCTAGGTGGATGTGTTCCCTTTCTGAAAGTATTCACTTGCAAAAATGGAAATAAGATAAACATTAACTTCAGACCAGAAGGATTCTTTGTGGAATGTCAGTGTTTATTGTATGATACATAGCAGTTCTTTTAATGACAAGACTGCGCATGCAACTTTGACATTGTGGGACATAAGACAAATGCTTGTCAGTGACAGAGATCTACTTTTGTAAATTTGTTTGAGATCTGTGGGTGAAAAGTGCTGTCTAGGTGCTTGCAAAAGCATAATCATACAGCCTTAAGGACAAATGTGCTATGTTGAGCACATCGTATTTCAAGCTACAGGAATGCTTTCATAAAACCGTGCTTTGGGAACACACAGAACAGAGAAACAGATCATTTAGTTATAATCAGGTCACTAAGCTATTTTCTAGAATTTTGTTTGTCATGGGAAAAAATCTTGCTTCTCGTAGCTAAAATGTAATGTTTGTCTGTCAACCAAGAATATAATTTCTCCATATCTGCTTCCCTAGCCTTTAATTGTGATAGTTAAATTTGCTAAACAAGACAATGAACTGGTTGTTATGATCTGAGTGCCAGTTAGTAAATTAGGGGAATTATTAGTGAAGATTCAGCATTTCATGTTGGAAGGTCAGTTGTGCTATAACAGTTACCTCATCTAGATTAAATCTTCACTGTGAAGTTCATTGAAACAAATGTAGACATTTGGATCTGAGTCACCTGAGACTCAACAGACAGTTGTAGGGGCGATCCATCTCATCCTAAAGTAGATGGCAAAAGCAGATCAGATAAATTGCAGCTTACAAGTGCTTAGTCATGCCACTCCTGAGTTGTAGTTACATAAAGAAAGTTAACTGAATGGATCTCACTCTCAATGCATGCAATTAATATTTTCTGGAATAAGATCTGAAGATTTGAAGAAGGTAACAGGTCTTTTCCATGACAGTGATACAGTCATGGCAAAATAGTGCTTGAGGCACAGTGAAATAGAAAAGAAAAAGAAAGAAATCTACTCTTCAGAAACAGCAGGTGAGAAGTTTAGGTATTCACACAGAAAACTATTTAGATATAAATATACTCACAAGTTTTTCTGATTGTATGGGTATATTGCTTCTGAAAAGAATGATTTTACCTACGTGAAGCATACTAGAGAGCAGGCTTCTAAAACTGCAGAAGCAAAAGCTTCAGGTGTGACATTTGGGCTTTGGGCTTGCTATGAAACTCTGTTGAGTTCTGTTGATACACTAATAAGTGTATCTTGTCAGCAAGATTAAAAAAAACCCGGCAATTTATATTGTTTGATCACATTTACTTTATTTCCTGTTCCATGCAAGATAATCCTAATTGGATAAATAGTTGGATAATTTAATCTCCAACGTGATTTATTTTCAAAATGCATACTTTATTGTTATGGCCATTTTTTATTTTTCTTAGTGCCTTGTATGAAACTAATGAAATTGTTAAGCTTCCATTCAGTTTTGTTTCATTGTTCCTTCTTATCTGCAGTAAATATTATAAAACATGATATTGTGGATGTGCTTGCTGTGTTAAAAAATATAAGTTTATTACGCACCTCATTTTGCTAAGTAGTTATGATAGTCTATAGGATCATCATAAATATTAATTAGAATCTACTTTTTAAAAGAAAACACTAAACTTTGGGGTTATTAGTTCAGTTTTAGGAAATAATTTCTCTGGTGGAATAAGTGACAAGTTAACATATCTGTCATATGAGAATTGAATTGTCATCTTGAAAATGTGTCTCTTTTATGTGTTACAGACTTGTAAATATGCTATATTACACATAAAAACATTTTCTCTATAGTTATATAGATATGTAAGAAATGCAGAATTTTTTTCATTCATATGCAGGACAAAGGACTAAATAGAGCTGCATTTTTTTTTAGGACAGAATTAAAAATGTTCATCCTTTTCTGATGATACTGGTGTGTATGTTTCAGAGTGATGTGAACTAAACAACAGATACTTTTAGGGTTAAAGGTAACTTCATAATTTTGAATCCTTGGGCGGTTTTGTTTAATCAGAATATCGTGGGGTGGGGGGGAAAGGAGTGTGCTTTCTAGAGACTCAGACTGTATTTGCACACATAATATGCCTGCATGTGTCTATGTTCAAAGAAGCATTTTTGGAGTTTCTCCAGGTAATGGGAAAGGCAACCACAGGGCCCAAGTCAGGCATCTACTGTAAGACAATTTCTTAAATTGAGCCTGTGCATGTAGAAAAT